>JAMZTW010000061.1:2606192-3909288 GCA_024706585.1 Penicillium simplicissimum
AGTTTTCTTCAGTTTACTGACCTCTGCTACAGCAAGACCCGCACTCGCGATATGGGCGGTCAGGCTACCACCCACGAGTTCACTCGCGCCGTCCTGGACAAGATGGAGTCCTCTCTGTAAATTTGAAACCCGTCGCATTCCATGTCCCTCACTGCTACGACTGGGGACCCTCCTGATCGGCTCACCTGCGGTGGATCCTGCAGCATCTGGGCCGGTTGGAATGATTCCCAATTATGTATTATCTTTCTTTCTATTTAGCTCGCGATGTCCCTGGCAATTTATAGCAATAGACATTTTTGGTTTGAGTTTGAATCTTTTGAAAAATATCAGTCGCTTGCCACGGTAAGGAAAAGCCATGTTCATTGGTTCAAGTCTATCATATCTTCTCTTAGCAGTAAACCTAGCATTTGGAAGAAGATTGTGGAAATATCCACGAGAGCCAAGTATGTATAAGTAGTTCTCTCTCTAGTTCGATGACTCCAGCTCGAAATCATATCACGGACGGCTGGGCGTGAACCCAACAATATACAGTGTCAGCTTCACAGTTGGAACACTAGAAGCTTGATTACATGAATTACATGTTGCTGGTTCCAATCCGCGTTATTCATATGCATAGATTAGACATCTCATTGTTTAAACCCATAAGTGAGATAACCTATAATCTTCTCACATGCATAAACTAACACATCCTTGAGCGGAGATACACAAATTCAAGCCCAAATCTACATCCCTCATAAACTCATCAGTACACCACAAACTTCAGACCTCACCCATTTGAACCCCGTAGAACGCCCATCACAACAAACAGCTCTCTCAATTCGGACACAACCACTCCGCCGTCTGCGGCACCCCCGCACACCCCTGCATCCTCGAATACCGACTCCTCTCCTCAAACAACCCATACTGCGACTCCAAATCCAAATCCAGACCCGCCGCGCCAGACGGCGCCGGTGCAACCTCCCACCACGACCGACCCTGCGCCTTGTACACGGGATCCGTCGAAACAGCGTATGGTTCGCCGGTGGAGGGTTCTCGTGGTAGCGGCGCAGGCGCGGACGCGGACGCGGACGCGGACGCCGCTTCGTAGCCGGATACCATGTACGGCTCTGGGTTCGAGTCGTCCATTTGGGTATCTTGCACCTGGACCTGGGTCTGGCCGTGGACGGCGTAGACCTGCCACGTCTGGATCAGGCGC
The DNA here is from genome assembly GCA_024706585.1 of Penicillium simplicissimum. Taxonomy (NCBI): domain Eukaryota; kingdom Fungi; phylum Ascomycota; class Eurotiomycetes; order Eurotiales; family Aspergillaceae; genus Penicillium; species Penicillium simplicissimum. The sequence continues at coordinate 2,607,388 of JAMZTW010000061.1, forward strand.
TGCTGTTGCTCTGTGTCTGCGTGGGAGATGAGCTCGAGTTGGGATGGGGAGAGGGTGGATGGGTCGATGCCGTGTTGGGCGAGGAGGGTGTGGAGGGCGGGGTGGGGGATTGAAGGGGCGGGGGGAGGAGCTACGTGGGACGAGTGGTGGTAGTGCTGGGTGATGCTGTAGGAGATGGGTGGAGGGTTGGTAGCCTGAGCCTGTGGTTGGGACGGGCTCTGAGAGAGAGGGGGTTGGGCTGGGTCCATGGTCATTTGGCGGTCGAAGAGGGCTGATAGCTCGTCTTGGACCTTTGTGTTGCTTTCGGAGACGGACAGGCCGCACTAGAGCAGATGGACCTGGTCAGGTGCTGTTTCTAGACCGTGGAAGGTCAAGAGGAAATAATGTAAGTGTAGATATCTACCTGTGCGCAGTGGGGGTTCTCGATGAAGGCGGCTAGGGAGAGGGAGATGTCGGAGATATGGCCGCAGAATGGGCACTGGTGGAGGATGGAGGATGACATGGTGATAGTGGCGGTGCTTGAATGAATGGATAGGAATGGAAAGAGGAGTCAAATGCAAAAGATGAACGGTATAGATGGTTGATATCGGTCTGGCTTTTTTTGGGGGTGTCAAAGTGCTGGAATAGGGGGCAACTAGGCTTGAGTCCTAGCGAAAGGCTGGATGTTGAACCCTGGGATCTAGAACTGTTTAGCAAGTAGAATAATAAAAGCGAAAAGATAGATCTCTAGAAGAAAAAGAAGAAATCGTGAAGAAGGAAGAATATCCCCCCCCCCACCTGACCCCGCGATGCCCAAGCAGGAAATCAGGAGTTGGGCCGCACCGCGTGCTCATAATTAGTCAGAGAAGTTCTCCAGAGGGAGTTCGCCTAGCACTCGGTACAAGTGAAAGGAGACTTCAAATGAATAGCAAAGCTTGAGATTCATTTTTCTTTTCAAGATATCAGGTAGAGATATGCTCCCGAAATAGCTCCCAAAGGGGAAGTATGATGTAAGACTAAGAATAGCCTGTCGGGGACTGATAAAGCTCCTCGAGCTGAGTACTTTGGGAAATAAAAAGTACCTTTCACATTATACTTTGCAAGTTATGCTTGGCAAATGACCTGGTTCAAGGTTGTACTTACAGTCTTACAGTAAGTTACGGAGTGCTAGAGTCTTGAATTGAATATACTGCCAGTCTGCCAGCACTCCGCCTGTTGACGCTGGTCATGTGACCCAGGCAGCCCCCGTGACGCAGCTTCAGGCCCCGAACTGGAAGCTCTCTCCATCTCGCGTCTGCTCTCACCAAACAGCTCCATTCTTCCCACCCCGTTGACCGTCCCGGATCCAGGAAGATTTCCCTTCACATCACATACTCATCTCACCATGGTACATCACCCGAATCATTGTGTCCCCCTTCCTCTCCATGATCGATAATAAGCTAATCCATACCGCGGATAGACATCAATCGGCACGGGCTACGATCTTTCCAACTCGGTCTTTTCGCCAGATGGCCGGAATTTCCAGGTACACTAACACCCCCCGAATAACTGGGCCCCAACAATGGGTGCTTCTCAAGCTTCATCCCGCTGACTGACTCCGTCCATCATAGGTCGAGTACGCCGTCAAGGCAGTCGAGAACGGCGGCACAGCTATCGGCATTCGATGCAAGGACGGTGTCGTCTTGGCCGTGGAGAAAATCATCAGCAGCAAGCTCCTCAAGCCCGGGGCGAATAAGAGAATCGCGACTGTTGATCGTCACGTCGGCATTGTGAGAGCACCACCCCATCCGCCCTTTTGCCAGTTCTTCCGGGAGCTGGCTTTGCTTACCACCCTGCTCTTCGCTACGAGAAATGGATGTGCTCGAAGCTAATCTTTGCTGGACTGTAGGTATCGGCCGGTCTTGTCCCTGATGGTCGTCATTTCGTTTCTCGCGCTCGCGACGAAGCCTCCTCGTGGAGGGGCGTATACAAGGGTCCCATCCCGACCTCTGCACTCGCCAATCGTCTCGGCGGCTACGTACAAGCATACACCCTTTACTCCAGTGTACGGCCCTTCGGTGTGACCTCTATCGTTGGTGGATGGGATAGTGAGGCCGAGTTGGCGGTCGATGGCCAGGTTGGCTCGGGACCCTCGTCGGGTGCCGGTGGAAAGATCGACGGGGCCAAGGTTGGCGGGCCTGCTCTATACATGATCGAGCCTAGTGGGTTGTACTGGGTATGTGACTACGAGAGATCTCAGATTTTGGAAGTACCGTTCCGGAATTGCTGACAACGAGTCTAGGGATACTACGGTGCTGCCACCGGCAAGGGACGGCAGGCGGCCAAGGCAGAATTGGAAAAGTTGGATCTCAGCTCGGGGAAACTGTCTCTGATGGAGGGTGTCAAGGAGGCCGCTCGCATCATCTACGTTGCGCACGAGGATAGCAAGGACAAGGACTTTGAGCTGGAGATGTCCTGGATCAGCTCTCTGGACGGTCCTACCAAGGGCCGGCATGAGGAGGTACCCAAGGAGATCTTGGAAGAAGCCGAAAAGGCCGCGCGACGGGCATTGGAGGATGAGGAGGAGGAGGATAAGGGAGGCGAGCAGATGGAAGAGTAAACGAGCCAGAGGTCGCAATAGATCCCCCACGAGCAAGCACCTTTACCCCACGAATCTCAGCTTCAAGAATCTTAATTTCATGATTTTCTGGCCAGAACGTATCATCATATCATCGCCTTGCCTTGAGTACATCCGTGACAATTTCCCTAACCCGAGAACTCTAACCCTCATATCCTGGAGGGAGTGATCAATCTACAAAATCTTCCCCTCACTCCAATCCCTCTTCTTAACCCCCAACTCAACAGCCGCACTCCCCCAATCCTCCCCATGATTATGCATACTACTCCCCTCCACGAGCCCCGCCCTCTCCAACCCCTGCTCCTCCGTCAAAACAGTCAACAGCCCAAAAATAACCGGCACCCCACTATCCAGCTGCACCCGCATCAGCCCGTGGCTCACCGCGTCGGCAATGTACTCAAAGTGCATCGTCGCCCCCTTGATCAGCACGCCGATGGCGATGATCGCATCGAAGGGTCGTTTTGGGTGCGCAGCGGTGGCAGTATGCTTTTGCAGGTCGGCCGTGGAGCTGGAGAGGAGGTCGGTCGCGCTGATGCCCTCGCCCGTGTTGCTGGCCTGGACTTGGGAGGCGGCGTAGAGGCTGTTTCCCGGGTGGGTGGGTTCGGTTAGTTGGCACGGTATCGAGGCGGAGTGCTATGTTCAAATCCACTGCCCCCAGCCAGCCTGGCACTTGTCCTTGCGAGACAGATTGGAAGGCTTGGAGGAAGAGGGTAAAGGACACATACCGTTGCACACCAATAGGCAACTCGTAGCTACCGGGCACCGTCTGCACGGTGATATTCTCCTCCGTCACGCCGGCAGCGAACAAGCTCTTCTTCGCGCCGGCGACTAGGGCGTCGATGATGGTCGTGTTCCAGCGCGCGTGCACGATGGCAATGCGGAGTCCAGAGCCTACACCCCTCCCCCGGTAAAATCGCAATTAGTCACATATCCATTGAGTAAAACTGTGGACCTAATCCTGAGGTCCCGGTCCCCGTGCCCGTCGTGGGGGTTGGGGACCAACGCGGGGTGGGATTGTGCTTCTGATTCCTACCGTCGAGGGTCTGGGCAGCTCCGGGGCCTTTGATGGTGGTCATTTTTGCGGGGGTTGCTGGCGTGTAAGGTTGAAGGATAGGATTAGGAGTGAATCAATTGGAGAGGTTGGAAATTGGTGTGTGTGAGGGACGGAAGCTTCGAGGAAGTGATGGAGGTCCCGCATGCGAGGACCGCCAATGTCGTGGCGGGGCAGGCGGAATGTCATCGCCGAATACGGCAAAAGTCAGAAGCTCGGGTGTGGAGAAAGAGCTACGCGACATTTGACAACCATAGGAGTAGGTGCTCGACATGGAAATGTGCTGGATCGTAGTACGGAGTCCCTGAGTTACAAAATAAGTCATGCCAGAAGTATATAAAGGATTCCATTCTTGGGAATAAGCTTAACAAAAACACAGGCATTAAAACCTAAAGGTACCTAGGTAAGGAACAGAAGATCATGGCAGTCGTCTACGTGAATACTTTCTTTAACACGCCCCTTCCCATTTACTCGACCGTGACAGACTTGGCCAGGTTGCGAGGGAAGTCGACATTGAGACCTTCGCCCACAGCCAGCCAGTAGGAGATCAGCTGCAGCGGGATGACGTTCAGCAGACCCTGGAGGCAGTCCACGGTCTTGGGAACGACAATCTTCTCGGTCTGGGCAGCGGAGAACTCGGGGTCATCCTCGTTGCAGATAACAATGGGGCGACCGCCACGGGCAATGACTGGGGGACGAGTTAGTAGTTGCGCAAGGGATAATGACAAGAAGTAGATTGAAACTCACCCTGCTGGTAGGCGTTCAGAGACTTGGTGAACAGGTTGTCACGGGTAAGAATCATGATGATAGGCAGGTTCTCGTCAACGAGAGCCAAAACACCGTGCTTCAGTTCACCGGACATGACAGCCTCACAGTGGAGGTACGAGATCTCCTTGATCTTCAGGGCACCTGCAGAGAAAAATTAGCAACTCTCAGACAATGCGCACAAGGCAAGCAAGGTAAAGCCTTACCCTCAAGAGCAGTGGGGAACTGAGCACCACGGCCCAGAAGGAGCAGACTCTTCTGGTTCTTGAAGAACTTGGCGCACATCTCCTTGATGGGCTCGTTGAGCTTCAGGATCTGACGGAACTGGTCCGAGACCAGGCCCAGACCATCGATGATCTCCTCGCGGCGCTTTGCCTTGGAGGCACGGTCCTCACTCAGAGACAGAGCGAACATGACCATGGCGACGAACTGGGAAGTGTAGGCCTTGGTAGAGGCAACACCAATCTCGGGACCGGCGTTGATGTGGACACCACAGTGGGTGAGGAGAGAGATGGAGGAGCCGACAACGTTGACAATACCGACGGTCAACGCACCACGCTCCAGACAGTAGCGGAGAGCCATGAGGGAGTCGGCAGTCTCACCAGACTGAGAAACAAAGACACAGGTGTCGTCACGGAAGACGGGGGCCTGACGATCCAAGAAGTCGGAGGCCAGCTCCACGGCAATGGGGATCTCAGTCAGCTCCTCGAACACACCCCGCACAGCCATGCAGGAGTGGTAGCTGGTACCGCAGGCGATGAAAATGAGACGGCGGCAACGGCGGATGGTGGAGATATATTGGCGAAGACCACCCAGGGTGACCTTCTTGTTCACAGCATCCAGGCGACCACGCATGGTGTTGACGACGGACTCGGGCTGCTCGAAAATCTCCTTTTGCATGAAGTGGTCGAACTTGCCCTTCATGATCTCCTGGAGCTCCAGCTCAATGGTCTGGATAGCACGGACGTTGGAAGTACCGTCATCCTTGGTGAGACGGTGGATGTTCAACTGGCCGTCGTGGATGTGGGCAATGTCGTCGTCCTCGAGATAAAGAACCTTCTTGGTGTGCTCGACGATGGCCGAGGGGTCGGAGGACAGGAAGAACTCGGCGGGCTGGGGAACGCCGTCGTCGGACAAGAAGGCGCGCGACTGGGAACGGTGCAGCAGTGACTTGTCGGGCGGGGCCAACAGGGTGGTGGCTGACTTCTTGAGGGCGACATTCTGGGAGGCCTGCTCCGCGGGAAGGACACCGTCCTCCGAGAATTCGACATCGACAAAGTCCACCTTCATCTTCTTGGAGGTCCGCACGCCAATGACCAGGGGGGAACCCTTACGGGCAGCAATGACCTCATGGGGATAGTGAACGGACTTGAGCAGCAGACCAAAGGCACCCTCCAGCTCCTTGATGACAGCCTTGGCGAGGACGGTGAACTCAATGTCGGGGTGCTGGTCATACAAGTACTTGGCCAACTTGGCAATGCACTCGGTGTCGGTCTCAGTCTCGAAGCGGAAGCCCTTGGCCTCCAAAAGAGCCTTCAATTCCTTGTAGTTGGTGATGATACCATTGTGGACCACGGAGAACTCCCAAGAGGGGTCGGATCTGTGACGGGGATAGACGCATTAGCTCGAAAAGTCTCTTGTTTGCCCCTTCATTGTGGCAATCTCTGATTTCCAAGGGATTGAAATTGAAACTGAGCGGTGTGTTCTTGACTTACCGGTGGGGGTGGCAGTTCTGGCGGGAAGGGGTGCCGTGGGTGGCCCAGCGGGTGTGAGAAATACCAGCGTGAGACTCGAAGGTCTTCGTCATGTCGGGCTTGGTTTCGGCAATGAGCTCGCGCAGCTTGGCGACCTTGCCGACTTCCTTGAAAGCCTGTACCTCGCCCTTCTTGTCACCATCGACAGCCATACCGGCCGAATCGTAACCGCGGTATTCCAGTCTGGACAGGCCTGAGCATTGTTGTTTCAGATTAGCAGCGGTTCCCCACTCGGGGCGAGCGAAACCAGATGTTTGTACATACCATTGAGCAGAGTGTCAATGATGAACTGGCGGTCCCGCTCGACCAGGTAGTTGATGTAGCCGAAGATTCCACTTAAAGCGAGAGAGAGGGTGAGCAAAATTCAATTTTCACGTTGTGTGGAAGAGGGAAGGAGGGGAGGGCGCCACGTACCACATGATGGGCTGTAATAAACAAAGACGATTCAAGCGATTGAAGTAGTTGGGGGTGTAAGAGCGTGGGATTTGTAGATTTGGGGAGTGAGTGGTGGAGAGGAGGACGAGGAGGAGGAGATGGAAAGGAGAAAAGATGGCAGGAGAGAGGAGGAACAGGGAAAGCTGCACGAAACGAGAGGCTGAATTTGTATTTATAGAGGGGAAGGCAAGCTGGAGGAAAGGGAGGGGTGGGGAATCGGACACGACCTGAACTTGAAATGCCCACCGCCCAGTTGCTCCTCTTCCTAAAACAAGTCATAATAATAGATCAGAGATAGATCATCCTCGAAGAGCTCATTGATGATTCTCACAGTGTTTGATTTTGATTGCTACACCTTCTACTAGAAAGAGTACTTCACCTGTTCTCTCTCAGTCTTTGTTGTTCCCCCCTGAATTCTTTCCATTGTTGTGTTGTTGGCTGGTCAGAACCTAGGTTCGACGCAAAGCATCCCTCGGATTTTCGCCCAGAGTTGCCCGTTGCCCGTCGCCAGTTGCCAGTTGCCAGTTGCCAGTTGCCAGTTGCCAGCTGCCAGCTGCCAGCTGCCAGCTGCCGGGCCAATGCGTCAGCCCCGTCACCGATCATGTCTCACCTTCTGCTTGGCCTTCCATGGCTGCCCATCTGAACCAAGAGGGGCGCCCTGGCAGGCCCCGAGCCAGTAGGAGTCCCTGCTGGCCTCAGGTACCCCACTTTTTTTCGTGGCCTGGAATAAAAATAAATTTTTCCTCATCATAAGAGGAATCATCAGAATGGGACTAGAGACTCTGGGAGCATCATAAGTCTCAGCTTATTCTTACGACGGACTAAGTAATCAGGACCCTCATTGCCCATGGTGATAGCTTTCTATGGATAGTGATACGGATACCATCTCTCTCAGGCTCTCACACAAGATCCCTACTCCGCAATGGCTGCCACCATATTCCAAGCTATCCTGATGGTCGACTCCTCAGCTTCTCTAGCTAACGTTATCTGACGGACTGATGGATTACCGTGTGGGATAGGAGTAGCTGCACTAATGAATCCAAAATCATCATACTTCCACTTTTGTTCTAGTCCTGGTGTGAGTTCGCCCCTATTCTTGACTCCTCTAAGCCTATGCATATCGTACTCCATGATAGCTCTCGTCATTCTTGGCCTCAGGCTTAGCCCTCCGTAGTCCGTACCTATAAACTAGTGGCTTCACGAAAGGTACTGGTGGCGACGAACCAGAGGCCAACGCATTCAGATATCCCTGCAGGAGGCGACTGGGGTGGACTCTCGGCCAACCCGCACCAGGTACGGATTAGTATGGAGCACTCTCTTCCTCGCCTTTCCATACATAGCAGTGAGTACTGTTTGGGGCAACATGCTCTATCTCGTCTCCTTTCTCCCAGAAGAGTAAGAACGCTCGAAGGCTTGGAGGCTTAGAAGTTAGCCACTAGTAAGGGGAAAACGATGTTTATTTTTACCGTGGGGGCATTCTCCAAGGCCGACCCGTTCCAGTCGGCCGTGTCCAGTTGTCCACTGTCCACTGTGTCCACTGTCCAGTGGTCCACTGGGTCTCACAATCCGAGTAGCCAAACTATCGACTCGCCGATGCTATTTTTGCTCTCCTCGGCTGTTGCTCAGCCACAGAACTCATACCGGTGGCCCCCTACTTTGACAAGCTGCATGCCTCTTCTTCAGCCTTACTCTGACCTCCATACTCCGTAGAAGACCTTTGGAATTCTTTGCCCTCTCCTGATTGGAATGACCAGACAACAGTACTGAGTTTACCCCTGCCTACGCCTTGGTGGAACAGGTCAATGGCTTGACCGCTCTGACTTGAAATACGCATGTGGCCTGTACCACAAAAAGCTTTTGTGTAGAGTGCAGCACTTTCTCGTACCTGCCGCGAATATACTCCGTCGTACATGAATCATGCAGTTAATGCTTAGTTGGAGGCGAGCGTCGCGACAATGAATCGCCGGTGGGGAGTGGAAAATCGGGTATTTGTCTCATCTAAGTAGAGACTCCAGTTGCTCTTCTCTCTCGGCACTTCCTTAAGTATCTTATTTTCTCAACTAGAAAGATAGTCAAAAAGACACCCAGGTGCGGCGGAAGCAGCATCCTGGTTTTACTGCTTCCAAGTCAGTCCCGAAGATTTTCTCTTCTCTACTCCAACTCGGTACTTCAATTGCGCCTTCGAAGTCCACCGTCCAACTGTTTTCTCAGCAATGGTCTTCTGAAATAGAATTTTTGACTTCTTCTCATGGAGAGATTCGTGAGACAGAGACTGTAGTCTTTTCCATGTGGTCTGGTTGCAAGGCCTTTTTTTACAGGGCTAGGTCTCTGGTCTGGATATCTATCTATCGTCAAGGTTGGTTCTCACCTTCTCCGATTCCCTCACACAGAACAAAGAGAACGGCCGAGTCCCCACCTCGCTCACCGCCCGACCGATCTCCCACCCACCGCCTACCATTTTCGCCTACAGGCTCCCCTGCAAATCTCGCTTTCGCGTTGAAATAATGTCCCTTCCACGGGTTCCTGGTGAAGTCGATTTCCTCTTACTGTCCTTCCCCCCTTCATCCCTTTCTCGACCTCGTCTCCATCGTTCTGGGCTGGGAATTTCCTTCCCAGTCTTCTGGGTTCACAACAACAACCCGTGGTCAAGGATGCTGCCTGGTCGTCGCGAGGCCGTCTCGGGCGTGTAGCCAAATCTCACACCATGTCACGCGCCTCGGCCGGGTTTGCGGACTTTTTTCCCACCGCGCCATCAGTTCTCTCGCAGAAGCGCGTCAAGGTCAGGGATCGGCGAGGGAAAAGTTGCGATGGCGAAACACAGTCGTCCGATCCTCGGACGCCTACCGCGCCCAGCGCATCCGCGACGGGTGGGGTATCCAAAGATCCTGCTGGCAAAGGAGAAACCACTCAATCTTCATCCATCGCGGTGGCAGGTGATCCAGTAGCTCCGCCAAAACATACGGAGCTTAATGGGACCCTGCAGCCAACTATCGCCGACTCCCATCCTCCATCCCACGTTGATACACTCACACCCCTCACCAACACAGAATCATCTCCACCGCGCAAGCCCAGTGGCTCACCCAAGATCGCGGACAAGAGCCCTACAACCATTGCCGCCCTTGCAAAGGCTGAACCTTCCAAGCCTTCCGTGACTCCCATTCACACCCCGCCGACTCCTCAATCGCAAACCCGCCAGGAGATCGTGGTCAAAGGCCGTAAAATCACATATGACCCTGATCTGGACAAGCGGCCGTCCAAGGAGAAACGTCGCAAGCCCGAGTATGCCGACTTCGTTACGACTGGCCAGGGCGGCCCTTCTGACCCCCGCCTGGCAATCCCCAATTACACCCGTGGATCGGGTTGCAAGCAAAAAACCAAGTATCGACCGACGCCATACACCTTGAAGCAATGGCCATATGACCCGGCGACAAGCATCGGGCCCGGTCCCCCAGCGCAGGTTGTCGTGACTGGCTTTGACCCGCTCACCCCCGTCGCCCCCATCAGTGCGCTCTTCTCCAGCTTTGGCGAAATCGCGGAGATCAATAACCGGACGGATCCAATCACAGGCCGCTTTCTCGGAATTTGCTCGATCAAATACAAAGACAGTGCCTCATTCCGCGGGAGTGGCCCCATTTCGGCTTCCAGCGCCGCGAGGCGCGCATACATGGAGTGTAAGAAGGAGCAACGCATTGGCACTCGTCGAATTCGCGTCGAATTGGATCGAGATGGGATTGTGTCAGAACGTATGGCCTCAAAATTGATCGAGTCGCAGCGATTAGCCACCAAAACAGCCTCCGCCGCTGCCACCGCAGAATCCAAAACCGCCGAGCTTCTGGCCAAGAAGAATGAACCCCCGCCAACCGCACCGAAAGGTCCCTCTGGCCGATCCGCCATGCGCCCCGGGCTGGTTGTACCGGACGGACCACGTGCGGGCCTGCGGCCTCCCTCCATACCATCACTCGTTGAAGAGACCCCGATCCTGAGTCAGATCAAGCGCGAACCATACATTTTCATCGCTCATTGCTATGTCCCCGTTCTTAGCACCACCGTCCCCCACCTGAAGAAACGACTGAAGCTCTTCGACTACAAATCTATTCGCTGCGACAAAACCGGCTATTACGTTATATTTCACAATTCTCGCGCTGGCGAGCAGGAGACCGAGCGATGCTTCCGGCTATGCCACATGCAGCCCCTCTTCACATACATCATGAACATGGAAAGCCAGCCTTACGGAAACCCCAACTACGTGCGCAGTCCGAGTCCCGAACGCCTCCGTGCCGAACAACGAGAAAAGGCCAAGGTGGAGCGAGCCAAGAAAGAGGCCGTACTGGATGTGGAGGAGGAAAAGAAGCAGCGTGCGTTGGATCTGGATCCTTGCCGGGAAGTTTTGGCGGTCATTATTCGCGATCTGCGCGACAAGCTGCTCGAGGATGTCAAGTCCCGCATTGCCGCGCCGACTCTGTACGACTACCTGGACCCCAGCAGGCATGCAGCCAGACGGGAAAGATTGGGAATCCCGAGTCCAGAAGGCACCAAGCGGCCGGCTTTCCAAATTGGGTTGGATAGTTCAAGAGGCACTCCAGACTCCCGATCCGAAGTGTCCAACCACCGAGACGCGCTCCGATCCTCGAAGCCCAATGTGCTTGCTCTGCCACGTATTCGTAAGGCTCATGGTCTTGACCGTGCTGGTGCGGCCTTTGTGGACGAGCGCCGCCGGCAGCCCCTGCGGCCGAGAGAGGTTCGCCCACTCTATCACCGGTTGCAGCAATTGCATGATGACGAGGACTCGGATGATGATCAGCGGACTCCGCTCACAAGATACACCGAGGAGAGAAGTAGTCGCCCGCCCAGCCGTGCGACTTCGGTCTCTTCTGTGTCCGAGCAGGATGAGGAGTATCAATCTGACATCATCGAGTCCTTTGAAGAAGGCGGTGCTGCAACCACAGATGATGCTTTGCTTGAGAGTGAATCACTCTCACCCAGTTCGCGCAAGAGAAAGCGATTGACTGGGGAGCTTGATGCTCGCAAGCGCCAACGGCAAGATGATGAGCTGTTTGGCATCGAACCATCAGAAGGCACGGTGGAAGACGAACATCCAAAGCCCCCGAGCGGCGTTGACGCTGATCTCGTTGAAGGCAAAGGAGAGACGATTGACGCTCGTGATGAAATATCCCTACCGGGCAAGTTGCCGGCTGACCAGTACTCTGACCTCGCTTCCGTCAAGGGCCCTGCGCCCGATGATCTTTCGGTTGGCGAGCCATGGGAGGCTGAGATTCCCGGGAAGCCAAAGTCCGAGATTGAATGGGGCGTCTCCAAGCATGAGCCGCGGGCCACAGTGGAGGATGACGAAAGTATCATTTTGGATTTGGATGGTTGGCAACAGTTGATCAAGGATGATGAAGACATCCAGTTCCTCCGCGAGGTCTTGGCCAACCACTCTGCTTCCAACCTTGGTGATCTTAGCGCTTGGGCGTGGCGCCAGAAGGAGATCAAGGCTCTCAATCAATTGGAAGAAGTCAAGGGACCTACTCGCGACGTCATCGGTATCGCCGGCTACTACGTGCCCAATGTCACCGGTGCCGCGCGAACGGAAGGCCGAAAGAGAATCATGGAGGCGGAGAAGTCAAAATATCTTCCGCATCGTATCAAGGTCCAGAAAGCCCGAGAGGAACGCGAAGCCCTGGCCAAGGCTGATCCCCAAGCCGCTGCCGCAGAGGCGGCCAGGATTGCCGCTGCCAAGGTCATCTCCAAGTCCTCGTCCCGATCCAACCGCGTCAACAATCGGCGACTCATTGCCGACATTAATGCCCAAAAGCAAGCCCTACCCACTTCCAGCGGTGATGGTGACGTTCTGCGGTTCAACCAGCTTAAGAAGCGGAAGAAGCCTGTACGATTTGCTCGCTCTGCCATTCACAACTGGGGATTGTATGCGGAGGAGAACATCACTGCGAACGATATGATCATCGAATACGTCGGCGAGAAAGTGCGTCAGCAGGTGGCAGATATGCGCGAGCGCCGGTATCTCAAGAGCGGGATCGGTAGTAGTTATCTCTTCCGTATTGACGAGAATACGGTGATCGACGCGACGAAACGAGGTGGAATTGCGCGGTTCATCAATCACAGCTGCACGCCGAATTGCACCGCCAAGATCATTAAGGTCGACGGTAGTAAGCGCATTGTGATTTACGCGCTCCGGGACATTGAACGAGGTACGTGTCCGCTACATAAGTCGAGACGCAATACTCGAGTGGCTTCTTCCACTTCCCACAGAGAGAGAGAGAGAGAGCCTTAGCTGACCAATTCTTTACAGACGAGGAACTGACGTACGACTACAAGTTCGAACGCGAATGGGACAGTGACGACCGCATTCCGTGTCTCTGTGGCTCAACCGGCTGCAAGGGTTTCCTCAATTAAGGCGCTGCCAGCGCCTCTGCTACTGCATCTATTGCTACCATCTTTATTTTTGCGCCATGGCGTCATGGCCCCTCTCTTATCTTCATCTCCATCTATGCTATTTTTTTCTCTGCTTCTTTCAACCTCCCTGGGCGGCGTTTGATCCTGGTAGGCGTTCCGGAGGGCGGGAGCATCCATGGCCTGTATGGTTGGGAATCGTGATTTCAAGCGCTACAGCCCTCATGTACAATAAGCAAAAATCCACAATTTCTTGCCAACTTTGAGGCCTGCCTTGTATTCCTCAACATGACCTGCGTTGAACCACGGCATCATGGCGGCCAGTGCTTTCCCCCCCCTCTTCTCGCGCGTTCGACAGGACGAGGATCCAATGGCGCCTCTAATAGCTTTCCTCCATCCTGCAGGTTCATCCGAGGATTGACAAGAATGCAAGCCAACGGCGTTAAATGGGTATTGAAATTGCCGAAAAAATAGCGAATAATCGCAAACGTCAAGCGTCTATAACATCAAAATGCAAACATGACCATCCATAATCAAATCGAACTATACTTTCAAACTGTCGCAAAACTTCTCGTTAGCTTTACCCTGCCGACATACTCAAAGCATTGACCAATGCGCAGGACCGAGAAAGAACATACCCAAATGACTCGGCAGCAAGAAATTAGCAATCCCCTCCTTAATCACATACTGATGCCCGCAATTCCCGCAAACCAACTTGCCCTCGATCACCTGCGTCTCCAGGAGGAGTCTGTGTAGATCCTTCAATGTCTGCTCGTCGTTCAGTGCGTCGCCTTCTGGTTTTGATTCGGGGAGAGTGGGGAAGCCGAGCTAGAGGTCGATCCGGGTCAATGTTAGCCAGTTCTGGTTCTGGTTCTGGTTCTGGTTCTGCTTTTTGGGGGGTTGTGTGTCTTTGGGGGAGCTCAATTGCTGGATGCGGTTGTTTTGTCGTACCTCGGTGGCTGTAACGCGGAGACTATCCCAGTCCACGCGGGGAAGGACATTGCGGATGAATTCGGGTTGGAAGTCTAGTTCGGTTTGCTCGAGCTCGGCGTCGTGGAAGTGGAGGGGGAAGGACGCGGGGGAGGTTTTGCAGTCTTTGACGGCGCAGGTGACGAAGTTGGCTGTGATGACTTTCATGGTTGCGGGAGTTATTGAAGGTTGTGTGGAAAGAGGAAGGGTTGGCGTAGTGTTTCTTGTGGGATTTTTGAGAGCCTTCCGGTCGAAAGGTTGAATTGGTTCTGTTCCAAGTACTGCGGTTTGTTTCCTTGCGGCAAGGAATTGGGTTCGTTGTGTATTGATGTAAATGAAGTATGCGAGAGTCGAGTAGAGAAAAAAATCCCGCGGAGCCCCACGTCATGTGATCCGTTATCGATAAGATGGGTGAAGTACATACCACCGATACTACTTGACTCCTAGTTGTGAAGGGCAATATTTGGATACTCTTTGCGATTACTACTGGGCTGGGTTCTGAGATTGCTGGATATTGATAGTGTCGACAGTTCTTGCTAAAAGAACCGAGGACTGGGCTCTCGAGGGAGCAGGTCAAGAAAGTCAAGTCAGTAGGTATGCGTGATCTTTTGGACTACTAAAAGATCGAGTACTGTGATCATTAGTGGTAATTGTATAAGCCTGGAATAAGCGTCACCTGAAATTCAATGCAGAGTGTATACTGGAGATGCGAATGCTTGCTTGGAAAAGAGAGAAAATTTGAAGAGATAAAATCGGGAAAGCTGACAAGGGGAAAAACACACCAGGCTTGTGAGGACCAGTAGCTCCCATGCCTCCTCCAAGGTGTTATTTGAGCAATACTTCCAACATGTCAAGATCGGCAATGTCATGATCTCCCAAACAACTGTCAGGCTGCAGTCGATCACCATCAAAGACAAGATGCACAATTTTATCCTCGGGAATACTCTGCTTCTCTCGAAACGCGGCTATCACCCTTGACACCAAGGTCGTGGGTTTAGCCTTGACTCTAAAGTCATCAAACCCAGGGCATTTCAAAAGCAACTTCATCGGCTCGACTTCCTGCTCATCCGCCGCAGTTGGTGGAGCCGGAGAGCCTTCGCCGGCACCTGGAGTAGGACCACGACGATTCATCAAGGCGGGGTCGTCGGTCTCAGCCTCCATATGAACCCTAAGCTCAGTCTCTTTCTCATCAAGGTCGTCGTCTAAATCCAAAAACGACTTCTTTTCGGAACTAAGGTCTAGGCGTTTACAGGTCGTCACATCGAACAACCTGCTGCCTTTCCAAGTAAGGTAGATGGATGAGGTTTCTTGTTCGGTGAATCCCTGCCGCTTGCACCATGCTAGGCGAGCGTCTTTCAATGCCTGAGACATCTTGCGTTGGACGATCAAGGGCCTGGTGTTTGGGATTTCGGATGTTATAAGGATATGTACTCGTGGGTCGTCTGCGGGAGGAGGAGTGGGTGACGGTTGCGCGGGTTGATGCTTGGACTCGCTGTTTAAATACTTCGAAAGGAGTCTCTCGCGCCTTTCCCTTTCCTGCGAGTCCAGGTCTATTATCGGTTGAGCTTTTATGGGGCCGTCGTTTGAGATCCGGTGCGAGGAGGGGGTATTTGAGTGGTCCGAAGAAGGACTCTCCGTCGAGTCAAGGTCGATGTGAACGGAGCTTGGGACTGTCGGAGGCTGGGGGCCATCTTTCTTTTGTTCGTGACTTTTTGACCGACTCCGTTCATTTCCTGGAGATACTGTGGAACGCTTGCGATGTTCCTTGGGCTTGCTTTCTTTGACCGATTTTGGCGCGCTTGTATCTTTGGATTCCTCGTCCTCCGTCTCCGATCCCTCCGCATGCTCATCAGACTTCCGTCGCTTGGTTTTTCGACTTCCGTCGGGGGCCGGGGAGGATGCACTTTCAGCGAATTCCGATGCAAGCTTTTGCTTTCTGCGCGCCTCGCGATTCGCGGCGACAATATCGGAGTATGTTTGCCCAGATCGGCGGTAGAACTCCGTCCCCGAGTCGTCCGTCTTGGTTGCCCAGGCGGGCTTGTTGAAGAATGATTTCATTTGAGATGACAAGAACAATAAAAGTCGCACACTGGTCGAGATATAGTTGAGAAAAAGAGCAGAGAGAGAGATAAACAGAGTAGTCTTTGCGATGGCCTCAGGTTACGTTTCCAAAGCGCCCGCTTTGTCGTGTTTGTAGGCGCCTTTACCGCCTTCGGAATCTTATCTGCTTCATATCCAGCGCCCACCACCTTCCCCCGCTGTCTCTCAAGCTCTCCACCAGGTATGTCTTTCTCGTGCACACTTGCACAGCCTCTTACTGACAATTCTTATCCGCTACTCACAGACACAAAGGTTCCATATCCCGCGACGGTGGAACAGAACTCAAAATGGAGAACGGCGCATCCTCAGAGGGAAAAGACCCCTCGGCCTTCCTCAGCGAGATCATCGGCGCCCCGGTGATCGTGAAGCTTAATTCCGGCGTCGTTTACAAGGGTATTGTGGCTCTGGAAGTTTTGTTTGTCACCAGGCCCGCTAATGCTTCTCATAGGTGAGCTACAATCGGTCGACGGCTACATGAACATCGCCCTTGAGAAGACCGAGGAATACGTCAACGGAAAGCACCGTCGCAGCTATGGAGATGCTTTTGTGCGTGGAAACAATGGTGCGTACAGAACATGAATTGTGGATATACGCTGGGTATGCGCTAGGTTATCTGACATCTGTCCTTTCAGTGCTCTATATCTCTGCGGAATAACAAGGTTCCATCATGATGCCGCCTACACCACTGGCCAGAAGTGGCATTCGACAAGTCGTTTGGGTCCGCTTGTCTCTTATCTCAAGCTGAAAATGTGGGAGGAGCGCTGGTGATTTTTGGGGCGTTATCTCCCCGTGCAGTCTGCCAATTTTCACTTGGCTGCTCTCTAGCATGCGCTAGGCTGGCTGGTTTTCATGATTCCTATTCCGCCCAGCCATGATGTTACGCATAATTTTGCTGTTCCAAAAAACAGTTATTCGGTGATGTGATAAAATATCATTCTCATCGCTCTAGGCCGATCAATCTTACATTCAGGCTATGATGTCGGCGGGACAATCCTGATTTTTGCCCTTGTTTTCTAATGCGTAGACTTATAAGATAGTATGGATTATATCAGCTAGGTGCTTGCCCGCGGGCATGCTGGAAGGATCTTCAACCCTACGTACGGTTCCGGGTCGAACTCTTGACTACTCGGAGGTTCTAATAAGTTCAACTTACAGTAGCGTTCGGCTGAAACTCCGACAAAAGCCCTGCAATCATGTTCTCGATTATGTGTTAGATGATCATTGAATGATGCTAGTCTAGCAAGCTATCTGGCAGGTGATCGGAATGCGGTAGAGTAGATCTTCTAAGGAAGGAAAGTATGTAGATATAGGTACATAGCTAGTGCTCTCGTACGTCGCCAGCCCTGCTTCCGACTTGGGCCTGGTGGTACCTGGTGTGCACTCTATAGGAAGAGTCGACTGCTGCTCAAGAATACGACTGTGTCATATTACAACTACAATCTCGTAAAAGAACTTCTAGATTTTCTTTTCAACGCCAGCCCATGAAAGATTCCAAAACACCATATCCCACAGTATATCCGAACGCTAAAAGGTACGAGCAATCAAATGGAACAAGAGAGCATTCGTTTACGACACAACTTAAGATGGTCGCTTGAACGGATGCGCCTCGGTACTCCTTGAAAAATGATTAGTTCAGGCCGGCCGCATCTAGGATTCAGGGATCAAATACTCACAAAACGTACTCGTCCAAGCTGACAAGGCCAGGCTCAGAGAAGATTAAATAGAAGTACTTGAGTGTCTCGGCAAGCCAGAAGCTCTCCATCTTATCGCTCATCTTTGGCAGGGGGTTGCGCACGTCCTCAATGGCGGAGTGGCCGTACTTTGTACGCGTCACTTTGTCGATGCTTTGGAACATGCGCCAGGCGGCGTCTTGGAGTGACTTGTCGCCGGTGATGCGATACATGATAAAGATTGATTCGATAGCCTCGGGTCTAACATGACTGTCAGTAAACCTGGAAAGAAAAATACTCTGGCTGAGAATGCGGCGTGTTTATCGTACCTAAGCTTGTATGCCGGATCTGAGATTCCCACGATACCGGGTGGAAGTCCTTCATCTTTTACCTGTTGCTGCGCTTGCGCGAGATGCTCTCGCGAGTGAATGGACTGGCCAAGAACATCCTCGTACCACTTTCCTTCGTCCCAGGGACATTTGTCGATATCCGCGCAGGGACTGACTTCTAGCGATTCGGGCATGATGCCCGTTGGCATAGAGTCGTACGCCCAGATACATCCGTCCGTGAGACCCCGAGCGATAGCGAGATCTTCAGCCCGGTTGAATATCTTGGACGCCAAGCCCACCATGCCACCCAAGAAACACTTCAGGTGATCCTGGACGTATTCAACACCGTGGAGGACTCCGCCCTTCAGGCCGCGGACGTTCGCCGTGAAAAGAATCTGCTTGTTCTCGTCCTTTGTCATTGCACGGAAGAGAAGCTTCGATTTGATTGCCTCGATGGCATCCTCGTACATGTTGCGGTACTGGTCTGTCTGCGCGCCGAGCAGGATGTGTTCCTTGGGCAGGTACTCGTATGTGGAATCAGCGGAGCCACCGAGGGAGAACTGGGACCAGTCGAATTTCAGCTCCTTTGCGTCAACGAATAATGGCCACAATCCGGGAATCCGGGTCGTGGATTGGCCCCGTTCGAGCTCGTTTGTAATCCGTTGGACGGCATCGAAATATTTCGGGTTGCCGGTTAGTTGAGACAGGCGGGTGAATTCCATGGTCAAAGAGCCCAACTCGGCTAGGCTTGTGTGCGTTGAAGGCTCGATTTCTTCGCCTTGGGCAGACCTGTAGGACGCGGATTAGATCCCATAAATCGTATCCAGTGCTGCCCGCGGATCTCCTGTTCTGGACGTTGACGTACTTGGACCATTTCCACCGCATCTGAGGCATCCGATTGTGCGTGTCAAACGCATTGTAAATCATTTCACCCAGTTCCTCGGCTTTTTTGAGGAGAATCGGGTGTTTGCCATTACTCAGATCGTGCGCCGCCAAAAAGCCGCCCATATATCTGATGATAATTTCAAAGACATTCACTTCCGCGCTGCGGGTGGTCGTGAAGTCAATTTGTTCCAACGCCTCCAGGGCCAATTCAAGCTCATCATCCAAGCCCATGATAATCAGTGCATCCAGTGAATCTACCAGGGTAGCACCCCACCCGCTGAAAGAGTCCTGGTACCCGCCGGTCTGGGGCGAGACCTCATCTCGCATCCAGGCATGACTTTTATATCCATTCCACGAGTGCATAAAAGCCTCCTTCACGGCGTTTTGTTTCTTGAGTCGTGCCCTCCGCTCGGGTCTGGACTCTGGTGGGAAGTCAGGTTGGATTCTGGGAATTGAAGATGGTGATGTTGGTAAGGGTATGTATGAGGTGACGGGGTACCTCTCAGTAGCTGAGTTTAAATGGATCGTGTCTTGCGAGATAAAGTTGTTTTGTATAGGAGTTGGTCGAGGATGCTTATGCTGCCAGGCATGAAGTCGACTGAGCGGTAACCAGACTAGAAAGAGATATGCGGTGATGAGGAGAAAGAAAATTGTTGGTAGAGAGCGACCTTTGCGATTGGAGATCATAGTGCAGGTGTACCTGCGAGATAGAAGTCCTGGCCAAGGAGAGATAGATTTCAATGAAGTCGAGAAGGATTGACGCTCATGGAGGAATTGTTCATGTGGTTAAGGAGAGACTAAGCCATTGACGGCTTGACAAGTGATAACGAAACACACCAGAAACGTCAGCGAAGGACACGATAGGTTAACGAGCTATCCCAACTCATTGATCGACGTGCTGCCCGGTGCAGAGGATTTCAAGGAATGGGTGTTGTCAACAAGTCAGGGATGATAACTGGGGGAAAAGCGAAAGAGGAGCTACCATGTGGAACAATCACGTCAAACCCGCTACGGAGACTGTCCTGTCAAAGGTTCATCATCAAGTGCAGGGCTCCGTTGATCGGATGATCGTCGCAAGGACGGGCCTCTAATAGACCCTTTGACACGCGTCCATGGGGAAAGCTGGATGCGAACAGCGAAGAATGAGGCCATGATTGGGAGATCTGGCATGCAAAGGGGCCGCAATGTGGCTCCGAAAAGAAAAAAAAAATATGATGTGTTACCCGTTCAAGTAAGGGCGATGGCGTTCAGGGTCCAAGCATGTATTCTTAGAAGTTTAGCTGGGGTTCTAGGCCTGAGAGGACGAAACATAAAGTACATGCTACGTACGAAGGAAGAGGAGCATGGGGATGTACAGGGTACCCTTTCTTTCTAGGGATACTCACCGCTGGAGCATGTACCGAGTACTCCCCGCCCTGTCTGTGAGAGACATTTTGATTTGGCTCATAAGCTCCACCCATCCCCTGGACTTGCCTGAATGAGTTAGCCACTCCAACCATCAAGCCCAGAGCTCCATTTTGATTAATTTTGTGGCGGAGCGCCCTGGGTGCGGGTCATGATTGTTTTCCGGTTTCTTAGTTGCTAAAAGCTTGACCCTGTCCCGTTACTATCTCTTGATTATAGTTATGGCCATGAACTGAACAGAACGACGTTTGCTTACTTGTTGGGTATTTCAGAAGATCTCATCATCATAATGCTTGAAGCATTGGCAATCTCATGACTATCGGCCGTTCTACTGTAGGATCTTGTTGCCTGGTGCCAAGATGGGTCCCAGTGGTGGTCGCCAGCGGCCCCTAGTAGGCTGATCTAGGCCCGTGGACTTAAGTAGCGGGAGCCAGGTGGATCATTGTGTGGTTAGAGATTTTAGAGATTGGAACAACTGTTCAAGATGAATCAGGCTGTTGTCAGAGCATCTATACTACTATCTAGACCCTCTCTGAAAAGAACGAGGGGACATACTATGTACCAATCACGTCAAGGGGGTTGTCCGGAAGAGAGTCCTTGCAATGGACATGAAAAACATTAGATTCACTTTTGGACAGCTCAAGATGAGCCAAAGAACAAAACAATCGATCTATCGTGTATCATCTATCGCAAATGAAGTTTTTGACAGGACATGCAAAGCACTCCCCCCGCATGAAACAATTTTCCAAAGTCCTCCATTTCCCAAATGAAGCAGACAATCCACAAGTGACCAACCAAGCAAGGCAAAAAGACAAATTCGACAGTAGTGTTTGTTGCAGAAAGCAAACGGGGAAGCGATTCACACGGAGGTACCAGAACGACGAAGCTTCACCCACAGCGCAGGCCGACTCCAGAGGGAAAAGGACTTCTGAACAGACCAGTGCTGGGACTCGGGCAGGAGATCCAGATCAAAGTGCCATAGGAACTTGCCGAGGATGAGACGCATCTCGGCATTAACCAGGCTTGAGATAAACGGAAAAATGTTAGCTCGATGTCCGGCGAAAAGGAAGTCGATGTTGCGACCAGTAAGAGTAGGCTTGACTTACTGCTGACCCAGGCAATTGCGTGGTCCGTATGAGAAAGGACGGAAGGCATCCTTTTGATCGGAAACGAATTCAGAGGACTCTGGACCGGAAAGCCAGCGGTCGGGGATGAGGAGTCGGGTTCTTTGAAGTTAGTGCTCGAATTGAAAGCCGAGTACAACGAGATAGAAACAGAAACCTAGACTGTATCAGCCTTACAAGCAATATAACAGGGAGCTGTTGGAACAATTTGTAGCTGCCCAAGAAAGATATAGTCCATCATCGACTAATCGGGAAACATACCCCGCCAGGAACATATTGACCGTCAATGACGGCTCCACCCTTAGGCACACGACGCGGAAGCATAGAAGGGATGGGAGGATAGATTCGCAGCGTTTCAGTCAAGACGGCATTAAGATAAGGAAGCGCCACGAGAGCCGAAAGCTTGATCTCAGATACTTGCGCAAAGGCGCCACGAATCTCACGAACCAGCCGATCATATTTCTCTCGGTGCTGGAGCAGGTAATATGTGCATCCAGTAAGCAATGCAGCAGTGGTTTCACTTCCTGCCAGTACAAATACACCCGCATTGGCATCGATCTCGGGGAGAGATAGGCCACGTCCACCAAGGCTGTGTTTGATAATGTACGAAGTAAAATCGGGACGGGTTGTCTTGCGCGCGAGGCGGCGACGGACTTTTTCCACGCTTAGATTGAAGCTTGCCTTGCGCTTCTGGAGCAGGTGTCTTGGAACTAAAAGGATAAACAGTGGGAGCAAGATTGGATAAAACCCCAAGACCTTGAGGTATGCGCTGGCCTTGACCGCGTCCAGAATAATCAGGACCCACCAGTGATACTTGTTCTCGGAGAGACAGCCAAAGGGCTCACCAAATGCAAGATCCCCTATCAGATCGAAGGTGATAAAGTTGTACCAGCGAGTCATGTCAACGATTGCGTGCTGAGTTCCGCGCATCATACCGGCTAGCTTGTCAATCAGCATGTCAGCGTGGGTGTGGAGGATTTGCTCCTGTTCCTGGAGGGCTTTGCTTGAGAAGGCATGTGTAAGCAGACGGCGCATCCGGGTGTGTTCCGTCATTGGCAGTGATGATGGCGTTGGTACCATTGGGGGTCGGCGAGTACAGGGCTGGATCCTTGACGAAGAGCTTTTTGCCCTTCTTGCGGTGTCCATAAATGTCTTTCCATGCAGCGGCGGAGTTGTAGACCAGTGCATTAGGTGCAATCCTGACGACACTGCCATATTGATCATGTAGTTTCTTGATTACCGAGTGCT
Source organism: Penicillium simplicissimum (assembly GCA_024706585.1). Classification (NCBI taxonomy): domain Eukaryota; kingdom Fungi; phylum Ascomycota; class Eurotiomycetes; order Eurotiales; family Aspergillaceae; genus Penicillium; species Penicillium simplicissimum. Next base: position 2,630,129 of record JAMZTW010000061.1, read on the forward strand.
GCTTGCCGCCGATGTCCACAGAATGTGAACAATGGGCGAAATCGCAGCTAGCTTGGGACCTGGGTAGCGGCTCAATGGGTAGGAATAGAGACTGTAGACAGATCACGCAGCAAAATAAAGCAACGGCTACACTAAAGACGGGAAAGCCAGTCAATTGTTCCATTATTCTAATCAGCATTGGCGGCTATGTACTCACCAGGAGGAGGATGCCATAAAGCAATGCCTCATAGCTGGTGACCCGGGGCCCATGTGAATCCATGGCCGGGGGTGTTTCTCGGATTCTTTACACTGGGAAATTGATGGAACCAACTGATTCATAAAACGAAAGTAATCCTGTGGAGGAAGCATCAATTGTTAACCAATGCGACTCTAGTGAGGGGGAGGAGGCTAAGGACGACGACATACCAGAGTAACTTGGAGCAAGGTACCACTCCAAAAGAGAGACAAGAGGGGGAGAGAGTAAAGAGAAAGGAAGCACGAGGGAGCTCATCCTTCGCGCTGAAGATGTTTGTGGCGAGTGATAACGTATCGCGTCTACAATCTTGTAACTATACCGCCTCGAGCCTGAATATGCTCATGTCGAAGCAATAAATAACCGTATAAACTAGTAATGTTGCCCAGGGATCATTTTAGTCTAGCGGTGTTATGCCCCACCAACAGCTGATAGCTTTACAGGAACAAGTTCGTCCAATGTGGCTCTTGTTTGATCTTACCAGCGCCGCAACCTATTTGTGAATGGCATGCTTCTCCAAGACCAGAGCAGTTTAAGGATGTGAACCATAATATTCAATTGTATATGCAACCCAATATAAAACATGTACAAACCGACGGGAGATTCGTCAAGTCATTACTCATCAATGCAGAATAGAGTCTACAGTATGGACCAACACCTCATCGTCGAGATACTCAGCTGGCCACAAGGAAACTCAAGAAGCTACCAGCAGCCAGTCCTGCAACAAGCATCATGCTCATGAATCCTCCTGCAGCTTCTCGTTCATCTGCTGATACCCAGACGCTCGCGCCCATCATGCAACTCGAAGCCAGATAACCATTGGAGGCACCGAACAACAATTGCACGACAAAGAGATAGAAGATATCGCTCTTCACGACAGCCCCAGTACCACTGATGTTGCAAAGCAGGTACAGAGGCACAAAGATGACACGCGCTACAGTTAGAGCAAAGGCCAACTTGGGACGATGTGCCAGAGAGAACCCGGGATAGGCGACAGCCATTCTGCCTGAAAGATCACCGATGTTCCAAAGTAGGAATGCAAGGGGAATGAAGACGGTGGGCTCGTACATCCGAGACGCTTCTGGGTCATTGACCGACAAGATCCTGGAGGTATACACTGGGAAGAACATCATTGTGACCTGTAGGCACACAAAGACAGCAAGTGCCAGATACCGCAATTTCTTGAACAGTTCCCACAAGCTGACTGATTTATCAGGGGTACGGTCAGCGAGGGGGGCATCTTCATCCTCGTCTGTTGCCTTCTGCTTGGGGCTTGGTCGGTTCCTCAGGAGATAGAGAAAGGCGAGTAGCGTGAAGACCGAGACACCCGTTGCCGTGAAGAAGTATATGAACGCCGATTTTGACGACGATCCCTGTGCCCCATCCTGGGCCTGCCCGTCACTCCTCGCCCTCGGCACTGCCAGAACAGAGACGATCTGGGCAATGCAGGGAAGCACACCCGCAACTCCCTGTCCGCTCATGATCGCTTGCGTATATTCTTCTCTGCCGTATCCTGCGACGTACGCGAACACGCCGTTCTGGTTCAATCCGGCAGCAAAGCTTGCGCCAAACACCATCACCATCAAGAAACCAAAGTATGCGCCCACCGAGATATCTTTCAGAACAATGGTCGAGAATGCCAGTAGAGTGAAGACGAAGCAGTTTATCAGCAGCGATAGCGTAATACGCCATGGGTAGGAGACGCCCTTCTGGATCTTTGCGAAAGCGTACACAGTTCCGAGATTGGTAAGGGTGGAGACTGTCAGGATCGAAGGTTGATAATGTGCCGCAGTCCACTCATTCGACTCGAAGCGACTATGAAAATACGTTGCAGCAGCCAAGAACATGTTCCTAATGGGACACCGGCATGGTCAGTTGCACGACTGCGGATTGCGGTGATGATGCGCCACAGTATGACGGGAGGATTCTGCTGCAGTAAGACTTACCATGCCCATAGCATCGACACTCCTAGCAGGAAGAAGACGCTGTATTCGAGCCACGAGAAGCGAGGTAAGTGTCTTTCCTGGCCATGTACATCATGTCCATGTTCGCCCGCATCTGCCTCCGCCGAGTCGTCCAGCGGCTCGTAGGCGACACGATCCGTGAGAAATCGCCGGACTCGGTCCATATTGACAAAGTGGTTGGAGTCCCCGTTGAATAAAATGGGACGTATATGATGAGGAGTGAGGCCCTCCCTCTGAGAGCTGCAAGGATGTGCTCTGGTGATGATCGATGCAGCTTGGATGAATCAGCGGAGATCCGGGGCCTCGGGCGGGTCCTCGTGACTAATTGCGGAGAATGCGAACCAGAGCCGCAATAATGAGAGGGAGGAAAGGTTCTATAGATGCAAGACCCAAATTGCCATAGGGCGTAGTGAGTTTGTTCCAATTCGAAGCGATTCAACTTGCAAGGGTGTTTCATGTTCTATTTATACAGGATCTTGTCCATCGCACCATTTGAAATTCTATCGTTCAAATCCCAACAACAAATGCAGAAACTGTACGAGAAATGATCGATCCCCAAGAGGTGAGTTGTGGCGTAAATGTACAGTATGAGACCCAAGAGCACCGCCCCTATGGTATCCGGGTGCGAGGGTATACCGATGTGTAACCTTGGAAATCCCAAGTCTATTCCTTTTTGCGCGAGTCGGATTCCTCCACCTCCTCATATTCTTCCAACTCCTGCTCCTCCACTTCATTCTCAAGTTTGTAGAGCTCTTCCGGCGGGACGGCCCGGGCAGAAGCAGCGACTTGATCCCCGCCACTCATCTGCCACTCCATGAGCTTGGTGAAAGCCCCGTCAGGGCGAGAGCTCAGTTCTTCGTAGGAGCCCTGCTCGGCGACCGTTCCATCAGGTCCGAGCACAATGATCGTGTCAGAGCGCTTGATGGTAGATAGGCGATGGGCGATGCTGATGGTGGTGTTGTTTCCGCGGAGAAGAGCGGCCAACGCGCTGTTGACTAGGGTTTCTGACTCAGCATCAAGTGCCGACGTAGCTTCGTCAAGGATCAAGATATCCGGCTCCTTGATCAGAGCGCGGGCAATGGCAATCCGCTGCTTCTGTCCGCCGGACAGCTGTGCGCCGCGAGCTCCAACGTGGGTATCGAGTCCATCAGGCTTTATAATGAATTAGCATAGTGAACATCATCTTGTGAATGGGCTGACTTACGAAGTCACTGATAAATTGGCAATTGGCCTTGCGAGCGGCAGCGACAATCTCAGATCGCGTGGCATTAGGCCGGCCATAAGAAATGTTCTCGGCAATGGTTCCAGAGAAGAGTACGGGCTCTTGAGCGACCACACCGATCTTGCGTCGGAGCGACTTGGCATTCATATCCTTGATATCCTTGCCGTTGATGAGAACTCTGCCTCCAGTTGGGCTGTAGAATCGAAGCAGGATTGACCCGATCGTCGACTTGCCACCTCCAGATGGACCAACAATCGCGACATTGGTTCCTTGTGGGATCTCAAAGTTCAAGTCCTTGAAGATCGTCACGGCAGGTCGGGTTGGGTAGCTGAAAGAGACATTCTCAAATCGGATAGGTCCCCGCGCAGACTCAACCTTGAGACCCTTGGTCGGATGGATAGTCGGCTGGCGATCCTGCAGCTCGAACAATCGGCTTGCAGCACCGACACCCTTCATGAGCTCGGAGTAGAAACTTGAAAGGCCAAACATACTCGAGCCAGCATACGCAGTGTACATAAGGAATGACGTCAACTCTCCAATACTGATGGCTCCGGATTGGACCATGCCGCCTCCGACATAGAGCAGGGACAAAATAGTCATATTGCCCATCAATCCAGTCTGTTGAACACTTAGAGGAGGTCGATAAAACAGACAAAGATGAAAAGCTTACCGAACTGAAGAATGTCGCACTGATCAAAGACTCTTTCTTACCAAGGTCGAAAATCTTACGCACCTGGGTGTTGTATCGGTGGACTTCAAGGATCTCACCCGCGAATGACTGACTTGTCTTCACGTTACCCAGGCGCTCCTCGGCAATCTTGGTGAGCGAACCCAGGTTCTTCTGGATTTGGCGACTGAGGTTCCGAATAGCCCGTCCATAGAAGAGCGCACCCAGACCAATTGGGGGCAGCAACAGGGCCAGGATACTGGAGAGCTTCAGACTGGTGTAAGCCATCAAAGTAAATCCAGCCACGCCACTGACACCGGCACGAAGACCATCAGACAAATTCTGCGTGATGCTCTTGCCAACAATGATGGTATCCGAGCTAAGCCGAGAGATCAAATCACCAACTCGGTTGGCATCAAAGAACTCGGCATCTTGGATGAAGGTTTGACGGAAAAGCTTGGAGCGCAGTCTCGCGACAATGCGTTCACCGACGATACGAAGGATAATGATACGGCCGTAGTTGGCGGCGGCACCCACGAGCAAGATTCCACCAAGAGCAGTGTAGAACATGGGGATGCTCAAGCCAAAAAGCTGACCACCACCCTCTTCCTCACTCTTCGTGGCTCCATCCATGATCTTACCAATTGAGAAGGGAATCGACATTGTGATAGAAGAGGAGACAAGCAGGAAGAAGAATGCAAACCCGAGCGCCTTTGCTTCGGGGCGCGCAATCTTCAGCAGCCGCCAGATCTCCGCAAAGCCGGATTTCTTGCCCGATGCACCATCCTTGGCCAGCTTTGCTCGGAAATTCACCTGCGCAGCTTGCGCGGCTCTCTCCGATAGCTCGAATCCTTTATCTTCAGCAACTTCGCCCTCCTTTTCCGGAAGCGGGCGGTCATGGGCATTGGAATTATTCGAAGGTGGCGAGGGTGGCGAAGAGGGTTTCGCTTGATAGAGAGGTGACGATGAGTTCAAAGATCGTATTTGAGAAACAATGCGAGATGTAATCGGGGTATAAAGGGGGTTGCGTTGGCGAAGCAGGAGCGAGACCTCGGCTGGTCGGACAGCACGACCAGCTCTGTCGCTAAGGGTCACTGAGGCAGTGGTGTATAGTCGATTGGCACCACCGTGTTCGCCATTCCGTGTGAGGCTTCGGTTTGTTAGAAGCAAGATGTCACGAAAAACAGCGCTCTGCTGTCTCAAGGCCGGCCGAGGGCTGACTCCCGGAGCCCAGGCCGGTAGCCGGACACCGCGCATCTTTCGGAATTGGATGGTACGGTCAATGAGAAGGTAGATTGTATCACCGAGAGATCGCAAAGTATGCCATTATCGTATGGAGTAAAAGTTAGCCGTTCCGCATGTTTCACAGGCCTCAGGTCAGCTCCCGGAAGCATGTGGAGATGCGAGATCGCAAGCGCTCGTTCTCCGTCGGCAGAACGGATTCCGATTCTGCCGATCACCACCGCCCATGGAAGCTGTTCGAGAGCTTTCGATGCGCTTGTTTTGAGCCTCGTCCCAGACGTATCTTCTCCCGTTGTTCTTGATTTCCAACTCTGAAGACCTTCTCTAAGCTACGGACTGTTTCCGTTCTTAAAATTGTGCTTTGCCCCAGATTGTTTCCAATATCATCAACCAACCTTTGATACCCCGCCACTCAATAACCCCGCGAGGTCTTGCCCCCACGTGAAAGATGGTGCTCGACTACAGCAAGTGGGACGCACTGGAGCTATCCGATGACTCTGACATTGAGGTGCATCCCAATGTCGACAAGCGATCCTTCATCCGGGCCAAACAGGCTCAGATTCATCAGCAGCGTGAGCAGCGCCGTCACGACATCAAGACCTACAAGTATGAGCGCATAATCAACGATGGCCTCCTGTCGCGTATCGACAAGCTTCTCGATGCGCTCAAGCAACATGAAGACTCCACGGCCGCTCCCGAGCAGTTCATCTTCCAGACCATTATGGAGTTCGCAAGTAACCCCGCCGAAGACCAAGCTCCACCACCCCCAGAGGGCGTTCACACTCACGAAAAGGAACAACCCAAATACTCGCAGATGATGAGCGCCTTGGTCGACCAGGTCAAGAAGGAATTTGGAGAATCCAAGCCGGACAACATGTTTAAGGCTTATATCACGGGTGTGCAAGGACACAAGGACAAGGTGCAGGGCTTGCAGAAGGAGTTGTTGACGAAGTTGGCTCAGTTGGAGAAGGAAGAGAGCAGCAAAATCACCAGTGAAGGCTTGCATGATGGATTCAATTCTTCATTTGTGCCCAAGGCTGAGCCAAAGCCTCAAGCCGCTGCGTCAGCTAAGAAAGCTGAGGTGGAGCTCCTCAATCCTGGTGCTGGAAGCTCCTCGGCCGCCCAAGCTGAGGAGGACGATGACGATGATCCCGCCAACATTGAGATCAGCCCATTGGCCAAGCAATTTGCAAAGCTGAAGCCCAATGACTATACTGCCTACCAAAGATTCATCGTCGAGCACCCTGAGATTGTTGCCGAGAAGGAGACAGACGGCCTGTTGGTGGAGGCGTTCAACAGTCAGCTCAAGGGCGAGGATGCGTACGCTCGCCAATGTGTTCATCAGGGACTGCTTTTGCAGTACTGCCGTTCTCTCGGCCCCGACGGCATCAAGCTTTTCTTCGGCCGGTATGTTGATCACCCATTAGTCCGTCGTAAAACACTGCTAACATCTTCTCCTGCAGAATCACAACCAAGGGACATCGCGCTGCAGACCTTTTCACTAATGATGTCAACGACACCTACAACCGCATCAAGACCCGCGCAGCTGAGCTCAGCAAAGAGAGCCCGAACGACCCCGCTGGCGTTGAGCAGATTCAATTGCATGCAGTCGACCCCAATACCAAAATCACCATCAACATCCCCGCAGCCAGCAGCGAGGATCCTACCGAGATCGAGGCTCGCAAGATCTTCGAGTCTTTCTCCCCAGAGCTTCAAAAAGCATTGGCATCCGAGTCCCTGGACGAGGTCAACAAGGTCCTCGGCAGGATGTCCGTTGAGGAGGCAGAAGTTGTTGTTGAGCAGCTAGGCAACGGTGGAATGCTTAGTTTGGAAGAGGGCATTATCGATGGTACCACGGAGGAGGGCCAAAAGAAGCTTGCCGAGATCGAGGCAGAGGCCAAGCAGAACGTTGGCGAGCCTGGTGGCGATGTGACCGAGTTGGACTAAATACTGGAATACCCACGACAAAACCATGAGTTCTACTGTGATGAGCAATCAATGAAATATCATATTCTTGTTTCTAGATCTTTACTTGCCGTGCTTAGTAGACATCCTTACAATGTCTAAAATTAAGAATATTGCATTTTCATAGAAGTTCTTGGTATTGACGATGCCATTGGCCTGAAATGTTTTAAAATACACCGATTCTCCGGGCGACTTCGCTGCATGGAGTTGAAAAAAAAAAGATGGATGGAGCAAAAACAAAAAGGTAAACCTCTTCAGTAGATCCATGACTGGACCATTCTGCGATCTAGTCGGAAACTGAAGAGCAAGGTCGTGAAAAAGGCCCGGAGTCTGCACGCTCATATGTCTGAGTATCAATGGTCATCGTAGATTCTCGCAAATTCGGCATCAGAAAACTCCTGAGCCTTCAAATGTGTTGGACGCGGAGGTTTTAGACACCGCTGGAGCCAGGGGCCTTCTCATCCTTCCGGAGGCTGAGCAGAAGCTCACGGAAACGCTCCTTGCCCGAGCCGCTGGCACCGCCAGCGGAGCCCTTGCCCGAAACGTCGACCAACTTGGCGATGCGCTCCCAAGAGGTGCCACCAGCGGAGGTATCCTCACGGCTGGCCAGGAACTGTTCGGCCTCGGCACGGGCCTGGGCCTTCTGCTTGTCGATCTTGTCGTTGTAGGCACGGTAAAACTCGTCGAGATCCCGCTGCGCCTTCGCAATGGTGGCGGCCTTCTTCTCTGCAGAAATCTTGGCACGACGGGCGATATCGGCGTCTCGCTTCTCGCGCCACAGACTAAACCAATTGAACGAGGTTGTCAGCAAGAGGGTGGTGATGAGAGGGGTAACTCAGCAAGCGGCTGACGCTATGCGCACGCCTCATTGAAAGGTCCAAGAGTTCTGTACTTACCGAATGGGCTCGGGCTCGGGCTCCTCCTCTTCGGTCTGCTGAGAAGCGTATCCAGTAGCAGGGAAAGGGGAACCACTTCCGGTGATGGTACCGCCAGGGGCAACTCGCTGTCCAGTCAGATCTCCAAGTCAGCTTCCTCCGCTTCTTGTAAATAGTGCCGGAGCCAATTCGTACCTCATTCTGTGCCTGAGTCTCTACGGAGGGGAAGGAAGACTCAAAGCGTCCAAGCTCCTCAGCGGGAATGTCGTCACCTCCGCCGAGCAGGTCATCTCCACCGCCCGCAGCCGCAACGTGGTCCTGAGGGGTAGCGAATTGGTCGGCGTCTTCTCCGAGGACGGCACGCTCACGGGCCAGGAAGTCATCCTCAGATGCGCCCTTGGTCTCGATGGCCTCGGTCTGGCCTGGAAATACAGTGTTAGTTGTAATCGCGCGGATGAAGGCAGTAGGTATGCAACGAAGTGGAGCGTACCATCAGAGAAGTCCTCCAAGGAGGGGAAACGATCAGCCATCTTGTCTGTGTTGAGGGGCTGTGTATCTCTATTGGAGATGCGCAGAACGATTCGAAGATTGGCGGAGGGGGAGATGTTGAGAGAAGATGTATCGCGAGCTTGTTCTGGGCCGTTGGCAGCTGGCGAGCGGGAGGCGCTCGCGGCCCTGGGATCTGGCATCTCCAGGCGGTGAAGGCTCCACTCGCAGCGCGGCAGCGGTGAATAGCCGCAAGCGCTCGTGATGAAAGAGCGCTAAGTTTGTCCGAGGCGACCCGTCGATGAAAGGGGGGAAGTTTATCCGAGGAGAAGTTTATCCGAGAGGTTTATCAAGTTTTCCTATTGGCTTTTTTGGGACCGCCTTTTCGGCGCGTGGTTTCCGGCGGTGAGGGAGGCGGTGAGTGATCAGAGCACTACGGATAATCACGTGGGATCCTTCGAAGCGGTGAAAGCTTTGTTCTGGGAAAACTGACAGGCGGTGAAGAGCCACGGGGTTTCAACTGACTGGGGAAGACAGCTTCCCTTTAACAGCTGTTGAGCGAGTTTCCGGTACTTTCTACCTGGCTCTTTTGTAGCGCGGCGTCAGGCTCACTCCTTGAATTGCAAGCTAAATTCCCCGTCTGCTAGGCATCAATTGCTAGCATTTCTTTACCCCCCAAGGCCAATCGGACTCCTCCCTCGTCCACCCTGATTTCTCCACTCCCAAACGTTACGTCCTCCCAATATGGCCTACACAGACGATGCTGTCAAGGCAAAGCTCTCGGCTCTGAACGAGACCCAGGAAAGCATTGTTACCGTCGCACAATGGGTCATGTTTCATAGGTATGCTTCACAATGTTATCATATGCACGGGCAACGCACTCACAAAGACCCGTGAACCCATCATGCAGACGCCATGCCGAAAAGACTGCACAGATCTGGCTTCAGAAGATTCGCGACTCGCCTCCCCCCAAGCGACTGAACCTCGTCTACCTGGCGAACGGTACGTGAAACCCAAACAAGCCTCGCGACATCGTCTAATCTGGATACAGAGGTTGCACAGCAGTCGAAAGCCCGTGGAAAGGAGGATTTCCTAATCGCATTCTCGCCGGTCCGTTGTCACCATGCCGCTTCAGGCGCCAAGTGCATAGCTAATGCCAGATTAGATCGTTGCAGAGGCGACAGCGGCTGCATACAAAGGCGCATCGAATGATATTCAGCAGAAGATTCGCCGGGTTGTGGATGTGTGGAGGCAGCGTCATGTGTTTGAAATCCCCATTCTCGATGCGGTGGAGGCACGCGTCAATGGTAAGATCCGCATTGCCTCATGTTTTTGCCAATGTGCACCGCATCACACGACTAAAATTATCCTATCCCTAGACATCGACAAGAACCGTCTCACCTCCAAGAAACAACCTCTCGGTGGCTCATTCTTCAAGGATGCGTCTGCCGGGTCTACTCCATCCGAACTCCAGCCCCTGGTCCCCTTGCAAGTCGCGCTCACAAAAGCGGCCGTGACTTCTAACACCTCGGCCACAAATGCCAATAGCGAGTATGATAAACTGAATGACCCACAAGCTCCTAAGATAACCCCACCGGTACACGCTGCACGCCTGGGCACCCTTCTGAAGGCACTCGCGCATGCCGAGAACTCCGTGTCCGAGGTCATCAAGTCTCGGCGGGCCCTGATCGACGGGCTCGAGAAACTTCTCGCGACCAACCGCGCCGAGCTCGAGAAGGAGGAATCTCTCGTGGCCCAGTTTGGGGCGAAGAAGGCGGAGACCGACAACAAGCGACGTGAGGTTGAGGATGCAATCATGCGCGGTTATCAAGATGATGCCTTTGGCACTGCGACTGGACAAGGCAACTCAGGCGACGAGCCTCCCCGTCCCGAAGTGGAGGCATTGACCCCTCCTCCGGTCGAAGCCATCACCCCTGTTGGATCGCCCAAGCCCGAGCAGCCCCAGGCCAGTCACGGCCCATTCTCCGAAGCGGCTCCGATCACCCTCCCGCACGGCCTCAGTCTCCAGGGTCTTGATCAGACTGATAATGATATGTCCTTCGACCCATCCAATATCTCTCCGGGTGGCGGCAATGATTTTGACCTTGGTGCGAATGGATCAAACACGAAGAGGCGCAAGGTGGCGCACGAGGAAGAATATGCACAGTTTGCTGCCGGGGACTTGGATGCCGATGTAGCCGCTATGATAGCGCAGGAGGAGAGTCAGTGAGCGTTAAGGTGACTTTTGGGCTGGTGATCTGGTTTGTTTGGACTATGGGACATTTGACCCCGGCCTCCGGGATCTATCCGACGGAGGATCCCCATTTATGTTCATCTGTTGGAAGGGTCCTGGTCGTCGGAGGGTTCAGATTGAAGATAACCCCGTTGTATTAGGTATCTACTGAATGTATGGATGTCGATGTACCATTTGACCTGAGACGTAGACGGCTCGTTCGAATGAAAGCCTTCCCAGGCATTGGTATATTACGTATTACAGACATGAACGCTAATATGAAAATCATCGGAATATATCCGGATCCATCCAGCGATCTCGAGTGAACCGTCTAGATGCCAGGTGTCTCCTTGCTCTGTCGACCGAGGCGAGCACAGACCTGATGTTGTTCGAGGACTCTTCTTCGGGTTCTGAAGACGGAGAGCTGTGCTTCTTCGGTTTCACCACCAAAACGATAATCAGACCTATCACCACGAGAGCTAAGAGGAGCATGATCTTTCGCTTCGTGGAACGTCGTTGGTAATTCGTTGCCTATAATCCCAGGGTCAGTACTTTTCATTCGGTTAAAACACAATGAAGGTACGAAACCTACCACTTTGAGTTCCTTTTCTGCAGCCTTGACTTCGGTGCCCATCCGTTCCACATTATAGTCAATGCGATCCAGCATCGTCCCTTGATCAATGATCATGGTCTGAAGCTCACGGAAGATGTCGGACAACTCGATGATGCCTTTCGCAATGTCGTTGATCTCGCGTTCCCGTTGCGCGATGGCAGCATCGTGTTGACCCGTAGCCCGTTGTTGCGTCTGCTGTAGCATCGTTTGCGAGAATGATTTGTCCACTTCTGATTCCATCAAGGATGGATCCGTGAATGGATTCTGCACTGGAGTCGGTGAGCGATCAAAGGGTGTGGATAGGCCTTCCAAATCTCGTAGTTCTATGAGTCGGATCGAGCGTTAGCCTGGAGCTCGCTTCGACGGTTCCCGCTCGCGCATGGGCACGCAGGCTTGATCACCACGTGTGAAAGGAGAAACGGCAGACTTACTCCTCAAATAAGTGCTCTGCTTCTTGCGGAACCGAGCGCTCGACTCCTGCACCCTGGAAGCGAGCGAAATCTGTATGTTCTTCGCCATAGTCTCCTCGCCGCTGCTTACGCCGCCCTGCTGCTTGGCCTCGCGCACCATCAAATCAATCCGCTTAATCGAGTTTTGGCAATTATGAAAGCCACGCGTGATATCCTGCGTCAACCGCTCGATGACGCCCTCGTCCTGCCGCCGGAGGTCTTCGTCCCCGAACCCAGGCAGCAGGTGTTTCTGGTGCAGCTTATCCAGCTCCGCGGACTTCTGCGCAATATCCGCCAAGAACTCCGAGACTTCCTCCTGTACGTCGACCCAGCGCGGTGGGAGTAGGTCCATCTCGATCACCATGTCGCCATCTTCTTCGAAGCCGCCCGTCTCGGAGATGAGTCGCCGGCTTTCTTCTGGCTGGGAGGTTGTGTCGAAGCCATTGGAGGCGCCGAAACGTGGCTTCTTTGCGGGGTGGTGTGCGAAGGACTGTCGGTAGGATATGTAGCTGGTAGAACGCGCATTTGGGTCAGCGTTGGAGTTTTGCTTGAGTGCTGGTCAGGGCCAGTGCAGGCAGCAGGTAGCTGCTACTTGGGGTAGACGTAGACGTACAGGTTCGTGCGATCCCGCCACATCGTGGCTAGGGAGCGTGGAAGGGGCTGTGCGGAAGGTTTATCGAGGTTGGATCGTAAATATTGCCGTTGTCATGATCGGGGAAGTTGTCGGCGTGAGGGCAGGGTCCCTTGGGGGGAGTTGAAGGTGTTGTCGGCTTGACTGATGAAGCCAGTCTCAGCGGAGTCGAATCATCCGGGAAGCTCTCCACTGCAGGGGCTCCGAAAGGTACGGTATTCATCCGGTATTAAAGCATCTTTCCCCGTCGAAGAGTCCCTCTTTGGCTGCTCCAGGCAGAATCGACACAAATTAGGTACATCAAAAGTCCCGAACGATAAACTAGGCTTTGTATTCAAACTGGGCTTTGGATTTTTTACTCGACATACTAGTCCTGGTGTCTAGTGTCTACCCATGGCCTGGCCTCGTGCAGTTAGCCTACATTTATCTTTGCGTCATCCACCTGGTATTACGACATCATCCGAAATCCAAGATTTGGACTATGAATGGATATCCTGGAGTATCTTGCCATAATATCATGACTGGATATTACCTATTCTTGGAGGACTAGATGGGACGTCATGTGTGGAGAGCTCCCCGAAGAGAGATGAAGTATCTCGAACCTATGCAATTGCCCAAAATCACAGCCTGTCGTTATTTTGGCAGTTTTGCAAGGGAAAGTATTTCAATGTTCTATCGTTGTTAATAATCGATACCAAGACGAATGGACCACTGGCCTGGCCTTGATACATCGTGATCGTCACGGACTGGAAGTAGAAAGTCCCAGGCCCAGGCCCAGGCCCAGGCAAGGTGACAGACAGCTGAAAACATCATTCTTCACCACCGCTATGAAAATCATGGCTGGCTCTTGCTTAGACATGAATTCGTGAAAGACAGGCTAAAGCTCTTTTTAGACAAGCTGAATAGCCACACATTTAATTTCCTTAATACTTATGATTAGTACGGAGACATGGGCCGCTATACTACAGCGCTATCTGGACTTTAAATGGTGTTTGATTTCGGAATTGGACGGAATAGTCCTGGTTCGAAGGCACTACGGCAACTTAGCTTGAGGCTACTTTCGATCCTGCCCTGCCCAAGACTAGTTATCGACCAGAAACCCGGGTTGGTTGGGTAGAAAGGGCATGCATGAGCCTCGCCGGTTGAGAGCTAGCGCCGTCCAACGCGGGGTCGATATCACTACAGTACATGGATTGGCATATCGAGAGAGATGTAGAGAATCCAGTCTCGGCGATTGTCGCTCGTCGAGGCTCGACTGGAAGGTTCACGATACCAAGCTTTTTACGCTCCGCCCGGCGTCATCAACCGAGCCAGGATGGAGCACAGCCTGCCGCAAGACCGACAGAAGGCAGGGCATGCAGAATGAGCGGCGCCAGGCAGAGAGTTCCTATCAACTTGGGGGCTATAGCGGGTGCGCCTGCAGATGTCAAGAGTTCCACCTTTTCAGCTGAGCAGGTGCAGGCTGTAGATTCAGCCCTGTTGGCTCCGACACACATGCAATCCCAGCTGGTATCGTATTGACTGCTTTCCCCTTGGCTTTCTTTCCTTTCTGGCTCTATCTAAAAGTAGCTGACCGCCCTCTGTTCTTTGTACGATCATTGGCTGTCCAGACCAGGCACCTTCCGTCTCGTGCGGTAAAGTTTGTAAACTATCGTATCGAGGCCAAGCAGCGTAACGCCGTAAACTATGTAAGTCGTTTGTACCCGGCAAGGCAGCAAGGCCAAGAAGCGTAAGGCTGGCTGGCGGCTTTCCCCTTAACTTCGCTCCCCACCATCATCATCCCACTCCCCTCATTCTCATCTCTCCTCTTTCACTTCTCTACTTTCCGCAACCACCTCTGTCTTCCACCATGGTACGAGTATCCCCAATATTGGTTCCGCTTTAACCCCTCTCCTGCTCTGCTCGAGTTTGTTGGACTCGAATAACCCCGCTTTGCGGGGCAGCGATTCTGGCATTTGGGACTGCTTGACTGACAACACCTTTGTACCTGCATACAGGCCGATTCTCTGACCGAAGAGCAAGTCTCCGAGTACAAGGAGGCCTTCTCCCTGTTTGTGAGTGCTCCCGGACGCGTCCATTGACAATGTCCGATCGGAAAAATAGGAGACTGACCAGTGCGGTTTTCCGCGTGTGAATAGGACAAGGATGGCGATGGTGCGTGCAGCCTTATTCGATAGCTCGACCGTTCTATTTTCAGGAGCAGTTCTGGAGCCATTTGGACCCGCGAATATTCTCAAAACACAAAACAGAATCATTGACTTAGTTTTGATGTCTAGGCCAAATCACCACCAAGGAGCTCGGCACCGTCATGCGCTCGCTCGGCCAGAACCCCTCCGAGTCCGAGCTGCAGGACATGATCAACGAGGTCGATGCCGACAACAACGGCACCATCGACTTCCCTGGTATGCACCGAACTGCTCGGCAATGCATGTCGCTCTTTTCTCTATTAAACTCAGACTAACTGCTTTCCCGCGCACCCACAGAGTTCCTCACCATGATGGCCCGCAAGATGAAGGACACCGACTCAGAGGAGGAGATCCGGGAGGCATTCAAGGTCTTTGACCGTGACAACAACGGTTTCATCTCCGCCGCTGAGCTGCGCCACGTGATGACCTCCATCGGCGAGAAGTTGACCGATGACGAGGTGGACGAGATGATCCGCGAGGCGGACCAGGACGGCGATGGTCGTATTGACTGTACGTTTATCAAATAATCTCGATCTGGCGGGACATGAAGCGATTTTCATTGCATGAACCACATACTAACCATCTTCGCCTGCAGACAACGAGTTCGTCCAGCTCATGATGCAAAAATAAACGACCCTTTTCGCCCTGTTTCTTCGTCTATAGTTGACTCACGGTTTACCCACCAATGAGGATGTTTGTCTCTTCCATATCCTTCTTTCTCCTTTTCCGATGCCAGTCTCTGTAGCCTATGGCCGATGCTGGCTCTATGGCTACGGCTTGGATGAATCATGATCAGGCGTGCTTGTTGATAACGCGTGGATGTGGTGGATCGATTGGATCAGCGCTCTGGATTACGTCTCCATATATTACTACTATGGACTCGATTTATTTTTCTTTCAGCCTTCGCAACTATATGGATGTATCTCGCAGGTATTCAATATCTTGTAGTGAGTATCTAGATCGTGTTCCATACCCTAGGCTCGGTTCATTCCATGGAAAGAAAGCAGGCGCAAAAGATATCTATGAGTACGCCCTTGTCTACCGGTTAAACCTCAAAACCTCCATGTACTGCCTGGCAGCATCGGTCCCCGCCGTAGGATCAACATCATCCTCAGACTGCACACTCCCCAGCCCAGCCAGCAGCGCAACTTCATCACCCCCCTTCCCTTCACCATCTCTCATCCTTATCCTCGCCCTCCCCAACTTCTCCTTAACCTCCTTCCCAACCCCAGGCACAAGAATCGCCTCTCTAGCCCCTTCAATACCCAGCCGACCCCAGAACTCCCGAATCAACGACGCAGTAGCCCCAAACTCAGCATCAACATCCGCCTCCTCCAACGCACAAAACGACACATCAATCCCGGAGTCCGCATCCCTAGCACTCCCACTCCGCACCCCAGTGGAAAGCGAATCCACAACCGACGGGCCCCGCCACTCAATCTCGACAATCGTGCCCCGCGCCCGTACACTCGGAAACGTCTGCCGCACATCGCCCATGCGCACCCGGAAATCGCCCACGTCGTAGACAACACCGTTCGGCACCGCGACCGTTAACCGGTGGCACCAGAACGGCTGGCACGCGTACGTGAAGTGCTGGAAAAGCGTCTTGTACGCCGCCGGCGGGACGGTGGTCATGATCATGGGCATGTCGGCGCTGGCGCCCTGCGCCGACACCGCGGATCCCGGCGACGCGGCGCTGGCAGCGGGCGTTGAGGTCGAAGCCGGGGAGGTGGCCGCGGGTGGATGCACGGGCTTTTCTGTTGGCTCGGAGGTATAGATGAAGCCATGGGTTGGGTAGTGGCTTAGGGAGAGGAGTTGCATGTAGCGTGGCTTGGTGGGGGGTTGGCCTGTTTGTGGTGGGAGGAGGCCTGGCGTGTCGCGCATGAGTTTGTGGTCTAGGAACCAGCGACCGATGGGGATGAGGTCTTCATCTGTGAAGCAGGCGCGGAGGCGCTCTGTGAGGGTTGAGAGAGTTGTTGTGGCGTTTGGGCTGGTGGGGATGAAGTAGACGCTGACTGGACGTTAGATATGGGGTTGAGAGGGGGATGGTTGGAGGTTACCCTGTGATTGGCATTCTGGAGAGATTTGGTGGTGGTGTATGGATGTAGTTTCCAGAGGAGAGGTTGGGCAGTAGAAGAAAGGTGGGCTGAAAGGTAATGACGATTCTCAAAATGATATGTGGAGAAGTCGCCGCGGGTTCAATAGCGGGTTTATTTAATCAAATGCTCTGAAGGAGTGTGTCAAGCGAATGTGAAGCCAGTCCATGCAATCGTTGAGGTGTAGGACATGGGCAAGTGAGGCTAATGGCTCTCTTTCAGTTGCCTTGGTAGTACAGGCTGCTATTGTTGCAGGCAGCTTTCGATCCTGAGAGTTGGTCAGCCTCATGTCCTAAACGGACTGGGATCGCGGACGATACCTGAGAGATTCTATCATACGATACGTAGAATTGGGCTACTGAAGTTGGGAATGGTTACAGGATGTGGTCTGGAGCTGGTTTCTCGGAGCTGATAGCACAGTGCAAACAAGTCAAACAGAAACAACAGGCGCAGGGAAGCTACATCAGACCTGGTCGAAGTTCTTGCAGCTACATTTGCTTGACGGCCTGATTACTGCTGCCTCGGTATATTACAAGATTCTTCCATGTCCTACTCACTATACTATCTCAAAACGTATTTTTCGGGATCTAGTACGCACAGCTCCGCTTGGCCTGCACTCTCCTGACTCGATCCTGCCGGTCCAACGTAGCCATGTTCTTGCGGGCGATTGCATGGCTCATTCGCTTTTCTTATTCTTTAACGAGGAATGTTAGTTTGGCTTACAAAATTCAGGAGAAAAATTGTGGACAACTGAGCCGGTATCAACTTCTTGCCTTAGCCGTCGATTCTTTCTTTACAAGGACCCTTTCGAATTCATTGTTCCAAAAAGGTGCCCGAAATCCTTGGCCGACTGCCCATGAGCAAAAACAGCCAGATATCCATGCCACAAGACTGGTTACTTAATTCCCACTCAGCTACCGATCAATCAGGTACTGGAATAAACAAAGTGGCGCTTGGGGAGCAAGAGAATCCCTACTAACCTTCGCAGAACTCATCTTGGATATAGTTCAAAAGGCTGCATGCAACTCTCGATATGCAGATTAGCGCACCCAGACGATCTCGATTCTGAATCGGCTGACTGAAATGACCCGCAGAACCTCATTTCCAAATCGAGGGCATGTGCAGCATCGCCTTCTGATACTATCTGTTCAAGTAGTGTCACAGGCTCGCAGCACCGTCACGTTCGCCTATTGCGACCCCACAGAGCTAATGTGCCACGATCGATCGACCGGAAAAAGCCAGTCCATGCAGTGGAGAAATGCTCTACGCTCACCTCAAAACTGTACCTGGTACTGCGTATATGTCCCCCACTATACATTCTCAGATAAGCCTATCTCTCTGTTGGACAAGTCCCACCTTTGGGTTCTGCTATATGCCTCGGTTCACCTTTCCATTCTCGGCTCATGTCATTCATCTTCTAAGTGATACCCCTTCCTGATATCATTCGAAATACCATGATCGGGGTAGCTTCGTACTTCAACGTGCCAGTAGGCTGAAAATTTAAGCTGAGTGAACAATGCCTGGTAGCCTTGCATGGCTTGAATGGATGTCGCGGTCAGGCAAACAGTTCTGTGGGAGCAGAGTCTCCGGGCTAGCTTCTGTAGCTCCAGCGAGTGCTACGAATTCATGGGACATGGTCTTGAGAAAACCAACACCAGTGGCAGGATAGAAATAGCCGTGAGCACTAAGTTCAGCCATATTCCGCCGTATTCTGAATCTATACAGTTTTAGGTGCAGCATAGAAGGCGGAAGAGAGCGGCGAGCAGGCAAGGAGTAGGGAAGTACATTGGGAGGAAGACACCCCACGGAACCGTAACCTTACTCAAGTTGGTCAAGAAGAATAAAAGATCCCAAATTGAGTTTGAGACATGGCTCTTGAGTCAGGATCTGTCGAGAAAACTTTACAAGCTATGGAGGCTGAATAATGACCGAGCCCGAGGCCACCATCAAAGTGACAAAGAAACTTTAATCTGCAGCTTGCAGAACAGAACGAGCAGATGACACGAGGAGGCATTCCACGCCCAGATCCAGGCATGATTGAGTCGGTCTTCTTTCCTTGGTAACCTGCCCTGAGACCAGCGGTCAGTATTATGTTGATGAAGCTGTGTCCTGTCAAGGTTGAATTCACCTCGCAATCACCTCTCTGTCGTGGTGGTACCGGTATATCAAGTTATTCCAGTGCTGTTCTTTGTCTGACACTATCTGGCTATTACTCCAGGCATCCATAGCATCATGTAGTCAATTTGATCGCCTAGCTATTCCCTTAGGATTCTTGCGAAGGAAAGGGTGTTTGAGCGTGCTGTTCGATGCACGTGTAGAGGTCTTCCCAAGAATTGACCTGCCTATTGCAGACTAGACAGCTCTCGGGAAATGGCTCCTCACTTTGACAGGAATCCATTTCCTTATCTGGAACATTGTTATTGTGTTGAGCTCTGAAATGAGTGATGCATTTGTCCTTTCTTTGGAATGTCCTCGAACAACTGGCCTCCGGGCAGATCCATCGAAATCGAGGAAAGTGTTGGTCCATGACATGTCTCCGGAGGACATGTCTGTTGGATGTCAGGGAGGACCGATCTTTGCACAATGCGCACTGGAAGCTCAGTCCACCTTCCGGCTTGATCTGGCTGTGCCGGTTGCTGCTTGGAGTCGGAGCCTGTTGATCACCTGTTTTGAAAACATTGAATACACCAGAGGGATCGATGAGCGTCTGTTTCGATGCAAACTCAAGCTGGGCATCAAGATCCAAGGGGCCAGAAAAATCTTTCTGGAACGTTTCCGCTGCTCTCAAGAGCAACTGTATTGGCTCGTGCTGACTTTGGATAGCCCAGGCGAGAGGCGTACGGCCCTCGGGGTCTTTGGAGTCAAGTCGGGCCCCTTTCTCTAGCAAAAGCTTGACAACAACCACATGTCCATTCTCTGAGGCCCAGGAGAGCGCTGTTCGACCAAGCTTGTCACTGGCCTCTATATCCACATCTCGTTCTCGAAGAAGCTCGACAACCTCAACCCAGCCTTCGTAGCTTGCCCACAAGAGAGGAGTTCGGCCATACTCATCTCTGGGGTCAGAGTCGGCACCTCGTTCCAGAAGTGATCTGACGACTTTATAGTGCCCTCGATATGCGGCCCAGGATAGTGGGGTTCGATTATCCGTATCTCTGATGTTTGGATCGACGCCTTGATCAAGAAAGCAGTTCACTACGTCAAGTTGGCCCATCGAAGCTGCTGACGAGATATGTGTTCGGCCCAGCGCATCTTTCAGGTCTGCAGCGTCGCCTTGGCTCAAGAGAACTTCGACGACTTTGGTATGACCATTGTACGCTGCCCAAAACAACGGAACTCGACCCATAGAGTCCTTGGTTGAAGCATGGTCGCAGTGCTCGAGAAGGTAGTTCACCACGCTTAGTAGCCCAAAGTACGCAGCAAGATGTAGGCCTGTGAATCCTGGGGCCCCATGGCGATCATAGCCACTGTGGGTGAAATATCCGCCAATGGAAAAGAGGCCTTGGACACAAGCATCAATTTTTAGTGAGTCGTCGAGGAAGTCAAGCATCAGGGTCTCCTCTATGGGTTGAGAGCGAGCGTGGTGTCCCCAATTGACACAAGCATAGGGATACAGAGGATATCCGCGGAGCCGAGCCTCGAAATCAGCCTGACTGGAAGAGATTCCTTCTTTGAAATCGTCGAATGACAGATAAGTCACACATGCTGTAGCGATTCTGTTGGGCGCATCGGGAAACCAAATTGTCCACTTCCTCTCGAAATACTCCTTTGCCGTGGCGTGAACCAGTCTGATAAAATCGCCTGAGGACCGTGCTACAGTTGTGACCAGACCCGCACATGCAGAGATGATGTCTTCCAAATCAGGCATGTTGTCTACGTAGAATGTCGACTCGCCTAGCTCTACGGCTAGCGCAGTTCGTAGCTCCAGGGCTGTGAGAGGTCGTTTTGCACAGGTTATCCACGAGAGAGCCTCTTCCGCTAGCTTTTGCTGTTCTCGAACTTGACCATGAATCCGTTCCATGGCCTTGTCGTAGGCAGTGTCGTAGGCAAGTTCGTGTTGATTTGCAAAGTTTGTCAAGCCGCTGAGCTCTTGTTTCATCTTTCTGGGTGATGACTTGTATTGCAATGATTCCAGCATAAGTCGTGCGAGAAGGAACCTGGCTGGTCATCAGCACTATGTAAATTAGTTTCAGAGACTGAGAATACACTCACATTCCATCGGCGGCATCGGTGATCTTGTGAACAATGTCATCTTGCAATTGTGGATCCCGCAACACAAATGAAGGCAGCTTCTCTAGACTGCCCCTAAGATATTCAATCACGTCGTGTGTAGCTGCCCGAATTTCAAAGGTTGGCTTGGATTTGAACCGAGCAGTTATCTCAGGAATCAATCTCGAAGTGGCTATAAGGTTGAGGCTGCTTGAAGCCTGGAGCTCCAGAATGGTATTCAAAAGCCGAGTCACCGTGAGAAACTGGCATTCGTCCAGCGCATCAATGACGATAAAAGCTCGCGAGAGCTGCTTCACAGTGGCCCTTAAACTGGCAAAGTATTCATCGAGCGACGGTCGCGTTCCTCGACTCTTGTATTTTTTGAACAGAGCTTTCAGGCTTTCGGGAAGTTGCGGTAACCCCTGGGCTAGCTGGCGGAGGAGACAAGCGAGCAAGTTCTCCAGCTTCTGGCTTTGATCATCATGAGCCTGAAAGCTGAAGAAGAAATACGCAATACCGACACTCGGATCATTCTCGTAACGCGTGCTCAACTCTTGAATAATCACAGACGCCAGAATAGACTTGCCAGCTCCTGGAATCCCCGGGCAAAACAGCGTCGCGCTAGCCTTTGCGACCCAGTCCTGAAACTTGGACGACTCGAGAAGCCACTCTCCAGTCCCCGGCTGACGCTGAGTGAAATACTCGCTTTGCACTTCCGCATACCCCGTCGACGACAACCAGTCAAGACAAGCCCGATGCTGCTCATCTTTCTGATGTTCCAGCAGCTCTATGACGTTGTCGCGCGTGATGCGTCCATTGATTCCCTTGAGCAGGTTAATGTTGTAGGAAACCCGATCCTGGAGTTCGCGGACTTCATCCTGATCCCATCTCAACCGTTTCCAGGTCTTCTTGATACCGTGGCCTGTATCTATCTCGTCGTATCGCTCGAGCGTTCTTTCGATCTCGAAAAGAACATCTCCACAGCTGTGTGCTATCTTCCTGATGTCGCCCTTTAGCTGGCTGTCGAGAACTGCGTTGGTCAAGGCAAGATCTTCGTCTTGGACCACGATAGAAAGGTTGCGAAGTCTGGTAATCTAGTAATAAGTAAAATCACACCCCCTGAAGGAATAGCGAAAATGTTATCATAAAAGACGCTAGAGACGTACTGATCGGAAAGTGCATCAAACTGCGCTGGCGCATTAATAAATCGTTTCCGAAGCTTGTTGACATGCTCAAAGACCGTGAGAAAGTCGCCGATACTAAAGCCGAAGCTCATGGCGACTTCAACTCCGTAAATATGGTCGCATCGACAGAATTTCGAAGAAATTCATCTCAGAAAGTGGACAGCACAGCTGATAACCTCGAGCGGGGGTGCCCAAGCCTCCAAGCACCTGACGCTGCTTACACCGGGTGGTTTTTACCGATTGGGTGGCGTTGTCTGTCAATAATGCTGCATTTCAGGCCTCGTCATCGGTTTGCCTGGACGCGTACCTTCTTTGTCTTGGGATTTGGCTTAGGGTGAAGCCGCTGATCAGGATGGTAAAACAGCTTCATTTCGCTTATTTCGTGTCCAACGGATGCCCAAATACCAATGCAAACTCTATATGCAATATCCACTATGCATCCTCCAAAAAGTCAATGCACCAAACTTCCCCCACAAGCTCCCACCCAGATATCAAAAATCAAGCAGCGCCTAAACATGCGTGTAACAAAATGCAAACTATCGCTGCAACTATAGTCCAATGACCAATCTCAGAAAAAATCCTGCTCGGCCAGCCACTGCGAGTCCATCGCGTAAGCAACCAGGTCTGCCGCGCAGCACATGTCCTTATGCCCGTGCTCGAGATCCAAGAGGTCTAGAACCGACCTTAGTCTATCCTCGAGCGTTTGCTTGAGTTTTGAGACTCGGGCGTGTATCTCCTTGGCTTGTCGCTTCCTGGCAAGATCACTCTCCAAACCAATATCTTTCGCCTGAAGAGCCTTGCCCGTTGATTGAGGACTCATAATCGCCCGGTTAGGTGAGCAAGATGCAAGAACCGTCCGCTGTGGTTGCGCAACGGGCAGCGCTGGCTCGGGCTTGCGATTCTTCAAGAGATTCTTGAGCAGGAAAAGTAGCCAAACAAGATTCGTCCGCGGCGCGTACTCGGCCCAGATACCTGGGACGTCGGGGGTTTTCTCGGTTTCGGTGGGGATGCCGGTGTACAATGTCGCACGCATAAAGCGATATGTGTCTCTCAACAGAGCCTCGTCTTCGTCTTGGCCGACGGCATCGAAGATCCGTCTCTTGTCTAGATCCGATGATGCAATCTCTGCGACGCCCTCGGCGCTATCAGGCAAGTCAGCTAGACATAGCTCCGCGCGTGAGAGCGAGTAGTCGATGATCGTCGTCTCGAGACAGCTGTAGCCAAAGCCGCTAGGCGAGGATTGGCGCGCAATTTCTAGTTCTGTTGGCGGTTCCATCTTGCCATCTGGCCGAGTGGAGCGGATACACACATTGCCCAAGTGAAGATCGCGATGCTAGCCGAAGGTCAGGCAATGATCCTGTGCTGGTTACAATAAATTTAAACTCACCTCGAACATCGCATATTCCTCGGCCCTTGCCAAGGCCATCGCGACGCCCCAAAAGATGTCATAGACCTGGAAAATTGAGGACCAGCTGAACTTCTCCAGCTCACACCCGGCATCATCCATCTCGATAATAGCCCAGAGCTGAGAATCCGGATATGCCTTCTTATTAGACGGATCGGGATTCCAGCAATCATCCTTCGTCTCCTTATAATGTTCCCACGCACTCTGGAAAGTCTCCGGGAAACGACCCTGCACGACATGGATCTCCCTGAACCGCGCGAATCCCGGAATCGGGTCCAAATATTTCAGCATCTTCGCCTCAGAGACAATTTCGTCAACGGAAGTGAACTTTCTCGAGCCTGGCCCACTCCGTGCGCGGAGTGGGACGACTTTGAAGACGCCGTCACCATATGCGCGGAGTTTGGCCAGCTTAGACTTTGAGACGGGAGGTCGAGATGCTTCATCTCGGAAGTGGAGTTTGTAGACTTCACCGTAGGAGCCTTCGGCGAGTTTGACGACATGGAACATTTTCGCGGATCGGGAGGCCCATGTGCTGAATTTCTGAATACTTTGGGAGGCAATGGGGGATAGAGCTTCGTTGAGAATTGGACGGACATAGGCGTTTGCTTTCGTGTCATGGATGAAACCGGATGATCTATGAGTCTTCTTCTTCCGAGGTGTGCTGCTTTTCGTAACCAAACTATCTTCCTTTTGATTCTGGCTGTTTGTCACTGTCTTCCTTGCAGACTGACTGCAGATTCGAACTTCCACCATTGTCTCGTAGTTTTTGGGCTGTGCTGTGGTGGAAGACGGCTCGTTGGAGGAGTCGAGAGATTCCAGTGAAGTTGCTGAGCTGGACGGTGGTCCAGTCGATGATGCATCTTTAGTCTTTGAGTCTTGCTCAATCTCAACCTCTTGAGTTGTGGTGCATGGCTCCTTCGGGCGGGCCGTCTCGTCATTGATTGACACCTTGGCCAGCTTCGTCTGAATAGCCTCAATAGTGTCCTCTATATTTGCCGGTGCTAGCTTTGACCTTGCTGGACTCTTGTACTCAAACACAGCTCTTGGTGTATTGTTCCGTCGTTTGCCGTAGACCTTTCGTTGTGCGACCGTTCTGGTGGTAGGTCTCTGGGGTTCTGCTGGTGTTGCGTGACCCCACAACGACGGGGAAGATCGGGTCGACATGGTCTCTGAGATGTATGAGGACCTTCTTCGCTGGTATATCTATGAGTTTGGGCTTGTCGGGCCGTGGTAGTTGGAATTGGAGTGAGACGGTGTCGAATGCGTGTGGTGAATGATGGATTGGAAGGAGTCTGATCGTATTGATGTTTAGCCTAAAGCGGCTTAGCGCACCGTTGCCGTGGAAAGACATTGCTTGGGCATGTGACCAATCACGTTGCCCCGCCTGGAGACCCCACATAAGTATACTTCGACTTGCCTCACACCTCGATGGGATGAAGGATTGCTTACTGCCTATTGGATTTGTAGATACAGGATCTTTCCAGCTTGTAGCCTCAGAGACTTGTTGTTCAGCAAGTGACCGATCATGAATACCCTCAAAATTCTTGACTGCTGGGCGTTTCAGTGCTTGTGCTCAAGTGGCCCGTGTTTGCGGGCACCAGGGCTGTCTTCAACCTTCTGCAATTGCTAATCTGTCAATAGCAGCACAGGAGAAATAATCGCTGGAGGAAGTCCTGTCGATGGAAGGTTGTTGACCCATTGAAGCATCTCATGCGCTATAGAGTATTGAATGACCTTCGACTTCATATTCCACAATGAGACAATACGTTCGACCGAAAACTTGTACTGGGGCTTTTTCTGAAAAGTGTAAATCCAAAAATATACTTCCATTCTCGAAATTTTGTTCAGTCCATTAGCAAAAACTTGTAATGTCCTCGAGGCCTCAATGTGGCAGCTTGAAATCTTGGTTTACTTTATGAAATCCAGACGGCCAAGGTTCCGTTAAGCCCGGTAGCGGATGTCGTTGATTACGGTTCTTGTGCATGGAGCTGTGCATCAAACGAGGTCATCTCGCCACGAGATGCGAAGAGCGTTAAGACGGGCGTACGGGACCCTCTTGGGGGCCTCCCCCTTACAATCCACTCTAGCCATCATTCGCTGACCAGAAACAAGATCCATCCGCCCGTGGGCTGGGCTCTGGGCTCTCCGGACTTGACTTCATGTACTCCGGACTCCCGATCGGCACGGCAGTTGGCCATTTCTGGCCCGCGTTCGACCGCGTAGGGCAGGCTGGTCGGGGCCTTTTCGTTTCGTGTCGCGTCCAACGTATTCCCCTTTTTCTCTGCGACTGAGCGGGCCGACCTAGCGACTAGAGTCTAGAAACGACCAGCGGAAGCACTTATGCAACCGAAGCTGGTGCAAAGAACATGAATGGTCTCCGAGAATCATCCAATGATCCAAGTGGGAAGGCCTTCGGGGCTGGTCGGAAAGGGTGGGACCTCGAGCAAAGTGACGTACTCCGAGATCAGCGATCCGGGCGCAACCAGAATGAATGAAGTCGCCAGAGATGAAACCTGCTACCTGTGAGATTCAGATTCAGATTCAGATGAGAAGTAAATGATTTGAGTTCAAGGGGCACTCGCAACCAAGATCGAGGAAAGCAGAACAACACAAAGAAAAGCAAGTGGTGGTGCAGTCAATAGGAGCCGAGAAAGGGAGTGTGGTGTGTGGTCGGGGCACGCGAGTGTGACCGAAACCGTAACTGCGCGCTGACCCTCGGGAAAGCCTGTGCCCTTTTTTTTCTTCGCTCTCCTGCTGTTGGCTCTTTCGCCTTCGCCATTCGCCTCCACCTCCACACTTTCCTCCTCCCTCCCCTTCCTTACCGATTTTGATTTCCTCTCCTTTGCGCTCTGTTTCTTCGACACATTTGGTTGATCCCGTCTCTTTCTCAATGCGCGGGCATGGCGTTCAACTTCAACTGGTCGCCGTTGATGGCGGACGCGGGCTTTTACACTCGCGCCCAGGATCTGCTGACTGCTGCGCTCAATAAATCCCCCAAGCCGCCCATCATCGTCGATGATATTATCGTCACCGAGCTCAACCTGGGCTCTATGCCCCCCGATCTAGAGATTCTGGAGATCGGTGACCTGGCCGAGGATCGCTTTCGCGGCATCTTCAAAATGTCTTATTCCGGCGACGCTTTCTTGACCCTCAAGACCCGCGTCCAGGCCAATCCTCTCAACACATACCTCCTGACCCGGCCTGCCTTTGCATCGCCAAAGCCTCTAGCTGCTGCGTAAGTGGGTTTCGGTCGTGCACGCCTCGAGCGCGATATCCTGCGTCATTCTGTCCGCTGGCTGACCCTTGACATCGTTGCTAGAACTCCACTCACTATCCCCCTCCAAATCACTCTCTCCGATTTCAAACTTTCCGGCTTCGTGATTCTCGTCTTCTCCAAACAAAAGGGCATCACGGTCGTTTTCCGCAACGATCCCCTCGAGTCCCTGAAGGTCTCCTCGACATTCGATTCGATCCCGTTCGTGCGCGACTTCCTACAGAAAGAGATCGAAGCTCAACTCCGCATTCTGTTCATGGACGAGCTACCCGCCATCATCCACCGATTGTCGCTTCGCTTGTGGGTTCCTGAATATCGCGCCGGAGAGGACATGAAGACCCAGAACGACAACACGGAACCTACCAGTGAGGGTCCCGGCCAAGACCCGTTGGCCAGTCCCCCGATGGACCCCGTTGATGCAATGGGAAATGCTTTGAATGAATCGGAAATCGCATCACTTTCACTAGACTCCTCAGTTGAAACCCATTCGCTGTTCTCGCAGAAGAACCTCCTCCGTCTTGCCGCCTTGACAGACTCCCAACGGACGCTGTCGCTGTTCACCCCCTCCATCCAGGAAGTCGTGTATCGCGCATGGACATCGCCTCATGACCCCAGCGAGATCGCTGCCAGCATCGCCTCCCCCCTCAGCCCGACACTTTCCCGAACCCATTCGCAAATAGGGAGTATGGCATCATCCTTCCACGAGACCGCCAGTGTCACCTCTTCGCATAGTCGTCCATCTCTGTCATCCGCACATTCATTTAGTAGTAATGGGTTGAGCTTGGGAACCGGTCGCCATTCCAAGGCCCACTCTCGGAGACGAAAGAAGCGTGTGGTGGATCTGCGCCGACCCAAGACGACCGATGACGCCATGAGTGTGAGCGACGACAGTGCTTTGACCGAATCCTCTGGCCCGCCGTCCATCTATTCTGCCCCCTTGCCAGTCGTGAACGAACAGTCTGACGATCCGGTGACTCCGCCCTTGTCCCCGGAGACTGACTCTCACCTGCCGGTCGTCCCTGAGCGATATCGGACTACCATCTCGCGACCCGCCCTTCGTCGCAGCACTTTGACTCGTGACAACGAAGATCCCTCCTACTCGGTCGAGACCATCCGTCCCTCCAAGATCGAGGATGTAGAGGCAACTCCCCGCGCGACCGTGCGGGGTGTTTATCCAGACGAGAAGGCCGAGGCGGATTCTTCATCGGGTGCGCCCCGGCCTTCTTTGCCTGCTACAATTCTTCCATTCACCAAGGAGGATCACCCGACCGGCGAATCTGTCGACTCGCTCTTGGTCGAACGACTAGCGGGCGAGATCGCCCGTCGCATGCGGGAGGAGAAGCTCATGACGAACAACGCCTGCAGCAATTTCTGGTCTCGCGCCCCGGACGACGCTCCTCCCCCGGCGTATGGTCACTAAAACTGATGTGCCACGCGCATCACTACCGCTCCTTACCTTTTTTCCTCTCTTTTCTCTCTCGAGCAAGACTCGACCTTTAATGACCGCTACGACTTTTATTTGTCTCATTGCGCTTTTTTTTCTCTTGCGTTGCTTGGAAGCGGGATTGTACAAAAAAATGGGCTCTTGCGAATCTTTGGCGTCGACTTTTTTTTACCTTTTGATGCTTTTCGCGGGATACCACCAGTACTTTTGTATAATCGTTTGGGATTGGGATACAGGCTGGGACAAATGGGTATTGGAATGAAACATGAACACTTTATATTTCTCACCAAGTATTCCTGCTCAATCCGTAACTGGGATCACCGTAGTCGTCCAAAGTATGTAGGTACTCGTAACTGACAGCTGCCAGTTGACCCAAACGTTGACATCCGCTGGGTCTTATCTCGTAAGCACCGCCTAAAACTGCCCCCCGGAGGTTTCGTGGGGCCGCTAACAGCCAGCCCAGCTTTAGCTCCGCACTTCGTTTCTTTCCACCTCCTTTCTCTTCCACCATCGTGTCTCCATTCCAATCATGGCGGGCGTGTTCAAGAACGTGTTTGGCTCTCAGCCCTCGGGTGCCAACCCTGACGATGGTAGGTCTCCATCAGTGCAATTGCTTTACTTCAATCGCGATGGCAAGGCGAATCCTAACCACCTTCCACAGACTTCGCCGACTTCGTCGAGGCCCCGAACCCGTCTCCTGCGTCGCTCGTCGCCGATACGCCCACCCTCCAGGCCTTCAACACGCAGGGTGCCGTCCCTTACACAAAATGGTACCGGGTCTGGGAGCGCGTCTCGCCTAGCGATTTCAAGCAGGAGGCAATGATCATGCCCTTTATCCTGGTCATCCTCCTGTTCCATCTCTGGGGCACGCGCACGAACCGCCGCAAGGCACGCGACTGGGCCAAGGCTCATATCCCCGCCTTGCAGAAGGAGTTTGCTGTTGTCGGCTTCGATGGCATCGCCCGCTCGGGCCCCGAGGAGGTCACCGTGGAGCTGGCCAACCCGGAGAAGCTGCTGAAGGAGAAGTCGGCGCACGAGTTCGCCGCGTATGCGACTGGCCGCCAGAACGTGGCTTTCCTGGACGTCTCTCTCACCCTGCCCAAGCGCTACAACCCCATCACCTACATCATGGAGTATGTCTTCAGCTTCTTCTTCGAGAGCTGGGAGGCCCCCGCCGAGAAGTACGAGGCTTTGATGTACGCTTTCGATGGCAAGGAGAAGGATCTGGTTCCTGTGCTTGCCAAGGATACTTCCTCCGTCAAGGTGGCCAACTCGACCTATGATGGCTTCATCTGGGCTGTTGTTCACAAGAGCCACATGCGCAAGTTCCGCACCGACCGCTACGACGCCTCCATCACTTTCTCCAAGGACCATTCCAAGCTCCCGTCCTGGGTGACTGTGATGAGCGAGAGCGCCGAGATTACTGAGGCCCTGCTCACCCCAGAGCTTATCGAGGCCATTGAGCAGGCCGGTAATGACTTTGAGTTCCTGATCGTGACTGACCAGCCCATTGACAAGCCCACCAAGTAAGCTTTCAATCCCGAATACTCTCTTCTCTGATCCTCGTTAAACTCGATGCCATCTTAGGATCGATGAGACTGTGCCCAAGAAGCGCATTCAGCTCTCCGTTAAGCTCTCGTCCGGCTACTCCTCGACCCTCCCCCTGTTCAACCAGTTCCTGCGCTTCGCCGACAAGCTCGTCTCTGTCGCCCACTGGCGTGGTGAGGTGATGCGCAAGATCCGCAACGTTCGCGACGAAGAGATCAAGAAGCTGCGTCGCGCCGAGGAGGAGGAGAAGGCCGAGGAGCGCAAGCTGGCCGCTGAGAAGATCAAGAAGGAGGAGCGCGAGCGTCTGCTCCGCGGCATGACCGCCGAGGAGCAGCGCAAGTACCTCGAGCGCGAGAGCCAGAAGGGCCAGCGCAAGTCGATGAAGAAGATGTCCCGCAAGGGTTAAATTGACCAGACCGAGGGCTGGCCTGACCCAGCCGACTGGGCTAATGTGGGAGGGAGAGGGAGGAGGACAGGATATGAAAATGAAGCTAGAGGGCGGGGATCTGGGGAAACGTTCACCTTCTTTCTCCCGCTCGTTTGGATAGCAGGCGAAAGAGCGAGGAGAATTGTCTTACTCTGCCTTACCTTTTGATACCTTTGCACTCCCCCAGATGTATTCATATGATATGATGCTATTTTTTTTTCGACAGATCCGGTGGCTGGTTGTTCTTCTGGCAACGGCGGGTGAAATTGCTACCTAATTTCAATGGACTTTACTAATCTACGATGGCTTTTCAACCTCGAATGTGCCTGCCCATAGAAAGTGGCCAGACCGTACTTGCCTGGTCTATCTCTTAGCCCTAGCTCCAGTAGACTCTCCGCTCAACTAAACGAGCAGACTTCATCATCCACTAACCACTCGTTCATCTCCATTCCTAACAAGCCATTCCTTCATTACTAACAGCCATGCATCAATCCAACTTCCTCCTGGCTGCCCTCCTCTCCACAGCGGCCCTCACCTCAGCGACAGCAATCCCCCAGTCCTCTATCCCGACACCAATCATCCCAATCCAAGCTACCGACAACAACACCACACCACCTACCCTACCCTACGGCGTCGTCCTCAACCACTGCACCGTCCCCGACACAATCGCACTCGCCCTCGACGACGGCCCCTACATCTACACAGAGCAAGTGCTCGACATCCTCGCCAACGCCAGCATCCACGCAACATTCTTCCTCAACGGCGACTGGAAAGGCAACATCTACGACCTGTCCCACGTCGTCAAGCGCATGCTAGCAGAGGGCCATCAAATCGGGTCTCACTCGTCCGTCCGACCCCCTACCCTATCACGTCCGATCTAACGAAAGCAGATGGAGCCACTTCAACCTAACAACCCTCTCCTCCCCCGCAATCCTCCATGAAATGCAAACCCTCGAAACAGCCTTCCTCCACATCCTCGGCCGCATCCCGACATACACGCGCACGCCCTGGCTGCACGTCAACGAGCTTGTGCTGACCGCGCTCGCGGATCTGCGCTACCATGTTATCGGGGCGAGTATCCTGACGGACGATAAGACGAATGATGCTCCAGACCGCATTGGGCGGAGTTTTGAGTTGTTTGAGACTGGACTGGAGGGGGGTGGGAGTATTGTGCTTGCGCATGATTCGCAGGAGAATACGGTGGGGTGGTTGGTTGGTGAGATGGTTCGGGAGGTTGGGAGGAGGGGGTTGAAGGGTAGGTGCTCACCTTTTTTTTTGATTTGGTTGTTTGGGTTGGGAGGTGGGTGCTGATTGTGGTTTTAGCTGTTACTGTTGGTGAGTGTTTGGGTCATCCGGAGGAATTTTGGTATAGGTCGGTATAGGAGTTGGTGTTTGGAGTGATAGGAGCCGTTACTTGGGATGGCAAGGATTGAGTATCAGAGTGGAGGAGCTACGAGGGCTGTGTTTCTGTACCTTAATTATTCTTAGATGCATCTATACAACGGCATACTGTTATGGATCGGGGTGGCGCACACCGCCAATGTACGTCATTCGTATTTCTTAAGTACAAAGCTTATTTCCTCTACCTCGTTTCCTCCTTTACTAACGTTGACTCGTGAGGTTTGTTTAACAGTTGATGGCAAATCTCGGCATAAAGCTCAAGAACCTCATTTCTGCACCATGGCTCGCTATCCAGAACTGCTGGGCTACCTGGGCCGTGCTGATGCCCGCCAAAAGCCAAGACGAGAGCGAGTATAATTTCACTCCAGGTCCATTCGCAGGGCAAGCACGCTAGTAGTCCATAGCGGACTCGGTGAGAGAATCATGACATGCAAGTTCGTGGGCTCCGATGTCGAGGTTACCTACCTATCTAAGGCTAGAGTCTAATTGACATGCGGCACAGTGCGAACAGAATATATTCAGAGTCCATGAGCATCCATCTCTATACGGCAGACTCAAGAATCAATTCACATCTATATTCTAGCCTCTCCACCTCTAAAAAACAACGAGCACAATCAACAAAAAGAAATTCATCACACCATACCCCAATTCCCATGCAATACGCGAGGAAAAGGGCCAAAAAAGCAAAAACCCCGGGTTTAGGAAGCTTAGCTTACTGCTTGCCAAAGATCTTAACCCGCTCCTCAACAGGCTTCTGCGCCTTCTCGCCGGCCGCAGCCTCGGGGCTACCGAAGACGAGCTGCGAGATGAGACGCCAGTCGGTGGGGATGTTCCACTTTTGTGCGACAGGGGCGTCGATGAGGGGGTTGTAGTGTTGTAGGTTGGCGCCGAAGCCGAGGGTTTCGAGACCTGTCCAGACTGGAGGGGAGGGGTGTTAGGGGTTTTTTTCTGAGTTAGGGGGGTTGGGGGGGGGGGGGGGGGGGGGGGATGTTAAAAGGAGAGGGAGGAAGGGTCTTACGGAAATACTGGTGCATGGCGTTGGAGTGCTCGGCCCAGGGCTCGAAGTGGTTCTTGTATGTGGCGAATTTCTCTTGGAAGGGCTTGATGTGGGTGGGGTCTTCGTAGAAGAGGATCTATATGGGTGGGATGGTTAGTATAAAGATCACGCGATTGCAATTGCAATTGATTCTGCCCCGTGCGAGACAAGCAATGCTAATACTGATCGAGCGGAAGCAGATACATACAGTGCCGTAAGCAGCCTTGAAACCCTGCAACTTAGGCAGAGTCTGCTTCTGGAAAACCTCCTCCGGCACAGCACCCGTAGCAACAAGGCCCTTAAAGGTCTCGATAGTGATATCCCAAAGGTTATCGTGCTCCTCGCGGAGCAGAACAACCAGACGAGTGGACTGGGTGTTGAACGAGCTGGGCACGTTCAAGATAGCCGCATTGACGAGCTCCTCGATCTTGGAGTCGGGCACGGGGCTGTTCTTGCCGAGCTTGTAGATGGTGCGGCGGGTCTGGGCCGCTTGGATGAGGGCGTCGGTGGTGGAGGACATGTTCGCTGCTGGGGAAGTAGTTGAGAAGGAATTGGGGAGGGACGAGGTGAATGACCGTCTTTGGAGGGGTGGATAGCTTTTTATCTGCGATGATGATGGAGGAGGAGGGGTGGGGCTAGATAGGATTGCTAATGCGCGAGTGCACGTGGTGGAGCGCGTGGTGCGGCAGAGGCTGTGGAGATTGGAAGCTGATCGAAGTGCTGTGAGTGAAGCCATTTGATTTGATTTGATGGTGATGATGTCGTGGTTGACAAGGGTGCGAGATGGTGTGCTTTTATGTGTCAGGAGGTTTTTGGTTGGAGTGTGGTGTTGGGGTCGAGATAATTCCCTTTTGGGTTCTAGATGGGCTTGGCTAACGGATAGTCATTGATGACGAAGTCTTAGGAGATTGATGATGAGATTACAGTCGAGGAGGAGAGGAGAGTATGGCGGAGATGCCAGGTACAGTACGGAGTACATCAAACTTAATTCCGGCTTGGGTAGTTGCAAGTGGTACAAAGTGCGGAATTACGGGGCGTTGGCTGAATAATTCGAACCTGATGGCCAAAGTTAATGGTCGTTAACTAACTAACTAACTAACGTAATTCACGGTTAAGTGGGACACACGGATAAGTGGGACACCACACCAAATTCGCGTCTCTCTCACAACACCTACCACTTCAACCAGCCACCATGCCACCAAAACACTCTGAATCCTGGCAAAAAGCGGCTAACCAGGAGGCTAGGATTCTATTAGCCGTAGATGATATTGAAAGCGGCCGAATCGAATCTCTACGCGCAGCAGCTAGGCTATACGATGTCCCACACTCAACGCTCCACCGCCGCGCTACCGGCCAACCCTCACGCGTGGATACCTACCACCATCGGCGAAAAATGACACAATTAGAAGAGGATTCGCTAGTTGAATGGATTATCTCGCTTGATGCGCGTGGAGCAGCGCCTAGGCAGTCTACTATCCGAGAGATGGCTGATATCCTTCTTGCTACGCGTGGCGAATCGCCTCCGCCTACAGTAGGCGTGAATTGGGTATCAAACTTTATTAAACGCCGCGAGGAGGTTAAGTCGCGCTATTCGAAACGCTACGATTACCAACGTGCCCAAAACGAAGATCCTCGGTCGATTCGCGCGTGGTTTGAGAGCGTAAAGTGTGTGGTAGAGGAGAATGGTATCCTCGCGGAGGATATCTACAACTTTGATGAGACTGGCTTTGCGATGGGTCTTATATCGTCACAGAAGGTGGTTACGCGAGCTGAATACTACGGTCGGCGAGCTATCTTACAACCTGGAAACCGCGAATGGGTTACTGCTATCGAAGCTATCTGCGCTGATGGCTATTCACTACCGCCCTGTGTGATATTTGCTGGTAAGGTCTATATTGCTAGCTGGTTCGAATCGAATCTGCCTAGCGATTGGCGAATCGAGGTCTCGAATAACGGCTGGACTACCGATGAGATAGGCCTTCGCTGGCTAGAGAAGCACTTTATTCCACACACAAATTCGCGTGTACGAGGGCGATATCGGCTATTAATTCTTGATGGCCACGGTAGCCACCTTACACCTCAGTTCGACCGAATCTGCGCAGAAAATAATATTATACCACTGTGTATGCCAGCGCATTCTTCGCATTTACTCCAACCGCTTGATGTTGGGTGTTTTGCGCCGCTTAAGCGTGCGTACGGTCGCTTCGTGAGCGACCTTGCCCGCGCGAGCTATAACCACATCGATAAGCTCGACTTCCTCGCAGAATATCCTCGGGCGCGAATTGAGGCCTTTAAGCCACAGACTATCCAGACTAGCTTCGCTGCTACTGGTATTACACCGTTTGAGCCAGAGCGTGTGCTATCGAAGCTAAATATCTTGCTTTATACGCCAACACCGCCGGGAAGCCGACCAAGCAGCAGATCTAGCCAATTCACACCAAAAACGCCTAAAACAGTGATTCAGCTACAAAGGCAGGCTACCTTACTTAAGAATCTATTAAAACAGCGGTCAAGTAGCCCTCCGTCGCTATCTAAAACCGCTGTGGATCAGATTATTAAAGGTGCTTATTTATCGATGCATAACGCTGCGATATTAGCGCAGGAGAACGCTACTCTACGCCGCGCGAATGAGAAGAAACGCCAGAAACGCACACGGTCAAATCGCCAGATAGCACACCAAGGTGGCCTAACTATCGCAGAGGGCCTACAGCTAGCGCAGCAGGTAGAGCAGCCAGTCGAAGATAGCCAGGTGGTATCGCATGAGGCAGGCGAATCGGCGAATCAGGCAGATTTACCACAGAAAAGGGCTCCGCCAAGATGTAGCGGGTGTGGGCAGATAGGCCATAAGATTACTCGATGTACTAAGCGCTAATTTGAGATGAATTAATATTGTTTTGGTTGAATTATCTTGATTTGAAAATTCTTAATGGGGGGTGGTGTCCCACTTATCCGTGTGTCCCACTTAACCGTGAATTACGTTAACTAGTTAAGTTAACTAATAATCAGCGTTGACAAACCGCGCCGATCTGATGACGGGTTCCTTGGCTTTCTTGATATGATAACAATCTTTTCCTATGTAATCTTGGAAGGTTCCTTTAACATCTGACCTTGGTCGAATAATCGATCAATTTCTCAAATCCGAGTTGCCTTACCAAGCTTTGGTCGGCAGAGCGGTGTACCTGCGTCCTTTACCAGCGCCTGTCACTTTACATGTGAAACCGTGCTGGCGCTAATGGAGCGCTGACATACAAATGAAAAAAGTAGGACAATCCTCGTAGATGGAATTGCCGACCGATATATTCCTGCCACCCGGACGGTTCCAATGATTTCCCCACATAAACAAGGTGGACATTCACTTCGACAACTCGTATTGCCATTTGCCGGCCACGAGGCTCTGCAAGGGTTCCACGCCCAATTTTACCGTGTGCTCTGTTCAGTGGCATGTAGCCATGCACTGGTGGCTGGTGCAGTGCTCGAACTTCTCGAAGAATCCACGAAGTCTTGGCATGTGGAGCCAAGAATAGAGCTTATCGGACTCGCAAGGCACGATTGCATCGATGATCGGAGAAACAGAAAAGGGGGAACACCGATGTTCCATCTGGCATCCAGACTCTGCAGACCTTCGAAGAGTGGGATTGGTCTTAGTCCGCGTGTGGCTGCTGACAGCTAATCTCCAGAAGGATGAGACTTTGGAGTGGATAAACGGCAAATCCAAGCGAAAACTGGCGAGGGCTGGACTGATTGATCATTGGACAGGGCCCGAAGCTAACGGGTATAGCCGTATTTTTAGCCCGTTTTGGGTGCCTTTTTCTCGGTCACACCTGCCCTGATTTTGCAAGAGATGTCGAGAGTCGAGACTCCGGGCCAACCAGTTACCAAGATGCTCCAATTTCCGGAGAACATGAATCAATAGACCCTGATGGCCCATGGGCGTCTCGGGGAGGCAAAAAGAGGCTCAAACTGGGGTCTGGCCCAGTAGCCAGCTTGTCCACCCCGGCCCTTTATAACCGTTCCATTCTCCAACTTTTTTTTGGTCGATTATCCTTCTCAACCAACCCTACTATACAGACACTCGTTTACTTTGGACATCTTTAACCAGTCCGGCCACTCGTTTAAACCGATAATCCACTCCCTTCAAATCCAAAATGCAGTTCAAGCTCCTCGCCGCCCTCCTCTTCGGCGCCACGGCCCTGGCCCTTCCCCAGGCCACCGGCACCTCCTCCTCGTCTGCCACCGATGACGAGACTGCCCTCCTC
This sequence comes from Penicillium simplicissimum, assembly GCA_024706585.1. Classification (NCBI taxonomy): domain Eukaryota; kingdom Fungi; phylum Ascomycota; class Eurotiomycetes; order Eurotiales; family Aspergillaceae; genus Penicillium; species Penicillium simplicissimum. The sequence goes on from JAMZTW010000061.1 coordinate 2,667,171, forward strand.
GACTCAGTCCCCACCTCCATCCTGGCCGTCTTGGAAACCGCCATCCCAACCAGCTGGTTGAGCGAGGTCATGGACCCCTCCTCCCGCGACTCCATCATGTCCGAGATCGCGGCCGGCACCATGCCCGCCTGGTACAACAGCCTGCCCAGCAGCGTCAAGGCCTGGGCCACCTCTGCCGGCGCCGACGGCAACTTTGCCGATGCCCTGCTCGGTGGTTCGGCCGTGGCTACGGCTACGGGCATGGCCACTGCAGATGCGAATACTGCCACCGGTACTGCTAGTGTTGCCATGGCCACTGCGACTGGCTCGTCTGGTTCGGCTGGTTCTAGTGCTGCTGTGAGCAGCGTTGTTTCGTCGGCTTCTGCGGCTGCTACCTCCAAGGCTGCTTCTGCTTCGTCTGCTGCCTCGTCTGCGCATGCTTCGGCTACTTCTACTGGTGGTGCTCCTGTCGCGACTGGTGGTGTTGCGTTGAGCATGGCTGGTGTTGCTGGTATTCTGGGCCTTGCTCTGGCTCTGTAGGTAGTTGTCGTTTGAGTTTGCTTTTATTTGCTAGGAGTACCATGTAGGGAATAATGTATATACGGGCTATACCCACATATAAGCTGCAGTTCTATCGATTGTTTTGTTCTTACCCCGTTGTTCAACTTTTGGTACTGCTATGAAATTGTTGAACTCCACGAAGAAAGCGCTCATTCAATACAAGTTACGAAGAAATCAGCCCTGGAGATGTCCCAACTGTTGCTTAGGTACATGACTTCTATGCTCCCATCTATCCAGCAATCTATTTATTTCCTCATCGCCCGAAACACAACCAAATCCCTCACACTCGGCTCCATCCACGCCGACACAGCCCCACCAACCAACGTCTCAATCTCATCAAACCCACACTTCTCCAAAACCCGAATCGAAGGCCCATTCTTCGCATCCACCTTGGCCTCGATATACGCCGCCTCCGGCCTGAGCGCAAAATAGTGCCGCACAAAAGCATCCACCGCCTCAGTCGCGTACCCCTTCCCCCAAGCCGAGGGATGGAAAATGTATCCCAGTTCAGGGACGGGATCGTCTTTGTGCACGCCCACGATGCCGATGACGTGGGATTCGTCTTGGCTCTGTGGGGTGCGGATGAAGACGCTGTAGTTGTCGATGCCCGGGCGGGCTGGGTCGGGGAGGATGCCGGTTATTCGGGACTTGGTTTCTTCGATGGTGGTGCTGACGCCTCGGGAGCTGGGCTTGGAGTTAGAACTAGGTTTGCGTGGGCGTGAAGTGTCGGGCATTGTGACTTGCCTCCATTGTGTTGTGTCTGGGTCTGACCAGATGCGGTGGAAGCTTTCGAGGTGGGCGAGGTCGATTGGCTCGAGTTTTAGCCGTGCTGTCTCCATTTTGTGGCGTTTTGCTGTGGTGTGTACTGTACCGGAGCTGAAGTTTTCTTGAACGGGAGATTCAAGAATTTATATACGCGCGAGGGGAGCGGCTACGAATTTAGACAGCGAGATAGAATCCATGGGTTTGGGCGCGTGGGGTTCGGCTTCCAGTCTGGGGAGAAGTGACCCATGGAAATACGAGAGAGCCATGGTTTCTTTACGATTGGACTCCGTGTACTCCGTACCTAGTTCTTCTTGACATGATTGAAAATAGTCCATGAGGGAGGTAATCAATCTACGACTTTAGATTTGAGTCTTGACCACCAACAACGGCAGGGAAATTCAGATGCTGGTTCTGTGGGAGTTTCATGGTTCGGTACCTTCGGTTCGCTCGCCAATTCCTTCCCCGGCGTGGTGTCGCTTGGCGTCGGAGTTGCGGATGGAAATGGTTTCCGGGTGCTTGGACTTGGCTTGAAGAAAAACTTCGAGATATCTAATATTGACCTCCTGCGGAGCGAGTTTCTGTATCGAACAAATCACCCGTATGATAAAAAGTTCATTATAGGATTTGCTGCGCACACTCCGACAGATGGCCTATGAAAGGAATGAAACACGGGCAGCAGGTGGATCCTAGAGATAGGCTACTACGGAGTATGGATCTCGCCAAGACTAGAAACTAGTCATGCAGCATGCTTGAGCCCTTAGGTTGGTTAGATGGAAATTGTCAAAAGGGCTGCATTCGTAACAATTCAGATCTCTTGTGATTTTCACTGGTACACCCGTATGATTCTTTTTGCTGTCTTCCAACAAGAATCCTTCAAGATCTCGGAATACAAGAATACCTTCTCTCTATGAGTCGCGATTTGATAATCGATCCTCTCCTGCGACCATGAAAGCCTTAAATAGGCTTCCAGCTGAACTTCTATTCAGCATCAATGCGCACGCAGCGGACTGGGTCGGCCTCGAAAGCCTCTTGCACGTCTCACCTCAATTAGGCGACCTTTTTTCAGGCGACGCCCACACAGAGGCAGACCCTGAAGCTAGTCGTCTGATTGAATCAATCCTTAAAGAAAATCCCATCATGAATCACGAACTGCGCCGCCAATTTCGCATGGCCCTGGAACTACGCCAGCCTGGGTTTGCAGATACCAGCCTGGCCGAGTTCATGGCTCGAGATCATTCTTTGTCGTTGACGGCCTCCACCTCCTGGATATCCCCACTCATGCTAAAAGAGATGCTGCTTGTCGCTGCCAACATCCAGCGATTGGCGTGCGCCTGTTTGAGCACCCTTTTGACCTATGTCCGGAAGGTTCAGCCGCGATGCTGGAAGGGTATTCGAGGACCTGGCCTATTACAAGCGCTGGAGGGTACCGAGCCGTATCAGCCACGTGATGCTGGCCCTCCTTCATGGATCGAGGAATATCGGGTCTACCGTGCGCTCTGGCACCTGCATCTGTTCTCCGACCTGTCAATCGCTGGGGCCCGGCTAAATTGGCCTCAGAGTGATATCGAGACTTGGCGGACCGAAAGCATGGACCCAGCGCGCTTAACGTTGAGACAGGAACTACGTACTATATCAGAATGCTTGGAGACTCTATGCGAGGTCGCTCCTACAAAGTCTCAGGCCACCTCGACTGATGACGATGACGGGATATACCTTATTTCTCATCTCCCGAATGCATCTCAACTGCGATGCAAGTTCGATGTCTGGGGCCCTCCGTCTCTGCCTGACATTCCCGATTATGAAGACGGTCTTCCGATGGATGTTTGGGGTCAGGGGCTCGTTTCGATTGACCGGAATCGCATGGCCGGTTGGTTTAGAGCGTGCCAGAAGCGAACGAAGAGAAGGCCCGCCAGACATCAAGTCTGCCAGATGCAGGACTCTCGTCCGTGGCGGGGACTAGGTATGCCGATTTGGGATCTCTGGCGATGTTACTGCCTAGGACTCTACCAGGCGGGGTACCCCCGTGGAGGGCGTCGTGGACCTGTCTCGACTCCGGACGGATCGGAGTCCGTTGAAGGTTACTCTCCGCTTGCCTGGGGCGGGGACATAGATTATCGGGTTTCTGTTTTTCTGCAGGCGCGGATGCAGATGGAGGATCAGGGAACGTGAGGAGACAGGGGGCGGGGACCGGTTGATTAGAGAATAAATCACGGTTCATTGGACTTCCCTTCAGGGTTTCATGTTGTTCGAGTGCCCAGTCTTGCGAACTATGTTAAGATTTAGGAACAGAATTTGAAGGTCATGATACCATGCCTGGTTGTTGCCGTGCTTATCCAGCCCTGAGGCTTCAGACAGTGGAGAGATACAATCGACCACTTCCGAACTTGCATTCAAATCACGAGTGTGACCTCCAGGATAACGCTCAAGCATAATTGGAGATCCTGCTCGGTATTCGAAGTCAATGAACATTTCTATGGAATAGAACAGGACATGGACAACGTACTCAACTAGATTGCCATCGGGATCCCGAACATAAACGCTTCGAAGTTTCCCTACAGCCCCCGTTCTGTCTACAATCTTAGCACCCTCCAAAACCTGCACGATGATAGTTAGTATTACGCTCCATAGAACTTAATCAGCGTGAGTACCTCAATCTTCGCATCTTGGAAAGCCTGCAGAACCTTCTCCACATTTACATCCGTCAAAAAGCACAGGTCAGCACTTCCGGGCTGAACATTCTGGGCCTTGGGCTCGAATTCCCTCCCGGATTGGTGAAGATTGATCTTTTGATTCCCGAATATCAGAGCATTTCTGATAGAATTAGCTTTGGTCGTTGTTGAGCTCTCCAGATCGATAATAACCTTTGAATGGCAGGGTTGGCGGGAGAAGTAAAGACTTCGTGGCGCATACCCAGGTGGGTAGTGTAGAAGGCTACCGTCTCTGGGATGGATCGCACGGTGAGGACCAGATGATCCAAGGACTTGACTGCGAATTTAGCCGCCATTGTGGATGATAGGTATGTAGATTTGATGAGCTCCGAGGAAATGAAGACAAATGACGCCGGTGTAGCAGGGCCGAAAAAGGCGCATTACTTGTCGGCCTGTCCGTTGGCCAGGGTCGACGACTCTCGTGTCTTGGACAGAACATCCGAGGTCGGCTATGTGCTGTGCTTGGCGCTACAGATACCAGTCAAAGACTGATGATAGCAACTCAAAGTGGAAATTCTTGGCAACTTTCTACGTGAGAATATTGCGCTCATCTCATGAGCCGGAGTCCTTTCCCATCAGAAAGCTGGTAACACTTGGGGACTGCCACCACTTTCCGATGTATGTAAGCGATCCCCCAAGGCTGAGGCTATTCTTGGCAGCTTCCACAAGCTGGCGCTAAAGCTTCTCCAGCCGCTTGCTCCACTCCCTCGGAGCTTCCGATTTACCCGCATCATGGGCAATCCTCCATGCGACCGTGACAGGCATAGATAAACACTACTTCCTAGATCACAGATGCGACCAGGGCACCTGCCTATTGAGCCATTTGTTGCGCCCCGATCTGGACGAATGAACGCAGGAGGGCACGAATCACAAACGGCCCCTCGAACCGTTGATTCAGTCATCGGGGCGCAACCATAGAAATACCTCACATCCTACCTCGACGTCAACCCGTGCGCCACTTGACGTCCTCTCTACTATAATAGCTGCACGAGACCATCCATCCAGTCGCATCAAACGATATCGCTGCGTAGCGAACGGGGATACCGACCAGCGCTATCATGTCCTACACTTCATACTCCGATGCGCGAATGTCGCTGCACTCCAAGGCCTTCAAGCCCAAGCCCCGCCAATCGATGCGCCCACCCGAGCGCGAAATCGCCCTCCGCAGAGAATCCATCGTCTCGACGAAAACCGCTCTCGTGCTCAGGCCAAGCGGGAACGCCCAGTCCGTCGCTGCATATGTCATCACCACCGAAGAAGACGAGCCCGTATACACCGTGTCCGGTCGCAAATACGGCGACCGCGTCTGTCGCGAGTTCCACGATGCCTCGGGTCTGCCTTTGTTCGAGTTGCATACGAAGACTGCGCTCGGCAGGCCATATTCGTGGTTTATCACCATGCCCGGAGGTGGGGGTATGAAGATCGCCGAGGGGGAGCCGCGGTGGGCGGGGAATAACAAGAGTATGAAGTTTTCGTTTCGGAATATGGCTGCAAGTGATACGAAGCGCGAGGAGGAGAAGGATTTGACGCTTCTTGTGTCGCCGGTTGGGGAGGTTATGGCGCGATATGATGTTATTGATGGGGATAGGAGGATTGCCGGCGTTTATGAGAGCATTCACCATAATGATACGTTGGCGCTGCTGCCTAAGTCACGGCGAAAGGGTCTTCGACCGGCGATGGATGTGATGATTGTGGCGGGTGTTGACTCGTCTTTGGTGAGTTGTTGATCATGGTTGTGGATGAGGATCGTGTACTGACCGTTGGTAGGTGGCTGCGATTGCAATTATCATGTTTGAATGGACTTATGGGTCAGAGTGAAGCATCCAGAGTATATGAGGAAGAGGGATGGCATGGAATACTCTTCGGTTGGTTATCTCCACTCTTCATTCTACGATTGCTTCCATATATTTGTTGGCGGAAGCAATGCACAGCGAGTCTTATCATCATAGCCCCCCATTATGTACTGCTTTAACGAGACATATTCCATCGTACTAATGAAAGGGTTCCTGTCTTTGATATAACCACTCTCTGTAACTTCGGGCAGTGCGCAGTCAGCTCTTTCCAGTAAACGCCTTGTAAACGGCCTCAAGGCTTAGACGACTCAGCGCAGGTAGCCCCGATAGGATCCATTCCCCGTATTATTAGCCTTGAGTCACCGAAGTCATCTCCAGGGCTGTACCTCCAGGACCTGTATGGCGGTGCTGCTGCCTCATGCACAGCCACTAGTGTCTAAACCCAATTTAGTTGCATATAAGGTCATATCACGACCTGTTACTTCTCTTTTACTTCGTGTTGTCATCCTCTCATCTTCCGATTCTGTCGTTGTACCCCGCTTGTTCGTTGCGCCCCACCTGCGGCCTGCCCACGTCCCTGCAGATCGAAAATCATCCCAGGTAGAAACAAAAACAGAAGAACCATTTTGAGCACCGGAAATTCTTCAATCATGACTTCCAACCAGGAACCCAGAGTCGGCGTTGGCGTCTTTGTCATGAACGCCGAAGGCAAATTCATCCTGGGCAAAAGAAAGGGCAGCCATGGCGCAAGTGAGTCAAGTCTCTTCGCGACTTGCCCGCATCGACCATCCCAGCAGGACGAGGAAAACTGCGCAAAATATCAGAGTTCTAACACATCTCGTGGATTTACCAGATACTTGGGCCTTACCAGGAGGCCACCTCGAATTCGGCGAGTCCTTCGAGACATGCGCGAAACGCGAAATCCTCGAAGAAACAGGCCTGAAAATTCGCGGCGTCCGGTACCTAACAGCCACGAACAGTGTCTTCGAGGCTGAGGGCAAGCACTACGTTACTATCTTCATGGCTGGCGTCGTCAGTAATGAGTCTGATCAGCCGCAGGTAAGTGATTCTGCGCGTGTCTTGTCTTCCCTTGTCTATCCTGGTAAGTGCCCGGCTGACCCATGGCAAGATCTTGGAGCCGGAGAAGTGTAGTGCATGGGAGTGGGCTTCGTGGGATGAGCTCAAAGCAGAGGGGGAGGCACAATTGAGCGCTGGGTCTAATCATACTGGGCGAGAGCTATTCTTGCCGCTACTCAGCCTGATTGAGCAGCGACCTGAGTTCGGTTTGTAGCGGACCGAGTGAGATGGGTCGCAAAGGGAGTATCATGCCGTGCATGATATGAGACCGGAAAATAGAAATAAAAAAGTTATTTGACCAAATCGAGGAACCTGAGTTCGCGTTGTTTGATCTCGTCATTCCTAGCCTTGAGGCTCTCAGGCCTTCAAACGAGTATGCCCACACAACGTACTGCAAAATGTTTGACAAACCGCAACTGTGGATGATTTGAAATAGACCATTAATGGACGGATCATTTGGAATTGCAGACCAATAGGGAAGATAGAGCATCCCTCAATCCTGTGATAACTGACCAGTAGTGGCAGGGCTGTATGCCCGCAAAATTACGGACGAAGGTAGATAGACGCTGGCCAACCCGGCTTTTCAAGTACTAGACTTCCAGTAGAAAAAAAGTAGTTGCCTCGATCCAGAACATGAGCATATTCGAACTTTTTACTAAGACCCGAACCAAACTTTCTGTATACTTGGAAATAAACGCACGTGACGTCATACTGAATAACAATGTGTAGAGGATGTTGCTTCACAGGCCGGAGGACCAGGGACAAGTCATGACTTGTGATGTTGAGGCTCTACTCGTGTGGAGGAAGCTTGATGTATGCCGTGGGCATATTTGCAATAAGTTTCCAGGAATAATGCTTGTCTCCCCACTCCCAGTGCCACCTCCGCGGAGTTAGTTATAGGCTACACCTTGGATTAACTAGTGGGGAAGATCGAAATCAGGGTCTGACGCAGGTGCGCTGATGCCCGTAGCCACGCTAGTTACGCCATCTCCAAGTATTTCCGCGGAAGCCGGCAGTAGGGCACATTCTGGGATTTGAAGTGAGAAGTTGAGAACACTATGTTCCCAGATGCATGGAACCACAATGCTTGTCTTCTGGAAGAAGCCAGGTCTTGGCTTGTGTGACTGTATCTAGCATTGACTTGAGCGGATATTCGTATCGAGTCGGCCTATTTCACGTCTTGGAAAAGCCTTTCATAGAGAGCCAGGCACTAAAACTAGGCTCCTTGCAGCGAACCTACTTGCCGGCATTGCGTAAGGGGGCTGATTATGGCAGTGAACATTGTCAAATCATCTCTTTTGTATTAGATAAAATTAAAGCGTCAAACCACGTTGCAAACCAATAGCTGAACGTGGGAAGAATGACGTTGAGTGGATAAAGTTTCATAGTGGTGTTCGTCATTCTTATATCTGGTCGGGCCAGACTAGACCTGGAGATGTGCTTGTTTGGATTGCCTGCCACGATCAAACATAGCGGAACTTGTCGTGTCGTACTTTGATCGTGACTTTTTGCCCGTTGCTATCCTTCTAACTGCCGTGAAAAAAGTTCGTGACGTCGGCACTTGCAAACCCTTACAATGACGGTGACTGCAACACCACACCACACGCGTCCCGATCACAGCCATGCTGGCTCTTCCAAGGAAGAGATACAAAATGAACCAGACTGGGTCCAGACTCATAACCATCGAATCGGGTTTCGCGACAAAAATGATCGCCGTCCGGGGCTTACCCACGTCGGGGATGAATGGCATACCGAGCAACAGCGTCAATTTCTCGCTCAGGCGAAGAGGGAAGCAGAGGAGCTTAGCAAGGAGATCAAGGATAAGGAACTGATCGACGTTCGCGAGTTTATGGCTAAGCAGGAGGTGTGTACAGGCAGGGCTTCAGTTGACTGTTCCACACATTCTGTGCGAGACTGATCACTCGCTAGGACTATCACTTGAGGTTTCCTGAAAATCATCCGCGCGGTTGGCGCTACGTGCTTCACACCACAGAGGATTTCATCAAGTACAAGCAAGACTGGCCTGTCAATGTAAAGAAGCGACAGCAAGAAGAAGAAGAGAAAAAGAAGGAAGAGGAGGAGTCAGAACAGAAGCAAGATGATAGTCAGAAACCACAAAAGGAACATGAATGGCGGCGGGGTCGCGGCGAGAACGAGACACACAACGAAGCTCATGCGACTGACTCAACAGATCAAGGCATGGAAGGCGACAGCGAGAAGAAGGATGAACATCAAAGTCTGCAAGATAAGTACTCGCCACAGGAGTTGTCTCTGCTGCGCTTGCTACAAGCGGAGAGCGAATTCATGCGAACCATTCAAGAGAATGACGGCACGGCCAAGTCGCCCGTCAAATCGACAAAGGACCGGGACATTTCTATTGACGAGACCGACCAATTTACCCCGGACAACTGGATCCCTCGATCCACCGACCTCATCCGTTTAACAGGCAAACACCCACTCAACTGTGAGCCCTTTTTGACAGCCCTTTTTGACGCGGGCCTTATCACTCCAAACCAGCTTCATTACATACGGAATCACGGAGCCGTCCCTCATCTCCTGTGGGAAACTCATAGTATTGATGTCGCAGATGGGAAACTTGTCCTTTCCATGGACGAGCTACAGAATGACTTCGAAGCCATCAACATCGCAGTGGCATTAGCATGCGACGGGAACCGCCGTAAAGAGCTGAACATGATCAGAAAGTCCAAAGGCTTCAACTGGGGCTCTGGTGCCATTAGCTGCGCATTTTGGAAAGGACCTCTCCTGCGCGATGTCCTGCTGGCTGCTGGCTTCGAAGACGAAAGCACTCAGAACAGTGGAGTACGCCGTTGGGTACATTTCGAAGGCGCAGATAACCTGAGCGAGGGCAAATACGCTACATCCATTCCGCTGGCATATGCCATGGACCCCGAAAACGACGTGATCCTGGCCTATGAAATGAACGATGTGCCACTTCCGCCAGATCACGGCTACCCGGTGCGGGTGTTGATTCCCGGCTTCGTTGGTGGTCGCTGTGTCAAGTGGCTTCAGAGGATTTGGGTTTCTGAGAAGGAGAATGACAGCCATTATCACATTTGGGACAACCGTGTGCTTCCTAGTTTCATTCGCGATATGGACTCGGAGTTTGCGGAGACCATGTTCCGCCATCCGAGTACGGCGTGCAATGAGCAGAATTTGAACTCGATTATTGTCAAGCCTGAGCATGGCGAGACAATCTGCCTCTCGGATGCTGACAGCAACCAGACCTATCGGATCTCGGGCATAGCATACGATGGTGGTGGTCATGAGGTCCAGAGGGTGGAAGTCAGTCTGGACGGTGGAGAGACCTGGCTGTACTGTGTCCGCACGGTGAGTCTATGTATCTGTCACCGCTGGTCTTGTGTCGAGCGACTAACCCTGTACGAGTAGTTTCCTCAATATCCCGTTCGGCATGGACGAAAGTTCTGGACATGGCTTCACTGGCACGTCGATGTTGGATTATCACATCTTGTTCGAGCCCAGAGCATCGTGGTTCGCTGTTTCAACGTTTTCAAGAACACACAGCCCGAGAAACCGTCCTGGAACATAATGGGGTAAGCTAAATTCATCACTCCCATCTCAGGCACATGGCTAACACTATATACTGTATATAGCATGATGAACAACTGCTGGTACACCGTGCGCCCGGAAATTCTGCACGATGAAGAGCACGGCGCCGTCACCCTTTACTTCCGACACCCGTGCGAGCCTGGCACAGGAAAGGGAGGCTGGATGCAGCCCTCGACGGAAAACCAGATCGAGAAAATTAAGCATGAGGTGGCATCGCCCCAGAAGCAATTTACCCGCGAAGAGATTGAAAAGCACAACAGAGAGGATGATTGTTGGATTGTCATCAATGGCAAAGTCTACGACGCCACTAGTGTACTTGACTGGCACCCTGGTGGCAAGGCACCGATTATGGCACATGCGGGCAAGGTGCATGCCGATACTACCGACGAATTTGAGAGCATCCATGACGACTATGCGGAGCAGAAATTGAGCGGTAAGATACTTGTTCAAAGGGATTCCTTTAGGTCCAGAGGCTGATCAGCCGGATATAGAATGCGTCCTGGGCGTAGTCACCGAAAAGGCAATGGGATTCATCAAGGGCCAAGCCGAAGCCGCAGCCCAGGAGAAAGCCGATACATCAGGAAAAGACTCGGAGACGATCATCGATCGCCACCGGTGGAACGCCGTTCGCTTCAAAGGAAAGAAAGCGCTTTCTGAAGACACCAATCAATACACATTCTCTCTTCCCCCGGGTTCAAAGAAAATTGGCCTTGGAACCGGCCAGCATCTCCAACTGGGCTTCCATTTCAGCGACCGACTTGTCGTCAGACCGTATACACCAACTCGGCCGATCTTCGAAAAAGAGGAAGATGGAACATTCGAACTCGTGGTCAAGACCTACCGCCCCGATAAATTCCAGCCCGGCGGGACGATGAGCAATATCCTCGACTGTCTCCGTCCTGGCGAGGAGATCGAAGTGAAAGGGCCCACCGGCGAGATAAAATACCTGGGCCAAGGCAAGTTCATGATCGATAAGAAGGAATATCACTTCGACAAGGTCAGCCTTGTGTTAGGTGGGTCTGGTATCACGCCTGGATACCAGCTTATCTCGCGGATCTTGCGTGCGAAGGATCAAGGTGAGAAGGAAGATAGAACCGCTCTCAGGGTTATCGATGCGAATAAGACGGAGGGCGATATTCTGTTGAGAGGGGAACTGGATGAATTGGCCAAGAAGCATCCAGATCAATTCCAGATCACGTATGTTCTTTCTCATCCTGGAGAAGACTGGAAGGGAGAGAAGGGCCATGTGTCAAAGGAGATACTGGAGAAATATGCCTTTGGATTTGGGAAGGGCACTGTGGCGTTACTTTGTGGTCCTCCGACTATGATTCAGAAGGCTGTGCTTCCAGCGTTGCAAGAGATGGGTTACAAGGAGGATGAGAATCTATTTGGATTCTAGATTTGGGGCTTCATACGCCCATGTCAGCGTTTTGGAATTCGTACTAGACGCCAGCCATGTTGCTAGTGTAACGAGGCCAGCTGAACATTTTCCCCGCTAAATAGCAAGTGGATGAAGACAGAGAAAAGGCCAAAGCGGTTAAATGTACTTGTAATTGCTGGAAAGATCAGATAGCCGCCCCAATCCCAAGAATTAAGAACATCATGAACCGAAAAGGCCCAAAATACTGAAATTAAAGAAGAGAAATAGATGCCCGAAATATACAAAAGCAAAAGACCGCCAATGCAAAGCTATTATAAGTCTTCCAAGGCCCATGAGCCCATCCAAGGAAGAAAGACGTAAGGAAAATGGGGGCAAGACAAGCGCGTTCAATGTTGGAGAGCTCAAGCCCTCAAGTTATTGAATGCTGATGGGAGAGCGACTGCTGCAGAGCACATTGACTGGAATTCTGGGTGCTGTTTAGTCCTTCATACCAGCCTTCTTCGATGAGTTGAGTCTCGAGGTCTCGCCAGTACTGGGCTTTGCCGCCAGCACCCGTCTTGAGGTCAAGGTCTCCAAGGCGAATATCGACGGGGGCTTTTTCGTCCCGCGGGATCTATTATTTGATATTAGCTGGTGGTCTTGTCTATAGAAAGTGTTGGGGTGTGTTGGACAAGATCCGCACCTTGATATACATTGTGCAGTCTCGCAGAGTCATGTCGAGGGAGTTGTCCCTAGATTGCGCTGGAGGTCCATGCAGACCAACTTGGTGATACGCTTTCTGATGAGACAGCAATTTCTGAAGCGTGGGATTCCGGAATAAAATGCTAGCTAGACGTCCTCGGTCGCTGCACCCTTTAATGAACTCGGTAGCTCGGAGGACATTCTCAAAGCTCTCCGACACGAGATCCAGAGGGCAAAAGGATCGCTGCTGTTTCTGTCCTAGACTTCGAGCATCGCCGGTTTTCATTTCCCTCAGCGCACACGTTCGGCATCGGTGAGACGTCGCCGGTGCCGAGGGCGATTGCGTGAGCCATTTAGGTTTGAGCTCTGCCAGCGTTGCGCCTGGCTCGTCAAAGGTCGTCATGTCGGTGACCAGGAGCCCAAACGGCTCTGTGAGACTGAGGTACCCGCCATGCCGTTTCTTGGGCCGCTCTCCTGTTAGTTCGGCCAGACGTAGTTGCTCATTACAGCGATGGATCAGGCCCTCTGGTAATCTGATGAGCATTTGGTCGACCAGCTCGTCGTCCCTGAAGAGAGGGCGAACAGTGGTATTGAAGTTTTGGATAATCTCTTTGTACGACACATTGGCTGCTGTGTCTTTGCGCAGGCGAAGTAATTTTCCACCGAGCCGCTCAGTGGGCTCAAAAGCAACTGGAGATAATTCCTTCTCGGGGTCTCTTCTGGCTGCGAGGGGGGATTTCACCACTGAAACGAAGCGATAGACCACATTCGCACCTCCCTCGGCTAGATATACGAGCTGAATCCCCGTGGGAAGCTCTAACAGACTAGGTTTGGTCATTCGCGGTGAATGAGGTGGGAAAGGAACCACAAATTGCCGCGAAGAGCATGTCTCGCTCGAGGATAACAGAAATTGTGAAAAGAAGGGCAAGTTATAAGATTGCCTGAGCCTCCTGGCAAGTAGTTGCCGGGCGTTGGTGGGCTTGGAAGAGCGGTGGAGGCAGCCCTGGCCTGAGAGCGAATACTCGATTGGTCACGCGAGACAAGCTACTGGGTCGCTCGTTTGTGCATGGGCTCAAAGTCCGGGGTTAGAGCAGATCCAAAATCGGTGTTTCTAGACCAGTTTCTAGCGGTGAACCTGTCAACTCCCGCCGCTGGCCGGACGCGAACGAGCCGAGCCTCCTGCGAGAAACAGGGGCAGTGAGGATCGCAAGGTCCAGTTGAATGTGCAGGCCCAGTTGACGATTTGTCTCGACACGAGACCAGTCCACGACTCCACTGACAAGAAGAGAGGAAAAAGAAAAGAGCCCGACGTTCTGGACAGTGGAAACAGACCAACCAGCCTTACGAGGGGAGCCAGCAAACTAGGAGGGGGGCGGATGTCGTGCAGGGGTTAGTTCGCGTGGTGGGGTGGCCAGTTTCAGCTCGGCATCGGTGGCGCAGGCCCTAAGAGACTGAGTCGATCGGACAAGCGATTGGCAATCAGAGGCAGCTCAGGTCAATGTTTCAATTCTTTGGAATAGGAGGATGACGGTATTGAAGAAGTAAAATTTGACGCAGAGGGCAGAGCGAACGTGTGCAAATCAAAGCGGAAGCTGCCAGGAAGTCAAGTTAGTCAACATGGTCAAGGCCCAAAGCGAGTGGCGGTCAGCGCGACATCGCGGGGTCGCTAGGGAGGACGATCTGAGCAAACGGTTGGATTAACGGTCTATGGAGGTGGTAATGGTTGAAGATGCCTGAAATATCAAGCTTGTAGTCTCATAGAGTACCTAGTGGATACTAATATTGCACTATTAACACTGCCCATCCAACTACTTTCTATACAACTGCACTCATCATATTACTATATACCACGCCTGTCAGGCTAACCAAACCGCGCCCGCAATTTCCCCCGCCATCCTTCTCTCCATCCTGCTCATCCACACCAACAAGTCAGCAACACCCACGATGAACACCACAACCCTCCCCACCCCCGACCACTGTCTCGCAGACTTCTGTCTGATCCCCGTAAGCAGTTGTTTCCCCCGCTAGATCTAGATAACCACCAGCTCATACCCCTCCAGATCGGAACCGCATCAGCCTCCGTCTCAGCCCAGATCGCCGACGTCCAGCGACTTATCGAGCAATCTGGCATAAAATTTGTCATGCACTCTGCCGGAACGACTCTAGGTACGTAAACACCTTATTTGTGTGCTGTTCCAGCGTACGCAGTCTACTCGCCTAACCCAATATGAGTCATGGCTCCCTTGGTTCTTGACGACGGCACTAGAGCACCACTTTGGACTAACCATCTCCATTTTCAATCTATCTAGAAGGATCTTGGGACCAAGTCCACAAAGTCATCGGCCAAGCACATACCCTCCTGCACCAGCAGGGCATCGTGCGCATCCAGACTGATATCCGCGTTGGATCAAGGTATGTCTCTCTCACCTCGTCCGCGTCCCATCAACTGCACTGCTGCGGGGGGAGTATGGCCGTGCTGCTTTATCTCCTTCCTCTGGTAGCGACGCAAGGAAGATCAAATCTGGACTAACGACCGTAGAACCGATAAGGAGCAAACCGCCGAGGATAAGGTGAACAAGGTGCGGCAGTTGCTGGCTCTGGACACGCAGTAGATAGACTTGCGGGCACGTATAATTCAAACTCAATCCATTCGATACGAGTGGTCTAGAATTCGTCGGGGGATATCGATGCTGATTTCCAAGGAGTTAGGTCCTTTTTTGGAAAGTGCTGCTTTTCAATTTATTCTAGCACTAAATTGGTAGATAGGCGTGCCCACGAGATTCGAGATGGTCTTCCAATACCTACTTATAGATAAGACGTCATTCCAGTCATTTGCAAAAATGTTTCATCAACTCCCTATGAACGCCGTAACCTTTTTGCCTGGGCGCAATATGACATCTGCAATGCAATGCGCCAGCACCTTGCCCAAAGATCCCATAATCCCGTAGCAGGGAAGATCACAACAAGATCAGAAACCGAGAGACCCAAACTACCCATATCCATGCTCTATGTACCAACCGTGACCAATTGAAAGACCTTCAAAATGTCCAAGAATAACAGAACGCTGGACAATAAAGAAAACAAGCCAAGCCAAGAAAAATATGATAACCGGCACCGGAATCCGACAAGCATCAGCGGAAAGGGGGAAAGGAGAAAGGTGGAGCCTCCCCAGCTTAAAAGGAGATCCCTCCACCCAGGATACTATTCCAATTTCCCCCAGCCCAAATCCAATCCCCCATACTCGTGCTAGCGCCGGACTTGGCCGAGCTCGCCAGGTCAACCAGCCCCTTAAAGACATTGTTGATCGTGGACCCGTCACTACTTGACGATGTCGACGACGACGAAAGCGACGTCCGACCCACAGCGTTGGTCACATTATTCAGACTGTCGACCGTGTCCAGCGCAGGCCCCTTGTTGAAAAAGTCCACCAGGATGAAGGTGGGCTGGCGGCCGCCGTACGCGGCCTTGCAGGTGCTCGCCGCGCTTCCTAGGTTCCCGGTGCCGCCGGAGGGCGCGTTCGTGGTCGACACATAGCTCGCGTTGGGATATTCGATGTCCAGGAGGGCTAGGTCGGTGGAGTAGAGGAAGTGGTTCATGAGGGGAAGGCGGTTGGAGGAGAGGGCTGTGGAGATGGAGCCTGCGAGGGAGCTGGGTCGGTTCGGTTCACAGGTGAAGTTTGAGGGGGAGGTCACGTCGTAGTTGTTCTCCCAGACGAAGTCGAATTCCGACATGAGGTAGGGGTAGGACGTGCTGGTGGTCAGTGGGGTGGCGAAGACGACGAGTCGCTTGCCGGAGGTGATCATTGTTTGGAGGGTTGGCCAGGAGGAGGGCGCGGATGTGAGCGACTCGGGCTGGTAGGCGTAGTTGGTGATGTTGGCGGTTGTGAATTCAGCACCGAGTTCGGCGGCTGAGGCGCTGTCGGAGTTGACGAGGATGATTGTGACGACTGCAGAGGAGAGAGGAGGTTCGGATTAGTTCGATGGCTCCTAAGTTGTCCTGTGCTGCCCGTTGAGCAGAACACACACCTTCATTGGGATGTTCATCTAGCCATGACTTGATCGACCCCAACCAGTCGCTCAGCAGTCCTGCGTCCAGCAGGGAGCAGTAGGAATGGCACAAGCGCCATTGGTTGTTGTTCTTGTGCACCTGGGCCGTTACGAGGCGGACGCCAGCACTCAGCTGGGTAGGGGTGTCGTAGTACCTGGAGAGGAAAGGTCGACAGGTTAGCACTGATCTCACAACCAACCATCGAGTACGAGCCTCGTTGCCCCGCAGAACGAAGGCACATACTGGTCACCAGCCAAGACGCTATCCGTAGTGCGCACGAAGGGGCTGTCATGGGCGCCCAAATGTGTAATCTCGCCGTAGGACTTGTCGCAAAGATCGGGGGAGTTGTTGCAGGCGGTGGATCGGACATTGAATGGGTTGGCCAACGCTGCGGGCAGCAGAAGCGGTATGTATTTAAGCAATTGCATGCTGTGAAAAGAAACCAGCCGTCAATATTTTCACGTCGGATATCTGTCACCTGGATCTGTCGTCTGTAGCAAGAGTATGTATTCTGTACAATCGTAGACGGGGAGAGGAGGAGACAGTGTTAAAGACCCGGCTGTCATGGAATGCAATCATCGATGTGTAGAGTGACGATCCATTGCGGGTCCAGGCCGCGTTGCCGTCTCAACTATTCTTAGCTGCGTGGATCTTCCACCGCCACGTAATCCTGCTGATTGGACCGAGACACGCGCATGGTCGATGGCTTGGAGTTGATTTTGATTGTTTCGTGGTCAGCGCGCCAAGTAGCCAGGGTCTAGGCTCCAACTGGAAATGAAGGCTGTGAGAGGCTGAGAGCTGACGACCAGCGTGGCAGTGGCACAGCCGGGAATGGCTTTTGTAACCTCTGCATTGCAGGCCGATCTACGTGGTTGTTCGTTCTGTTAGACGCGAGGGGTTGACAAGCTTATCGCTACGCAGTGGAGATCATACACAAGTTGGGGGATTCTGACGAGGCAAAGGGTCTTTAAGATACGGGAGGGGAGATGTGAGATAGGGGTTGGCTATGAGGTGAATCAAATTGACATGAATCAGGGGGTATACAGTATGTCAACGCAAATGGTCAATCACTAGTTACATCATCGAGTCCGTCTTTTCGGCCAGATTGTTTGGGCAGATCGTCGCAACGACGACGGAGTTCGACCGGGATTCATCAGGCGGGTTGGCTCGATTTTCTCCAGTCCGCCAAAGAAACAAGGATCACCCCACGCACGCAAGATGTCTCCCACCACGCGCTGCCACCGGTACGGGTTCTGTCGTCGCAGCACCCGATTCAGGCGAGAATGAGAGAGGCTGAATCGGCCAAACAGCGTAGCCAGGCGATGCCGAGTGGCACCGAGGATGACACTCTTCTGGAGAACAAGACCCGCTTGCTCCAGCTCTCGTAATAAGAGAAGTCCCCGAACCCACACAATAAGTGGTTCATTGGTGACGGGATGCAGACAGATGGCCTTTGCTGCAGTGGCGCTAGTCACTTGGACCTTAAATCCCCAAGCCACCAGCGCGGTTTGCATTGGCGGGCTAAAAATGAGCTTCAGCATCCGGTCATCATGTCCCATTGGCGTTCCAGCGGGCGAAGTAGCCCAGAACTTTTTGCTCCGTGTGCCGTATTGGCGAGTCAGCCACAAGCAGATCTCTCGAAGTTCAGCCCAGTGGTCTTCCATGCCGAGACGTTTCAGCATCTCCTTCCAGAAGAAAGGGTTGACATATCCTCCCAACGGGACGGAGCGCTGAAGCACCCGAAAGATAAACATGACTTCACGTTTGGTATCCAGGGGCTGACCTGGCGGTGCATTTGGGCGGTGATTAGGTCGTCGAGGTGTCAAGACCTTTTCGGCCATGAAGTCCAAGCTGTCCTCGCTCGGAGGCCTTCCACGGAGCGTCAGCTCATCGACAATCTTAGACGCCGCCCCCAGGTCGCCGGCAGCAATGTGCTTGCGGAAATGAATATCCAACAAGTCCGGGTCATCCGGGTACAGCTCTGCAAGAACCGCGAGAGCCATGTTGTACTGCTGCATATCACGAGCTATGTAGTAGGATATGAGCAGTGATTCCTGCATGGCCTTGTCTTCGAGAACATCGGGATGCTGGTCGCTCAACAACAGGTCGGAAAGGAGAATGTCACGGTTTTGTGATGCCAATTTCTGGACCAATCGAGCGAAGACAGAGTCTCTAATGGAAATGCCAGCCTGTCGAAGCATCTTGATTTTATCCAGGATATCCTGACTCCCGTGTGCTCTGACAGCTAACTCACGTAAGCTCCTCGGCCCTATTGCTGATACGCCAAGCATCTTCAGACCACCAAGAACCACGTCAAAATTCAAAGCGCGAGTAGCAAGCAATCGAGCTCCCATGTCATCTTTGAATGGTGTTCCATCAGGCACCTGTTGATTTGAGTTGTCGGAGGCCTTGCCCTGTGGTTCTGCGGGCTTGTTGTCAAATCGTTTCTGGGCATATGCCTGGAGTTTGTTGTTCTCGTCCCAGAACCCATACATGCGAGCGTAATCCAACAGAGGTTGGATCTCGCTGAGCGATTTCGGGTGATCATTGCGTGCAACCAGAAACGGGTGTATGGAGATTGCGCCTTCTCCGTAGCCATGCTCAATCAATGTCGACATAACTGGCCCATATATCTGGTGGCCTTCGGCCGAACGACATAGAAGTCGAAAGGTCCGTAGAAGCAGAGATGGTCTAACAGCCTTCACATGATACCAGTCGCGAGCACTTTCCATAAGGGATGTAGGGCGGATAACTGGAAGGAGAACTTGCAGCACATCGTTCGGAGAGGCCAAGCCGGACGCTTGGAATTTCTTGTTCCATCGTAAGGCTCGTTTCGTCAACCCCCGATCGAGAAGACCGCCCACGACACTTTCGTAGAGCAGCGGCCAGGATTGGCCTTCTCGCCTGTGTAAATCCATCGCATAGTCCATTACATCTATGAGGAACAGGTCTCTCCTCAACCCCAGCTTCACGAAGCTCTGCCAAAAGAAGCCGGCCCGTTCTCCAATCACTGGCAGGCGGACCCCGCGCAGACGGACTGTCAGGCCTTCCCAGATATCTTGTGTTCCTTTTTCGCCATAGTGTCGCTGGCGGAACTTCAACAGTTCCTCCCAAAGCTCGAAATCATTCCTGTATTCTTCACGGTCGACCAGGCGCGTTCCAATATCGTTGCAGTGACCGATGTCTGACTCAAACTCCAGCCTTTCCGGTTGCAATCGTAATGCTTTGATCAGAGACTTAGAATTCATATGCTCGCTTTTTTCGGTCGTCACGGATGAGGAAATTGGTAATTGATCTCTTTCGGAGGGTTCGATCTCGTAGACGGGAAAATTGAAGGGCCGCCTCTCCTTTGCGTTCTGTTGTCGACTTCCAACATCCTGCACCACGGAGCCAATCCCTGCATTATCCTCTTGTGCTTCTTGATGAGCACATCGCGATTGACATCGTAGGCGCGCGTATCTTGACTCCAACTGCTCGATTCCGGTCGGCGTTGCTGCGAGAGTGCCGAGAACCGAGATGGCAGACGGCCTCTTCAGGAGTCGAAGAAGAGCCGGTCGCATTGGTCGTGCAGCGAAGGATGGCAACAAAACTCGCGTCCACCATCCTTCTCTATCTAGTGTGAGAGTTGAAGACCAGCGCAGACCAAACAGCCAAGCTTGTGTCTTCCGCGCCAAAGCCGCAGATGACGCTTTCCCTTTTTGAGAAGCCTGACTCAGCAGCAGCACTTTCCAAACTTAGGTTACTAAGCCCACCGTCTGAGTGGGCGGAATAAAGAGGGAAGTCACATGACCTTTCAATTGCAGCTCTCCCGAACCTCACGACATCGTGCCATTGCCCTTCTCTCCTCTCACCCAAACCTCGCTTCGTGCTCTCAACCGCCAAAATGTTCCGCACTGTGCCTCGCATGGCCGGGTACGTCGATTCCATTACCCTCCAGCTACACTTGTCTCCCAACGGTCGCGCCCGAGCCCGGCCGAAATCCGTTTCGCAGTTGGGGTGCTCTTCGCGATTGCGTCAATTGCCATTGCAATTGATCCTGCTCTAGAAATCACCAGCTACTGCTGCATTGACAATGCATACTAACACGAGTTCCTATTCTATAGTTTCGTGTTCCGCGAGAACCGTGTCCCCTACTACCAGCGTCTGTTCCAGAACCACGACGGCAAGCGTCAATGGTGGAAGGTGAGTGTGATCTGAATACAGCTAGCTGGTCCAATGCCATTGCCAATGGTCTGACTCGCCATATTGTTTAACAGACCTCCCGTAGCGGTTACCTCATGTACCCCTACCTTATCTCCGTCTACGGCCTCGGTGCTGGTAAGTGGAATATCGAATTAAAGCAACGGCGCAGACAACAAACTCACTCAATTACAGCTACCACCTACGCCATGTGCCGCATGGTCTTCGTTAGTCCACCCTCCATTCCCTCCCGCTCTCTCCGACTTGAGCCTAGCGACCCCGCAATGGGAAATACAAGACACATACTGACTCAACTAATCAACAGGGCAAGAAGACCTGGTTCGGTGACAAATAAATGACACCAACCCTCCTTCCAAATTGGTTGCTTGGTAGTTGAAAATCAATGCTGGGATTGACTCGATATTGGCGGTGTATTTCTACTCCGGTTGGTGGATTAGACGGAACTACGAAGATTTGGGGCTGTACATAAATCGATCCAAGCACCAATTCAAAGTCCTGTTGCCTTTTACGTGCCATTCTGTCGTTAGTCAACATTTTCATCTCATCTATCCTGATCAGCATGGCAGCTGGAGCTTGTTACTTGCCCATGACCTTGGCTATAGCCTTTAGCGCTCGATTCATTTTGGCAGTATTTACGATAGATGCTTTGGCTAAATCCACATATCCATGAAATTGACGAGGTATCATGGACATGCGAAAAGGAGATAACGAAACCGCAACATATCATCCCAGCTTAAGATAATCTCTTTCAATAATATCAAGTCATCACCAACACACAGTGCATATCGAGCAAGATTTGAAGAAGATACATACTTCTCA
Organism: Penicillium simplicissimum; assembly: GCA_024706585.1. Classification (NCBI taxonomy): domain Eukaryota; kingdom Fungi; phylum Ascomycota; class Eurotiomycetes; order Eurotiales; family Aspergillaceae; genus Penicillium; species Penicillium simplicissimum. The sequence continues at coordinate 2,688,770 of JAMZTW010000061.1, forward strand.
GTCAAAGGTAGAGCTATGGAACCACTCAGATATCGACCTTTGTACTTAGATACCTGTATAGACAGCCTGATGCGGCTGTCTCCGAATTGGCCGGAGATGGATAGTTGCATGACACGGAGGACGGCCCGGCTACCAGGTAACTTTAGAGATGCCCAGTCCACGGATCTGCTGAGTCATCAGTCCAAAGTGACAGCCTGCGAAGGCAGGAGGGCTAACTTTCTCTACGGCCTGCTCGACATGTAATTCCATTGGGTGCTTATTCAAGGCAAGTCAGGAAGTTGCAAGGCATTGTCCCTCAGCCCTCTCTTGCTTATCTTGGGGCTCGCACGGAAAGTGCTGTCTAATGCTTCTGACATGAAGTGTTTTGAGCCATCTGGATCCATTTTGCAACATAGATACCCGCTGTGGACTATCCGCGTCCTTATAAGGAGCCACCCCAATTTCTGCAACTATGCATTTGGTCGACTAGAGTGATTACCCACTCGTCATGGATCAAACTGATTCAATATACCCGGAAAGGCCTGCCAAGAGGGTTCGGCAGGCCTGTGAACCATGCAGGTAAGGACCAGCGCTAAGTGCCCCTCAATGAGAAATCGCGGCTAACCAGTACGCAAGACGCAAAAAGGCTAAATGTCCTGGAGAGCAACCAGTCTGTTCGCTGTGTGCTAGACTGAGACAAGAATGCATTTATGCAGAGGAAAGGCGTCGACCAATACCCCCAGAGGAGCCCGCAAGGCCCAGTGTAGCTGGCCAAGCAGCTCCTCAGGCCTTGGTGTGTGTCTCAAAACGTAGGAGGAGATAGCCTGAGCTAACACTGTCCGCGACAGGAAGAAAGGTTGCGGAGTTTAGAAGGAAAGCTTGGAGTGGTCCTTGATCATCTCGGGTATGAATCTCCCTTGCCCCCCAAGACTGACGACTTGCTGAGTTCATTGAGTGTCAGCGCGAGAGGAAATCCCTCACCAACGAGTACCACTCGATTGTCCAGTGGGATGATCACCACGTCTAGCCCAAGTATATCTGTGATTCTGCCTCCTTGGGAAGAAATCATCCCCCTAGCTGAATTATACCTATTGTATTGCGAGTCCCAACCGCTTCCTATCTTCCACAGGAGCAGCTTCATCGGCAGTCTCCAGGCAAGAGACATCGAAATCATCTACGCCATCCTAGCGTTGAGCCTGCGATTTTCTGATTCGCACCACCATTCCAATTCTCTATCTGAACAGGTCAATAGCTACGCTGAAGTAGCACGGGGCCTTGTCATGAAGCGGGTTTCAGAGGGACCCGTCGAGATCTCGACCCTCCAGTGTCTTTGTCTATTGAGTCTGGTTGATTTTACGAGTACGTACTCTCCAGATGATGGAAATTTGCCTTGCTAAGACTTCATGGCATACAGATGGCAATACGCATCGCTCAAGCATTCACAGCAGTCTTGCAATGAATCTCGCTCAATGTGCAAATCTTGGCCAAGAGCCACGCTCACCCATGAGCACGATCCAGCGCGAAGAACGCAGACGTTGCTTCTGGAGCATATGTCTGCTGAAGCGACTCCATGGCGGTGACTTCTCGGTTGAAATACCAGAAGGAGGAGGCCCAGCCTATCCTCAGAGTCCAACTCGACCCGCACGGATGCTCTCCCCGGGTCCCACGCCCGACACACGCAGAAGTGACATCCAAGACCAGGGCATTCTTGCATATGTTATCATGATGAGCGAGCCCTTCGCACGAACAGGGCGATATGTCCGGCTCCATGGACGGCCGAGCAATGTACCCCCTTGGTCTCCGCACTCGGAGTATTCGAAAATCATTGCGCTACAGATGGACCTGGAGACGAAGATGCCTCTCACGCATCGATTCAAACCGGCCAATCTCGGCGATAGATCTCTAGAGGAACTCCAAGCCCATCGTGAGTATTGGGGACCCTGGTTCCTAAATCAATTCATGTACCACACCATGCTGTGTCTGCTCAATCACCCGCTCCTGCTATCTCTCAGCCTACGCACGTTCCGCAGCACCATTCCCGAGATCTTCCTCCAGCATACATCCGACCTGATATCGTCTCACACCACCTGGATCATTCATTTCATCAACTACTTTGAAGAAAAGGGCTTCTTCGTGTCAGACCCGCTGCTGGGCTACAGCGCCGCCGTTGTAGCCACCATCGAACTTCAGCTCAGTTTCACCGATAACCAAACCATCCGCGACCAAAAGCGCGAACGCTTCACCAAGTGCGTCAAATTCGTCCAACAAATCGGCGAGCGATGGCCTCACATGGCCCGCCTCGCTCAACGACTCCAGCACCTCGAAGACGCCGTCTCGGCTACCTACCAATCCGATCCAAACGCACAGAACCAGAGCCTACTAATAGACCTCTCCCGTTTCTGGGAAATCCTCGAATACTCCTCGAACAGCGACGCCGATTCGGCCCGTCGTCTGTTCGGCGACTCGTTGTACGCGGGACCCTCGACTGCGAACCCGGAGGTCTCGCAGACTTCGCCGTTGCCTGCGCCAACGCGTATTGGCGAGGAGAGACCGGCGAGTTTGCAGTCGCCTGCTGGTGGCTTTGCTGGTAATTCGGGCGGGTTCGCGGATTATTCGGCCAATTCGTTGGTCTCGCCGCAGCAGCTGACGTTGACGAATGATGAGTTTTCGATTCTGGCAACCAACTTCTTCTCGCAAGGGCAGGAGTTTTTGAGGGGCGGGGATACTTGGACTAATATTGGTAACTTTTAGAGTATGCCAGTCGCTTGGGTAGATGAGATGAAACTCAATTAAATGTCGGACCGTTGTCTCCAATCGCCTGTTGCTTAACCGGATGTTACTCGGCCTAGTAAACATGAGGTAGACCGTAGAAGGACTCAAGACCTCACCATGCATAGAACCTTTCAGTATGCTATTTTCATATATGGCATCTCCATTAATTTCATATGCATCATCCTCGTCCCGTCCACATCCTATGAAGACAAGGCCCGCTTGAACACCTCCACAAAAGTAAATACCTCCTCGAACGTATTATACAACGGCACCGGCGCAACCCGAACAACATCCGGCTCACGCTTATCACAAATAATACCTGCATCCTGCAGCTGCTGCGCCACCTTATGCAAGAGACCCGGCTTCAGCAGCACACTCAGCTGTGCACCACGCGCGTGCGGGTCAGACGGGGTGATAATGGTGAACTTGCGGTCTGCATCGGTGCTGTCCTTGAGAAGGAGGTACTCCAAGTATGCGGTCAGCTTGAAGGATTTCTGACGCAGGTCGGTCATACTGGTTTTGTCGAAGACCGAGAGTGCGGCGCAGAGGGTTGTTAGGTCGATGATGGAGGGGTTGGAGATGACGAAGCCGTTTGCGCCGGGGATGGGTTTGAATTCTGCGGGATATTAGCGGTTTGCTTTGACACCTTTTTTTTGCCGCTGATTTTGGGGGTTGCGACGTACTGTTATCCATCTTGAAGCGCACCGAGCGGTCACCGCCGTACCAGCCTGTCAATCGGTGGCGGAACTTGGGCGAGTCCTCGCCCTCGCTGTAGTCGACTTTGCCGTGGCGCTCGTGCACGAAGAGACCGGCCATGGCGCCGGGACCGGCATTGCCGTACTTGTACGTGCACCAAGCGGCAAAGTCGACGTTCCAGTCGTGCAGCTTGATTTCGACGTTGCCGTAGGCGTGTGCCAGATCCCAGCCTACCGTCAGACCGCGGTCCTGCGCGTACTTGGTGATTGTGGGGATATCGAAGAGCTGGCCGGTGTAGTACTGGATACCAGGAAGAAGAACAAGAGCGGCGTCATCGACGTGCTTGTCGATGTACGAAAGGATCTTTTCTGTGGAGATCTCGTATGTGCCCTCGTCCGGTCCGATGAGGACCATGTTCTCCTTGGAATCTAGCCCGTGCCAGGCAATGTGGGATTCAATAGCGTACTATGTAGAACATCAGCTGCATGCTTTGTAACATCTTGCTTTTCATCTGAACTTACGTGGTCACTGGGGAACGCCTTCCAGTCCATCAGGATCTTCTTCTTCGTCTCCGTCGGCTTGTAGAAGCTTGCTAGTAGCAGGTGCAGGTTCATCGTTAAAGTGCCCATCGCAGCAACCTCTTCGGGCGATGCGCCAACAATCTTGCACATAGAAGCCGAGGCCTGTTCAGAGAGCGTCTGCCACTCTGATAGAGGGGAGTCTTCAATATTGGTGAAGTGGCCGCAAACACCAATGGAGGCCCAGGTGTCTAGTTGAGCCTCCATGTACTTTGCTGTGGCCTTGGGCTGAATGCCCAGCGAGTTACCGCAGAAGTAGATACTGGACTCGGATGAAAGACCTGTTGTTAAAAAATTAATAAACAGTGCCACCATAACCCGGCATGTTGCGAGTATCCTGCGTACCTGGTTTGGCCAGCTTCTTGCTGGCCAGGTTGGCCTTGGAAGGAATGATAAACTCATCGCGGAGTGCACGCAAAGGGTCTGCCTTGTCCAGCGACACGGCATATTCCCTCGTCGCTGCCTCTGCGGGAAATGTAGGCTTCGGTGCCTTGACACCGTTAACTCCGTTGGCGCCCGTCATGATGTCGTAGATGTAGGAGAGTGTGGATGTGGAGTAGGAGGAGAGCGAAGGCGAGTTAGCACCACACAACGCGTGAAAAGGCAGTAATTAGTTAAAGAGAACTTGACTCGAGTGATGCAGATAATCGCGCACGCTCCAGGCACTTTATAACCGTCTCTAATTGATTGGAGACGAGGGGGAAAGGGCCATCCGGATGGTGCATCCGTATCCGCCTCGCTCTTCCGTCCCCACATTCTTGCGGTGATAGGCGGGGATCTCCGTGAGTTATCGTTGCAGTCCGTGTTTTTGTTACTCAATCGCAAGCAGGGAATCTTGGGACCGCATTGAGTGCATTCTAATCGGTCTAATTGAAAATTTGATGAGGGGCCCTGCACGTTGAGTGGGTTTGAATAGCAATTGGTGATAAGCCACTATTGTGATGCATGTTGTACAAGGATGTGGTGAACCTCTGCATATAAGTTCATACAATTGCTTTTTCTCTCGAGTCATCCGCCTATTGACGCATAGTGCAGCAGTTTGTCCTATGGTAGTACTCTGTTTTCTTTGACTTCATAGTTTCAATCACTGTTCCTGGTTCCTGGAATGGCCACGCTCTCAATCATTGCTATCTCGGGTATGACGAGTGCGGCATCATCGCAAAGACGGAACACGGATAGCGATCCGGCTGTGATCCGGCTGGTATAGTTCCAAGGTTGGCACGCCCGATGCAAAGCGGATGGGATCCACGATGTATAATGGCATGATATTATGCTTTGCAATGGTCAATCAGCCCCTATATGAGGCCAGGATCGTGCCTTACAATCAATTCCTTAACAGACCCGTTCCTCTGGACGCACCTTCCCACTTGAGTAAACCCATTGTCCATTCTTCTTCGTCCCAATCCTTCTCTATTCTCTTCATCCCACCGCCTCAGCAACTCACGAAAATCGAAAATCTCTCACCATGATTCCCTCTCCTCAAATTAATCTGGATGACTTCTCCGTCTCCCCGGTGCATGGCTTCCTCCCCACGCTTCTTCCTCTACAGAAACTGCCTCATGACTACTATGCACCATGGGAGCAGCTTGCACCTCGCTTGCCAGAGTTGATCCGGACTGGCCAGATTCGAGGTTTGATCGACGCCTTGCCCGTTCTTACAACGGAATGGCTGCAGACGGAGCCAGAATGGCGTCGTGCATACTCGATTTTGGGATTCTTCACCCACGCCTACGTCTGGGGTGGCGAGAAGCCCAAGGATGTAAGTAGTTCCAGACCATCTTTTCCCTCCTATGAGCTCTATCATCCCACGTAACTAGACCTAGCTAACCCTGCAATACAAGGTGCTCCCTCCGTGCCTTGCAAAGCCTTTTCTCGAGATCGCCAAGCACCTCGAGCTCCCTCCTTGCGCAACATACGCAGCCCTCACGCTATGGAACTACACCAGTCATCTGGAAACGGAGCTGATGGAGACGAACCTGACTGAGCCAGACCACCTCTCAGTCTTGACCTCCTTCACAGGCACCAAGGACGAGGAATGGTTCATGGTCATCTCCGTTGCCATTGAAGCCAAAGGTGCCCGCCTTGTCCAGCTGATGCTCGACGCTATCGCTGCTGCCACTGCCAACGATGCGCCACTCCTGACTGCTCTACTCTGCCGCTTCACGGACGGCCTTCAAGATTTGACCAGCACCTTGAAACGAATGTACGAGAAGAATGACCCTCAGGTCTTCTTCCACCAGCTGCGGCCCTTCTTGGCTGGAAGCAAGAACATGGCTTCTGCCGGCTTGCCTCGTGGCGTTTTCTACGACCTGGGTGACGGTGCTGGCGAATGGCATCAATACAGCGGTGGTAGTAACGCACAGAGTTCTCTCATTCAAACCTTCGATATCTTCCTCGGAGTGAGCCACTCTGCGACTGGAGGCACGAGCATGAAGTCCTCGGGCACAAGTTATATCCAGGTGAGATACGATTACCCTCACGAGTAAACAACATAGTATCGATAACGACGAGTATGCTGATGATAACCTCCTAACAGGACATGAGAAACTATATGCCTGCTCCGCACAAGCGCTTCTTAGAGGCTCTCTCGGCTATGTCAAATGTTCGGTCCTACGTGACCTCCACACAAGCTGAATCACCGCTGAAAGAGGCATACAATGCCGCTGTCCTTACACTCAGCGCGTTCCGTGACACTCACATCCAGATGGTCTCGCGGTACATCATCATGCCAGCCCGCAACAATGTGCCCGCTGACCAGCGTTCAAAAGTCAACCTGGCTACAACCAGCGCTCAGATCAAGGGTTTGAGTGAGACCAATCCGACGGGTCTGTATGGTACGGGTGGTACGAGCTTGATCCCGTTCTTGAAGCAGACTCGTGATGCGACCAAGTCTGCTACGTGCTAGATTAGACGGTTCTCTTCTCTTCTCTTCCTCTCACTCACTCTCTCTTCCTATATGGATTTGTTCAACCTGGTACATAGCGTTGCGATAGGCGTTCCGGGTTGTGGTATATTTTACTTGAATCAAGGTTGTCTTTAATCTCACACAGAGCTGCGGTATTGTCTCTAGTCATATTACATTGGACGCTGGATGTTTGGAAATAAATAAGGTTGTATAGTCATCCACCATTCAAAAGTAGATTGTGCAATCTACTTGTAGGTATGAATGCCCATATAATCTGTCCTTCCCTTTGGTGAGGTGTTCCGTGAACATAGGCCTTATTTTCTTGACTTTGGGAGTGGATAAAGCAGTGAATTCGGCACTTACTTTTAGAGGCTTACCGGTTTGAGCCGCACGCCCAGAGTAACTCAGTGAATGCTCAAGGCACTAGGTAGTGAGTCAAGCGAGCCAGCACTCCGTTGATAAGCACCATGAGTCCGCTCAGCATTGTTGGCCCACGCGGCTTGGCACGGAACATATCAATCCTCCGGTGCTCTCAACTCTAGAATAGGACAAAATGAATCTCGTGGAAGTGAGGGGACGAGGCCCACATCTCTGCGCCTTATTGGAACAAGTCGCCGCTCTTCTTTAATCCAGTACTGTAGCTCGATCCCCGTGATTACACACTGTGATGTTACAGTGGGAGAATAGCACGCGACTTATATTGTCCGGGATGAATGGCCAAGTAAAGAAAGATCTGTGAGATTCATGATTCTAGACCTAGGTGGAAGGTAAAGTATGGAGCGCGTCATATTTCAAGGTCCTTCTCCTGAGAAAGCGAGATCATAAGTTTTGGATTGCTCTAACGCAAAGCGTTGCTATCTCTGACAGGTCATGGTAGAGTCTTCTCCACCCCCTCGTTCATCGGGTTGTTTCCAGCTCTTGCCAGCTTGATGACACCAGACTCGACGGTGATCAGAACGAGAGATTTTGATTCGATTCCGGATAGATGGTTCAAATCGGAAATTTGGGGCAACAGACGGCGGATTGTCGATATAAGCCCTGTAGCTCTAACGGCCACTCAGTGCTCTGATTGTTAAGCATGGCCCAGAGGTGGTCTTTAGAGCGATTCGCAGTTGATAAGGCATGCTGCCGCCGGGAGAGTTCCAAAGAGAAACGATACTCGAACACCCATGGTGGTCGATGGGGTGATGGAGATGGTGACGGAGATGCGTGGGGCATCCCAGCGCATGATCGAAGTCACAAAGTGAAGAAAAGCGACGCATAGCACGCTGCCTTCGGTGTGAGTCCAGGAAGTAGAGCCAAATGCAATCATCTCTTCTTCGTGGTAGCAGGCATGCCCTCCGTCTCCCTCAGCTCCGCTAAATACTTCTCCCGCTCCACCAACTTCTCCTTCTCCTCCTTGATCATCTGATCAACCGTCTTGATCGCCTCAGCCATACGATCCAACTCTTTACCCTCCGTCGCCCGACTATACGGGTTCTTCGGCGAATCGCTCAACGGGATCTCCGCCGTACGCCCGGGCTGCTTCACATTCTTGCCCTTGCCCCTCGGCGGTGCCGGCGTCCCAGGCGGCACCCCACCGGTCAGAATCTCGTAAAACGGCTCAACGGGTTCATTGAAAATCACCTCCTCGTAGTTCTGACTGACAACCACCTCGCGCCGCTCCTTCATGCCCTCCGCGTCTGGTCCGTAGGGATGCAGTTTCAGACTGTGCCAGAGCGTTTGGGGCTTCTCGCCTGAGTCGGGCGTGAAGTAGAGCTTGATCTGGATTTCGAACTCGCCCCAGCCGGTCTCGACGACTTCGAAGGGGGGTGTTTCGACGGTGCGCACGGCTTGCGCGTAGGTCTCGTGGAGTTTGAATTGGACTTTTTTCAACCAGTAGGAGATGTCTTCGTCGTTGACGCCTTTGACAAAGACGCGCCATTGGTGGGTGTGGTCGGCGGGGGCATTGGCGGGTCGCTTCTCCGGGTCGAAGGGTTGCGCTTCGCTGCCGAAAATGAATGGGCGGAAGATGGAGACTTGCTGTAAAAAAGGTGTTAGTGTGTGCGAACACATGGGGGTGTGGGCAGTGGAGATGAGAACTGACCTTGACTCGCTTATTACCCGTTGCAGAGGGCATGGTGACGGATTGAAGATGTGTGTAGTGAGAATGTTGGTACGACAGCGAGACACGCAGCGCGGAAGGCTGTCAAATGGCGCGCGGGAAAAGAAGGATCAGCGCACGTGACACGGTGACGGCATGCCGGAGCCGCAAGTAGCTTGACTCTTGGGAGCTTGATCGATCGATCGATCGCGATTCCTTGCCTCTCCAGTGGAATTGCCCCGGGAATCGAATTACCCTCCTACTACAATCGCGTTCACACACACATCATGGCTTCTAAGAGACTTGTCGTTGCTGGAGGAAGTGGCTTCTTAGGTAGGTTGGCTATAATCGTCCCACCGCAGCTGCGTACGGCGAATGAACTTGCTAATTTGATGCTACAGGGTCCCGGATTTGCAGAGCGGCTGCCGCACGAGGCTGGGCAGTAACTTCACTAAGGTATGTCTTTATGTCTACGTCGAGCCTCTCTTCGCGACCCGGAGGTTTCTGCTCCATATATCAGAAGCTGAGATCGTCCTAGTCGCTCTGGCGAGCCGCGCTGGGATACTATCACAGGCTCCGCGGAGCGGCCAAGCTGGGCCAGCTCGGTTGAATGGGCCAAAGCCGATATCCTCAAACCAGAGACCTACAAGCCATTCCTAAGCGGGGCGTCGGCTGTTGTTCATACTATGGGAATCCTTCTCGAGGCCGACTACAAGGGTGTCGTACAAGGTCGCGAACCGCTTATCGGTGGTTTGCAGCGAGCATTCAGCTCGTCTAAGCTGGGAAGCCAGAATCCGCTACAGAGAAAGGAGGGCGAAGCTCTCGAGCCAAAGGAGAGGGATGGACAACTGACTTATGAATTGATGAATAGAGATTCCGGTATGTTCTATTCTCTTGATTAAGACTTGAAGCTGGAGACTCAAGATTCGCTGGGATGCGGATGCTAAATTGTAATACAGCCATTGCGCTCGCGCAAGAATCTTCAAACGAGCACGTCCCAGCCTTCGTGTACATCTCCGCTGCCGCTGGAGCACCAATCCTGCCCGCCCGATACATCACCACCAAACGTGAGGCCGAGGCCACAATCTCATCTTCGCTCCCCGAGCTGCGGAGCATCTTTATTCGCCCGGGTTTCATGTATGATTCAAGTAGGAAGTTCACACTGCCAATCGCTCTTGGTGGATTTGTCGCCTCCGAGTTCAATAACTTCCTCGGCAACAGGCTTGGATTCCTCGGGTCCATGGCCGAGAAGCCACTGAAAGTTGACGTGGTCGGCGAGGCTGTGGTTGAGGCGTTGGAGGACGAGTCGACGAGAGGGCCCGTTGGAACGAAGCAGATTGAGCAATTGGCAACGAAGGCCTGGAGGAAGACAATGCTTTGAGACATTAGGCGTGGGCTTCGATAGTGCGCCTCTTTGACCATTCTGCTGGGAGAGACTCTTGCACAGGAGAAGATCCCAAAAGAGTTGTCGTGGGCCTGGGGTGGCCCAAATCTCCACCTCATGTATTATATCGCTATTGTCATTTTGCATTAGATCATGGTGCCACGTTCGAAGCTGTCCCGGATCTCGGTGGTGTACTAGAAAGCAATCAGTATATTCTCGATAGATAGGCACATTGTGAGTGTGATGCATACCTTGTTGTAGAACCGAGCCAGCTTCTGGTTGAACTGCTTGTTCTTCTCGTTGATGTATGTCACATCAGCCTCCTCGTCTCCACGACGTTCCTTGCGCTTCTTCAGGCGAACCTCCTCCGCCTTCCGAAGATCATTGACGAGCTTGTCCACATTCGCGCGACTTGGCTTGTTGTCCGTAAAACCCACGCTGTCCGCAGTCGAATAGAAGCTGCCATTCTTGTCGATCGCAATCATCTCGCCATCTTCCGTCTCGACAATTTCCAGATCGCCGTTGGCTGCCGCCTTCTCGATAGCGGCGAGCTTCTCCTTCTCATATGCTTCGAGATCGGGTGCAAGCTCGCGCAGCTGGCGCTTGTACACCTTGCGGGCATCTTGCGTGTAGTCCTGGAATGCTACGTCGTCGCGGTGTCGCTGTTTCTTATCCATGCGTCGGTCCCATTTCTCCGACTCGTCGACGGTCCAATCCCAGGCGCGCTTCCGTTCGAAATCTTCGCCAGCCGCTTCGGTGTCTGCCTTGAGCAGGTTGTGAGAGGCAAAGGCATGCTTTCGGGAGAGCGTATTCAGCAGCGCAGGATCGGTAGCCAGACGTTGGGTCTCCGCCGCGGTTTCTTTCAAATTGCGCTCCGTACCGGATTTCTTCATGCCACATGGTTAGTAAAGCGATCGAGGGGAGGGGCAAAGAAGCTTGAAGCCCTTGCACCCGGAGCGAATAAAAAGACTTACAGCTCGGGCCTTGAGAGCTTTAAATCTCTCCATTCTCTCGCGCGCCTTAGCTGCTGCATCATTTTCTTTGCTCTCCACGCGTGTTTCTTTTGGGGCAGCCTCGGGCTGCTCTGGCTGCTCGACTTTCGGCTCATCCTCCGCGGAGTTGGATCCCGGTGGAGTGTGAGGCATGCCGAAATTAATGCAATGACAACCCAGCAAGGCTGAGTCAACTGGTGGGGATGATGAAGGTGTCAAGGTGGACGTCAGACCGCAGACTCTGGCGATGAGATGCGATCCAATTCACCGCCTGATAGCACCGCCCGAATCTGCCACCCCGGACTGGCCCCTTATCTATCGTTGTTTATCTTCATCTCCACCCGACGCCAGTGGGTCGTGGCATCTCCGCATTTCACAGAGAGCATTGGCGTTGACTTGTTGTCCAAGATGGGGAGGCCATCATCACGGATCCTCGTGAGTTGCAGACGGCAACTGTCACGCCATGTTTTCCAAAGGGCACCTAAGCGCGGTCTCTCATCCGTCGCGCGGGATGCTGATCCTCCGATGGAGGACCCATCGCCCTCGCAATTACTCCGATATACTCTCACAAGTTCCAATCCACTCAGCACAGAGACAGAGAAAGATTCCCTCTTTCGAAAACGAATTTTGTCTCTCATTGATACAAACTGGGTGTCGGGCAATCCACCCCCGGCCTTGTGGTGCGCCCTTAAGGGAGTTCATCCTACGACCCGAAAAGAAGAAGCAAAGCGCCTGAATTCGGTCAATGATATATCGTCTTTGAGATTCGTTGTTGAGAGACTTGCCGTGGATCGACAAGGTGCCAGGTTGCTAAATTCTTACTTAGCCGCTACTTGGGTCCTTCAACGCTGCGAAGAAAACAATACCTACTCTGAACTTGTTTCGGCACTCAGCGATATCACTACACGACTCACCCGTCTCGAGCTACCTCAGCTCACGAGTGACCATTGCCTTCAATATGCTGCCCTCGGTCTTGCAATGCCTGCTTTTCAGCACTTCCTGCACAGCCGTCTGGAAGTTCCGGGGCCCCCTCTAAGCTTTTCCAACGGTGGCACTGTTATCAACGCGTTGTACGAGTCAATCGAGTCTGTGATCTTTGCAAGACCTAATTACGACACAAGCTTTATTCTTGCTAGCCTCACTGGTGAAGGGAATCAGGCCCCTCAAGATCGGCCTACGCTGCATGAAGTTCTACACGAGTCTCCGGATAAGGACCGGCAAAACTGGACCACATATCTCGCTGCACTTGCAATGCTCCGCAGCCGAGACGCATTGGTCCATTCTTGGAAGCAATACATGGCCAATTTTGACCCGCTTGATCAAGGGTCATGTCACCTCGCCTATAATGTTATTCAAGCTCTCGTTCGGTCTAGGCGGTCAGACGAAGCCGCAGTGCTTTTGGAAGATATTTCCCAGCGAAGTGAGGATAACTTGCCATATATTGAAACACTCCAAAATGTGCAGATTCTCCTCGACGATCCGGTGGTCGGTGAAGCTCTCCCAGACTTGGTTCAGGGTCACCATTATCAAGAGCTTCTTGATTCACGTATCGCGAACATGGAATTAAGACTGGGCATTCGATGGGAAGAGGTCCAGTTGCAAGGCACAAAGAAAGCCCATGTCGGAGTCACGCCAAACTCTCCTTGGGCGGTCTTCAAAGACCAGCCGTTGCTCACTATCGATGGCAACTGCGCTGGCTACGAGGATCCTGTACGACTTTGGTCTGAAATCCATGCTCGCGGTTGCTCTAAATCTCGAAATGACCTCCAGCAGATCATTGATGTCTTGCATGACCTGGATGGCGCTCCCCAAGAAGTTACCGTCTGGCCAATTGAGCGCAACATGCAGGACTTTTTTCAATCCAATTTCTCATCGATCGAGTTTCAGTGGAACCCCGAACATTCGCCACTCGAATTCTCTGACAGTCCTCTATCAGCCCTGACAAACCGTTCAAAGAAATGCACGCCCGCTACGCTAGGGTTACTTCGAGCTCGTGCGACAGTCAACGGTGTGCCCCAGGATGACAACAAATGCCTGCACTTGATGCAACTGGGAAGTTTGTACATGCGCTTCGGTGCCAGAGAGTCATGGTCATCATCAGGGTACATCGTTGCCTGGGATCGACAACATGGCGAGATAATCGCCCTGTACGTTGGGAAAGACTATGGAGTCATTGAGCATGGTTCGACCCCACCAGACGCCCCCTTTGGATCGGTCGTGCAAATTCGACCGAGTCATGTGGCCCGCAACGAGCGTTGGCCTTCTGCTCGCCATTCGCGGATTCCCGCGAGATCATATTACCTGGACCTAGATCCGAGTCCCGATCTGGGATTTCGATAGGGCGACCTAAGAAACAGTCGTCTCGCATATTAGCGTCGGCCAGAGCCTTCTCCCATGACTAGAAACCGGCCAGGAGGGCGCCGTCGGACAACTTTGGCATTAATGAATGCCGATCTGACATGTACATCCATCGAACATATAACGTGATTCTAAATATCCACCAGAGCGGATTATCCTTTCTGTCGACCGGCGTTTGAATCGACTTGTAGCGTGATAGACTGGGTCAATTTGGCAATCCGCTTCGAATGAAGCAATCCCCAGCGTAATAAGCTAGCATCCATTAGCCTTTCTTGCCTTGTTTTGACGGCCACGCCGCCGCCTAGCGGGGATGTTCCTGGTGACGGCTCCCAATCACTTCATAAATCCTGTCGCGGAACGTCGGTAAACGTTGTGATCAGCGCCAATATGTCCTGATAAGTATGAAGCACTTCTCCTTACTGGTGCGCCTCAAAATATAGATCGCTGCTACCCTGCCTGCTAGGGCGGCATTTAGGACATCCTTCCACTCGATCTCGGCTCCATCACAAAGCCAGCACTTAAGCCCTCGCACCTTGGTCCCCGAATCGTCCACAAAATTTGATGCAAAGCCGAAGGATGGGATCAACATCAACCGTCGACCGTAGTCAAACCACTTGACACTTGACACCTGACACCTGGCTGGATTGGGCATCGATTTTCCTGACTCGTGGAACATTGTGGGCGTTTCATGGTGAGCTGAACTATAGACAATGACACTCATGCCTGGCTATGCATGGTGATAATTGCAAGGTATCCTTTCCGATTCAGGTTACCGTCTTGAACTCATCCATCCTCTCACATCAGCTAGCCAGCCCAACCGAGTCCCGAGCGATTGGGAAGTTCAACTCGCACCACCGCTATTCTCGTCTTGCAGTAATCCTGTAGCACTGGATGCCTCGTCCACAAGTCTCTCCTCTGTATCAGCCACCAGGGGTAATTCGTTATTCGAGCCTCGTGGTTTTGATGTTATTTTGGGATCAGTGATCAGTGACCTACTGGTACTTCGTACTTTCCACCCTCGAGCCGAGTTTAGCCACGGACCCCGTTGCGATGTCAATTTCCGACGTCTCTACGCGAGCTATACGTGCATGAGCGGTGGAGTCTTGACCGAGCTTTGACTGGATCCACGACTTTTAATTTTGCCGACGAGAGGAGAAAAGCGTAACACCAATTGAGAAAAATGTCACTCCGAGTCCTCGGACAGATTCCACTGAAAATATTCGTAGTCTATGCCTTTGCTAGTGTCCCACCTGTGGCATGACCACGGACAGCTTTGTTTGACTAGGTAGATTTCGGGTTTTCCCCGATCGCTTGTGAGCTCTTCTCAAGACATACTCTCTAACGGTTCCGGAAAAAAAAAAACTCAGAGTCCGTCAAAACTCACGACTGGCCAAGATACGAAATACGTGCAGCTGCGAGATTGCCTGCGTTGCCTCGGCGCCGGAGCCCCCCAGCCCATTCAGATCCAAAGGAGCGCATAAAAAGTGGTCCGCTTTTTCCATTCACAGCCAAGATGGCTGCCTCCTGTTTGCCTATCAGATCTGACAACGATTATACCACACGACCACTGTGGCACTGTGTGGGGCCTGTGGGTAGTTCGCAACCGCACCGATGAACAGTGAACACCAGACCAGTGCGCGAGAATACGATGCCGCGCTTCCATGCGAGGGATGACCGGAGTGCGCTGCCGTGAAACGCTAATTGACTTTGCTTTCCTGGAAAACATGGATTCTGACTTACCGACAGTTTTTTGTCCGCTAGTGGCCGCTAGGGGGAATGGGGGATTCGTCTTCCCTGGGAATTTCCCTGCTGCTTCGATGCTTCGTTGGGACTCGATTTGACTTCCCGCATCACATTCACCAGCTTAGAAGTGGCACTCGCTCGGACAAAGTCCATTTGGCCTCCGCCGTTTCCACGCCTAGCACACACCCTAGGCATGCACCTACCGCCACTATCGTCATGGGAAGTTGGGAACATGCACACTGCCACACTCGTTCTTTGAGTCCAGACTAGACCTGACCATTTAAGCCCACTCCCACGGTACGCCGCCACTCACTCAGTGCCAGATCCTGATTGTGGGGGTTCTCAACGATCTAAGTAGTCGATTGCCAAGCCCACAAGTGCCACGCCAAACACCCCCCGAGATTGTCCCATACCTAGTGGTGATTCACGCACGATCGACTGACCGATCCACTACCGATGGCCGTTTTGCCTCCCGGCGGATATTTCCCGAATCTTGTTCGATGGCATTGGGACTGTCAAAAAGTGATCGACATCCTCATGAGGTTCTGCGGAGACATGAACCCGCGTCTGCGGGATGGTTTGGTTCGAACGTCGGTCAGATGTGTGTTTACTGTTCAATGTTCACTCTAAAAAGCGGAGTCCAGAGTTCAAGTGGCTCTGCTAGTTCGGGGCCCGTTTGCACCGTTCCATGGCTCGTGTCTACTTTAGTTTACAAGCATGCTTGGTAACTTCCTGATTTTGATGGCTACAGGGCGAATGGTTCACCTTACAGCGGAGCTCTGTGAGAGTGAGAAGCTTATCCTAAGTTAGGATAATTTTTCTGTTCTATAAAGTATAACAAAAGCGAAGGCAGTAGTCCGATGTCGCGCCGTTGGTCGCTTTGTAGATTACTTGTAAAATGTGGCTTTTGGCCACAGCCACGCCACTATTGTGACTGTGAGTATACGCTGTAAAAATGCTAGCGTTGCAGTAGAATATGGAGTATTCATCGATGGTATAATTTTCAACGCTATAGAGGCATTTGGGTGCTGATAGTGTTTCTGTCCAATTCATCACGTTGGGTTGCCGTCAACTGTCGACCGCTCTTCTCAACCTTTCACAAAACACTCGACCTCCGCTGCACTTACATCTCTCCTACTACCAAATTTTCAACACCGATGGGGTAACGCATGTACCTCGAGATCCAGATTATTATCTCGAGGCCAGGATCCCAAGTCCCCGGAAACCGTCCCGGTGGATCCCACAACTCACGATGCAGCGCTAACAGCTCCCAATCCCCCCAGTCTGCTTGCTTGACCGTCTCTTGTGTCGCCAACCGCAGAGTTCCTTGGGCGACACTTCCTGTCAGGAACCAGCAGTTCGTCCAGCCTGTGCTTGTTCCTCCAGGGACGAATGATTACCCGCAGCCTCACCCTGCTGGCCCCGGCGTTGTTGCCAGCCCTGCACCAGCACACCATCCTGGTAGGCCTCGGGCCCTCGTCCAGTGATATCGACCATTCACACATGGCTCCAATAGTCCAATCCACTTTTCTGCAAAACCCGCACACACCTCTCCCTTCAACTTGGACCTTCACTCGTGGCAAAGCCCGCTCGGCCCGTTCCCGGCTCCTCCCTTGTTCAGTTATTCTTGTGGTTCGCAGTGGGCCAATCGTCCTCGAACGGAGCCACACTGGGTCCCCCCGACTCCCCCCTAGCCTGACCTCGTCGGGACCTAATTGACACTTGTGACCACTGACCAGTGACCACCGTCAACTGGCACGCATACCCCGCCAGTCAGGACCCCCCATCTCCGAAGGGATACCAACATAACATCCCTGCTGAGCCTGCTCAACAATTGTCCCTAAAATATCATCTGCCAAACCCACTTGCCATCCCCATTTTTCCCATCTGGGCCCCTGTCAACGGTATCTGAGGTGATTGGACCACCAGCGAGACCGGGCTGGGGGAAAATCCGATGGGCGTCAACGGGTTTCTCAACCCTCCAGAAACCGATGCTGAATTCTGTTATCCAGGTATTTGGGTGCAGAGGAAAAATAACCACTCGACGTCCCACAAACCGCACAAAGATCTAGTCCGTGTCGCCACCCCACTAATAGATTGTTTCTTGTCCTTTCTTCATGACTATTATCGGATCTCCTCGGCTTTTTTTCATGGCGTTGCTTCTTTGACAGGCTGCATATCCACATGCGGTTTATCGGATGCCTTGCTTGCTCGCAAACAGATCCAGGATATGCATTGGGGGACCGATTGACGTGATATACCTGTCCCAATCATCGATCCGAGCCAAAAGAACGATATATACAAACAAAAGATACACCAGCAAACCCCACAATCTACATCTGAGACATCTAGTTCCCCCTCCCTTTCCCGGCGTGGCTGACCTGACCGCTTCCTGGGTCGCATTCAAAACGCACGCCTCAGCTGAAAAGACAAGGGCTGAGAAAAACAAATCACAAAAAGGCTTGCGTCTGATTACGGCATTTCTATAAAAGCTGCACCACGGCCCGCCCTCTGGCGTCAGCGCGATTCCGTCACTAGATGTCGAGGACCCCGTCGCAGCAATGTGGGCATACCACACCACCCGACAGGCCTCGTATCGACTCGGTGTCTCGTGCACATCACCCAGGCCAGCAGATACCCTTGGACCATCATCAGCCATATCCGCAGTATGAACCTCGACACTTCGTCCCGCCGGATCTGGACTATGAATGGCCTGCACTCGCGACACCACCGGGTCCCCATCGACTTCCATCATTGGCATATCAACCCGAAAGAAATGCGGACCCCAGATATACGCTTTCGACAGATCATGGGTTCATAAACCGCCCGGCGCTCCCACAGGTGCTTCCCTTGCGAACACATCATCACCATCACCATCATCATCATTACCTACACCATGGTCCCACCGGGGCTAACCCGCGCGGGCATTTGGACCCTATATCTTATGAAGAACGAGCAAGTCCTATTATGAGCCATGGGGGCGATAGTCTTCGCCATCCATTGCAGACACGCGACGTGGAGTCCTAGTAAAGTCCCTTCTTTCTTACTCTCATCGATTGAATCGTCCGTCTTTATACCTGTTAGTCCATCCGACCTCGTGCGGTGTGCTTTCTTTGGATGACCGAGCACCTTAATCCGCCACAGCCTGGTGGAACGGCTGCTTGTCACGGATACAGAAGCTTTGGGAACTTTTCGCTGACGCTTGCCAACTTTCTCCAGTCATGGAAGCAACTCCACAGCCCTAGCAAGCCCAATCCACTCTGAAAAGAGCCCAGCAGCCTTCGTGAGCAGTCCACCACCAATAAGCAGCGCCAGCAGCAGCAGCGCTCAGCAGGAACCGCACCAACCTCCACGAAACCCAAGCTATAGCATGCCCCGTGGCTTCGACAAGCTCCTTCACCACGAGCCCGAATCATCACCAGATCCTCCACCACGTCGCTCTTCCACACAATCCCGCTACCATCTCCACGTCCGACAGCAACCCCTCGCAGCGCGCGCATGCGGCGCCGGCGATAGAGACAGACGCCCCGTTGATCCACCTCCAATAGTCCAAATTCTCCTCACAGACTTTGACCCCGAATCGCAAGACGACCGCGATATCCTCTCCGACCCACGCTTCACAGTGGGCTGCCTCCTCTTCCCTGTCCCAGACACAACCGGCTGGACGCCCTCATCAGAAGCCGACAGCCAATCTGCCGAACGTGACGCCGACGGCGTCGCCCGCGCAGACGACTCCTTCTCCACACCCCTCCTCTCCGGCAAAGCCTTCATGTCCCCCTTCTTCGTCGACGCAGATCCCGATCCAAACTCCGCACCCACCCACCCTTCCTCAGACGACACCCACCCCTTCACCAGCGCCCCGGGCCACAGCCAGCCCCAGTCCCTCCGCAACGCATCCAAGCTCAACCAACCCGCGACATTCTTCATCTTCGCGGATCTATCTATCCGCTCAGCGGGACTCTACCGACTCCAATTCCGGCTGATGAATTGGGGCTCCGTCGAGGATACGGGCCAGTCTATGCCTATCCTTGCGGAGGCATGGTCTGATCCGTTCCGGGTGTATGCGGCCAAGGATTTTCCGGGCATGCGGGACTCTTCTATTCTTGCGGAGGGGCTGAAGGAGCTTGGATTTGTGGAGTTGAAGACCAGGGGGAATGGGAAGGGGAAGGGGAGGAAGAGGGGATGACAATTAGCTTGGGGGCATGGCTGGTATACCATGGCTTTCAATGGCGGTTTGGTTCTTGAATATTGGGATGACCTCGTATCCACATCTCTCACGTCACGACATTTATACTTCCGATGTGAGAAGGTAAAGTCTTGCTTTTTTTTTTCGTTACCGCTCTGCCACGCGCTCGGGTTGTCTGTTTTTTGGGTCTTCTGAGCACTTCCATCCTGTTGCTTCGATGGACTCTCGGTGCACTGGGGTTTCCATGGCTTGTTTCATGGGATCATGGGACACAAAGACATTTCGAGAAACAACCCCCCCCCCCCAACCGCGGTGTCGATGAATAGGACGAGGCGTTTCATCTGTCCTTTGGACAGATTCGAGTCTCCCCACCAGATTTCTGTGTACTTTCTTGGTTACCTCCCCTCATCGCGTGATACGAACTACGCATGAGTGAGGTTCATGATTCTGCCTTGCTCTTCATTTTTTTTCTCTTGATTCTATTTCTGACTCTTCTTGGTTTACTGCATGTTCATTATGAAGGTTATTTGCATCGTGGGGATCGGTTTGGGCAGGAGGAATAAGATTGACCGGTAGACAGGGGGGAAAGGATGCATATAGACTGGGAGGCTAAAATGGGAGTGATGGTTCATGCAGTCGTCTACGACTCTTTCCATCCTATTTATGAAGAGTGATACGGAGAGGGTTGTGCAGGAGAACCACATAGCCCTGAAGGAATAACCGTGGAACAAAATGTACGGGCCAAGATCGACTAGTACAGTAGTAATCCAGACTGTATCTTCAGACCAGCCCAGGTCAGGTTCTTCTGGGGAAACCGCACTCTCATTTTATTGTACAAGAAGAGAGACATAGATAACAAAATCTCGCCCGGTCATCGACATACCCCATATACCCCTACCGCACAGCCAGCATCTTACTAGACAACCTCGGCACATACTCTGGATCATGCCAGTTCTCCCTCAACTCGGCGATCTTCTTCGCAAGCTCAGGATCCTCCACGAACTGATCAAAGGCATGATCCATGACGATACTCACATCGGGCGAATGCCCTTGCTCACGCGCCATCAACGCTAGCATAAAAGTTGCCTGCGGGACGGCAAACTTGGATGCTAGGTTGTACCAGTCCAACGCGAGTTTTTGGTAATCCTCGCGGGGCATGGTCTGGTTGAAGAAGGAGGATATCCAGGCGAATAGAGAGTCTAGGATATTGGGGTTTGGTTTGGCTGCGGAAGTAGAGGGAGAGGGAGAGGGAGAGGGAGAAGGAGCTGCAGGTGCGTGTGCTTGTGCCTGTGCCTGCTGGCCCTCGGACTCGGCTTTAGCGAGCGCAACTCTCTCTGCTTGCGTGGGGTATCGACCATGGAAGATCTGGTAGTAAAAATTCGCGATATACAGCATGGCAGTCCTGTCACCGAACGTAGCAGCCTTGGACATGCATTCCTCGTATTTGTCATAGTTCTTCTCATTCATCATGATCGAGGCATACTCAACCAGCGCCTGGGGGTCATTATACTCCAGCGCGGCGATGCGTGTCGCATCGTCCGATTTCCGCCGACTTTCCAGAGAATCGAACTTGTCGTCGTACGACGCGTGCAGCAGCGCGTAGACTCGCCACGGCGACTCGAATTTATCGGACATGGTGATGTCCGTGAAGACCGGGGGTTGTCGACGTGTTGGCGATAAGAATGGCAGAACCCGCTTTTCCATCAGCTCGAAGGCTTCTTCGTATTCACCGCGCATGCCCAGGATTTTGGCATGGAGGATCATTGCGGGCGGGAATCCCTCGTCGGAGAATTGCTTGACTAGATCTGTCCATTTGGTGCGTGGGGGCGTTTGTGACCAGGATACTAGTCTGTTCTGGACGAGGACGATGGGCTGGCGTGCGCCTGCCATTGCACACGCGGAGATGATCCATTCGAGAAGGGAAGGGTGCGGCACACAGGCGACGAATCCGATGCGAAATACGGCGTCGACGTCTGATAGCCCGACAGGTTAGTTTAGTCCTCAACGCATGGCCGTAGATCATTATATATTAAGGGCCAGCATCTCACCTGTTGAAATCGAACGAATGACTTGCGCGTTCGGTGTGCCATTTGCATTAATCCCCTTGTATAGCTTGATAGTGACGTCCTCGAAAGTACGAAAATTGATCCCCGGAAGAAGCCCACGATCACTCGCATTGTTGTACATAGCCTCTCCCATGACCTGGAATCTCACGAGCAAAGCGTCAAGATTTATCGTGATCGAGCCCATGTAAAAGCCCTTATTGTTCAGCACGCCGATGCCATCTGCTGAGATCCTGGCGGGCTCTTGGCCGGATTCGACTCTCCTCTTCTGCCTCCGTAGGGACGGCGCAGGTCTTGCATCACGATTGGCTTTGGCTGATCGATAGTGAGTGCTGTGGAATGGCCTTCTGGAAGTGGTGGTGCCATTGGGAGAGCTGGGGAGGATGAGCCGGGTTGCGCGCAGATTCAGGATGTTGGGAGGAGTGGTGGAGAGACTTTGGCGAAATCTAAGCCATTGCTGTAGCGCAGCAGATGGCTTCGACATTTAAGAGACCTTCTGCGCGTGGCGTGAGGGTTAACGATCGTAACGAAGAGGACGGTAGAAGCTTGACTCGACCGCCGCGGAGAATTGGAGAAAAGCGGAGGTCGGCGTTGGGGTCCGCTTTGGCAGCAACCAAAGTGAAGGACTCCGTCACCACCAACTACGGCAGATATTCACGCGACAGAGCTGATACCTGTGGACCAATTTACCAGAAAATACGAGATTTCTCTAAACAAATGCTCAATGCATCAATTAATCCAAAAACGAGCCCTCTGTACCAGACGGGTCCATAACGCAATGCGTATAATGTACATTTATGTGCCCTCACACAACCAGGCCAACAATCGCTCAAGTAGTATAACACCCTCGAAGCCAGATCCAACCTCTTCCCACTCCATGCGCAAGCCATGAAAGTAAAACAACAAGAGAAGGGGAGAAGAGTGAGAGAGCGCGCAAGAAGGAGAAAAAAGAGGAATCAAGCCCCATCCGCCTTCGCCAACGAGTATTCCAGATTTTGGGTTGGGTTTTGTTTTCAATTCCGCTTCCTGTCCTTTACTCCATAACGACCTTCGCACCCAGAGCCTTGAGAGTCTCGATGATCTTCTCGGCCTCCTCCTTGGGCACGGACTCCTTCATAATCTTGGGCACAGACTCGACGAACTTCTTGCTGTCCACCAGCGACAGGCCGAGCATGTTCTTGACCTCCTTGATGACCTTGGGCTTGGAGGCGGCCTCGAAGGACTCAAGCTTCAGGTTGAAGAGGGTCTTCTCGGCGGCGGCGGGGGCGGCTTCTTCCTCCTCAGCGGCGGGAGCGGCGGCGCCAGGAGCACCGGCACCGCCGGCCATGGCGAAGCCGCCAACGGGGAGGTCGGGGATATTCAGGCGAGTCTAAGCGAAGACCGCATGTCAATCTCGTATTCAAAAACTGCTGAATAAGACGAAGACTTGCAGAACCATGCAATTGACGCATTGCGGAGGTGCATTGCGGAATCAAAGGCTCAGGTTCAGATAGCACTCACCTTCAAGCTAGACACGAGGTCGGCAGTCTCCAGCAGGGTCAATGTGGAGATCTGGTCGACAATCTGTGCGATCTTAGGGTTGATAGGAGCAGCAGCGGCCTCGGTGGACTCCCATCGCCGGTAGCTGGGCGTGCGGGCTGTGTATGTAGTCGCGATGCGCAGGGAGGATGGGCGGACGGAGCCGGAGAGCTGTCGGCAGCCACGAGCTGCGGCCTGGATAGGGAAGGACATCGTGGAGGGCAGAGTCAGGTGGCTTGGCGAGTGGATCGAAAGGAATACGGCGTGGAAGTGGGAAAGGGAGAACGACAGCACTGCTTCGACCGCGATAGCAGACGAAAAGAATGGCAAGAGTTTCGGGGAAAATCTAGGTGTCACGTGGCTTTACATTATGTAAGCACATTCAGTCGGCCTCGCGGAGGTATGAGATGACACTCAGAGAGATGCCATGACTTTTGCTCTGAAGGAGGATTTCTTATTCTCGAATAAATGAATCGATCTCTCAATGCCCCAGCAACCTTTGGAACGGAGAAGGTTGAGAACGCAAGGTCCTGTAGAAGATATCAACCGTCCCGTTGTTCTACCTTCCCTACCACAAACAATGCTTCGTACATCCAAATTCTACATTCCATACCCATTGCAGGTGCTTGAATGGCCGATGAATTGACCAAAATCCAGCGATGTATTATCGTACTCAGCTATACACACCAAGAAGGCGACTTTTTTCGTGATATCATACGGATCTATCAACGCAACCGGTCTCGAAGCCTCTTCGACCCCAAGAATCATCAAATCAACGCCTCCACCATGAACCCATCTAATCCTCATCCCAGTTGGGGTTAGGACCAGGCGGCTTCGGCCCACCCGCTTGCCGGGCAACAATGATCTGATCCACGCTCAGCACGGTGCGCGCAGCCTCGCTGGCCAAACGGATAGCCCAGCTCTTCGAGGCCAACAGGTCGAGAATGCCCTCCTCCACGGCGTCCAGGGTGCCGTCGGAGTTGCCAATCTCCAGGTCCACACCGGTGGTCCAGTAAGGCTCTTCCTCCTCGGAGCTGCCCTCCTCCTCGTCCGCGGGGCTGGCGCGGTGGTGCGCGGTGTACAGGCGGGAGAGAACCTCGGTGGCGTCGAGGCCGGCGGACTCGGCCAGAGTGCGGGGGATCACCTCGAAGGCCTCGGAATACTTGCGGATGGCGTGCTGCGGCAGGCCGGGGGTCTTGTCGGCGAAGTTGGAGATGCGCTCGACGAGCTGGATCTCAGTAGCACCGGCACCAGGCACCAGGCGAGGGTCCTTAGTGATGGCCTTGACGACGTTGACGCCATCGTCAATGGCGCGCTCGATGTCATCCAGGTGGTTCTGGGTTGCGCCGCGGAGCACGATCGTCGATGTGCGGGTCACGGCGTTGGCGGCCTCTTGCCGGAAAACGGTGACGCGGTCACCGCCAATCTCAGTCGTCTCGACCACATCGATCTGGCCTATCTCGTCGGGCATGGGGGCGCCCAGGCGGGCGAGGGGGGTGGCACCGACGACGCGGCACAGACGGCGGAGCTCGAACTTGGAGAGAATCTTGATGACAAGGATGTTGAAGCGGTTGAGGTAGTGCATGGCCAGGTCGCCGACGGTAGAGCCGGCAACGACCACGCGGAGGCCAGAGTCATATAGCTCCTTGATGGCGGTCTCGAGACGGTCCTCTTCGCCCTTGGTGAAGTCAACCATCTCCTGGGCATTCTTCAGGAGAACTGTGCCCTTGGTCTCGGTCTGGGAGATATCAATGGGGCAGCTGAACACGCCGACCTTGGCGTTGCGGGCCTGCTTGACAATGCCATCCGGCTCCCGGCCGAACACCATACCCTTGATGACCTTGGACTGTTCCAAGCTGCCACCCATAATCTTCACGACACGCACGTTATCCACGTTGAAGTTGAGGGGGTTCTTGGGCAGGACGGCGAGCACTGCCTCGGCGACCAGAGCGGCCAGGGTATCTTCCGTGCCAGACTGCTTGCTGGCGACGACTGTCCGAAGAGCCTTGCTAAGCTCTGGCACTGAACGCATCTCCTTCAGACGATCGACTTCGAGATCTGTTCGAAAGAAACCATAATCAGCCTCCAAGTTCACCAGGACCACCGTCCGATGTGCCAGCTACGGCACTGAATCCAAACGCAATTCAACCGGCAAGACAACATACCCTCAAGACACTTCAAAGCAAAGTTCTGTGCCTTCTCATAACCAGACACAATATCACTCGTCTTCAATCCCATACGAATCAACTCCTCCGCCTTCTTCAGCAACTCGCCCGCCAGAATAATAACCAAGTTGGTGCCATCACCCATCTCCGCATCCTGCTGCTGACTAGCCATAACCAGCAACTTAGCCGCGGGATGCACAACATCCAGCTCGCGCAGAATCGTCGCAGCATCCGAGGTCAAAATCATCTTCTGCAGGTGGTTGATGACGATCTTGTTGCGGCCGTAAGGACCCAGGGAAGTCTGCACCGTGCCGGAGATAGCCTGGCAAGCCTCGATGTTACGAATAACGGCTCCATCTTCGGCGTCGTGGCTGTGAGAGAATTGGTAGAATTGTTAGTATGGCCTGCGTTGCTTCACGGTGCGGGTGGCAGATAAGGAGGTGGGAGGGAGGGTCTCCGGTGCAGTGGGATGGCCCGCTGAGCAGCTTTGGACGTACCTCTGGTACCCGGCTTTGAAGAGGCCCTGCTGGGAGGGCCCGGGGAGGGATAGCGACATTCTGAAAGGCCGTGTCCGAGGTGGAAACGACTGGATATGAGGGATAGGAGGGTGGGAGGCGATGGACTTCTCGTAGTTGTGCCGGGGAATTTTTGGAGCTCGATGGGGGTCGGTGGGTTTGCGTTGTTTGCACGAGGGGGACCCGCCAGTTGGTGGGATCACCTGGACAGCCTGGATCTACGAGAGTACTTTGTAGCAAATGGCTTTGTACGTCAAAAAATTGTTCGACTGAATTGAGGGCCCATTGCAAAAAATAGTAAATATTTGGTACTTCATTTTATATCTCATGGCTGGCTACATTAGACTAAATGGGACTAAGAGTCCACATCAGAGGAACCTTCCCTTTAGCCTTGGAGCTGACCAATCCGTATGCAGGATTGGAACAGAAAGGAACATAATAAAGATAAGGGAGATGGATATTCGATGCACTATCTATGGAAGAATACAGTGGAAAAGGAATTCCAGCAAAATCTTCACCAACCGTATGAACTCTGCGTCTGATACGCCTTTTTGAAGCTGGGCACTATCAGAAAACAGTCAGTATCCGTGAGAGACGTCATATCTCCAACAAGCTACGACTTACTATAGCTCCCGAAAGTACTGCACCCATTATCGGCATAGACGGTCTCGGCTTTCTCGAGCCTGTATAGGTTAGCACTTCACTTCCATAAAGATCACGACTCAGAGGCATCTTACCATCCTCTGATGGCTTCCTCGCGGTTATAACTCTGGTAACAATTAGACTGGAGCAGAACGGAACTTGACAGGAAAGGTACGCACCGAAGGGTGGGTGGACATAAACTGCGGCGGCGCATGTTTCTCCTGTTCTTGCATTCGGCGCCATCTAAGACAGCGTTAGTATGTGATAAGGAAAAGGAATCGAGGATTTACTCACAGTCTCACGGCGGCCTCGGGATTGAAGCAGGCTTTGGCCATCATCACTGAAGATACGAGTCAGTACTCTCAATAGTCATGCTTCCACGCTCTGCAGATATAACATACTCAGTCCAATGTTATCCGCCTCGGCCTAAAATCAAAGTCAGCTACCAGTTCCACAATCGCAAGTCACATCACTCCTACCTCCTGCGTCCGCGAATTTGGCAAGCTCCACATCAAATTCACCAGCATACTTGACAAATTCCCCGAAACATCGAAAAGCAGCGAAATAAGAAACACCGTCCCAAGCGTCAAGAAGCTATGACTCATCCGCTCAGCCGGATGCCGCGCGACAACATGCGCGATTTCATGCCCCAGGACCGCGGCAAGGCCATCTTCGTCTTGACAAATCGGCAGAATGCCCGTATACACGAAGACCTTGCCACTACCCGCATAAAAAGCAGTGTCAGCACAGAAACCATCAATCGCAAGGACAAGATAGCAGGGCAAAGCCAGACCCACCCAGGCAGAACAAAAGCATTCGCATTCCCATCATCCACAATAACATGCACCCTCCAATCCGCCCCCTCAATAGGCGCCTGCGGAATAAGCCTCTGCAGCACACGATTAACCATCTGCGCCAGCGGATGATTATCAGGCAGCACTCTCCCCTGCGACTGCGCCAGAACCTCGCGGTAGCTCTGCTCGCCCATTTTCAGCTCTGCGGCGTGCGAGACGCAATTGAACCGTCGGCGGCCGGTCATTTCGACGACTTCTGTGTTGTAGAAGTATACGCCGGAGATGCCTAGGCCTATTAGGACGAAGTGGTGTGGTTTGGAGCGGGTGACTAGTGTGTGGAAGATTGAGGGTCGGGAGCTGGAGGAGTTGAAGCGGTTGTAGGAGTAGCGGGCGGAGCGGGGGGTTGTTGTGGTGAAGAAGCGGTGGGATGAGGCTTTGAATGGGGATTGGAGATGGAGAGATGGAGGAACTCGGCGTAGGGGTAGGCTTGAGGTCCATCGTGATGCTGGTTGGTGGTGTACGTGGAATGCGCGTGGGAGGACTTGTGGGTGCGCTGATGGATGCGGAAGCGCCGCAGTTGGCAGGCGCGCGGTGCGCAAGGCGAAAAGAGGTCGTCGGAGCATGGTTAATTATGGATTCACATGATACGTATGAAAGGAGTAGATGTAAGTCGGCTTCAAGGGACTCGAGATGTTGGAGTGAGTCAAAGATGTTGGAAGTGGAAAAAGGTAGAAGGCTGCTGCGAAGCCCGCAGCCGAGCCACACGGCGATAAGCCGAGACCCCCGGCGATAGAGAGCTGATCCAAAAATGCTACGTCAACGGCATCCACTTATGTAGTCCCAAAAGTCATCAAAACTTTGTCTCGATGAAAGACAAATTACTCTCAGAGTTATCTTGCAAAATCATGATTCAAATATGTCACACGTGCATTGCCATTATTCACAAGGGGGTCAGTAGGATTATGCCACAAGGCTGTATATCAACAGAGTGCAGGTTCAAAACATCAGTATCAGGGTCAATCAAATCAAATAAGTCAAGTCGGGGGTCATCAGATTTTTTAGCCAAAGCCAAAAGGGAGGGGGTAATTCCAAACGCAAATCCAGCAAAAGAGCACAGAGTATTCCACCCAAAGAAAGTTTCAAACGAGTAGGTCCAACGAAACAGCAAAAGTCGTCAGAGAGAACCCCCATTCCATCCGCACACCATACACGAGACCGTCTGGCATTAGCAGAGAAATACAGATGTATCAGATGTACGCCCAACAAGGCACAAATCCAGAAATCCAGGAAATCCAGACCGACGAGAAAACGTAAGACAGGATCGGCAGAAGCGGGAACACATCGCAAACAAAGCCCCTGGTATCATGTTGCACGGTGATGGTAGGAACAAAGTGGTATCATAGGGGAAACAGTATAGCAAACAAAGGGAGCATGGGTAAGGAAATAATGGAACAGGCTGGCAGGGGGACAATAAGAGATGTATGATGTCGGGAGAATGAACAATCGGGCCATGTATAAAAGTCGAGAACGAAAAGGTCATGAGACGACTCCAAGGGCAAATGATATATGAACCAGGAAATGAAACAAAGGTACCAATGAAAGTGAGAGAGACGTGAGTCGACCTTGAGTTGGAAGCAAGACCAAGAGTTGTCAATCTTCCTTACTCTTCAGTCAGAGCATCATCACCCATCTCACGCCAATCCTTGGACTTTTCTGTCAACCGGCGCACGCCAGCGATCCGTTGGGCCCAGTGTGCTTCTGACGGCGTACGGAAGGTGTATGCACGCTGCGAGGAGATAACACCGATGCTTTGCAGCACAGCCTTGCGAGAATCGCGGCCAAAGACGGCGGGGTGATTGATCCACTCAAGAGCTGAGTCCAAATCTGCGTTGAGTGCAATCATAGTCTGAGCATCAACGGCAGAAGCTGGTGAAATAGTGGCAGTCTCGGATGCAGAAGAGGCATGGCTTTCCGCGAATGTAGAGGATTTGGGAGAGCTTGAGGTTGGCGTATCCCCTCGGCTGCCGGAGTCACTGGTACCCGTTGGTCGAGAGGCGGCGGGCGGCAAAGGGGGTAGACCGCCCTTGCCTAGACCCTTGAGAATACTGCGTGTTTCATTGAGCAGATGCTGGCCGCGGTCATGTTGTCCGCGAGAGACGAGGGTGAGTGCCCGGGTCAACATGTCGGAAGTAAGCAGCTCCATGCGACGCTGCACGATAGAGGGGTGAGGGGGGATAGGAGGAGTAGAGGGTCGTTGATTCCGGGACTTGGGGTTAGGCGGTAGCATGGTGATGGCAAGCAGGGATGGACGAGGCGAGTGGGTAAGATGGCCATCGCGAAGGAGATCGCCGTACGTCAAGTCAGCCTGGATCAACGGGACCTCCTCGACGCTCAGGACACGCTGCTCGTCGCCGTCGAGTCCACCACCTAGAGCTTCCAGTCCAGAGACCAGGCTCTCCCATGGGTCCTGCGGCATGCTTTCTTGGGTGGCATTGTCGGGCTGAATGACCAGCTGCACCAAAATATCGCGCTTGTCACCAAAGCGCAGATCTCCCAAAGCAGCCTCAGCGTCCCGGCCAGTTGCGCGCTTCGTCGTGTGCAGAGCCCCGCTGATCTTGACAAACTTGGCCGGCGATCCCTCGGGGAGACGGAGCTTCAGCTTGACATTCTGGTGAGAAGTAGTCTGAATAGCACCCAAGCAACCCGCAACACACTCTCGGAGCATCATCCAGTCCTTGACGTAAAGATAAGAGCCCTTGGTGCGGGTCGAGAGCTCGATCATGGTATCGGGCTTGTGGGTCAGTCCGAGACCGAACGAGTGGATGCTGACCTTGGCAGCCTCGGCGCGCGAGACAACAAAGTCGACACTTTCGGGATCGGATGTAGACGAGTCGCTGATCAAGAGGATAGTTGAGACGGGGTTGTTGAATTTGCGCTGCATGAGCAGATCCATGGCCACGTTCGCACCCTCCACCACATCCGCACGCAAGCTCTTCTGGCCAACTGGACGAATCGAGTCGAGGACCTTGTTCCATCCATGCCACGACTTGGTGGTCATACCCACCAAGGGGACACCACCACCGCTCGAACCAAATGTCACCAACCCCATCCGGTCTCGTGCGCCCAAGTTTTGTACGAGGAATTTTAGCGCATCACGTAGGAGTGTAATCTTCAAGCCCTGCATCGACGACGAGACAGGAATGACCACGACGAGATCAAGAGGAATGTGGAACGAATCGAGAGAAAGCTTCTCGGCATCTGGGTTGGTGTAATCGGTAATAGCGGTATTGCTCGACTTGCCTGCGCCGTAGGATGAGTTAAGGGATGCTTGCCGCTGGATACGGCCGCCGGTCCGGTAGTCCTCCTCCTCGACGCCTAGGTGATCGTAATCATAGTCATTGTGTTGCCGAGAAGCATGTTCCACCGTATTTAGGTTCGTCAACGCTCGATGCCAAATCTCCAGCTGCTGACGACTCTGGAAACGCAGGTAGAAGCAGGGCAGTTCGCTGACGGAAAGGTTCAGAGTGAGAATGGGCTCATCGGAGCCAGAATCAATAGACTTCAAGTGCTTCTTGATCAGAATGGATCCCTTGAGGGTGCATCGAACGGGTTTGCGCTTGTCATCATATTGGTGCGATTCTGGGACCTTCTTCTCCTTAACGCAGATAAGCATCTCTGCGAACAGATAGCATTCCAACTCCTGCCAAGATTCTCGGTCCTTGCCCACGCGCATTTGCCCATGTAATCGTAACTTGCCGAACCTACAGCGGGGTTAACCTTCGTAAGTCGCAATGGAAAGTGAATAAAGCCAGCAATTCTCCAAAACATACCTCGCGAACTCGAGCCCGTGCCAGTTATCGACCCGGTTCCGTAGATCCTCCGCAATCTCCTCGAGGTTCTCCGCCGGCTCATACTGAATGGACCGAGCATCGTGTGAGCCTCCAAATCGCCCCGTATATGGCTCATCGAGCTGGGATTGGCCTGCAGGCGGGTGTCGAAGGTCATCCGCATCCGGTCGCCAATTGCCCTCGGGTACCTCCACCGTGATCAAACACGTCAAGGTTTGCTGTTGGCGGGACCGATTCATCGTAGGGAACTCGCTTCGCACAGTAACAATTGGCGCGGGAATAGGGTTCTTGGTGACACCAGGGCGGGGGCTCAGATCGGATTCCATAGCTTGCACATCGTAGTCGTGGCGTCGCCCGCTGCTCGTGTGCTGGCCATCGTGGTAGTCGCCCGACGAGCCGGCCGCACTACCGTTCCGAGAATGCGGTTGGCGTTGACGAGAGTCAGAAATGGCCGATGCTCCGCCTGCAGTCAAGCGTTCGACCCGCTCCCGTTGGCCAGTGGTGTCGCGACTGTCACGTCGGCTATAGGTGGATTGCGCGTTGTTGTTGTAGCGGCTACCGGCATCGCTGGGCGGTCGCCGACTCGACGGTGGTTCCCACGGGGTCGGGGTCGTCAGGCCACTCCGCGTTGTGGCCGTATCGCTCATAGTCACCGAGCGCACAATATTGCTGATCTTCTCTGTAGAATTTATTTGCCATCAGCATACTTGTTTCTCAACCTCCTGCTTTCTGAATCATTTGATATGTGATTCCCAGTGGCTAGCTCCTTCCTGCTCAAAGTCGGGCGACGGGAGACAGGGCTGGCGAACAGGAAAGGAAGGCACGAACCGATATCCAAGACATTTCCGCCCCGACTCGTATCCAAACCTAAAGGGGCATTACATGTCGGGCAGTACTGTGATTCGAATTCCCGGATAAATTCGTAGAAGCACGCTTCGTGGGAGACATGGCTGCATGAGAACTGGAGGACCCGCTCTCCACGCAAGGTATGCTCGAGCGGCTCCTCGCAGACGGCACATTCGCTGCCGATAAAAGTCCTCTCCCTCCGGGTCCGGCTGCGGTCGACTTCCATTGCACCGGCCATAGAATTGCCCGAACGAGAATTGAAGGAGACGCGAGATCGATTCGAGTGCGCCGACTGCCAGGCGGTCTCGGAATGCGCAGAGTTCACAGAGTCACCTACAGCTGAGGGGGCTCGTGGGCGGGTTGTTGGGCGCGAGACGTCTGTGTAGTTGGAGGCACTGCTCTCGGGACGGTCTGACTTGGAGCGAAACGAGCGGAAGGAGCGAAACGTGGAGCGGGAGGAAGTGTCTGGTCGCGATTGAAATTCTGGACGTCACCAGGATCCGTTAGCAATGCGGGGGGGGGGGCAAAATGACGAGCTGAAGCCTGACGGGGACGATGCAACGTGCAACGTGCTTGTGAGGATGGAATGTTGCCTGGGCCCACCAATTGTGGTCGGAGAATAAAGATGATGTGAGGTTTAAAATGGGAGAACCTCTTTTTCTTCACACTTCAAGGGTTCACGCTCCAGTCTTCAGGGGGAGATGAGGCCAATTGAGGGTGTGGATGGGGGCGCGACAGGAGAGAATGAGCACGAAATGGAAGAATGAGCACGCCTAGATGGTTTTAGGTAAAAGGCCAAAGGGAGACAGCAACGAGACCCAGTACCAGTACCCAGGGAGCGCATCTAGAACCCGGCGTATTCAGGTCTCAGATTTTCAGATGCTAGACCGCGCCTAGCATCGATTTGATATGGGGGCAAGGAAGGAGAACGGGGGTTAGGATAAGGCAATGAACTGACCCGTTGATGACGAGGGCGCAGGATACTTCTTCTTAGATCGCCCGAGGAATCCAATTTCAGACAGATGAAGATGATGCGAATCGCTCCCAGACTTAGACTCCGATCTGGGTGAAAGTCGAGGTTTCCACATGGGGGGGTTTTGTCCCAGACACCCACGAGGAGATGGTAGTAGTAAGGTGGGGGGGGAGGGGACGGAGGAGGAGAAAGAAACCACAAGAAAGAGGCGATTTTCGAGGAGAAAAAAAACGAGACGCCTCAAAAGTCTAAAAAAATAAATAACATAAAATAATAATTAGGCAAGAGGCACAGGGTACAGGGTAGACGATGAAGAAGCGAGCTCCGACGAGAGGGAAAGACAGCCAAACCCAGCAGGGAAAGGTGAAAAGGGCAGGGTGGGAATGGTTCCAAGGCGGAGGGGGCCACGATTGTACTGTACTGGAGTCAACGTACAGTATCAGGGCGGGATACTGCCGTACGTCTTCAGGCGGAGAGTACGGAGTAACAGAGTATATTAACAGAGTATATTTGCGAGTCAGGAGTCTACTCAACGTCAAGGTACTCCTGCCAGTACGATGTAGGATTGTGAATGTGGATTCAGGACAATTGTGTCGGGACAGATTACACAATGGCAACTGTACGGCAGACCGGTGCAGTGGTACTGGATTGCAGGTTGCTAGTACATGCGTCATGCAGAGTGTATAGTAGTACAGTATACCACAGGAGGATAATTGTGGTGCTGAAAGATGGGTTGAATGAAAGAACGACAGGGGAGAAAGAGGGGGCCAAGGGAAAGGGGACATCACAATTGGATGAAGGACTGGGTTAATTACGCTGGCGCAGTGTTAGTGCGTCGGAACGAAAGTGCAGGGGAAAAAAAAAACGGCAAAAAAGGGCAGGGGGATTGAAAGCGATGACGATCTGTGGGTGGACAGGTACGTTTAGTGTCTGGAGAGCGATCGGGTCCACGACTCCACCGAGCATGCCGAACTGGAGCACTAGCGAATGGATGAGCCATGGGTTCGGAGAAATGAGTGGAGGAGCGGGCAGGTGGAACTCGGATGATGATGCGCTGGGCCGTGACCCGTGCCCCCTGAAAGAGAAAGAGAGCCCTCGGTCTCATGAGGAGACTGGTTATTCAGTCCAGTCCATCACCATCTTGTTGACGAAAGAGGCGAAGAATCAGGGCAATAACTAACGAGGCAGTAGGGCTGGACCCCCGGAGATCTGAGCGATTACGGACTATCGCCCTTCAAGGTTCAGAAGTGAGGGGGAGGCTGGAAGTCAGTAGAGTCATGGACGGAGAAGGGGACTCGGCGGCTACAGAGGAGTTGGAACCTAAACTATGGGATTCGAGATCTACGAAACGAGGAAAATAGAGAGCTGGGCCACAAATAATCTCTACAGCTTGGGTCGGCACTAGGCTTTCTCTGACTCTCTGAAATATTGTTATCGCAAGAAAGCAACAACACTCGATATCATGGACTCTGGTGGCGCCTACAGAGCTTTGCACTAGTAACGGAGGACATGCTGTATTAGTACGGTAGAGCTTATGGCTCGTGTACTACTGTATGGTTGACTAGGTCCGTATAACTATAGACTCTGGCTGATGGGCCACCACATGGCGCGTAGAAAACAGAAAGAAGATTCCATCCCGCATGGTCCCAAAAACGTGGCTGGGTTGACACCAACTTCACTGACTGCCCAGCTGCTCTCGAGCTATTAGCGACCACAGCTTGCATCCTTCCTGTATCGTCAGCCTGCTAGCTGCATATCCGGCCCCTCATCCCACGGCGCCTCTTGAGGAGGGCGCAATTCTGAGTTCACGTTTTCCACATGTTGCATAGGGACCGAGACTCCGAGAGAGGGTACACTGGTACAGCCTTGTAACAGGAAGGTCAACTGGCTGGGTCCAGGCGTGGAGCCCTGACTTCCAACCTTCTCCAACGTTCAGCTGAACGGCTGCCACTAGGAAACTGAACAAAACCTGAATCATGGCAACCCCCTCCTGAAATCTATATTTGTCAGGCAATAGTGTTTAACTGACTTTCACTAAGCAATCGAGTACTTCCCTCCTCTAGCGTCAGGCTCCGTCCAGAGTAAACAGAATCAGAAACATGTCCAGTCCTAGGCGGCTTCTGGAGCGCAATCGCGGGTCTTGGTACGAGTTCTACTAACCTCTCTGTGCCATTCGAATAAACTTTCCTCTCTTGGCATCCACTTTCGATTTTCAATGGTCCGAATTGACCCATCCATTGAGATGCCGTAGATGCATCTTTGTTAGCGTGCGGCCCATGGTTCGGCGCGGAGTGGTTAATCATCGGGACTCCTGATCGGACTCCAGCCGGACCGCGATGCATTCCTCCACAGCGACGGGCCTAAACGGGTTTTCCGGTTTTGCTGCCCGAGTGTGTGCATTGGTACAATGGATACACGCAGATACATGCGGAGGCGAAACTCAATTAAACACCACCGGGCACACTGGCACAGAGTATACCTGTGTATTGGCATTGGACCCGAATCAAAGGCAGCCGCTGTATACGCACTTTTACCTGGGATCTCACACTGCTTTATGACGGCCACGGAGCGTGAACTTCTCCGTCTGACCTCCGTACTCCGTTTACTCCATATAATACACTTCGTATAGCGCATTTTTTATATAATAATATAAACCCACTTCTAATTCAGCCTCTCCCAGGCTCCTGCTAGCGTTCCT
The DNA here is from genome assembly GCA_024706585.1 of Penicillium simplicissimum. Taxonomy (NCBI): domain Eukaryota; kingdom Fungi; phylum Ascomycota; class Eurotiomycetes; order Eurotiales; family Aspergillaceae; genus Penicillium; species Penicillium simplicissimum. Next base: position 2,724,508 of record JAMZTW010000061.1, read on the forward strand.
TGGGTCACTATCAGATTTCATCCTGATCGTCTCCAGCTTAATTGTGGATTTCTTAGAATCACCCTTGCCGTTGGTAGACTCTGGATCAGCCTTAATGCCAATGGTAATTCCAAGATCTTCTCCCCTGGACACCGAGTTCTGCAGAGCTTTCCTTTTCTCAGAAACCACCTCCAACCTGACCCAACGAAACCTACTCGGCAACTGAACTACCGAAAGGCTCACCGCGCGACGAGATCTTATTTTTGCCTCACCCTGAAACATCAATTGGAAGCGATCAAGGTCACCTGACTTTGTATGGCTGATCTAAGCGGTCCACTGCCGGAGTTCTCGATTCGCCCTCGTCTGCCGAGCACGTCGATCCTCTCCAACGGTTACTCGCAAGTTGACACTCGCACCGCGGAACAGCTTTCTCATTTTCGGGTTCACCCACCATAAGCTTTTGCCTCTTTCTTCCAATCATCGCACGTCATACCCGCTGTCTAGGTGAATAGACGCAAAAGCCGATCAACGCCTCTGATCCGAGCATGGCCACTGGCCAGTGGCCAGACCGGCAAGTTCAGGTTCGGTCGGCAATGCGTTGCTCGGAGCCAGAGCCTCAATTTCGCTTTCGCAGCCGCGACGTCGAGGCTCATCATCTCATGGATTGTGGCCACTAGCTATGGAGATTAGAGATTGCACAGCAGTCTTTAATTTCCCGCGATGATCCTCGCTTCGACGCGTGCGCCGAGCACATGTCCGAGGTAACATTGACGAGCTTGACGTTCGAATTGGCCTGGAGAGTTCGGGTGATTTCTCCTCGGCCCCCTATCACGGAAAGCGAAGACCTCCTGAGGCCCCAGTGATCCCTAAGTCTCTGACGCTCTTGCAAGCCCGATTCCTGCCGGTTCCCACTTGCCTCGTTTGCTCTGGGCTCTGGCTGGCGCTTCGCGGCGTCCAGCATCTGCCGCGCTCTAGCAACATGTCATGTCATGTCATGCCAATCTTTCCCCACACCGGGCCCTCGTCCCAGTGTCCCACCCCCTTAGTGCTAGACAGCACGGCCTGGAAGTCAGGGATCCCGGATAGCAGCTTGAGGACCCCTCGCGGCGTTAGGCGAAGATCGTCGTGGTATTGACAGGACTGCTTTTCGGAGTGGCGTACACTGCACACCCTTCTCAAGTTCTTCCTGGTATTTTTAAGCTGTAAGACGCGGAGTGCTTCACAATGTACACTGTACTTGCTTCTCCGTAGAAATTCTTTGGAGCTATGGGACTTGATGTACCCGGAAATCAGCCCTCTCTGGATCCGGGAGGTAGGGGCGCTATGCTGGGCCCTGGCAAGTTGATGGTGATCAGCATGGTGGCTGTCCTGTCATATTCTACCTAGGCCTCGTGTGTCGTGGAGAAGCCGACCAGGCGGTTTTGGGGCACTGCTGTCATGCCATTGCAGGTTAGGATAGAAGTCTAGTCATTGGTTGCTGTACTTCTCTGTCGAGCGCAGAGTACGCAGCATGCACAATGTTTGGCGGGACTCGGTCCATTACCCGAGTTGATCTATCGACTGCCACTGTGCATACTGCATGACATGACAGGTCGGAGAATTGATCGCACGTGTAGACTGGTCACAACCGTCCTGCATACGGTGCAAGGTGCATGATGCTTATACGCTAGGTTATAGGTATGACCGAACAGTCGACTGGCTTAGAAAGTCCGATTTCGATAATGCACATGTCAATGTCAAATGCAGGCCCCCTGGAGTTACAGACTACAGAGTCGCTGACAATTTGACGGGTCGGCCTTGCCCAGATTAACCGACCTATCGGGATCCCGTGACATGGATCACGGATCACCAGTACTATTTGCATTTTGCAGAACTAACTGCACAGTCGTCCCCCACTTACGGAGCAAGTTAACAGTGAAAATCTCAATTTTAGTTCATTCTATTCCAAGATTGGAATATGCAGAAATATAGGTAAATAGCTATTATTCCGAGCAAGAAAACAACGAACTGGTTCATCGTAGTACCCCCTTCTTGCCCTCCTCGGGTTTCATAGCTAGGAACAGGGAGAGCATGCCCTCGTTAACAACTACTCTTAGCATGACTTCCAGATATGAAATATGGTTTCTGTACTTCCTATTTCCTACTGTACAAGTCAAACTAGCTGGTCAGTTGACTCAGTTTACGCCGCACGACTGACTTGACTTCCAGACTCGGGCAAGGTCGTGCATTGCACCACCGGTGGAGTTCCAACTTCCGAGGGGATGTGCTTGTCCCCGCTCTGTAGCAGTGTAGGTTCCAACGGCGCTGATCACAATGCGCGAATCACGACGAAGTGTGGTGGAGCGCAAATTTGGGTCTGCAGATCTACAGGTTTAACAGACAGTAGGGAAACTTGGGGTCGGTAGATGTATGTTTCCCAAGTAGTCGTGGTGGTGAGGGTGGTCCTCGTGAGCAACTCAGTAGCGCCTATTTTAGCCTACTCTTTGCAAATCCCGGTTATTCCGCCCATGTCTTACTCTTCAATGCCGGAGGCGCAACCGTGCTCCCGCCTTCAGGGGATCGCACGAGCCAGGGTTTCAGGGCATGAACGATGATCTCGTCAGGGGGCTGCTTGGTAAAAACACTAAGTTAGTATTGAACAGCGATGACGAGTGTTCAGAATTTTTCCAGGAATTTCCTTGATTTATTCCGTAGTACGGAGTACAATGATGGTATTCGCATGTGTTTTTGGCGCTAGTCGGAGGACACTTGCCAGGATTCCTATGTCTGCAGGCCGCTACAAAGTCTAGCTCGTCTAGCTCCAGGGATGGTTTGATCTCCCCTTAGAATAAGGTTTGAGAATAAAACGCCTTGTTCTAGTACGAAGGTGGTCCGATTGGTGGCTCTCAAGGCCTAGAGCATACTTACTGCTGAACTTGCTGCACTGCACGTTGGTGGGTTGGAGATGGACGGCCGTTGAAAAGCCTTGCTCGTGGTGGCGGGTGTTGGGCGTTAAGTGATACTGTGAGCTATCGAGATGCATGGATCGTTGTCCCTTTTAGGTTGGCGGACGCATGATTTCAGGGTATATGGGATACTACGTTCGAGGGCGACGGGGGTCTTATGATCCTGGCTGCATGCTGTCGCCACCAGCGGCATTGCCCGTTTCGGGAAGTTTTGAGGGAAGTGTCTGGTGATGAGAATATGAGGTTCTTTTCCGAGGACTCTCCTTGCCTGACAAAGTACAGTGTCTTTGTTTCCAATATTTTGCATAACATCACAGATGACAGGGATAACCACAGGCGTTCGAGCGTCACGACTCACTCCATCGAACACCAGATCGAGCGCAACGGTTCATGTGGCGAACCTTGGCTCTTCGTGTTTTATCCTGAGCAGGTTCTGTAGGTCTACTGCGAAACAGAACGGACCTCGTTCCTTGAGAGATTCCATGGGTTCGTTCGCGGGTGAAACTACTTAGTCTGACGCTGAAACACTTGCTGAGCCCCCACGCCCGATATGCTTCCATGGGGCACAGTCTCTACAGTCCACGAGTTCGTCAAATCTTGATTTCTCTTGAAGCGCTGGACAGATCCAAATCTGACCTTTGATTCATGATCGAACGCCGCTGGGTAGGCAAACTTACAGTACGGCTAACTATAGAAAGAAGGTCACATTGCTCTGGTAGAAAGACATCTCATGCGCTACCAACGTTTCAAAGCCATTCCAATCTGACAAGTCAAGGATTTCTTGCTTTTTCCTCCGTCTCAGCACTTTCGTAAGATAGGCATCATTTGGCGTGTCTTGCTTTGTCTTTATATTTCCTGTTTAGATAGTAAGTATCCCGGACGTAGTATCTACAAAACAAATACATAAGGCTATCTTTACGGCTCCAATCAAACCCAGAGATAAACAGAAGTGATCTACCTATCTACATGCCACTGTCCTTTTTCCCCGCTAGGACCAGGCGTTGCTGCTTTAGTGGTGGTTGGGCGTACCCGTCGGTAACACGTTCCGCAACGGTCAGTCTCTGATTATGTTTCCTTTTTCGCAGCGTTGCATTTTACATTTTGCTTGATTGGGGTGTGAAACAATTGATCTATCGCGCAGACATTGATAGCGTTGTGGCTGTGGGCATAGACGTAAGATTGAGCTTATTCGCCCAAGAAGGCATAGCATGAGTTCTGCGTTGTCATTGGCAAGGGTACTTTGTCCAGTGAACGACGCAGGTTAACGGGTCGGCTCGGGAAAGCCGAAATATTGATTTCTAAGATGTTTCGGCCCTGATATATCGAGGTTCGAACGCATGTAAAGCTACAAGAAGCGCCCCTTTCCATGGAACGTGTATCAATATTAATCGAATGGAGGATCAATTGATGGCCAGTGCTTTGTCTCGGGACTTCATTAAGAATTCTAGTGCGGGCTGTTCTAAGTTCTTCGCTAAATGCCTCTGCTTACTGGCTACATATTTACATACGCTAACTGATTCAGCGCCTAATTGATAACTAAGTTAGTTAATAGGAATAGTGTTTACTTTCTGCGGGATTGATACTGTAAGTTTGTGGCGGGTCTTAGTGGTCTTGCTCAGGGTATACTTCCATGATTCCAGTAGTGCCTCCTGCTTAATACGAGACAGAGGATCGGTCCCATCCATTCGGATACTGCCCGACTACTAAAGTTTGCGAATCAAACTGTGGCCGAAGGGTTACACTCCGTGGTCTAGCTTTCGCTCTTTGATCTCCGGGGTGATGGCAAGTGCCCTTAGTGCCGTGCTCGCGAGCGGGGCCAGCGGGGAAGGAGCTGGAAAGGGAGAGCCTGGAGCTTCGAAGTTTGGACCCCCTTCGAGCTTCTTTTCCCACTTTAGATCCGATGGGGAAAACACCAGGAGTCTTTGAGGTGATGCTGACTCGCTCTTTCATGGCCTCTGTCTGGGCAGCATCAAGAGGTTATGATCCATAGGTGTGGAAGGTGTGTGATGTCTCGGTAGGTACCTAGGCACCATATTGTGGTTTGACACTCTCGGAGTTGGGGTTGGAAGGGTAAGGTTCCATTAGACTGTGGGTAGGAAGCACCCGCTACATACTCGGTGTGTTAGGTAGTCCATGCTTTGATTATTTTGCCCAGGGCTGGATTCAAGGGCGACTGGAAGTGATAGTGAGCACTCGCTATAATAAAGCCCTTGAATTGATAAACCCAATGAAGGATCCAACTTGCATGGAATTTTGTGTTTGCGGGACATAGTAGAGTTCGAACTCCGTTGACATATATTGTTGGCCGAAGTGTACTCGTGCTAACTGTACACCTATGGAATATGTCCACTCCAATCTTAGCTATGAGGGGTCAGAAATAGTATAATGAAAGTTATCAAATCTCCATGAGACGCTATTGAACAAAGCATACCTAGAACTGGAAGCTAGGCTTCTTTGTTCCTCAATTTTTCCAAGCTCTTGCTGTACTCTTCTAATGATCCCGGCCAGCATTGGTTATCTTGAGCTTATCTGCGATAAGTCTTGTTGGGATCGCCGGGGAAATTGTAGATAGTTCCGGACTCGATCGGAGCGAGGACCGATAGGCATTGAACGGCGTCAGTCTCGATATAAGCCCCCGGAAAATCTTCCCTGAGTCCGATCACCCCAGTGAATAAATTTGCAGCCACGTTCACCAGCTTCTCGAACTGCTGTGGTTGACTGGAGCTGTAGGCCAGCTCCGCGGTTTGGTCTGTTTGCAGGAGCCACACCGGCGGCCCCCGAACGGGAAGCGCTTAAGTAATCGGGAAAGTTTGCATTCCCAACATCTGACGGAAAAGCGATTGCGGCCTCTATCTCCAACCCATCCTCTTCCCCATCTTCAATTGGGCTTCACGTCGTACAAAATGCTCTTCCGTACTGCGGCCCGCCAGGCTGCGCCTCTGCGTCGCCAGGCCTTCGCTCCTCTGACCCGTCGCTCCGTCACCACCGACGCCGCCTCGTCGCACGCCGAGAACATCCCGGAGGTTTGTTGAGAACCCATTCGGAAAACAGGAAAATCGTTTGCGAGCTTCGGAACACCTCAATGCTGATACTGGTATTTGCGCATGATAGGAAGATGACAAGCCGTTCACCGTCCGTCTCTCCGACGAGAGCTTCGAGACTTATGAGCTCGACCCTCCTCCTTACACCCTGGAGACCACCAAGAAGGAGTTGAAGCAGATGTACCGCGACATGGTCTCTATGCGGTATGCGCCCATGCCCTAACACAGTCTCCTTCGAGATCCCTCAGAAATCAGCTTTCTAACCGTTAGCTTCTCCGTTACAGCCGCATGGAGATGGCCGCCGACCGCCTGTACAAGGAGAAGAAGATCCGTGGTTTCTGTCACTTGTCCACCGGCCAGGAAGCTGTCGCCGTCGGTATCGAGCACGCTATCAACCGCGATGACAAGGTCATCACCGCCTACCGTTGCCACGGTTTCGCCCTGATGCGCGGTGCCACCGTCAAGTCCATCATTGGTGAGCTGCTCGGCCGCCGTGAGGGTATCGCCTACGGCAAGGGTGGTTCTATGCACATGTTCGCCCCCAACTTCTACGGTGGTAACGGTATCGTCGGTGCCCAGGTGCCCGTTGGTGCCGGCCTTGCTTTCGCCCAGCAGTACAACGAGCAGCCCAACACCTCCATCGTTCTGTACGGTGACGGTGCCTCAAACCAGGGTCAGGTCTTCGAGGCCTTCAACATGGCTAAGCTGTGGAACCTGCCCGTCCTGTTCGGCTGCGAGAACAATAAGTACGGTATGGGTACCTCCGCTGCCCGCTCCTCCGCTCTCACCGAGTACTACAAGCGCGGTCAGTACATCCCCGGCCTGAAGGTCAACGGCATGGACGTCCTGGCCACCAAGGCCGCCGTCCAGTACGGTAAGGACTACGCCGTCTCCGGCAAGGGTCCTCTCGTTTTCGAGTACGTCACCTACCGCTACGGTGGTCACTCCATGTCCGACCCCGGTACCACCTACCGCAGCCGTGAGGAGATCCAGCGCATGCGCTCCACCAACGACCCCATCGCCGGTCTTAAGCAGAAGATGCTCGAGTGGGGCGTTACCTCTGAGGAGGAGCTCAAGGGCATCGACAAGGCTGCCCGCGCTTACGTCGACGCCGAGGTCGCCGAGGCCGAGAAGATGGCTGTCCCCGATGCCACCCCCCGCATCCTCTTCGAGGACATCTACGTCCGTGGCTCCGAGCCCCGCTGGATGCGTGGCCGTACCGTCGACGAGACCTTCTACTACTAGAGTGTGATTTGAGGTGGGTTCCCCTTGAACGTGAAACTTTGAGAGGAGCCTCGAAAAGAGCTTGAAAGAGAGCTTGCTTATTCCCAGGGGCCTTGGGGTGTTCTTTGGTGTCCCCGAGGTGGGAAAGGATCCCCGAGCAGTACATCCCAATGTCTGTTCCTACCTACCATTATCTGTAATTTAGCCGATGACCACTACCTCTTTTCCATTTGTGTTTTGTTTTCCAGGTCTGCGTTCCGTTTAGAGTAGAACAATCGTCATCACGTTCGGATCCATACCTGCCTGCGAATGCATGATCCATGTAGATGTCCAGTGGAGAGCAGACCTCACCTGTATTTGGATCAGCTCGTTTGGCGCTCCACTTCTGGCCTCCATAGCCAAATGGCGTAGTTGCTGTTCATTGACTCAAAACTCAAAAGGACCTATAATAGGACTTTTTGGAAGATTCCAATCCTGTGATTGAGTATACATGAACTGCATAAGTAATGTGGTATAATCAAATTGTCATAATGAGCATGTGTAATAACTAAGGTTGGCGAAAGGGGTATCATATAGACAGAAGAACAAAAACAACAGCACAAGAGAGCACGTCGGAAATATCTCGAGTACCCAAGAAATGTCACAGAAACATCCGCTCAAGCCGGCTCCTGCCTCAACATTTCAAGAATCATATCCTGCGTCCGCTGAACAGAATCCAACTTCTCTTCCAACGCGGCGCGATCTCGACGCAATGCTTCGTGGATTTCTCGACGTAGTTCTTCTCGCATTTCTTGCCGTATTTCCTCTTTCATTCGCCCGAGGTCTAGTGGAAGATGATTGTGTGAGGATGTTTGTTGGGGTTCTTCCGGTAGAACTTGGTTCTGGGCGCCAGACTCGGTGGGTGATTGGAGAAGGGCTGATATTACGGGTGAAGAACGGGCATCTGATGCTCCGTTGCCTGATGCTGATGCTGCGTCGAGGTGCTTGTTGAGTTTGCCAAGGGTTTCCAGGACAGCGCTGACCATGCGGTTATCTGTTGATGGCTCTGCTGGTGCTTTGAATGCCGATGGGAACCTTGGTTGCCAGCGGTTGGGCTGGAAGTGGGAGTGGTTGTTTGAGAACATCGTGTCAAATCCTGGGGGTAGTCTGACGCCCCCCGTCGCTGCTGGATTAGAAGGAGTGCTGACGGGAGCTGCAGCAGTAAGCACAGCAGATGAATTCGGACTCCTTGTGACCAGTACAACAGGGCCTTCGTAAGGATCATTCCCATCCACACCAGTATCATCATGACTGGCCGGCGACGTCAAATCAACCGGTTCCGACACCACTCCCCCACGAGACTGAGGCATCCACATATCGCCCGGTTTGCTATTTCGCGGCCTCCTGCGAGTCACCGAGTCCCTCTTCGCAATCCGCCTCGCTTCAGCCTCCTCCCAACCCTGCCAAGTCGGAATCCAAAGATCCAACACGGCACACCACTGCGGATTCATCACATCCGGCACCGGATTCGCACCCGAAAAGTCCCGCTGCAACTGCTGCTGACCATCGAGAAATTTGATCCGCCGCTTCGTCACTGTCTCAACCTTTCTCCGCACCGAGTGCCACGAGTAGGGCCGTCCATTCGCGTTCGAAAACTCCGCTGCAACGGTCTTCCACCAATTGCACAGATCGCTGCGTCGGCCGAAGCTGTCGGCGTGGCGGTTGCAGATCTCGAAGAGGGTGACTTCTTCTTTCGTTGTGAGGCGCTTCCAGCCTCTGCGCGGTGTGTCTGCGTCCCCGTCATCGTCTTGATCGGGATCGTGATCGGGGTCGGGGTCGTGGGCACGCTTCGTGCCCCGCATCGTCGTCGTCGTCGTCGTCGGTGGCGCGAAGCTGAGCGTGCTTGATAGGCCGTCGCGATAGAGGTCTACTGGCATCGGCATGGAGACCGGGGTTCTTGCGACAATGACGTTCGAAACGTTTGGTCGCGGTAGGACTTGGTGTAAATGGTTGGTCTCTCACCGCCTTCGGATTATCCCTCACCACTCAACTGGCAACGACCATCGATAGTTAACGAGATCTTCTGGTCGAGTGAGTGTTGAGGGCGGGAAACAATAAGCATTTTTGTCTTTATTTCAGGCCTAGTATACCTAGAATACGATAGTGAAAACCGTGTCAGTCCGGTATATCAGAAACCGTGTATTCAATCTATCCACGTTCTATTTTTCTGTGTCACTCACGGTATCTCGGAAGTCATGGCTTTCTATCTGACAACGATAGGCGCCTGTTCAATTCTTCCATATGCCTCTCAGCAATTTATTTAAACTATGGATTCTATATGCCAGTACCTAAATTTCTGGCTTCTGTCTCTTTTAGTAAAAAGTGTTTCCCTGTCCAAAGGCCTTTAAGTTACAGTAAGGTCGCCCAGTCTTCATCAGGCCCTCTTTATCAATCGGAATAATCACCTATGACAGCCGCTTTGGAATCGAAAAGAAACTTTAATTTTCAAATTTGACATTTAGCAGGACAAGTGAGCTCAAAAGTGTGACGATTGAGACGACGAGGGATATGAGATCATGTGAAAGATCAGTTAACAATGCATGAAGGAAGAAGCAGATATCCTTAGATGCATTGTCGAGGTGTTTGAAGAAGAGGAAGCCAGCATGTATTTAGATTCTTGCTTTCCTTCTTCTTCTTCCTCTTTTCTTCTTCAGTCTTTAGACCTTCGTTGAATGGTACTGTTTGATCCCGGAACTTTCTCTTGACCCGTAATAGTCTCCGTAGTGTCTAAGTCTTCCAAGAGCACAAGATGACGTTTAGGAGGAAAATATTCTAGATCTGATATAGATTTTTTCTCTATGTCCTTGTCTATTGCTAGACTTCAGAGGTCCCGCGTTGCAGCCAAGAGAAAATTGGACGACCTAACTGTACCATTCAAAGAAGGAACCAAGACTGAGGTGAAGAAAGAGAAAATTATCTGCCTGCAAAGGATTTTCCCTACGTACCCATTTTTGGCAGGTTCGCTTCCATGCCTGATTCTCTAGGCCAAAGTAATCCAAAAGCAATCCTAATCGCCTGAACACATCAGATTGTCACAACATAGACTCCAGCCACAGCTGTCAAATCCAGTTCGTCTTGATGGAGGCAGTATTCAGGGCCGGCCAGGCCAGTCGAGCTTTGTTCTGCCATCACCCAGACAGCATCTTGGATCTGGCCAACATTCCAACCGTAGATGGCGATCGACTCGACAAGTCTTCTATAGATATGTAGAGAGAGTTGACGGTACCAATACCGCTGAGCCTCAACATCTAGGCCTGCTCCCAACATTAAGCTTCGGTCTTTATGAGAAGATGCCGGCAAGTTTACCTCGAGTGGGTCGTTGAAGGAAGTTTTGCAGAATCCCCAAAAGGGTAAGCATCGCTGTCACAATGCCGAAGACAATCGAGCATATTACTTCTGGAGTCATGGGGAGCGTATTTCCATTTGAATCGTAGGAAAGATATCATATAAACTCAACACAATAGTGCCTGAGTTAGATGATCACACGTGCTTTGGTTGATCCGTATAAATGTGGAGGTCTCAAAGTCTCTGAAGCATGATGAACTAAAAAGAGATGATACGATCTTTATATAATTGCCGCTGGTTAGTCTCAAGAAAAATGGCCAAATAAATTTTACAGGAGAGCTTCTTTGAGCCAATGCAAGCGGCACCTAAAACCAAGTAGTGAGAGATTGAGCCTGTGTTCCATGATAAATCTTGGAAAAGCAGGTATTGGGCCAGTGCAGTGATGGCATGGAGATTGAAGGTAATTCGCCGGTCCTATTGGTGAAAGGCTCGATGGGGAGGAGTCGGTCGCAACTACCGGGCAATTTCTATGCTCAATCTATCAGCTCGCGACTACTTAGAAAAGGAGCCAGTGCCCAACAGAGTATTCACGGAAAGGAGCAATTTTCTAGCGGATAATTCCGTGCTTTACCTGGTGCTAAGAGACCAAATAGCGGCATCACGGTTGAGCCTGTGCATGGTAAAAGGAGGTCACTATAATGGAGCCTGTGTCACTGTAGGAAGGGCCCAGTGCAGTCTGAAATGAGCCTGTGCGGTGTGGGGAAAGGGCAAGTGAAATCTGACAGGTCCACTGTCCATCGCTTATGAATATTGTGCCCGGGCGACCAGGGACTATTGATTATTTTGCTCCTGCAACCGTACTAGGGGCCAAAGAGAGAGGGAGAAACTAGACCTTCCAACCATACCAACGCCGCGATGAGGAACCGGGTTTCACTAGCGCTGAATTATGATGCCTGGAATTTCGTGGTGGACGACTACACATATACGAGTTCATGTATGTCCATCAAACTCATCTGGGAAAACTGATGCTAGATCAAGATTCCACCATTGATAGCTCACTGAGCCTGTGCCAACATCTCTGAGCCTGTGCAAATTCACGTCTGCAGCCCCATCATCGGCCATCGTCATTGGAGCCAACGCATTGCTGTGGTGGGGCAGTGTTTCGAGATAACCTGCAACCACAATAAGGCATTTATTATTCGAGCCGGTGCAGACTTCCGAGGATTCTATATTTAAAAGACTATCATGCTTATCCTGCTGTGATCTCTTTACCTATGCTATCCATAATCCTTTTCCGCGCATTTAGCAACTACCTGGCCGGTGCGCAGCAAACCCACCCCGAAGTTCGAACAAGAGGTACAGAGGAACAAGGTGCCTTGCCCGTGAATGTGCGACCTCCAAACCCTTCCAATATGCGGGCTACATCTACCACGTTCCAATGTGCTCTATGTTCGCGAAAGTACACTAGAGCGTTCAACCTTCGAAATCATCTACGCACTCATACAGAAGAGCGGCCTTTTGTTTGCGGGGCGTGTGGAAAAGCTTTCACCAGAGATCATGACCGCAAAACACATGAACAGCTTCACAGTGGTGAAAAGCTTTGGGTTTGCGGAGGTACGCTAAAAAACGGCGAGCACTGGGGCTGCGGTTGGCGTTACACTCGCAAATCAAACCTTCAACGGCACTTTCGGAGTGACTTGGGCCGACGTTGTATCAAACCACTTCGGGATGAGGAGAGTCTGGAGCGCAATACCACGACAGGACTGATTGATGCTGTAAGGAGACGAGAGACGAGAGACGAGTTTTCCCCCAGGTCTAACTCAACCGCAACCACAGGAAGTGAATGCGGAGCATAGTGCTGCGTCAACCTTGACGGAGATTGCAAGGACTTTGGATAATGGTGCTTTTTCAAGCGTCCCACCAGCACGACCCAATATCTCCCAGGCAGCAACATCCACCTCTATTTATAATCCTTCTACAAGACTCGACTGGCATGAATGGGGTCGTGAGTATGTTCTACAGGCAGGTGGGCTTGGGCTGACTATTCTGTTCCTAGAAATTTTGCAAGGCCTTGAGAACGGGAGCGACACACAAGTGACGAGTTCCTGGAACGTCTACGACTTACACAAAAGGATTCAATTACTTGAAAATTCCTCTAGAGACAAGGGTTTGTAGCCCCCTTGACGATGTCGCACGTTTGTAACTCATGTTTTCTACAAGGCTTTGATGTGGCCGTGGTGTCAAGTGGCCCATCACAATTGCCCGAGGATCGCGCCACGATTGCTCTCCCAGCCGCTGCATCTGTTTCTATTCATGTCTCACAAGGCGATACTGTTCTGAACACCGAAAAGGCAGCCACTAGTCACTCGAAGGTGCTAGATGAGCAGAGCCCTTCTTATGAGGTGCAACAGAATCAGTTTGAGGCTGGCCCGAGGATGGATCCAGCATTGACTTCTAGTTTTGACCACCCGGCGAAAAACGACAATGAAGTAGGGCTGTCGATTCCTGTGGAGCATACAACTGCGGCACATAAGCTTCTTATGTGGCCCTCAATCAAGCGGCTGCTTAGCTCCGAGTATGATGAGGACTACGTGATGAGGCTAGAGGAGGAGCGCGGCCTGATCAGTATTTATGGTCAGGGTGAGATTTCATACACAGCTGACGACACGCAACTGCCAACCACACCCCCAATGCGCGATGGCCGCGGCTTCAATGAAATGACATCCAACCGGGATGGGACGTCTAAACTGCACAGTGTAGCATCTTCCTCGGATGCGGATGCGGATGCAGAAATCGACCGATTGGGCTTGTTGAAACGAGATGGTAAGACCGCTCGTCGGTACTATCAGAGTTATGTCGACCATATGCATAAGCTCCACCCTTTTCTGAGCCAAAGCGAACTCGAGATAAAGGTGGATGCCTTCATTAGATGCTACTGCCCTCGAACTGCGTTACTAACAATAGGACCCAATAACTCGTGTCAGGAGAAGAAGCGCAAACGCTCTCACGACGATTTACATAGCATCCGAGGAGCCTCTGTTGATCCATCGTCTGCCTCCGCGAGGTCGCGTGTCGGACGAAACATCGATAACGCTATCATCCTTCTTGTTTTCGCCCTAGGTGCTATCTGCGAATGCAGGTCTCCACTCCCCGGTCCCATTATGGAAGAAAAGGCCAGCTTTGAACAACAACATATCCCTCGTCCCTTAGATTCCTTACAGACAACACTATCGAACGGCACGCACGCTGCCAACCGTGCTCTCTCTCCCGCCAACTCGGACTGTGCACTCTCCACTACATCTTCTTTGTATGACACGCTTCGAACCACCAACCAATCCTTCCTATCCTCGACTTCTGAGTCCAATCTGAAGGAAAACCCTACCCGGTGGGCCATCTCTTCCATCCGCGGTGAGTTTGGACACGCCAAGAACCTGCAAGTCATTCCAGGTTTGGCTCTGTATGGGTTCGCTACCGCGATTCTTGGCAATCTTCAGGGTGGCGTCGAACTCGAGCATATACAGGCGGGATTACTTGCCGGTCTGTATGCCGGCCAACTAGCACATCCATTCCAAAGCCGTGGATGGATTTGTCAGGCCGCTCGCGCGTGCCAGGTGCTTGTTCGGCAGAAGAGGTATGAGAGACTGGAAGAGGGTGCCCAGCAAGACCTACATAAATTTGCCTACTGGACTTGCCTACAGCTAGAGAGTGACCTCCTCGCTGAGCTCGATATCCCCGACAGCGGTATCTCTTGGTCTGAATGTCGGATAGGTCTTCCCAAGGGGCGCTACACCATCGCCATCCCTGATGGCTGGACCGCACCTAGCACAATGATGATGCTGTTCTATTCAGCTCAGATCCACTTGTGCAATACCCTCAAACGTGTCTACGCAGACTTGCACAAGGTTGAAAAGCTTGGCCAAATATATTGGTCACCCAGCGTGCAAGAAACACATAGCATGAACCTCGAGCTCTGGCGTAGCAGCCTCCCGAAGATCATGGTGTGGAAAGATACTGACCCGCCCGCTACCGAGATTAACGCCGCTCGCATGCGTGCCAAGTACTACGGCGCTCGGTATATCATCCACCGGCCAGTGCTCTATCACGCTCTCCACCACTATGGCCAAATCGGCGCCCGCATCGGGTCTATCGGCCAAACCTGGACCCCGCCGACCGTCAACCTACGTGAACTGCCGTCCTACTACCGCCACGCGTGCAAGATGTGTGTGGAGTCTGCGATCCTGAGCACGGAGGCGTTCGATGGAATTGAGGACCGACTTGTAGTTCCTAACATCTTCGGCACTGCCCATGCGTATGTGTGTCTCTTGCAATTCCACCGCCGATCGTTCCCTGTAAACCTACCCTAATTTCGAATTTTTTTTACTAGACAATTTGGAAACATGCTCGTCCTCTCCGCAACCTATACCTCCAGCCTCTCCGAGCTCGTCCACCGATCCACCTTCGAACGCCTCCTCAAACGCACCATCCGCTTCCTCCTGCGTAGCGAGAACATCTCACCCACACTGCGCGCCGACGCACGCATCCTGAGCGAGATCTACGAGAAGATCTTCGGATCAGCTGCGGTTCTTGGTAGCGACGTATAGGTCATTGTGCCAGGCGTCGAGAAATCAGCCATGTTCTCCTGCCGAGCGCTTCTGCAGAACATTGCTATATAATGCGTACATTCAGTTCCACATGGCTTTTGTAACATATGTAGTGGTTTCAGCGAGGTGCCTAAAGTGTGTTGTGATAATCGGAGCAACTGTCAAGGATTTTCTCTCTGAGGTTTCCCTATTTTGATGAACGACCGCTAGATAAAATCATTGCTTATTACTTGGGTGGAGATCGGTAAGTGTAATTCCGAAGTGGCCGTCACGGTATTGACGGGGAGATGAATCGAGGCATGAGGCCTCGCATCATCGTTAAAGCTGCCGCTTGTTCCTAGCGGTCATTCAAATGATGAATAGCATTTGGCTGATATTGAAGACAGGTTGTCGTGGTTCGGTAAAGGCGCTAACCCGAATGGGAAGGGAGAATCCTAATAGTTAACTAGTTAACGGTCTTTGCTTAAATAACAGTAAGAAAAGGGGTTGAAGTCCTCGTAACTTGCCAAGTGTCGTAGAGTGGCCGTTCATTAGTATATGGAATACAGTACTTCTGCCCGCAGGTGAAAAGCTAGGTAGAGCAGGTACCACGTTCCAAATAACTAGTTAGTTAACTAGTTAGTTAACTTACTAATGAATGCTGACTGTAAATCCTTTGACCAGCCAAAGAGATCACGACATGAGCTAAGTCAAATCTACTCTAGCGGTTTTCTACCGGTTCCAAAATACTCGACACGAAACCATCCTTTCCCCGGGTGTGATTGGGTGGCTTAAAGTTAAACCAACGAGGACTCCGACACTAGGCATGGAACCTTGCCACTCTCCCCGGAAGTTGGCGTAAATCCAACCAGTCTATTAAAGCAAAGGAAAGCTGACCATAGTCAGAGCTCGATTAGGTTTCACTCCGCCTTCAATCTTTTTCGTCGGGGCTCATCGCTTCCAATTCCCCCCAACCAAAACTTTCTCGTGCAAAACAACCAAGAGAGCAACCGGGCCGACTTATACGCTTTGCCGCTAGGTGTGAATGTATCCCAGGAACATCATGTCCGTCGGTAGGCTCACGCTCGCCTGACTGGAACATGAGTAATTCTTTGCAGAACCCTACATCGCCATTGGGGGCAGGGAGTGGCACAGTCTACCGAAGCGCTCTCGATATCAGCATAATCGTATTCATGACCATTGCCCTATACAACGCTCTCGAACTGGCGGTCCTCATCCTACTGTCATTTCGCCGCTACTACAGCCTGTACTTCTGGTCTTTATTGACATCGGCTGTCCTCGGTGTGCCCCCATATACCATAGGGGTGGTTCTGCAATTCTTCAATTTGGAGCCGTTATGGCTGAGCGTGGTCATGCAAAATGTCGCATGGGTCCTAATGGTGCCAAACCAGTCTGTGGTGCTCTACTCCCGGCTGCATCTGGTGTCGCAGAGCACGGCCATGCTAGGTTTCGTGCGGGCACTGATCATTATGAGTCTTCTTGTGATCGTTATGCCGACCATCGTGTTGAATGCGGGTTGGACTTTCATACCATCTTCTCCTGCGTGGGTGCACGGATACGCCACTATGGAACGAATCGAAGTGACTTGGTTTACGGCACAAGAGACTTTTATTTCAGGGGTATATATCTGGGAAGCTATCCGGCTGATTCAGATCATCCCTAGCGACGATAAGCGCCGGCACCGAATCCTGTATGAGTTGCTGGCCATCAATTTAATGGCAATTGCCATGGACCTGGTGGTTGTGGTCCTCCAGTACCTCAACTATTATTTTTTGCAGGTGATTTTCAAAGGGATGGTATATAGTATCAAGCTGAAACTGGAGTTTGCGGTGTTGGGCATGCTGGTCGCGATCTCGCATTCGCGAGACTCGGGGAGGACATTCTTGGGGAGTAATCAAATGATGTCGATTATCCCTAACACAGAGTCTGCTGAAGAAGGAACCACGTCTTAGATGAGAGGGATATACATGTTTATACTCGGCCGAAAAATGAGATTTGTTTTTCTAATTGGACATGTAGTAACTTACCCTTCCGCGATCTAGTGTGTCGACTTAGGTCCTTAAAGATGGCGCCGTTTTCGAGCAGCAATTTGACGGCTGTTTCATGACCTGCGCCTGCTGCGAAGTGCAACGTTGTCAAACTATTCCCAGCGCAAGGCTTCACAGATGCTCCAGCCGCGAGAAGAATGTTCAAAATTCGGTCTCTGTCAAGGTCGCTGGCTCTGTGCATCCGAGTTTGTTCTACTCTGTCAAGAGATTCGATGTTTGCGCCCTTGTCCAGTAATACGTCGCCCACATCCTCCTGACCGTGAATCACAGCAATTTGAAGAGCTTCTTTTCCGGAAAAGTCTTGAGCATTGATACGACTAGGATCCGCCTCTAGGAGGCTCTTGACCAAGTCGCACAGGCCAAAGAGACTAGCAAGATGAATACCCTAAATCTCGGTTGATAGGTAGGACTTGGCAATTTGGTCATATGAGTCAAAGAGAAACAGTGAGGGATAAACCAGCTTTATTACTTAGAACGCGAAGACTTTCAACTTCTTTTGATTTCTGAGATATTCAAGCGCGGTGTTGTTATTGCCCGGATGTTCTTAAAAATGGTGACCCCAGGACTGGGCCGAGTACTTGTAGAATGGCCGTTTCTCAATTTGCTCGTCCAGTGCGTCCTCCGAGTAAGAAGCGCCTTCTTCAAAGCTGTCATACGCAGCATAGGTGAGACAGCTATTGGTGATGATTTGATGAATCTCGGAAACCAACTTTCCCACAGGCCTTTGAAGTATGTCTGGGTGGTATAGTGGACGAGTTTGACGTGCTGCATTGCCTCATCGGCCATCACCAGACCACAACAATACGAAGTCAATTGTTCGATGTCTGTGATGTTGGTTACGTCAGGATTCGATATTCCTATCTCGACGGCACGGGCTTCTTCAAGTTCTCTGACCGTGACCAGTCCGTTCGGGGTTCGTGATCCAGCCGATTGTTCGCCTTGCGAGCCCTAAAGCCTCTGGACTAGGTTGAACTTTCTATCCCCTTCACTGTTTGGTGGTAGGCAGCTGCGTAGATGTTAGATCCAGGACCGTTGCGTAAAGTTGCCGGAACTCTGCGAACACCCGAGATAGAGGCGAGCGAGAAGAAACCTGACTGGATTTAGTAATCTTATGGAGGATACATACATCCGATTTACGGCGTCTGTACTCTTATCTTTGATGGTCTGTTTGAGGTCTGGTTTGCGATGGACAAAAGGTCAAAGGTCACCTATGCGCACATCAATGTACTGTTCGATATCTTCGCGTGTGGCTTGCACTTTCAGTAATGTACCTACTCTCGAACAAGGCTGTAATCTCTTGATCGATTCGAGATGTAGCAAGAACACTGCCGTTGTACCCATCTCCAGGTAGATTGGGAATTCTTCGAAGGAACGCGCATCTTACGCTGCCCCAAGAATCGGACAGTGGACACTCGTCAGGTGCATTCACGACAACGAAAGTCGTTCGGTATACCGAGATCATGACCAGCTTTGCTTCAAAAATATCATGAGATGCGTGAGGCTGATAATTGAGATGGCGAGGGCTGTGTTAGCACCCAACATGGCGCTCGGTCGTAGCGACTGCATGTTGTCCCTCACGAATCAGATCCAAGTTACATGCAGAAATAGCGTCCGGAAGAGTGGAAGTACAGGTTTGCCTAGACAAACGTTGCTAGTAGTAATTGTTCCATTTACAATCGATTCATGGCTATGGTGATACACAGGGGCACAGAGACCCCAACAACAAAAAGCGAGACGAAAAGGCACCAACACCATGGTCAACATGATCCCATCAACGGGGTCCCTTTATGAGCACCAGAGGAAATATGCAAGCAGAGGAGGGAGAAAATAGAGATCCAAGAGAGACCCAGTAATACAGTCGTGGGAAATGGGGGATAAGCGCACAATAATGAGACACGGAAGAGACAGTTGGCCAAGAAGAGTACTTTTTGAGCATTCCTCTACCACCGTCTCTTCAGGTACCAGCCATAGGCCGGGGTGCTGATCGTCTCGCCGAAGGGAGTAGGCACCTCCGCGGAGCCGGGGCGTGCGACGGGGTGGCGCAGGTACACAGCGGCGCAGATGTTCTGGTTCACTTCGAGGTAGCGGGGGATGAAAGCGAATGCGGACATGTAGTCGCGAGGACGCCAGGGGGTAGCGTAGGGCTTGGAGTGGTCGATGGGGTTATCGCGCATCTGGGTCAGAGCACGCTTGAGAATATCGAACTCCTCCTCCGTAAGCTCGGAGGTATCGACTTCGCCACCCTCGGCGGCGGCCTGGAAGGCGTCGGAGAGCGCGTCGCTGGCGGTTTCCTCTGATTTCGTGGCAGCGGCAGCGGTGGTGGTCTCCTCCCTGGCCTCTTTCTTAGACTCCTTGGCGGGCTTGTTCTCGGCCCGCTTGGCCTTGAGGAGCAGGGTCAGCTCGGAGAACTGGGCCTCCAAACTGTCGGTCAGGACGGTGCTGGTGTCGGAGCGGGACAGCACTCGACGCACAGCCTTCTGGAAACCGCGCAGCTCCTGCTTGCGCTTGGCAGGGATGATGTCCTTGTCTGTTGACATGATAGTCTTGGCCTGGGACATCAATGCCCGCAGGGTATCCCGGGCGTTCTCCTTCTCATTCTTCTTGGTTGCCTCCGGCTTGGCCTCGGCCTCCTCACCCTCGGCTTCGCCCTCAGCATCGTCACTCTTTTGCCTCAGCTGACGGGCCTCGCGTCGCTCGAAGGCTGTCTTCGGAGCGCCGGTAGCGTACATGACACGGTCTGGGTCGACTTGGAAGAGATCCCCGGGATTAAGCAGGTAGCTCGGATGTCTCATCTAAGGAAGAGATACGTTAGCATATAATCAACTCCAATTTCTCAATTCGAACAGGAATCGAGCTATAGTTCACCTTTTGCCCGTTAACAGTCACTGCTCCATGGATAACGAACTGCCTCGCCTGCCGTGTGCTGCTTGCAAACAAGGCGCGGAAGATAGCAACATCCAGTCGACGCTCGAGGGGGGCGAACGCCATCTGTGTATAAGGAATAAGACGGGATCGGTTCCTACCGCCGCTCTCGTTCAGACCAGAGCCACGGCCAGCAGACTCCTTTGACCCGTCATCGGCTGCCAGGTCGGTCGTATTCATGGGGATGACGCTGCGGATGCGCTTCGAGAACATGCGCTTCCACTGGCCCTCGCGAACCTGCTCGCCGTGGTAGGCGCGCGCAGTGGCCTTGGCAGTCCATTTTTGCTGGAAGAATGTGCGGTTCGCGGTAGCTGGGGCGCGGAATCGTTGCAGGTTGTACAGGTTATATTTGCTCCATGATTGACGGATTTTCTGGAAAGGGTCGAAGTTAGTAATTGGGTTGCTGGTCGGAGTGCGGAAGATGCAATTGAACTTACCCCCTTTGACAAGGAGGTGCTGGCCCTGTTCCTCATGGTGGCGACTCTGTAAATAAAGACGCGGAGGAGGTGACTTGTTGCAGTGGCCTCGTCGGGGACGGACTCTCGATGGATGTTCTTCTCCCAAAACTTCCGCGGAGCACGTGACTTGATGGGCTTGGTTGATTGATGGCCCGAGTGCCTGAGGGATGTCTGACCACGTGATGCTGGATTGTCTCTTTGTATCACGTGAGAGCTCCTGCAGCTCGCGTAATGGCTCGCCTACACTAGCGTGGAACTAGCGTGGATGCCTGAGGCGACCAACGCCTATAAATACTTCCCGCCTCCCCCCAACTTTCCTCTCCTTTTTCTTTTCTTCTTCATACTTACCTTGTTTGGGTGGCCGCGATCATGAAGGCGGTCCACCACAGATTGGTCCCTGCATTGCACAGCGCGGCGGAACAGTTTGTTCAACGGCCTTCGGGTCATTGACAGGCGTATTCTTTGGCACCTTCCACCCTGTGGATCTTTTTTCTTTTCATCAAGCTTCGGGTCAGCGACCCGGCCTTGGAGAAGAGAACTCTCCTATCCAACACTTGGCTTATCCCCCACTTCTTCCTCACTGGAAAACTGGTGGCGGCAATCCCTGGGCGCGTTCACATATCCGTCGCGTCCTATGTTGTGTTCCTGGCTGTTGCCTCACCTCACGCCAAGTCGCGATTGTTGCAAAACACCTAATGCAGCCATGAACTAGTAGTGCCTTACGTCCCAGGCGTTCAAACTCTCGCTTTTGCCCAACGCCCGCATCATTATACATACCAAATGCATACTGGAACTGTCAAATTGTTTTACCATGATGCCTGTCTTCTCATGTGTCAAGTTCTTCTTTTTTTTTGCCAACCCTGGAGATCATGATACACATACATCTAAGGCTTCTACTTTATCTACCACACTAAGCTTGAGACTGTGCAAGTCCCGTCAGGTTGAAAGCATTTTTAAGTAGATACTGGTATCTCAAATCATGAAATTCGTAGAAAAAGATGCGAAATCTTGAGCGCCGTGTCTAAGATGCAAAGCCCATCCCTTCCTCCCATTTTCCCTCCCTGCCTTCAGCCAAAACGCTATTTCTACCATCAGTCTCGCCGAGAACTGGGAAACGCCTCCGCCAATGACTCCGCCTCTTGCGGGTTCGTCCACTCTTCCAACAACTCATGTGCCATGTCAACCGTTTCATCATCGATGCCCGCCTCGAGAACCGACCCGTCACAGAAAGCGAGTCGCGTGAGGACCACAAGATGCTTTTGCTTGCTTCCCGGCACGGACGCAAGCTTCTCCTGCATATTGATGGACGACCCATGACGTCGCATGACCCCGAAGATCAGACGCATCAGGCCGTTGACCATCGCAACGCGGAGTTCCTGTTCGGGTGGCGACGAGTAGAGTGCATCCAGTTCGTCGTGCATCGACCGGAACAGACGTGGCAAGGCAGTGGGATGCGCCGCAATGATGGAACTTCCATGTTCTTTGGATGGTGCTGCTGGGTTGAAGGCCAGGGACTCTAGCAATAGTAGGACTTCCAGTCGCATGGCACAGATGTCGTAGGCTGTGTAGGGCTCGCAGCCCTCATCCGGCATGGCCGCCTCGCTGAGCATGAATGAGAGGCGGTCGATAATCCACTTCTGTACGTCTGCTTGGTCTTGCTCGGAGGACATGATGGGCCCGAAAGATTCTGCTCGGATGCTAGTTGACAGCAAGGGTAATATGACCATGATGTCCTTGAGCGGCTGGGAACCATGCAGCATCACCAGAATGAACGTATACCGGATATGTGCCCAGAAATTGTCCAGAGCACTCTTGACATGCAGTAATTGACACGAGATATAGTAGAGAAGTCGGAGAGCCTCTGTTGAATCAACCTCTAGATGCAAGTCGGATTGAGGTGTCGAACGTGGAATCCGTGCCCTTTCTCGGGCTGCTGGGGAGTATTTGAACCGAGGAACTGCGTTGACCTCAACCGAATCTTGTAGTACGCCGACCAGAGGCGTGATTAGGTCCGCGAGGGGAGCCTCGTCCATCATCAAGACATATCTGGCGATCGACATGAATCGTGGGACAGGTTCGTAGAAGCGCTCTGTCAGTGCTCGCCGCCAGAGCTGCCCAATCGTATAACTGTATTCCAAAGCGAAGTTACCCATGTCTACCCGGGCCAATTCGTCTGTGAGAATACTAGAGAGCGGTCTATGAGGTTCCGACGGGAAATGAAGCATGGCGAACGCTTCAATATCGGTTTGCTGATCAGGGAGCATTCTGTGATTCAGAATCCGCTTCATACAGCGATCATGAGTACTCGGTTCTCGCAATTTGGGCTCATCATCAAACACTGTTCTGGAGGTATCGGTAGGAGCATCCACCATGGCAAGCTCTCCGGCAGGACTCAGCTGTAATGGAGCTGGGCTGTCGACGCTTGCCTGTCGTTTGCGCTTCCCTGGAACGGTTGGTGTGCCTCGCTTTGATCGTGCCGCGGACTTGCTCGGCGAGACCACCGCAATCTCGTCGTCGTCGAATCCATCACGGAACGGAAGTACTCGAGATTTTTTCGGAGTGACTGGGGCAACCTTCTCCGCGGCACGATGTTTCGTTTTATAGTTACGGAGTTGGTGAACCTCTTCGGCTAGATCATGCTGGAGAAAGAGGTTCTCTGTCGCGAGCATTTTGCCCTCTGACATTGCGGCGTCAACTGCTTCCTTGTGTGTAGTTTCTCGGTCGGCCATAGCCTTTCGTAGGGCTGCCAATTGCCGGTCGTACTCCTCCGTCATCCGCGCTTGTTTTGAGCGTATGATGGCAATCTCCCCGGCTTTTGTCTCTGCCATCGTCCTGGCTTCCGCTAATTCTCGTCGCAATTGTTCTTTTTCTTGTTGGAGCTGTGGCCGTGCGTAATCAGCATTGCGATGCAGAGTCAGGTAGAAATCTCGAAGTTAAACCTACTTGTTCCATGCGAGCATTCATCTCGTATGCGTTCGCTTGGCCATATTCGTGGTCAAGCTCCATCACATCGTCCATGTCACCATTGGCAGGCCACTCGTTATCCGTAATCACCACCGCAGGAGCCTGCGCAATCGCTTGCTGACCCTCCACATTGTCGTAGACCTCTGCCTCCAGCTCCCCCACTTCAAGTGTATCATAGTCATTCGTCAACCCGGTATGTAGACGGGGCGGCGGTTTCAAGGTGGCAGCTGTCTGCCTCGCGTCTGCGAGGGCAGGCTCGTTCGGCGCTAGCGGCGCATCGTGTTGTTGAAGTGTCGCGGGACCTTGGGTCGCCTGGAAAGCATTCTGCTCGAGCTCGTACAGCGTCCCCGGAGGCAAGGAATCGAGGTCGTCGGAGAAGTAATCATCGTCAATGTCTTCCATGCCCCCGCCATAGATGGTGCTACCGGCGCTGTAGTAGTACAAGGGCAGGAGGGTTTGGAGATGTAAACCGGGGAAGAAAAGTGGAGACGCGCCTGAAGATGGTTGAGCTTCACAGGGGCACGATCATCCTGGGGCTTAGCTGATTAGGGCTGGTCAAGGCTGGAAGGGTTGAGAAATAGGAAACTGGACGGGTGAGGCGCAGCGACTCCAAAATTATTATGTCGTTGCCTTTTCTCCAAAGCTCAACCTTCTCTTTTTCCTCCCCCCCCAAAATAGTCGCGCGACTGTGTTGACGGAGCTGACCGCTTTCGGATTCACATGAGCTCATGAACTTGCCAACTCCACTCTTCCTCTTCTTTCTGATCTGGTCTTAAATTCCCTCCACTCTCTTTATCCCCCGCCCCAACCCCCCTTTTTCCTTTCTTGCCTATCATGTCTAAGTCTCGCCGTAATGTGCGGTTTCAGCGCCGGTCCGGCGAGCGGCGGCTGAGCATGTCCTCCGACGTCAGCGATGGTGCCTCAGAGCCCTCGAGCCCCAGCAAAAATGGGAACGTGTCGCACCCGACTACGATACCTGAAGAGGTGAGTACAGGTTCATTGCTGTGTCTTGATGTGTTTGGCATGGCTAATGTGGCCTTTTGTCTCCATTTTTTAGAAGCCGCAGCAGTCCGAGTACGAGAAGAAGAAACAGACCTTCATTACCCGGACGATATGGACCTTCGTGATGATTGCCGGTTTCTTCGTCGCCTTGTTTTCCGGTCACATCTATATCATTGTCCTGGTGACTGCCATTCAGATTGTCTCGTTCAAGGAAGTTATCGCTATCGCCAATGTCCCCAGCAAGGAGAAGAATCTCCGCTTCACAAAGTCCCTCAACTGGTATTTCCTGGCGACAACGATGTATTTCCTCTATGGAGAGAGCGTGATCTACTATTTCAAGCACATCCTGTTGGTGGATAAAGTTCTCCTTCCCCTGGCGACGCATCACCGCTTTATTAGCTTTACTCTCTACGTCATGGGTAAGTTTCATGTACCTCGGTACAAGTATTTGAATGCGTATACTGACTGAACGTCGGTAGGCTTTGTGTTCTTCGTTGGATCCTTGCAGAAGGGCCACTACCGATTCCAGTTTACCCAATTCGCTTGGACTCATATGGCTTTGTACCTGATTGTGGTTCAGGCTCACTTTGTGATGAATAACATCTTCGAGGGCATGATTTGGTTCTTCCTTCCGGCATCTCTGGTCATTACCAACGACATCTTCGCCTACGTCTGCGGTATCACGTTTGGTCGCACACAGTTGATCCAGCTGTCTCCTAAGAAGACTGTTGAGGGTTTCCTCGGTGCCTGGATCTGCACCATCATCTTCGGTTACTTCATGACCAACCTGCTGATGCAGTACAAGTACTTCATCTGCCCTGTCAATGACCTCGGTGCCAACGTTCTGACCGGCCTGGAGTGTGTGCCCAATCCCGTTTTCGTCCCCCAGCCTTACTCCCTGGCAGTGTTTGGCATCGACAAGACCATCCGCATTGCACCCATGCAATTCCACATCTTGGCCTTTGCTACTTTCGCCTCACTCATCGCTCCTTTCGGTGGATTCTTTGCCTCTGGTCTGAAGCGCACCTTCAAGATCAAGGACTTTGGCGAGTCTATCCCCGGCCACGGTGGTATTACGGACCGTATGGACTGCCAGTTCATCATGGGTTTCTTCGCCTTCATGTACTACCACAGCTTCGTTGCTATCTATACGGCGAACGTTGGTGATATCATTGAGACCGCCATCAACGGCCTGACCATTGACGAGCAGCTCGATGTTGTCCGCGGCCTCTCTAAATATCTGTACAACCAAGGTGCCGTTTCGGAGACTGTACGTATCTGTGCTGCTCAATCGCCTGTTCTCTTTACTGACCCTCACAGATCCTGGACTGTCTCGCCACCGAACTTAAGCGCCGATAAATACTGACTCGGCTGATCCCCACATAATTCCTAAAATGACGACTTCCATTCACCCTTCATCAGGATTAAACTCCAACCCGTGCTTCTCCCCCTGTCGATCCCTCTTTTTCCCTGCTTCCGCCGCCGCCTCAACCTGCATACTGCTGCGTAACCCACTGGAACCTGCAGGCTCCGCTTGCCTGCATGCGTATGATAATCAACACAACTCCGATCTCACCTTTCAACACGACATCAACGACACCTCGAAATCTGGATGGGGCTGCGAATAAAACTTTTGCTTGAGGCACGGGGTTGATCATTTATTCACTTCCTGCTTGTTTTCCTGAATCTTTTCTTGGCTCAGTACAACTTTTCTTCTTTCGACGTTTTCTGCCTACTGGGTCTAGGGTCTCGAGGAGCCCTAGTTGATGATTTGTTTCGACTGCTTGAGCTGGGGTTCTCAAGGCATGCTGGTATACTTGGCGACTGTGGATGGAATCCACGGTCCTATTAATGCATAGCAGGGAAAAAGCAGGCGAAAGACAAAGCCTGTTTTGGGTGAAATCATGTGACTTGCTTTTTCGAGTCCTGCGGCGCTTCTCCAGAGTGAGATGTTCTGCAGCTGCGATGGACTGTAAAAATTGTACATAGCCTTCAATCGAGCCTATTTGAAGCTGATTCCTGCCTTTTCCATCTCGCCAAACCTAGCGCTTCTACACGCGATTCCGTGGGTAGAGAACCTGCGGAAATGATGCGGTTATTACACGCCGTTCTCTATGGCGTAAACATTACTGTTGATGGTGCCCCCGCGGGAGGTATCCAATCGAACGATTCGCCAATGGTGGAACCGCTCCGGACGGGCAGCTATATGCTGTGAGCCAGCTTGTCTGGGACGAGTGACTCTCCCAGAGAGCTTGCTTTGTCGTGATACTTCGGTCCTATTCTCTAACAAGAGGGCTTCCTATAACAGCGTGCTCTATTGCAACAATCAGTCTCTATATTCCCTCAATCTTTATGGAGCATATGCACTTCCTGGTGCTCGGCGCTTCAGGTATGCCCGTGGTTTTCTTACTCCGGAATATCTCGACGGTCCTGACTGACTACCTATATTCCATTATGCTGCATGAAAAAGGCGCCATAGGAAGCCAATTTTGTGATCTCACCCTCGAGGGAGGCCACACACTCACTCTCTTCGTGCGAAAAGCGAATAAGCTGCCTCAATCGCTACGCGATCACGATTCCGTGGCGATCATTGAGGGTAAGCTAGAAGACGAAGCCTCGCTTGACGAGGTAGCACTATGTGATGCCGATGTATTCGTATCCTTCGCTGGACCGCCAGTTAGAAACAAAGGGACCGTAAGTAGTCGGGCCCCTTGTCTTTACGCATAGCAGGCATTGAGACCGACGACTACGCCAGCCATTAACGAACGGCTATAAAGCCCTCATCCCGAAACTCATCTCCCAGAACATCAAGCGGATCCTCATCCTATGTACACCCTCCTTCTACGGCCCCGAGGACGAAATATCCTTCAAATGGCGTGTGGGCATTAGAATGATAAAAACGTTTAGTCATGGGCAATACGCAGAGATGGTTGGGATTGGGCAATATGTGTCTTCGTTGTCGGTGGATGAGGGGGTCAAATGGACGTTGTTCCGGGTTGGACTGTTGACGAATGCTGAGGAGGGGGATGTCGTGGCGACGCATTTGGGGAGCGGACAGGATGCGATGTGGATTAGTCGGGCGAGTGTGGCCGGGTGGGTGTTGGATGAGGCGATCCAGGGGAGTTTTGTGAGGAAGATGCCTTATATTTGTAATTTGTAAAGCTTTCAACAACGATATACTTCCAGGGTTGGCCGGGATTATTGAGTGGTAAGGCCGGTTAGGCCTATACCCAATCCATTTCCTTTGTTTTTCCCTAGGTACCTAGGTCTGGTTCAATTTTGAACTCGAACATTGGCTGTATCGCTAACGCTTTGTCCCAGGGCTGCCGCCACAAAACCCCGCCTATATTGAAGGGGTGACTTTGGAAAAAAGAGATATTCAGGGTTCGAGAGCCCTTCAAATAGTAGCTGTGATCGATAGAGCATATGTTCTTGGGAGGGCTTAGGTAGAGGTCCCCGCCAGGGGCTTTTATAGGTACAGCCCCAACAAGCCGATAGCCTTGTGGAAGTCGTATCTTGGAAGAGTCCTAGACTGGCACTCGATGTAACGTGGTCCCAACTTTGTAATTTCAAGTTTCTATGGTATCGTGTTAAGCGAACAATAAGGTTGTTTTTCATCTATATATTACCTTACGCCACACCTGCCCTGACTTGTCTCAGGAAATAGCCTGTGATGCATCTATCTATGCCATATGGCAGTCCAAACGGGGCCATCGAACAGTCCTAGCTTTGCGCAATCCCGGAGTCCCAGTAACCGCCACAGGAACAGTCGGTTTGTCGGAGCGTAGGTTGCTACTCTTCCTGCTACTCCTCCTAGTAGCTATCACTAGGAATTGCTCTATCTTTATACTATCGTTATCTCCGCCTTCGTAAGTCACGAATTCCCGAAGATTCAGATATTTTAAGGCAAGGAAAGGTTCAACATGAGCAGAAGAGGGGTCAAGTTAGTAATTCCCTAGGTTATTTAGGACCCATTTCACCCCATCAACAACAATTTCCGGCTGCGTCATCTGGACAAAGTGTCCACTCTCAGTAGCGAAAACAAGCTCACTCTTCGTCGAAAGTTTGAGGAATTCCTTCATAAGACCCTCATTCTTCGCATCGACCGTCCTGATCAACTCTCTCACATAACTCCGCTGCTCCTCAGTCCCATTCCCTTTCGCAACACCCGCCTTGTACAATCCACTCCAATCTCGACTTCGTGTACCCCCAATCACACAAACCGGTTTATCTCCAAGTAATGGCTGCTTCTTACTCAGCTCCTTCGTCCTTAGCGTCTCGAAACTGGGCATGTAGTTCTCAGAATCCTCCTTGTGCGCAATCATCTCAAACTTCTCAGTTGCCTCCGCCGCCCTGAACGCATCCCACTCCTCCTGCGTCAACTTATGCTCCGCCTCCACGCCCCAGGCAGCATACGGTTCCACGCCCGCAGCAACAGTCCAGAGAACCGGATCGTTCACGTCCATCACCAGTGGCGCTATTTCGTGGTTGGCATCCACAAGCACTAGACCAGCGATCTGGTCAGGTCCCTTTAGAGCGATGTACTCGTGCGTGAGCACGCCGGCCCAGGAGTGGCCCACGAGGATCAGAGGGTTAGGAATAGGCGCATTTTCGATGAGAAGGGAGAGCTCTAGAGCAATGTTCTCGGCTGAGGGAGCAAGCGGCGAGGTCTCCGAGTTGTGGTAGCCGGAACGGTCGTAGGTGTAGCTTCGTAAGGAGGGGCTTAGCAGCCGTACCACGGCTTGCCAGTTGAGGGCATCGCTGGCCACGCCTGAGATGAATAGTACGACGGGGTCTGAGGAGCTGGTGGGCTCTGGGCCGTGAGTGTAGAGAGCCAGAGAGTGAGTGCCGATGTTGACGAGGCGGCTGTTCCAAGGGAGGGTTGAGGAGGCCATTGGAAGATAATGCTTTTGTGAATTCTGAAGGGTTGTTTATTCCGGATGAGCGGTTTGTAAATTGTGATATTCAAGTACCGCTCACCACTTGAGCCAATTGCAATTTATTGCGGTGTGAAGGAGCAGAGTGATGGAGGGGAAAATTAATGGAGGGTTAGCGAGTATTTAAGAAGGAAGAGCATAAGAGGATCGCTAGTTGGCACTTCATCTGGGTATACCTATCTTGGCCCCCGACAGCCTTGCGGGTCGTTTCTACTATCTCGACTGGTTCTAGATGTAACGTGGTCCCACTTTCGCCATTTTGTTTAGTTTGCGTTGTTTGCAATGGTATCGTGTTCAGCGAACAATTGTTCTCCCGTCTAGACATTGACTTACGCCACAGGTGCCTTGTTCGCTATCCGCTATTCCCTTCTAAGGGTACCCCGGAGTCCGACACGAAAGAGTTTCCCTCGCCCCTCTCTTTCCTCTTCAACTCTTTTCGCCGTGCCTTGATCAAGTTAACCATCCATTATTGCATTTGTGCAGGGATATCTCGACTACGAAAGGCGCGATACTAGAATGCTTTCCACGAAAAGATGTCTCCTTCAAGGACAGCTGTTCAAAACCCCGGCTCGGGCCCTGCAATTCTTCACTCAACAGAAGGCGATTGCAATTGTGTTCGTGGCGAGAGCATCATGAACCCGAAGCTTAAAATGGCCAAACGCCGAGCTAGTGGTAGTAGACCTACGGTTTACACGCGATTTGACATAGAACTGTCCACTCATAACTCGATTCTTAATATTTTGTAGATTGACATATTCAGGCTGTCTGTGCTCGTACTCATCATACCTGAGGAATTCGGACGTTGTCACATCTAAATGGTCATACCCCTTCACGTGGATGCATGGCGACGTGGAAGGCGAGATATCACTTGGGGACGGGCACCGTCGGCGTATTGGAATTTAGGGATCTCATCAAAGGAGTTCACACTACCCAGGTCAATATTATCTCGGGCACATGCTATTCTGGTATGCTTCTCAATGCAATCAAAACAAGCAACCAGAAGCAACGCTATGTGGTGAGATCTGCGTCAGCAGACGAGAAGTTTTTGGAAGATTTTTTGACGAGCCCAGAGTAGACATAGTACAGCCACTTCTATTCTCTTCTATTGTAGAAACGGAATGGATGTCAAGCAAGGAAGATCACAGAAATGGTAGAAAGCAGAACGCGAACGCGAGGATTCCACTTTGTAGGATGCAATGAAGAAATTCTTGCATTCAAAGAGAGCGTTCATTCACATTCTCATGATTGTTCACCACATGAGGCTTGCAAATGAGCTCAGTTCTAGCTCAGGATAGCTTCCACTTCTTAACTGACGTCAAAGGATCGTAGAATGAGTCCAGCAACAACTGCCTCTTGTGCGAGGACCCCGGGTGCCTGGCTTCTGAGACTTCCAAATGACTCGCTCCTCGAGGGGCTCGCACAGGTCGAGGAATAGATTTGCATAGACAGGCCGTTTTCTCTATATTTACCACACTTAGTATCACTCACGCTTGGTTGAGCCCTGTTTGTTCGCTAAGTGGATCGATAAAGTGCTCCTGGATAGAAAAGCCCGATAGAAAGGTGCCTTCTCCGGCTTCTTTGAAAACCATACAGGCGGCCATGAAGTCGGAAAACATCCACCCGTGTTCTAAGTTGGTGGCACCGCAGACCACGAGGGTGTAGGTGTCTAGCTTCTGGGGAGTGGGCTTCGGCCCATCGCCTAGAGCCTCTAACTGGCTGGTGGCCTTTCGATGGTCCCTCATACTGCCTTTCTTGTTCTTCGGCTCAGTAGAAGACGTTTTCTTGGTCTTTAAGACCAATTTGACACAATTTCCAAACCGTTTGATTGGGCCCCAATAGGTTTGCTTGAGAAGGCTTCTCGTCGTCAGTACTGGTGTGGAGTGTATGTGTAAATAGGGTAACAACCGTCCCCGTATTTTTCAAACTTGATGTCCGAAAAAGCGCGGAACGTTTTGTTGGCCAGCCATATTAAGCGCCCTTGCAGTGGCATAGAGGACAGAAATGCTTCGCTTAGCAGCATACATGCCCCTACAAAGTCTGTGAACATCCATCTCTGCTCTGGGCAAGTGCGCTACGGGTAAGTAGGTGGCCATGTGTTGTGGGTGGTTTTCGAGAGGCCACATGGTCGTCGGCGTATATATAGGCGTACATATACATGGCCGTATCCCGAGGACTGGAATAAAGCTCACTTTCAGAGCAACTTTGTGGAAAAAAGCACCAACAATGTATGAGGCGGGCTTTTATGACAGCGAATTGGCAACCTTTTCCATTTCGGATTTCTCGCACCGGTCACGTTCAAGGCGTTTTGCTTCGGGGTAATGGCTCAAAGTCCACATGGTAGTTCCTGCATTCTTCCCTGTCGCAGTACTCCAGCCGCCCACTGGGTTTGGGGTATTCTGGAAAGGGCTTTACATTAGGCCTCTAAATTCATTTCACTAAGCACCAACGGCTCGAAAAGTTGAGAGAGCTCTGGGCTGTGGGGGTGGTCGGGGTGATATATCGTGTTATGCTCTTTTCCAGGAAGGATGCATGCTGGGCGATGCTTAAGCCGGCCCTTTCCTGTCTCGGAGGAGCCCTGGGAATTTCAAACAAGAGAATCCCGGCCATCCATGCGGCAACAAACCGGCTACAGCGGTATCGTCCGCTGCCAGTTTTAGAGGCAGGCCACGAAGATTGTGTTGCTAAGGCTGAGGTCATCACAATCCAATTATTCTGACCTGAGGCCGACATCACCTCCACGGATCTCCCGGACCTGCACGAAGACACAACGGTGTCAACAGTTGTCCCGGGGTGGAATTTGCTCGAGTTTCCATGCATCACCACAACAGGAACATTAGGTGAGGGGATACCATATTCCGAGTAACAAGCAGAAGTTAGAGACTCCAGAGTGACTCGGTCTAGTCATTGCCTCGGCTAGTCACGGTACATATCGAGCTTTTCGAGGATTTGGGATATGAATTCGATTGTAGGTTCCAAAGCGCCCCTTTGCAGCAGGTTCAGGCACTATCGCCCATTATCCAGTATTGCGGTTGCAAGTGTGGAATGGGTAAAATTTTTTTCGGCCACAATGTCCACTATGGAATATGTGACAATTTTGCTAACCTCGTTGAGGTGTTGGGAGCTGGGGTGGACACCTGTGACTCGGGACAAGCGTCGATGATGGATGTGAAGAGTGGAAGCCAGTCAGGCTGGCTTCTTGGCCAGCGGACATGAACAAGATCACAAACTTAAACCCGGTTATAAATATCGTTGCGAGCCTGGAAATGTTAAGAGAAAGGAGAATCATCAGTCGCCGCCATGATAGAGTGTTATGACGTGGATATCATGTGCAAGAACTATTAAGAAGGTTAATCAACTTACGGCTCAGTATCTGCTCTTTCTTCAGCTGACCCGAGAGAATGTCTTCCCACAGGATATCAGCTCTGCCCCGATTAAGAGGTTGGTGCAACAGCCCGGGGGCTCGGGGAGGTCACGGCCACCGTGCCCGTTGTGGCTAGGAGCATCATTTAGCCAAGTGCCAGATACCCACAAAGCGTGGACCACAGTTCACTAGAAACCCCCTTAAGGATTTCATCGCGGGTGTATGGACGGAGAATTCCATGGCCGAGGTGGCGTGCTTCTTCGCATTGATACTGGGTCCTGACCATAAGATCCGAGAAATTTCCTAGGGCTTCTAATCCAGGACTATGAAGTGGTCATCGACGGCAACGCAGGGCAATGAATGCCTTTCCAAAAAACCTACTCCACTTGAATAGCATACAGATGCCCATGAAGTCACTGAACACTCATCTCCTGGTGTCACTCTTTTCCACAGACTACCAGAGTGTGGCCAGGCACGAGGGGCAAGCTTTCCTGGGAATCAAATGGAGTTGGCAGACATGAGTTTTCGGGCGTCAAAGAACTGTGCAATTCAATTTTGCGAAGAGAGTGAAGTAGAAGATTGCCGAAAAGCGACCACAGCCTTGAACATCGAGCGGAGAGATCTTGGAATGAGATTGTTGCCAACGAATTGTACTGAAGTTTAACTTGCAAAGCTGGCCGGGTCCTGCCTTCGGCTTATGCCGGATGCGTGGCTCGCTGCCTCTTTGCCAATGAGGTACAGTGGAAGATTTGGTCAAAGTACCTGGACAAGGAAGGACATCCTGGTGTTTTTTCGAGAGATATGTTTTGCAAAAATTTCGATAAGAGATATCAAACCGGTAGAAACAATGCCAAGTCAAGTCCACGACAAGGTATCTGAACCGCCAGGACTATATAGCAGACCATCTGTGTAGATCTGTGTAGACTAGGGCGCACGACTCTCAGTCGAGAAGGGCGGAGGTGTATAGGAGCACGGCCACGCTGGTATTGCGTAGTAGAAACCGGTCCATTGGCATGATGGAGGGGAATCTGTTTCTCATACATCGAGGGATCAGTCCGTTGGGCTTCCCGTCGACGAAGATAAAAGAGAACTGGTGTTTTCTGGTGTTTTCTTGCCTTCTGTGTATATTCAAGCTCCAAGACGTGAGGACTTGATGACGATAGTGCCATGTGTAAACAGAAACAGAGGTATTTTGCTCAAAGGCTGGTCAGTTTGGAACTACTGTCCATGCCAGCCAAATAGATAACGACCCCTCGGGGTCATAAGGTACATGAGGCTCCGCTTGGCAGACGGTTGAACAATCAAGGAGCTGGATTGCCAACTGATCTTTCGCGAGATCTCCGCAAAAATGGGGGCGCTCGAGTCGTACCACTGACGAAAATTTTGATCGAGAGTGACGAGGAAAAGAAGGAGTAGTGAGATTGCCACGACGCTTTGCTTGGGCGAATTTGCTTGAGCGAACTTGTATGACTCTACACCCACGAGCATACTAACGGGAGTTTCCGTGGCCACTTTCTTTGACTGCGATTTGGAACTTCATGGAAACGTCCTCTTTTCCTTGTCTTCCATGCTCTCCCTCCTTGCCAGTTACAGAGCTTGTGCTTGAGTAGTCGTGGATAGTCCAGCGACGACCTTTTAATATAGTATTCCTCTACAGTTGGCATGCTTCGCAAGCGGTGTTCCAGATTCTCGTCTACGTGGGTTATCCTACGCACTACGGGTTCCTCTGTATAATAGGCACGAGACTATTTCTGAGATTTCATCTCATTAAAGGGGCGGCCGAGAAGCGGCAAACACCCAGAAAAAAAAAACAAAAAAAATTAGCACCCACTCAGTTCGAGTGGTGCAACAAGAGGGGGTATCATCAAGGCGCAGCAGAGGAAACAACGGGCATCATTCGTTAAGCGCTAGAAGCGCTAATGGCTGTCGTGTTGCACGACCAGCCCAACCACCGTGGACCTCAATCCTCCTCGTAGTCCTCCCACTCCACAACAAAGTACTCCTCCACCAGTCGGCGCTCCTCCTCCGCACATGCTGGGTCGAGCATGAAGCGCAGGGCAGAATCCCGGCCACGCTCACTGGCCTCACGGCGCTCTCCGGTGGCGGCAACCGGAGTGAGCGGATGGTGAGGGTGGTCAGAGGGACCATCCTGCTCAGAGTTATTGGCCGCAGGGCCAGGGCCAGTGAAGCGCGGGATCTGCCGAGCACTCATCTCTTGGTTCAGCGGGATGCGAACTTTGAGGAAATGATCCGCGGGGAAGTGAGGGCCGACTGAGGTGGAGGCTCGGTTGTGGGTGTAGAGTTCGAGAAGGTCAAGGAGAGTTTCTAGAAAACGCGTTAGTCATCAAACACATTTTACTCTGACTAGATTAAACATACCCATGATCTCTTCACGGCAGGTGTGCCACTTGCCATAGTGGACGCCCTCCTCGAGGGGCTTGATGTTCTGGCCCAACAGGCGACCCGCAAGCTCCAAACAGGCAAATGCCATGGTCTGAGTGGTCTGCTTGAGCGGTGCATAGGTTCTGTACAGGTCCAGGCTAATGTTGTAAGCCAGACGTGCAACAGGTGAATCCCGCTCAAGGTTGTAGAACCGAGCCAGTTTGACCAGAGGTTTCAGAGGGTGGCGAGTGCGAAAGTCAAAGCCAGATGATTCCAGCATCAGCCGCTCGAGACCAATGATGCCGCGGGCCTGGGCTTCAAACAGCTATAGAACGAGTTAGCATTCTGAGCTCTTGACTGATATTGTTGTGGGGAGCGGGGTAAGCATACAGCATTGTCAGGAGCCAGATGCTCGGAGGGGTTCAACTTCAGGTTGTAGGCCGCGCACACAATGTCCCGAGACTTCTTCAGAGTGTCCTCAGTTTTGCATGCAGTAAACAGAGCTGCTGCTGCTGCGTCCTGGGAGAAAAATCAGTTAGGAATAGAGCAGAAACAACAAGAGGGAGGTAAACATGGTAAACATACGACGTAGTTGTATTCGGTGTCAGGGTGGACAAGGCGGAAACGGTGATAATACACCACGGCAGTGTCGTAAGTGCGGACAGGGCTGTCAACATGGTCAGCATCGGGCCGAGGTGGTTCATCTCTTCATGTAGTTGGGACTGTTAGACTTACAGGTTAAGAGCCTTTCGAACGTTATCAATCCAGGAGACACCCTGGAGGCGCAGTGCCTCTTCGCGGGTCCGGTTAGCACCCATCGCATTAATGCAGTCCTGGATGGTCTGCTCGAAAACGAAAGGCTTGGCGACATGAATAAAAGACGGATGGATGGCAGGAGGGTTTGGGTCGACGGGCTTGGGCTTAGGCTCAGGGCGAACCCACGCATCATGCTGGTTTGGCGCCATGATGTGTGGTGCGAGGGGTCCCGGTCCAGGTTTTTTAACGAGTTGAGCGAGGATATCAAAGACCGAGAGAGGTCGATCCTGAGACGAAGCCATGATGGATAAGATCACGTGGTGATACGAGATAGTGAAGGCGGTGACGAGATCACGTGGTGGATGAAGGGGAAAAATATCGGTCCGATGGAAGGGGAAAAATGGTCACGTGAGGGATGTGAGCGGGGGAAAGCTGATCCGACCAGAGAGGGCGGTGAGATGAAATAGGCAGGCGATGAGGCAGGCGGTGAGCTGAAGGTCACGTGATAGTATCGACGGAGGCAGGTGGGCCAGTCGATCTAGAGCAACCATAGTCCAGAGTCGCTCAAGGAGAAATGAGTTGTCGAGATTAATGGTTACCTAATGCGTTTACAGTAAAAGGGGTTTCCAGTTTATCTATAGTCAATCAGGGAGGTACGTAAGTCGCCGCCCGTCGAGTACTAGAGCCACTTGAAGATTTGGTCTGCATGATCCTCACAAACCGTTCATATGGTCAAGAATGGAGATGAAACAGGCAATGGCCGCCAAGATAACATAAGAGCCAGATCGCTAGGTGCATCCTCATCTGTCTATGGAACCCCTCGACCGGCTCTAGTAGCCTTGGCCAGCTCACTCTGCGCCGTGTTGTCGGCATACCGCTTGTAAATGGGCAGGTAATGCTCTTTCTCGCTCGTCGTTTCCCGAATACTCCTCCGGTTCTCGATAGCAGAGAGCCATTTCCTCCATCTGGCCCATACTGCTTCATCTGCGCCAGCCTGTCCCTCGGCTGGAAGTCCCAATCCACCGGTCTTGAAATCATCAAAGACCCAGAGACGTACCGCCCACGGCGCAAGCACGAGATCGGGCAAGCTCACCTCCGGACCCAGAAAGAAAGGTCCGTCTGGGTGCATTTCCTTCGTCCAGGCCATGAGGTGACCCAGAAAGTCTTGCCGCGCTTCGTCCAAACCGGCGTCGTTGCCCGCATCTTTACCTTCGGCAGGCTGGTATTGCAGGAAGCGGTGGAAGGAGGGGATGATGCGCGATGTGACATAGTCGATCCAGATACGGGCATGGGCGCGTTCATAGGGATTCCGTGGCATGAAATGCGGTTTGTGGTTTGGGTATGCTTCTTCCAGATACTCGAGGATCACAGTGGACTCGTAGAGCGGCCGAGGCTCGGGTTCTGTCGGACATGAAAGGGTTGGGACCAGACCGCGGGGGTTGAGACTGAGGAGAGACTCGGGTTTGTTGTATGGGTTGACTTCAATGTACTGGTAGGGAATTCCCTTATCTTCGAGAGCTAGCCAGACGCGTTGGACTGGATAGTTGATTAGTTTGGCTGTCTGGTCATTAAATACAGGCTGTGAACATACCGAACCTGTAAAAGAAATTAGCTGGACGCTTCGATCTGTGCAGTTTTCTCTCACTTACGGACAAAACCATCCTGCATACAACTTCAAGGGCTGTTCCGCCAGATGCTTCTCAACTAGTGCTTTGGCTGGGCCGGTCGCCTCTGGGTGGACTTTTGAGTCAGGGTGGGCAGGCATTTCGTAGCGAGCTATGCGTATTTGATAAGATTTTACGATGAAAAGTTGAATGTCGAAGTTGAAATTCTAGCTTTATGTATGAATCACATCAACTACCCCATTTCTCCAAATCAGCCCGTTCTCCGCCTTGCATTTGTAATCGGCAAGAGCCACACATAGTTACAGCTAGTTGTGCATTTCCTTGAGTTTTGTGTCCATGAATAGCTCATTGATTGGCAATCTGGTCGGATTGGACAAATTCTAATGAGAGAGATTTGCAACACTGTCGAATGGACTATGATGAGGTCGTCTTTGGCGTTGCTCTGCCGTGATTGCAGAATGACATCACGTCATCAATGATAGCCAGTCTCGAGGCTCCAAAACCTTGAAACATTCTCTGGCGATAAGCGATAAATACCCTTTTCCACCGAGATATACACTGAATCTCTTCTTATCTGTTCGCAGTAAAATGCTGGAGCGTTTATGCCCACGCACCAACAATGCTCATGCAAAATGCCCCCAAAAACACAAGTATACAAGCGTAAACCCTCCCCTTTCCATAGAGAATCCGCCAACTCTCGTCGCTGAGGAAATCCTCAGACATCAGTTCGACAAGAGAAGCGAAAATCAGTAGTCCAGCAGAGATAGCATTCATGACGCCCACTAAAAGTAAACCCACTTCGGAGTCGGGACTGTAGAGTGTGTGCGTGGCCAGGCCGATGGCCTGTCCAATGGGTGTACTAGAACATCGTGAGTATTGATTTGATTCATCCATCTTCTGGAATTTGGGGCCTAATGCTTACGTGCAGCCATATGCGAGTGACATGATCCAGGGTTGAAGTTGTCGTTCAGACCAAGGGAGCGATGCAATGCGCGACCCTAGGGCGAGACCTTCGAAGGTTTCTGGGGACGAAAATAGTAAGCTCTCGTTCAAGCCCTCGCGGCAGGATCATACACACGATGAAACACGATGGCAATCAACAGTACCACAAATTCATTGCCAATCGAGACGCTGAGCGACATGCCGATGAAGACACTGTGGAAGAGAATGCCCATCTCGAGAAGATACACCTGCAGCGTCTCTTTCCTTTGCTTTTGCTCTGGTGTAAGTTCAAAAGAAGGATCATGTCGCTCGATGTCGCCTTGGGTTGCTATATTATCGTTGTCGCGATGACTCGGCATCTCTGGGGCTGATGCGACTCGAATGATTTCCCCAGAATCTCCTCCCACGCAGTTCATAGCCCTGCTAATGCTTGAGGACCTTCCAATGAGAGGTCCCATATCCCGTAGATGAGCCCGTCCCTCGAATGCGGACAGATAAGAACTTTCATGACCGGGATGTCCCATCTCAGCCATTCCACTCTCTGGGCATCCCACGGGTCCCTTCTTGTCATGGCCAAAGGAAGGCCTATGTTGATTCGCATTCGCGGTCCCTCCCCGGCCAATATGCTGCGTCGGGCTAAACACCATTTCCGCAACAGTCACGATGAAAATACCACCGAGTGCAATGGCACCCGGCATAGCTGGGTAGTCCGTGGTCCAAAAATGGGACAGACAAGGATCTCCCAGTGAAGTAAACGCCGTAGGGAGCAGGTGTACAAAGGCAGTGGCGATGAGAACCCCAGTTCCGAAATGTCTGACAAAAAACAAGAAGGAAGGAGGAATTCTGAGACGAGGGAAGCGAGTCGCTAGGACTGGGAATGCACATGCAACTGTTGAGGTTGCTAGGATGATGAACAGTGCTGCGGCGTGTAATGGGAGGTCGTATGCATCGCCGTCGATGCCTCCGCTGGCGCATCTTGATCGTTTCACCGTTAAAGCCAGCTGTTGTTCCAGAGGTGTATTCTCAACATGCTGTTGTCTGAATGTGAGATACCTGTTGAGTCTGCTGGATGAAATGAGTACCGAGCCGCAGAGCACGGAGAAGAGCCATATTGCGCAGCTTTTGATAGCCTGGTACGGCGGAAAAATGTTGTAGAAGTAATGATATCTCTGGTCAGCCTTTTGGCCGACCTTGGATGGAGCGATATGTCCTGCTTCCGGGATTAAAACTTGAACTCATCGTGGGGAAGGCGTCGTGCATACCTGACACTGTCAGGGACATCTCGCTCCCAGAGTGAAGGGAGCCTCCCTCGTCAAATTCCTTGAGGAGCGGAGCATATCTCCACTTGGAACCCCCGTACATCCCATATGATCCTCGTCTCTCATCCTTGTCCGCTCGGACGTTCACAATCCCATTGAGGTCTTGGCAGGTCGTGAGATCGGGGGCGAGAAGCGGCGGATTCTGATTCCACTCGTCATGTTCAAGAGTGTCATCCGTTCGCGAAGGGCAATTCATAGCGGTCCTTGAATACTGCTTTGCAATATTTTCCAACCGATGCCTATCAAGACAGCTAGAGAGGAATTGAAAAACCTTTCAGCCGACTATGAATCACAAGGCAGCATTGATTCCTTAGGGCTTGGCATTGAGTGGACTCTGGCCCGATTTCGCTTGGCAGCGGAGTCTCAACTCCTCCGTGATTCATTTTGGCAGTGTGTGACCTAAGAAATGAATAATCTTTGCTAATTTGGTGCAGTTACGATGTCTGATAGGAGCTTGTGTGTTCATTGGTTCCGCGAAGACTCGTATAGTTACCACCGCCAACAACACTCCTGTCATCAAGATGGCAGACAAGATCTAGCTCCTGTCGCCGTACTTCCGAAGGAGCTTCTGCATAATCGCCATCGCACCAGACCGATATCCACCCCCAAATATAGCATGGTGATTCAAATGGTGATACCTTCCAACAAGTTAGCATCACTCTCACAAGCCCCGGCCAAAACAGTCAACACTCACAGCTCATACAACCTAACCCGATCCTCATACTCCTCCACAGGCTCCGTCTTAGCCACAACGCCATGATACACCTCGAAAAACCTCGCCCCAAACCCCCCAAACATCCGCATAATCCCCAACTCAAACTCACTATGCGCATAGCACGCCGAAGGATCATAAACCACGTCTCCAACCCCGTCCACTCCTGTCCCATTCCCAACGATCCTGCCGCGATCAGCATTCCCACTCCACAAATCCCCATGCACGACCACCGGCTGGATGCCCTCCCCCTCGCCCCGCGAGTTATATCCCAAATGCTCATCCGCAAGTAAACGCGGCACGACGCTAGTCGCCGTCTTCTCAACGAGAGCCCTTAGCTCCGCGTCGGATCCATTCCGTTCCTCCGACGAGGAGAGGATCGTCAAAAGCCGCTCGTTGGCGTAGAACTCGGCCCAGCTATCATGAAACTTGTTTGGCTGTCTCGTGTCGCCGCAGAATGTCGGCACGGGGAATCCATATCGCCGTCGACCAGTCTGGGGATCTACCGGTGCGGGCGTGGTATGCAATTTGCCCAGTCTATACGCCAGACTTGTCGTGTTCGTCTCATCGCCTGAACCTGAACCTGAACTTCGGCCCAAGGCACTGCGGAGATCGAGAAATTCTGTCGCCAGGAAGTAGCTTTTGCTACTGTTGCCTTCGTCGTTGGTGAGCGGACCCCAGGCTAATGCGCGGGGACAGAAGCCAGGCACGGCGTGGGCGATTGCGTTTAGGGATTCGAATTCGCCTTGGAACATTTCTTTTGCGGAGGTGCCGTTCTTGGAGGTCTTGATAAAGTATTTGCGGTGTTCTTTGGTGCCGTTGTCGTGTGTGATTGTTGCGCTGAGAGCGCCTGTGCTTGTGAAACCTGAGCCTAGGCTGGATGAGGTGAGGGTGCACTTTGCGGGATCGGTGGGGAGATTGAGTGCTTGGAGGATTGGGTGTGGGACTGGTGACATGGTGCTGTGGTTCTCAGTAATGTCAGTAGTTTTTGTAAGAGGTTCAATAGTCAAATATTGAAGCTTCAGCTTGGGTGACTGAGTGCTTAGGTCCTGTCAACATGCATTGGGGGATGGGCACGGTTTAAAGCTGGTCCCGGTTACTATGACGTTTGGTTCCCCACAAAAATTGATAAGATCTTCGGATTTGTTCAGATCAGCAAAGGCACTGGCAATCGCTGTACAGTACAACATGGATGAATTGTCTGGTCTAAGCGCGTTTTGAAAAGAATATACTCCGCAAAAAGCGTATGCACACTTCCAATCTCAATGAAGACGGGTACCCATGTCCAGTTCCCTTCCCAAACAAGCCAAGCAACAAAAAAAATTATACCGAGGCCTAAGTCAACGAAGTCATGAGATGCATAGCAGTCTTGGTACGCTCTTTGACGTCCAGATC
The DNA here is from genome assembly GCA_024706585.1 of Penicillium simplicissimum. Taxonomy (NCBI): domain Eukaryota; kingdom Fungi; phylum Ascomycota; class Eurotiomycetes; order Eurotiales; family Aspergillaceae; genus Penicillium; species Penicillium simplicissimum. The sequence goes on from JAMZTW010000061.1 coordinate 2,766,445, forward strand.
TGGGTCGTTCTGAAGGCTGGCCAGGCGGTCTGCGACCCCCAGAGCCTTCAACTGACTGGCTCGCTCTCGGCATCCGTCGCGGTCGCTGGAGTCCTCCAGGTAGATGAGATTGATGACTACCCATACGCAGTTGAGCCGCACTTCGCGGTTAGAGTGGTTGAAGTAATTCGTCAACGAGTGCAGAAGGTCAGGGTGCGACATCAGCAGCTGCCGATGACGCGGATGACCTGCGCCGAGGTGGATGATCAGCGCGCTAACGGAGCTTAAGATCTCCGAGGGGACATCGATGGGACGGCTGGACGCTTCGCGGCGATGAGGGAGTTGGATTGTACGCGGACGAAGATTATTAGCAAGAGCATCTAGCAGCTCGTCCTTCCCAATCTCCTTGAACAGGAAGTCGATCATTTCGATAGCACCTTCGCCACAGATGATATTGCGCAGCAAATCAAAGGTTTGCTCCTGAACTGCGATATCATCCTGGCGAGACTGAGTCGATTGCTCTAGTGATCCATGCAGAGCAAGCTTGCGTCGGCGCCTGACATCAGGCAAGAACATATCCAGACTCATCTTTGAGGAGGGCATGCTGTCAGCCATCTTGTAGTCTTCGCCTAGCTCGCCAGACTCCTCCATGGGGTTGAGAATGTCAACCTGTTCACCAAACGAATTGGCACGGCCCATGGCAATTCCTGAGGTTTGGTCTGTGTCCTCCTCCAACCCTCGTCGCGCTAAGGCGCTGACTTGGTCTTGACTGATGATTTGTCGAATCCACCCTGGAGTAAGGGCCTCAATGACTTTCATTCGTATGTCATTTGGTGAGTTGTACACCACGTGCTTGAGTGCCCAAAGCGATTCGATCCGCAACTTGGTGTTGGTCGAGCGAGCATGCTCGCAGAGGATTGGGATGATGTCGGCCGAAATGATTGCCTGGTTTAATAGTGTTAGGGTGTAATCCTGTTAAACGGAAATAAGATGGCTACTAACCTGTTTCATGGGACTGAAGTCCAATGCCAGATTACAAATTGCCGCCGTGGCTGCAATCTGGACTTCTAGGTCCGGGTGCTTAAGCAGAACGAACAACGGCGGAGCGACGCCAGCATCAACAAGGCTGGTCCTCAGTACACTAACTGATCTGGTCAACATTCGAGTAGCACCGCATGCAGCCAGGATTGTCGGCGTGGGATTGCCATCGCTGGCCGAGTTCTTTGGCATTGAAGCGGCACCAGCAGGCGCATCGCTAGGCCGCGGCTTCATCGAGTCGATAATATATGGAACCACACCATTCTCACAAACCGCCTTCCGGTACTCGTCCTTGAATGGGACTAGTGCCGCCAGGGCTTTCAAGATACTCTCTCGGTACCGCATGATATGGCACAGAGTAGGCGAGTACCCCGGAGGTCCGAGGCGGCAGTCCGCCGACATGGACTCGGGATCTCGTGCAGGGCCATCGCCTTCCGCATACCACATGGGTCGCAAGCTCTCGGAGATAGGATTATAAGTCTCCTTGAGCAGTTGAGATAGCCTCTTGAGGGCATTGCCGTCGACGGCGTGTTTCTGGAGATCTTGATCGTCCATGACCAGGTTAGCCAGGACTGCCGGTGCCTCTTCCTTCAGGCGTTGAGTTGGCGTGATCAGTCCATCATCGCAAGGATCATGGTCGTCTGGGATTTCAAAGTCTTTGTCTAGCATACGCAGCAGGACTGGGACCAACAAGTAACTAAACATAGGAACCCTATGCTTCTTTGAGAGGCCCAGGCGGAAGAGCACCGTAACTAGCCGAGCAGCCATCAAACGCACCATGCCTCCTTCAGAACGGAGAATACATAGTAGCCATGGGACGATGGAGTTTTCCTCCTCTTCCGGGGTTGGCGTCTCGGCCAGCGAAAACGGCGTGGGGAAGGAGTGGCTAGGGCGACGATGGGAGCCACCGTTCCCCAATGGCGGGAAATTGGCCGAGTTTGGCGATGATCTCCCATGCGCTAGAGGAACGGATGGCAATAAAGTGTCGACGGGATTGGTGCCCGTGTTACGGGGTACTGCCGACCCGGACAGGTAGGTCGATCCCCATGGACCTCTTTTGATATCCGTTGAAGCAAAACCGGGCACTTGTTTAGGGAAGACCGTGACGATCCCTGGTGAGGACAGAAAGTGCTCTGCTCGCCATTTGGACTGCTCAATGATGACCGTGACTGCACGAAGAATAGGAGCCAGGCGTGCGTTTGTGGGGGCTGGGGGTGGAAATTCCCCCAATGACCCAGGGTCCTGTAGATTATCTTCGGCTCCGGGAAGGACAAAGCCTTGAGCCACTACGAAAGAGGCAATTTTGACAGCAAGAGCATCCAACACCCCGGACTCGGCCAAGGCTGTCTTGTGAATCTCTTCCGTGCATAGCTTTCCGATCAATGCAGCTGCCAGCTCGATACAGGCCCGGTTGCGCGTTGAACTGTAATCTTGCGCAATGATCCTTCTAATGGAACCAATGTGCTCGCTTGAAAAAACCAAATCTGCTAGCCGGGTGTCTCGGGGCCATTGATCCTGGCTCTGCAATGGTAGCCGGTCTGCAATGGTGTTTAGAAATCGCAGGATCGGGAGAGTAAACGAGGGAGGGCAATCCGGGGAGGATAGAACGGCGAGAAGGGTGGGAAGGATGTCGCTAGCGAATATGGGAGCAAGGAATGTTGGTCCCCCTGTTCGGCCTGATAAGCCTTTGATCTGTATGGCGATCACTGTTCCGCGGGGTCAACAAAGACGTACCTTGCGCCAAACTGCCAGCGATCAGAATAGCCTGGAGACACGCTTCAGATTCATCCGAGTTTTGATAGAGTGGAGCCTGATTCAAGGCGGCCCCGTTGGAGTCTGCTCCGGTAGCTCTCCCCGGACGTCGCGTGCTAAGCAACTGCGCCAGAGCTGGGATGATGCCGGCGGCAACGTAGGTTTCTTTGCGTTGATCATGGCCGATCAGTTCGTTCTTGAGTGAGCGCAACAGAGCTACCTGTGAGGGAGCCGACTCCGAGCTCTGGAGCTGCAGCAGCATCGGCGGAGCAGCAGCTCGTGTCATCGTCCGAAGACCACCGTCTCCGGAGTGGGGAGACAATCTCACAGAGCCTCTCGCACTTTGAGGGTTTGGGTAGGGATTGGAGTGGGAGAAGTCGAATGTCGGCTTTCTCTGTGCTGCGTTTATATAAGCCTCGGTATTGCAGAGTGCGGTATCTGTAGCAAGCCGTCGGGGGTTGCAGGGCCGCAGAGTTGGCAGTAAATGGGGTGGTTCTTGTCCGGATTTAGCCAGTCGGGGAGAGAGGTCGCGTGTACGCACGATGGGGCGTTGGACAACGAGGGTAGAGGGTTGTGAACCTGATCGGCGTCGTCGTGAAATTGCAATGAGCTTGTCGCTAAGCTGGCACAAGTGGTGGCAGATTTGATGGTTTGCCTTCTAGCTTCCCCGTATCATTCATTGATGGCCTCCGACTCCGCAACGGCCGGGGGTGACTTCGCTCTTACGTAAGGACGATGGGTAATTCGACACCTGAGGCAGCAATTTAGCACTCACCCGATCAGATCATGTGCTTCAGGCATTCAATGAGTAACGCCATAATATTCAGGCCGCAATGTCTAGTTAACTTAGTTAACTATGGGAGTGGAACCATAGCAGTACATTACTACATACTACATAGCGCGTGCTACTAGCCTCCTAGCTTCGAATTCGAAATGATGTAAATATCACGCTAGTGAGATTGGAGAGCCTAGCACCAGATTCCCCGCATACGACAAGAATTTTGCCGCCAAGCCAGGGCCAAGCGCGCTCTCGGTTTCCTCCGTGAGGTCCCAGTTCTCGTTTGCGTTTTTCTTTGTGGGATTTTGTTTATTCCTGCGCCCCAAGCCTCATCATCTGACTGCCGAGAGCCGAGATTTCTGTACTGTCATGTTCTGCCACGCGGAGAGAATCCGTGGTGCTCGGGGCACCGCCCAGCCAGTCACCAGACTGCCCCGCCCTGCAAGAAACCCCCTGCACTCCTGCACTCCTGCACTCCTGGACTCCTGGACTCCTGGACTTCTGGACTTCTGGACTTCTGGAGCAGGCTGGTGGGGCTCTGGAAGAACCGGCAGCTTTTTTCAATACACACCGCCCAGTAACGTACATACAAGGGTGAATTTTCCACACTGCCCCAGGGGTCTCCAGAGCTGGAAGAGTCCGGAAGGAACACCTTGCGCAGCCCCTATCATCCGTGTATTGGCCGTAATAAATTACCTCCATCGCAAAAGCAGGATTTTCCCAGAAGGTTCCAACCGGGACTGTATTATTAGATGCTCGACCTTTTCGCCCGCCTTTCTGTCTCTCTTCTCCTTTCCTTTACATCTTAACCCCCGGAGTCTTCAACTTCGATGTGATCCCATCTTTTCTGCAGCGACTAGCGTGAGACCTCCCCGGATTCGACTTCCAGCGACTGGTCTCCAGCTCTCCACCTCCAACCACTTTTCCTCTCGCGAGGATGCGGCCGTGCGCCGGTGCCAATTCAAGTCCGCAGCGTCAGCGCCCCGTTGACTCGTGCGCCCACGTGGTGCCATCGTGCACGTTGAGCGGTCGATATCAGGAGTGCAGCATTCCTTCCACTGCCAGTCTCAACTAAGAAAAAAAGAAAAAAGTTCCACACTCAAAACCCAATAATCTGATCGACCGGAACCCGCTTCCCAAAAGCGCGTTCCCTTTCTCCAACCCCGCCAGTCATGTTGGCTTCCTCCCCGTCGCCCTCCTCCGCGGCCTTGCGATCCCCTCGTCCCCAGTCGCACCCACACCCACTCCCTCACCCAGCAGGAGCTGCAGCGCATTATGATCCCTCGTCTGCTCCACAATTCAATAGTCCTCGCTCGTCACGCCAGGCCATTGAGGAGCTTCGCTCGGCCTTGAATCGCCATACCGTCGATCCTGCCTCTCCTGAATCTCCGGCATCCTGGAAGCGGCGCGTATCAACCGCATCCACCTCAGCCTCCGTCGATACTCTCGCCCCCAATTCCGCCTTGGCTCTCTCTTCCGGTCCTGTAGCCGCCACTCCTGCGACTGCTCCTCCTGACTTCGTAGCCGCGACTGCCCCCGTGAATAATCAGCCCCCCGCCGCCGCACCTCCTACCTCCGCTCCTGTCACAATCACTACTCCCTCGATGCCCGCCCCGGATAGCACGGGGTCCAACAAGCGCAACAGCCAGTGCGACCATCACCCGCCGGATGCGTTGCCGGCGGGGTCAGCTCAGGATGGGGAGGCTTCACAGTCTAAGAGACGGCGCTCCTCCCGGGAAGAAGTCAAGGTCTTGCCCGCCCAGTACGAGAACGTTGATTCTCGTGACTTGGTGGTGCTGATTTCCAGCATGCTGATGGAGCTAATTCGCTTCAACGACAAGATCCCCCTGCATCAGGGGCGCTTAACTCGCTTCCACTCCCGTTCGCCACCTCGGATCTCCGTGCTCGACTACCTGCAACGTCTGACTACACACGCCACCCTGTCGCCCCCAATCTTGCTCAGCATGGTTTACTACATTGATCGCCTCTGCGCTCTGTACCCCGCCTTCACCGTCTCCAGCCTGACCATCCATCGTTTCCTGATCGTCAGTGCCACGGTGGCCAGCAAGGGTCTCAGCGACAGCTTCTGGACGAACAAGACATATGCGCGTGTCGGGGGTATCACCATGAATGAGTTGGCCATGCTGGAACTTGAATTCCTCTTCAAGGTTCAGTGGCGGATCGTACCACAGCCAGAGGTGTTGGAGGACTACTACCAGAGTCTCATCGAGCGATGCGATGGCTATGAAATCGAGCGCGCCAGTGCAAACCACAGCACTGCACCTACAGCTTCGACAACAGCTGCCAACACCCCAGCCGCATCATAAGGTCTCCAGTTGATTTTGTTCGGGAAACGACCCCCTTGCAACATTCGACAACGACCTGGCGCACCTTTTCACTTCCGTTTGATCCATGCTCCTGCATTGGAGTTCTTGGGCTGGCCTCAAGGGCCTCCTCCATGCCGGCGCTGGCTTACGATTATCACACCATCACACCCTACCTTGTCCTCCTTCCCCCCCTCCATCTCTCAGCCGAATTGCTCTCGCGACCTGATCTTAATGAACCCATTACCTTGCATTCCACCAAGGGCGTTGGTATCGAACAACCAAAACCCGCCATGCTCGTGATCTGTCCAGCGAGTCAGGCCACGCACATTACATGGCGCGGTCACCAAATAGAACGGGGGACTCTCTTCGCATCCCAACGGGCGGGCGGTGATTCCTATCATGTTTTCAGCGGCTCATTTGAAGCGGATGTTTCTGGCGTTTTTTTTTTATCTTTTATGGCGATAACGAGGTGTTCTCTACGACCAAATATCACAAAAATCCCCCGTTCTCTTTCTAACTGTATTGTGTTTATCTTAGTCCTTCTTTTTCCTTTCTCTGCTGTCGGCATTTCCTTCTTGCACTGGCAGCAGACTTTTTCCCCCGATACCCCTCTTACAGTAACTACTTTGTGTTGAATGAAAATTTAATTAAACTAAATTAAACTTTTCCTTTGGCGGGGACTGCCGAGCAATCGGCATCCGTTACTGACATTCCGTCCCACCTTGCAAAGCAGACAAGACTTCACGGGTTGAACTCTGATTGTCCAGAGCGTGGAGGTGGGACCTAGGTATGTAGGTGGCTCGGGGGGGGGGGGGGGGGTGGATTTAGAGTGATGTCCGTACCTGCGAGGCCGCGTAGGAACTCGGCGGGTTCGGGGTTGCTCATGCTGGCGCGATAGAATTTCCAAGTTTACACTCACAAGACGAATTGGCAAATACCACCTCACTTTTAGATTGTTGGTATTCAGATTTCAGATAGGAGTGAAGAAACCAGAGTTGTTTGAGTTTTATTCCAGTAACTCTCTACAGATCCTGGAGTAATAAATCAGACCATTTGATTCAAATTCCAGCCCAGTCAGCCATAGGCTGGTAACCTTAGCTCTCTCTCACTACCCCTCCAACAGACTCTTCAACACATCAGCAGGTGTACGCTTGGGTGCAGACATCTCTAAGAACTCCCGGCTCGTAGTAGCTGCTGAGCATTTGCCTTCCCATGCCGTCTCAGCGGCATATTTAATAGAGCCGATCACATTTCTTGATTGACCAGTTGCCGCGTACTGAAGCTCATAAAGCGAGTCGACAAACGACGTGTCCTTGTAGCTCACTCTCTCGACCTGCGTACCAATGTGCTGTTCGATCATGCTCACAATCTGCTTCCCGGTGATATCCTCGGGCCCGTTCAGAACATATTTGGCCCGGTTATGCAGAGCCGGGTCCTCTTCAGCCAAGAGATGAGCGGCAAAACCCCCAACCTCAGACGGGTCGACAATAGCGACGGGTGCATCCTCCGACGCCATCAGACGAAGCACATCTCGCTTTCCCGATTCGCGATATCCTTTGATAAACTCGGCCGCGCTAGACAGATAGAAAGGAGAAAAGACATTCGGCTGGAGTGAAGTCCACTGCAAGGCGTTGAATTCTGGGGCGCTCAAGAGCGCCTCGATGGCCCAGTGCGTGCGGGCGTAGTAAGCCTTGCAATCTGGGGACACGTTCGCGGCAGTCGTCGAGATTCGCACGATATATTTAACTCCTGCGTTGAGCGCGGCGACGTGGAAGGCGGATTCTTCGGCGAATTGATTCGGTTGGTTGTGCGAGGCGATGAATGCCCTGGCTACTTGATGTTCACGAAGCCAGTCGGAGGTTATGTCAACCCAGTTCTTCTCGATCACTGCAACGCCAGGCAGCTTGGCAAGCTGACGTGCTGCTGGACTCTTCGAGGAACGAGTCAGAGCAATGAAGCGGTAGCCAGAGAGGGTGCTGCTTCTTTCTAGCAATTTGGGCAGGGTTTCTGTGACGCTTCGGCCCGTGTTTCCAGTGGCACCGGCGATAAGGATGGAAGGAGCCATGATAATGAAATATAGAATATTTTCGATCGACTAAAAGAAAGTCTGGCGAGGTGTGTTGTTACCTACTCTCAATCATGGAGGCGCTTCTGGTAAATTTATAGTTACCTATGTGGTGCATACACTGCTTTGTAATAATGGCAATAACGGCAGCCCGTATACGGCTCGAAAGGTGGTGTTAATAGAGCATTACTAAAGGATGACGCGGGTAAATTGAGGAGCTTGAGATCAACAGTCTGTGTAAGTCCTGGCCCATACTAGGATTCTGATTATACTACTGGACTGATGGGGTGCCGGCGGAATGCCGGTGGATTACCGAACGGATGGGATGCCGAGTGGAGCGCGGTGGAGGGCCGGTGGAATGCCGTGGAGAGCTGAGACAATTCGTGGGAATAACTTGGTTATGGATAGTTAGTTCGGGCAGTTTATTAATCAACTAAACAAAGTCAATAACTCGTGGGGGTGGCGCATCCATTCCCTTGACACATCCGTTTCCTGGCCTGCGTCAACTTGTCAAAGTTGGCCGTTCGCATCCATTCGTCGAGATCTTGCTCGTCACAGTCAACGTCCCACGATCTTATGGCAAATCGAGGCAACGAAATCTACCCCGTACAGGACCTCCCAGACGCCTTCAAGTGCCACACGTTCACTTGTCATTTTTCCAACTGCAATGCAAGCTACCGGCGCAAGGAACACTTAAATCGACATGAGGCAAGACATTCCCCGCAGCAATCATTTTTATGCTCCAGCTGCGGTCACAGATTTGGACGAAGGTACCCTTGTTATTATCCCGATACTCTTCAATCACGTTGGCTAAAGAAACTTGAAATCAGCGATACACTCCGGCGGCATGTTCAAAGACGTCACCACATAAACGAGCCTTTAAAGCGTGCCATACGAGCCTGTGATAGCTGCCGCTCATGTAAGACTCGGTGCGACGGGGGTGTGCCATGCGACGAGTGTCTACGTCGCAAGATTCATTGCTCCTTCCACGAGTCCACAGGTTCAGTAAAAAAGCAACATCCTGAATCATCAGCGCACCGCGAAGCAGGCCTTGGACATGATCAACCACAATCACACCATTCGAAAAACGAAAATCAGTATATCGACCTCTATTTTCAGTCTTTCCACCCCACTTGGTGCTTCATTCACAAAGGGTCTTTTGACGTGCGCCATGAAACGCCCTTACTGGTCCAGTCAATGATTGTGCTAGGCCTGTGGGCGAGTGGGGAACAGTCCGCGCAATCTTCAGCGATTGAACTTCATGCTACACTTGACGTGGCTATTCAAAACCAAAAGGTTCCGATTTCCAAATGTCCTGCACAGTATCCCAACTCTACTAACCCGTACGTAATAGGACAAATGGGACGCCTCAAAGGTGGAAGGTCCCTGTAGCACCTGTTTCTGGCCAATACCAACATACCAGGCTATTTTGTTGCACATTATCTTCTCTTGTGTCCTCAATAGCCGCGGTGCTCTCGACATCGACCTTAAAGTTTCTTTGTCCCGTGCTGACTTTGGATTACTCGAATCGCTTGTCCGAAGCTGTCGAAAGCTAGGCATGTTCTACTATCCGAATATCCTCGCCAAGTACAAAGAAGCTCGCCTGGCCTCGTTTGTCTGGGTAGGGATTGAGGAAACAAAGCGATTCAATTTGGCCTTGTACAAACTCTGTGGCAGAGTAAGGGGCGACAGTATAGGAGACGGTGGAAGCGGGGGAAATATTGATGCTGCTTCTTTGCTGCCCGCAAGTGAACTACAATTCCCCATGCCAAATAATCGTCCTTTGTGGAATGCCGTTGGCAAAAATGAATGGCTGGCTAATACCAAGGTGGAGGAAAGTCTGGCTGGTTTGGACGATAATCGTCAAGCGAGCTGGATTTCTAACTTTGCAGAGGTGATAAAGTCCTTCGAATCCTAAATCATTTTCAAATGCCCGACCATTCAAGGTTTCATACTATGGAGGACTAGCGTCTCTTCAGGTTGGCAAAAGAGACGAAACTCTATATTCCATTCTCCGGAAATACATATTGTCCACTGGTTAGCGGCGCAATACTGAACATAGCACGAAAAGGAGAGGGATAAGGATAATGAGCAGGTGGGTAAAAGAGAAGGAATCAATGTCTCCTGTGGATAACTCATTTCAACGATGATGTCTCCATGTTCAACTTGCCTACACCAGGTAGTGGCCCTGGTCCAGTGTCGGTATGCTCGCAGTTCATACTTCCCGATATGCAGATAAGAATTTCCTGATTAGGCAGATAGGGCTTAGGGTGCGGGGTCTAGGGCATCGCCCGCTCTGAAATCTTAAACTTCTTTTGCGTCACCGCATCACCGCGTCGCGACTTTGACAACAAACACACCTGAGGAGTCGCTCACGGACATCTGTTGCCCTTTTAACCATGCGATAAATCTGCCCTCTACCATCTCCCAGCTCTTCAGCTGCTTCTCACTCCACCCCCCCCCCCCCAAAACTTCGAGACCCCCTCTCTCTCCCGCTGGGATCTCATCGCGATGGATCCCGTCGCAATCGTCGAGGGAATCAAGCCGTTGAAGGGCAAAGTGGTCCCAATCAGAACTATTCAAGAGACCCAGCCACCGGAGGATTTTAGTATGTGGTTTACATTACGGCTCAGCTTCCAACTTCAACGCCAGCGACCTTGCTAACCCAGATCTACAGCCGACGCCTACGTTGCTGAGGTTAATACGAGATCTGCCTCCAAAGTCATCAAGTGAGCAGCACATGCACCCTTTCCCACCCAATCAGTAAACTCCTTTTTATATGTGTCTAAATGATATATCCAGGGCTCTCGACTCCACCTTCCCTCGCGATGCCTCTCTCCCCATGGCGCATCTGCGCCGCTTTGCGAAACGTTCTATGCTCCCACAACATCTGCTCGCAGCCGTTGAAGCCGAAAGCCCAGCTCCTCTGCCCGACGGCCAAACACTCTTTGTTGTGATTCCATCTCCATTGCCGGAAGCTGAGGAGCTGAAGGCCCTTCTCGCTCCCTTTGCACCCGTGCCTCGCACCGCTACACCTCCCGTCAACTCCTCCCGCCCTTCGTCTCCGGCTTCCCCCTCCTCCCCTACAGTCAATCCAGCTTCTCCAGAGCCCCAGCCTGCCCAGATCCGTCTCTTCAAGACTCGGATTCCGATCTATCCGCCCTTCAATACCACGCAAGCTGAACTCTGGAGCCGAAAGATGTGGCCAGTGATCTTCAACCCCGCCGCGCCCCGCTCCTCCGTCGCCCCTCCTCCAATGATCCTCAATCGTGTGCTGAAATCCATCAAGCCACGCGCAGGACACTACCTTGCCCTGGCGCGCAAGGTGGCCCAAGAATCGAAGCAATCCGGTCGCGGTCGTGGCGTCGGCGCTGTCATCGTTGACCCCGCCATCGAGGAGGAGATCGAGCAAACCGCCTGGGTACAATGCCGCAAGGGTACCGAACGATGGATGGACGCCATCCTTTCCGTCGGAGGCGATGCTCGCTATGCACGCTCAGAGGCTGGCGCACCCTCCCAGGCAGACCAGCATCCCTGGGAGACACCAAACCCTGCGAGTACCAGCTACAATCCCGACCTCGAGGGAGGACCAGATCTTCACGCCCTGATGCGCGCGACGGAGCTAGTCGCCCGCCGGCGTCGTGAGGATGACCATCACCTGGCTGAATATGCAGACTCAGACTGGGTCAGTCCTGTCGTCGCAACCGATCCACAGCTGGCCCACCAGCTCAGCCCGCTCGAGTCGTACTTCCTGTATGAAGTCAATGGAGTAACCACAACCATCGAAACCGGCGACGACGCCGCTCCACCCCTGTCGCCCAAGAAGCGCAAGCTCGAAGAGCCTGACGCAGAGACCTCCACGGCTTCGCTGAACGTCAACCCCGAAGCAACCGACCCAGTCGACCCATGGACTACCCCCGTCCCAGCTCCACCACCTTCCTCGGCAGCCCTCGCTGATCCCGACCCAACCAATCCATCCCCAGACACCAACGACGAAACCTCATCCCCAGATCTCTCCGAATCCTCCCCTCCACAACAGACCTCCCGCATCCGCACCCGCTCCCAGGGCGGATACCTCTGCACAGATCTAGACATCTACCTCTCCCACGAACCATGTCTGTGCTGCTCAATGGGCATGCTCCTCTCGCGCTTCCGCGCGATCATCTTCCCTCGTTCCGGACGCATGCCCAGCGGTGGCATTGCCTCGGAACCTGTCGTCCAACCTACCCTCTCGGAGTGGGATTCTGATAAGGACGACGTATGGAAGGTCGATAAGCCCGAGGACCGCATGTACTACGGCCTGCACTGGCGCAAGGAGCTTAACTGGCGCGCGCTCGGGTTCGAGTTCCTCGAGGGGGAGTGCTATGAGGAGGATTCTGAGATTGATTGGGGAGATTCCAAGGTCGCGGATGGCAATGACGAGGCGGAAGATAAGGGAGATGGGGCGGTGGACACTTGGAGTGATGATGGGGAGGACGAGGACCGGTCCTTCCATGCATAAATGAGGTCCCTTGCTACAGCCATTGATAGATGTGAGATTAACCAATTACCCCATGTACAATTAAATGAAGAGGGTTGTAATGAGAGCACGCACTTACCCACTACGCATCTACAGCGATGATGATGAAATGAAAATTCCTTTGAAATTTTTTTGGGAGCTTCTGTAAAGAGTCAAGACATGCTTTTCGGAGGTCCTTCACCTCCGTTCCACTCTCCACTGTTCCCCAAGCGCTCACTCTCAAATCCCATCGCCTCTTCTTCTCTCTCTGAGCAGGAGGATGTTGATAATTCAAAGGGCCCGCCCGGCCCGCGATTATCTCGAAATCCTGCCCAAGTATGCTGATCCACTGCCACATGCGCGAAGGCAAACCAGGCCGTGGGAACAAAATGTTTGGTCGCAATGCGACCGGCAAGCTGTATGTACAACCGATCAAGGCAGGGGGGTTTTCGTGCCCTGCAGGTAGATGATGTAAAAATGAATGGTGCGTAATGATAGATGAAGCACCGGATGCGGGAGTGCGGCAACAAAAGGGTATGATGCGATCTCGAGAACAAATGGTCATGATAAGGTGATGAAAAATAAGCACTGGGTCTATGACAAGGCCCGAGCACGGGCTGAACGCTCAATGCAAAGATCGAATAGATCCACGCTTATCCGCCATCAAGCCAATTAGGCAATGCGCTGGTAAAACAACAGATACGCAACGCGGTTATCCCGAGAGCCATATCTGCCGAGCGGGGTGCGCACACCTGACGAGGGCGCCGAGGAGGTAGTGACACCGTTGATGGACTTCTTGCTCGAGTGGCCAGACGAACCAGATCCACTCACTTGGCTCCAGCCCTTCTCGCTATCGGCCGAGTCCACGTCGTCCTGATCGATGTTCTCGAAGATGTTGGAGCGGGGGATCTTGTCTAGTCTGTGCTGCTCAAGCGCAGCTGCAAGAACCTTGGGATCCTCTTCGCCGCCAGCCTCTGCAACATCCTCACTGCGAACACGACGAATGACCGTGTCGTCCATGCGAATCCATTCGCGGCCATCTTGGCGTCGGACATCAACAGTGTAGTGACCACCGCTGGCATTCTTTCCGTGGTGATAGATGACTCCCATGAGACGATACTTGGGAAGGCCACCTTGAGCCGTCAGGGTGTTGCGTCGGTGGGCTGGGAAGACCTCACGCGGGATCTCCAAGTCCAGAGGATAGCCAACCTTCTTCCAGATTTTCTGGGTGGCACCAGTCACGCTGTCGTAGTGGAAGCGCTTGAGGTGCAGGATCAAAACAGGAGGGAGCGTTTCAATGAACATCTGCTTTGTTGCAGTCACGTTAGGACCACGCGACGAATTGAAATCGCCTTGAATACTCTCCGGCTTGGTCAGTCCCTTTAGCGCATCGATGATGTTGTGGACATCGGGCGCGCCAATGTCGAGTTGCAGGGGCTGATAGGGTTCCGTAGTGACCGAGGTCTTGTTACCTGGCACCTTGAATTCGGACCGAAGCTTGCCTCCGAAGATTCGCGTGATGGGAGACTCGGCCGCGATGGCACCAGATGACTGGGTCACCGCCGCTCTTTGCTTGTGGCCAACCTCCAACCATTCTCCATCACCAGACGCTCCGTTGGCGCCATCAGTATTATTGGCGCCACGGGCCTTGGATGCGTGCTTCGCAGCGCGGTCACATTCCTCATGCAACTCCTCAAGAAGGAAGCCAAGGAACTCCTGAGCGTCTTGTTGGTGGCCACGACGCATGTCGCGGAAACGAGGCAACTGTCGAATCATCTCATACACGAACTCAGGGACGAAGGATTCACCGTACTGCTCCAGCTCGTTTGGCTTCAGTCGGAGTCTCAGCTGTTCTTCCGAAGCAGCGGCATCGATGACGTTGAATTCCCGCATGAACATGATCATTGCATCAATCAAGGGCATGTCGCTGTGGAAGCTGTGCGCCGCTCGTCGACTGACGTGATCGAGGAATTGATGGAAGGGAACGCAAGAGACCAGGATCTGCAGGACCGAGTTCATGTAGCACATGTTGCCAGTGTTGACCAGTCCGCGGGGCTCGAGGAATGCAATCTTGTCACTGTACTGGGTCACATCCTCGCCCAAGCTACTCAGGACATCTGCGAGCGACTCGCTCTTTTGAACCGCAAGGGCATTCGAGTCTGGGAGGGAAGAAGCACCCGCGGGGCGAGCCGCATTCTTGGATCGAACCAGATCAGCCCAGGACTTGGGTGCGGGGCGGGCTGGCGAAGCTGGCTTCACTGCCTCGTCGGAAGCAGGCGTTGACGCGGTCTCTGCCTCTGGAGTGGCTGCCGTTGACTTCGGTGTCTCCGAGCCAGCACTAGAAGTGTCTTTGGCTTCGCGACGTGCGGGTTTAGGAGTCTTGGGGACGACTGGCACAATCGGGATGGCGGGCTTGGTGTCCCGTTTCAGGGTCTGAGACTTGACTGTGGGAGATGGCGTGGTGGCTTGCGTAGAGTGACCATCCGAAGGAGGGACGGAAGTGGTTGGTGTCTGAGGTTCTGAGGTGATCGGAGGAACTGTGACCGGGGTGGCTGACTTTGGATCCTTGCGTTTTACATAGCGACCCTTCAGATCTCCGATGATCCAGCGTCCGTCTTTCGGAGGAAACTGGACTCTGTCCGGCATGGGGCGAATGTTTCTGCGCCTGAAGGGTGGTCCGGCGGGGAAGGTGATCTCGGGAGTAGAGAGCCAGGGCACCTAGAGTAATGATCAGCACCCAGTCCATATTTTTAAGATCAGTTTCAAGGTCAACTTACAGGCGCGGCGAAGCCCGGCTCCGGCTCCGGCTCAGGCAGGACAGGCGTATGCGTCCATTGAGGTGGGGGAGACACGACGGGATAAGGCTGAGGGGGCTGCTGGACAGGAAGGACGGCGTGGTGATCATGCATCTCAGCGTGAAGTGGTGGTGGTGGCGGCATCGACGGAGACATTGCGGGCTGCATAGGAGTCGACGTCCGAGGTTGCATGGGCAAGGAGTGATGCGGGATATGAGTAGGGGCCATGATCGGCTGTGCTTGAGGATATGAGGACACGATCATAGGTCCGTATGGTGGTTGGTATGGACGAGGTGCCATCTGTTGCATATGCCCATAGGGAGGATACCAAGGAGGGAACTGCTGCGGCGAGTACGCAGGAGGCATGTGCCCGTTCATGTGGGGAGGGTAGCCCATGTACGCCGGGGCGCGCATGTTGGGAGGAACAGGGTTGTAAAAGTCTTGCTGTCTCCGCGAGGGGGGCATTGGCGGCTGCCCATGGGGCATCGGGGGCAAGTGGTGGTTCATCTTGACCAGGCTCGGGGGAAGGCGTTGCCTTTATGCTTGAGCCACACGCGTTGCCTCAAAGAGAGCCATACGCTAAGGGAAGGAGCAAGATGATCAAATGATCGGTAGAAAAACCTGAAACCTCAGGCGCATTTATGCAGCCATTTTGGCTCCGTCTGGAGGTTAGGAAGGAGGTTGGAAGCGTAGAGAATAAAGCGGAATTCGGATGGGGCGAAGGTACTGGATGAATGGGACAAATACTGGTCAACCAAGATGCGCCATAAGACAGGCTGAAGATGAGGGTTAAGCTACCTGAATAGTCACATCAAAAGAGTGAGTGAAATGTAAATGACGGACAACAGACGTAGAGAGTCGGGGTGAGTGAACGGGTGAGGTGAGGAGTGGAAGCAGATGGTGCCTCATCGACTCTCTCCCGAAGCGAAGCTGAAGTGCCGCGAGGTGGAATTCCAGGCGCTGAATCAGCAAAGGCTGACTCATCCGGCACGTGCTGGCGATGTAATGCCCGCCGCCCCTCCTCGACGATCTTCCAAGCAGAAGCGTACCATTCCTGGACGCTTCGTCTATTCTTAGATGGCCTCTCGAGGCGTCGTCTATCTCTATCGCTTGCAATCTCTACTTGCTGACCTGTGGCGGAGGTCTTGCTGCTGCTTACCCTAGCTGATCCGACGGTCCACCTTATAGGTTTGCGTTTTGATCCTAGCAAATCACTCTCCTCTACTTCCCTGTTGGCTGGTTCTTCTTCGCAAACCCGACAGGCGCATTTGATTGCGATTGTATTTTGTCCGCCAATTCGAGCTTGGAGATGTCGTCCAATGCAGGACAAAGCACAGCTGCATCAAAAGCGGTAAATACATCAAATACCTCGGCCGCTCCCGCAACGTTTCACTCGACAGCTCCCTCCGACAACAGCTTCCCACGGCGTGCAGGGGGCTCTGGGAGCTTGGGAACTGGTATATCGTCAAGGAACCTGGGCGCGGCAAGGAATAATCAGGCCCGGAAGAGTCAGCATAAGAGCCAGAGGAAACCCCGATTGTTGGATGATGACGAGTACAGTGAATCGGTAGGTAGTCTCAGGGTGCTTTTTGAGCCTGAAAGGGTTCCTATTGACACTTCCTCGAATGACTAGGCCGTGATGAGATCAGCAAATAGCCGCAAGGGACAGACGTCCATCACCCATCTGATGAACTTTTCTTTGCCACCCCGCCCGCAATATCAGCCGCCGCCGCGCAATGCTCGGCGCTACACGTCCTGGGGAGCAGGATCTGGATATCATGCGGTAGATAAGGCGCGCTACGTTCATGCAAACTATCGCTTCATTGTCGCACCGAACCAGAACTACCATGCCCAGGCCGCCAATGCCGACGTCCACCTGGACTGGGCCTCAGTACTTCAAGTACTAGTCTCCGCTCAAACTCAGGCCGCCAGTTGTCCAATCTGTTTGTCCACGCCCGTGGCACCTCGAATGGCTCGATGCGGTCACATATTCTGTCTACCTTGTCTTATTCGATACATGCATTCGTCTGACGACGACAACCACCATCACGCCCCAGAGAAGAAGCCTCGATGGAAAAAATGCCCAATTTGCTGGGACTCTATCTACTCTTCAGACACTCGTCCCGTTCGATGGTTCCGTGGCCAAGAGGGGGATCTACCTGTCGAAGGCGGAGATGTCGTTCTGAGACTTGTCAAGCGGCAGCCTGGGAGTACCTTGGCCCTGCCACGAGATGGCGCCGAGACCCTACATGCTGGGGACGATGTTCCATGGTTTCATGTGGCGGAGGTTGCCGACTACTCTCGAATCATGAAGGGAGGGCAAGACTACATGATCTCTCAGTACGAAGCTGAGATTGAAGACCTTCGCAGACAAGAAATCGAAGACGAGCTCTTGTTCGGCGATGAGAATACCTGGACGCGAAAGGCAATCGGCGCGATTAATGAAGCCAAAGAGAAGGTCCAAGGGATTGGGAATCCACCTGAAATTTCTCGTCAGTCTGCTGCAAAGCCAGTCGCAGATCCCGCGACTGAGCAAGACTCTCCATCTGGTTCATCCGAAAGCGTCGAACCATCTGGCAACGGGTCCTCAGCTGGGTCTGCCATCAGTACAGATATCACACAACCATCGACGGAAGCAGCATCGGCCCGAAATAGTTCAGGGGAAGCCGAACGCCTATCAGAGGCCATGGGCAATATCCAAATCGATGCAAAGTCTCACCCCAAGTCACCACAAAAAGGCAGGGGCAAGGAAGCGCAGGGCGCACACCCGTCTGACCAACCGTATTATTTCTATCAGGCACTACCTCAGTTCTATTTGTCCCCTCTCGACATCCGCATTCTCAAGGCGGCATTTGGCGACTATGCTCACTTCCCTGCAACCATCCTGCCCCGGGTAGAGCATATCTCGACGGGCCACATGGTTGACGATGAGCTTCGCAAGCGCGTCAAATATTTGGGCCACCTGCCCTACGGGTGTGAGGTCAACTTCCTCGAATGTGACTGGAGGGATGTCGTTGTGCCCGAAGTTTTGAGCCGCTTCCGCTCCGAGACGGAGAAGAGGCGCAAACGTAACCGGGACAAAGAAGCTCGCGAAGAGAAAGATCGTATCCGCGCGGAGAAGAAGGAGGAAGAGGAACGCTGGGCTGCCGCTCGTCGCAAGCGACCAAGTTTCAGCAGTGTTAGTGAAGCGCCATTTTCCGCCCATGACTTCCAACCGCTGGCCAGCAATGCTGAGCCGTCCGAGGTTGACACCGGGATGTCTTCCGCCTCGCCTCCTCGCGCTGCCTCTCAATTTGGGGCATTAGCATCCCCTTCCACCAGCCCACCGGGCGCTCGCACTGTCTGGGGAACGACCGCGATACCATCGCTGTCTCCGCCTTTGGAGCCCCAGCGCACAGTTCCCAACGATGGCTGGTTACAGGGCTGGGAGGACGAGCTATTGGCCCGACAAGAGTCTGAGGTCATTGCCCAAAGTGCCCTCGAAAGCCAGCAACCTGGACCGTCAGTTTCGCAAAGTGGAGGCGGCGGCAAGAAGAAAAAGAAGAACAAGATCACCTTAATGTCGACCAACAGTCATAGAGGAGCATAGATTGCGACCAGTGACGGGATCAGGCGCGGATGTCCACTACAACGTGATTGTCTCCGAAGAATGATCGTTGAGAAGCTGACTTGAAGTGGTATCTTTTCTGTCTCCTTGTAGCGCACTGCATCTTCATGTCTCATCACTATTTTATATATTATTTCACGTTCAATCGGGCGTTCGAGTTCTTCGGCCTTTCATCTCGGCTCTGGGCCTATATTCGTGTACGCATCATTGCAATATAATCTTCAATTGGAAGATACAGCGCCAAATGCAAAATAAACAAATACTATGAATGACCCTTTTCTCCTATACATCTGATACCTAGTTCTCTGTCGTATTCCATTGATTCCCTGAGTTCGCTTATCGCGGTGACCAATCCATGTTCCTCGTGGCGTGCCGAGTCAGCACCTTAGTGAACGGACAGTTGCATAGAACGACAAGCTTGGCATTGAGATCGTCAATGCAGGAAGGCGATAGCGAGGATACCCACTTTGTTCCAATTTGGGCCCAATTCCTAACGGAGTCGGCTGCCAAGTGTAGGAGCCTACTGTAGGAGCCTAGGAGGAAGAGCATCGCGGGAAGGGCCCATTTTTCAAGGGGGCCAAGCCGTGAGTTACAATGGATTTTCTAGAAACGAGGCAGTACCAACCACTCTAGGGCATCGGCAGGCGATGTGGGGTGTATTCTGCAGGTAAAATACGTGAAAGACCTGGCAAAATGGTAACGTGGAAAGTCTTTCTGGTGGGAGTTTGCCGTTCCGGTCCATACTGACGTGGGCCCAGCTGTACACGCCAGGTACTCCCGTACTGGGCCCGTACGTGTAAACAACAATCTCGCTGTTTTTCTCCTTCCCACTCTTGCTACTTCGTGGTGAACCCCCCTTGTCTTCCCTCTTTGCTTTCCTCCCCGTCAACTCCCCACCCTCAATTGCTGTCGGATAGCGGTTTTCCGACTAGGCAATCATGACTCTGACCCGCTCTCAAACGGGGAAAACCCCCAAGTACGTGGTTTCCATGTGATGTGTCTTGCGATCGGCCGAGCGCAGCCCCCGTCGCGGGCTACTATAAGAATGGACCTTCCCCTGTCAATTCCTGTGCATTGCCACCCAACACTTCTGTTTACTAACCCTGCATGTTTTCGCCTCAATTCAGGAAGATGGAGCGTCCTGGTTATATCGAAACCCCTGGCCGTCGTTCCACTCGCAAGAGCGCCGCCCTGGACCTGAGTGAGAAAGACGTGTCCGATACGCCCTCGCCGACCCGATCCAAGTCGACCACTCGCCGTCGCACCTCCGCCAAGGTCGAGACCGAAGTTGAGGATGTGGATGAGACCCCGGTGAAGGTTGTGAGCAATGGCCACGCCGCCAATGGCTCGGCCAAACCCAAGTCGCGCATCGTCGACGGGTGGGAGGAAGGATTGGACCCCAAGATCGACTACAGCGGACACTATGAGTTTGGTGGCTCTCCCGGTGTCTTGGCCATGATGATCGGCTTCCCCATTCTCATGTACTACATGTGGATCGGTGCGACCTACTACGATGGCAAATTTCCCCATCGCGAGGAGGGCCAGACCTACGGCGAGTTCTTCTCTCACCTGGTGAACCTGGTTTATACTGGCGCATACCCGTCGCTAAAGGCGTGGACTATCTACTGGGTTTTCTTCATCTTCGAGGGTGCCTGCTACGTGCTTTTGCCCGGTGTCTCAGTTTCTGGACGGCCGCTGCCTCACTTGGGTGGTAAGCAGCTGCCATACTACTGCTCTGGTGTGTGGTCGTTCTACACTAGCATTGGGTTGGCGCTGTTCCTTCATTTCACTGGTCTCTTCAAGCTGTATACTATCATTGACGAGTTCGGCCCTCTTCTGAGCGTCGCAATTCTGTCTGGCTTCCTCGTCTCCTTCGTGGCCTATTTCTCAGCTCTGTACCGTGGCGAGCAGCACCGCATGACCGGCTCCCCCATCTATGACTTCTTCATGGGTGCGGAGCTGAACCCGCGTATGTTTGGCATTCTGGACTTTAAGATGTTCTTTGAAGTCCGTCTGCCTTGGTACATCCTCCTGGGCCTGTCCATGGGAGCTGCCGCTCGTCAGTACGAGAACTATGGCTACGTGTCCGGCGAGGTTATGTTCCTTGTTATGGCTCACTTCCTTTACGCCAACGCTTGCTCCAAGGGCGAGGAGTGCATCGTGTCTACCTGGTGAGCCAATGAGCCAGACCCAATGCAGTCTTCCAACAGTCAAGCTAACCTTTGATTAGGGATATGTACTACGAGAAGTGGGGCTTCATGCTCATCTTCTGGAACCTGGCTGGTGTGCCCTTGAGCTACTGCCACTGCACCATCTACCTAGCCAACCACGACCCCTCCGAGTACCACTGGAACCGTTTCTTCCTTGCTTTCCTGTACATTGCCTACCTGTTCGTCTACTGGGTGTGGGATACCACCAACAGCCAGAAGAACCGCTTCCGCCAGCAGGAGCGTGGTACTATGGTCCAGCGCAAGTCGTTCCCCCAGCTGCCATGGCAGACTCTGGAGAACCCCAAGACTCTGACTGGTCCCGATGGATCAAAGATTCTGGTCGATGGGTGGTGTAAGTTTATATCCAAAGCAGCTTGTATTTCTGGAATTATAGTACTAACGCCTTGAACAGATGGCAAGGCCCGCAAGATCCACTACACCTGCGATCTGTACTTCGCCCTGAACTGGGGTTTGATCACTGGCTTCTCCAGCCCCTTCCCGTGGTTCTACCCCGTCTTCTTCGCCTGCATGATTTCCCATCGTGCTCTGCGTGATATCCAGCGGTGCCGTATCAAGTATGGCGAGACCTGGACTGAGTATGAGAAGCAGGTTCCCTACCTGTTCATCCCTGTGAGTATCGCTTGACTGCCATCCCAGACCTTTGAACAAGGCTAATCCGTTATAATTGTAGTACGTCTTCTAAATTTGCCCATCAACTTGGGTGCCCGTCCTCTGTTTCCTAACTCCTTCATAATATCTGTACAGGGGCTTCGAGGTCGTTCTGCTTCCTGCCAGTCCACAAAATTCTGTTGTATGACCACATTGGGGACTTTTTGAACAAGACTAGAGACACTTTCTTATAATGCTTACCGGTCCGCTGCCTCTGTCTTCCCACTTTGGGATTGCATGACGGTGACGATTCCACATTCCGCTTCGTGTACATTATTCAATGAAGTTTTGGTCTACGTGCTCCTAATCTTGTCTCGTTTTCGGCTTGTCTTTCTCATTTGCATGTATTTCCTTAATCAGCGTTTCATCTACTACGCGAAACGAAACAGCTTGATTTAGCATCTAAAGACTACTTGTGTACAAGTGGATGTTTTCACCAATTTCAATCAGGATTATCCAAATATCACTTCCGACCGTCTGTTCATGTTGCTGCATATCGATGAAGTTTATTGCTGTGTTCTGCCAGGCCCACCTCTCTTATCCGGATCAGATGACCCCGCGGCCTTATCGATAGGCTATTTCGTCGAACAGCTGCAACACCCGCTCTATTCAATCCCAGGCATTGATTCCTTGGAAACATATCGAATTATCTAGTCTAATCGAGTTGACACCATGCTCATCCAAGAGTCTCACGTCGATGTCCCCACCACGGCCGATGGCCCCGGGACGATGCGTAAGTACACAGCTCTGTCCATGGGCTCTTGCTACCCCCCATCCGGACCGACCATATCAAAGACCGTTCCGGAAGAAATGCCACCAGCATCTCAAAACCCCTGATCATCCCAAGTCTGATTATCTTTTAGGAATCTATATTTACCACCCCACCATCCCGGGCTACCCCAATGCCCGATTCCCGGGCGTCGTCGTCTTCAGCGAGATTTATCAAGGTGGGATGAGTCCCAGCTCCAACGTCAGCTCCGCGTGAAAACAGCATAAAGCGCGGCCTGTCCTATGTGAGGAGAACTGACATTCTATCTTCGCGGCTGTAGTGACCGGTCCCGTGGCACGCTTCGCGCGACAGATCGCCGGCCAGGGCTATATTTGCGCAGCCCCGTCTAGTTACCACGAGTTTACGGGCCCGGAGCCTTTGAAGTATGATGCGGAGGACACGGATAAGGGGAATGCGTGGAAGATTGGGAAGGTATGTCACGTCATCAATCAAATCATCCTCCATATTCACCCTATTACGGATCTTTTTTGGGGGGGATTCCCAGAGCAACGCCGGTCCCGCTCTGAGCCAATCTCGAATCGAGTGAAACTGACTAACGACTCAATAAGAAACTATCCGCGTACGACGAAGACGCCAGTCTCTCGGTGGACTACCTCCTCTCCCTGCCGACGTGCAATGGCCGCGTCGGTGCGACGGGGATGTGTCTGGGCGGGCATCTGGCGTATCGGTGTGCGCTAGATAGCCGGGTCAAGGCGGCTGTGTGTTACTTTGCTACTGATATTCATAGTAAGACGTTGGCGCTGGGGAAGAATGATGACAGTTTGGAAAGGGCGGGGGATGTTAAGGGGGAGTTGTTGATGGTGAGTACAGGCTTCGTCTTTGGATTCGGTGTGCTTTGGGCGATGAAAAACTGGAGACTGAGATGGTATATTTTGTCCTAGATCTTTGGGAAAAACGACAACCACGTCCCGCCCGAGGGCCGGGACTTGATTCGCAAGACCCTGCATGAGAAGGGTGTTCTCTTTAGTTTCTACGAGGTTGCCTGGGCTCAGCGTGAGTGTTGCATATATATAATTGCTATTTTCTCTACACCCGGGCATTCGAAGGGATTGGAAGAGCCCGACTGACAACGATACAGATGCTTTTATCCGTGATGAACTCAGCAAGGGCCGGTATGACCCTGCCATCACCAAGGCATGCTTTGAGATGTTGCTGGAACTGTTTGGGCGGACCTTGAAGTTGGATCTGGGCGAGCATGATGGGAAGAAGTTGGTTGTTGAGGATGTCTGCTAAGTGCGTCGTGGCCGGGGAGGTTCAAGATTCTCGAGATGGAGACGGGAGTAGGACAGACCGGGTGCGCACATAAAAGGGGATGGGATGACAGGATAGCAGGGTGTTTGGTGGCAGTCAATTCCAGCGTTTGCGCTCGGCAATGGTCGATTGTGAAGAGGGCCGGAGGGGCATACAAGGGATGACGGGGAAGCATGGATGGGAGTACAATGGCCGACCTGAAGATTAAGGAGCACGATGAACGGTGATGCTATGGTCTCAAGTATCCCATAGGGTACTCTCTGGCTACTCTCTGGCTAGTTGACTTAATTTGAGGTCTTGACTAAGCTACTCGAAGTAACGTTAACTATGAAAAATCTCAAGTATGTGCAATTGTGCATGGATCTCATCTGCAAGGTCGCCCCATGATCTGAACCGATCGAAGATTTCTCCATGCGCCGGCCGCAAGGGCGGGGGTGGCTGCTTGGATCCTTGGATCTGGAGACTTGAGGCGTTTGCTGGCTACGGTGGGTTTTGACGACTAGTTATTGCAAAAAGATGATACCGTAGCTCAGTAGAGGCATGGAGGTTGAGTTATGTAGTGACGTCGTGGAGTAGACTAGCGGCATCTTGTGGCTGAGGTGCTGTACCTACTACCTATCCGGTTCCTGATTGTGCTGGAGTAAAGTTTTTCGTGGGCTGGTTCTGCGGGGGCTGGAAGGGAAACGATCGCTGCTGGTCGCGGTTGATCGATAGTGACGGTGGAGTGATCGTTGATCAGAGCTGGAGCTGCTGTTATGATTCTCGGGGCATACTTGAGTCTTAAGGGGTGCGCTGTTTCTGCAGAGTGCCTCGGGAAAGGCTGCACGGCTGCAGCCTCCTCGTTGTGGATTCCTCGAGCTCGTAATGATTCACGTTGTGTTTCTATTCTTAGTGGGTCCGACTCGAGTTCCAAGGTTGAGATCACCCATGGACTGCTCGCCGTTGTTTCTACGCCCGCCCGTGGAACTGGACGGTCCCTGGCCTCTACAGTTCTCCAGAATTTCCAGCATTGAGGGACTACGGAGTCGAGACAGAACGAAAGGGGAAGAAAAAGCAATAGAAAGCAGTCGTAGACACAATATTTCCAGGGCCGAGTGCTCGTCACGACCAAACCGGTTAGACGTGAGTTAGCGTGGTCGATTCCCTGCTCGAGGGTCAGTTTCCCAATTTGCGTCGGCCTGAGGACGGAGGCGTAGCAGCTGCACTAAGACCACCAACCACGCCAACCACCAACACTAGTCGCTCGTCTCTGTCTCTCCACCCATCTCGACCCTCTCCATCTTTCCTCACCTCCATCGGCTGCTTCTGTCGCCCTCGCTCCCAGCTTCGAGATCCCCATTCGCTTTACTCTACCCGTCGTGCGATCGTGACCCGATTCCTCAGCCACGGGTCAGGGGACTCATCACAGAGAAACCCCAAGCCCGCCCCCGACTACAAGTCCAGTCACAAACCAGCGCGCCTCGCTCTCGCTCCTCGCCCATTCCTTATCGGCGTTTCGTGAGCCCTTCAATTCGCCATGGGTTCAACGCAATTCGGCAATTTCCACGTGAGTAGCCTGCGATCTTGATCCTGGAATGCTCTACGCTCCCCGCCAATCGGGCGGCCGTGTCTGCCCACACCAGACAGGAACAGGAACTGCAGCAGCCACGGGAGGAAGACCTACTGGACATTGGGGTTAAGGCTTAATCAGTCACTGACTATGGAGGGTACCACAGGACTTTTGTCGCGACTCAACATTACCCGTCTGCAATGTTCGTGAGACCATTTCCCCGATAGCTTCTTGTTTGCGCTTGCGCTCGCCCCGCCCAGACTGACCGTGTATTCTTTGTCGCGTAGCTTTTCCAGGCCAACCAACCGCCTGGGTTGCGCTATGGAGGATGTATTTTGGAGGGTATTAGCCTCAGTGGACATCGAAATCTGGCTAACTTAGGTATGCGTGGTGTATCTGGAATCGTTTGGGATTGAATATTTGGGGGATGGTTGGGTTAATCTTGGAGACAGGCTCGATTCTTTTTGCATTCTTTGCCATCCTGGTGTCGCTTGCACTGATATGGAGGTCGGACAGGAAGCACGCCGCCGTCGGGCGTCGGTACGTACATCCCGCCAGCATTCAAGAGTAGGAATTCATTGGCTAATGGTAGTGGTCGCATAGCGAGATGCAATTGTTTTTGTTGGGCTTTATCATTATCGAGATCTGTGAGATCTTTACTGTTGGCGGGTTTCCGCTTGCTGAGAATGTGCGAAAGGTAGGGACTTTTGGACTGGACAGCTTCAACCTGGAATCATGAATCTAATTTGACTCGACTAGGGATTTACGGCGGTCCACCTTGCAGCGATCGCTGCTACCAGCTGGATCCTTCTCATGAACGCGGTTGTCGGCTTCCAACTCATTGACGACGGCACTCCTGCCTCACTTGGTCTCATTTCTGCATCTGCCATCGCTTTGTTCATCGGTACAGGGTACATTGCTCTTGACACGGCCTTCTCTTGGACTGGTCATTTCGACTCAAGCTTGACGGGCAACAACCGGAATATCGGCCTCTATGTGTTGTACCAGCTCTTCCCGCTAGTTTGCCTGGTTCTGTTCTTCGTGCTTGAATCTGTCCTGGTGCTGCGGGTACTGGGTGAATACCGCCCAATGCGTATGTAATCTCTACAGCCGCGCATGTCCCCCCGTTACTAACTGCTCATGTAACAGTCTACCTGGTTGGCGCTGCCCTGCTCTTCGCCATTGGCCAGATCTTCCAGTATGTGATCAGTACACACCTGTGCCAGGCCACATCTGGAAAAATCAACGGCGCTTTATTCGAAACCCTCTTCACCCTCCTCTCCGTCGTCTCCGTCTGGGGCTTCTGGAGCAGCATCACTGAAGATGACTGGCCGCTACCTGTCGGCAGTGGCTACAACTAAGCCCACGACAAAATTTATGATTGTGAAGCCTCGTCTTCGCAAGTGCAGATTCTCTTGATTTTTCCCCCCTTACATTTCTCTCTACATGCTGTTCCGATACATACATGCAATTTATGTCCTGTCTTCAGAAGACTTGTCGAGGCGTTTTGAGTTTCTTTTCGCAGTGACGAAAGCCCCCCCCCCATCAACGATGAACAGAGCTTTTGACGTTGTGATACCACATTCCTCGGGGTCATGTTTCACGATTTTGCGTCTGTTTGTTATTCCTGTTTCTTTGCCTTTCTAATGCCTTGATGGCAGGCGTTGTGTCTTGTGGAATTCTCTCTATCTGCGTCATGTCTGAATGATGTCCGTTATAGGGCTTTCCTGCTTGGTACGCCTAAGCGGGTACTGTGATCTTTACACGGGTCAATAATTTACCCTATAGGCCATGATTTTGGGCGTGCGTTTTTTTTCTATAGTTGCAAGATACCTCTCCGTCATGTAACTAGGCTATAATCCATCTCCAATTATGATTGTCAATTCCTTGTGTCCTGTTCCTGAAATGCAGACAACACTAATTGCTCACCATCTTATACTGTGCCACAGAGCACTGGCGATGAGGACGGGGGAACCTTTGTCATATCTAAGGCTTAGTATGTACAACATGGCATGTAACAAGTCCTCTTTTCTTCTACTTAGGACTGATGTGAATATTTGGACTGATAGTATGATTCCTCAACCTTCGCTATCGATTGTCACGTCGAATGTAGTCGATTGGACTAAGAAAAGTCAGAGAATGAAGAGACCAAGTTTCCATTTTCCATCTACCGAGAAATTCTTGGTGGATTCAGCGCTTTAAGACGTACACAACCGTCTGGAGAATCACACCGCAGGATTTCCTAAGCTTAGATCTTCAGATTCACCTATGTTAATCAGTCCAGATTGGGTGTATTCTCATCCAGGCACAAGGACAAACACAACGCTCGATCCCCGGATGTGACCTAGTGTGACCTTCCTTTACCTGGTTTGCTTAACATCTATTTGCAGCTATCCGTATTGATATCACACCGGAATGCCCGGGCTGTAGCCCTGGGATGGCTGTGATCTTTTTGCTTGCATAGCTCCAGCGAGGGGCTATCAGTGTGCCGGGCTTGATGCGCACAAGCATTCTATCTCAGTGAGGAGGGAAAAGATAAATAGGAGCACCGGGACTTGCATAGGCAGTATATTGAAGAAGTGGCATATAGCTGACCGAAGCGTTAATTCGCACTCATTCAAGCACCAAGCACCGACTCATCCTATCCACTGAAATTCAACATGCATATCAATATTTCAACCTTCATTCTGGCTGCAGGCTTGACTTCCGGCGTTGCCAGTCTAGCGCCTTTGTCGACTCCAGTGCCGCCCTCGTCACTAGCACCGTCTAGTACGCCAGCGTCGCCATCTCCAGTACTCCATGGGCACCGGAGCCCATTATCCCCTCTGTCCTGTATGAAGCCCATTTCCAATCTAGCATCTGGTCATGGAAAGGGCAATGATTACCACGTCACCACTGCCCTTGGATGCCATACTTCCAATCCTGCTTATCTATACTAACCTACCTTACCTACTATCTCCAGTGCGCGAGCAAAACAGGCTGGCTGTCGAGCTCCTGCCACCAACATGCAATCTAAACTCATGCCTCAGCCTCACCGGCACCATCTCATGTATCGCATCAGCGCTCGCATCGGGAGACCCCACGGCGTTGGCGAAATGTTTGACCACCGGGATGGCAGCGGTATGTCCATGCCGTGGTTCTCTAGGTGCCATATAGTCATTTGCAGGATACTAATGCTCTTTTGTCTATTTCCCCTCTATATAGATTTGCCAATGCGCAGCTTGTGTTCCCGGCTTGATCGGGTTTTTAAATGCACTTGGTGTCTGCTTGGTAGGGGCTAACCCTACTCTGACCCCCTCGATGCATTTCAGTACCTTTGTGACTTCTCCGGCGGTCTCGTTGAAGGATGGGTTTAATATCGAGGTGGTTCCTGCTCCGACTGAGACGGCTTGGACGGGCGAAAGCTAGGATTTTCTGCTGGTTCTGCGTTTGAGGATGTGCGTGAATATCGAGACTAGGAACTAAGGATTCGTGTTTGTGTTGGACAAGAATGAAAATTTGCTAGTTTTGACTTGCATAGGCCGTCTACTCCTAATCCCTCCAATGTCATTTGTACAGTGCAATGCGTGCCACGGAGCAAAACCCGGACTAACCCCGGGAAATGAGATGATCGAATCAAAGCAAAAAAAACCAAGTCGAATGCTAGTCCAGCAAGAGAGTGCGCAACGCATGCGGTCTTCATGTCCAGGTGCCGTGGGTGCAACCAACAGCAACACGAGGGAGTTGAGGTTATGACCTCACTTCAAGGAAGGAGTGATCCCTCCAGGATCAATGGACACAACTGAGAACAAACCAGTCAGAGCCCAGCTCTGAGTCAAGTCCACTTCATCGGCCTTATAACCGGACCTTCACATCCACACAAGGGAGCGTCCATTCCCGCCGCCCCAGCAAACTTCGCAGCCATTCCAAGCCCACCCCTGTCCACTCCTCAGGTTTGGATTCCACACCAAGCCGTTGCTGTGCGCTTTCCAGTGCTGCACCGGCCAACGTTTTAGCAGTTGAGTTGAAGGTATCAAAGACGAAGCCCGCAAGGCTATCGCCTGGCAAGGGTGCGTCCATGGTGGCGTTACCCGAAACGAAGCCGCCGGCGGGTGCGGAGCTATAACGCGGCGCAAACCAGTTGCTGCGGAGATCAAATATGCATCGATCGGACCAGTGGCAGGATGAGACGAAGAGGATAAGGAGGAGGGCGGAGCAGTAGATGCATGGTCGGTGGATGATGTAGGTGAGCGCGATGAAGGAGATTATGAATAGCGGGGAGGCATTGGTTGGTATGAAGAGTAGAGGGAGCCAGCTGCAAGGTGAGATTGAAGTTAGTATTCACCCTGCTTTTGATTGTCTGATCTGATCTGATCTTGACTTTCGACTTGGGTTCTTACCTGCGAAGACAGAACATGGTTGAGGACGCCAGCTGACGGGGGTAACGCTGAAGTGACGTGAATTTGCGAGCAGGACAGTGTATGTAGAGGGGAATCTCTCAGTCAGACTGCTATACACAGCGGGCCATGCGAAATGTAGATGCGTAGAGAATACCGAGTGATCCGAGTGCTCGAAGTCTGGACTCGAAGGCGCAATGGCGATCCGCCCGGTCATTATTACAACCGCACTGTAATACACACCTACTCTCGCCGCTAGCTTAGTACGGTAATTACCGCTATTCACAGTCGCTAGCCACCGCACCAGCCACCGCCTCTTCTGCTTCCCCAATTTGACCGTCACATCCTTCGCATCTCGCACAACCTCTTCTCTCTCTTGCTCTTTCTCAAAACATCGTCGCTCGATTCACAACCACCCCAATTTAGTCACTCACTTTTACTGCATCATCTTGACTGGCTTGTCCTAACTGCTACCTCTCGAAAGAGAGCTATCTCCGAGCTCGTCAAGCTTGGTTTTCGTGCGGAGGTCGCCAGCAATCCACGGCGCGAGGCAGAAATGTCCACCCCCAACGATCTCCAGGCCCTGCTGGCCAGCATTCGCCCGCGGCCCTCGCCGTCGAATGTCCCTGGTCAGGGAAATCCTCACTATCAGCAGCCCCAGCAGCCCTACCAGCAGCCCTACCCTCAGGGCATGTTCCCACCTCACCCCCAGCACCAGCCCTACGATGGCCAGAGCTACCCCCATCCCCAGTTGCATGGCTACCACCATCCCTCGGTTTCCTCTGCGATCCACAGCCCTTCACCTGTGAACACCCCGCCTCATCATGGCTCTGACATCCTGAGCCCTAAGGTGTCGACCCCTCGTGCTGAGTGGCAACAGCAGCAACACCCGCCGCAGCCTCCTCGCCAGCAGAGCAACCAGGATAGCGCCACGAGCTTGCTCAACTTGCTGCGATTCAGTCAGGGTCCCGGCATTGCTCCTCAGCCTGTCTCTCAGCCTGTTCCTCAGCCTACCCCACCCGTCGCCGCTGAGCAGCCTCGGTTGCCCCCCGTTCAGGAGCCAGTCCCCTCACATGGACGAAACATTTCTGCGTCGGACTTGGTTGCCTCTCTGTTCGGCCAGAAGCCGGTTCCTGCAGAGCCTTCGGCCGCTCCCGCTGTTGCGCCGGTACCAGTGCCCTCTGCTCAGCCTGAGGGTCCTAGTGAAAACACCCAGGATATGCTGCTCCGCCTGCTCAACCGCGCCCAGCCCGGCCCAGTTGCAGCTGAGGCTCCTGCTTTGGTTCCAACTACTCAGCCAATCCATCCCCAGCAAGGCCTCGCTGGCCCTGCATCCGACAATGGTCACAACGGCATTGTTATGGAGGTCATGGACGCCAACCCTGAGGAGACTGCGAAGCTGGAAACGGTCGTGTCTCCATCCAAGGAGTCCATGTTCACCTACGTCAACCCCTTCGATCAGCTGGCTGCGATTTCTCCTCGCAACAAGTCCCCACAGCCCAAGCCTGACAGCGAGACCCCTGTTGTGGAAGTGACTAAGAAGGAGAAGGTCAACGTCACTGCTACTATTGAACCATCGGTCGCTCCCCACGTGGCCCAGCCTCCGAAGCGCAACCAGTCCCCTGTCCTGCTTCCTGAGCAGCGAGAGGCTATGAACGATGTCGTCAGCCGTTTTGTCGGCGAAATTGGACGCACTGTCAACGGAGCTGCACCTGCTCAGCGCCAACCCGATTCGGACGTCGTGACACCCCCCACCAAGTCCAAGGAGGCTCAAGAGTTCCTTGACAAGGTCCGCAACCATATCCGTGAGACGATCGCCAGAGCCGAAGATGTTCGCGCCGAGGCCGAGAGCCAAGGCATCCAAGGTGTCCAACAGCCTCAAGCAGGCATGGAGCCTACCAAAGAGACTGTGACTGACAGTATCCCTACTCCTGTTGGCCAGAGCGTCAATGCAACTGCGGAGGCCCTTGCTGATAGCTGGGAGAGTGCCGAAGACAGCGCGGAGAAGGAGGAGGAACGTGTGGTGGTTGTGCACAACTTCCCTCTCAGACCCTTCATTTCCATTACCGTGAAGCCATCTACTGCCAAGCTTGTGGACTTCCGTGACGACGGGATTATGGACATTGCCCGTCTTAAGAAGGAGTTTGACCAGTTGGATCGTTCGCTGACTGCAGCAACCTCTGACTACATTGTGTACGCCCTTGCAAAGACTGGAGGTATCCGCGTCATTCGCCAGGATGACGGAAGTGACCGACAGGTCTTCCGTGCTACCCGTGACCGTGTGTTCAACGTTGCCATCTGCACCACTCAAGCGACGTCCGGCGAGTCTGATGTCCAAGCCATCCTTGGCATTGGTGTCAGCGGTGCCGTCTATTGGGCTTTGATCTCCCGCGCCGGGAAGGATCTATTCGAGCTGGATGCTCTGGAAAGCGAAAGTCTGATCTTCCCGCCATTCCCTGCGTCCGACGAGAACACCTCTGGCGGCCAGCTGAAAACGCGGGCCAAGCGGAGCTCTCGTCACCCCGACCTCTTCGCCATTGGTCGCGGCAAAAACATTTACGTGATTTCTCCCCAGGCGGCCATGTCTGCGGCGTACGGTGTCACCGGTTCTCAGCGCACCGTCAACACTGAGAAGTTCTTCAAGGAGCGCGCGTTGAAGATTTCAACCGGCAAGGCTGGAAAGGACTTTGCCTTCAGTGATGATGATACTGTCATTGCCTCCCTTGATAAGACCGGCCGTTTGCGTTTCTGGGATATCAGTGATATCCTCGACAACCCTGCCTTCGTTGAGGGCCAGACCCCTACGGAAGTTCGGGTGCCCCTTAACACCTTCGTGACTGGCTCGCCTGCTGAGAAGTCGTGGCCTACTTCGGTGCTGTTCCTCGACAAACTTCGCCCTTACTCGCGCTCGTCCGCGCTTCGGTACGTGTTGGTTGGCCTCAAGCAGAACCACACCTTGCAGCTCTGGGATATTGGGCTTGGCAAGGCTGTGGAGGAGGTCAAATTCCCCCATGAGAATGAGTCGGACGCTATCTGCAGCGTTGCGTATCACCCTTCGTCAGGCATTGTTGTCGTTGGTCATCCCACGCGCAACTCCATCTATTTCGTGCACCTGTCTGCACCTCGCTACAACCTCCCGGCTATGTCCCAGGCGGCTTTCATCAAGGCTGCGACCGACAAGGAGAGCACTCTGCCCAAGCCCGATTCCACTGCTTGCCTGAGCGGAATCCGGGAGATCTCCCTTGGTTCCAAGGGTCAGCTGCGAAGCCTGGAGCTTCTACCAATCACCAAGTCTGCCGTGGACAAGCGCGGCACTGAGGAGACTGGCTTGTTTGAGCTCTACGTCATGCACTCTCGTGGTGTGACCTGCCTCAACATCAAGAAGGAGGATCTGGGCTGGACTGAGGATAACAAGGTCGTTCGTGCTATTGATGGCTTGGAGGCTGGCTCCATCGACATTTCTGACCTCCAGACCTTCCCAAGCTACATCACTGATGATCCCTCTGTCAATGGCGATGCCGCATCAACTCCTTCCCGCTCTGCGAAGGATGCCGCCGTGAAGAAGACGGAAACCCTTGATTCGACTGCTGGTGTTGTTCCGTCGCGCAACGCCTCGCCTACTAAGGCTGCTGGCAAGAAGAAGGTTGTCGAGGAAGCTCCTAAGGACCAGATGGAGACTCCCAGCACCGCGGATAAATTTGATAAGAAGAAGAAAAAGAAGCCTGCTGCCGTGGCTTCTGAGATCACTACCAAGGGCAAGGAGCCTACTGCCACCGTCGGGGTCGAGCCCCTGCCCGCTTCCAAGGACAACGATATCCTTGGATCGTCGGCTGCCGCTGAGCGCGCGATCCCGGCTGGTTTCATCCCTGGCCCATCCAACGCTGGCCTCTCCGACGAAGCTCTGAATAAGCACCTGGAGAACCTCCAAAGCAGCGTCTCCAACGCGTTCAACAAGTCTCTGGGTCAAGAGTTCGAATCGCTGTACCGTCGCCTGGACGATGAGCGTCGCAGCTGGGATGCTGCGTCATCCGCCAAACAGGATCAGGTCCTCCGCCTGGTTTCCAGCACGCTGTCCGACAACGTCGAGAAGAACCTGGCTCGCATTGTGTCAACCAGTATTCAGACTGAGGTTGTCCCCGCCCTTGGCGACCTCGCCTCTGCCGCTGTCGGCGAGCAGATCGGTGCCGCCGTCACTCAGCAGCTTAGCCCCGCGGTCAACGACGAACTTCGTCAGGCTTTGCCCAAGGCCGTCAACGCCGCCCTCCAGCAGCCTGCTGTGATGAAGACCATCTCGGACTCTGTTGTCCAGAAGTTGTCGCCACGTCTGGACTCTGTTGTCCAGGGCGCTCTCGGCCCCCTGGTGGAGAATGCGACTCGCAGCACTCAGAAGGTTGAGGCTGACATTGAACGGCTCTTCCGCTCGCAGGTGCAGCACTACGAGGCTCTGCGTCAGAGTGATCAGGGCAAGATTGACCAGCTGTCCGCTGCTTTGCAGGAACTTTCCGGCCAGGTTGCAACTCTGCTTGCGCAGCAGGCATCTGCTCCGCCATCTGGTGACTCGGAGAAGAATGCCATCATGAAGCTGTTCTTCCATGAAGGCAAATATGAAGCTGCGACTCTGAAGGTATGTATTGTCCACCGGCTCCTGCCATGAAAATATTGTCGCGTCTAACACTGTCTACTTTATAGTGGATCGAGTCCAGCCGTCAGGCCGATCTTTTCGATTCCCTCTTCATGCGAATTGACCCGGAGTATATGCTCAATCTCAATGTGATGCTCAATCTCTCGGTTGCCGTGGCTGTGACTGTCTCCCTGGATACCAACATCGGCAAGCGCCTGAAATGGCTGGAGACCGTTCTAAGCGTGGTCGATCCCGAATCTCGCCAGGTAGGTCTCACTGCGCGTTTCTCTACACTTCATCGCTGACTTATCTTCTTCTCTAGAACGCGGGCATTCGCATGTCTCTGGTTATGAATGAGGACCTGCGTCAGGTCGTTCCTATCACCATGAACAAACTCGGCCAGCGTCTGCATGGCTTTTACCTGACGGCCACACAGGAGTCTCAACAGAGCAAGCCCAGCCCGGCTCTTGTTGACTGGGTTGTCCGGATGATGCATTTCACGCGCAAGATCATGGGCGACTACACTGCGCCTGTTTAGTTTGATGATGGCTGTTAGCCGCTTTTTTTTCCTTCTTTTTCGTTACGTTTTGCACACGCATCGCACCCCCGGAGTCAAGTCAATTCCTCTGCATGACGTGTTACGATATCCGATGCACGAAACGCTCAACAAGTTTTTTGTACTTTACTTGCCTGTCTTTTTCGAAGCTTCCTTTTTTTTCCTTTTCATGCTCTGTATCAGTGCCTCCCCCGTGGTAGTTTCTGATACCTGTATCAAAGCATGGCGTTGAGCTCAATCACGAGCGTCTGTACCGCCCTTTGCGTTTTAGGCCAGCCATGATACTATTTTCTGGCGACTTGTTTCCACTTTCATTCTGCTGGCGTTCGTAAAGTGACTGCTACAATGGGTGATGTCTCCTTCTGGCATCGTTCTTCACTTCTTTCCACTCTCAAATTGAGGACATTTCGGCTACGAGAATCACTACAAGTACTGTCCTATATGAGGAGTTTTGTAGTCAATATCAAAGACATCCAGATGTCAAATCAAGCAAAAATGGAACTGCATTCGAGACTAGAAACTAATGACGTCCTTCTCACACATTAAACATTTCCTTGTTGGCCAGAGCCCACTCCTCCAAGCTGGTGGCCGACCCGGCATACTTCACCAGGTTCTCGGATCCCTTCGCATACCTGTCACCTCGGTACTGTTCACCACCATTGCCCAAGGACTTGACCAGAGGTCCAGCCGCGAATTCAGGCAATCCATTCTCAATCAAGATCCTGACCCCCTCTTCCGCATCCACTTCCGTAATCTTGACCTCCTTCCCAATCGCCCGCCCAAAGATATTCAGAGCATCCGCCTGAGACACCAGCTTCGGTCCACACAGAGTGACAAAGTTCCGCTCTTCCTCTCCGGCAGTCGCCTCAATTCCCTGAACAAGCAACCTCCCCGCAACCCGGCCAATATCCGTCGGTGAGATCCAGTCAAACGTGCTCTGGGGATAGGCAACCTTGACTTCACCCTCGCGCAGCATCTTCGCCCACAGCATTGCATTCGTATTAAAGAACGCCGGCCGAAGAGCAACATACCCGTCCGCACCAAAAACCTCTCCCAGGTTAATCTCCACCTGTCCATGCAAGAAGGCGATGACCTCACTCGGCTGAATGCTCCGCAGATCCCCCTGCACGGCGAAACTGCTCAGAAACACCACGAATTCGACCCCGCCAGCCTTGAGCGCTTCGATCGTGCCACGCATATGGTCCGGTGTCCCGTGCGCGAGGTATACGAAGGCGCGCTTCGCGCTGGTCGAGCGCACCGCGGCTTCGATGGTGTCCGGTTTGGTGAGATCTGCATGGACGCGTTCGAAGTTTCCGCCTTTTTCTTGGTCGGCCGGGAGACCGGGGATGGGCTTTTGGATGTCGCGCAGTGCCAGGATCACTTTTGCGCCGTGCGTTTGCGATGTCAGGGCTGCGGCGGAGCCGACGTGACCGGTTGGGCCGAAGATGATGGTGGTTGGGGTGGACATGGTGATGGTTTGTGGTTGTTCTGTGTGTTGGAATCTTGTTGAGTAGATAGATAGATACTTTGGATGGTTCTGGCTATTATTTGAATTGACAGCGTCACAGTTGTACTTAGTTATATACCTTTGCTCGAGATCGGTCATCGGTAAGTCGGGGGCCGATGTGTTCGTATATCCGACTCTGCTTGAAAAAGAGTACGAGGTGAATTGTATATACTTCGTACTTTAGGGTGACTGATTTTTACCCAATTAAAGCCGGGAATTTCTAAGAGCATCAGATGTGATAGATTAGCTCGCCCCACGCTGGCCTGTCAGCTTGCTTTGAAATCACGGCGAGGGCCTGATGAATACGAGCTTCGCGGACGGCTTACCTGGGTGACTCCGTGGAGTGAGAGTGATGTCGGTAGATTGAAGGGTCCGATTCGGACCCACTTCTATGATCAGGAGCAGTACGCACGGCTGTAGTAGGTAGAGCTGATTGCGTAGCTGGCGGAAAGGACGACTGAGTATGTAGATGAACAGAATCTACGGGTTTCTACGTCAAGCTTTGGCAAGCCACAAGGTCCAGCTCGTATGAACTTCCATGACCAGTTGGAAAGTAGGTCGTACAAGTATTTTGATTTACCACTCGTAGATATCAGTCCACGGTGATGCATTGGAAAGCTGCTCCACACATCTGGAAGTACTGGAGATACCTAAGCTCGCAGGAAGCTGTCTATCTATTTCATCGTACTTCGTAATTCTTCAACATATGGAGCTGTCCACAATCTCACTTGCAGAAAAAATACCCACTTAAGCAAAACACGCAATTGCAGGGTCGAAACGCAAGCATGGCCCTACCTATCAATACCTAAGAGTACTTCTAAGGTAGCCCCATTGAACTTAAATGGATGTTGTTGCTGTAGTTACCTTAACTGTCGAATTTATCCCCGGAGGTGGGACACTCAGGTGGTTGGTAGGCATACTACCTACGCAGGTCCTTTGTGGCCAGCTGGAATATATTACCTACAGGCTCGGGCTCGGTTCCTAGACTGCACTCATGGAAATTCCGCCGGGCACAGGGTCATGATTCTGGAAGGAGGTTGGGCAGTATACCTTACAGTTAATTTCTTTTAATCTGTCTCTGGTCTCATTAAATCTAGTCGAAGCTCGAGGAGCTCCTATCAGTTTCATCGTAGCAGCACCACGTCAAATTCTAACTGCCATGTTGGCCATTGGCTATCTCTGCGGGTGCGGGGACTTTTCAAACTGTTTGACGGGCGCATGCATCGGCATGCATGCAAAGCATCAAGCTGGGGGTACCTGAGGTACATGTACGGAGCACTGTACTTACTTACTAGCAGAACAAGGGCGGTAAGGCCTCCGAACCTGGTGGCCGGCGGGGGATATTTCCAACTGATCAGCCCCTTGACTTATGACTTGAGCTCTCCAGTTAATCCATCATTATCAAGCAATTGTTCCAAAACTAGTCAACGGCATTGAATGACAATCCCTATTATCTCAAGCAGAAATGTTTCCTTTTGACGTTTTGCAGAGGACCTACACCATCATATTCCCCCCTACTCCAGCTAAGAATGACGATGCTATCCGGATCGGGCTGCTAGGTGCTTCCAAGATCGCGTTCGTGTCGCCAGGCGTCATCACATAACCCCAAAAAAAATGTCCACTAATTGTTACTCTCGGTCGAGATAGACCTTTCGTCGTGGTGAATCCAGCCAAGTCTCATCCAGATGTCATCGTGGCCGCCGTCGCTGCTCGAGATTGCGACCGCGCCAAAAACTATGCCAAGGCGCACGGTATTCCTATCGTGCATTCATCTTACCAAGGTCAGGCGGGGTTTTTCCTAAGGAAATTCTCCGAGCATATACTGATTCGCGATCATCAAATAGAGCTGATCGATGACCCATCAATCGATGCTATTTACGTGGCCCTGCCAAACGGCCTCCACTACGAATGGGCCCTGCGATCGATCCGCGCGGGAAAACATGTTCTCTTGGAGAAACCCTCTTGTTCAAATGCCATCGAGGCCAAGAAGTTGTTTAATCATCCGCTGGTAACGGCCAAGAACGCGCCCGTCCTTTTGGAGGCCTTCCACTACCAATTCCACCCAGCCTTCCAGGCTTTCCTCTCGGAGGTCCGTCAATTCCCCGGGGTCATCAAGAATGTCTATGCCAGTTTCGGCATTCCGCCGGGTATAATCGGCTCTGATGATATCAGGTTCAAGTATGCCTTGGCGGGCGGCTGCATGATGGACGTGGGAACGTACCCTCTTTCCATCGTTCGCCAGATCCTGGGCCGCGAGAAGACTCTCGAGCCCGTTGATGTGCGCTACCGCGGATTACGACCTGGATCGGATGGGAAGGTCGACGAGCCACAGATTGATCAAGCGATTGAAGCCAAGTACCGCACGGCCGATTCAGTCGACGTCCACGTTAGCGGAGACTTCGTCACGAAAGGGGGTTGGCCGTCTTTCCTACCAGCGTCATGGACTCGGAATCTACCTGCTTTCAGATTGGCGAAGAGCTCTGTCAGTTTTGAGCCAGTGCTCGTTGATGCGCCCCCCGACGAGAACGACAATTCGGCTCAGCACTTTGTGCAACGGACCTTGACCCTGTGGAACCCTCTCATTCCGACATTCTATCATCGGATTGATATCTCAGATGAGCACACTTTGCGTCGCGGAGATCAAGTAACGAAGAGCTGGAACGAGACGAAGTACAAAACGGCATACAATTGGCCTGACGGAGACAAGCGTGCCGCGGTCTACAAAGACTGGTGGACCACGTATCGCTGTCAACTGGAAGAATTCGTGAATCGTGTCAAGGGTCGCGAGGGCTCGGGGGTCTGGGTTGACGGGGCAGAGAGTATCGCGCAGATGGAGACTATTGATCGGACTTATGAGAAGGCTGGGCTGGAGATTCGACCGACAAGTACGTTCGAGTTGCAGTGATTTGCGAAATCCTGTTACTGGGCTCCTTGAAATCCGATCTTAACTGTGGCCGCAAATTTCTGAGTCCATAGTGGAGCTGGTATGGTTTGGGAGAAGTTGAGAACCCTATACCTCCTAGTTGAGTCTGGCAAAGGGGGGGGGGGGGGGGGGTTTGGTTTGATGTGAAAGTCTTCTTCAATGCTTTGCTTCGGGACTGTTGGTCGGGTCGAAATCACACCAGCCTCCACAGCCAAGATCTCGCTAGAGGCCCCATTCCCCTTCATCTGATGCCTTCGTGTCCTGTTGTCACTCGAGGATGCCCGTTGATCTTTTTACAGACCGGATGGTTTCCCGTCCATCGATGGGGAAACGGAGTCGTGATTCCACGTCTGTCGAATATCGTTGATTCCTCACGGCACTTGATGTCGCCTGGAATTGCCGACCTGAAACAATCAGCCGCCCATCACCGGTTTTATCCACGGGACTAGCTCCTTGCGGAGCACCTGCCGGTCGCTTCTGGACCCTTGAATCCTTGGCTAAAACTAGATTGGGCGATTTTCCGGGGTAGTCGTTCTTTGCTGGAGCGTGGGCCCTGGTGAACCTGGTGAGCCTGGTGACGTGTGGAACGTGTGGCGGCACCTACCGTTTCGTCAGGGAATTGGAAGGCCAGTGACCAGTGACCAGTGACCACTATAGTCTATAGTACTGTAGTGACGAATGCACCCCACACGGAAGTCATGCAGGGTCCTTGCCCCCTTGAAGAAGGGCATTTTAGCCGGCTGATCTTGGCTTATAACTCTTCATGTATCATGTCGCAGCGATTTCCCCTCATAAGCTCTTGGCAGTGCCCTTGATACGGAGGTTTATTCCAAGGGTTCTAGAGTCATTACATAACTAACGCTTGCTGCAATGTGTCACTTGATGGTGAATATCATTGTCCTGATTCAATAGTGCCCTTGCTTGGCATCTATGCAAATGTGTCGCTTACCCTCCCGTTATCAAAGACTTCGTGATGTGGAGTTCTCATGGCTACCTGCTAGGCTACAGTTTGCCCGACTTCATTAATTTGATATGAATGACAGAGGAGCAACAATCCTAATAGTGGCGCCAGGACACCTCTTTTTGCGCCGACCATTGCCATCTCATAGTAGTAGTAGTCTTACTTTGAAACACACTAGCCCTGGTGTCGGTGTTTGTCAGGCTATGTCAGCGGTTCGGTGCCCAGGGTTAGATGGCCGTGCCGAGAGACTAGTCCTCAGCCTGAGGATTGCCACGAATGATCGGACACGGAGATACCTCGGGGCAAGCCGAAAAGTAAATTGTGGGGCCGAGAGTGTTTGTGACGAACTTTTTGGAGTCTTGGACCCTGACCCAAGAAGTTTAAATTGTATCAGTTTGAGATTGATGACCTGATTGACTTTCTACCGCCGGATGATCCACGTGGAACACGCCACGTCCCTCTAGTCTCCGCCGGCGAGGACTCCTTTTGATCCTCACTAACTAGAAGTCTCACTTCCTGGCAATCCAGCCAAGATCCTGAGGTCCTTTGAATGTTCCATGTCGAGGCTAGAATGTGCAGTCGCCATAGCCAGGTGATTTTTGGCAGTTGGAGGGGTTTCAGGCTGAATTCTTCAATGCTAGGGCCTCGGCTAAAATAGCGTTCGAATATGATTATTCCATCCAAGCAATTTGCAGGGATCTTGGATGGCTTCAGGTCGGAAGTGATACGTTTCTCGTTGGTGGAGGACATGGATGGTGCGACGTCCGTTTTGCATCGGGGAAGGATTTTCGAATAATTAGTTTGCTTCACTTGAGTAATGCTATCTCGAGTCCTGTATAAGTATCAGCTCGATCCCTAGAAACCATGTCTATCCCAACATCCAACTCCATTCGTTCTCTTCATCGATCTATTCAGACATCCCAACTTTCAAAATGGTTCAACTCAAGGCTGCTGCTCTCGCCCTTCTCTTCGCAAGCCAGGCGCTTGCCAGCCCTGTCCCGGAGCTGGACTCCCGACAGGCCTCCGTCAGCATTGATGCCAAGTTCAAGGCCCATGGCAAGAAGTACTTTGGAACTATCGGTGACCGCGGCACCTTGACCAAGAATGCAAAGAACCCGGCCATCATCAAGGCCGACTTTGGTCAACTGACCCCGGAGAACAGCATGAAGTGGGATGCTACTGAGCGTTAGTGAACACTCTCGGCGTGACTCGAATATCAAAAGCTAATTTGGAGAATAGCCAGCCAAGGCCAGTTCTCCTTCTCGGGATCGGACTACCTGGTATGTACCTTGGCCGTTTTCACGAGATATGCGTATGCGTCTTTGCCTTGTTCTTACACGTCGTAGGTCAACTTTGCCCAGTCCAACGGCAAGCTGATCCGTGGTCACACCCTTGGTGAGTTCCCTAACCCTTGAATTTTTCTGTTGTATAGCGAAAGCTAAGACTGTGTAGTCTGGCACTCCCAGCTCCCTTCGTGGGTCTCCAACATCTGGGACAAGAACACCCTCATCAACGTGATGAAGAACCACATCACCACCGTGATGACCCACTACAAGGGCAAGATCTACGCCTGGGTAAGTCCCTCCACGGATCAATTCTAAAAAGCCATCTTATTGACAGTTGATCTTCAGGACGTCGTCAACGAAATCTTCAACGAGGACGGTTCCCTCCGTAACAGCCACTTCTACCAGGTCATTGGTGAGGACTACGTGCGCATCGCTTTCGAGACTGCCCGCGCCGCCGACCCCAACGCCAAGCTGTATATCAACGACTACAAGTGAGTGATTCCTTTCGCCTCTCCTTAGAACTCATTGAGTCTGACGTGAACTTCAAAGCCTGGATTCTGCCGGCTACAGCAAGGTCAACGGCATGGTCAGCCACGTCAAGAAGTGGATCGCTGCTGGTATCCCCATCGATGGAATTGGTAAGCTTCTCACCATCAGGCTCGCTGTGAATAAGTGCTGACTCGCTTTCAGGCTCTCAAAGCCACCTGGGCGCTGGTGCTGGTGGCAATGTTGCTGGATAAGTACCCCCCTCAGCCCTCAATTCACTTCACAACAACTAACGACCCCTCACAGCTCTGAATGCTCTCGCTAGTGCTGGCACCAAGGAGATCGCCATCACTGAGCTCGACATTGCTGGCGCTAGCTCCACCGACTACGTCAACGTGAGTACCTTGTGCCTTGTTCGATATAATGGGCTTCATACTAACAATCGTTTCTCATAGGTCGTCAAGGCTTGCCTGAACCAGCCCAAGTGCATCGGCATCACCGTCTGGGGTGTTGCTGACCCCGTGAGTAGCCCCTTTCTCTATTTGGTGTTAAAGAAGACATTGTATCCTAACAGTGAATGATACAGGACTCGTGGCGCTCCAGCTCCAGCCCTCTGCTGTTCGATGGCAACTACAACCCCAAGGCTGCCTACAACGCCATTGCCAGCGCGCTCTAGAAGCTTTGTTTTCAACATGTCTTGAACTGAGCAAAGGAGAAGTGTCTCCTGGCAGACCACGCTACATGCACGGTTTCCAATCCTTCGGGTGATCTTCTCGGACCCACTTACTTCCTTTTATCTCTTCCTTCCTTTCGTCGATTTGCAGAGCAAATTTGTTTTATTTCACTCATATAGCTCCAGTTAGCTCGTCTTGAGCTGCCGCCAGTTTAGGTAGTTTGTATCAAATCATCCCACAACGTGGAGTTTTCCTTTCTGAATATGTCGCTTAATGATGGTGATAACTGGTAATTTGAAAATTGATGAATTGTGCGAAGGATGGGGATGATGTCCCCCACTTGGAGCAGGCACTCCTGAGAATCGCCCAGCGCACGCGGCGGGCAGAAGATGTTGATTGTGAGATCCAGGATGAGAGGGGTGATAGTAATTAGGAGGAAGAAGAGGTAAATGGACGAGATCATGAGAATTCTTAGTCGACGATAAGCCTACAAGCCACGGTACTAGTTTATTAGCTCGATGCTACGTCGGTAGTACTCCATGCCCACAGTATGTCCATTGTCTAGTCGATAATAAGCTATTCTGACACAAACTCCAAAGACAGTCCTGATTTCAGCCCATGAACTACAGACCGGTTTAGGTCTCTGAGGCTCTGTGCTGTGTTTGGGCAATTGATCATGACTACGGAGTGAAGGGCGTACTTAAAAAACACAGCACGGGTGGTGAATACGTCAGTTATATCTTCTATTCACAGAGATAAGAGGATATCTATAAACGATCAAACTCTCCAAGCCACCTTCCGCCTGCACAAATGTACGTTGTGAAGAAAAATAAGATAACGGAGAATGGAAGGAGGTGCTCTCCGTAGGAAACAGCAACCTGTTGCTGTTTCCTTTTGCACTTAACCCCCGAGCAGTCTGACTCAGGCCAGCGTAAATTGTCACGGGTATTTCTACC
The DNA here is from genome assembly GCA_024706585.1 of Penicillium simplicissimum. Lineage (NCBI taxonomy): Eukaryota > Fungi > Ascomycota > Eurotiomycetes > Eurotiales > Aspergillaceae > Penicillium > Penicillium simplicissimum. The sequence continues at coordinate 2,810,099 of JAMZTW010000061.1, forward strand.
CGCATGCTGGCACTCGAGTCATTCAAGCAGGACTATTCGACCCCTGCTCCACCTCGCCCCCACCAACCACTGTTTCGTGTGTGACTAGGTTGACAGGGCGTTCAGGCTCATCAATAGCCCCCACGCCGAGCTGCCTGCCAGGCGAAGGCGAGCGAATCACCGAACGGCCAACACGGAACAACGGCGGTTTAGGCGACTCACGCTGCGCTCCACGCTTGCGCGATCGGTGGCTCGGCCCGGCAGCATGCTCACGAGGCGTTGCGGTACTGTGCGTGTGGCGGATGTTGGAGATGGGCACTGGTTCCGGCTCATCAACAGTACTAGTGCTGATGGCGCTGGAGATGGTGCGGGGTAGGTTGTAGCCTGCTTTTCCAACCGGGACAGATAGACCGTGGACGACCTGGACGAATTAGTCCGATTCGAAATGAGAGAAGAGGTGGAAGACTTACGATACTGCATATCACCAAGAACCACACCACCACGTTGATGGCGTCCATGACTTGCTGGGCATCTTCTCGAACCTTGCCGTCAACGGTAATCTCCCGGAGGAATTCTCGGCTGACGGAGAGGTAGAAGATAGCGCCGACGCCAATTGGGCCGAAGAATCCGACGAATGCTGCGTGGGACAAGTGCTCGATTTGGTGGATGTACTTGTGCATTGCGAGGATGATTGGCATCCGGCGAAGTAGCAAGATCAGAACGCCCAGGAAGATGAGGCGGTAGATCGGGATGATGTCGTTGTTCAAGAATGATGACCAGGGACAAACAGCGCCAAACCACATGAAGACCGCCAGGTTGAGAAGCATGTCAATGGTAGGCTGGAGCGAGTCGTCCATGGTTTCGAGGCGGAACCAGTCACTATGCTTGTCAGAATCACCTTCCACCATAGACCTGGAATGATGACTTACTCTTGCGTGAAGACATTACCCGCGACAAAGCATGCGAGAAGGTCATCAGTGCCGATCATACCACAAGTGCCCACGATGAAGAGCTATTCCCCGGCGTCAGCAAGAATCGGAGATTTTGCACCTTGTCCATAGATAGGGTATACTTACGGCAAGCGCGATAGCAAAGACCAGGAAACTCTCACGGTCAACATACCGCTTCTCCTCGGCCCAGTGGAGAAGTTTCCGCGACAACCAACCGACCGCAATGCCGTACACCACACTCAATATGATCGTATACAGCCAAGTCTCCAAAAACCACAAGCCCATCGCCTTCCCCACCCACCCACTATACCCTTCACCGTCCATTCCAACATACTTGAGCAAATAAATGCCAAAGAAAAGAAAAGGATACCCCAGACCATCATTCGCGCCAGACTCGGCTATAATGATTCGCTGCAGCGGGCGCGGCACATGCTTGTCGGCAAATTTGCCCTTAACAATAGAATTGGACAGGACCGGGTCAGTAGGCGTCACGCAGGCGGCGACGATCAGCGCATGGAGGAACGCAAAGTTAGGAACCATAGCCCAGATTACCAGGCTACTACACAGCCACATTGCCGTCATGCCGGGGCCGAGGAGAAGTGACAAGCTCCGCCATTCTATCTGGAGATAACGTTTGGGGAGCTGGACGCCTGCTAGAACCAACTGTACACCTAGGACTAGGCGGGTGAAGTGCAAGGTGATAGCCTCGAGATTCAGCTCCGAGTGCAGGGCGTAGTCATCCGGGCGGATGAAATTGGCGGCATGTGGAGAGAATGCGACGCCCGCTAGGAGCGAGATGACTGCGGACGAGATTAGGAGCGGTTCCGTGCAATGAAAATTTAATTAGGTTATTTGACAGGATGGCTTACGGGCTTCGGAGAGGTAGAATCGCTCCTTGAATAGGTAGGATACCAGACCGAAGAGGGAGATAAAGCCCCCGAGCGTCGCACAGACGATGTTAAAGTTGATCAGGGCGAGAGTTGGCATCTCGACGTCCTTGGCTTTTGCTCGGCGGCGGGGTTCTCGACGAAGCGACCACTGGTAATGGGAAAATTGACCAGAGGTGAGGAATCGGAATCAGTCAAAAGTTTTTCGTTTGACTCGATAATAGTAGAATTCACGGGGAATCTAGATTAATCCGCGATTGGCCTGCTTCGAACTGCCACAAGCAGAAAAAAACGTGACAGCGGGGTAGGAAAAGCAAATGTTAGGCAATCATAGTCTTGAGGTCTTGGATGCGACGCAGGGCGACCATATGGTGGGGTTGAAAGAGTTGCAATAATAGGAAGGGAGCCACTGTGAAAACGGTGTTTCTTCTTTCTCTAAGTGAGTAGCCTATCGAGCAAGACCGGGGATGCAGGGAGAGGCGGAGGTGAAAATGCAAACGGGTTGGATGCGGAGGAAGACGCCCACGAGGTCTTGGCAGGCCGCGATAAACGCCCGATCCCTCCTCAGTTCCGATCTCCGCCCTGGGGAGGGGCATCCCTAGTACGTCACTGGTAGCGAGGTACGAAATTCTCCTGGTGGCTGAGATTCACCAGACAGCCTAACTTTGAAAGCCGATCTAGAAATCTATACCTACACCGACTTCTACATGTACCAGGTTACACTGCGTGCGGCCTGCATAATCAAATCGCCTCGGCGAACAAGACACTGATCCGGGCAACATGACTTGGTTATCATAGCTCTGGAAAACATACAATGACCATGTTCAAAAATCATCATCATCATCATCATCATCCTCATCAAATACCGCTGCAGGCACCCTCCGACTGATTTCCAATGCCTCGGCCTTTTGCCTCACTCCTTCGTGGGCCCCGTTGACCGCCAGCCGATCGGCGGCCTCGTTGCCGGGGTCGCGATTATGTCCCCTAATCCACTGGAACAATGTCTTTACCTTAAGCTCATTCCGCTCTTCAATCTTCACCAAGATTGACTCGATCAGGTCGCGGTTCTCAACTGGCTTGTTGTCTTTGGTCATCCAGTTGTTGCGTCGCCAATTGACAAACCACACAGTCACACAGTCAATCGCGTAGCGACTGTCGGTGAAGATGGTAACATCCCGGTGACGAGGCGCGATATCAATGGCTCGCTGAATGGCGGTCAGCTCTGCGCGTTGGTTGGTTTGACGGCTTCCTTTCAGTGGCTCCGAGACATTCCTGCTAGGACAATCAAGAGTGAGTCAGAATACCTTGGCCATAGGTTGGTAAGCCAAAAAAAGGGAAACAAACCTCGAGTCCCCGGGTCCAAAATATACACCCACCCCAGCCGAGGCCAGCTTGGTACCATTTCGCAGTGAGCTCCCATCTGTGTATATCCGTAACATGCCCGGGATCCCCGCGGCCTGTGTTTTCGTGGCAGCCTTCTTGGCCACGGTCTTGTACACCATGTTGCCCGTAGCCGGATCCAGTAGTACATTGGGGTCGAACCCGTCCTCCGCCCCTTGTGGCAGAGGTCCTTCACCAGGCGGGAACTCGACACCGTCTGCGTCCTTGGGATTCTCCGTGGTCATTCCGGGAGCCCCAAATTCAAGCGACGCAAGCGCCCCTTCTTTCCCAGCGTTCACGAATTCCTCCGCCTCTTCGCGCGTCGAGAATTTTCGGTATCGGGGTCGCGTAAAGCCGCGAATCTGTTCTTGTGCTGCGGTCCAATCTGTGTACACACCAGGCACTCGGCCCCGTTGGATTCCATAAAACCGTGTATTTTGGGCGCCGTGTGTGGACGCATTTGCGGATGGGACGTTGGCGCCGGATAGAAACGCGTTGGCATCTTCGAATGTGAGAAAGGATTGGACTAGAAAAGACGCATCCAAGGTTAGTATTGAGCGACGAGATAAGGCGCGTCGTGGAGCTCGTAGAGCCTACGGAGCTGGGGCCTGGTGAGCTTCCGGGTCACTCACAGATAGCTCCTTTGAAGCCGGTGATCTGGGCCAGGCAGTCAGGCCAGCTGTAGTAAATGCCAGGCTTGTTTCCCTTCTTGACAGCGTATAGTTTATTGCCGGTCGGTCTCTTGCGCTTGGTCCCGGCAGTTGGCGAAGGAGAGGGTTTGGAACGAGGGGACGTTTTCGACCCGGGCGCTGGGCTGGGCGAGGGCGTGGTTTCGTTCATTGGGTCGGCTTGGTGCTCGTCGGCAGTCAAGTCGAGCAGTTCGGGTACAGCCAAGGTTCTGGTGGGTATGAGAGTCGCGGAAAAGGGTCTGAAGGTGGGATAGTCGAGATTGGAACGTGGAAGAACTGCCGGGCAAAATCTCCAGCAGTGCGGAGAGGATTGCGGATGGAGCCTGGGAAGCGAGCACCAAGACCCCAAGTTTGGGGCTATAGTACAGACGCGTCTGCTAATTGTGAAAAGCCCCGAAGCGAAGGGGGTTCCTTACGAAGCGCAGAGAGGAGGGTAGCGTTTGTAGAAAGGGAGGGGGAGGTGGTGGTCCTGAAACTGGAGTGAATCCAACTGGAGAGGAGGAGGGGGGGAATCTTGCCTGACTGGGGCCTCCGCAGTGGCTCCCGTCCGATAACCTCGTCGTGTCTGCACGTTTGATTTGCTCGATTTTGAAGATACAACCAGGATGTTACATTTTCAGGTGATCAGAGGTGGTTCTTGAGCGCAAGTGGTATTCTATTAAATGATTTGATCCTTGTCGCCGAATATGTAACATGATTGTATTGGAAGCCTTCATCGGTTGTATCCATATATGCTTTCCGGAACACTATAAATTCTACAGGAGGATGGAAGAAATTCCCAAAGAAGATCATCTTGCTACCTAGATACTCTCAGGACAACTAGGTAGGTAAAATCTCCTTGCGAGCTATTCTCCTGATGCAGCACTGCAGCCTGTCAAGTCAACAACCTAACTACATCCTTTCCATGACCCTGGCAACGGCCAATTTTGCCTCTTGCTGGATACTCTTGAACAATCCATCAACTGATAAAATCTGGTCAATGACACCGACACCGGTCCCTCTGCGGTCATGTGTCAGTGCCTATTCCAGGTAAACGACATCCCTAAGGTTGCCAAAGGGACACAAAACTTACGCCCACACTGTGCGTCTCTGATCCTCTCCTTTCTCTTTGGCCTCCTTATATCTTCAAATTATATCTTCGTCGCTTTCGCCACTCTGAGACTCGTTATAACTGATGCCAATAATGGCTCTGCCATCATATTGTCTCGGAAAGACGTCTGTAGATTGATAGACATCGTGCTTGGTCGTCCTGATGGTCGAGACGCCACCATCCGTCGCAGCTATGATCGACTCTTTCATTGACAGGGGAGCCGGGCACTCCGAAGTAGCGAGGAACTGACCTCAATCAGCGCTCTATCTGAGTTTGACGTCCTACCTATAAGGTTGTGGCATGCTTACCCTCGTCCCCATGACAATACCATCGGCACCTAGTCAGGTTACTACCCATCCATCATCTTGACCGTTCGAGATATTGGAAGTGACTCACCTAACCCCAGGGCAGCCACACATCCCCGTCCATCTACAATCCCGCCAGCAGCAAGAACTGCAATCTCATCGGCTCTTGTACTCCTGGCCACAAGATCTCGCACCTCGGGCAAAAGCGCCATCAAACTAGCCCCCTGCGCCCACTGATGCCCTCCAGCATCGACACCTTGCACGACCAGGACATCAACCCCCTGTGCCAGAGCACGTTCAGCAGCTTGCACAGTTCCCACTTGAATAAAAACCTTGACATCCCAATGACCTTTGCTCTGCACTTTGCGAATCGCGTCGATCATCGGTTGATGATCATCATCCGACTTGGGAAATGACAACCAAACCCCGGCAACTCTATGCCTTTCGAGGACGGCGACGGCATTTTCTTCAAATCCCGCTGGCGTAAAAGTGATGAAACCAATCCCGATTGGTAGAGTTCGAGTTGAAGCAATGGTGCCAAGTTCCGCACGCACTTGTGTCAGGCGTGCATCGAGAGTTGCGAGTTGAGTTGACTCGGGTCTGAAGTCAAAACCACCACCGATAAAGCCTATGATGGTGTCAGTGAGCTATTATTTTTGATTTGATGTGTACTCGCCGATTGGAGCGAGCCGCTTGGATCCGGTCAACGGACGATCAGAGCAAGCATTCCATTAAAATAGATTATTTTTCCCCGTGGTGTACACATACCAAAGCCACCAGATCTGGTGACCGCACCTGCTAGGCGACAATCGGTAAATCCAAGCATGGGTGCATTCGCAATGAAAGGCGTGGTTGTGTGTGGAAACCATTGCTTTAGGAGACGTTCTGGTGAGCTTGTTGATGCCATGGCGAATCGCTTATAATGTGAAAATAAACCGTCTGATCTTAGAAGCAAAAGACTCGATGTTACAGGTATGGAAGTCGCGCAAAAGAAGGCATTGATATGATCTGGAGCACTTCATGCAGGCTTACTTGAAGTAAAGAGACAATTGGACTCGTATAACTCTAAAGTGTTCTACCCCGCTCCGTCGTGCCCGGATCCGACCTCAAGGACAGGTTGACTAATGCAGGATTGTTGGACAACTACTACGATTGGTAATCAATGTCATTTTTCACCTAGAATAAATGAAGCCAAAGAGATCAAAATAACTACTTTCGTGTATGTGGAATAGTACGTGTCGATCAGCTGGTGTTTCGTGAGTCTGGCTACATCAAATTCACTCCATGATGGAAGTGGCTGGGTGAACTTCCCAAGGCCTATAGAAAGACCGTTTCATTCTTCTTCGTTGCTCCTTCTGTGTTTAGACTGCGACTTTCTCGGGATTTTCCTCTTTATCGCAGAACATAATGTCCATTTATATCGTTTAGCAACAGGAGAGTAGCTCTAAGCCTCGTCCACCATAAGGAAGTTCACCCAACATTCCGCAAGTATCAAAACGACACACAGTGTCTTTCATGAGCCCGGATCGCTGGGTAGCTGGTTCACATACGACAGCCGTTCTAGCCCTATAATCATGTACCTCAAGACCGATTATAATCTGACGGGACCAAGGCAAGCTTCGTGTCATTGATACAAAATAGTGCGCGACTTCACGAGTCTCATCAAGGCACACAACTAATAAGACAGGCGCTTAATCAGTATGGCTATAGAAATTAGCGCTCTACCAGTGGTCGAAAAATGGCCTGCAAGCTAGAAAACTGGCGCTTAGCCATGAGACTTTGAAAGTCAATTTCAGTCGCTATCGAGGAGTCGGATGTAGACGGGGGCTCATACCACACGATGTGTAGGTGAACAAGCTAGGGTATAGTTCTCATTTTTTTTTGTCTTTGACGCCCAACTCTCATTTTTCAGCCTCCAAGCTTCCCTTCAACCGAGCCCCAGAGCTCCCCTATCGCTCTAGCGGCAGTCGACTTTGTCCCCAGTCATTATGATCACCGCACACTCCATCTTCCCTACTCTATTGGTCTGGGCTAGGTAGTCAACCACTAGCCAGTTGCTGGCGCTGTTCCACGCAGCCAACACCGCTCAATTATTTGGGATATCTCGGCCCTCTTGAGCAGGCTATTTCCCTATCGTCAACTCCGATGCAGGTATCCTAGGTCGACGTGGCTACCTTCCAGTCGCCTTGGACAATAACGGTGGTACTATTCAATTGAAAGCAAGGCGTGGTGGTGCTCTGTTATCCATAGCACTACTTGCAGTTCAAGCCCACAAGCCGCCGGGCAGGAATTCCTTCGAAAACTCAAACACGGGTTTGGCCTGCGCGTGTCATACACTCCATATAGAAATCAGACATGGCGTGTATACTATGATCAGCTTGTTTGGGCGTTCCCACGTAGTCGTCTCGTCGCAAGAGCAAGGGCTCTGTGCACAAGGGAGAGATTGCTTCGACACCTATGGGGCTCGAGAGATTCTTAGTGTGCCAGGCTCGAAACAGCGGCTAGAAGTTTGGACAACAGTGAGAGAGGCTTTAACCGAGGTTATAGCAATATGAAAATGAGGAAACTGAGGAAAAGATGCTGAAAATTTCAGAAGACAAGGGCGATTAGGAAGTCAAGGATAGAAGCACAAAGAGCAACAGGCACGTCCTCTATTGAATTCTCTCGCAAGTCGGGACGTTGAAGATCAGAGCTTGAGGCAGGAAGTGGAAGGACGAAGCGCGAGAGCCGGAAGGAGCTCTTCACTCAAAAGACCGAGAACAGGAAGCAAACAGTAAAGAGACTGTGACAGTGGTATAAATCTCCGGCAATGATTACTTGAGCTTCACTTGGTACCCCTGGAGGGGCACAGAGGATACAGGGGGAAGTTTAACCTTGCAAGCAGTCACTGTTGAAGAACCCGACGTGTGAAGAAGAGCTACACCCTACTTGCCCTGCCAAGCAAATCTCGTGTTTGTGTTCGCCCGCATTTTGCCTCCTATTGAGGTTTAGCCCTGCCGATCGCTGATGTAAACGACTCGTATAAGGCGAGGCTAAGTGAAGAAGCAATGCTATTTTTAGCCTATTGGGGATCCAATCTTCACAACATCGTGTTCATCAAGATTGAAATGAGATTGCTGATCGTTCTCTCCCTGCCAAGCAATCTCGTGTTTTCTTCGTACGCAGTATGCCTCCTCCAAAGGTATAGTCCCTGCCGATCACCGAAGACGCTCGTATAGAGCCAAGCTAACGCTGAAGAATCGGGACTATTTTTGGCAGGAATCCGATGTTTTGGCCCCAGATCGTATTTGCCCCGGATATTCACTACTATGAAGTCCATGATGGCAACTCTTTTGGCCCCAAGGTAGGATTGATATTCTGAAGCAAACGGCATCTTCCTCGTATGATGAATGGACGAGACGAAGAACGTGTAATTGTGGGGGCTTTGTGGATGATTCCTTGAGCGACAGGTACGAGCTCCAACGAAGAAGCAATCGCGTTTCTTCCAGCGACTCATCATCGACAATGCATTATTTGGTGCGACAAGATCTTCCCAGCTTTCGTATTACCTAGACCCTGAAATGCAGCACTAAATTTAGACAAATCTACCTCGGTGATGTTCGTGTTCGTCGGTGCTCGAGAGCAAGAAGATCAGCACTCGGTGAAGATTAATGTGCCTGTCATAGTATATAAGGGTCCAGGTTCAACCCGATACTCGGCTTTTTCATCACAAGCACAAAGCACTTCAAAGTCTTCACAATCTTCGCCTCCTTTCACTTGAAACACCATCACTAAGCAAAATCCATCGAGTTCCAACAACTGTTCGCCATCATGCATTTCACCAACCTGGCTGTAGCCTTCGCGGCTGCCTTCTCTATGGCCAATGCCTACGCCATCGATGGGGATGGTGTCAACTGCCGCACCGGTCCCTCGACGAACGATGCGGTCGTCACCACATACGCGCGGGGCCACGACGTCACTCTCACCTGCCAGACTCACGGCCAAGAGATCAAGGGCAGCACTATCTGGGACAAGACCTCTGACGGCTGCTACGTCACGGACTACTACGTGAAGACCGGCTCTAGTGGCATGGTCACCAAGGACTGCAGTGGTGGCAGCTCCGGCGGCGGCGGTGGCAGCTCGTCCTACGAAGGCAAGATCAGCCGCCAGGAGATCATCTCCCGCGGTGAGTTCTGGGTCTCTCGCCACGTCCCGTACTCCATGAACGCTGAGTACCCGGACCCCAATGGCCGCAAGTACCGCACCGACTGCTCCGGCTTCGTTAGCATGGCTCTCCATGCCTACTCTCCCGGCTACAACACCGTCAGCCTCCCCGATGTGGCCAAGCCCATCTCCTGGGAGGACCTCCAGCCCGGTGACCTTGTCGGTACTCTTGGACCTGGCACTGGTGGTGCTGCTGGTCACGTCACTCTGTTCCACTCGTGGGCTGATAGCTCTCACAAGGAGTACAACACCCTTGAGTGCCGCGGTACCTACGGCTGCGTTGCTTACAAGCGTGCTGTTGGCTGGAAGGATGGTAGCTTCACTGCTAAGCCCTACCGCTACAACCTGGTTGAGTAAATAGACGTTTGAGGACAACCACGGAGTTGAATAGAGATTGTGACGGTTCATTTCTACCTGTATACTTTTATCAAGAGGAGGTGTTGGAATGGCTTCAGATGATGTATCTAGACTGCCTTCTGTTTTTTGAATTTCTCTAAGGTTCTTCTGCCATTCAATAACTCTCTGAATATTAAACTTTCGTCAAGATATTTACTCATTCTCTTCGTAGTTGTTTTAGTGTCATATCGCCAGACCGCTGGGTAACGAGTCCAAATCGAGATATAGTCAGACGATCGAAGTGTAACTGAAACGGCTAGAGTTTGACGGCTATGCCTCTCTAATCTGCACGTACTCATTCTTTGCTGGAAAAACATGATATTGAAGGACTTGTGGCTCGAAACTGGAAGAGATAAAAACCAGGATTTAGCATGGGTCCCGGATGAGCATGCTCTGGCTTTTTACCAGCAGCTGAAGAAACAGAGAGAAAACCCGATGAGGACAAAGTGGAAGCAGACGAAACGCGTATTAGCCACGGTGATATAAACAACGGGGTGCATGATCGGAATAACAAAACAGAAACCTCAGTGTTCCCCGGGTTCGCGAATGGAAAATGAGCCCTAGAATTTGCGCCTTGCATCAAGACTTACGACGAAACAACACTTTCCCAGCCAGTCAATAGACATCAAGCACAATGCATTATCCTCAAGTCTCCTTGGCCCATTGGTTCCCATTCCACAGACCACCAGTAGTCCACAGCCAATAGTCCCGTCCCTTGATCAGCCAAACCATCAGACTAGGCAGCGCATAACCCATCGCTGCGCCTACGCCTTTACTTTGTCCGATCGGCACCACTTGAGTTTCTCGGGTGTCTTCCTTGAATACGCGATCTTCAACGGCGGCAAGCTCAGGGGTCTCTGACGCGAGGAGCAAATCGCGCTTGATATTCGCGCAAAGTACCGGCATTGCACTGAGGATGGAGTGTACAGCCGGCCGAGCGTATGTCGCTGCATCGCCAATAGCATAGATCCGAGGGCCGGCTCTATCAACTCGCAATGTTGGGCTTGTCTGGACGCGCCCATCCGGTGCTAGAAGCGCCTTTGCGACGAAATCAGTGTTGGGACTTGTCCCTGTCGCGGGGATATAGATGTCTGTCTCAAGAATTTGGCCATCAGACAGTCTGACAGTTGTTGTTGTCTTTGACGCGGTTTCAGTGCCTGCAATTGGTGGATCCACGGAGACGACCTTGGTATTTTGAGAACTGTTACTCCAACTCTAGCGAGGTAGCCCTCTGCCGTTCGAGCGATGCTATCTCGAAGGACCGGCAGAATCTTAGAGCCATTCGTCACCACGGTAATGGCAACCTTTGGATTCTCTATCTTGCATTCGAAAAATCCAGCCCGTCCGTTCAGGTACTCGCCTAATTCCCCCGCTGTCTCGATACCGACCGGGCCTCCCCCAGCGATAAGAATAGTCTTAGCTGTGGAAAGAGTATTACGAAATGAAGTCCAGTTCTCGCGAAGAGTTTCCGTATCGCGATTGATTCCAAGTAATGGAGATGGTGTTGATGCCCCGGTGGCAATAACGAGCGCGTGGAACTCTACTGTCTTCTCCGTCCGTTGTGTCGCAGATCTCACAATAACAGTTCTACTGTCATGATTCAGGTTGATAGCCGATCCTTGCTCGAAGCGAAAGTTTTGGGAAGGGTGCTGCTGAAATATTCTCGGAATTGAGACAAAACGTTTATCCTGGGGGAAGAAATCATCTGAGATCATGGCGCGTGGACAAGCAGGGCGACACATGGTTTCGGTTGATGGACTGATCAGGAAAACCTTGTAGGTCTCGGGTTGTGGAAGGCATGGAATTGCATATTTGAGGAGGTAGTGCGCTGTGGAGATGCCAGCGTAAGAGCCACCAAGGATGACAATATTCTTCTGAGAAGATGTGGGTATAGCCATCTTGAGTCGGGTTGAGTTCAAGTCAAGACTCAAAAGCGCTCCGCTGGACTTAAGTATTAGACCCAGCCCAAGACTGAGTGAAACGCGGTCCTCTGACCGTCACTACGAAGCTCCTACACAGCTACTGCTAGACCGCATTTCGTGCACAGTAAAGCTGGCACATTCTCACAGCCTTGGTCTAGCATAAGACCTATCACTGAACAGTGAACCGGCCTATCATGGGTCACGATGAGGATGGTGGCTGTCGGACGCTAACATCCCTGCTAATTTTCGGGCCTTCGGATCGCGCACAACCGATGCTGATTAATCGTCTTGAAGTCTCTCCTTAAACGTGTGCCTTCGCGTGCGGAACTATCATTTTTGGATGGTAATATTATCATTAATAGGTGCCCAGGTGCTAGAGCACGGATATCTCGTTATAGACTATATTGATAAGCTAGATATACGGATACTATCAGAAACGTAGGGCTACTTACCCTATTATCTAGAAAGAATAGCTAACCTCTACCGGGACTTATCTCGTATTATACTTTCCTTAAGCTAGTAGCTATTACCCTAGATAGGGTCTTAGACGATAGACTCTAACGGAGTATTATAACTTGCTAATAGGCCCCTCACTCTTCGCCTTTATCAGTTAGAAAATACTAATATGGATCCCGACCAACATCGGTCGGGATTTAACATCTCCATCAACCGATTTATATTACCTAGATATTTTATCCTATCACGACAGCCGTATACGGTACCAGCCGAACTCCATCCATGATGAGGAAGACGGACGTGCCCAGGTAGCGAATTTGAGTATCATGCGGGCGCTACTTCCCCATTTCAACAATCGAGAGCTCCGCCAAGGACCGTTCTTCTATAGCCTCACAGACCTGCATCAAAGCAATATTTTTGTCGACAATCAATGGCATATCAAATATCTTCCGTCGAGTTAAGAGCTCCTTTGTAGAAGATGCACGAAGCTGTGCAACGAGAGAAGTGAAAGACGTAAGGGGAGAGGGGAGCGAGGATCCTGTATTTATTGGATAAGATCATACAGATACGAGTCCGACTCACGGAGCCTCGCACCATACTGTGGCTACGCCAACGGGGCTCCTTAATACCTACCTTGATAGCTGTTACCTTCAATAGAGATTATTAGGTGTTCTCTGTCCAGAGTGAAACTGACACGTCATCGATGCAGAGGCCAGTGCTTTGCATACCCGCGGAAGATCAGCAAACCCAAAAAGTTATGCGAGTGGAAGTAGTCGATTGCGGGGGTCAGCGCGGGCAGATATCTACATACTGTAGTGGGGGATTTGGTTATGCGAAGAGTTTTGGACAGACCAGAGGATCGCGAAAGAGTGCTAGGGGCGTCCACAACGAGAAATTTCTCCCATGTTCTCCGGAAATGTCACGAAGCCAGTTCAAGAAAAAAAGCCTTGGAGTCAGCATAATCTCGACCCAGTACACTTCCCCACTGCATTATCACAGCATTTTCTGACGCAGATTTCGAGACCAATCACGGAACTACGAGTAGGGGTTTCTGGCCAGACCGTTCGGAACCCTGTCCTTTCTTCATTGGAAAGGATTTGAAGAGGAAGAACACATAACAGGCCTCTTACATGCTGGGTTGTCCGGCGTGGTTGTGGGGGCAGCGCATGGGCCTGCTTTGCTTCGAATATTTAACATCTGCCATGCCCTACCTTTCCGTCTACACGGTTCCTTACAACACCGATACTATATTTACCTCTTTCTTTCTTTTCTTGACAATGCCCGCCCCGGTACCAATTAGAGAAGCTATCGTCCAAATCTCACCTTCCCTATGGCGCCTTGGTACTACGGTGGAATGTAGAAGAGCTGCTGGACAAAACCTGACTTGCAGAATGGAAGGACGGCGACTTATGGTACATGCTGCGGGTGGCGCCGTCTGAAGAGTCATCTAGTATTCCTATCACATTCTCTGATGATGTCCGTCTAGTCCATGAAGGTGGCACCCTATCGGCAGCCTGGGCTAGGGGAAACAAATCATTCTGCAAAGTTAAGAGGGGGGACTCCGTAACTAACTCTGAGAGTGAAGCCATCGACTTTGTCCGAAGAAATGTTCCTCAGGTACCGATAACTAAGGTGATTCATTCCTGGATCGATAACGACCTGTCTTTCTTGGTACTCAGAAGAGTTTGAGGTACAACGCCGAGGGACGCTTGGTACACTCTGTCCCCGACTTAGCAAGACTTTATCCTAGATGAAGTTGTCCACCTGTGCAATTACTGGTTGATCTATAACGTCGCCACTCCTTTAAAATGTCTAGGGAGGCCTAGTTCTGGAACTTTATCTTGCTCGTACGAGTAAGGAGACTTTGGAACCTTTGACAGTCTCTGAGTGCAAAAGATACTTTCACGGAGGATTTGACGGAACTCCTGACATTGGCGATAAATTCTACCTGTATCATCCCGACCTAGGACCGGGTAACATTATGGTTTCAAACCAGAAGATATCAGCTATCATTGACTGGGAATCGGCTGAATTTTACTCTCGATTTTGGATCGCGACTAAACCGTCCGTTTCTCCGGGGCTTGACTTCTACCCGCCGATTCCTGGTGTCGAGGATGTTGAATGGCGGAGGCGACTGAGAGCGGGACTGGAAGAACATGGCTATCCTCGTTTCTCCGAGTGGTATATGAAGTGGAGGAAGACAATCTCCAGGGGTCCGTAATGAGCTTGCCATGGAAAAGAGAACTGTACACCCTCCACTAATACATATACCGCTCAATATGATTAGCTCAGATTACCGTATCCAAATGAACCCCACTGGAAAGTTCAAATTATGAAGTTACTTAATTCATCTCTAAAAAAATTCCTAATCCGATGGCCTTTTATCCCGAATCAAGGCTTAGCAAACGCGGCCTGGATATTAACTTGTAGCTAATGAAAGTCAAGTCCGCTGAGTTTTGCATTTAGAAGACCCGACAAAGCGATCCATTGATGTGATGCGCGAAAGTCTCACTACCCACACAGTGGGGGCACCATAATAAGTTGTCAGGATCATATTTCTGCTTGATCAAATGAAGACGGGGGTAATTTTCCCCCCAGAGTGCCCACTGCCAATTGGGTTCCCAAGAGTTGGCCTTCGGTATCCCATCAGTAATTTGCGAAGCAATATCAAGTATTTGGAGGAAGAGAGCTTGGCTATACCTCGTTATAATACACGCCAGAGTCTGGGGCGAGTTGTCGCATTGAATATCCGGTAATATTTGTCACGCCCGCAATGGCTCTTTCGGCGTCAGATTCGGGGAGCAGATCATTCCATTGAACACTACTGATCAAGTGAACAACGGCATCCCGCCAAGCTGGGTTCAAGGCACTATCAACTGGCTTGTGACTAATAGTCATGGTACCCGAAAGGGAGGGACTGGAGACCCCATCCTATAAAGTCAAATTCTTGCTTAGCCTCTCCTTTGCCTGTTTTGATGCGGTAATCTTACCGCAAACGCTTCATTCCTTTCTCCAATGATCTCAAGCATCTTTGCAAACGAGCGTGTATCCTCGACTGCCTTGCGGGGAAGAAGTCGACTTGCACGGGCCCCACGGTGAGTACCAGCGTCCCCACCTGAGGGCGCTATTTTCTCGATGAGGGACCAAACCGGCAACCAAGTGGTAGAAGATGAACTATCCACGATCTTCTTATGCCTCTGGATATGATTTATGAGTGGACCAATCAAGTAATCGATCGAGCTAGTGTCCTTGGTGTTGAACTGAAACATCGTGTACTGAAAGCTCTGTGGCGACCCGCCAATAGTGTAGTAGCCCATCACGCCTGCGTCCTGGAGCTTGATCATTTCTTTGTGGATGCTGGAAATGAGCATCCACCATGATTTCGGAGATGTTCCATTCCGAGCACTCATGGACACTGTAGCTGTTGACAGCGATGGCATAGGGAAGACTTTGACCGTGAGACTCAAAATGACACCAAAGGTACCACCGCCTCCACCCCGGATGGCCCAGAAAAGGTCCTCGTTTTGGCATTCGCTGGCTGTGGCAATATCACCCTTAGGAGTGACAATACTTGCCTCGATTATATTGTCAGCACCCATACCGTAGACTCCGGTGAGGATACCGTGGCCACCGCCGGTAGCCCAGCCAGCAACACCAACGTCCTGTTACAACCATTAGTGTGCAGGAAATGTCAAAACCGGAGAATATGCCTTATACATACCATGTTGGTTCCAGTCACAGCCGTCAGATTTTTCTTTGATAGCTGATCAAGAAGTTCGCCATCTTGGATCCCTGCACCGATAGTAGCTGCCATGAAACTGTTGGCCGTGCTACAGTTCGAAGGTTGGAAGGACGGGTGAATTTTTAGCTCTTTCATGAAATGCGTCCAAATTCTAATGTTTGTTAGCAATACTCTGTAATCCACGCAGGAGCAAACCACCTACGACAAACTCCCAGCGGCAGAACTGTAATGGAGGTAGTTAGACCTCGTCTTGACTGCTAGATATGTAATGATTATCGTTGAAACCTACCTCTTTTCCGGGTTATGTCCAGTGTTCTTGATGTTAAGCCTCACGTTGTGCTTCTCAGCAAACTGCAAAGTAGCCCTCACGTGCTGCGCTGTGGTTGCATTCACGACATAGGGAGACAGATATCCCAGAGAGCATCCCTTGGCACCCGCGTTGGGGTCCCCAGAGATGCTGGTGCCGTTAGGGTAGATTGGAGTGCAGCTACTATTTGACCACAACGGATCCGAAACCGTCACTGGATTGGACGAGTGATACTCCGAGTTTGGCCAGGCCTTGAGCAGATGTTCACAGGCCGATTTATTATAATCCAACTCGGACTCATAGCATACAGAGCCGGGAGGCGTAGTCTTGATCAGACGACCCGCCACAGTCCGGTTCAAAGCCGACCAGTCTGTTCCTGAAGGCCAACAGGGATCCGAGGGAGCCTGGAGCATTGTTAGTGGTGACATTCCAGCTAATTCTCAATAAAGATAAGGATCTTACGCATTTGCATCGCGAATTAGCGGCCGCCACACCGTGTAATAACAGCCACATGGGCAACACGAACAAGTATCGCATTCTGAAAAAGTCCGCTTGAGCCGAGCGAGGTATGGATTGAATCTTTGTCAAAACGTGCAGTCCAAGATTAGCACAGAGGATCCTCTTTTGTACTTGTTTAGCTACCCCAGCGTATCCGTATCCCCTTTCCCTAGTTCGTCCATCGGAAACGGCAGCTCGGCATGACATCAACCAGTCAATTTTTGCAAAATTAATAGGCATATTTGAAACCAAAGGCCCACTTTCACCATTCAGCCTCGTTCCACTGTCTCTAGATGATATATCCACTGAGTATAATTACGTCCGTGAAAATCGTCAGACTCCTGGATTGCTCATCGCATGCATTTACCTGTAGTGTACGAGCTACTATCTATAGACCAGGGCGGATTTGAAGAATTCAAAGGAAATAAGTAAGATGGAAAACCACCTAAGGATTGCGGACACAAGGAACTCTCCATAATCCCACTCTAGGTGCATTAATATCCGGCCCATTTTGGAAGAGCCACTGAACATCAGGTAAATGACCAACTTTTATCGTGGTAATCGAACGTGTTGATCCGTCGAACCTCTCGAAGTCGCTGGTGTTGAGGTCCGCCCACCGTAGTGGGTAGGTTGCCTGTTCGGGCTACGCAGAACAATGCTGCGTGGCTAAGCCCTGGGAAAATTGACGGAACACCCGGTCTCCACCTCCGCGACTAGGTACTAGGTGAATCCTAAATATTGATTGAAACCATTTTGGATGGGCGACCCTGGAGTTCCATGGCCACACTGAAGATAAGTGGTGTGACTGACCAATCAACTGCAGGTGGCATGGAATATTAGCTATTTTGTTGTACGAAATCATTTTGAAGAGATAATCGGAGATTCCAGTGGCCGGCCCTGTAACCTGTGTAGATATCTGGTACGGGTTGACCACTTCGCCGTCTCCACACGTATTCGTTTAGAGACTTGCCGTCTAGGGCAACCAGCCGATTCGAAAATGGTAAGCTTCCCGCCTAAGAAAATTTCTTCGAGATATGGAAAGGGGGTTTTTCATTCAAACCAGAACAGTCAAGACCATACTTATGATGTAGATCTACCAACATACTTTACTTTAGAAAATTTACCTAACAGGACATATCTGCCATTCGGTGTGCAGTCAGGCGAAGTGAAGACAAATGTCATAATGTACGGATGCTTCCGCATCGTGGAAAGAAACAACCTTAAGAATGGCATGGGTCGCCAAGGAGTGGGTCGATTCCTTCATGAACAAGGTTCAGTGGATCCTAATGATCTGTATTCAGTGATTCACTAAGCAGCATCGCCCCCGCGACGCCACCGAATGCGAAATGTTTGACATGGTGTCCATTGGTTTTTTACGCTCTTGTTATACATAAATTATATATACCAATAGGTATGTCTGTCTGACATCTTCACTTTAGTATTGTTTCCCAGCTCCCCATATCTCAAACCCTTGAGCCTTTCCTAACAAACTTCCTCTTCATGCTTGAAAATGTTAGAAAAACCAAAGCAAGGTGCGGCATTCATATTATTCACTCTTCTCCCTTACCATAAGTTTCCGATGTTGACCTCTGGGGGTTAAAGACACAGCTGCTCCCCCGGCATACTCCAATGAAGACCCCTCTTCGTCCATCGCAATTGAGCTTCCCAATCGACCCTCACAACCGTTACAAGAATCTCAAATTCGACAGACCGAGGCCTTAAGAAATGCGCTCGGCGATCCTAAGCCCCTTTCATCTCTTACAAATGCCGCCGCTCTCGTTGACTGTCCCTACTGTGGAAAGTGTACCATGACACGAACCGAAATGGCGAGGGGGACTACCTCGCAGTATGTATATCTGGGGGGTTTATCGCCACCAATGCAACTCCTGACATTTAAGCTCTCGGCAACGCACGATGTCGCTCTGGTGTTACATGGGATTAACTGACATGAGCTTGAATCTAGTGCATGGTCGGCTGCTCTATGTTTCTGTTGCTGCCTGGGATGTATCCCCTACTACATGAGATCGCTCAAAGATGTCACTCATCTTTGCGGGAGTTGCGGTAGGAAGTTGGCTCTCTGGCATAACAACGACCGTGTCGAAGTGTTTTGAAACATAGAGTGCGAGACTAAATGAAATCTTTTCGTTTACCGCCTAGTTCTGATTCTAAAGTGTCAACACGAGTCTCCAAATAATGCCACAACCAGCTCTACGTGGGTGGACTTCTTGAAAGTACAAGGCCTATAGACAATTTGATGTTAAGGTGGTGCGGGATGTAGTCGTGGAAGAGAAAAGTCGCGGAATGTTTATTATAACACCTCGTTGAATGTGGTAGCCTCTTGGGCGATACGTACTGAATTCATTCACGCGTTTTTAAGTTGAAAGGAATTAAGCTAGACTTACCTGGTAGATACGGCGGGTCTAACTCCTTATTCTCGGCGGTCTGAGAAGGCTATGCAGAAACGGTGAAGAGACTGCTAGTTCAGGCTTCCCATGCCTCTTGCCCCCGTGTCCTATGGCCCCATAGGCATCTAGACACAGCTGGAATCTCCAAGGCTTTGATTGCGGACTTTGCGATACGCACGGCTGCGTGGTCATGAGATTCCAACAAGATCCATGGGTTTCGTCTGGCGTACAATTAGCTGAGGCTGGGGAGACTGTTAAGTTCTAACTGATACATTGGGCTAATTGGCGCAATACCCGATGTTTGTGAGCCATACAAACTTACCAAACAGTCGGCGGCTGTCGGATATCCCGGATTGTTCGTAGAACGCAAATCCGGGAATTCCGGAATCCCGCCAGCTTATTGGCTGGACCAGCTAATGCACAGGCAAATTTTGCCGGATACGTGGGATGCAAACATACCGAAACGAGAAATCTAGCCGCCGTTGGTTCGGAAATGCACGGATTTGATCGTGGTTCATCAAGGTATAAGTATGCCTCGATTTCCAGATAAAATCTACCAGCAAGCAAGAACATCCCACGTGAAACTCACATTTAACAAACAAAGGTGAATTCTTTCCTCTCTTTACCCGTTTAAATCCCCTGAGAAATGTCTTTATATGACCCTAATCTCAAATCAAATTCATGTGTCTAATATCAACTCATCGAGCGGTACTTTTTTCTGTTTCAAAGTCTTTCTGATTACTGATTCTTGGCCTCCAGGATTTTGGCGAAGAAAAAACCCTTTCGCATTTTACCATTCTATCAACAAAGAATTACTACGCGTAAGTCAGGATTAAATTCAGTTCTCTGCTCAAGTGAAAAGAAACCGCTGACGTACTCCTCAAGCAACATAATGGCTCGCCCTCTTCTCCAGAGGATGCATCGATTCGTTGAGTTTATTAATTCAGGTGATGAAACCATAGGACAAGAGATCGTTTCCGAAGCAGCCGTGTTTCACGTTCCATTTTCGGACACACCGTTGAAAGGATTGCCTGGATACATGCAAATTCTTGGCATGATGCGCTCCGCCTTTCCAGATATCCAGTGGACATTGGACGATACGGTCATCGAGGGTGATAGAGTTGTAGCTCAATTTACTCTGCGTGGGACCCACGAAGGCGAATTCTTTGGCGTTCCGGCTTCAGGAAAGAGAATCCAGGCACGAGCTATGAATATCTATCGATTCGCTGATGGAATGATTGTGGAAGAAACTGGACTGCCTGATCTGTTTGGAATCATGCTACAAATTGGGGCTGTGAACCCACCGGGACCTCGCTAGGGTAAATTCCTTGGCATTTCGAGAATAGTGGCCTGAATACAAATGAAATGAACTATATGACTAGCATGAACTGAACCATTTTACGCCTTCCAATAGAATAGGAAAGGGTTGGGCGTAGAGTGCGTGCGAATTTTTTCTGCAAGTAGACCTACCATACGATCGGAATTCAAGTTCTAACAGTAGATGCGATCTCAAAATTATAAGTTAACAGGCTTAGCTAATTAATTCCCTGATTTAGATCCTATCCGAGAATTTGCTCCACAAAATTATAGATAGCTAGTCACAATTAGTTAGGCCCATTTAATTATTAAATATACGGATATCCTCAATTCCTCCCTTTTCCCGTAAGATCACACACCACGACGATGGCCACCAACAGCAATCCATGGAAGGAACTTAAACTTTTCGTTCTATCGGGGCGTTGTGATGGCGTCAATAAGAGGGGAGCCCCGGAGAAGTCATTGAAGTTGGCCAGACGAAAGTCAGTTCAGGTCACACAATATGATTATCTTCCTTTTTCAGGCTAGTCAAACAACGAATTAACCACTCTCCTCATGCGTCGAGGAGATGCACGACGGATCGTCTCTTCGAGAAGCCGATATGAGCTACACAGCAGGTTGACGGTAATCTTACTACCAAGCAGTCAAGACAGACTCCTACCCGAATCTGTAAATTGATCCAATGTTCTGAAGTCGAATTGAGCAAATGTGAAAGACAAACGACTAAAGAGATGGATTGGTTGATCACTGACCAACGGATTGTGAGGAAGGGAGGATGACGTAGCACTGTGTAATTTGAAAGTTCAGGGGCTACCTCGATAGGTCATTGAACCTGTTCGTTCAGCACGCAGCAAGCTACTGGTCAGCAAAATCTAGCCTTGGTAGTCTGTTACAGCAAATCCGCTATGCTATTGCAGACGTGCCAGTATGCCGAACTGCAGACGGTGCCGCTTACACGTTGCGGGGAAGGCTCTTTACCATGACTCGCTAAATTGCTCTTCCAGCGAATCCTATACTAAGATATACCCTGTTCATTACGCGACGCCTCTCGAAAGGATCACGCATCGCAAAACACCAAGCTCGAAAAACAAGCCCAAACGTTACTACGAACGAAAAGGGCAGATGGACGACCTCGAAGAGGCGATTCGGGTATCTCGCCCGGCGGGTCAGTCCACTCCCGATGATCATCCTATCGTACGGGGAAGTTAAGCGGCCTCGGAAAGACGCTCGAACGTCGATATGAATTAATGGAAGGGGCCAGGTGGAAAATCGACGATTGGATGGCGAAGCCCTCTCGACTCGACCATGTTTCGGTCATATCAAATATAGCCTTAGGGGGTTGTGCATTACAATCCCCAAGAATTAGTCTTGTTTTGAATCTGACCCCATTGTTCATTTCTCAAATATATCTGCTTCTGCTTACCTAGTTGACGGACCCTGGTCCAATACTACCCCTTATATCAACTTACTTTGTGGTTCCTTACCTAGGTAGAAGGTATATGGATATTTTATAATATAATCAAATTCAAAAAAAAATCCACAGATTTTTAAATTGGCTGCGTGGAATATGCATAGTATGAAGCTCTGCGAAAATCCGGCCGCAGGTAGAGGAAAACAAAGGCAAATCAGACACGGCAACGACACTGTGGTAACCTCCTGCTTAACACTATCTAGTGGTGCCCTGGTTGTACTGACCGCCCCGGTGGTTTCCCCCCAAACGGAAGACAATTGCAAGGTCCGCTATTGTTGATAACTTCGTTCAGGTTAATATCTACATAGATATTCACATTGCCGGTGACGCTGCCAATGCAGATATCGATGCTCTGGAATAGATTTTAGTCCGGTTCAGACTTCGAGTAAATTCGCTGACGTACATCGTTCGCATTACAACAGACAACGGTCGTCGAACAAATGGAGTTTGTTCCTATAAGAAAGAAAAAGGGTTAAGCCTGAACGGCGAAAAAGATATTAGAGCTCTAATGTGGAGGGACTCATGCTCACCCATGGCACTGCAATTGCCACCGTTACAACAGTAAGACATGCCATTGGTACCACAATAATTGGATTGAGGCGCGGCGCCCACGACGGAAGTTCTTCCAGTAGGAATTGGAGGACCTGCGAAGGCGCTGTTGGCAAATGCAGCAAGGTAGGTAATCTTGTGGAAATGCATTTGGAGTGTAGGTTGAATTACTTCACAAATAAAAAAAAGAAGAATATCGATAGCCCTTGAGCGGATATGTCTTGATGGGGCCTTGGGGAAACGAATGCTCCAGGAGATAACAAAAGACAGCAGTAGGATGAAAAGAGGTCGTTCAAATTGCAAGCTATATAGAATTTCCGGGACTGTCAAAGCTTGCGCCGTCGCATTGTTCTCTCCCCAACAGGAACGCGATTCCAGGCTCCATTGGCCTGAATGAGAACTACCAAACAAACAACGCAAGTCGAATACATCACCACTTATGAGCTTCGATGAAGTAATCTATTATAACATAGGAATAATGTATAGATTCGAGACCGAGACGGAGCTCTGGACTCAATAAGGACAGGGCTGAATGCTAACCCTGAGCGATTGGGCCGACCATCCGCTTAATTTGATTGATCAGGTTTTACCTAGTGCCTTGTGCCGAGCTAAATTACCGCTACTCCTTCAAAGCTAGATGTACGGGAATTGCACATAGAGTTGGAAGTGGGTCTGTCATTGATGAAGGTGGCTTTACTTGACGCGGCGTGACTGGATAGGTTCCGTGCAATTGGGGGATTTTCCAGAGTCACGGACCATCTGATGATTTGAACCTACTGTACAGTGTACTCTGAGTCTGGAGTCTGGATCGACACCGTGGGACTGGACCCTGCAGCAGAAACAATGGTGATCTTGGCAGAGGATACAAAGATGGACCACGATTGACTTTCTTGGCAAATTGCTTATGTAATGGATCTGGAGTTGATCGAACACGACCTCATCGTGTCTTCTAGCCCACCACACCGTGAGAGCATGAGTAATACACACAGGAAAATTTGAAGAATCCAATTTTGAGAGACCATAGGTCTACACTTTATTCAGGGAAGAATTCCTACTCTAACTTCTCAATCACCAACACAAATCATAATGTTGTTGTGAATGAGGCGTTAGGAAGACGCCTGTAATGATTTCGTACATGCTCAGTATACTATCCACCAATAAAAGGTCGGGTATACACTACTGTAGGCCCGTGTCACCCCCGGCCCACAGGTCCGACCGAATACTTAGGTTCCCCAGGGCCCAGGCAAGTTTGGCAGGACCCATTCCCGAGCGACAATAGCCGCACTCTGCACTCAGCGCTATTGACTTACCGCTCAAGGTAGGCAGTGCTCCCGAAACGCAAAAAGATTCGTGGGGCATAAGCAGGACATAATTATAGGCCAATATTACAACGCGAAATTGAACGAGAGTAGTTACATAAGCGTACCTTCGAGTTCACTTAACTAGTATATAGGTCCTGTCGGGTCGGAATCCACTCTTGACGATAGCCCGCAGCTTCAGATATCTACTCACAAAGCAGCCATCACACCGAGGAAACCTGCCACACCAGCAAACCCAACCCTTAACCCACTAGTAGCTCGAGCAACCCCCCCGGTAATTGTAGAAGATATTACGGGGTTGGCGTTCGAGCTCAGAGGCAAACCGGGGACAGAACCCGTACCAGAAATGGTACGGGACGCAACACTGGTACCAGACAAGGTGTTGATACCAGATACCGCACTAGTACTAAACACCACACTAGTACTAAGCACAGCACTGGAACTACGGGGCAAAGCAGTCGTCTGCGTCATGGCAGCAGCGGAGCTCGTCAAAGCCACTGCAATCGTCCCATCGCTGCAGACTATTGTTGTACCTTCTGTGATTCCGGCACCATTGATCACAACCTGGCAGCCACTGCCTCCGTTGGGCGTAATGGAAGGAGAAATAGATTCGGCAGTGACTGTTTTACTGCCAGATAGCTTCTGCCCTTTGAGAATGACCTGAGCGGATGCTGTAGGAATGACCAGTAAACAGAACGTTGAGAAGACGATAAACTTCATCTCGACTGTATCACTCTCATATTTCGGATTTAGATTCTCAGCATACCCGAGCGAGGCGTCTGTTATGAAGGAATAAGATGAAGAGGCAATGTGCATCTGCTTAGCACAGCTTTCATTAATGGAGACTTAGTGCAGCCGGATCCTCTTGAGAAGAAGGGGGTTGGTGAGAAGGCTAGACAGCTTTAAAATTTGGAAGAAGGAGCCTTATATGATCTCTTTTATCTTTGAAAGATGCGCAAATTCTGCTGCTGTCGTAACGGATGATGTTGTTTCGTCATGATCTGATGAATTCCTCAGGTGCAGTTACGCAGTCCTGGATGCGTGTTACTTACCATCATCCTCAGATCGAAAACTGTCCATCCTTGACTAGGAATGCACAAGCGACAATCCAGATACTTGAAAGGTTGTTGGAACTTTATCGCAACTCGGCATTTCTCGATAGGGCAGAGTGTTTAGGACCGCAGTTTGGGTTTGGAATGACATTCACATATGCTCCTCGGAAAGCTGGAAGCTAAACTACTATGTTTTGTGTGGATAATCATAGCTATATTCTATTTATTATTATCGGCAAGCGCTACCGACGAATCGCCTAACTTTAGTAAAGCTGAATGCCGTGAACCATGGAATTGGAAAGACAACATAGAACCCCAATTAAGAATAGCGTCTCGGGCTTTCCAAGCAATAATTTTAATTTTCTGATATCTGTCAGAAGTTGAGCTATTTTTAAGGCTGCTTTTCAACTTTCGAAATAGTGATTTAGTGTCGGTATCGTCGAGTAATCGTACGTAAGGACAACTCTACTTTGTCATGTTAGTGATACGTGTAACCTTAAGCATACATGATATATCTATGTGCAATCGAGAGATCCACCGGTTTGTAGTGGTACGTATACTCACGCACATTAACAACAAGGTACTTAGAACAATTTCTATCTCGCTAAAGGTGCACGATGTTCCCAAACCTGAAGTAGGCCGCGAACAGCAACCACGACATGAGTCTGCCTTGCCACTCGAGCATCCCGATCTAGAAACAATAGGGTTCACCTTCAATTTTTCAAATTGATTTTGACAATTATTTAACTTCTCACATGTGCTTCTAGGCCGTCCGTGGCATCTAGCACAACTCTATATAACTGTGCACTAAGTATTGAGTTCTGCGGAGCATGACTGATAATGCTCCTTTGGAACCACCAGATCAAAATATTGAAGGCTTCCTGGGCAGCTAAACGCCAAAAGCTTCTTTCTGTTGCCTCATCGCTAGCCGCAGAAAGCCTAGAGTTGTACGAACATGCGGCTGAGTCTTATACCTTGGCTGAGCCTGGAGGCATTGGAACATCACCTGAGCGTAATCATATCACAAATTTAGACTCTAGGCCCCGGGAATCATCCCCTCGCGATCTCGTTGCCTATCGGTTGTTGTGTCACCAAACTTTGTATCTCGAAAAGCTGAACAGCATAGCTCGGCTTTTTTTGCTGAACTTCGTAAGGTGCAAATCACAGCTTCTTGGGTCGGCTTTTTTGCTCCTGGTAAATCGGTGGCTGCTAAACTTAGCCAGTAACCTCTCTTAGCATACAAATGGAAACTCCGTTTTAGCAGGCCTGGATCTAGTGGTGAAGTCATCAAAGGCAAAGAGCTATACAACGAATTCGTAATGAACTTCAATGAAGCAAAGCAAGGCTAGGTATAAATTCAGGACAAAATCCGTCGGATCCTGCTTTTTCATCAGACATCCTTGCCCAGCTGCCTATCTAACCCGACCAACTCTGCGGACTCCGAGAGCCATGCATTTTTCCAAGCTCACTGCCTTCTTGGGCCTCGCTGTTGCCGGTGTCCACGCTGCTCCCGGACACCCTCACCATAATCTTCCTCCGCCGCCCCCTACGAAGAATCAGCAGACTGTTCACTGCGGATCTACCAGTGAGCCTTACTGCTGCAGTGCAGAATATCCATGGGATCCTAGCAAATGCGTTGCTATTGGTAAGATCTCCTGTCTTTTTCAGGGAGCCGATTAGATATAATTTTGAAATATTCCATTCCATCCTTTCACTTGCCCACCTTTTCCACGAGGTTGCTAATTCTCCAATCCAGATTCCAACAACGCAATCTGCAGTCAAACTGTCGTCTGTTGTGATGCAAATGCTGGCGTATGTTCATCCCGATACAAAACTAGCGCAGTTTATTTAAAGCGCCGGAGCTAATCCGCCTGTTTAGAGTGTCGCTGCTTGTCTTACCAACATCAACCAGAGTGGTGGTGGTGGAATCACCATCACCTTCGGCAACTAAGCTTGAACGTCTTGCCTCGGCAGCCTCAATGACAATAAAGCAACGGCAGCAAGAGCAACAAAAGAAGCGAGTAATCGGCTGGATTACTTGCCGAGAGGGCTTGGTTTCTTGAATCCCTTAAGGGCCTATACGGAGGTTAATTGCTCTGGCAATTGCCTTGAACTGTCATTAATTACCAGACTTGTTTGCGATTAGTCATTCCTTCGCATGAGATCTCCTGCAACAACTCACAAAAATGAAATTGGATCCAATTGTCGAAACGTTCTCCAAATTAATTCTCCAAAGCTCCAGGTAGAGAGTTAACGTAACCAGTACGCATGTCGCAGACCAGATCTTTCCCAAACCCGTCCGGGGGCAACCAATTACTGGCACATTTCTGGATAGGCTCCCTGCATAAGATGGATGAAATTAGGACTAAGCGAATAAAGTTAACTAGTGTCGTCGCAAAGTAAGTGGCGGAGAGAAGACTACCAGTCAGGATAGTCTGAATGTATTGTGTAAGGCCCTTTGATTCAGTAGACTTCCGCCGAAAACCTTTTTCCTTACTGCATGCTAGTTTTATTTCCTGTTTCCGATGGCACTAAGTCCTTAAGCATTCTATATACCGTCCGTCCATGTTATACACACATATAGTGAAAATCAAAAGATGGGATCATTTGATCCCGAAAACTACCTGATTGGTACGGTCTTAAATACACTAAAGTACTGAATCTCCGATTCCGTAGTTGTTAACAATACCGACATGGAACTCATTCAGCCCTGTCAGGCGTAGACCTCAACACGGCCCGTCCACAGCCGCCCACCTTCCAGGCCACGCCTATAACCCGCCCGCCTATTTTTTGCTTCTGCATAATTAGGATAGATAAATCGCTGCTTAAGCTTAAAATGTTAAGTTAGGGCTGAATGATATACCTGGTCTCTTGTCAACCGTAGAATTTCAAGGTTTTCATAAGCACGCTAGCCTTAAATCAAAATCATATTGATAATAGCAGTTGCCGGGCTTATTTGTTCAATACTCACTCAACCATCTTGACAAAATAAAAGACCCATTAGTCCATCTTGAGCCTGTTCTGCTCTGATACACGAACGAAGATCCTGAAGTCCAACAAGACGGAACTTTTTTTTTCTAGGCTTGCATGAACGCCTGTCTCGAGATTGTTCCAAAACCCTATCAGTTGAGAAGGCTGAAGAGACATCAGGGAGTACACTCAACCGTGTCGACGCAGCCTTAGAATTCTCCAGATCAAGAGCAAGCATCGCCTTCGGACAGGACCCACATGCAAATGATTCCGAGCAGCACGTTCGTCTCTCGAAGCTTGGTCAACAGGAGCACCGGGGCCTCACGTCAATTTCCGTGCTGGACCGACGTTTAGCTACCGTACAGACACGCGACGTCCTTCGGAATGAGGAGATGGGGTCGATTTCTCTGGAAATGATATATCTCTTCCTGTTCTATCAATTTCGGCAACTCAAGATCAGCAGATATCGCGTCTTCGCAAACGAACAAGCTCTACGATACAATTTTTAAAGTCACTATATCCCGAATAGTAACAGAATATGTAAGAGATTGTCCGACGATGTCATCATAAGAAGTTTAGAAGACAAGTGAGGCTTAGAAGAGGGCAGTTCTTCGTCGTCGATCGTCTGTGGTGTGGTGTAACCCATCTCTCAGGCAAGAAAATTCCCAGTATAACGTGCGTTAAATGTTATCATTTCCAGGTTAGAAGATGGACAACAGCTTAATAACCATTCGCCATAGGCACGACATTCCGTGGAAGAATTTGGAATTCCTCCTCACTTCCACTATTGAAAAGTATCCGAGAGCTCTTCCTATTTATTACGGACGCAAACCTCACTCCCGGCAGACCCTGGCCTCTGATTGGTCAGATGGGAGTTAAAAGCACGTGACCTACACCGCCTGTCTATTACATGCTCCCCATCACAACGCCCAACGCCTATCCTCCTAAAATCTACACCTTCGCAATGGCTGACAATCCTACGCTCCGTTGCTGCACTAATTGAGTCTATTCGCTATTTACGGATCGGATTCAGCCTGAGTTTAGATCCGAAGGGGGTGCTTTCTCCCTGTGGATTGATGATTGGTCTGTTTACGAAGCGATGCTTACGAATTTACGGACGAATGAGAACGTAGGATAGGCGGCAGCTGAGCACCGTAGTTATCTTCCCAAGACCATTGGGCCCCGGGATACCTGGCAAGGGATCCATGGAACGGTCAGGAGATTCACTGACAACACACGCTCAACCTCTCGCGAGAGCAGCAAACGAATTGACTAAACTTGAGTCGCTAAGGTTCTTGACCAAGAGCAGAAGTGAGGAACCAGGATGGTATCCGCGCTTTAACCTTAAGAAACCCCGATGTGGCACGCGATATCTGGAAAGAGAACTGGGGTGTGCCGGGGCCGAAGGCATCGGTATTTAGTAAGATTCATGTTTTCTCTTTTATTCATAGACCACAGCCTCGCACCTGCAGCTTTGCAAAATGGAAGACTCCCTGGGGCAGCTTGGCGCTAATTCCACCCTTCAATATGCTATCGAAAATCCTCATTTTCAAAAGGACAACCTTATGATTCAGGGCTGCTTTTTACACTTCTCGCAGAGAAGCAACACGGATATATATCTTCACCCTCATCCCCAGTATCCCGTCCAATCCAACCACGGCGACTTTCATCATACCTAGATGACAGACCTAGGATTTTCAAATTGAAATCTGCACGGTGAAAAATGGATTTTTTCCACCGAAGAACTTCCGTGGGATTGGACATTCTTAGAATATTAACTTGATGATTCCTTTAACATAAATTCGAAGGTCGTTATATAAATTGGCCGGATGGTGTAGTTGGTTATCACGTATCGTTAACACCGATAAGGTCCTGGGATCGAACCCCAGTCTGGTCACTCCCTTTTTTGTTCCCCCATCTTATATAACTGAGTCCGCCCACAGTGCTCATTCAACAAGGTCAATTTCTTGATATCTTTTCACGAAAGAATTTCGCTACCCTTTTTGCTTCCTTGACTCGCAAGTCACCAGTCTTCGAAGAAGTACTTGTAAGCATCTAATGGCATGTGCCCATTTTGAAGCAATAATGCACCGGCTGTGCTCTAGCTTTTACGGGGTCCTTATCGATACTTATAGCCCGACCCTGTGGTGCACAATGCTGAACCCGATCTGTATTCTCTCTTCGACAAAGCAGATGATCCTGGTCATTTAGGGTAATAATTTGTTTCATCATTCCTCTTGCGCATAACCCATCAGAGTAGCACGCTATGGTGCTTGGACGGATGGAGCCTATCCATTAGCTAGACATTGGAAGGAAAATATGGATACAGACAGGGATGTTACATTGGCGGCCAGTTTGTCGACGAACTTCAGGAGCGCATCCTCTCGAGAAAGACGGATTTTCCTTGGCGACCGGGAGAAGTTTTGTGCGTTCTAAACACAGCGGGAATTGACCAATCTGCTCAGATTTTTTCCTCCTCTGATTCTTCGCGAGATTCGACTTTAACAGCTGTTTCATTGAACCGAATGTACCCTTTCAGGCTACGAGGCACGTGAATTCTGTTCAGCTCCGCCGCAGGTCCAGGGACCGGATTCGGTCATGTATCAATAAACAATTACTAATCTTATGGACATCTAGCCGCAAGAACAATTCACAAAATATTATGCCCTCATTCATGTTGACGAGGATTTGGAGATTACCAATTATAAGCGTATCGGATCGTGGGGGACATACAAATGAAGCGATTCTGCCACAGCCCTTCACAAGAGTACCTCCATGCTTGATCTCATCTCTTAATTCGGTTACGGAGGAGGCTGATATTGCAAGTACAGGTACACCAAGCGGAGTATCCTGGCAATTGATACCAGTTCAATACCTAGTGGTGAAGTATACAGGTGGAGGGAATAGTATGATTGAATAGCTTCAAGATTTGCGTTGGGCTGTGTATTTGCGGTGGGTATTGGGGCCAACACCCGCAGCGGTTTGGCGATGCTACGGGACTATTATTTTATCTGTAAGCAATATCTTGAGACTGGCCATGTTCTATTGGTCAGATACCTAATACCAGTCAATGCCTCGAAGTCCTACAAAGGTACATAGTTTGTGTAAAATTCGGACATTAGCGTCCGTATGGCCCATATAACCAGCCTCTACGAACTCGCAGGACCGCTCAACTTGATTTGGCATATAGATATCACCCTCTCAACCCTCTCAAAGTCAGATTATATCGTACCAGTCTATACGCTTTTGCTCCAAAACGAAAGGCTTTCAAGAATAAGAAAATCCAAAACAATAATTCTGCTTGTTCCACACGCTTTTATCACAATCCTATCTAATGGACTTGATCTAGACGTAGAAGAGCGCGAGAGTAGCACCGAGTAGAGCCAAGACCCCAATAGGAGCGCTGAACGGAGACGACGCAGTACCAGTCGAGTGCAGAGTTGAGGCTGAGGTACTGGTGGATGAAGTGTCGGAAGAGGTGGGAAAGGTGGTCGTGGTCGTGGAAAAAGAGGTAGAAGAAGAGGACGACGACGAGGAGGAGGTAGTGCGGCCTATGATGAACCAAAGGTGTATTAGTATAATCACCATGTAGCATTCTGTGGAGCTGCATCATGCCTGAGGAAAACAAAGGACTGGTCGACGTCGTGAGTGTTAAAGACGCCGAGGATTTAAGGGTGAAGGTGACGGATATAGAAGTGGTCACATTGGGTGTCGCAGAAGAAGAAGAAGAGGAGGAGGAGGAGGAGGAGGAGGAGGAGGAGGATGTGGTACCATCATCCGAAGCGCCCTTCTTGACGGTAAAAATGTCACTGACGGCGAGCTGACCTGCAGAATCAATTATCTGGATCTCGTAGTCATATCTAAGCCGTGTCAGATTGGTATTAGTGTTGTTCTTCCCTGTTCACCCACTATATCTTCCACATACCCGTTGGAAATGCTAGGGTTAGGCTGAGTCGTGTATTCGCCGTCAGAGGTCTTGACATTATCCGCCAATTTGGTCTGGAAAGAGCCATCCCGAGTTCGAAGGATGATGCTGATTACTGGAGGATCACTAGAATCACTAGTAAATTTGATAGTTTTGGCAGTAGAGAAATCCCACACCGAGTCTGATGACGGACTCGTGACGGTGATGGCAAAGGCTGATGAGAGGAAGCTCAGGGTGGTGATGGCGAAAGAGTACCGCATTTTGATTGAATGGAAGTATTGAGTTACTGAAGAGTGCACGACGGGGGGTGTCCCACTATTTACCAGGAGAAAGAATAAATATGGATGTATTCGGTCAACAAACTGGAAACAAAATGATTGAAAGATCTATCTACAGAAACCTGTAACTTTCAGCTGAAGCCAAGCGCATCCAGAATACGAGACAGTCCGCACTTTCCCTTGCATAGAAGCAGAATATGGTCTCTCACATGGGCTGAGCTTTTTATGGAAAGACTGAACAAAACCCAGGGGTCATTCTGGTGTCCACGTAGGGTATCAAAGAATGGGCACTGCATTGACATCTGCATCAGCGACCCGCCCTGTTTTGTTGGGTCCATCAATGTGAGCATTGCACCTTATCTTTCCAATCAAGTCACCAACGCATTGTGACCTATGCTTATTGCTAATAATAGGTAACACCAATGACTCCTATTATGTCAAAATCAGGTTAGCCTTGTAAATTGTAGTAAATAGGGAGTACACCGATGGGGCTCGTAAATCGAGATTTCCATATCTGGAGTTCTATTTTCGTTCTACCATATCATTTCTTACATACGTGAATTAATATCGGTCGTGAACTGTAAGTAACGTCGTCTGCATAAACTAGGTCTGTATAACTAACGTATTACTGTGTTATGTCTACTAGTCAAAAGCGACTACCGGAATTCTGCTTTAAGGGCGGAGTTTCAAGCTATTTGACACACCTATGTTTCTTTGTATTTCACGAGATGTAATATAAAAGCAATGGAATTAATGGTGCGGAGTTTTCATCTGTAGTAAAATTACTACATAAACTATCGAAAATAACGTTACCAAGCAAAACCGAAAACTAATACGAGGTAGAGGAAACACCCACAGGATTAGAACAGGACTGGCGGTCTAGAAGGTTAGATGAACACATAGGACGTGCGTGGTCAATGCAGCCGTGATCATCAATGTCCTTATTTCCCACGACAAACAGAAAAAGGAAATTCCATCGCCGGTGGAAGACTTCGGATTTGCTGAGGAGGTTGTTGATGTTCGGGTGCGATCCTGACAAAGATTGGTGCTTCGATTCAGGCTTTCAGTAGGATAATATACCCGAGGCCCTCCATCCGAGCTGAGGTCCACATTGAGATTTCCGCTTCTATCAGTCACAAACGTTTTGCAAGATAAAAGCTCAGTCACATTTTGTCCAGCTGAAAATCCTGTGCCGTCGGAGCCAAGCGTGATCTTGGTGGTAGCTTTGGTGGCTGGCTTGGCTCCCAGGTTGGACACGACGCTCACAACCTGGTTACCGGTAAATCCCTTACGCATGGCCAAGATGTTTGTTGAGTTGTAGATTGGCAATGAGAGATACGATAGATAGTCACTCCTAGACTTCGGGGCGACCATGGGCTCTCCTCCGTCGCCACTCGCATATGACCGGATGCGATTCAATGATTGGACTAGCGAAGGTAGGGAGGTCGAATTCATCGAGTATTTGGTAAGCCATAGGGCTTCCCGGTTGACAGGGTTGAATCCACCGGCCAGGTGCTGTTCTTCCCCGTAGTAGACTGTTACGTGTTTATTAGTGTTTTTGGCTTTCATTTGCATTGGTTGGGGGCGCAACATACGGATGGGGATACCGTCAGTGAGCATGCTGATTGTGAGAATGTTGCGGGCCAACTAATGAAGAGTGACAAATTCAACACGTGCTGACGAAATACTTGATGCACCCAACTTACCGATATATCTGAAGTATAGGAGCCGAAGCGAGGAACATCCTGGTTCGATGTAAAAGTCCCCAGTGACAGTACGTCCTCGCAATGTGTCCTAATGTAGTCGATAGCTTGTACGATCCTATTCAGGTCTCCGTCGGTTGTGTTGAAAGCCTCTGAGAGGACATAATACCTAAAAAAGGTGTCAAACAGCCCTCCATTTATCTTGGCGAGCTACTCACAGCGGATAATTCAAGAGTCCGCCTATATCGGGCTGCAGGGAACAGTAACCGGATGCGTCTCTTGTGGCACCTTCGCCCATAGTGAAAACACCAGCTGACTTGCTGAAGTTGGAGAAAAAGACTGAGGGAATGTTTAAGACGCTGTCAATTCGCAAGCCATCAACTACAAAGAATAACTGTCATTAAACCCGCTGGAAAGATAGGACATGTATAGACATACTGGAGTAGTTCGAAACGAACTGCGAAACCCAGGTACCCAGAATCTGCTGGACTTCATGATCCTCGTTTCGCAAATCTGGAAGTGAGATGGTGTTGTCTCCCATCCAGCACTGATGAAGGCTTAGCAATGGTCTTATAGCGCGCGATGACAGACTTACATCCAGAACACAGGTGTCATTTAGTGGGTCGTCAGAGAGTAACTTGTAGTCGTGGAAATACTTCTGATCATTGAAAGGATTAAACGTGCTGTAGTCGATAGTGGAGGCATTTCCAGCCCAGGCCATGTCACCGACGACAATGTCCAGTATCAGGTACTATTTTTTTTGTTAGTTTGGTGAGTAAACATGGCAGCCAGTGACTCACCATGCCACGCGCGTGCAATGCTAAGGATAACGCTTGGAGGTCATCGGAGGTGCCAAAATGGGAATTGATGGAATAAAGGTCGTTTGGCCAATACCCATGGTAAGCTATCATCCATCAATCATTACTTGTCGATATCCGTTGACAGTCAAGATGACGATACCTGAGAGATCCGCCGTGCGCGTTGACTCCTGGCTTTGCACTGGAGAAATCCAAACTGCATCGAACCCGAGCTCCTGAATATAATCAAGTCTATTGATGATGCCTTGTATACTCCCTCCACAATACTTTCCCAGTGCTGCATCACAAGGAGCGGTGGTTGAGTTGTCGGATCGAGCGAAGCGATCGGTGACCAATTGGTACACCGACCGACCGAGCCACTGGTCTCGGGAAGCAGCATCTACTGTCCTAATGGCAGCAACCGCCAAAACCTTCCACCACCACATTGTCAATGGCGTTTGCATGACAGACCGAAGGAGAATCAAAGGACAAATGAAGACAGAGTCTATGAGAAGGACACTTCAACTAATTGACAAGGTCATATATGCCGATTATGAAAGTGATTTACGGCGAGACACGTCTATCAAACTGTATGTGTAAATTAATGTGTATTAATTACAGCATCCGGTTGCTGCTGTTCCTGTATGTATTCCGTCGGCCCGATCGGTCGGCTTCGCTGATCATTTGAAAATCCCGCCTCAACCCAATACTCCCAACTGAGGGCACTGGTGGCTTCCCAAGACAGATGGGCGGACCCTTCTGGGTTCGCGAGTGACTCGTCTTGCGGCCACCCTAGCCTGCATGGACCTGATAGTTGGAGCGCTTTGTCCATGTTACCTAGGTGTGCTGACCCCTCGGTGTGGAAGAGCTACATGGTTGTCCATTGCAATCTGGCCCGATTTCTTGGACAAGGTTTGCATACTCGTGTTGCAGCAATTCTCGCGTTATTTCTCCATCCCCTGTACCCTGCGGTTTCCCTATCATTCCGTGGTAAAGACAATTTTCCATGAGATATCTTGATCAGGCCCACGTGCAGATCCAAATATGACAGCTGAGATTTGTTCCATTTAGGTCGGGAAACCATCAGTGGGTCCAGATAAGGAGAACTTCGGTCTGTCCGCTGACTACTTCATCTTTTGGCCCTGATTAGATTTGATTGCAAACTATCGGCAGGTCCAGCCAAGCCGTGTCAGGCAAAAAGTGCACAATTGCCGACCATCAATTACTCTCATGCCGCTGCCCTAGCAGCTGGGACGGAGTGGCATAAAAAAAAGCAAAAAACAACAGGAGTCAGGAACGAGACGCAACAGCGAGCCATACCCTTATCATCATATCCACCTCTCACTTTTTCTCATAAGTCAGCCCTGTATCAGGTATGACGTGTTCTATCTTCTAATAGGCGGGCTACCTGATCTGGCGTAGATTATACTTTATCGTCGATAGTTCACTTCCGGCATTACTTGCCTTGAAAACTCGTGTAGCTTTGCAACACGTATAAATCACTCTCCACCATACAGGCAAGCTATCGAACAAAGACCCACTTCCGATATTGTTTCAGCCCTGTAGACCACTCCGACGGTCCTATACCGATGCATGTCAGATTTTCTCCATTTCTATGAGACATGATACTTCCGGCTTGGGCCTGGAACCTGGTCTGGATGCCCAAACAATGCGGTGAATGTTTTATTTCAAGATAACTTCAAATTAGAACGAATTGATTGGCTGGTGTAAACATATGCCAACGCCCACCAAATATGGCGTTATCAGCTTGAGATGCATCGTCCAAAATTAGTACCACTGAACTTCTTATCGTGAGTATGGACATGCTTTGCTATGCATTGAGGCTGTACGGCAAGGCTGGGTCGAATTTCAGCTGTTGGTATGATTCCTGCGTGTATGCTGATTTACAAAACAGCGACTGATCTTCTCTCGCCCAGAATTAGTCATGGCTCTTGACTGGGTGGCTTCGAAGTATTCATTTCTCATGCTTCTCTTGCGCCTCTACGCTCTATCTATTCCTAAGAGTTATTATTTGGTTTCTGGTGTACACTCTGCGGCTATTCTTTCACAATCGAGCCTCAAACAGCGTGTTCTGTGAATGTCATCATAGTGGCATTCACTGTGCGGGATGCAGTTGCTCACTTCCATCACTCATTACCTTGCCATTGTCGCAATATCTATACGCATTGCACAAACCCTGCCATATCTTCCAGAGGAAGCAAACTGGAATCTCAATCGAAATCAGACAGCGACACACCCTCTCGACTACTCGGGTCAGTGGGATGGCCACACATATAACCCCTCGCCAGAGAACTGGCGATTCCCCTTTTACACAATCTTCCTCGACAGATTTGTAAATGGCGATCCGAGCAATGATAATGCAAATGGCACACAGTGGGAACATGTGTTGACCTCTAACGAGTTCCGCCATGGCGGCGACGTTCTTGGATTGGTCGATACGTTTGACTATCTTCAGGGGATGGGGATCAAGGTGTGTTTTTGGCTACAGGAAACTGCAGGTGAAGAAATATGTTAATCGTATTCAGGGCGTTTATCTTGCTGGAACACCGTATATCAACTTTCCCTGGGCAGCGGATGGATACTCCCCGCTTGACCTGACTCTGTTGGACCATCACTTCGGTACGATCGAGGACTGGCGCACCATGATATCTGAGGCGCATCGACGGGGGCTTTATATTCTTTTTGATAATACCTTTGCAACGTATGTGAGATGCTTCTGCGCAACATCCGATGTCGTCTGCTGATTGTGGATAGAATGGGCGATCTCATCGGTTTCCAGGGCTTCCTGAACAAGTCCGCGCCAATCAATCCCAAGGAGTACGACTATGTATGGAAGTACGACCGTCGATATTGGGACTTTCAGCCAGGCAATGAAGTTGAGAGTCAATGTCCCTGGGAGTTTCCTCGGTTCTGGAATGATGATGGGACCGGTTTGATCACCACAACCATTGGTCCTTCATGTCGGAACAGTGAATTTGATCAGGTAAAATTTCCTTTTTTTTGATATCGAGCATGACTGACGTCTATAGTACGGAGAGGTTGCCGCCTTTGGAAACTACACCGAATGGGAAGGGCAGATATCCAAATTCGCATTCGTGCAGGATCGTCTACGCGGATGGCGGCCGGACGTGCTAGCCAAGATCAAACACTTTTCGTGTCTAACCATCACCATGCTTGATATCGACGGATTTCGCGTTGACAAGGCTCTACAAGTTACCCTTGACTCTCTTGGAGAATGGTCCGAGTACATGCGGGAATGCGCCAGGCGGGTAGGAAAGGACAATTTCTACATACCCGGAGAGATTGTGGCAGGAAACGCTTTTGGCTCACTTTACATCGGTCGTGGTCATCAGACAAACCAAACCATCCGCAATATGACGGAAGCGTTTATGATGACGAACAAGACAGACAAGTCAAATGAAGGTCTCTTCTTGAGATCAGCGGAGAGGTCAGCGTTGGACGGAGCGGCATTCCACTACACGTTGTATCGTGGTCTAAGCCGGTTTCTAGGGTGAGTTTCTCCCCATCGCCACTTTCAGTATACTTCAGCTAACATCACCCTGTTCAGTTTAGACGGTATCTATACTGCCGAAGGCGATCCGCCAGTCAACTTCGTGGAAACCTGGAATAGTCTTGTGGAGACTAACGACATGGTAAACACAAACACTGGCAAATTTGATCCTCGTCATCTATTTGGTGTCACAAACCAAGATGTCTTCAGGTGGCCGGGGATTAGAAACGGGACCCAAAAGCAGAATCTGGGTCTGTACGTCGCTTCGTTGCTCATGCCTGGAATCCCCATCCTCTCCTGGGGCGAGGAACAGGATTTCTACGTACTGGATAACCAAGCTGACAACTACGTCTTCGGTCGTGGACCCATGTCATCGGCGCAGGCATGGCAGATGCACGGTTGCTACAAGCTGGGGTCATCAAAATACGTTGACTTCCCCCTCGACCGCTCCCTGACCGGATGTGAAGATGACTCCGTCAGTCTCGATCACCGCGATCCTTCTCACCCAGTGCGAGGTCTCATTAAGATGATGTTTGAGATGCGTCAAAACTATCCTGCTCTGAATGATGGCTGGTACCTTCAACAATTGTCTAATCAGACGTTCGACATCTACCTCCCGGGCAGTAATGGGACATCGACCGAGACTGGGATGTGGAGTGTCGTAAGGTCACGCTTTGTGGATGCGCAGAATTTCGATGGTCAAGGCCAGGGAAATCAGAGCGTCTGGCTGGTGTATTCTAATGACAACAAAACAGTCCAACATCAGTTCAATTGCAGCAGTAAGAACGCTTTGATCTCGCCTTTTCCCGCAGGAACAACGGTTAAGAACCTGTTTCCACCGTTCGAGGAATTCACCCTGATCAACAGTTCGATAATACTTAGGTATGATCGCCGTTCTGGTATCAATCCCTGTCACTGACAATGAATAGACTTGAAGGGTCTGACGCTCCCAATGGGTGTTATCCCAACCTTACTATGCCGGCCTGGGGTTTCAAAGCTTTTGTTCCGAAAGACAAATTCATGCGGCCTTCCCCATACGTAACACGTTTCTTCCCAGGGCATGATGCTCGACTCGTACCCCAACGAACGAATGGGGATACGGTACGAATTGGCTTCGAATTCTCTCAGAAGATGGATTGCGAGGATATCACCAACTCGCTGACCATCACGTCCAAAGCGCTTGATGACGAGAGCCCGCGGCTTGACAAGACATCGGTCTCTTGTAAATCTATTAAAGAGACTGACGTTGTGACATGGCCGGGAGCACTCACCAGCGTTTTCAGCTACGAGGTAGATTTGGGCAATATCTTTCCGGGGGTTCACAGAGTCACACTCAACAACGTGACTACAGCAGATGGAAACCAATCCACAGGTGTGAGTGTATCCCTTGTTATGCAGGTTGAGAAAGTCACAATACTGATTGCGTCAGGCAGTCTGTCGACCACTTTCTTTTCCGTATCGGACAGATAAACAATCCGATGGTCTGGCCACAGTTGGCAAACTACAGTAGAACGCTACTGTTCGACAACCCATCATCTGAGTCTGAACCCTTGTCAGTAATGCCACAAGCCCCTGGTGCAGACATGTGGCGATACTCGCTAGATTTCGGGGCTACGTTCAGTGCCTGGATGACATACACCGGCTTCAACACGTCGATCCCCGGGAAAAACTGGACTGGCAATACGAAGCAGGCCTGGGAAGGAGAACACATCATCGCCCAATACTGGAGCAAATTGACCGGAAGTAGTGCTCACTGGCAGCACGGAGACACACAATGGACATACAAGCCCCCACGTCGCTTCCCAAATCTGTTCATCGAAGGCGAGTTCAACCAGTTCGGATACGACGCTGGCTATTCCAACAAAATGGCTCTTAGCAACGTCACTGGCCTGTGGGAAATCCACTTCATGGGCGAATGGCCGGTGCAGGTTGCATTCAACGCCTGGGGCATAAATGAAGACGGCTTTCCTGATCAAACACAAGTATTTGGGGACATCGATGGAGACAACGTTCTGGATCAGGTCCCTCCAGTCACTCTTCTCAGCAATGTATTCAACATCACCATTCCACCCCCTTCGCCCTATCTTTCCTTCAAGCTGTCGGTGGATGACGGCAATCTCAAGGTCTACGCTACACCCACAGGATCCCGGTGGGTTCAGCTGGCCATATTTCTCGTGCTAGCGATTGTGCCTGTTGCCACCGCTGTCGGTGCGGTGTGTATTTACCTGAAGGCATTTTACCAGGTCAAGTTCAACCAAATCGGTGTGACCGAGAAAAGATCAATCTTCGCTCCACTCGTGAGCGTCTTTCAAAACGTCGCCCATCGATCCAATGGCAGAGAATTCAATCCCGAACTTGTCAGTGCTAAGCAAAACACCCGCCGTCGAACCGTGCTCATTGCAACGATGGAATACGATATTGAAGATTGGAGTATTAAGATCAAGATCGGTGGGCTCGGTGTGATGGCCCAGCTGATGGGGAAACATCTGACCCAGCAGGACCTCATATGGGTGGTCCCTTGTGTTGGAGGAGTTGACTATCCCAAAGACGATCCCCGGGAGCCGATGGTGATCACCGTTCTTGGGAATAAGTACCAAGTGGATGTCCAGTATCATCAGCTGCAAAACATCACGTACGTCTTATTAGACGCGCCCGTGTTTCGAGCTCGGTCCCAATCAGAGCCTTACCCTGCCCGCATGGATGACCTGAATTCGGCAATATTTTATTCTAGCTGGAATCAATGTATTGCTGAAGCTATCAGGAGGTTTCCGGCTATCGACCTCTATCACATCAATGATTACCATGGCGCCGCTGCCCCTCTCTATCTTCTGCCTCGCACAATTCCATGCTGCCTGTCTCTGCATAATGCTGAATTCCAAGGACTATGGCCAATGAAAACCCCACAGCAAAGTCAAGAAGTTTGCAGTGTCTTTAACCTTGACCATGCGTTGGTGAAGAAGTATGTACAATTTGGCGAGGTGTTTAACCTTCTTCATGGAGCTGCCAACTATCTGAAGATCCAACAAAACGGATTCGGCGCTGTCGGTGTTTCCAAGAAATATAGCAAAAGATCATACGCCAGATATCCTATTTTCTGGGGTCTCAAGAGTATTGGAGCGCTGCCAAACCCAGATCCGTCTGACATCGCCGAGTGGGATCTCAACGCAAACAACGATCTCGAAGACGTTATCATCGATGCAGAGTTTGAGGCCAGTCGCGCCACACTCAAGAGACAAGCGCAAGAATGGGCAGGTCTGGAAGTTGACCCAGAGGCCCAGCTGTTCGTGTTTGTCGGTCGTTGGTCCATGCAAAAAGGAGTTGATCTGATTGCAGACATCTTCCCCTCCATTTTAGACGCGCACCCAAAGGTCCAGTTGATGTGCATTGGTCCAGTTATTGATCTCTATGGAAGGTTTGCCGCATTGAAACTAAATCGACTGGTAGAGCTCTACCCTGGACGGGTTTATTCCAGACCGGAGTTCACCGCACTCCCGCCCTTCATTTTCAGTGGCGCTGAATTCGCCTTGATTCCTTCGCGTGATGAACCGTTCGGTCTGGTTGCTGTGGAATTCGGACGGAAAGGAGCGTTGGGTGTGGGATCACGGTAAGACTGATCTGGCCTGCATCTACCACCAGTGCTCACCATGTTCTTTAGTGTTGGTGGTCTTGGGCAGATGCCAGGATGGTGGTACACAATGTGAGTTTACTCCTCTCAGGGTATGTTCAGACTAACGCAATCTAGCGAGTCTATGACGACCAAGCATCTTATCCAACAGTTCAAGATGGCCATCAACGACGCTCTGAAATCGTCCCAGGAGACACGAGCGCTCATGCGTGCAAGATCCGGCAAGCAGCGCTTTCCCGTCGCACAGTGGGTTGAGGACCTGGAAATCTTACAAACCACCTCAATCGAAAAACACGCCAAGTATAGTAAACGACACTATCGCAGTTCATGGAGGATCTCCGGTGGCAGCACCCTTGTCCCAGAAAGCATACGCAATGTCTCGTCGAGCTCAAACAACAGCCGCGAACAGAGCCGATCACGCAGCTCCACCGTGTCTGTTCCTCCGGGCCGGCCGATCACGGCTGATATGAGACTGTCTGGACCTCGACCAGGCCTTGACCACGTTGATTTGCCAACAAATCTGTCTTCCAGTCAAAAGCTCTCCGATAACGAGTGCGATTCTGATTTAGACCCAAGGCGTAGACCCTTGCCCGCCTACCTTTTCGCAGACTCACGAATCGTTTATTCTACGGTGAGCGACATAGACGATCTCGAGCCTATTTCTGGGGCCGTCCAAGAGGACTACAGTGTTCGTCAATCGCCATTTGGGACACCTGTTCATTTTGCTCGATCCGGCACCAGCACCCCAGTTCTCGGTGCAGGATCAGAAGACGGTTTGCTGGGCCGAAGAGACGCAAGCGCATCTACGATGAGTCTGGTCAGTGTCGATGGTATAGTACAGGAAAAGAAACATTTCAACCTCCAGAAAGTTGATCCATTTTTCACGGATGCGAATAACGAGTACGCGGACAAGTTCAAGAAGAAGCTTGCGGATCTGAATGGCAAGAACTCCGAAGATCATCTCTGCATCGAGGAGTTTCTCGAGAAGAGTGAAAAAGACTGGTTCAATCGATACCGCGACGTCAAACTAGGCAAGTCACCCTTGCCGTCTCCTTCTCCATCTGTTTTTCGCCTCAAGGTTCGTGAGGGCGATCGACCGGAGACCCCGCCAATTACTCCTCCAGGTGCAGAGCCAAATGCCGAGCAATTTCTTCTTCCAAATGATTACGTCTCCCCCACAGGTTTGAAGCGTTTTATGTTGATGAAGCTGGGTGATTGGCCTGTGTACTCCATCTTCCTCGCCATTGTGAGTTGATACCCTACCAAAACTGGCATTATAGAGGCTAACGGCGTTCTTATAGGGCCAAATTCTTGCCTTGAACTCATACCAGATCACACTCCTGAACGGCGAGATTGGACAGACAGCCGAAAAGCTATACATTCTGGCTTCCATCTATCTTGCCTCTTCGGCAATATGGTGGATGGTCTTCCGTCTAGTCCCCTCAGTTTATGTGTTGACGATTCCTTTCTTTGTTCGTTCACGTTCCTCTATTTGCCCTACGAGGTTGCAAGCTAACCTTACTACTGGCAGATATACGGCTTTGCCTTCTTGTTTGTCGGTCTTGCTGGTCCCATCCGCAACAGCACAAGTCAAACATGGCTACAAAACGTTGGAACCGGCTTGTATTCGTTTGCATCTTCGAGTGGTTCAATTTTCTTCGGCCTTAACTTTGGAGATGAGGGTATGC
This sequence comes from Penicillium simplicissimum, assembly GCA_024706585.1. Classification (NCBI taxonomy): domain Eukaryota; kingdom Fungi; phylum Ascomycota; class Eurotiomycetes; order Eurotiales; family Aspergillaceae; genus Penicillium; species Penicillium simplicissimum. The sequence continues at coordinate 2,853,534 of JAMZTW010000061.1, forward strand.
AGCACCTCTTCCAGGAAGCATGGAAGTTATCTGACATTTCTTGTCCAGGTGGAGCGCCTCTGAGGTCTTGGATCTATAGGGCCACCGTCATCCAGGGCACTCAACAGTTGTTCATCAGTTTCCTTTGGTACTGGGGTAGCTGGATGGCAACTGTCAATCAAAATGGTAGCACGCAATTTAGCCTTGCCATGACCGATTCAGGTGCATTGCTCGGGATCGGACTCGGACTTGCCTGTCTTCTGTGGTTGTTGGGAGCCCTGGTCTTCTTTGGACTTCCTGCATATTATAGACAAGCACCAGGTCAAGTGCCGACATTCTACCTATCGCTCTTCCGCCGTCGCATCATTCTTGTATGTCTCTTCCAGTTCTCCCTCAAGCTAAATTACATCCTGACGCGGTATCTTCCAGTGGTTTTTTTACATGGCACTCATATCAAACTACTGGCTGTCTGCACCATACGGACGGAACTGGCTCTATCTCTGGTCCAGCAAGCATGCGCACATGTGGCAAATCTTGCTCCTTGTCCTCCTCTTTTTCATCATTGTTTGGGCGGCAGCTCTTTGGATCTTCCACGTCTTCTCCAAGAGGCATGCTTGGTTCATCCCGATCTTTGCCGTCGGTCTTGGTGCTCCTCGATGGGCCCAGATCCTGTGGGGAACCTCCAACATAGCCATGTATATCCCCTGGGCCGGTAGTCCGGTAGCTGGAGCTATCCTTGGTAGAGCGCTATGGCTGTGGTTGGGGGTTTTGGATTCCCTTCAGGGTGTTGGTAAGTTTTTTCTCGCAGAGAATAAAATGTAACACAAACTGATTCGCGCTTTTACAGGGTTTGGAATGATCCTCCTCCACACAATGACTCGATTCCATATCACATTCACACTTCTAGCCGCGCAGGTGGTCGGCTCCATTGCGACTATCCTTGCCCGCGCGACAGCACCGAACAAGTTAGGCCCTGGAAATGTTTTCCCAGATTTCTCCGCTGGCGTAGCAGCCGCCTTGGGAAAGGCAGACTTCTGGGTCTGCCTGCTCTCCATGCTGTCCATCAACGTGCTCTGCATCTTCTTTTATCGGAAGGAACAACTCGCGAAACCTTGATCGCTGTTCCAACCTTGACTAGCGTTTTCTCCTACTTTTTCTATTTTGCATCCACTTGCCATTTTGCAGCGCCAGTGTGAGTAGAGGATTAATGATAATATAGTGGGCTACACTTGCTGGGACGCGTTATACTTTGTAATGGTCCACCCATGTTTTGCATTTGCGTATAGTGTACGTACTATAAAGGAATACAGCCTTACATTCATGTTCTGTGGGTGTCCAAACTTAGTTTTTATGTTCATGTGATGCTGAATAGGCAGTGATGCTTCCAGCCCCAAGTCAAATTCATTAATCTTTAACTCGAAGCCTTTTTTCCTTGTTTGGGCTTCATTGAGTAACGTTTCCCATTCGACTGAATTTGTGTCAAGCGGGGTGGCGCGTCCCTATCACGAGAAATTCACCAACATGTAAGGGTACAGCCTACGCCAATATGGGGCTAGGGCGACAAAGCCGAGCCTGATAGGTAGCTATGATATGCAAGGATCCATTTAAGGCCTAGTCAGGGGAACTAATTGACCCGTGCGCTCTTATCAGTAAAGGTATTTATATTGTTGTGATAGTCCTTGTTTGTCAAATTGCATCTGCTCCAGTCGTTATTCCAGCCACTGTTTTCAAGATAAAACGACACTCATTCATTTTTATTCCATTCTTTTATTCCATAAAGTTCTTATATTCCATTCGTTTGTTTTATTCTCTTCGTGCACTTACCAGTCTCTCGTTCTCATTCAATGTATCGCCTTTTTTTCTCATTTGTCGTGGCCCTGTGCCTGTACACGCGCTGGACGGTCGCTGCTTTAACATCCGGTGAAATCGCCAACTCTCTCAACGAACTAGCACAGCAAGCATTCGCCGCCAAAAATCTCGTAATGAGAATCAATTCCACTACGGATGCTGGTCCAATTGCGGTAAGTGGGGTTTTTACGTCCATGAATGAGAGCTCATTGTAAGATACAGGATATTTACACTGAGATGGACATGCTGGTCGCTGTGGTTCTCACAGATGTAAACTTTATGACGAACACGCCGATTATTACAGATCAGGCGGAAAAGCAACGCGTCTATGAGGGATACTCAAATGTAGGTTGGCGACAAGAAAGACGTCAATCAGAGTCATTTATACTTAATTATGCTAGTTCGTACAATCCCTCCTCGAGCTCATGGATGCCTTTGCAAGCAGCGCAGCGCAGCTGAAATCCATCAACCAATCATCCGAGTACAAGGCTCCCTCTGAAATACGCATTTTGCAAAGTGCAATTGACGTGAGTTTCCTAACTTATCGGTCGGGGTAGACTGCCGATGAGATGCTGACACCTCACGAGGCATTCTTCTACAACATCATCGGTCTCTTCCCAGCCAACAGCTCGTACAACTCCCAGGCCAACACTCAGAAAGCCCAGGTGGATACGCATTGCTTTCAGGCTGTCTGGGCATTCGATCTCGCTGGTAGCAATGGTAATCAGGTTACTCATCAAGCGCGCAGCAGTAGCTCCCTCCACTCTCGGCGGCAGAAGCGCGGTTCCTTATGATTATAAACCATGTCCATCTTTGAATATCACCTGGTTTAGTAGTTGGGTGGATGGGGTGGATGGTCACTTGCTTGACCTGGCAGATAGGCGGGGTACCCGCCCATACCTAGGCTGACCATTTGGCTCAATTTGAACGCAAACTTTCCCTGATGCTAGCATTCATATTAGTGATAATCTGAGAATCAATTGTCATCTAGCTACGTATAGTCTCGTACCAAAATACAGCTTCTGAAGGCTAGTTTCCCGGACCTGTAGGGTAGGGGCACCGTAATATAGGAGGATTAAGTGGGGGCAAAGGAAGAAGTGGGACGATGAGTTCGGTTGGATTATTCTGGCCAGTTTGAGCAAAGCGAAGTATCTACAGAATGCTGAAAGTAAGACAGGTTTTTCAGTAGAGCCGAGTTGCGACCCCTGCAGCCACTAAACGCTCGATGGGCCGTAACTAAGGTTACTGATGGGCCACCGGGAGGCAACAATTCAGGAACCCAATGTGCCTATTAGACCAGACGAAGAAGCAGTAGGACGCTCACTAATCAACAGACCGGGTAAAGATTTACTAACAGAAGAAACGCGGTACTTGAGAACGCTCCAGGTAATAGATAATGTGGACTATCGTAGATAGGGGCGCTGATACTAAGAAATATCACGGTTACGGGCGAGAATGCCACGGTATCGAGACAAAAGAGCACGCACAACCGTGACTTTTCCATCGATTCTCCCTAATTTTTATCACGCACGTATGGTTAACACCGATAAGGTCCTAGGATCGAACCCCAGTCTACAGTAGTCATCTTTTTAAAGTTTCAACGTATTTTCACTTTTCTTCGTAGTTTTCGTACCCGTGCATCCGCTGCCAGATTTCCTTAATCCAATAAGGAAAGGAAAAAAGGCGCTTATCACCGCGGGAGCAACTACTTACACCAGGTGTAGCCCAGATCTTGATGCTGCCGTCTCAAAAGGTAGGTGCCTAGAACACCCGTATGGTTGACGCTGTCCGGGATGAAGGATGCCATAGTGGAAACCCTCGACAATAACAGCGAAAGGCTTAATTAAGGCTGATTATGAAACATGCTGCCCTATGTTGTGTTGTTGATTAAAGTTGGCACCTATTCAGATCGATCAAAGCTGTTTTTATGCAGTTTACGCCGCAGGCGTTCCAGTTCCTCCGCATACATCAAAATTGACAGATATACACTCCCAGCTCATGTAAATTTGAGTCATTGCAGCCCGGATACAAGTAAGACCTTCAGTATATTCCCTGCTTAGGTATATACATGAGGAGGACAGTCATCCTTGTTGCATGGACATTACTATCCAGAGTGTGAGAATACCAAAGCTCTTACCTCGACGCTCACCCTAGGCGACGGAATCCCCGAGGCATTCAAGGGGGTAAACGAAGTGTGAGGAGTATCTGCAGAAAATTTGTCAGGTCAGTGTACCTCGTAAGGACTTTCCAGTCCGAGAAAGTGGAGTAGGCATGGCACCGAGAAGAAGAGAATATCCTAGATGACTGGTCAACCACGTACATTTGACACTATCCTCCTTCGTATCGAATCCTTTGAACAGAAGCACGTCTTCTACGTCCTGTCCACTCATATAATACCATTGATATGCATCATTGGGGTCATACTGTGGGTAGAGCATAGTACCAGTATAATCTCCACGTATCATATCAGTTTCGATCAGCTTGCATACGTCCATGCTTCGTCCATCACACACAGCTATAGGGTGATCCTCGATAGGCCCGCTTATTGGTCGCCAAAGACTATAGTCTTCAGGTTAGGGCCAGAAATTCTATTCTGCTGTCTTATTCCTTGTGCGATCTCGGGAGAAAAGAAAGCTACATTCTTGTGGATTTGATACTCACTTGATTAATTGGACTCGCCCAGAAAGAAGATGTTGACATTCTTCAGGAAGATGATTTCGAATTCGTGTCATCATGGGAGTTCCAATCTCATCCCGAGTCAACAGCGTGTCTAAAGTATTCTGTCAGTATCTATGCTAATTCGAGGGACTCGATCATCGCATAGGTCGAAGCGGATTTGTGACTGACCAATATGAACCTGACGGGCAAAACCCTGTAGATTTGGGTTTCTTCGTCTTTTCTCCTTTGCACTCTTTCGTTTCCTGATCTATCGACATTGAATTTGAGAGGTCAGCAGCTGCAGGCAACTAAAAGTTAGATTCAAACTACCGACTTTCCAATCGAAAATCAGCACCTCTTCGGCTCCCTCAATCTCGCGCTTCAGAATAGCTTCGCATTCCGGTAAAAAGATATTTTCAATCTTCTCGGGATCCGAATACTCGTATGGCTTCTTAAGAGCCGGGCGGGAGCATCTTTTATAAGTAAAACCGTTGATGTCAAGAGTAAACGGAGAATCCCCAGAGAAACCCCGAACGTCCTTTATAGTCTCCGTTAGTTCTGCCGCACAGAACACTAAGTTGGTCGTCTTTTCACGTTGCTGTCCCGGCCTTCTCCGTCCAGTGAATTGACCAATTTTATATGGGCGAGTATCGGCATAGCTGGGTTGCCATTGGAGGTAGGTCAACCTTGCTTCAACATCCGTAGCCATATAATACCTCACGCCACTCGAATAAAAGAAAGTAAGAAGAAGGACAATGCATCTTGACGCAACAAGCAGGTTTAGGTATCTCTTATAATCAATATCCCTTGCGATGGTAGCGTGAGCTACAAGCTTCATTCTCTTGGCGTAGAAATACACACAGACGACCAAGTCCGGAAATGAGATAGTGAGCTGACCCAGTGAGTCACCAGAGAAGATGTCTGCAAAAAAAATGAGTCATTTTCTGTGTGTTAGTGATTCAAATTTGGGGGCCGCAGCTCAGCCCCCAAAGCACGGTAAATGGCAGTGCAAGCAAGACGAACTTGACAGTATTGCGTTGCATGAATCCAAGGAGTCATATTTTTACGGGGATAAAATCCACCCGAAAACGAATTGAAGAAAGTATGAAAATATACACAGGGCAGCCAGGATATGTGAGAGCAATCCTTCCGCTGCTGGTTGGGACACTCCGATTCTCAGGATGTCCACAATTTCCCAGTGCAAACGAAGGAATTACGCCGTAGGAGAAACTCAACCTTTCTTAGCCTATTTTATTGCTCAGATTTTCTCGAAAATAGCCGGCGACGGGAAAAATGCGGTCGCTCTTGCTTGTTAATGTGCAGGCCCATTTCCAGTGCCATAGTTTCCCACAGATAAACCGAGAAGGTGGGCCGCACCGTACCTGCGATCTTCAAACAAAGTCAGGATGCATTTAAGAAACTGTCTTGCCATTTACCATGCAAAGATCAACACTTGCAGGGGTCTGGGTGGTATGGTCCAGAATTAAGAGAAGAATGTATTGCACACAAGATAATATATGGCGGTTGGGGCTTTCCTGTCTGGGCTGCCCCGGCTTTCAAGTGGGCGATCAGGCTCCGCCCTAGAGAGGCTCAGCAAGGGAACAAATGTCATCACGGACTCGCCCACCTAGTGGCATCGTCTATCCACTGTATCCAGTCATGGGATCGTCCCACTAGTGCCCTAACTAAATAACCAAAGTTAGATGGCTTAGTGATTAGTCAGTTGGATACGAGCTCCATAAGAAGTAGGTAGTTATCAGGGTCGCAGTCTCGCAGAACTTCAGGGGCGATAAACCCAAACTCCAACTCCACAAAGAGACACGGCTTCACTTTGGAGCATGTAGAGCACCATGGGCCTGCTTGATCTCCCTAACGAACTCATCATATCCATTGCAAATTGTCTAAAACACAGTCAATCACTCTCTCGCTTTGCCCGCACAAATCGATCCGTTTATAACCTGGTGATCCCACTACTTTACCACCACAACATCAAAGATGGGGGATGTTCAGGCCTTGAAAAGCAGCTGGCTCCTTTAAAAACAACATCCATCACGGGACGGTTCTTCATCGAGATGGAGGAGGATCTTGAAGAATACAACAACCCTTCTCATCTTACGACACCAGAGGGTCTTCCCATGCCGGTGACGGACTCGATACGAATCCGCGACATTGTGATCGGTCAATTTGTCAAACACGGCGTCAACCTAGATACCTTCCATCAGGCCAAAGATGAACAGAAAAGGTCTCTTTTGCATTACCACATTGCGGTGCGAAACGCCCCAGCGGTGTTCCTCTTGGCGAAGCACGGCGCGGACCTGCACGCCACCAGTGGTTATGAACAAGGCACAGCCCTGCATTGGGCCGCGTTCCGGGGTTGCGCGAAGATCATTCGATTTTTGATTGGAAAAGGGTTGGATGTGAACGCGCGGGACTGCGACGAGAAGACGCCCCTCCACTATGCAGCAGCAGAGGGTCAGGTCGCTGCTATTCGACTCCTAGTCCAAAATGGAGCCGATATCAACGCACAGGAAGAGTCGGGATGCACTCCGCTCCATCTCATGATGATGAATGGCAAGCCAGCCCCGGATTCATGGTGTATCCCAGCGCTGAAAGCGATTCTCGAGTTTGGTCCCAATACCGAACTTGGAATGTTCGATGACAACAAGACACCGCTCCATGTCGCAATCTTAAACTCACGAGATATCGACTTCCTTGAAGTTCGACTGGAATTGGGGATGGATCTCAATTCCCGGACGGTAGAAGGACGCAGACCCCTATCATGTTGCGTGGAGAGAGGATCAATGCAAGTATTCGAGATGTTGGTTAAAGCGGGGGCCGATATCCATACGAGGGACGAAGAAGGACGCTCTCTTCTCCAGATTGCACTAGAAGATGAGGACTGCGCGTGGAATTGCTTGCCAGATCTTCTGGAAAAGCGCGTATATGACCTAAATTCCGATGCCGGAGATGGAATGACATTGGTGCAGGTCTTGAGAGAGCGGCGCTGGTTGTATACAATTAAAAATCGAGTCGACGGTATGCCTGAGGTAGACGAGCTTGAATCAGATTAAAGAGAATCCTTACAAATACTGTTTATGTGATATGTCTCGCTTCAAATCAAGAAACACCAAGGAGAAGTGCTCCCTGTCAGAAATAGTCACCATATAGAGCGTAGGTCTAGGGGAAATCTGGTCGTTCAACAGAAGAAAAACAAACGACAGAAGGGAAGACACGCCACATTCACTTCGATGACTCGCACATGACCCTTATCGGAATTAATACAATCAAAGCGAGGAACCACGAAGTGACTTAGACAGATTGCAAAGACACTCTGGTAGCCCTAGATAGAAAGCTGTGCTGTACCACGAGATCACCGCCGACAGCTCGGTGTAGGTCATCATAACGAGGCGCTTCGATTGGAAAGCCGAGAGTCCGCCATCCCAATTCACGCTGTAATGCAATTTTCAACAGTCATTAGGATATTAATCATGACTAATATATTTTATACTATAAAAAACGAATGCATGCTCGGCACTTCGTCAGACATTATACCAATCTCTATTGCAAGTTCTGCGAGTATGTTTTCTAGATCTTGAAAAGCACCTATCTATATTCAATAGGCCTAATCCCTGTGTACCCCCTCAACCCTAGCGACAGTATTACTGTGCAGTGTTAGTAATTGGCTCCTGGAAAGAATCCTGCTCAGAATGAGGTCTTAAGGAGTATTGCAGCCAATACCATATGAAGACACTATAAATGATAATCGTTTTGCTATTTAGATTCTTTTTTGTTTCAACGCAGCTTCTATGAGAATTGAGAATCCGGACCTATTATTCATGGAACCTGCCCGTCCAGGAGCCAATTTCTCTAGGTATCAAGGTCGCGATCTCAAAGCAACCTTGGAAGCTTCCAGACAAAGGCAGCATAGATCTTGATGGTGATTCTCCTAGATAGCAGCAGCTTCGTATGACAATGCTTGAACCAGGCATCTGCTCAGCCCCAGTGTCAAGTCTCATGGACGAATGTACAGCTATCACTGGAGTCTCTCCTCTAGGATGAGAGGAGATATCGTACTTCACTCAAGGAATAATATACATATTCTATGTAAACTGAAGTAGAATTAAGTACAGCCCATTCAATACCACTCTTCTTCTTTCATGTCGCTGACGGCATCAATGTCGTCGAGACTTCCCACAGGCACAAAAACCAGATTGCGGAACCCCTCCACTTCAGCTTCGCGGTAGACCACCGACCCACAACGATGACAAAAGCAGATTTGCCCATGTCTATTATCCTCTAGCACAGCCTTAAAATGTGATAGTCCTGGAACGAAGGAGTGCCACGTCGATGTGCTCGTCAATTTCAACTTGTTCTTTGGAATAACAAGGTTGGTACTTTTGTAGCCGCCGGTTACCTTGCGGCAGCGAGCACAGTTGCATGTTATCTTATAAAGAGAGCCAAGGAGATAGGCAGGTTAGTCGATGGATAAACCATGCCCTCGTTTGAATGTGGGTGTGATATAGTCTTACCTTTCTGATTATATCTTCTTCCGCGATGGTGTATTTGTTCATCGCGCAGAGACATGAACCGGTCAGCATTTTGGAGCTCATTATCGGTAGAAGATGGAAGTTGAATGTTTGAAAGATGGTCGGGTTTAACAAAATAAGATGCAGCGAATACAAGCTCAGTGATGACGTCTTCGAATGGGATTCCGCTATTTGCACGACAAACCATACCTAATTCGGCATAAGGCTCCACTCTCTACCACCTGGTTCCCTATATAAAGTACGCGTGATTATTATTTATGCTCCTTCGCCTATGTCTACCTCGATAGTACCTATTCTCGTTAACGTCCGTCTATCGATTGGGTATTAGAGAAACCCGTATTTGTGGGTCGGATATGCTTCTTCGCGTTCGACGGATAATGGCATACCGCATGCCCTCTAATTTCGAATTGCCCTCAAGATACCAAGGTCAGGTCTCAAATGTTACACAGAGCTCCGGGTAAGTCTAATAAGCATCCAAATATGTCGCATATTACAGTCTCTCCTGGCTTCAGACAAGTCTATGCTTGATCCTGGGAAATCCCTCTCCACTGTTCCTGTCCACTGTTAGTACATGGCTCTTATCATGTGGCTAGTAGCAAAGACCACTCGCTTATAGAATGCCATGTTAGCCCAAAGTATAAACGAGTTGATGTACTCCGATACATCCCGGCCACTAGGGGCAATCGAAGATGATAGGTTGCAGGCAAAAACACCCCAAGGAAAGCCCTCAATATAATACTGGAAATAGAAGAAACAAGTCTTTACAAAGTCGGTGGTATCTACATTTTTCAAAATAGCAATATATGCGCTTAAAGCTTTGCCCGGAAAGCACGTCGTAAAGAATCGAGGCCAGAGGGCCCGTCATAAATCTGCTGCTCCACGATGCGGGTGTTGATCTAAGCAAGTCAGTATGATGTACCGGATATGGCTATGGAGTGGCACACATACATGTTGAGGGCCCAGCGCATCCACGGTTTCGACACCGAGTAGGCGCATGCAGGTTTTTGTTTCGTCAGCAAGGACTACAGTAGATTGTTAGCATGACTTGATCAATCAAATTCCAAGGAGTGACACATACTCTGCAGTGTCCTGCGAACACCATCAGGGCCGCCAGCTGCCAATCCCCACAACGCAGGGCGTCCCAGACCAACTGCCTTGGCGCCCAGGCAAAGAGCCTTCACGACGTCGGTTCCGCGACGAATGCCACCATCAACGTGGACCTCGAGCCTTTCAAAGACCTCGGGGCAGTATTTCCTAATCTCCAGAAGAGTGTGCACGGCTGGTGGGGCGGTATCCAAAGCGCGCCCACCATGGTTGGAAAGGATAATGCCCTTGACCTGTGGTGCGTGGAGTGAAGCAAGGTATGCATCCTCGTGGGTTTGCAGACCCTTTAGGACAATGGGGAGATCTGTGTGCTTTGCCAGCCAGGGCAGAGTCTCCTGCCACGTCAAGGATGGATCGGTACCAGCGAACAGCTGCTGACCAACACCTCCAGATCCGCCCGGGCCGCTCACATCGGGAACGCCGTCAGCGGCGCGCTCAGCAGCCTTAACGCCGCTAGGCACTGGTGCTGAGGCTCCTGCGAGACTATTCCGCTCATCCTCTTCACGCTTACCCGGAACGGGGGCATCGAGAGTGAGGACAATGAACTTGATAGCCTTGAGCTTGTTGATACGTGCCAGCATCGCCTCGCTCTTCTTACGGTCAACCTGTACATAGAGCTGCCAGCCAAAGACCTGATCCGGAGCTGCGTCCTTGACAATCTGTTCTGGGGTCATGGAGGCATTGTTTGAGATGATCTGCATAGCACCGAAGCTTCGGCATGCCTCTGCAATACCCGCTTCGCCGGAAGGATGACCAAGACGTGCCATAGCTGCAGGTGAAACATAAATGGGTAGTCCCAATTTATGTCCAAAAGCTGAAGTTCCCAAATCGCACTTGGTGCAGTCAACAAAGACTCTTGGCCGGAGAAGGATAGATCGGTAGACCTCATTGTTGAAGCGCTTGGAGAATTTATCGTCCGATGCCGACCAGTAATAGGCCCATGCCTTCTGGCTTACTTGCTTCGTGGCCACTTCTTCGATCTCGTCGAGGTTGAGCAGAGTATGCATAGGAGGGGGTCCTGCCGCCTGCTCCTGGGGCTTTGCTGGTGTCTCGTCCTTGGGTAATGTGTTTGGATCCACCGTTCCGAGGCAAGCCTCTGGCTTGAGTTCCTCCTCTAGAATACCTGGAGGGTGGATCGGGTCGTATTCCTCGGTGGCATCCTTGCCGGAAAGCTTCAAAATGATCTTTGCACCGCCAGGGTGACTGGACAGGAAATCAGTGACCTAAATATGGCCCTGGTGTTAACATCTGTGTTTTGCTTTACTGACAATTCAAGGGGAGGTGGAGTAATCATACATCATAGACCTTGCCGTATAGAATCACCCAACAGCTCTCGGGAGTGTTGTGCTTCGCGACTGCGCAATCGAGTCAGCGTGCCCCCACGAACCGAATGGAATCTCCATTGAGACAAGTTCCGTGCGGGGAAGCAAGATCGTACCTTCTGCAGCGTCGAATACCTTTGCCATTTTGAACCAACGTAGCGCGCGACAATCGCAGTTAGCCAATTCACACACGAAGTGCAAATGCAGGAGACGAGTGAGATAAGTTCAAAAAGAAAGTCGGGGCAAAAGGATGTTGCTCGGAGAAGGCGCCGACCGTCAATACTGGCCGTGTGGGGGTTTTTGGGGAAAGACGCGGCGATTGGGCTCCCTCGTTGGGCAAATTCGATAGCCGACAATCTGGACCGCTACGAAGGGAGAAACACCCCCGCGTCATTGGTGGGGAATTGCCCGGGTATTTTTGCACGACTCAGAAGCCAGTGGCAGGCGTGTTGTAGATATTCTAGTCATCGGGACAGGGGGACCCCAGAGTTTCGGAAAACGGTCTCCAAGGTTCTAGAGTGTCAAAGTAGTAATAGTAATGAGGCAGTTAAGTTAATGCTAAGCTGAAAACAGTTGAAGTTGAAAGGCAACGAGAAGGTGGCCGAGTCCACGTGAGCGCTGATCACGCGCTTTGCTCGTCGTTCCCCCATCGAAATGGCCGCATCGGTTGACTTCTGAGAGACCTTCTCAGGCAACTTCCAGGAACCCTCACCTCAACACAGCTGAGCAGGCATTCATCACCATGTTTGAGGTGTGTATCGATTACCATACTTTCCCTATCTCGCGCATGCTTTGTTTTTTGTTCTGTTCCGCCTCATTAACCGTTCCAGCGACGAGCGGCCGACCGGTATCGCTTGCGGATGCACCGTGCCCGCTCCGCAGTACTGACCTCGGACGAAATTGTTGAGGTGCGCGCCGCTCAGCGAACTTTTGAAGGAGCCTACGTCCGGACTGCCCTCTCCCAGTACTCCTTCGCCCTTGTCGTGCTCAAGATCTTCACCGCCGAGTTCTACAGTATCGGTGCGCTCTTCGCCATCTACGGTACCGGGGTCCTCATTATTGGGTTGTTCCGCCGCTCCCAGGGAAACCGACAATTCTTCTCGGAAGTGGGAGACGATGGCATCCATAGACACAAGTTCCGGACGAGTGGGAATGCTGTGGTGGTGCTGACTGCGCTGAGTGTAGCGGCATACGCCTGCTTGATCGGCCTTACCTTGAACCTCAGCAACTAGTCAAACGCGACCTTTGGGAAAGGGTGGGATAACTACTCCGCCTCCCTTCTCACGGAACGCTCTCCTGCAAGACCACGTCTTCCGCGCACAGAGTGTCACGCCCGCTCCCACCCTCCCTCACCCCCTGCGTTACCGCCAAGCGCCAAGAATGGCGGTACCACTACCCCGGCGACATTATCATCTGCCCGCGGGTACGGGCTGCGGGGGCGATCACCCGTGAGCCCACGGCGGCATACAGTTGGTCGGAGTCCGATCTGGCAGATCTGCTGTGCTGGGGACCGAGAAACCGCCAAGAAGGCCGAGTATGTCGGAAAGGAAGGAGGACTAGCCCGACCGGTGAGGCTCATGTTGTACAAGGCGTCCCAAGAGCCAGCTGTGCCTTCACCGGAGTCGTTCGGATTGAAATACGTCCAGAATTGCACGCTTACGGCCCCAAGTGGTCTTGATCAGCGACAATGGATATCCGGAGACTAGGCGCTGGATGTAATCCTTTGCTTGGCAAGACGAAGAGGCGTCGTGCAGATTCATGCTGACCCGAGACCCTCGGTGGGTATTTTGGGTGCATTGCAAGGCTGGAGATTTACGGCAGGGGCTGCAGATGGAACTATGGAGGTTGATCCGCCGTTTTGATTTGGCCTGGGGTCTGGAGGCGCCTCGAGCCAAGCATTCTGGATAAGATAAAGATTGATGTATCGCCAATAGACTGGCAAGACCTTCCCTGCTCCTTCACGGGGAGGTGTGTATATATAGAAGGCTAGAAAGCTGCTCAATCAAGTTGATCGGACTCTCGACGTGTGACTGGCGCTCCATAGAAGCTCACTCTGAAGCTGACATCATTCGTGAAGCCACTGATGCCCCAGAAGATCCACCAAGTGGGTTCTGGCGATCAGTGTTCAGTGACTTCATTCACTGGGGTAAGGGCTTCACGCTCTGCAGAGGACTCTCCTGCATCTTGAAGGTTCTATCTTATTCCAACTTCGTAGAGAAAGCGACAAACAACCTTCACCCGCGGTCTTGCCTCACTTTCACAAACACCCTGACTCGCGAGTCAGCAGCCTCACGTTGTCTCTCGTCAATCTCAACCTCTCACCCCTCGCCTTCGTTCAGCTCTCACTCTTTCCTGCCAACCTACCAAAACATCCCCCAAAATTCATCATCCCAGACAATCAGAGCATCTCTGTCACCGGTGAACCCTGCAACTTTTTCAACGCGTTCTGGTGCTCTCAAAGCGCGAGTGAAGCAGCTCGCCAACCAGATCCGCGCAGTGAAGCACACCGTCGACGTGACGTTTGGGCCGGAGTTGAGTCATCCGCTTCTGCCGCCCTCCTCCTTTCTCCCCTCCCGCTCTGTTCTGCAAGGCTTTTTTTCCATCAAAAGAAATCTGTGCTCATCCTCCAGAGCACAACTGTCAAGTTTTCCAAAGGCCCGCAGACCGGGCTCTAAGTACTCTCACACACTCGGCGTCCCGGAAAATCCCATTCCCCTTGGCCGGGGATGGCGCAGCATTCCACCATCGCGCGGTCGGCTATCATGACGTCGGCCAGCTCGCCTGATCTCGCAGGCGTGGGCGATCAAAGACTTATGAACCAGCGGCCCAGCGGCATCAGTTCCCACGGAGCTAGTCTCGGCTCGGGAAAAGAAGGAAGCCTGATACCTCCGAAGACTGTGGTCGGCAGAGCGCTAGGGAACGACCTGCATTCCGATGCCCACAGAAGTTCACAGCCGCCCAAGGGCGGAGTCGGAACCGCTCTGACTGACACTCCGATTTCAACCGCACCCCCGTCTCCACAGATGTGAGTCTTCCCTGCGTCTGAGTCGTCAATATCCATGCCTTCTCCTAGAGTCTAGAACCTTGTCTCCGTGTCAACTGATTGCTTGACTCACCCCGGACCTATGGGAGGTGGTCGTGGGATCGGCAACCCTGCGATGTGCCTCGGGTCAACTCCTCCCGCAAACGCGGGCCTGGAGCTTGGTCCCGGGTACACGAAGCTTGAGCTTGACCGCTACTGCCTGCCTGCCTGGTTCTGGCTCAATGGGGCCCAGCCGCTCTGGGGCCTCATCATGGGGTCTTGCTGCATTTGATCACGAGTCTTTGGTTGCTTGTCTTGTTCTTTTGACGATGACTCTAAGCTAATACACCTTCTCACTGTAGCAATGGTCTCTCCAACATCAGTACTCCCAGTCGAGTTCGTGCAACGACTCTTGATATTCCCGGCCTGACCAAGTCCAAGGTCTCCCCAGATGGACGCATTGCTCAGCGTGATGTTGGCTCCAAGCTGGTCATCGTCATGGTTGGGCTGCCGGCTCGTGGCAAGAGTTACATCACTAAGAAGCTCGCTCGATACCTGAACTGGCTCCAACACGATACCGAGATCTTCAATGTCGGTGAGCGTCGTCGTGTAGCCGCTGGCAAGTCGCCGTCGCCAGCCAAGATTGGACGTCCCCTGGAGAAACGTGCGAGCAATGTCCACAAGGATCTCGTGGACTCCGTTCGTCGACTGAGTGTCAGTGTTGGGACATTGAACCGGAATGAATCCTCCCCACCTGAGAACGCTTCGCCACCAGACACCGCTCCCCTTCCACCTCCAGCCGTCCCGGCCAAGATTCTCATCAACGGAGAAGAGCCCGGAGCATCCCTCTCACGGAACGGAAGCACCGTGATTCCTTCCATTGATGCAGGCCTTGCCCAGTCCAATAGCAATGAGAATGCGGTCAGAGAAGCTTCCCCGGAGCCCATGGATCAGTCTGCAAGCTTTTTCGACCCTCAGAATCAGCGTGCTGTCAAGCTTCGTGAGCAAGTGGCTCTGGATACCCTTGACGAGCTGCTCGAGTACATTCTTGAGGAAGGTGGCAGTGTTGGCATTCTCGATGCCACTAATAGCACCATGGAACGCCGCAAGGCTATTGTCGACCATATCCGTAAGCGCGCTGGCCCTGAGCTGGGCATTCTCTTCCTCGAGAGTAGCTGTGTGGACAAGAACCTCCTGGAAGCCAATATGCGCCTGAAGCTTTCTGGTCCCGACTACAAGGGTCAGGATCCCGTCACTGCCCTGGAGGACTTCAAGAAGCGTGTTGCTCTGTACGAGAAGTCATACGTTCCACTGGGCGAATACGAGGAAAAGAATGACATGGCCTACATTCAAATGATCGATGTCGGCCGCAAGATCGTGTCGCACCAGACTCACGGTTTCCTCTCCTCTCAAGTCGTCTACTACCTGCTCAACTTCAATCTGTCTCCCCGCCAGATTTGGATTACTCGCCACGGCGAGAGCGTCGACGACGCTGCGGGCCGTATCGGTGGAGACTCCGACCTCAGCGAGAATGGCAAGAGGTACGCCAAGACCTTGGCTCGCTTCGTTGATCACCAGCGAAAGCAGTGGGAGCTCTACCAGACCCAGAAGAACCTGATCAAACACTTCCCTCCCCGCCCTGGTGACAGCACCCCTCCCAACCCGTCCTACATTCCCCGTGATCGCCCACGCAATTTCTGCGTGTGGTCGTCGATGATGAAGCGTGCCGTTCAGACTGTGGAGTACTTCAACGAAGAGGACTACGACGTCAAGGAAATGCGCATGCTCGACGAGCTCCACTCCGGAAAGATGGAGGGCATGACCTACAAGGAGATTCAGGAACAGTATCCTGAGGAGTATGCCCACCGCAAGAAGGACAAGCTCTTCTACCGTTATCCCGGTCCCGGCGGAGAAAGCTATCTGGACATCATCAACCGTCTTCGAGCCGTTATTGTTGAGGTCGAGCGCACCACTGACCACGTCCTTTTGGTCAGCCACCGATCCACTGCTCGCGTCCTGCTTTCCTACTTCCGTGGCCTGAAGCGGGACGAAGTCGCTGATCTGGATGTCCCTATGGGCATGCTGTACATGCTAGAGCCCAAGCCCTACGGCGTCGACTTCAAGGCTTACCAGTACAACCCTGAGACTGACTGGTTTGACTACATTCCCGACTACGAGTTGCACCAAGTCGGTGCACAGTAGATCTGCAGAGCCGAACCTGCCCGCCCTGCTTAGGGCCCATGATTCTACACTTGCTCCCTATCTTATGACACGCCATGAATTGCGACGACAGTTTTTTCTTCAATACTACACCGACTGGCCGTTCACTCTCAGCCCAGTCGATATCATCAACATCCATATCCATATTCGTCACTGCATCGTCTATCTTGCTTCCGCCTCGCGTCTTTTTTTGTTCTTCTGGTCTCTTCTGCCCTTCGACCATTCCCCTCTCCTGATCAGTGTATTATTACTTCGAACTTCTCGCATTCCTACAGTTTCGCTTTGTCCTTTCGACCACGGCTGTTGCTTGGTCCCAGACTCCCGTTGCATGAAGGGGGGCGTTGTGGACTTTTCTCTTCCAAGGTGCAGCCATCTCACTTCCGTGCTTTATTGTTTCTCGCCGCGCGTGTTTTGCATGGGTTTGGCGTTCTGGCGGGTGTTCTGCTACCTCTGACCCCGCCCTCGAGCGTCATGAACCACATGAGATTTCATTTCGATTTTTTCGCCAGGCACTGGGCATTGAGTGTCTGTCGATGGTCAGTTATTAGATCGTGACGGCGAGGCATTTGTTTTTTCTGTGGCCTATGGCCGGGAAGTTTAGCCTTTTATTTTTTCGTGGTCATACACATATTCTTACTTGATTTTCTTCATTCCATATGCCGTTGTAGCGTTTGTCAGATTACTCTGGAAATGCCAGTCCTCCTGTGTAAACAATGGATCGTGGCAGCCTGTACTTGATCTTATCTACGGTGAGTTGGGTGACTTCTCTTGTAGGCCCAGATTTGGCAGTAACATATCGGTCCAGACTTCGATCACGCATACCTGCCTATCTTGGCGAGAACCTTACCTTGCCCTCACAAAGCCAAAAATTCACTAAACTTACATCAAGTCTTCCTTGGTCTAGTGGTCATGATTTCCGCTTGTCATTAACACCGAGAAGCGCGGGAGACCGGGGTTCGATTCCCCGAGGGAGAGTTTCTTTTTGTCTTTGGACTTTCGATTTGACGTATGCAAATTTTATTTTACATTGAACACATTCTGTAAGTAATTCCTGTGGTGAGTGAGACTGGTTATTCCGTGTTTGAAAGAAATCTGTGTGTATTTCGTCGTAAGAAGGTTCAAGGTTGCTTTAGGTAATGTAGGCTGCTCGGAAAGCGTTCCACTAGGTGAAGTTGGTGCTAGGCAGCATTTATTATCATAAAGCTAGTGAGAACGTTTGGGGCCAGGTCAGGCCAGCAGCTACGCACAGGAACAGACTCAAACACTTTGGAAAGGAAAGACAGTCAATTGCTCTGGGCATGAATCTCTAAGGAAGAAGAAGCAATCTAGCAAGCGAAGGCCTCTATATATAGAGGCAGAGATAGTCTATCAACAGGAAACCGCAGGTCGGACTGGAGGCCTGCAAGAAAGAAGCAAAAAAGCATCTCCATCGAATCTGTAGAAGAACAAAGACTTCGATCGGTCGCAACAATCTTCATCAGCTAGTTAACCCAAAAAAAAAAATGATTTCGATTCCATACAATGGAATGCGTCTCAAAGGCTCTTTCAAGCATCGGCATGGACAAGATCGCGCCGAACTCGTGGTTCCTCAACCAAAATAGACTGCTTCTCTATTTTTCTCTGCATACTTCATCAGAGACGACTCTTCAAGAGAACGGTGTTCCACTTCCAGTTCCTGGAGCTAGGCTTCAGACGAAATTTCTCTGCTATGCTTCATAATGCATCTATTAAATGCCTCCCAAGAACTCAGAGGAACCTGGCAAACCAGACACTTTACTGGAGGATCCAAAGGTTGTCTGTGGTTTGATAATTCTTCTGGAGTTACCCCATGTATGAACCGTACATGTTGTTGAAGGTGGTCCCCTCTATTGAAGGATTTCCCACAAGAGTCAAAATGACACGTCCATCTCGTATCTGGGCAATGCACGGCGCGCACATGTCTTAGCAAGGTGGAAGCGACTTGGAATCGTCCATTGCTACAGAGTGGACATTTGAGGATCGGTCGACGGGGTTTCCGCCCGTTGCTCGACACTCCTTGTGTGTCCATGAATGGCCAGCCGATTGCGGGTCCAATTTGTGGCAGAGTAGCAGAGACGCCCTCTCCCCTAGCATCATAGCTCCAGTTGGAGAATAATCCGTCAATATGAGGATCTTGTTCTGGAAGAACGCCTTTCTCGCGCAGCAGTTGGATGATATCATGGTGGCCATGAGCTAGAGCATAGTGATTAGCAGTGTTTCCTTGACCATCTGTCCGGCCAAAATCAATGCAGTACCCCTTGAATGCGCCAGAAGCTCCCGTTTGGACAACGGAGTGATCCAGTAAAGTCCGAACTATCTCGATCGAGCCATTATAGCACGCCCATATGAATGGGGTCCTGTCGTTATTGTTCTCGGGCTCTGGGTGTGCACCTCTGTTAAGGAGGAGTTCGACAGTCTCATGGTGCCCTCGATACGATGCCTCTGTCAGAGGAATTTTACCCCCAATGCCTCGGGGGGTTGGGTCCGTATTGTAGTCCAAGAAGAGCTTCACAACCCCAGTGTGACCGTTCAATGCGGCTAGCGATAGTGGTGTCTGTCCATCTTCGTCATGGTGGAGTGGCTCAACTCCATGATCCAGAAGCATCTTGACGACTGACATATGACCATTTGAAGCGGCCTATGCGAGAGGATCTCGATTCATAGAGTCTCTGGCACCCGACCCATCATGCTGGCTGATCAGAAACTGCAAAACTGTGTCCAATCCAAACCATGCAGCCAAATGGAATGCTGTGAATCCCAGTGGAACTCTCAAACAGTAGCTTTCGACGCCATAATATCCTTTCAAGGAAAAAAGCGCTTGAACACTTGCATCTAGCACGCGGGTATTCCCGAAAAACCCCAGTAAGAGATCATCGATTTTTAAATGGACTCGAGCATGGTGGCCCCAATTTTTGGCAGCGTAAGAGTAGAGCGGATATTGCCTGAGCCGGGCTTCAAATTCGATGTCGTTCGAACAAATTCCTCGGTGGAAGACATGGTGTGAAAGATAAGTAAGGCAGCTTGCTGTGATGGTCTTTTCTGCCTCCGGGAAGAGTCCAGCCTGATGCCGCGTGAAGTATTCCTGCATCGTGTAATGGGCCAGTTGAACCACTTCCTTGGTACCGTCGGACCCAACAGTGATGAGTCCCGCACACGAGGAGATGACGTCTTCAAGATCAGAAAGGTCTTCTTCATTGAAATCCGCCTCTTTCAGTTCTATCGTAAGAGCGGTACGTAGCTCCAAGGTGGTGAGGGGTCGTTTGGCACAGATAACCCACGATAACGTTTCTTTGGCCAATCTTTGGCGACGTGGGTCTTGGTTGTTGATACGTTCCACGACACCTCGGTACGCGTCGTCAACGACAATGTTTCCCTCATCAATACGATTGGATCTGTTGGTCAATCTCTCCAATTGGTCATTGATCTCTTTAGCTCTGGGAGCCGAGATCAACGAATCTAAGTAGAGCTGTGCCAATAGAAACCTATATCGTTGTTAGAATAGTGAGATGGAATCGTAATCCTGAGTAAGAGGGAATCTTACATTCCCTTCGCAGAGTCTGCGATGACAAGTATAGCCTTCTCTTGCAGAGCCGGTCTTCGAGTCAAGGCACAGTCTTCCTCGCAGTCTTCCACACGAGCCTTGAGATATCTGATGATATCTTCCTTTGTTGCACGGATCTCTTGACAAGGTCTCCCTTGGAATCTAGCCTCTATCGCGGGGACAGATCTTGAGGTCGACAATAAGTTCAAGTTCCCAAACGCTTGAGTCTCGTATATTTGGCTGAGGATGCGGAATATTGTGACAGCCTTGCCTTCATCAAGTGCATCGATGACAATAAAGACTTGTTTCAAAGCCTTCTGGACAACATCTTCGAAGACTTTGGAGAGGTCCTTGAATGAAGGTCGAGAGCCAGTACTTCTGTGTCTTTCATATAACAATTGAACCGTCGATGGAAGTAGCGGAAGTCTCCGAATCAGCTGTCGAATCATACTTGCCAAGACATTTCCTGGGGACTGGCGAGGGTCGTCACAATAACGAAAGCTGAAGAAAACGTAGGCAATGCCGACACTAGGATCGTTTCCATGACGACGCTCCAGCTCATCTATAACGATGGATGCCATATTCGTTTTTCCAGCTCCAGGTATCCCAGGACAAAATAACGTTTGCCCCGGATTCTGGATCCAAGTCTGAAATCCAGGTGACTCAATGAACCAACTCCCCGTCCCCGGCTGGTGGATTGGTTTGCCCCAATCTGCTGCGAAGCTTTCCGACGATAGCCAGTCGAGATATTTCTGATGCTGTTCCTCATTCTTGTAATTGACCAGCTCTTGAATTTGATTTTGGGTAATGCGCACATTCACAGCAGTCAGGGACTCGATGACGCTGCAAGCCCGATCCCGGAGTTCTCGAACGTCTTCTGGGTCCAGTTTGAGGCGTTTCCAAACATGTTTGATGCTGGAATTCTGGCCTATCTC
This sequence comes from Penicillium simplicissimum, assembly GCA_024706585.1. Classification (NCBI taxonomy): domain Eukaryota; kingdom Fungi; phylum Ascomycota; class Eurotiomycetes; order Eurotiales; family Aspergillaceae; genus Penicillium; species Penicillium simplicissimum. The sequence goes on from JAMZTW010000061.1 coordinate 2,874,728, forward strand.
TGGGTATTTGCCAATAAGCTCCCAGATATCTCGGATGAGATTCTTGCAGTCGTTTGCGATCTGTTCCAGTTTGTGTTTCTGTTCCGTGTCTGGTGTATATGTCTCGACGTCTTGTATGAGAATGGAGAGTCTTCTCACTCTGAGCCTCAAGGTCAGTATGACAAGGCGAGTGGCGCTCGGAGTTCACGAGAAAATGCCTTACTCTTCGTTCAGGAATTTGAACTGAGTGGGCGCGCCGTTAAAAACTCTTCGAAGATGATGAATGTCTTTGATGATGCCGAGGAAATCCCCGATACTAAAGCCGAAACTCATCTCTACCGTGTCATTGAAAGACAGAGTGAAGGCGAGCCCAGAAACTTTGTGGGGCTCCTCAGCATGGCTTTTAATGTCGGGCGCACGTAAGGACTGTGAGGCTGTGTTGGGCTGTGTCAGCCCGCCTAGCCCGACCACCAAGGCCTTAGCGCAGATCGACCATTCAGCTAGACACCTAAAATTGAGCGGTGTAGTGTGTAAATAACAATTTTTATGTTGTAGGGCTAGGCTATGAAATGGGAGGAGTTTTATTGGGGTCGCCCTCATGTTGCCTACGTGACATCTCCATACACCGACATTGCGGAGGGCTTCTTCCCTCCCGCCTACAACTGCCTCACAAGGGTCACTTGCTTGCCTCTGGTGATAGCTAGTCATCTCTCACGCAGTCAATACTCGATTTTGTCCCTCCTACTCTCCTTCTATATATGAAAACCATTGCAATGCTGGAGCGCGGAAGGGCCTTTCTGTCGCTACAGTCTATTGCGTTTACGCGTAAGACCGCAGCAATAGGCGACCATACCATTTACGGCCAAGCTGTACACGATCCTGTTCCCATCTTGACTGCGAGAGGTCCCCAATAAAATAACGCCCTGGTCTTTATATTCGACCTTTCCTCATGGCGTCTGCGTCCGTACCGCCAGCTCGGCCTGACGAGCACCAGTACTGGACCAAACCCATCCTTTGCGAGGAAACTCGAGCAAGACTGGAGTATTTCCGCAATCTAGAATGGCTTGCTCCAAACTTCAAGCCGAAAACGCTGCTTGGCATTGCGGTCATTGAATGGTACTGGCGAAAGTAAGTGGACGCGTGCTGCCGGGATGCAGATTTTCTGCAGAGGACCACGATTTTCGACTGCGAACCACAATTTTCCCATGACCACCTTTTGCGACGCTCTTTCTTCACACTTCAAAACATCTGGTCTGTGGTCTTGTTTAGAATTATTGTTCCCCTCACTTTTATCCCCGACCAAACAAAGCAAATTTTATATTCTGGATTCGCTCCGCTATGCTGGACATTGTTCCCGGAATCGCCAGAGGGTTAGGCCTTGTTGCTGTCCTCCCCACCTGGATTATACGCCATCGCCAAGGCACGATACGCATATTCGAGACTTTCTTTCCGCAGGATAGTATCGTCGACGTATGCTCGTACCACAGCAGATTCGAATGTTCAAGCTAATTCCGAAGCATATGTCGAGGTCCACTTATCCATCCCATGCTAAAACCTAATCAATCTTCGCATGAATTCAAGGCACATATACATGGACGTTGTGTAAACGGCGGGAAGCTCATAGCGTTGCTACAGAAATGAGTGTTTGTTATGATTGTCAAAGTCATTGAGTAGCTAGAAATATATTAGGGATATTAACCTTACTCAATGACCTTCCTCAAGAAGCCCCAAAGGGCGTCTGCAGCCCCTTCAAGAATACTGCAATCTGCTATAGAAATATGATGTATCGTTTTATACATAGTCGGCCGGATGGTGTAGTTGGTTATCACGTACCTATCCCGCAACACCGATGAACTACGCGATGCGGTTTAGCGTGCCCATCTTGGTTTAGCGTCGCTGGCGGACCTCTTGTCTAGGTCCGTGGTGGTATAAAGTCCCCTCCATCGCCGCTTCAACATTTCACGGTTTTTTTACTCTTCGTGCTCTTTCTTATTCCCTGTTTCACATGCACGCCCGGCTAGCGAGGCATTTTTGCCATTGATCCGGATCACCGAGATCCGCCGCCCCCATAATTGCCGGCGCCAACCGGCCAGTCCGTGACCGTCTTTCGAGCCCTCGAGCGCAGATCTGCGGTGCTTTCCCTCGCTGTGATCGGTTTTCGCTCAGCTCGGCCGCCGCCTCGCACGTCAATTGGTTGGCCGGTTGTCGAGCCTGCGCGCGTCGAGATGCATTCGCCCATCACCCTTTCTTGACAGTCGCCCGTGTTGAGTGGGCCTACAAATCTGCCTTGAAGCTGCAAGCCGAGGGTGAAGGCGTTGGCAGTCTTGGCTGATGGTGTCCGTATCATTCTGGAATCAGGAAAGACCCGGATCGAACTGGTCCGCGCCCGTAAAGAGCGGACTGTCTCCGCCGCCATTTCGCAGCAGCCAGTGGTCGCCAAGCCCGTGAGAGTTAATGAGACGGTGACTGTCCTTTCAAAATGATCGTATGGCTTCACGGTGGGTATGTAGAAATTCAGCAACGATCTCTGATCACTGAAGGCCTCACCATGGCGACCTCTCGGCCCGCGTGCAAAAATCCATTCTCGTCGACCTACGCAGTTTGTCCTGCCGACGTTCGCCGAGCCCCCAGCAGCCCCTGTCACCGAGTGCGCCTCATTATCATAGTCTGTTGACTTCATGATCGATGAGATAGATCGATGGGAAACAGGGTTTACTCCTGCAGCACGAGCGTCTTCTATTGGAGACGACGAGGGAGCTATTGTTTCCATATCTGGCACTTCTTGCAAGCGCGCCTGCTACATTGGCTGGAAGCACTATGCCTTGTTGAAAGGGCATCAGAAAGACTTCACATCATCAGAGCGGTGCAATCAACGCTCAACGTGGGTGGTATATCCGTGAGAAATATTGAAGAAACCGTGACAAACTTGCATCTAGACCGAGAAAACTAGGATTTCGCGGTATTCCTGACTGATACGGTACCTCTGATCCCTGCAAATCTTTCAACAATAGAAGTCACACCTCTGCAAATTTACGCCTCAGCACTCGCATTCGCGCTGCAGAAGAGTATCATACGGCGAAGGTTTGGAGTCCCGGAGTGGTTGCTTCTTGCTCCAGATAGAGATGTCCAATGGAGCCAGCACTTGCAAGGCATCTGAACTTCATTACCTCAGCAACCTTCTCTCTTGACTCCAAATTGCTGCATCTGCCTAGTATGATAAAACAGTCCGGATCTGACGTGTAGATACAGGGGAATGCACGTAGGAGGCAAAGGGCCACATAGAACTGATCACCTCGGTGACATTCTCCGATGACTCGACTCTGGGTGCATCTACCTCATATGATGGTATAGTCCGGATCTGGCGGGCAGACACAGGAGAGTGCACGCAGGAGGTGGAGGGCCATACTCGCTAGGTCAGCTCAGTGACCTTCTCCCCAGACTCAATCCTGATTGCATCTGCCTCGTATGATGACACGGTCCGGGTCTGACACACATATACAGGGAGATGTGCACAGAGAATAGTGGCACGTTCAATTCGCAGAAAGCTGAAACTCGACCAAGGAAGCACGGTTCTTCTCACTTATTTCGGAACAGTCACCCTTGATATAGCAGAAATATCCAAAGCTGAACCCAAGGTTGGGTTTCGTTGCGACAACTCTATTTTCGAACCTCAAGCTCTCACCAAGACTCCCTATGTGGGTACGGAATCAGCCCCGATTCTAGTTAGATTATACACAATGGAAGAACTTGCTGTGGATACCAGTAGGATTTCGACCTGGCTCCTTTGAAATATCCGGTTCATGTGTCGCAATTGGGTGCTTGTCTGGAAAGGTCATTGTTCTGCTTTTTTCGACTCAAGCGTTGTGCTTAGCCTGATGCGTCGTAAATCTCACAGAACCCATCGAGCGCAGCCTCGTCCTCCTGCTAATAGCTCAAGCTTGCGTCATTCTCTATGATTAGCAACAATACAAAGAGGCCGAGACCACAGTCGTAGTCCATCCGTCTCGACAACCCTCTTGTCGGCAATGGCTCCTAATTTGTGAATGCAATTTAAATATTCTTTGGTAATTAAAGCCCTAGGGGTGGTACACAAAAGTCTATTATTAGCTGATGGCTAACTAACCTCGCTAGCTTTAGGTAAGGAACTGTCTACAACAATCTTGAGGAGAGAAGGGGAAGGGAGCGATCGTGTTAACGTATTGCCGAATGGGGAAGGCAGGCCACGATCACGTGGCCATATACAGGCATGGGCCCGTTACATCTATCCGTGCCTGGATTTAAGATGCCTGACGTAGACGGGTCTTCCTTTCTTATTTGGTAGTCGTTGTTTTCCTAACGGCTCCTCACTATCCTCGATATCTCGCCTCCGTCTTTGTCCTTAGCTAGACTCAATAATACTATTCAACGTCTATATCCTCCCCTCAGAAGATACTGAACGTGCTTGCTGAACAACTGCAAAAGGGACGCTGCTTGCTATCAACATATTAAAATTAGTTTATCCACTAAATTTAATGAGCGACGGCCAGGGAGAAGCCGTCTTTCTATGCACTGGCACTGGAGCTACCGACTCCATGGGTTCGTGACATCAGCCCCAGTACCTATAAAAACATGATTTTGTGCCCAGTAGATACTTTCGAGATCCTCCATCAAATCAAGGACAATCTGATTAGGCGGCCCCGGAACCTTCTCGCTGGTTTTGAGTGCTTGAACACCAACATCATGCGCCCTTTGCCAATTTCCCTGCAAGACATGTGTATTGACTAGTTGGTTCATTAACCGCATAGCGTCCAGTCCAGTAATTTTTCCATTAGCTTCGAGTATCGATGCTAAGAGCTTCTTATAGGCGCGTGGCCGGCCGCGGCTTAGGTAGAGAGATGATAAATTCAGCGCCCATTCAGCTGCACCATAGCCCTGGCTTTTCCAGTCACTCTCTTTGCTTTTGGCGACTAATAGTGATAATCGTAAGCTCGGTCCTTATCTAGGCGTTAGTCATCTATATACCTTTTCTTGTTTTGGTCCACTAGTTCGGCTAGGGTGTCTTAAATAGGATCAATATATAAGTATTATGATAGTATTAGGCGTAGTGCGAAATCTCAACTATACGGTCCCGCTGGCTCGCTATATAAATCTTAATGATAGACCTAGGCGCTTAGCTCAAATATTTTGGGAAAATCAAGAATACAAATCATTCTATATATTTAGCCTTAGCCTTTACGATGCTGCCTGAATTTGCTATAGTTATCTAGAATATCGTCGACAGTACGAGTTCTAGGGCTGAACCCGGATATTCTCTTTTAACCGCCTAATTAATTCCACGATACCCTCGTGAATAGTACATATATTTTAGGGGTTAGCCCTATCTACGTACATAGTTAATGCAGTCGGTCGCGGAGCCTAGACCTTGTGGAGGCTCGGATCCGGTATCACGATGATGCACGTATCCGTCTGAGGGGGGAGAACTGCTTTAATTACGATAGGATATTGAGAGTAATTTTTCTGTCAGTAGCATATTTTGTTAATGGCTTAGTTCCATTCTGCCTTAAATGGTGGCGACCTCGTGCCGACAGAGGATTCGTTCTAGTGTTAAGAAGGCCATGCTGAAGCTCAGGAGCTAAGCACACTCAACCACCAATCACGAATTATTGATCTAGGGATGTGCCTTATCGGCATTACGGCGCCAAATCTGCTTGCCTTTTGACCGACCCTGATGCAGGTGAGTTATAGTAGGGACTTGGCACAGTGATTAGGCATAAAAACCCCGTACGTATGTATACCAAGCACATTCTGATCATATTTGGCCTGGTAGGCATAATAAGCCGTACTATCGTCAAGTGCTAGCATGCTGTCCCATAAGTCCTTGCGCACCAACCAACGCGTGACGCGCCTCCACTACCACCCTTCTTCTTCCAACCGCCCCCATTCAATCAATATGAGGCCTTTTGGCACCGAAATTAGTGCAAATCGCAGGCAAAATGTTGAATTATATAATGAACAGCGCGGATCTATCATTGCTGGCTTGGAAGTGGGTAATCACCTACTGAATTCGCCGATATTCACCGCGTTGCGCACCGCACTGTATACGCCGACACTAGGCGGTCAAAACACCAGAACCGCAGCCTAGCCAAGGAATACTATCTATCGGTGGCTAGTGGTAAGTTACTGCTACTTTTGTTCTGACAGAAGGATATGTCCCGACAGTAACGCATCACTATAATCAAACCAACAGAGAATCAATTTAGAATACCCCACAATGAAGTAGGATACCTTGTCATAGAACATATAAGGCGATCATGATGCGTAAGTGTGGCAACCTTAAAACCAGATTCAAGAGCTTGCGCCGACTGCATGTTCCGAGGCCACTGCTTCCATCACCTTCCGAGCATTAGCCAAAATTTCCTCTGCTCTATCAATCTCAAGGTTCAGTGCTCGTGCTAATTCGGGTGCCTGCTCTGCCTCAGGGATGTGGCCTGCATCTGCGACTGTGGAATGAAAGTCCCGCGCAATACTCTCAATCTCCTCATTTATATTGGCCTGCAAGGTTTCGAAGCAAACCGCCAATTTCTTCCTGTATTCCTCCAGCGTAACGCGAGAAAGATTATGGAAAAGGCTCGAATGTTGAAGATGGTTGTGCATGATGTTCTTCCGCCTAGTATCACTACCGCCTCCTAAAGTTGCGAGTAAGAATAACTGCTCTGATTATGGAAACATTCCTGGACAATGCTTGAGCATACCTGATTCTCTTTGACATGAAATATAAGCTGGCCGCATGAGGCCAGAGATGAATGAGCTGGCATGACCGTGGAGCATATCGGTTCTGATGAGCCTTGAGTTATAAGATTAGTTACGGGCCCAGAAACGCTTAAGACGGATATCGCCATACTCTGTGTCAGACATGAGGCTTCTAATTGAGGCATCGATATGATGATTAATATAGTCCTGTCTGGAGAGCATGCTGCGAAGAAGATTTTGAAGGGCACGAGGTGCAATGTGAATATGCGCTGCATGGGAAAGAGTTCTGAGCAACCAGGCTAGCACTCTAGAGACAAAGAATCACTCACGACTAAGTTGTCTGGAAGCTTTCTGGAAAATAGCGGCAGTATCTTGAACTGAACTGCCTATCTGCAATTCCAACCATTCTAGTAGTTCTTCCCATTGAGGATATAAGTGATCGCGAGTGGGATGTACCAACTCATCATTCCAACAGCGATCGCGCTTTTGTTGCGTAGAGTGAGTCCCGAAATTTGCGCAATACACTTTGTAAGTCGAGTGGTGCCACTAATAGCGGAATTAGATACATCTTGGGTTCTGGCTTGGCTATACCAAAACTTACAGAAGCCCATTCAGAGCTGGTCTCGATGCCTTTTCTTTTCCATTCGTCTCGATGACTTCCTGGAGATGGTGAGTCCTTTGAGCTGTCAGCCCATGGCATGGCTCGACCTACTAGCAAATCCATTGATCGACGCATTATAACGACCTTTCAGTCCCTCTTGCATTCGAGCCACATATGCTTGTGGTGGGGTAAAGTTCTGTTTATCATGAGGAAACTTTCCATACTTTGTAGTTCTCCAGCTCACATGGCATATTTGTGGAATTTTCATACCCGACGAAGATCTGCTTCCACGTTGCCTAGAAGTGCGCGTAGTGCCCTAGCCCTCTCCGCCGTCACGGAATCAGCCCCAGACAAGGCCCACTGCCGCAAGGACAGTAGCAGCGCTGGTACTTCGTAATTTAAAAAAGTGTGGGTGGCATGCAGCTGAGCCTCTGCAGGAACAAGTTGACAGTAGTGACGAAGCTCACGGATACCAGTCAAATTAACATATGCCTCAGCTTGATTGGTTCGACTCGCACGATGTTTCGTGTATAATGTGTTGCTGACGCAAAACACTCTGATACCCTCATGTTTTTTGAGAAGTTCTTGCGACACTTTAGTGTTTCTTTGTGTGATTAAAAATCGTGTGATTCTGGACAAATTATCAGAAGGTAATAAGATGGCGGGGGGGGGGGGGGGGGGGGGGGGGTGATCAAGGAGTCCGCGCTTACTCAAGATTCAGCGTCTTTTCTCGGTCACTATTGCGAAATTAGCGATGGGAACGATATAATGAACAACATTAACCAACCGTAGCTGTGATTCCCTGAGAGCAAGCTCTGGTTTATTATGCTCATCCGCATTTTGTCGAGCCACCTCGATTTCCTCGATACTATTTCTGATTATCTCGATATCCCGATCCATCTGTTTAACACGCCGGCCATTTGGATCGTTGGCGCGAGCAGCTTCTTTAGCCGATACTTCCTAAAGATATGTTAAAAAGGAAGAGATCTGAGTTACAGATATTGACAGATATTGACAGATATTGAACATACTTCTGATCTTGTGCAAACAATTCGTCGCGGCTGGTCAGGGTTGCATCTTTTGACGATGTCATGGACTGACTGATCTGAACAGACTCGGGAAATGTTTGCGACGATGAACACCTCATCACATTTGTGCTTCAGATATCTTTCAGTAGCTCTGACCCGTGCAAAGTTTAGGTCTCGAAATCCTAGAAAAAATCAATCAACCCTTCTCCGAGAGGGTGTTACTTTCAAGCATCAAGTCATACCAGGAAGATCAGCCAACACTAGGCCAGTTCGCAAAACAGGCGAACTGAGATAAACCCTGATATCTTCAGCATAGGCAAATTTTGGCAAGAACTCAACAATACAGACCTAATTAGCTTGATAAATGGCCAGAATGCGGGATGACTACCCATTTGATGATTGGCCGTGAGCATGTCAAGCAAGTCCTTACACTCCCTCAGATCGCCAGCAATAGCCGAATAATCAAGCGCATCAGTTCCACCAGGCCGATGAGTCAAACCAGCATATGTCCACCGCTCTAACTCATGGAGGATCTTATCATAAGCTTCATCATTATCCTCAGATAAAAACTCCATAGTTAGTCTCGGCTGGCTACTGAACAAGGACTGGAGCGTTTCCCAAGCTCGCTCGGCGGCATCTCGACATTGTCGTCGTGCTTCTTCGCCTTCAAGCTCGCGATAAGCGGAAGGGACGTAGAACTGTCGGAAATTCAATAGGAGTTCCTCCAAGAGCTCCTTCATTTCTGCGGTGGTCATGAACTCCGCTTCAACGGTAAACGGGCCGGTATGGGCGTCGTCCGTGTGTCTGAACTCTGTGACCACACAAGTGCACGCTGCTCCCTCGCTGGTCTGAGGATAATTCTTAGCTATGTTTCTCATCGCAGAGACAAGTATTGTAAATGTACCGAGCGCGATAGACCTCCTTGGTCCAAGAGGGAATTGATTAGAGAACTTTTGCCTGGTCTAAGAGTCAGGAAATACAAAGCCAATGTGGGACGGTAAAGAAGGCACTTACCAACCCCCGAGTCGCCAATGAATCCCACAGTTCGAGATTCAGGATATTCAAACTCGCTGGCTTTCTGTACCTTTTGATAATGTGCATGTAAACTGGAGGATGGGTCGTGTACCAGCGCCGAGGAACGGATGCTGGTGGCAAGACTGGTCAATTTCCCCTTCACCCCCTTGAGTTGGGTCTGAAGGCGACTGTCATAGATTGGCACTCCTGGAAGCAGCTCGTCGCGGATGGTTTTTGGATTCGCATTTCTTGATTTCCCAGGGACATGCGGTACGCTTCGATTTGAACAAGGCAAACTTTCAGGGTAAGTACCGGGCACTTGGATATTTCCAGTGCGTGTTTCGGATGCCAACGGCTCGGCTCGATGTTCAGGTGCATCGGTAAACACAGTAGAATTAGAAACTATCGAGCTCTGCCGACCTTGACCCTGACTGGCGCGAGAGGTCGCGACGCGCGGAGGGGTTGGGCTTGGGGAAGCATTGTGCTGGTCTGCATAAGTCGAGGTGGACCGACTAGGGGTTAGTAGAGACGCTTCACGCTGAGAACTCCCCGGAGCGGTCGTAAATTGGGATTGATTCGCAATATTCAGATCTTGGAACTGAAAGATCGGTGGCGGTATGGTCCTTGGGAGTGATCGTGGTATACTCGGCGACTGCCGGTTGCTTGCAGGCGGAGTTTCACTTTCAACCCCGGAAGACGACAAAGGGGTTCTGGCTCCCGAAGAGGAAACAGGTGCAGAAAAAGTAAATTCGGATCGAGGGAAACTCATCCTGAGTTTGATTGATCTGAAGTGAAACCCCAGGCGGGGGAATTGGCGTAATATACACCTTGAAATCAAGGCGATTTGTCAGCCCTTGTACTCTTGTAATCTAAGACGCCAGGTTGTCTCGGGATACGTGTTGCTCTACTGCAAGGTGCTGTGCTCGAGTGCAGTAGCGCTGCGTTAGATCCCAATGTCTCCACAGCGGCGGCTATACGAAACTCCTCTTGGGAGCGTATTGCCCTGCAAAGTTCATATTGGCAACCGAAGATGAGTCTATGGTAGCACTTGAGTTTTTCTTTTGTCTGCTTCTATCTATTAATTGTGTGATAACAATCGTAGGCATTTAAAATAATGTTCCATTTGAAAATTCTTCCTTTCATCCTCGATTTGGCCCCCACAGACTAGTTGGTTGTCGTGCATTGCAACCCTAGTCACAAGAACGTGCATAGACTGCAGGTAGAAATTATCTTCCGAATGTCTGGAGTACCATATTGTCTTTAACATCTCGTCTGTTATTTTGTATGTAAGTAATCCCCTTTTTGGGTTTCTTGCATTGGAGTATCCATTGAAACAAATTTAGGACTTTGGAGGGCGAGGGATGTGAGGATGTGACTACGGAGTATACGTCGCGTCTGCTGGCTGGAACTCTCGCGCCAGGGTGGAAACTTCTGCTTAACGCTACGCAGCCCACCACCCTAACGCGAAATATAACCCTTTCTCTAATCTTACATTACCTTACCACCAACCCCTTAACTCCTTACCACGCATTAGTGCGTAGCATGACCTACGTCAACTTAAGTGCCGCCCAGCTGAAATGAGGGGCTGTGTCAGGATTCCACCGTACTTAACGCTCGCATGATCAGACTTGAACAGAAGTTCCATGATTAGAGTATCATCCATTTACTAATCTCAAAGAATGTTCTCAATCAGTTCTCCAATGCCTTGCAACAAGACTAAAGCGGCCGCGGCCTCCGTCAGGCCCAACGCATACAAACACTGACGCGGGGACTTCACCCCAGCTGGCTCTCACGGAACAGCGATTGACTCTGCACAGCAAACGACCGATGAGCGCAACTTATAGCTTGAGGCCTTTGATCAGCTGTTGCACCAGTCGCAACTCGAACTCGAGAAACAGGGGATCAATAGCAATGGCACGAAATCTCTGATCGATCAGATTGAAGCATTTCAAAAGGAGGCTGAAAGACTTCGGGACCGGAGCCTGCAGGTGGTTAAGGATTCCAAAATCCAAATGGGGGATTATGAGATTCCAATCAGGCAGACAACTGTGAACATTGTTCATTGGGCTACGAGGATTGGAGATGTGGCCATTCAATTCTCGCCATCCCGTAGGGTCGGAATATGGGCAGTGATGAAATCGATCTTGCAGGTGCGCCCTTGCCTATTCCAGAGAATTTTCCTCTCTTCCCAAAACCTCCTAACTAAACTCATATGTCTCACTTTAACTTTGTTCCTGTGGTTTTCAATCTCTCCCTTTTCAACTCTTTTCACGTTCCTCTAACATCACTCTCGCGACGCCTTCTCTTGTGCTATTACCGGAGACCAAGCGAGCACTTAACGGTAAGATATCTTGGATATTAATATTTTCGACGAAGAAAAAAGTGCCCTTTTTTCGGTCGTTGATAAAGCAGCAGGTCTATCTTCTACGGCCAGGTCTACTATGAGATATACACACCCAAGCGGACCGGGAAGAAGGATGTAGTGGACAAGCTTTATGATACATTAGTTCATTTGTATACGTGCACCTTGGAGCTCCTGGCCACATCAACCGATCTTCCGTGCAATACGGCGGTGCAATTTTGGCATGCAGTCTTGGACTCGAAGAAACCTTCTGGAACCCTGTCAGAACTACAAGTCAGGAACAAATCTGGTAACAGCAGCGGCTAGGTGTGAAAGTACAGCTCATGCTCGTCAGGAAGCCGAGTTGACAAGGTTTCTCTAGGAATTTAGTGAGACTCGCAGTAAAATCAGCCATAATGTGGAAGAGGTTCTTCAGTGAGTCAGCGACCAAGAGCGAAGAAGTCTTCTTGAGTGGATTTCTATTATACAATACGGACATCCTCACGATGAGGATAAAGAACGAAGATGTCAGGACACCGGCGGGAGATTTGGCCGATTAAACTCAAAGGATTTTTTTGAGTGGATGGATTCGCCGTCATTTAGCATTTTGTGGCTGCAGGGATCTCGTAAGTCTATATCTTGACTACCCCTTACGGAATGTTTCATCCATCTGACAGAATGAAGCTGGTACTGGCAAGACTTGGTTGGCTCCAGCCGTAGTCAGCCACATCGTGTCAACGATAGGGTCTCAGATAGAAGGCTTTGCCTATTTCTTCTGTAATCGAGCTGAACTTGATCGGCGCGAGGCACTGCGAGTGCTTCGGAGCTTAGTTCGTCACTCGCTGCTCTGAGATACAACACACAGTCTATTCGGAAAAGCCTCCGAGAACGATGAGGCAAAGCTACAGATATAGCGTCGCAGCTTGGGCTATCGGAGTGTATTAATCAGCTTCTCGTGTCCTTCAATCTACATTTAACAACTTTAATCATCCTTGACGCACTGGATGAAGTCATTGATGATGAGCTTAACCTTTTGATGGAGAAGCTTGACGGAATTTTTGCAAGACCGAAACTAGAATTAGGGTAGAGCTATTTGTTGCCAGCCGGCCAGGGAAAGAGATTGCCAGAACATACAGTTCGGGACGATCAATTATCATTCAAAACAATAAGGCCGACGTTGAGCAATTCGTGAAGATGGGACTGGACGCGATTGAGAAAAATTTCCCTGACTCGGATGTAAATGTTATAAAACATATGGTCATCACATCCTCAGTAAGTGTGACAATATGTAAGGCTCGGTTCAGATTGGTGTGAAGAAGTCCTAAACTAAGCAAAAAACAGGTTCCTGTGGGCGGTGCTTCAAGTAAAGCAAGTGACGCAATGGGATTCCACTGGTGCGGTTGAATCTGCACTGGAATCTTTTCCAGAGGGCTGAACGCTACATACGGCCAAATCCTCTTCAAGATACGAAGCCGCCTACGCCCGGGAAGGAGTTGGCCAAACTAATTATCAAATGGGTGATTTGTACTCCGTCTCCGCTCTCTACCGAAGAACTCCTGGCCGCCGTTCGTATGAGCCCTCGAAGGGATCAGATTGAGTTGAGTACGTCTGTCAAGCAGGAGGCTCTTCTGTCGATTGGTGAGAATCTATTGATAGTTTTTTCTGACTGCCTATGGAGGTTCTTCCACCTCTCCGTCCGAGAGTACTGAGACGACTCACGAGCTTCCCAACATACCCCATCCTACGGCACACAAGTGTGTTTCCAATCCCTTATTACTATATTCAGCCCGACTAGACCATCTCTTTCAACTGAATTAGATATACCGCAAGGTTTGGACATTTTTCAAGATCTATTTGATCCAACGCATCCTTTTTCTCGACATGTCCAGACAGGATGGCCATTCTATGCTATTCAACTCGCCGAAAATGGCGAGTCGGTCATCTATCTCAAGCTGTTCCTTGGCTCAGTAAATAGAAGCAGCACTTCCTTGAGGCGATGGGCAAGTCAAGTATTTTATTCTCGTATGTATGCAGACTTTCCTTCGTCCTTCTTGCTTTCGGAGAAGGACCCCTGTCCTCACCCATGACGCCAGGATTTACTATAGCCTGGTTTTAACTCCACATGGTGCTCCGCGATTGGTTCGACATTCAAATTTTTGACCCGTCTCAGACTAACGAGAATGAAGACAGCCTGCTTATGATAGCTTTAATGACTGGCTGCGTGTCTTTCTACGCAGACCTTATCTTACGGGAAGCCACCGTTGACCAGGAAACTACCACTTACAGATCTGAGTATGGCAGTCCACTTACTGCCGCCACCTACTCATGCGAGCTGAAAACGGTGCCATATCTCGCGGAAGCTGCTCATGCGGACGTGAATCTTAAACTTCAAGCAGTGAAATATGGCAGTGCGCTTGCTGCTGCCGCCTGTGAGGGAAAGCTGGAAATCGTGCGATACCTCGTGAAGGTAGCTCAAGCTGACGAAAATCTCCTACTTCAATTAGGGTAATATGGCAGCGCGCCTTCTTGCTGCTATCTGGGAGGGGAACAAAAAGTAGTTCAATACCTCGCGGAGGAGGGTAGTAGTGCTGAAGTGAACTTCCAGCTTGAGACGGGACCGTTTAGCAGCGCACTCCATATGGCACGGTATTTAGAGAGCCCAACCCCACTCTATGACGATGGCAACGATGATGGAATTAGCCGCAGTTATCAGATGGATTGGCCGGGCCTAGTATACAGGATCGTGTCGACACGATCGACCCGATTGTCGAATATATTCTGTTCCCTTTTCACACAGGTTCAAATAATAATCAGACTTCTGTCTGCCATAGACATTTAATTTAAACATGGATCCAATTAGGCATGATTCTGATGTAAGATGACGATGGTGAGGTTTGAGACTGCTTACCGTATGTCGAGAAAGGACGAGGGCCGAGCCTGCTCTAGGTTTTGCGGGGAAGAATTCCATTGCTGGAAAACTGGACCTCGCACTCTCCCCAAAGGGACTCAGGCCAGGGTAGTACCTGTGGCCCTCCTACTATTTCAGCACTTAGAGGTCAGATACTAATGTCATCAGACTGTATACAAAAACGTAGCTGTTCATGAATTAACTTTGAATAAGTGATATGGCATATATTTAACATTTGAATACAGTATTGGGCCGGATGGTGTAGTTGGTTATCACGTATCGTTAACACCGATAAGGTCCTGGGATCGAACCCCAGTCTGGTCAACTTTTTTTCGTCCGACTCATCTTTAAATACCTACACAGTTTGTGTAGTTTGCTTCGCGGCGCTGATAACGAGCTTTGTGCCGTGGGGTCATCGATATTCCGTCTTCATTCCTCAATCTGCTCACATAGGATTTGACGATCTTTATTTCGGGCAATATAACATATGGCCCCGCTCTCAGTCATTTAGGCTCGGTGTACGGAGTACACTGCCCGGCAATCGCGCATCTTACGCGTGCTTTTGCTTGCATTCTGCAAAATTCACAGAGACGAATCATTCTGCACCCTGCCAGATAATGAATCGAAGAGAGGTCTTGACCGAAATGCAAAACCAGTTGCGTGAGACATGGACGTTGTTCGACTCATTGGTGAATCTTGAATACTTCAAAGCAAAGCCTAATAATATTATCCTATTTTTGAGCAAGATTGACCTATTCGCAATCAGAAAACATGCCGTTTCACCGTTTTCCCACTACAGTAACTTTGCAATATACTTTGCCAAACAATTCCAAGGGCCTAGCCCCACAGAGGACCGTGCAATAATATATGTACAGTACTCTCCTATTTTGATGACGTTCTCCGGGGGCCAAGGAGGAGTAGCAGGAGACGCGGTGGACTGGAATCTGTTCCCGGTCTAGTATTACGTGTCTGATTGGTCTTGCTCAGCGACCAGCAGCACGATATATCGAAATTCCCCTCGCCCCGCGAACCCGACAGTTTGGATGCAAATCCACTTAAAGTCTCCGGGCGAGGCCCGTGTCTGTGTCTTTTATTGCGGCGCAGGAGAGGACTCAATTTCTATTTATTCAGCCCCAGAGACCTCCTGGAATTCGTGTTATTGTTCGTGTTTGACTCTTCTTCCATCACCATGTCTGCTACACCCTCCGCCCCACCTGCACCCCCGGCCAACACCGAGACCGTCAATGCGCCCGGCGGTCCAATTGTTGTCGATGATTTTAGCGATGTATGTAGAACACTGGTGCTGAGCTTCCCCCGCCAGAAAAATCAACACTCACGCGCCATGTCGTAGGACTCGAACAGTCACTTCGACGATGATCTGTCCGATCTCACCTCCCTGTCCTCGAGTGTGCTCGACTTTGAGTATGAAAATGGCCGGCGGTACTGCAGCCCACGTTCGGTAAGTCGCCCCTACCCAAAGTGGTACGAGAAGTTTCATTGACCAATGGACCGATAAATAGGGAACTTACATGTATCTTTGCCCCCTTCTCCAGAAAATGCCGGCCCGGAAGATTAAGCCCTTATCGAAATTAGGATGCCGAACGACGAGGAGGAGCAGGATCGAATGGATCTAGTAAGATAACCCCCGCCATTCCGCACCAAGATCACACACTGATTCTTTTTCCAGACACACCACATGTTGGTGAAGCCAACACCTTCCAAATCAACGCAACTGGCTAACTAGAGCGGGGCAGATGGCTGATGCTCCTGCGCGGAGAACTCTATAACGCCCCAATTCAGTCCAATCCACAGAACATCCTGGATCTAGGCACCGGAACAGGTATCTGGGCAATGGACATTGCCGAGTACGTGGAAAATATTCATCACCCATCCCGGCATGTTAGCAAAACTGACTCCTCCTCACGGAAAATAGGAAATTCCCGAGCGCCCATGTCATTGGAAATGATATCAGCCCGATCCAGCCCAAGTGGGTGGCTCCGAATATCGAGTTTATTGTCGAGGATTTCGAGACTGAATGGGAATATAAACAAAACTATTTTGACTTCATCCATGCACGATGTCTGGCAGGGTACGTAATCGCTCTCCTTTATCTGCGCTCTCACAAATACCAACGGCAAGAAGACGCTAGCTAACCCACGGAGCAGATGCGTGGCCGACTGGCGCGCGTTCATCGGACGCATCTTCGACCACGTCAAACCTGGCGGCTACTTTGAATCGCACGAGAGCGCGGTCTGGTGCTGGAGCGACGATGGCTCCCTCAAAGAGGACTCTGCGCTCATGGAATGGCAGCGGGCCGTCAACATGGCGGCGGACAAGATCGGCCGTGAGTTGAACATCTACCATAAGCTCAAGGACTGGATGATCGAAGCCGGCTTTGAGGATGTTCACATGTCTGTCTACACACTGCCATTCTCACCCTGGCCACGCGATCCTTATCTCAAGGCATTGGGGAAGTACCAGGCTGTTCAGTTACAACAAGCTATTGACTCCTACTCGCTGCGCTTGTACACACAGGTGCTTGGCTGGGGGACGGAGGTGGCTCAAATTCATAATGCGAAAGTGAAGCACGAGCTGCGGGATAAGAGTCTCCATGCCTATGTTCAAACGTACAGTTCAGACCACCACATGTTATAATGACCCGAGATTGCATACTGACTATGAACAGTGTAGCCGTCTATGGGAGAAAATCTCTCCACACCTAATTTTCATTTTGTTTTGAAAAAGACGGACCTGTGAATTACTATATCAAAGTCAATCTTCGCCACCTTGAACTATCGATGTTTCTACCTTTCTATTTCTTGAGAGAGAGAGTCGGTATGAATATTCCTAGCCGTCATATACTCTGCTAGGAGGTTACTTATATGCTATGTATTGTTCGGGAAACTGTGTCATAATCTTGGCCTTTTCATTGTTTCTTAAACCCTATGCTTAGAGATATCAGACTACTTTTATGGTAGTCAAAAATAACCGTGAAGTCTAGGGCCCGCACAGCAAAATTACCAGATTATTGTTGATTACCTATTATAGATAGACAGCTAACTTACCCTAATGCCCGCCGTCAACATCCCTTGACTAACAACTTAGTTATTTTACTACCACTAATACAAAGAACTATGACCCCCAACCTCGCCAAGTATAAGATCTATAAGATCGTCTTTATTCACAATTTGATAGGCAGGAGTGAATTAATTACCCTCTAGATTGCTGAAGTTGCTAGCTTGAGCAAGCGTGGAACCAGCAGGATACTGTCTGGCCCACAGCTTTGGTCCCGTTAAAGCTCTTCCCATCAGAGATTCAGAGCTGGATAACGGCGAAACATCACACCAGTTTATACTGGAAGACCTCTTAGACCGCCTACCCGAGTAGTCGGCTTTACACCCTTATAGGGTAGAGGTTTTCCTTTTAGATGGATTTGATGTACGTATACCGGTAACCGAAGTCCATGATTTAACGATACCCTGAACCGCAGAAGACGATACATCACGCTTAAAGACAGCTTGATGAAAAGGAATTTCATTGAGGGGCTAGATAGCGAGTAAGTACTGATAGGAACGTGTCGTAGTTTACAATCCTTTTAAATTGTTCCTATCTCCTATCTTCCACTTTCTCGTACTACACAACAAGGATGCAAAATGGACAACCACAGTTACTTAAGGCTGGAACAAGTCATCATCGTAATCTTCGAAGAGCAGCGGCATTTTCCGTCGAAAGTCTTTTGTTTCCACCTGTTCCTGTGTTTCAGTACATAGGGTCATAGGCCAGTACCAGAAACCGCGCGAGGAAAGCAGTCTGTCAATATATTCGTCGAATGAGTATCGCATTTTATGTAGCTCTTCCCCACAATAGTGAAAGGGAACATATTTGCTGGGCTGACCCCATAACTTGTTGCTACTACCACGGCGTGGAGGTGGTTGGAGGAAAGCAACGCATGCTTCCGGCCGAAACTTATCGAATGGTTTCACAGAGCGGAATTCTTGGCCTTGGGCCGCTTCTTCATCGTCGTCATTTCCCCCCTCGCTTTCTGACCAGATGATCCCTTCCCACTCGCCAAACACCTCCTTTATTGGTAGGATTTTAATAAACCCTTGATCGCTCATGTTGCCTTCCGCGATGTCTTTCACTGTCTGTCGCCATTCCAGCCTCACCCAGCCCAAGGCACGATAAAAGTTTTCAACCCCGGTGGGTAGTTGGCCCTATGTGCGCTGTAGAACGAACTGGATATCCTCCTCGTTTGTGGGAGGGCCGATTTCAGCGTCAGGCACTTCGATATGCGGTGCTTGGCGTAGGGAGTCGAAGAGGCGTTCAAAACGTGCGCGAATATCCGCTATTGTGTAGAAGCTTAAATAGTAAATGAAAATATATACTCGGAATTATGAAATTAGCCTAGTAGGGCGATCGAGTAATTTGCGAGTACCAAACAGGCACTAAGATGCAGAAGATATAGGTGTTACGATCTGGACGTTGAGTTCTTGGAGTAACGGATAAGGAGGGCGGTAGGAGGATTCTGCCGACTGTACTTAGGCTCTTTCTCCTGCTTCCCTGACTAGAGCATCCTATTGTGTACACATGTGAAAATTTTTTAAACACACCGAATTCACATGTGTAAAGGCCATTAACACATACACATGCCAAGGTGTGCTAAGATAACCGCGTGAAACATACGGGAATCCCGCGTGTTATATCGAAGCATAATTTTGCATAAATCTTTACGCTAAACCCTATTTAGTATGTATAAAGCTACTAACTATAATTCATAAAAATCTTGTAAATTAGATCGTTTTAGTAAGTATAATATTTATAAAGGCTATCTATCTATCTATAGTGCTTTTCGTGGCGGAGAGTCCCCCTTTTCGGATCTTTATCGCTATCTTTAGAATAAGGCTCTAAAAATAATTCTATAATATTAAAATCTTTACGCGACCGAAGATTCTTTAGTGTTTTAGATTTAAGGGTATTTATAAAGGCTATCTACCTATCTATAGTGCTTTTCGTAGCGGAGAGTCCTCCTTTTCGGATATCTTTATCGCTATCTTTAGAATAAGGCTCTAAAAATAATTCTATAATATTAAAATCTTTACGCGACTAAAGGATCTTTAGCGTTTTAGATTTAAGGGTATTTATAAAGGCTATCTACCTATCTATAGTACTTTTCGTGGCGGAGAGTCCCTATTTTCGGATATCTTTATCGCTATCTTTAGAATAAGGCTCTAAAAATAATTCTATAATATTAAAATCTTTATAGGACCGAAGATTCTTTAGCGTTTTAGATTTAAGGGTATTTATAAAGGCTATCTATCTATCTATAGTGCTTTTTATAGCGAAGAGTTCCCCTTTTCGTTTATTTATCGATATAATATAATAGTAATTAATATAATAGTAACTAAAATTATAATTTAGATATAATTTTATCTTAAAGATATAAGAGTAAGAGTCTACTAGATTCTAAGCCCTTTTTATAACTCTTTCGCTTCCTTAAAGAGCCTTTTTAAAATACCTAACGCTACTACTTATAATATACTTATCGATATAATTATTAGGGCTATCTAGACTATTAGAAATCCTTAATTAATAGGGCACTAGGAAGTTAGTATAAACCTAACTTTTTTATAGTATCTTTACTATCTCTAAAGTAAGGTATTTATATTTAACGATCTATAGGGCGATTCTTTCTAAATTCGATATATAACTAACAAAATTAGGTTATCTTAGTATAATAAATATAATAGGAGCTAGGAATCTTACGATTAGGTAAGTCTTCGAATAAGGTCCGAATAGGGTATTTTTCTAATATTTTTCGTTTACTAGATTCCTACTCTTATACTTAGTAATATATAGGATCTTTATTAAATTCTTTAGTAGACTTTATGGTTCTTCTAGGATTATATTAGTTTTTCCGTTAAGTTTTAACGGGAAGTTATAAGTCTATAGCTTAATCTAGTTAATTCTTTTAATATATATCTAAAGGCCTATATTAAAGTATTTTCCCTTAGTACTCCTAAGGCTCGTCTTCCGGTAAGTTTATAACCCGAAAAGGTCCTTCTTAGATACTAATCGTATAATTTTTATAGCTATTTACTCTTAAATACTAATAGCTTTACGTATTAAGATAAGCTAAGCGCGCCTAATTTATATCTCCTCCTATCTCTCTTATCCCTACTATTATAATTACTCTATAATAGTAGTAAGACTATAAAATTCGCTTATTCCTTTAGCTTAAGATAGGGAATAGTAGTTATACTCTCTAGGAAAGCGTAAAAAGAAGCTTTAAGAAGGTCTTTATAGACCTTCTTAAGATAGATTACCCTCTCCCTAATATCCGTAGCCTACTTACTAATAATCCTTATAGACCCTACCCTATTAATTTTATAGGACCGTTCTAACTATTCTTTTTAGTATTAACTTTAGGTTATTTTTTTTTTCCTTTTTATAAAAATACTTTTAGTTAGAATCCTATTTAAGTGCTTTTATATTATATTTTAGTTATATTTTAGTTATTTTATAGTTAAAAAAAATAGTTAAAAAAAAATTATCCTAGGTTTAAACTTAAGTAATAGAATTTAAATTTAAAAGATAGTAAGTTATACTATCGTTACTCTTAGAATCTTAAGGCCTAAATAGCTTAGTATACTACCTTTAATAGAAAGACTTATAGATTAATAACTTATATAGCGTTTTACTCCTAAGAAGGGCCTATTTCTCTTCCTTTTCTAGCGTTATAAAGATTATTATAAGTAGTATATTAGCCTAGTATAATTAAATAAATTCTACTTTAGCCCTTTATACTACCGATAGAGATAGAGAAGTAGGTTATTTAAAGTTAATAGGAGTAGGGTATATAAATAAAACCGGTATAGGATATATATCTTATCTTTATAATATATAATCTTACTCCTTATCTATTAAATTCTATACGTTTTATACTCTACTCTCTAGTTTCCTTTTTAAAATATATAAATTAGATATCGTATAACCTTTTAGATTAATTATAAAAGAATAAAATATTAAAATTCTATAGTATTAAGGTAGAAAAGTAGTATTTTCTCTTTAAAAAGTATATATTATAATTAATAATATATATAGGATTATACTTCTAGATACCTACAAAAAGGGGGGATAGTATAGTATATAAGAAAATATACTTAAAAAAATCCTTTTATTAAGTATCTCTACTAAGGAATCTAAGATAAACTTATATTTAAGTAAGGGGTATTTTTAGGGCCTTTCGAATATAAATCCTATATAAATCCTACGTAAATCACGCGTAAATCCTATAAAATCTATCTAATCTTACTTCTAGGCTTAGTATAGGAAAAAATAGGAAGTCTTAGACGGTCTCTATAAATTTAGGAATCGGTAAGAGCCTTTTAGGATATAAATCCTATATAAATTATACGTGAATTACGCGTAAATCCTATAAATTCTATCTACTCCTTAACTAGTATTAACCTTCTTACTAATAAAATTCTTTAATAGTAGATCGTAATCTTACTTCTAGGCTTAGTATAGGAAAAAATAGGAAGTCTTAGATAGTCTCTATAAATTTAGGAATAAGTAAGGATCGTTTTAAATATAAATCCTATATAAATTATATAGGATTTATATATACTTAAATAGTAGCTTTTCCTTAGAGCCTAATTAAATACTATAAGCTATATAATATCTTAACTATCCTCTACTATTAATTTAGACTTCTCTATTTTTAATAATTTTTCTTAAAATTATTCGATTCTCCCTAGAATTTATATCCCTTTAATCCTAAAAAGGGTTACGAAGAAATAGGTTCTTATTCCTAATAATCCTATAGAGTAAGATTTATTTATTACTTAGTAGTTAACTAGTACTTCTAGTATTTTATACTAGGAGCGCGAGCTTAAAGAGATCGAATAGGGTAGAAAATATACCTCTAAAGCCTAGGCTACTTTTTATAAGGTAGCGAATAAGACTTCTAGCGTAATCTACGTTCTCTATTACTTTTACTTAATATCCTATCTATACCTAAATATTAGGCTTAATAGGAAGCCTTTATAAGATACTAGAGTAATAAAGCGATATAAGTATTAAGGGAAAAGCTAGCGAATTATATCTCTAGGCTAATAAAGTATTATATAGGCCTTCTATCCTAATATAAGTTATAATAATCAAAATATAACTAAGATACTAACTTTTTATACTCTAATTAGAGAGGCCCTCTACCTAAGCTATTTAATAAAGCTATATAATTCGATATACTTCTTATATTTATTATATAATCTAAATTACCTTTTTAAATCCTAGAATATAAAGACTTCCGCGATCTAATTAGAGTTACCTAATTAGCTCTCTCTTTACCCCCTTTTCCCGATAGTTAAATAATCCGAAGATATCTTAAGTTAATAAATAAAACTACCGAAAATAATCTTCTTTAAAGTCTACCGGATACTAGAAAACTCTCGATTACTCTTAACTACTAGATATTACCTTTTCGCTAGATATTCCTTATAGTTACTAGTTAATTTATTAATACTAAGTAGAAATATCGAGAAGTTTTACTTATATTTAAGCCCCTAGAAGGGTCCTATTTAGGCTATAACCTTAGTAAAGTACTAATAAAGATTCTCGAAAAGTATAAAATCTCTAACTAGATTCTTATAATAACGACTAATAATATTCTAAATAATAATACTCTACTCTAATCTATCTAGGATTTAGGGAGGAATTAGGCCCTAATATAGATCCTATATCTAGTATATATAATTTAGATTTATCTTATAGATCTTCTTTTAGATCTTAAAGTATAACTATAGAATTAAATAATAGACCTAGTCTAGTTAGCTAAATATAAGGATAAGATATTAAGTATTAATTTATTAGACTAAAGCGATATCCGAAATATACTAAAAAAGGTACTAATAACTCCTTAATTCGACTAAGATTATAACTAACTAAAAAAAAAAATAGATCCGCGCTCTTATTATTTACGTTAACGTAAGCTTATAGAGAAAAAACTCCTTTTTCGCTATTTAATATAATTTACCCTAACTACTTATTCTTCTTTAGGATATTAAGATATAATAGAATTCTATATATATTATATTAAAATAAGCGAAAAGGCTATAAAACGATATTTAAAGGTAGTATATTAATAATAAGGAGACTAAGTTTTAATTATTAGATAATAAATAGAAGTATATCTCTTATATTCTTTATCTAATAAAACCTTTTTTTATTTTTATAAAGGTTCTCTCGGAGACTAAAGGGGTTACGATTTATAATATTTTCGAGATCTATAATACTCTTTTCTTATATATTAATAATATAGTTACTAAGCTTAAGGTAAAAGATACTCTATAGAAAAAGGATATACTTTAGGCCCTTCGTAAGGGCGAATTAAAGCTTTAATTATATTATTCTAATATAAAGGATCCCTATAGTAATATTTATACTATTAGTATAATTCTTACTCTAAGCTATAAGCTTTAGTTTTTCTCTAGCGAAGACTAAGAAGATAGAGATTAGGCTAGGAAGTATCGCTAGAGCCTCCGCGAAAAATTCGATATTTATTAGTCGCGGCTATAGAGTAACGAGATATCCCTAAAATAGGTATAAAATACTTCCTCTTTATCTCTCTTATAAGTCTTAAGAAATATACTCCCTTCCCGCTAAATATAATATATAGAGTTAAACGAGCTTAATTACTACCTTAATAGTAGTAAGTTAGTTACTTTTCGTTACTAAATTACTTTTACTTATATTTTTATTAGATACTATTAATATTAACCCTCTTAACTTTTAGTAAGAGTATTACTAAGAGTACCCGATTCTATCTTAAATTATCTATAATTACCTTACGATTCCTATAACTAATACTAGAGTTAAATAGATCTTTAATTATAGTCGCGATCTTTACTATTATCGATAGAGGTCTTTAAAGATTTCTATAATTAAGTACTTAATAATATATATATCTATATTAAAGTTCCTTTCGGAGGTTAATAGGGAGTCTTTTACTACTAAATCCGATCTTATAGATATAGAGAATATTAAGTATAGCGATAAGGAGTTCGATCTTACTTTAATTAGTAATGATAAGGGAGAATAGCTATTTTCCTACCTAAATCCGATTATAAGTATAGTTATCTAGGTTTCTTCTCCTACTTCTACTTCTAGTTCTACTTCTAGTCGAAAGCGTAGGAGAAGTATCCTATCGATTCTATTAGGGGACGAAAATAGTAGAATTTAACTACTAAAAGCTAGGAAATCGGCCCGGGAGTAATAACCCTAAAAAGATACGTCCTAATATATCTAGTATAAGTAATTTCGTGAAAAATTTAAATATATTTTTTTTAAAAAAAATTAAGACTCTAAACTTCGTTACTTTAATAAATCTATTACTATAATATTATTATTTTATACCTAAGAATTACAGAAAAATTATAGAAAAATTATATATAAGTAAAATATCACGTAATACATTCTAATATAAATCCCGTGTGAATCCTATGTGTTTAGGGACTAAACATATTTATATCTAAAAATCCTATATAAAATTTTTTCTTACACAAAATACATAAAATATCCCGCGGGATATAATATGAAATGTGAAATAATGTGAATAGGATACTCTATCCCTAACCTTCTTCTCTTTTTTCCCTAGCTTTAGTTTCTTCGTTAAATAGTATAGTTAGATTTAATATCTTTCTCTTAACCGTAACATTAAACTAAAGCTCTTCTTTTTTAAAATCTTTATCTTTCTATAGCGCTAGTAGAGCGAAGGACTCTCTATTTTAGAGGGCTCCTAGCTACCTAGTTACTACTCTACCGAACCGAACGAATTAGACACCGAACTTACCGTTACTATAGTATAAACCCGCTCTACCGGATAAGAGGAGGACGATAATAACGTAACTAAGCGCGCCCCTTTACGTAGACTACCTCGTCGGACCTCGCTAATCTTCTAGTATAATAAGGAACTTAACTCCCTTATTAAGATTAAGGACGCTATAGGACTTATAGTATAGATCCAGAAGAACCCTAAGTAAGCCTTCTATATAATATAGAGGAGGGAAAATACTATAAACAAACTCTAGGAGGAGCTAGAGGATCTTAAGAACGCCTATACTAATAAAGTATTTTAATTAAAAGAGTAGGTTACTATTACAAGGCAGACCGTCAGAAACCCGCGGGGGATAACGATAGCCAACCAAACCCGTAAGAAAGACAACACCTATAGGAGTCACGTGCGACTAATAAGGAGCATTATATATATGCTTCCTAGGAGTAAGATCATATAGAAAAGGTACTCCTAGGAGTAAAGTAGGTCCGTGTAAAAGGGCATTTTATATACCCACAATTAGTAATCGATTAGGGTGATTAAGGACACCGTGTCCTTAGGGCGGATAATATCCTATATATATAGCTATATATATCTTAGATATTATCTAGTATAACGAACTACCCGATCGGGTAGCTACGTGACTAGATCCTATCACCGATAGGATTATTAGCATAGGAACTTATTAGCGATAAGTCCTAGCTGTTACGCACGGCCTCTGCGTCACTGTGAGTAGAGCTCAAATGGGTTATACTTGCCTAGTTCTACTTCGAATCCCAAGAGTATCTCGCAACCGTACCGTTGCTGTGCTAAGCCTTACACGGGCTCGGGTCCTTTTGAGTATCTTGCAGGATATGCCAGAGTACGCGCCAAGTAAGTCAGTCACCAAGTATTGCCACGAAGTGAGCTCCCCTACTTGTAGGTTAGGTTGTCTTGAAGGTGAACCGTAGAGTACAAAGTCTAAAGGTAGTAACCAAGTAACAATGTGTGATTAATCGCGAAGAACTAAATACATAATAGTAAAAGAGTATCCTTATATATCCAGTCCTTCCTATTAGGCGATAAGTCAGGACTCATCGCTCGATACTATCCGGGCTTATCGATAGGTAAGTCTAGGCTTATCACTTAATAAGTTATTACGTGGCTACCTAATTAGGTAGTTTGTTATACTAGATAATATCCGAGATATATATAGCTATATATATAGGATATTATCCGCTCTAAGGATATAGTGTCCTTAATCACCCTAATTAATTACTAATCGTAGGTATATAAAATGCCCTTTTTATACAGACCTACTTTACTCCTAGGAGTACCTTTTCTATATAATCTTACTCCTAGGAAGTATATATATAATACTCCTTATTAGTCGTACGTAACTCCTATAGGTATTATCTTTCTTACGGGTTTAGTTAGCTATCGTTATCCCCCACGGGTTTCTAACGGTCTACCTCGTAATATTATCCCCCCTCTTCTTAAGCTAGTATCCTTAGCGGCTATAAGTAGCGTAGCCCCTAGCCTACTCGTGCGTATATTTCTATTTTCCTTATTTTTCTTTATAATATCGTCCTACTATACTAACTATATCTTCTAAGGCTTCTATCCGTAAGAACGCCTTAACTTATCGGATCGAGGATAAAGGTTTTCGATCCGCTATTCCCTATAAACGCTATATTCGTCTAAAAAGAGTATATATCCGTACCGACTACTCTAACCGCTATAGTAATTATATCTATAGTAGTAGAGGAGTAAAGTATATAATATCGAATCCTACTTTTACTGATACCGAATAGAGGCGGTTAGTAAAATCTTAAAATTCCTTAGAGGAGGAGGAAGAGGCTATCCTTCTTTAGTAATAAATAATATTAGCTAAGTTAGCCTATCTTCGGAAGTAAAAGCGCTTATTATAAAAGCGTATTAGTGATTTTATTACTTAGGACTTTAAGGAAGTTACCGAGTTAGAAGAACTTAAGTGTCGCGAGGTTAAAGAGCGCGAGCGTCTTAAAAAAGAATATATTAAGTCTAAGTAAAGGGAGCGTAAGGTAGAGAGTGCCTAGGCCGCTACCGGGGTTCCTCGATCTACTATTTTGACCGATAGTTATTTCTTTATAGCGACGTTAGAGGATCCTACTTTAACTTAGTTATTAAATAATCTATTATTCTCCTAGGTTAACCTAGACGCTACCTTACTAGGTAAGGCCCCTAGTTCCCCTACTAGTAGAACTATTAAACTAGCTAGTAATAGCCTATTAGGTTCCTAATAGGTTCCTACGTATTTTCCGAGGTATTATATCCTTTCTATTTCATAAGGTAGTAAGGTTATCCGCTGATCCTTTCCGTTATTAGGATTTCCTTAACCTTATACTTATTCTCTGTTTCTTCTTCGATTTTAATATTAGTAGTAATTTCGGCGTTTTAAGGTATCTTTTCTAATAACGAGATATAAAATATTATATAGATATATTATATACTATCTAGTAGTTTTAAGCGATAATTAACTAGTCCTAATTTTTTATCGATTTCGAATAGTCTAAGTTTAAGGTAGTTAAGTTTTACGCTAGGTTATCTAGTACGAATATTATATCGTAAAAGGTAAACTTTCTCCCCCCTTTTAAAGTCTAGCGCCTCCTAGCGCGATTAATCGTAGTAGAACTTTATATATATATTTAGAAACTCGATATCTCCTAATAGCTAAAGGTATAGCTATTTTAGTCCGTTAGCTAGTAGTCTAGAAAATTCTACTACTAAGTATTCGCCGATTAGCTCTCTAACGATTATAGGATTTAGCCTATAATTCGCGAAGAATAGCGTTTCCTTAGTTATCGCGTATATTACGTTATTATATATAAACTATACGATTAGTAATAGTCCTGTCTAATCGTTTTACTAGAAGTTTATATAGTATCGTAGGTACTATTCGAGAGTCTAGTTAACTTACTCTATTTATCTATTAATTTACGGGTAGTAGGCTATAGAGAGTCTATACTTAATACTTATTAGATCCGCGAATAACTACTATATATTAGATATAAATAGCTTATCTCTATCCGAGATAATCTTATTTAGTATTCTATAATTAGCGAAGATATATCTAAGTAATAGGTTTACTATAGTCCTAGTATCGATCTTCTCTATTATCGGGATTATATACGCGTATTTAGTAAGTCGGTCTACGACTACTATAATTATATCGTTACCTTCCGAAATAGGTAATTTAGTAATAAAGTCTATCGTAATCTATTCCTATAATCGCGTTAGCGTTTCCGATATCTTTATCTCCCTTTATAGTATATATCGTACTAGTTTATTTCGTTAGCACGAGTCGTATTATCGGATATAGTTTTTGACTTTTCTATATATACTTAGGATATAGTAGTTTCGTGATATTTTCTCTATTATTTTTTTGATCCTAAAGTATCCTTATATCGGTTCGTTATAATATACTTTAATAATTTTGTTTTAAAGACTCCTAGGAATATATACTAACCTATAGACTAGGACTAAGCCGGTATCGTTCTAGGTTATATATCCCTCTTATAATCTACTTTATAGGATCCGTTAGATTACTTTATCGCTCGTTATAGCTTCCTTAATTCGTTTAAGCTATCTATTATCTTATAGTTCGCTAGTTACTATAAGGATCTAGTAATTATAGACGATATCTCTATCGCTATTTATTATAAGGATAGTAGGTACTACTTCCTTAGTTCCGATTTTGTAGTCTAGTCGTCTACTAAGTACGTCTATAACTATATTCTCTATCCCTTTATAGTAGATAATCTTAAAGTTATATTAGGCTAGTATCTCTACCTATCTAGCTTATTATCAAGTAAGTTTCTTCGTTATAGTAAAGTAGGTAAGGTTATAGTAATCTATCCTAATAATTACGGTATATTTTACTCTTTCTAGGTAAGCTTACTAGACTTAGAATACTAATATTATAGCTAGTAGTTCCTTATCGTGAATATCGTAATTAAGCTCTACTAGGATTATTTTCCGAGACTAGAAGGCGATAGGTCTAAGCTTACCGTCTTCTCCTAGTTATATAAGTTATACTCTAAGCGTAAAATCTAATACGTCGGTCTCTATAATAATAAGTACGTTATAGTTAAAGATCGCGATAATTACTTTCCCTAACTATTATCGATATAGGTCTTTAAGTCCTTAGAACGCTTTTTCCGCTTCGTTATCCTATTTAAATGGTACCCTCTTCTTAGTAAATCGATAGAGTCCTAATACGTACTTTAAAAACTACGGTATAAGTTTACGATAGTAGTTAGCTAATCTAAGGTAACTCTAAATATCCTTAATATAGGTTAGTATTAGCTAGTTAAGAATAGCCTTAACCTTATTATCTTCTATTCCTAACCTATCCGGGCTAATAGTATATCTAAGGAAACTCGTCTCCTATATATAGAATTTATACTTCTTAAGCTTAAGTATAATCTTAGCTTCCTTTAGCTTCTATAATACCTTCTTATTATATTCGACGTATTTAGCTTTAGTTTTAGAGAACACGAGTATATTATTAAGGTACGCGATAACGAAGATATCGAGGTATTCTTCTAAAATAGTAAAAATAAATTATTAAAACGATACCGGTATATTAGTAAGTCCGAATAGTATAACTAAATATTCGAAGTATCTATACTTAGTTCGGAATACTATTTTCTATTCGTCTCCTTCCTTAATCCTAAGTTAGTTATATATATTAGTAATATTATATTTAGTAAAGAACTTCGCTCCTTAAATAATATCCTAAATTTCGTTAATTAATAGTAACTGATATCGATCTTTAATAGTAATACCGTTAAGCTATTAATAGTCTATATATATTCGAAGTTTTCCTCCCTTCTTAAGCACGAATAGGATCGGGTATCCTACCGGTAATATCGATTTTCTGATATATCCTTTCCTAAGGTTTTCCTTAATATACTCCTATAGTATTACTAACTCTTTTTACGATAGTAGGTAAATAGGTATAAACTTCGGTTCTTCCCCTTCCTTAATCTTAATCTTATAGTTAAACGGACTATATTCTAGTAGCTTACCGTTTAGTAGTAGCGTAAATATATCCTAGAATTCTATATATTCTTTAGAGATAAATTCTACGTATTCCTTAGGGATCTTATATTCTTCCTCTAGTATTCCTATTATATAGAGGGTCTTTTCGTCGTAGTCAATAAAAACGTAATCTCGTAATTCGTTATCTATTATATCCGATCGCTACTCCGAGGTAGCGATAACGCTAATATTGACTATATCTCTTCTATTAGGCCTATCTCCTAGCTAAAAACTCCTCTTAAGTTCGCCTTCGTAAGGGTTTCTATAAGTATCTACTTCCCTTAGGCTAGGTCTCTTTAGTATATTAGGCTTACTTTTTCTAGTCTACTTCTCGCTTATCTATTAATATAAGTATCTATCGAAGACTATATTTCCTACTTACTAGTCGATACTTACGTTATACTTTCGTAACTATAGTACTCCTAGTACTACGTTATACTCTCTAAGATTTATAATATCGAAGTTAATAATCTCGAAGTAGTCTCCGATAACTATTAGTAAGGGTCTGCTCTCGTATATAATTCCTAGTCTAAGTCTCTCTCCGTTAAGACCGATAATTAGTTATAGTTATAGCTTTTCTACGCCTATAATTAAGTAGCGTATCCGATAACGTAGGCTTATAAAGTTTCCTACTGCTCCTAAGTTAATTATTACTAAGGTTAGTAGAAGTATAATATTAGTAGTAATCCTTAAATATCGTCCCTACGCTATCGCTATAAGGTATTACTTTTCTGTATTTATCCTCTAGTTTCTATACTAGAGTCCCGTATATTCTAGTTTCTAGTTAGGTTTCTTTTCCTAGCGTAGCGGCTTTAGCTCTAGGCTATAGTTAAGCTTTCCTTAATAGTAGATTATATAGTCGTTATTATAGTATCCGATTATAGCTCTAAGGTTATAATTAGGATATCGTATATATCCCTAATATAAGTATCGTGTATTCTTATATAGGCACTACTTATTATCCTATTATTATTATAGTTTTATCCCTTTATAGTAAATGTCGTAAAGTTACTTAAGGAGATATTACTCTTCTTTATCTAGTAGTACTTCTTCGTTAAGTAGTAACTATTAAAGTTACTATTAGGTTTACTAAATTTCCTTAGGAACGTTCCCCTTAATAGTAAGATTCCTAATATATAGCTCGAATAGTTAGTTAATAGTGTTATAGGCTCTTACGATCTTTTCTCGTATCGCTTAAGTTCCGTTTATAATTTCCTAGAGTTTATTACTAATATATTAGCTCTTAATTATCTTAGGGTCTTTATAAGGCTATTTAGGTTTATCCGTTCCTAGGAGCGTAGACAGAGTTTCTAGGATCTCTTTAGTATCCGGGAACGCGGTAGACGTTCCTAGGACCGTTTCGCCTACGTCCTAGGAATTATATAATAATTCCTAGGAGGTAATAGTATTCTAGGGACCGTACTAGGTCTATCCTTAACTCTCGATATTTTTCTAATCTATCTCTAGGAAGTCTTCCTACTTATCCTAAGTAGCTCGAAGCTACTAGGGCTAGACCTCGTTACTTTAGGTTACCCGTAGTTATTATAATTTTAGCTTATCTATCTATCTTACTCGGTTCGCGTTATTACGTAGCTTCTTATATATATACGCCTAGTATCCTAGTTCTCTATAATTAAAATATAGGTTATTATCTTTTCTTCTTTTCTATTCTTTAATAGGGAGCCTCGCTATATTAAGCTCTATTAGTCTTAGTCTATAGGGATTACTATACTCCCTTAGTTATTATTACTATTATCCTCGCCTACCCTTATAGCGGCGGTATTAGTAGGTTACTAATCCTTTACTATTCCCTTATCGCTACTCTCGTCGTTAGAGCTTAGGTTTATAAAGTCGATTATCGAGCTTAACTATAAGCTCGATTATTTTATATAGCTCCTATAGTCTATCGAACCTTATAAGTTTGTCCTTTATATCTTCCTTAAGTCCTCGCTTAAAGATCTAGATATAGATATCGTCGTCGAAATCGAGATACGAGATAATTTACTAGAACTCGGCGGCGTATACGCTAGCCGATCCGGTTTATTATAGCTAATCGAGTTATCGTTCCGCGGTTCTAGTAGCGTTGATATCGCTAAAGGTTTATTTAAGTTTCTTCTTAAAGGTCGCGTAAGACGTGAATATAGCCTTAGTAATATCTCCCTAGTTATCGCGCGGTTTCTCGTTAAATTCTCTAATATATAGTTTAAACTACTTAAATACTTATCCGTGTAGGTAGGTAGAAGCGTAAATAACCTTATTAGCTTCCCTATCGTATCTAATAATATAGAGTTATATATCTATCTAAGTTAAGAAGGCGCGAAGCTTAGTTCGTTTACTATAGTAGAACTTAGGCTTAGGTAGTTTAATAGTAGTAGCTTACTAGCTCTAGGCCTATATAAGTTATTCCTATAACTAGGAGATTATCTCTATAAGTTACGCGTTAGTAGGTAGAGTAGGGTTCGATCTACTCGAAACGTTACTTATAGTGCTATTATTACCTACTATAATAACTTTACTTCACGGTTTAAAGATAGGGCGATTAATATATTACGTATAGCCTCTACGTTACTATAAGTAGAGCTTAAATAGATTATACTTACCTAGTTCTACTTCGAATCCTAAGAGTATCTCGTAACTGTACCGTTACTATACTAAGCCTTATATAGGCTCGGGTCCTTTTAAGTATCTTATAGGATATACTAGAGTACGCGCTAAGTAAGTCAGTCACTAAGTATTACCACGAAGTAAGCTCCCCTACTTATAGGTTAGGTTATCTTAAAGGTGAACCGTAGAGTGTAAAGTCTAAAGGTAGTAAATAAGTAATAATATATAATTAATCGCGAAGAACTAAATATATAATAGTAAAAGAGTATCCTTATATATCTAGTCCTTCCTATTAGGCAATAAGTTAGGACTTATCGCTTAATGCTATCCGGGCTTATCGCTAGGTAAGTCGGGGCTTATCACTTAATAAGTCGTCACGTGGCTGCCTAATCGGGTAGTTCGTTATACTAGATAATATCCGAGATATATATAGCTATATATATAGGATATTATCCGCTCTAAGGACACGGTGTCCTTGATCACCCTAATTAATCACTGATCGTGGGTGTGTAAAATACCCTTTTTACACGGACCCACTTTGCTCCTGGGAGCACCTTTTCTATATGATCTTGCTCCTAGGAAGCATATGTGTAATGCTCCTCATTAGTCGCACGTGACTCCTGCAGGTGTTGTCTTTCTTGCGGGTTTAGTTGGCTGTCGTCATCCCCCGCGGGTTTCTAACGGTCTGCCTCGTAACATATAGTAAACCTATTACTTAGATATATCTTCGCTAATTACGGAATACTAAGTAAGATTACCTCGGATAGAGATAAGTTATTTATATCTAATATATAGTAGTTATTCACGGATCTAATAGGTATTAAGTATAGACTCTCTACGGCCTACTACCTATAAACTAACGGATAAATAGAGCGAGTTAACTAGACTCTTAAATAGTACCTATAATACTATATAAACTTCTAGTAAAACGATTAGATAGGACTATTACTAATTATATAATTCGTATATAATAACGTAATATACGTAATAACTAAGGAAACGCTATTCTTCGCGAATTATAGGCTAAATCCTATAATTATTAGAGAGCTAATCAGCGAATACTTAGTAGTAGAATCTTCTAGACTACTAGCTAACGGACTAAAATAGCTATACCTTTAGCTATTAAGAGATATTAAGTTTCTAAATATATATATAAAGTTCTACTACGATTAATCGCGCTAGGAGGCGCTAGACTTTAAAAGGGGGGAGAAAGTTTACCTTTTACGACGTAATATTCGTACTAGATAACCTAGCGTAAAACTTAACTACCTTAAACTTAGACTATTCGAAATCGATAAAAAATTAGGACTAGTTAATTATCGCTTAAAACTACTAGATAGTATATAACGTATCTATATAATATTTTATATCTTATTATTAGAAAAGGTACCTTAAAACGCTAAAATTACTACTAATATCGAAATCGAAGAAGAAATAGAGAATAAGTATAAGATTAAGGAAATCCTAGTAATAGAAAGGATTAGCGGATAATCTTACTACCTCGTGAAATAGAAAGGATATAATACCTTAGAAAATATATAGGAACCTATTAGGAATCTAATAGACTACTACTAGCTAGTTTAATAGTTCTACTAGTAGGGGAACTAGAGGCCTTACCTAGTAAGATAGCGTCTAGATCGACCTAAGAGAACGACGGATTATTTAATAACTAAGTTAGAGTAGGATCCTCTAACGTCGCTATAAAGAAATAACTATCGGTTAAAATAGTAGATCGAGGAACCTTAGTAGCGGCCTAGGTACTCTCTATCTTACGCTCCTTTTACTTAGACTTAATACGCTCTTTTTTAAGATACTTACGCTCTTTAATCTCGCGATATTTAAGCTCTTCTAACTTAGTAACTTCCTTAAAGTCCTAAGCGATAAAATCACTAGCCTACTTTTATAATAAGCGCTTTTACTTTCGAAGATAGAGAAGCTTAGTAAGGATAGCCTCCTCCTCTTCCTTAATTTAATTTTAAGACTTTACTAACCGCCGCTATTCTATATTAGTAAAAGTAGGAGTTAGTATAGCGTAATTTATACTACTATTAGCACGAATATAGTCGCTATAACGATTAGAATAATCGGTATAGATATATACTCTTTTTAAACGAACGTAACGTTCGTAAGGGATTATAGACTAAAACCCTTCGTCCTTAATCCGATAAGTTAAGGCGTTCTTACGGATAGAAGCCTTAGAAGATATAGTTAGTACGGTAGGACGATATTATAAAGAAAAATAAGAAAATAGAAATATATGTATAAGTAAACTAGGGGCTACACTACTTATAGCCGTTAAGGATACTAGCTTAAGAAGAGGGAGGATAATATTATAAGGTAGACCGTTAGAAACCCGTAGGGGATAACGATAGCTAACTAAACCCGTAAGAAAGATAATACCTATAGGAGTCACGTACGACTAATAAGGAGTATTATATATATATTTCCTAGGAGTAAGATTATATAGAAAAGGTACTCTTAAGAGTAAAGTAGGTCTATATAAAAGGGTATTTTATATACCTATAATTAGTGATTAATTAGGGTGATTAAGGATACTATATCTTTAGGGCGGATAATATCCTATATATATAGCTATATATATCTTAGATATTATCTAGTATAATAAACTACCCGATTAGGTAGCCACGTAACTAGATCCTATCACCGATAGGATTACTAGCGTAGGAACTTATTAGCGATAAGTCCTAGCGTATTAGTAATAAGTCTCGACTTATTACTAATAGGAAGGACTAGATATATAAGGACACTCTTTTACTATTACGTATTTAGTTCTTCGCGATTAATTATATATTATTACTTAGTTACTACCTTTAGACTTTATACTCTATAGTTCACCTTTAAGATAACCTAACCTATAAGTAGGGGAGCTCACTTTATAGTAACGCTTAGTAACTAACTTACTTAGCGCGCACTCTAGTATATCTATCAGGGTGCAGGCTCAGGCGGAACGGGTGTATTAGAAGTTAACGGACGGCAGGCTACGGACAGGCTATCCTCAGGTACATAGACAAGACGTAGCTCGAAGAGCTACAGCGGGATCAACACCGAGCTGTCAGAAATATAAGGCCTTATGTCACGTGACTATTCGGTTCGCCCTCGTCCGCGGGGCCGCCCCCCGGATGAGTGTACACGGGCCGAGGGCCCGAGCTTACACCGTGATAGTACTCCCCTCCTTAGGGCCGAGCTCCGTTGAGGCTAGGACCCGGCTTATAAGGGTATCGACGGTGGAAATTAGCGATAATCTCTCGGGCGTTCTCTAGGTAGGCAGCAGGTTCCTTAGTTAGTTCGTTATAGCCGGTCTATTTGATAGTATACTTCAATTGTGGGCCTCTACGGCCTCTTCGTTCCTAGCGGGAGTCTAGAATGTCCTCGACTTCCTATTCCTCGATGCCGTCGACCTTAATAGTAGGCGGGGGTTCTTGTCTCTAGCCGGGGATAGGGTTTTCGGTAGCGGGGCGTAGAAGGCTAATATTAAAAATAGGATAGATCCTTATAGTAGTAGGTAGGTCGAGCTTATACGCGTGGGCACTGATGATCTTAGTGATACGGAACGGGCCTAGGTTCTTCTAGTCGAGCTTCTTCTGAGGGCGCAGAGTTCGGATATTACGGGTATCTAGCTAGACTAGTTAACTAATACGAAACTGCCGGGCGGGCTATCTCCTATAGTTAGCGTATTCCTCTTAACGGGCCTAGGCGGATAGAATCTCGGAGCGGATAAATTCGGTGATTAGTTCTATTCGATATGCGAATTGTTCGGTATCTCGTATAGCGGGTTAGCTTATTAGTTAACTGTACGGTTTAAATCCTATCGTGGGGTAGAATCCGTAGTTAGCGAAGAACGGAGATACTTACGTGGATTCAGAGCGTATAGAATTAGAAGTAAACTCGGCGAGCGGGAGCTATTTAGACTAGTCGTCTTATAGGTACGAAATATAAGTACGTAGGTATTATTCTAGGATAGTATTGACCCTCTCGGATTAGCTATCGGTCTTGGGGTGGTAAGTAGTCGATAGTAGGTTAGTGATCCTTAAGATCCGAGTTAAGTGCTTCTAGAATAAAGCGATAAATTATGGTCCTCGGTCTAATACGATAGTCTTCGGCAAGCTATATAGTTTCCAGACGTATTTTATATATAAGCGGGCGACTTCCTTAGTATTATAGGTTCCCTTATAGGGTATAAAATATCTTATCTTAGTCAGACGGTCCGTGACTACTAATATTACGTTATAGCCGCCGCTTATCGGTAGGTATGTGATAAAGTCTATCGAGATATCTTGCTAGGTTCTTTTAGGGATAGGTAGCGGGCGCAAAACTCCTTAGCGGGCCTCTCTTAACGGGGTGATCCGGCGGTAGGTGTGGCAATTCTGGATCTACTATTTAATATAGCGGTATATCCTAGGCTAGTAGTACTCTCGAGATAGGAGCTTATAAGTCTTCGATCTCCTAGGGTGTCCGGAAGTAGGTTTCTTATAGTAGAGTCTAACTAGTTCGGCTTTAAGGTCGTCGTCGTTAGGTACGTAGATACGGTTTTAGTAAGTTAGATAATCCCCTTTCCTCTTGTAATTGGCTAAGGTAATCTTCGGGTATCGGGGTAGGCTCCGGTCTAGTGCCCTTAGTATTAACTATAGGGTCGTATCCTTCGGTAGTGCTCGGTTGAATAGGTCCTTAATTACGGTAGGTAGTCTAAGCTATACTTCGTTTATAAAACGGACCCTTCGTTCGCGTCGGTGTGTATTAGCGTAATTAGTAGGCGGATTAGTAGGCGGATTAGCAAGCGGATCAGCAGACGATTCAGCAGGCGATTTAGTAGGCGATTTAGCAGGCGATTTAGTAGGTGATTTAGTAGGCGATTTAGTAGGGAAATTAGATAGGCTATAGGTTTAGGATCGAGTTATCGCGCTGACTTCTATTCCCTCTGGTTCCGGGCTTATTAGGTTCTCTCTCTTTAGTATAGTTTAACTCTAGTGGCGAAGACGTTTATCCCCCTCCTTAGGTAGATCCTCTAACCTCCTAGTTAGGGTATTAGGTTTCGCTCCTTGCTTTCCGGGTCGGTATATAATCTTAAAATTAAAGCGTGATAGGAACTCTGACCACCGGGCCTAACGATAGTTTAGGAGCTTAGTTATTATAAAGTACTCTAGGTTGCGGTGGTCGGTGATAACCTTAATAGGCGATAGGGTGCCTTCTAACTTAGGGCGCTATTCCTCGAAATAGCGCACGATTACTATTAGCTCTTTATCGTAGATCTCGTAGTTACACTCTATAGCGGAGTACTTCTTTAAGAAGAACGTAACTAGGTATAGGATACTATCGTTATCGTACTGCGAGAGCACGCTAGCGGAAATATAGTTAGAAGCGTTAGTTTTAAGTATAACTTCCTTAGTCTAGTCGAACGGCTTTAGGACGGGCGCGGTAGTAAAGGCTTTCTTTAGTATATTAAAGCTTAGGCGGTAGGTAAGGCTCTATTTAAAGTGAGCGCCCTTCCTTATTAGGTTCACTAGGGGGCCGATGATCCTTAAGAAGTCCTTAATAAACCTCCGGTAGAAATTCGTAAACCCGATAAATACCTATATGTCGGTTATATAGGTAGGAGTCTCCTAATTAACGATTATCTTTACTTTCTCGGGGTCTATACGGAGACCGTCGCGGCCTATAATAATTCCTAGGAACTTAGTCTCGGGGATAGCGAATTCGTACTTAGACAGTTTAGTATATAGGCCAGCCTTACGTAGACGTTATAGGACTAGGCGAACGTGACGCGTGTATTTAACGCGATCCTTGCTGTAAATTAGGATATCGTCTAGGTACGTAGTATAGAATAGATCTAGATAATCCTGTAGGGTGTTATTAATAAACCGTTAGAACGTAGCAGGGGCACTAGTTAGCCTAAATAGTATTACTAGGGTCTCAAAAAGTCTAAGTTAGGTCCGGAAGGCGGTTAGGTATTCTTATCCCTTCTTAATCCTAATATTATTAAACGTAGATATAATATCGATTTTCGTGAAGTATTTTATGCCCTTTAGGTTATTTAGGGTTTCCTTAGTTAACGGTAGCGGGTATCGGTCCTTAATAGTAATCGTATTTAGGGCGCGGTAGTCGACGTAGAAGCGTAGTCTACTACCGGGTTTCTTTATAAATAGGATAGGTAAAGTAGCGGGGGAGGAGCTAGGGCGGATAAATCCTTTTCGTAGATTCTCCTTAATCTAGTCCCGGAGGGCTTTTAGTTCGTCGCGAGATATCGGGTATAACGGTCTAAATAGGGGTGTCTTTCCTTCTTGTAGCCGGATATCGTGGTCGTACGGGCGGTGCGGGGGTAGGCGCTCGGCCTCCTTAGGCGAGAATAGATTAGTAAAGTCCTTGAATTCCTTAGGCAAAACTTCGGCGGGGTCCTTTTCCTTAGCTTTAGTTAGGGTAGCCTCGATATCTTTAAGGGCAATAGTAAATAGTCGGTATTTCCTCTGGACGTAGGTAGCGTAAGTATAGAGGCTTATAGGCGCGATATTAAAACGTCTTAGGGCTTTAGGACGGTTAGGTAGTTTATTAGGACGGGCTTTTCGGGGTATATCGTGTAGGGCGCGGATTTTCGTAGTTCTTAGAGGCATATTATAGTGCTCCTAGTAATATCGGCTATTAAACTCGACGGTATAGGTAGCGAAGCTAACGGACGGGTCGTGGGTCTTAAGCTAGGGAAGTCTAAGTACGATCGGGTAGTAGGCTAGCTACGTAGCTAGGAATAAGGCTTTCTTCTCTTAGTGGTCGTTAATTCTTAGGGTTGCTTAAATATAATAGGTAATCGGTCCACTCTTAGGTTCTTAACCGTTAAAAGTCTCTAGACGGATCGGGTATCGTAAAGGTATTAGGGTTAGGCCTCGGTCTTCGGCCTAATTCTTATTAATAAACCTCTTCCCTTCGGCTCTAGTGTCTAATATAGCGTAGCTAGGTAGGTCTTTCTCTCCTTAGGTTAGGGTAGTAGGTAGGATTATTAGGTCTAAACGGCGGGTCTCTTCCTTAATCGGTAATCTATAAACGGCGGTTATAGATATTTAGGCTACGCGCGTAGCTATCGCCTAGTCGCGACTTAGACTAGGCTTACGCCTTTTGCTAATAGGTCAGGTAATTAGGAACGGTGGGACTTGGGTAAGGTAGGACGCTTAGGATTAGCATAGATTAGCTAAGCCGCTAGAGGCCGGCTATTAGGATAAGGGTAGTTGCGGACTTAGTGCTCCTTCGAGCTATAATAGAAGCATTCTCCTCTTTCCTTATGAGTACCGGTGAAGCGGTGGGTAGTAGAAAGATCTATAGTATTAGGGTTTAGTGATAGCTATACCTTCTTAGGGCCGGGAGTAGCATTCCTAATATACTATGCGCGGGGGTCAGGCACTAGTGAAGCTAGACGGTTAGTACGTGTCGGGCGGTTAGTAGCAGGGCGGTTATTAATAGGAATAGTCTCGTAGTAACGTCGGCGGTTCTCGAGATCTTATAGGAAGTTAGAAAACTAGTGGTACTCTCTGCTCGGCGGTTCGTTATATATAAATATACCCCGGAGCTCTTGGTTGATAGCTTACTCTAGTAGGGTAGGTAGCGTATCTTTAGATATCTCTCCTTCGAGAGCGAGGCGTTAAAAGTCGGCGAAGAACGCGCCGAACTCCCTATTAGTTTAGCGGAGGCGGAATAATTCGTTTCGGGCGTTGTTTATACGGTTCGGATCGCCGAAGGCTCGGTTAAGGATACCTAGGATTTGGTCGTAATCTCTAAGCTGGTAAGTGCCTTCGCGAATATACGGTAGTACTTGGTCGTACGGGGCTCCCTTAAGGCGGTTGGTTATATAGGTTATACGGCTCTACGGTGTCGGGAATCGGTCTAGGTTAGCTTTTATCTTCCCGTGAATCTGGGAGATAAAGCGGCGAAGGTCCTTACGGTCTCCTTCGAACTTATCGGGGTCTGGTAGGCGTTCGGAAAGTCTGGCGGAGCTAGTAGATAAGGAATTAGGCGCCGGAGGCACTCCTAACGCTGTAGCTATAGGGGCTTTAGCGGTAGGCTCTTTAGTAAGAGCGGGCGAAGATCGGGGGGTATTAACCGTGGGTATAGCTAGGGTAAGGGCTTGGTCCCTCTCCTTTAAGGTATTAATATATTTCTACTGTATCTCCTGAAGTTATTCCTTCTGGTAGTCGCGGATCCCTTAGCCGCGAGTATAGGCTTCCTTTAGGCGGTTATACTCTAGCTATAGGGCCTTAAGCTTCAGCTCTGCCTAGTGCGCTTTCTTAATAGTCTCGGCTTGGGTAGCGTCGCTGGCCTTAATGAATTTATACGCACGGCGATAGTACTCAAACTATTCGGACTGGTGATTGGCGATATGTTCAGTGAATTCCTCTAGGCTCTGTGGTAGGAACGGGGGTCGGGGTGCGGGAGGTGTAGGGGGCATCTTACAACAGGCGTTAACTCCTAAGGGGAGGAGCTACGTAATGTTAGGGTGTAGGCTTAGGCGGAACGGGTATATTAGAAGTTAACGGACGGCAGGCTACGGACAGGCTATCCTTAGGTACATAGACAAGACGTAGCTCGAAGAGCTACAGCGGGATCAACACCGAGCTGTTAGAAATATAAGGCCTTATGTCACGTGACTATTCGGTTCGCCCTCGTCCGCGGGGCCGCCCCCCGGATGAGTGTACACGGGCCGAGGGCCCGAGCTCACACCGTGACAATATCCTATAAGATACTTAAAAGGACCCGAGCCCGTATAAGGCTTAGCATAGTAACGGTACGGTTACGAGATACTCTTAGGATTCGAAGTAGAACTAGGCAAGTATAACCTATTCGAGCTCTACTTATAGTAACGTAGAGGCCGTGCGTAATAGTTACTAAACTAAAAGAATAGACTCCTAGCGTACACGAGTATAACTAGATAATAGAAGAGGCCTATACTAACCTCCGCTAGGAGCTAACTAAGGCTTAGAGAGTTCGGGATAAGGCTATTCGTAAACGCGATAGTATAGTAACTATAACACGCCTAATAGGACCTAGAGGATTCTCTAACCGAACTACGCCTATACCTAAGGAACGCCCCTAAAAGTCTACTAAGATACCGGACCCCCCTATATTAAACGATAGTAAGATAGTGAAATTTAAGTCGTGGAAAACAGAGATAAAGAGAAAGTTTAAGCTTAACTAGGACTACTACTCCTTAATAGCGTACTAGCTCGCCTACGTTATTAGTTAATATAAAGATAAAGCCTTAAGTTATATTAGCCCCTATATAGAAGATAACTTAACTACTCCTTGCTAGACTATTAATAATATCTTTAACTACTTATAGACCGTCTTCTACGATCCGAATTAGAAATAGGTAGCGAGAGACGAATATCTAGACTTAAAAATAGACCTAAAGTAGGATTTTATCGACTTCTTAGTAGACTTTACCTAATTAGCTAAGGAATCGGAGTAGCCTATAGAGCTCCGTAAGAAGGATCTCTACTATAAGTTACCTAACCTTCTTTAAAATTAAGTAATAATTTATTCCGGTAATAAAACCGTTACCCTAGAATAGTTTATATATAAATACTAGATCGTAGCTTACTTAATTTCCTAGTAGGTCGCCGTATAAAACGCTAGAAACGCGAACTAAAATAATAATAACTAGAATAACGCTAATAAGGCTAGTACTACCTTAAGTACTAGAGTAAATTAGTTATCCTTAAATTCTCGTCTTACTAATACGGAGAAGGTTACCCTAATAAAGGAGAGTAAATATTTCTATTATCGAGAGTAAGGTTATATTTCACGTAACTATCCGAAGAAGAAAAAGGATCTTAGTACTACTCTCGCGTTTACGGTATCTAAGGATCCTAAGAAAGCTAAGGTAGCTATAGAACTAAAAGTAGTAGAAGAGTCGGATTCGGAAAAAGAATCCGCTTAGGGAAAGTCTCTACCCTAAGCGTATTAAATATATCCCTATAGAGTTTAGACTTAAGAAAGCTTTTATCTCCTAGTAGTTTAACTATTAACGCTAAAGTAGCTATAAATAGAAGAGTAATCTTAGTCTCTTATCTAGTAGATACTAGAGTAGATAGGTATCTCTTTATAAATATTAACCTAGTTCGTATCTTACTTAGATATTAGAGTCTCTATATAATCTAACTCTCTTAAGAATACCCTATTATAGGATTTAATAGAGAACTTCGTTAGCTAATTACCTATACCGTTAGACTAACCTTTATAATTAATAGTCGCGTATAATAAAGCTAACTAGTACTAATTATAGATCTTAGGAAATATAATATAATTATTAGCTAGCTATAGTTTAAAAAATATAGCGTCCTTATAGATTACCGAAGTCGCCGTCTTTACTAGCCTAACTAGATCTCCTTAAAGGAAGAAGTACTAAATTAATTATTAAAGCTAATCCTATATTAAATCCTAAAGAGACCTAAGATCGATCCCTCTTACTAGAATAACGCTAATCGTTATAATACCTTAATAGAGAAAGAGATTTAGAGGGAATAAGCCTAGTAAACTATTCTAAAGGTAATTCCTAAGACTTACGGAAAGTTATACTAGAAGAACACTATAGAGAAGATAGAACAAACGCTTATTAGGGAGATAGCTCTACTACTAAAGTAGAAGCCCTAGAAAGAATCCTTACTAATAAAATCTATTAAGATTATAGCTATTAGTAGAGTAGGTTTTTATAGATATCTCTAGCAAGAAGGTACCTAAGTCTTTATTATATTACTCGCTAAGATTAACTATATAATTGAAGAAAAATAGAAGCGAATAATTAAGGCCGAGAAGATTTAATAAATTATCTCTACCTATTATTATAATAAGACCGCTCTCTTCTCGAAGATTAAATCCGATATATTATTACTATTATAAGAAGTACCGGACTACTGTATTAAACTAGAAGAAGGGAAGGACCCTAGTATTTTAGGATACTATTCCTTATATAAGTAGACCGAAGAGGAGTTACGCTTTACTAAAGATT
Source organism: Penicillium simplicissimum (assembly GCA_024706585.1). NCBI lineage: Eukaryota > Fungi > Ascomycota > Eurotiomycetes > Eurotiales > Aspergillaceae > Penicillium > Penicillium simplicissimum. The sequence goes on from JAMZTW010000061.1 coordinate 2,918,829, forward strand.
ATATTCTTAAGAACTTATCTAAGGGATTTATAATACTATCTATAGCCCCTTTTTAGTCGCCGATTTTAATAGCCAAAAAACTAGGGGGTAGACTCCGATTCTATATAGACTACTAGAAACTTAATATACTAACGAAGAAGGACCGGTACCTAATTCTATTAATCGATAAAATATTATAATATATTAATAAGGTAAAATACTATATAAAGCTAGATATTTACTAGGGCTTTTATCGAATTAGAATAGACCCTAAATTAGAAGACTTAACTACCTTCTAATCGAGATATAGTTCTTTTAAATATAAGGTACTACCCTTTAGCTTAACGAATAGCCCTATAACTTTCTAATAGTATATTAATTACGCTCTAGGGGAATACCTTAACGATTTCTATATAGCCTTTATTAATAATATCCTTATCTATATAAATAGGGACTTAGAGTAATACTAATAATATATAAGGAAGGTCCTAGAGAAATTAGAAGAAGTAGGTCTCTATATTATATTATATAAATATAAATTCTATAAGACTAAAACGAAATTCTTAGGATTTATTATTAGTATAGATAGAATCTAAGTAGATCTAGCAAAGATTAAGGTTATTAAGGCGTAGGAACTACCTATAATAGTAAGGGGTATATAGTCTTTCCTTAGGATATATAACTTCTACTAATAATTTATTAGGAATTATAGTAGGATCGCGAAGCCCTTATACTACCTAACTCAAAAGGAAGTACTATTTAAATAGGACCTTACCTATAATTAAGCCTTCTAGGAATTAAAATACTAATTAATAATAACGCCTATTCTCGCTTACTATAACCCCCTTATAGAGATATAGATATAGACTAATACGTCGGATAGTTATCTTAGAGCTATACTCTCGTAGAAAGGATAAGATAGCCTATAGTACCTAGTAGCTTTCTTTTCGAAAATAATAAACCCTACTAAGCGGAACTATAATACCTATAATAAGGAAATTATGATAGTATCTACTTGCAGGGTAGAAGGCCTGTCAATCAGGTAGGAGAGAAAGCACCAAGTCAAATTGAGTCAAAGACTATTTCTTGAGGATCCCCTCAAGGAGCTCACTCCCTGGAGCTATTTAATATACATTCGTCCCTATGGCCAAAGACACACGCAATACAGTCCGATTCAGCTAAAGGAGGGGTAATACGAGATCGTGTATTCGGGCCGGCTTCCCCGCCGAATCCCTGTCGAGAGACTACCAATCTCTGATCGATTCGTCGTCGACAGAATAAGATATAGGGAGATCGTGTGACGCGCATGTAGCGCTTCCTTCCAGCTGTGCTGCCGAACGGCCTTCGACTCACCGCCGAAGGACCGCCGTTTCGGCAGAATCAAATTAGGCCCCACGGCCTAAGGCATAAACCTAAGTATAGCCTCAAGAGGAGATAACGTAACAGAAATACTAGCTATTATAAGAGTATTAGAAGAATAGCGTACTAAACTAGAGGGATTATAATATACAGAACGCTTCGGAATCTAGACCGACTATTAATCTCTATAGTACTTTATAATAAGTAAGAAGTTAAATAGTAGGTAATCTAGGTAGTACGATTACCTTTTACGGTTCTACTTCCTTATTCGTTACTATTAAGGTAAAGGTAATATCGTCGCTAATACGCTCTTATAAAAGGATATAATCCTAGGTAAGAGAATATAATTAATACTTCCGAGAGAAGTGTTAGAATTCGGAGTTTACCTAGATAACGATCTAAGTCTTTATAATTAACTAAAATAGTATAAGATATAGACTATATAGGTCGTACCGACTTTAATTAAGCCTTCCCCTATAGTAGAACGCGTTCTAAGGGTAAATTAGGCCTATCTAAGCCTTAAAGAATTCCGCGAATTAGCTAGGAATAGTAATAGTAAGTAGACTTTATAAGCGGACCTACTCCTTTATAAGGGTAAGCTAGAGGTACTAGATAACGAGGATCTATATACACGACTACTAGACGAAGTATACCGGTAGCTATCGATAGCTTACCCTAGATAAGAGAAAACTAAGAGGATAGTAATATTACGATATTACTAGCCGGAATTAATTAACGATATTAAAAGATATCTAGATAATTACTTTATATATAAGAGAACGAAACACTAAAGAGATAAAACGCCTAGGTTATTATAACTATTACCGATACTAAGACGCCCCTAGTAATATATCACGATAGATTTTCGCTCGTTTCCGAAGGATCGGTATAGCTACGATATAGCTTATATATTCGTAGATCGGTTAATGAAAAGACTAATCTTAATACTATATTATAAGGACGTTAATACTTATAAGATAGCTAGACTATTCGTGAACTATATCTTTTATTAGATAGGACTAGAGCATCCCATTCACATTATTTCACATTTCACATCACGTCACACGGCACATTTTATGTGTTTTGTGTAAGAAAATTTTTCACACGGGATTTTAAGATGTGAATGTGTTTACCCCCTAAACACACGGGATTCACGCGGGTTTCACATCAGTCATATCACGTGACTTAGAAATCATTTTAACCAATAATATCTTATTATAGAGTTAGTCAGCGCTTACTAATAAGGTTTATGCAAATTATGCCTACCTAATTAGGCTTAGTATATAAACCTATGCAAAATTATGCATCGATGTGACACACGGGATTCCCGTGTGTTTTGCACGGTTATCTTAGCACACCTTGGCATGTGTATGTGTTAAGGGCCTTAGCACGTGTGAAATCGGTGTGTTTGAAAAATTTTCACATGTGTACACAATGGGATGGTCTAGATAGGACTACTAGATTCGATCGTCTTAGACTAGGGACCCTAGTTTATAGCTAAGTTCTAGAAGGAATTCTATCGGATCCTAGGAATCTAACGAAGATTATTAACGGCCTACTATATATAGATAGATAGTTAGACCGAGATTATAAACTAATATATTATATAACGACTAAGACCCTATATAAGCTATTACTAAGATAACTAGTTAGAGTATTTACTAATAATTAACTTCGCTACTATAGCGTTACCCTAGGAGACTATAGGCTTCTTACCTTTTTTTATTAAGTAAGGATACGAACCGCGCGTCTTCTTTAATTAGTAAGTAACAGAAGACTATAATTAGCTAAGCTAGATATCCCCGCGAGAATTACCGCCTAAAGCGCCTATAAGCGCCTAAACGCAGGATATATATAAATATACTAGTAAACTCTAATAGATCTAGGAAGATACTTAACGCTAGGCTACGATATCCTAGTAAAGGTAGAAGGACTAAGTAAATAAATATCGCCGAGAAGAAGATTTCTATATAGGGGATAAAGTCTTTATAATAATAAAGTATTAGAGAACTAATAGACTAAGTCGGAAGCTTACTAACTAAGCGAGTAGCCTATTTAAGATTATTAAGAAAGTAGGATATATATATCGTCTATAGCTACCTAATACGTTTAAGGTGTACCCCGTTTTCTACCTAGAGAAGCTACGTTTAGTAAAGAAGATAGAACCCCTTACGGGCTAGATCCCGGATCCTTAACCACCGGAAATAATGTGATCTTAGGAGTGTAAAGGGCATGTTTTGGTAATATTAGGAACTAACGTAGACTAAATAAGTAGATAGCGGAGAAGACTGGCAGAACATAGCCGTATCCGTACCGATACACTAGGTCCAGGATCACATCCTCCCCTACCAAGAACGAAATTCACCCTGAATTTTGCCGTCAAGTCCGAATCTTGCGCGGAAGCATCAGAATAGGTGGAATCGCGTCTAATTTACATACAAAACAAAGGAAATAATCTTCATCAGGCCATCCGTACGGGCACGCTCGGGCCGAATCTTACGGCCGTAGTTGGCATGTGGTCCACGGTCCGGCCCTATGAAGTTGGATAACTTTAAACCGCCCGCGAACGGTAACTTCCTTAGTATAAAGAAGCGTGCTGGAAAGCTCCGTTAGTACATAAAGGAATGTCTACGGAAAATTCTGTGAGAATAAAGAAATACCACTCGTTTCTAATAAAGAATCGCGACTGGAAGTTCCTATTAGGCTCTTATCGATGCCTAGTAGGGGCCTATATAATAGACCAGATCTCCCACGATTCCTCTATCTTCTCTTCTCCTTCGTATCTCCCTCCTCCACTGCTGTATTGGATCTTCTAGTTAGCTACCCTATTCTATCTGTCTGTAGCGTCTGGTTTCTAGGCCTACCGACTCTACTATCCACCGCGCCGGCATAGGTAGGTGTCCTTTCGCCCTAGATTCTGTGGAACTATCGCTAACTTTCGTGTAGCTTCTCCTCCGGAGGACGCTATAAGGTCTTCCTTCCCGTAAGTATCACCCGACGACCTATCTAAGGGCCTCCGTTAAACCGCTATCGCTACCGGAGTTCTTATTTCGCCTAGCGCCGGTCCGACGGCGTCTGCTCTGCTCGCTAACGGCCTTAATAGTTATGGTAATCCTAATCTAACGTTATTTAAGACCGAGATCAAGCGAAAGCTCGCGGCCCTGACTCCTATTCGTAACGTCGATTAGCGAGGTAGTCGTGTTAAGGACTATAATAGTCCTTCTTAACGTCAGGCTACGTAGGTATAGCGAATCGGGACGGCCGCGCCCTTAGGCGGCTCGTGTTATGCTTACGGGTCTGGATATAGCCCTTTTTCTACTTATATCGTGCTGGTCTATAGGGGTTAGCCGCACTTCGCTGGTATGTATATGAACTATTCGTTTAACGGTAATAGCAAGAGCTACTTATTCCGTAAGTAATCCCTCTCCCCTACCTAAGAGCGGACTATCGCGAGTAATTGCTAACGATAGTATATTTTAGGTTCGAAGGAGGACGTCCTTCTAGGATAGGTTCGCTCTATCCTAGCCGCGTAGAATCCCGACTATCCTACTCTTCGGTAACCGACCGAGGTTACCGCTACTAAGGGAAAGCGTCGCGCTAGTGAGGCTTCGTCCTTAGTCGTTAGGGATAAGCCTACGCGTGAGCCTAAAAAGCCGCGCCCTCATACCTATTCTAGCGTCCTGAAGGATAAGGAGACTAAGGGTAAGGAGCCTACCCCTACCGTAGTGGCTACGGCCGCCGACGAATTCCACTAACTTCTACTCGTCGACGCGCCTATTAGCCCTTATAATAATGCCTGGTACGACTCTCCGCTCGACGATCCGCGCTTTCGCGGAAAATAGGTCGAATAGGACATCGTACGCGAGGCTCTTAAGTTACTTCCGGAGACTATCGCTCGCGTAACGGTAGATTACTACGCTCTCTACGCCTTTTTGCGCGATACTGGCTAGCTCCCGGAGTAGCTCTAGGCGGAGGAAGAAGAGGATGAAAATCCCTTCTACGGTAAGTACGCTTGAGTGCGCTCTTGTCCTCTGTAGGCTATGAAAAATGGCTAGATCTGACGATCTTAACGTTACTATATTAGAATTGTTTAGGATAACTACTTACTGAGTTATCCTGTCGTGGCGGTTACTTACTAAATCGCCTATAATAGCGCCGAATTACGCCCCTATAGCTTAGTGTTGCTAAATTAAGCTACCTTCTATTACTCTATTCCTAGACTTTCGCGTAGAACCCGTAAGATTTATAGTCCTCGTAGACGTAGTGGGGATAACTACGGCTAGTAGTCCGTCGAAAAGTATCCTCTTGTGGTTGGCGGCGTCCTAGGGCCTACTAGAGCTTAGTTAAAGAACGTCTTCTTTATTAGCCGACTCTACTTCCTCGAGATCTATCGGATCTCCTTTAGATAGCGCGCTTTCTGGATCGGTAGTACCTGAATCCTATGTATCTGGATCTCTTCCCCGCGTCTTCGCTGCTTTCGCCCTGGTAAGGCGAGCCTTCTCGATAACGCGGTCTGCGATCGCTTCCTCTTCTACTAACTCGTGGCGAGCCCGATTTCGCCTCTAATCGTTCTATTCTTCCTAGGTGAATGTAGATAATTCCGAGTATGATGGCGGATCTTTCTTATCCTCGAGGATATATACGAGTTCCTCGGGCCGGCCTATATTAAGGTTTTCCCGGCGTAGTACTACTTTCGCGGCTGATGATATCTATAATTTAGTAGGGTCTTAGACGTTCGCGGCGATAAGCCTAGTACTATTAATAAGATATTTGAGTACGCGGCTAGATGGCTCTTCGAGAGCGTACGTTCCGAGTAGGTGGCTCTCTAAGACCCGATACGGTCCGAACCATTTACTCTCTAACTTCTTCCTACTCTCGTTACGAATGAGTACCTAATCGCCCTTCGAGAATCCTGTCTTCGTGACTACGCTATCACGAACGCGCTTCTATCGGATCGCGCGGGCGAGAAGTATCTCGTTAGCTTTTATGCGGGCGTCGGCGAGGTTTACGATCTCGTCTAATCGCTTATATATTAGCCTTACGCGCGGATCTTCGGTAGAATCGCTAGGTAGCTTTAGGTATACCCCGTATACTAGGAAGAAGGGACTATAACCTATGGTGGCGTGTTTATATACACGTACGGCTACTAGGGCTTGGGTAAGGAAGAGATCCTACGCTCTCGTAGGCTTCCCTATAAGATACTTCGTAAGCATCTTACCTAATAGTCTATTTAAATTCTCTACTTTACTATTTGTTCGCGGATAATATAGCGTAGTGGTTCTATGCTTTATCTGTATAAGCTTCAGATAGTATCTGATAGCGCCCGCGAGTAGGTTAGGGCCGTTATTAGATATTAGCTCTATCGGGGCACCGTAGTTCGCGAAGATCTAATTGTGTAAGAATTATCCGATCTCTTCCTCGGTGGCCTCCTTTAGTACCCTCGCGACTGGCTAACCGGTAGTATAGTCGATAGTAGTGACTATCCACTTATTACCGTTCGGAGTCGTAGGTAATAGGCTAATTAGGTCGATTCCCTATCTCTAGAAGGGCGTGATACTAGCCGTCACTATGTGCTGAGTAGTCTCCTGTTCTAAACTCTTCTACAGACCTTACGATACCTGATAGTTCGGACACGACTATGTAAGATCTTCTATATCTTAACGTATCTATAGCTACCACGCGCGTGGCTTAACCACTCCTCTAAGCCCTGGCTAGCTTAAGTGTCCGAACTCGTTATATAGCCTCCGTAATAATTCTCCACGAAAGATCGGCTCTAAATAAGGGGTATAGAGTCTATCTTCGTAGGTGAAAACGAGCTAACGGTCGTCGTCGCTTATAGGGTCCTCGCGTATCTATATACGTAGGTGCGGAGCCTATCTCTTGACGGCGTGGGCGAGTATTTTCTCGTCCGGTAACTCCTATGTGTCTAGGTAGTGCACGATAGCGTTATACCATTCGTTTTCTAGGACTTTTATGACTGTAAACGATTCCGCCTTCCCTGTAGCGAGAGTGACGTCCTAAATCGGCTAGGACGTTGATACGTTAGCTAGTCCGTCGCCTATAAAGTCGGGCCGACGGCTTAGCGTATCGGGAATAACTACGTCCTTTCCCTTCTGATACTAAAGCTTTAGGTTATACTCCTAAAATTCTAATACCTAGCGAGCTAATCGCTTGCTGTAGACCCTCGTGGTGTTTATGTACTATAGGGATTTGTGGTCGGTGACGACTGTGGTTTAGGTGCTATTTTCGATATAGCGGTCCTAGAGGCGTAAGGCCTCCTTAATAGCTAGTAACTCCTTTTCTTACGTGGGATAGTTTAATTCCGTACCTGAAAGCTTACGGCTATCGTATATAATTAGGTGTAATTTACTATCTTCGCCGAGTTGTAATAGGACTATACTAATCGCCTATTCTAACGTATCCGTTTCGATAACGAACGGCTTAGTTAGGTCTGGCTAGGCTAGAATTAGCTCGTCGGTAAGCGCTATTTTGAGGCGTGAGAATGTACTTTCGTACGCTATCGTTCACCGAATCAGCCTAAACTTCTGCTTCCTTAGGCTTTTATCTGCCTCCTTAAATAATTTGTGTAGGGGAGCATAGATCTTCGCGAAGTCCTTAATAAAGCGGCGGTAATATATAGTAAGGCCGATAAACTGGTGTACGTCGTGTACGTTCCGTAGGGTTAGCTAGTCACGAATGATCGCGATTTTTGCTGGTATGGGGCGAATCTTTCCTCCCCTAATAATATAACTATAGAATTCTAGGCTATCGCGAGTAATCTTGTACTTCCCCGGCTAAGCGATTAGTTTGTGCTTCTCTAAAGTCCCGAGAACTTACTTGAGGTACCGGTAGTAGTCTTCTATCGTATCTGAATAGATAAGGATATCATCGAGGTAGATAACTATAAAATCTCCTAAGAACGAGCGTAACGCATTATTTATAATCGTTTGAAACGTCGCGGGAGCGTTATATAGCCCGAATGGTATTACGAGCCACTCGTACTTACCCTAGATCGTGTTAAATGCTATCTTTTCGATCGATTCCTTGGCTATACGTATCTACTAGTATCTAGAAGCGAGGTTAATCTTACTTAGGATATTAGCCTTTCCGACTCGGTCTAATAGCTCCTGGATTCGCGGTAGAGGGTAGCTATTCTTAACCGTTAGCTTATTAAGAGCCCGATAGTTAATATATATACGCCACTTCCTATTCGGCTTCTTCACGAATAGGACCGGGAAGCCCTAGGGGCTAGCGGACGGGCGGATAAGCCCCTTCTTAAGTAATATCTCGACCTATACCGCCTACTCTCTAAGCTTCTCGTCCGATATCGGGTACGAATTCAGGTTGACCGGCTTAATATCTCCCGTTTAAATCTCGTGGGAGATAGCGCGTTCGGGCGGTAGTTTAGCCGGTAGCTTATCTCGCTAGATCCGTTTGAATTTCTATAAGATCTTTGTGATACGCGGATTCGTGTGCTGCGGGACACTAACGCCCTCGGATTCGTTATCCTCCTTAGATTCTCGAATCACCGTAAGATAGCCCTCTGTATTAGCCTTCTTTATAGCCCGGCGGACCTGTTTCGCACTTATAAGATTCAGCTTAGTCTAGCCGATACTACCCGTAGAGTACGTAATTAGCTCGATACGGTGCGTTTTGCGTCGGCCCTGATCCTTAAGCTTTATGACTAATATAATCTAGTCGATCTCCGGGTTCTGTGAGCGTAGGAAGTCCCTGCTAAGTATAAAGTCGAACTCCGGTAGTGGGAGAATCCACGCTTTTATATAACCTTTCTATGTACCGAGGGCGACTAGGATATAGACCGATTCGTTCGTGTATAAGTGCCCACTATCTAGTATCTTTATGCGTAACGGCTCGTACTTCTTCCTGCTGAGGGCGTTCGGGGCGAGGCGTTTAGCAACGGCCTTAGCCACGAACGTCTTGGAAGCTCTATAATCTAATAGTACGTCTACCTCGGTACTAGAATCTACTAGGCCTAGTTGGGCCCGATAGAACAGAAGGGAGTCGCCTATAGCGTTAAGGGACGCCTCCTAATGCTTCTTCTTCTTACTGTGTCTCACTTTCTTCTACTTCTCGGCCTGATTCGGATCTAGTAGATCCTATTCCTCTAGGATAATATCGGGGATATATGAAGCTTCTTTGAGGCGGCTAACGAGTGCTTCTATCTCGTTAGCCCGCTCTAGTTTCCCTGCTTCGAGCCCTGATTCGATCCGTTTCGCTTCCTTTCATTTTCTAAGATCTTCTTACGGAGTTTATAATTAGCTAAGATATAGCCCGGTTAGTCGTAGGCGTGGTAGATAATAGGGTTATTGTTCTGCTGACCCTGTCCCTAGTATCCGCCTCGACCTCTCCCGCTATTTCTACGCCTATTTAGGAACGATGGTATAGCACCGAGATCTATCGGCTCGCCGCTGTTGTCCGTAGCCGGAGCTTATCTATAGTAGTAGCCCGCGATCGTCGCCGCTTCCTCGTAATTTCTGAAGCGCTCGATAATATCGTCGAGGGCCGTTAGGGGGTTTCGTTCCTCCGCTTAACGCTCCTAGAGCTTCTTCTTAGCTCCTTCCCGCATAAACTCGAAGAAGATATTATCCGGAATCGCCTATTTGTATTCTATCACGGCCTAACGGAGCTAGGTAGCGTATTCTATGAATGACTGTTTATCGCCCTAATGAGTGTTTCGGAAGCGATCCCACCGCTTCGCGGCGCTTAGATACTCTGAGAAGTTCTTTATAATCTACTTCTTATACTTGTCCTAGTCCGTTAGCTATTTCTTAAATCCTCTATCGACCTATCGTTCGCGATAGCGCTAGGTCTTTACAGCGTAGCCTGTTAGGGCGCTACTAGCGTGTATGATTTTCTCCTAGTCTATTAGATAGGCGTGGGAGAACTCGCCGATCTGGCGGAAATATCTATCGTAATCGTAGAGGTATTCGCGTACAGCCTCATCAGGGATCTTGCCGTTATAGTCGCGAATCTTCCCGATGGTCTTAAGGATGGCTCTACGCTTTTCCGAATCGGCTCGCTTATCTACGGTCGGACGAGGGGATTCGGTCCTCGAGTTTAGCGAAGTAGTAGGGGTCGGCGCTATAGTACTCTCTAGGGGAACTCGCTACGCGCGTAGTATAGCAGTAGTATCCGAGATTAGCCGAAGGTATATAACGCGGGTGTTAGGATTCGTATTCTCCTATAAATCCTAATACTAAGCCGCTAGGGTCTAAGGAATCGTTTGTAGAAGCTCTCTAACTACCTAGTTAAGGGCTTCGTCGGCTGAAGGCGTGCTAACCGACTGGCCCGGTTCGATCCTACGGGGATCTTGGGGTAGCGGTCTAGCTATCGCCTTAGCGAGGGTGGGATCCTATACGCCGTCGCGTATAGTAGGGTCCGCGTTGTCGGGATTCTGGTGCATTTTAAAGCGTAAGGGGGTAATCGTTTTAGATTTACGTCGTTGTTGTGAGGGTTCGTAGGTTTAGTCGATATCTTGCCGTCTTGTAATAAAGTCAAGTCCTTTCTCTCCCTCGGAATCTTTTACTTCCGTGCGATTTTGTGCGCGGAAGGATGCCCCACAAGAGATTCGTGTGTGATTGGGCGTACTTGCTTCTTTCGCGAGGAAAATTTTCACTTAGGGGCGAGGACTCCGCGTTATGGGGAGTGTGAAGGTCCCTATGCCGTGCTTGCGAGTCCTGTTATGGCCTCAGAGAAAATTCTGCGCTGTCGGTGGTCGACGTGCGCGGAAGCGTTGAATTGTCTTGTTTTGCCCTACACTACACTGGAATCTCATAAGATCTTACGCAAGCGGATCTTATAAGGGAGTCCACGCAACTCCTGGTGCGCAGCCTCCCGTGGGCGACCGTGGAAGGCCGCCCTTTAGAGGTTTGCTACCATATGTGATCTTAGGAGTGTAAAGGGCATGTTTTGGTAATATTAGGAACTAACGTAGACTAAATAAGTGGATAGCGGAGAAGACTGGCAGAACATAGCCGTATCCGTACCGATACACTAGGTCCAGGATCACAATAATAAACGAGGAAGCCTAATAATAAGTCAAGGAGATCATAGCGGTTCGTCTATATTATAAGAAGCTCTAATACCGCGCGAAGTAGACCGGCTATAAAGATAATAATAATACCTAGTATCTAGCTACCGACTTTAAAAACGTACCTAAAAAGCTAATAGCTTTCTACCGTAAATATCCCGATCTTCTAGGTCCCCCCAAGCGCCTACTACTCTAGGTTAAAGCTGCCCTAGAAGATAGATTCGAACCGGATCATCTAGATAATAATAAACTAGTGTGATAGACCTAGTGGGCTAGGTCCTTTAAAGGAGGGGGTATTGTTACGATCTGGACGTTGAGTTCTTGGAGTAACGGATAAGGAAGGCGGTAGGAGGATTCTACTGACTGTACTTAGGCTCTTTCTCCTGCTTCCCTGACCTTCTTCTCTTTTTTCCCTAGCTTTGGTTTCTTCGTCAAATGGTACAGTTAGATTTGACATCTTTCTCTTGACCGTAACAATAGGAAGAAGACGTGAATCCAACTTGATAAATCCTGTTGACCACGTGACCTATATAGGAGCTAAATACGAGACCCACTCTCACGGTCTTTAGTTAAATACACTTACAGTCGGTGGATTTAACTACGGGGTAGGAGTCCTAGCGTATACAATTTAGATTTCGTGCGGCGATACTGTTTCGTATGAGATTAAATAGATAGAGAATACGGACCTGACCACGTAGGAGCCTCTGAGTCTATACGCAGATTAATCCCTAGACGACGTATTGTACAGTTGTACTTGACGTTGACAGTGACTCTGGGGAAAGGATATGTACGTCGGGAGGTTTCACCATCCAAACGATACTGGACCCCACCTGCCAAGCCAATAGTTATTCCTAGGCCTCGTGTCTAAGCAAGCTAAAAGAGTACGGCATTATATACGGAGTACACTAAGTAGAGAAATCTATCAAGGGAAACCAATTGAGAAGAATTGAAAAGACTATTAGATTGATTGAAGAGAAAGTGAACGAATGGAAGATAAAGAGAAGGTTCGTGTCCCCCACCTAGCACGCGGTTACGGGGAATGGGGGACTGATCCAGCTGCCAATCACAGAATGGCGCCAACGCATCCTTTGCGAGATGAGGCTGTCTGAGATGATGAAAGTAGTCAAGTACCAAGTACCCAGACAAGGGCTATAAGATTTTAGGTGCCTGTCGACGTTATTACTACAATCTGCTCAAAAAGTGGCTGCATGCTTGCATATCCACTCGGCCTTTCGCTGTGGGAGGGCTGGATTTTCGAGATTAGCTTCTTCCACAACAATTACCCCTCTACTCCTTTATAAAAAAACCCCACATCGTGACCTAATCAGGACTACCTGGGGTAACACAACCCCTTATTCCCCCCAAGCAGCCAAGAATCTAAACCCTACCCATACAACGAACGGATTTACGCAACAGCTATACTATGACTCCCAAAACATCACCGACAGTGAACTTTCATTTCGCCACCGGCCGAATATCGACTATGTCTACGAATTACATTAAGAGCCCGAGGAACATCAATTCCTGTCCCAGGTGTTTGAGTTCGATCAGAGACTCAGTGGGAGCGAAGATAGGCCAATCACCCAAGCTTTAGGCAGTGTTTTATGTCGTCCAGGGAGACTCGTCGCCTTCCCCAACAGCATACAGCACTGCATCTCCCCGTTCTCTCTAGCTGATCGGTCAAATGTGGAACATCGTAAAGTCCTAGGATTACATATCGTTGATCCCCATCTACGCGTGATTTCAACGGCAAATATGCCTCCCCAGACAGTGGACTGGAGAAGGGAAAGACAGGATCTGATTCAAGGTGTGCTGGGTACATCTCTTCCGGTGGAACTCTATGATATGAGACGGGAGGGTATCAATAGTCACCCGATACCACAAAGGAAGCGAGGGAGTATAGGCTATAGATGATGGCTAAGAGGAGTAGTAAGTTCGAGGCACTCACACTGCAGTCTGAAATGGGGGATTTCGCATTGTTGATCTAGTTTATAGTAATCTGAAGTCTAGAATGTGACAATCATTCAGGATCAAAGCTTTAATTTACACAGAACGAGCGTCGAAGCCTTGCAGACGCTGTCGGAACAGGGATGAGTGGGCCATGTTGGCGCATCATTAGAAATCACAATGCGTCTAAATTGTTATAAAGCCCCTATCTGGCAATTATAGCTACGTGGGAATAACATAACTAATCTAGGCATTCTTGACTGACTAGTTAGTTATCGGGCCATAGGCACATAGAGCTCGCACAAAGCCGTTCGTTGGACGTGGAGGGCTCGATGGTCCCTCTAATCTGGGCCAGAAGGGAAGGTACAACTCAGAATTACGATAACTATCTCATCGTTAGCGAATATCTTCTATCGATTCCTGTTGTGCTTAAGGAAACCTTTGTCGGATAGAGAGGACCGAGGGTCGATGTGATGATGTTCTATGTTTACTATGGTTCTGCCGCTGTACACCATGAAAATCGAATGTTTCTTTAGGTTCACCGCGCATAGGAACGACCTAAAGATTGAGCAGCTGCTTGCGCACAGGAAGTACGAGCAAGCCGAGGAACTTTTGGGGACAGAAGGCAAATCTAACATTCTCCGAGGAAGATGAAACTATCTGGGAACAGGACGGCCTTTCTATCTGGCTACAAACAGAAGACCTTTCTTCTGCTGGAAACCACCAGTCGGTGACCTGCAAGGAAGAAGGAAGAAGTACATCCAAAAGAGACAAAACACACACGGCAGCACGCATCTGCAACATTATCCTAAAGGTTGCCCGGAAAAAACAAAGAGAAGATATCTGAGATACATGACATAGAAGAGCTTTAGCCCCAAACGGCCAGTTCCACCGAACAGACACCGATAAGCCCATTCTACCAGGAGGAACGAGGGATTAATATCCAATGAGATGAACCGCTAGAGCGAGGGCTCCAATCACTATGCTTATCGAGGGTGCCAGGTGACCAGCTGCGTTGGCCGTGTGCGTAGCAGCGGTCGAGGTCGAGCTTCCAGAGGAGTTGGAGGTGGAGGTGGAGGTGGAGGTGGAGGTGGAGGTGGAGCTGGCACTTGTGAAATTGTAGATAGTGATGCCGGATTTCATGAGGGGTACCACGACCTGGTTAGTCTTGGAGTCCACGGCCACAGAGTGTGCTAGCGTGCTGTCGGTGGCCCACGTCTGCATTAGGGTGTTGCTAGTGGCATTAATGACGGCGAGCTGGGGCATTGGGGCGCCGTCCTTCTTGCCGCCATCTTGGTTCTTGTATGCGCTGGCAAAATATAGCTTTGCATTAGGGTCGTAGGCGACCTGGTCGGCGCCGGCAATGCCGGAGATGTTGGCTATGATCCTGCCTGTCGAGATCTCCATCACTTGACTATATGCAATACCGTACGTGTCGATCTGGTCTTGGCTGCAGGAGACGAAAAGGTTTTGGTCCGCTCCAAAGACAATACCGGCGGGGACGCATTCGCTTAGCGGGAGAATATCGCCAACCTTAAGGTTCTTCACATCAACTTCTGCGATCTCGCCACCTGGGTTGGCCTTAGTACTAGGTACAGAGACGTAGAATTTGCCGGAAACCTGATTAAAGACAGGCTGTTCTAGACCGGACGCGTTATAGAAAGTGACCTTCCCGGTCACAGTGCGATCCTTAGCTGAAATAACCGCAATCTGCGGGGGCTCCTCATTAGGCAGCGTCACGACCACGGTGCCAGTCTTAGGATCATAGGCCATCTCGTCGGCGCGGGTATGAACACCTGTTGAGATGTTGGCTGTGATCTGGTTTTTCAGCAGATCGACGACTCGGATAACGCCACCGCCGTCGCCGACATACAACTCGTTGCGGTTCGGCAGGACGACCAGCCCATTCGGTCCCGAGATATCGTACTGATTAGTGCCGTTCACGGTGAAGAGACCAGCGAACCCGGAGATAAGAGCAGTTTGCTTCTCATCCGCCAAGTTAACCACATGGACTCCACTGTTGACACGATCCGTGAGGTAATAGGTGCCATTGTAGATTGTTGACTGATCCACGCTGGTGGTGTTCTTGGGTGCGAACGGGATGCTATTCGCTAGATGGTAGCTGTCGGCGATTACCCCGCTGGCTCCCCCAAGGGCTACCGTAAGAATCAGGTTCTTAGTTCGGTGATAATCGAAAATCATGTTGACTGGAAAGGCAGAGGTATATTTGACAGATTATGAGAAACAGACAGGGTAATGATCTGAGAAGGATATTTCAAAGGTTTGTAACTCGCACTGCTTTACTGGTCTCCGTCCCTCTCTTATATACTTGAGAATTCTCTCCACTGAATGATCTCGTTTCGGATCATACTCAAATAGGGGATGAGGCTGGTAAGTTACCAAGCGTAGGGTTACATAAAGTTTGTCTCCCCTGCCGTTCCTCGGCATTGAGCCCTCTCTGTCAAGCCCCTTGTCGTCGAATAATAGTGCCTTAGCTTCATCCCTAGAGCGCATCCTCGAGCCTTTTGCGACCTGCAGTAGCTAATCACGCATTGGAGAAAGCACAGTGCGCGGGGTAAACAAGGAGACGCTAGACGAGTTTGGAATATAACGGCTTAAGGCGAGACATCGCAAGATGTACAGTGGGGCTCCACGGCTCCACGTGCGGAGAACAGGATCCATGTGGAATCAGATAGTTTAGAAAGTGCCGAAAACCGCCTGAATATTGACTTTACTTAGCATGGTCTCGATGATGGTCGTCAAATCTGTGGCTGAAAGCCTGAAACCCCGTGAGGCTAAAGGAACGAAGTAGGCAGGATCTGGGGCTGATCTACGGGAACATTAGAGCGCAAGGCCCCGAATTCTCTGGAAGCATACATATCTCTCCGAGAAGGCAGCCTTGATTGGTGGAATATTTAGCTTTAGAGGGTGCGGATGCTAAAGGGTAATGTTCCCACCATGAAAACCTTCTGTGCAGCAGTAATCCCTCTCGGGCCAGTCCGTGGTCCTCACACAATCGGAGTAATATCGCAAGCCAGACCCTCAACGCGCTGAAAATGCGCCATCTCGGACAGTGACAATTGTCGAAGTCAGAGGTGGGGCCTGCCCACTTATTAGAGACGAGTCCGCAGTCATGAACCAACATTGAATCGCTCGGCGGGAGCCTTGTTCAACCGTATAACGTGGTTAAATTGTCTCACTGGCGTAAGGTCGTTGTCGCCGATATGCGGAAAATCACACCAGGATCTGGGAGCCCAAAGGCATGTACAGAATGCAAGAGTTGTAATTGGCTAACCATGCCGGTAGTATTTCGTGATGTTTGTCGCAGAGGCCAACCTCGGTCGGTCTCCGTAAGTCAATGCGCAGAGTTCAAAGAATTCTCCCCGGCTCATGCCACAGCCGTAAACGCTAAGCAAATGTGGCGTGTTTTGACTTTTGCAGATCGAGCCACAAGCTGCGGGGGGAACCATCCCCCAACCCCAACACTAATTCGCGGCGTAGCCGTCGAATAGAGTGCCACCGCCGAATAGCTTCTCGGGATCCAAGCTTCCTTGGCGCTGATTCCCCAGCCTTGGCTGATCCATTCGTCATACCGCCGATATTCGGCCTACCGCGCATGCGACCATTAGAGGGCCGGCCAGGCAATTCTGGGGTGCGTTCCGGAGAAGTGTGGAGTTGCGGGGAGACTGACCCAACGGAGCGGCCAAACGCTGGATAATTGGACTCAACTCCGAACTTCCGCGCATTGCACGCGAATGTTTCCCCCAGTCTTGAGTAACGATTAAATGGCTTGAGGTTCTCTGCTGCATATCACCCTCCCCCTTCTACGGGATCCTCCAACCCCGCACCCGCCCCAATCTAACCGGAATATACCATATTTGCGTAAAATGGCAGGGGGAGCCAGAAAGCCAGTCAACATCTGCTTGAAGAACCTGGGCGAGCCCAAGTAAATCTTCAACTGGAGACTACGGTTTACAGTCTTCTCGTTCGGTTTGATGGGAGCTGCACGAGGCATTGACGAGGGTCTGATTTTGGCGCTTTAACTCCAAGGACTTCCAGGGTTATATCAGCTACAGCTTCTACAGCAAGGTTGAGCAGACTGACATCAAAGGCAATGTCTCAGCTATGGTTCAGATTGGATCCGTCGGTGGTGCTCTCTTGTAAGCTCAAACCATTACTCTCTCGTGCGAGCTGACGCTAAACCAAGCCTGTTTGATTTGATAGTGTGTTCTTGGTCTGTGACCGCATCGGCGGCGTATGGGCAACTCGATAGCTCTGTCTCCTCTGGAACTGTGGGTATCGCGATTTTCATGGGAAATAATAGCAGTCTAGGTGCAGCGTATGCCGGTCGTTTCATCGCTGGACTCGGAATCGGCCAGACCGCCGTTGTTGCCCCCGTCTATCTGGCTGAAATCGTGCGTAATTGAGATTTGAAGATGTGGAGAATCCGTCAATTTTACTGACTAGCAATCTTAGGCCCCTGCCGCTGTTCGTGGTCTCTGCACTTGCGTCTTCACGGGTTTCGTGTATCTTGGTATATTTCTTCTTCTCCACCCGTCAAGGAGACTTTGCTGCTCTCCCCGCGCCCCCACCTCCTTCTCTTCTTTTTCCCCTAGCTTTGGTTTCTTCGTTAAATGGTACCGTTAGATCTAGCATCATCAGTAGTGTATGCGGTATATTTACTGTTAAACCATATCACCAAGCTATGCTTTCAAAGATTTCATCGACTAAGTGTAGAGGAACCGGAAACCAACAATGACGATAACTAGTCGCCACAGCACCACAATCAGGCAACCGAGAGCTGTTCTTGACAACGGGGGCTGTGCAAATTAACCTTAGGTGGGAGGACGCAGCGGGGAACACGGCGTAGAGGGTATACCGTATCACATGTTAATTTATCTTGGTGGGTTGATCTTATACTAAGGTTCTCATGGTAATCTTCCGAAGAATGTCAATAACCTTATCATAAAACATTCAAACAATATCGACGCCAAGCTCGATATCCCTGTTGTTCTTAATGCCCTGCCGTCCTATGAGTCGGCTGACGGCGCGCTCCCGCCGCTACTGCACACAGAACAGTGGCGGCAGATGTACCTCGACATAGTTCAAGATGTGTGCCAGCGACAGGTGGACACTCGTTGACGAAGATGAGCCTGACGCCAGGTGCCATCTTCATCAAGAACACAGACCAATGACTATCCCGCGGTGTAACGAGCTAACCCTGTTCCTGAAGTATGTACAGGGCGTGGTGGACGTTGGCTTCCGGCATTCGGGCATTGCGCCGTTCACTCTGGCTTGGTCAACTGGGGTCACCTGCAGGGACGAGGAACAGAGACACGACAAGTTGGCGGATGCGGAGGTACTGAAGCGCGAGCAAGACGACTTGCAACGAGAGTCGGATGATGAAACGTTGGGTGGCTACACCTATCCGTGTATCGATGACGACGTGGACGTCAGGGATGGCTTTATCACCGGTGTTGGATATAATGTGTGGTACCAATGCGTGGCATGGTATAGTGTGTATGTGTACTCCCGGCTGTGGATGGATGACGACGAGGAGGATGGCAAGCATAATGATGAAGATGTCAAGGATGCTGCCAACATCCGGGACTGGGCGTGGCGGGTGGTGGTTTTTTAGGCCGAGGTGGACAATCCGAGAGTTTTGTGTGGCCGGAAGGCGCGCTTTGATTTTATTCTAGAATTCTGGATATGTATGCTAGTTAGCTGGAGCATCTAGATGCGCGGGGTTGCTCTTTTTTTGCGGCGTCACGCTATCATAGGCTGTGAGACAGACTGCGAGTCGGACAGTGAATATCATTAGGATCATGCTATGGGGCCCTCTCCGATACCTAAGATCGTAAGATGGATCAGTCGTTCCGATGCGGGCACTAAAATCAGGGCTAAACCTGAATTCTGGAAAACTTCCAATTATATTTAGCTGATGGTCGTTGCGAGAAGCACTATATTTATCAAAACTAGTCTTTCCAATCTGCCCGTCAAAACTGACTTCAATGACCATTCGAGGCTGCCTGACCAGTCGATTTGCTTATCCAAAGACTCATGCATGGAGTTCTGAGGGATCCTTCACTGCTCCGAGCTCGCACGGCACATAAGATGCTCCCTTGGCCGCTACTATTTGGTCCGGATTGTGGCCACCGAAGTTCCAAGTTGCGTCCTGGATATTGCTGGTGGTCTTGGATTGGGGTCGTTTTCGAAAACAGTAGAACAATAATACCGACACAGCCAGTATCAAAGGCACGCCCAGACCAACCCCTAATCCTACTCCGAGGCTAACTACGGACTTGTATGAGGTGATTTTGTCCGAGGCTGTCGTAGAAGTATTTGTTGACGCAGTTGATGAGGACATAGTGGAGGTGAGATTGGTCGAAGAGCTAGTCGAGTTGATCGTCGAGCCAGATGTATCGGTTGATAAGGTTGAATAGATGCCATTCTGGGCTGCAGTCACGTTGACACCAGAGTCGCCCTCCCATATCCAAGTTTCGACGTTCTGTTCACAGGCAGTCTTGCCATCGACTGCGGTACTGCAAGTAAAATTGCCTCTCGCGGTGCCGGAGCATGTCAGGAGATTGGCCCACTGATTTGGAATTGCTGTCAAGGGCAAAGAATTATCCAATAGTTAGCATTTGAATAGAATCGGTCGCAAGTTGCCATGATACCTAGGTAGATACGTACTGGTATAACATGCCCGTGGGCAGGCGGCGATCGGCCATGATGAATCCGTGCAGGCACCGCGGTATGCAATGTTGTATCTCGCCGCATAACAGAGACCATTGGAGAGACAGGCCTCGCCCTGGAGACAGCAGACCTTACTATGAGGGCAGGAAACATAATTTCCAGCAGTATCACCATTGGGCCAGTAACATTCTGCTGTCGTTGAAGGGGCGAGAACCGCGAGAAATACAGCAACTCCTATCGCCAGGCGAGTTGGAGACGCCGAAAAACTTGACATTGGTGCGAAACCTATGGATATTTACTACGAGGGCTTGCTTGAGAAATGGGTCACGAATATATACGCGTTGCTACCTTTACATATTAGCGCCCAACTTTCTTATTTTCTTCCTGATTAGCATGCTCTGCAGGTAATTGATCAACCTTGGGGCTAAAAGCGGAACAGATCCAAGAGAATATGGCCCCCTCCTGCGGGTTAATCGTAGCTAATTGGTGTAGTTTCGGGGCTGGTACAAATTACGCGCCGACGCGTGCCAGCACCAGGGCTCCATTATGGTGTCTGGCGCGTAATCTTGTTCCTGCTTGAATGCAACATGGCAAAGAGACCGAAAGATTTACAAGACTATTGCGGCGGATGTTGCCTAAAAGGTCCTTTAAAAGCGGCTCTCATATATTTGAGTGCCCCGTAGCTGTCTAGATCCAAGATAGCTAGTAGCGGGGAAATGTGCACTGTACTTCCCTGCTTTTCTGCCCCTCGAAAGCTTGAACCCTGATGTACCCCGCCACTCTAGTCTGGATTATCACCATTCAGTCAATAACAGTATGGGTAGCCGAGAGGCACATCGTGCGATACGTGAGGGTTCATCCTCTAGACGAGCGGAGGTGGGCGTTTTCAGGACTATCTCTACCTGGCATTACTATGAAGATCTCCCAATCATCTTTTCCAAAGCGTTATTGACTTCGATTGCCTGCCCATAGGAGCTCGAGTCTTTCCTGTCTTTCCTGTCATGGTTCTTTGCAATTAATAACCTTTGATGCGGGTCTCTCTCGGGGAAGGGAAATAAGGTTCCTAGCAAAGGTGGTGCAGGTGGTGGGGCTTCTAAAGTGATCGCTTTATGGGTCTGCTATGAGATCCAAATGTTCTTGACCTAAAACCAGCAGATTAGAACCCGGTACATGGATGCTGCTGTATTTCTGACGACCTAGATCAGCCATGACTTCAGATTTGCATAAAAGGAGATCCTTTGACACAGGGAAAAGAATTTTGAGGTCATCCAGATTGATCAAGGTGGAACGAGTATATAGGCCATTAGATCACACATTACATCCACTATCCATGAAATCCCCCAACGTAAAGACTCGGTCAACGCCAAAATAAACAAGACGCAGGACAAAGTCACGCCGACTCATCCTCCTTAATCTGTTCAAACACCTCCAAAAAGGTCTCCGGCTCATCCGCCCCTTCGACAGAATACTTGCCCTGAATCGAGTAATACGGCACACCCGTCACCAACCGCCTCGCCGCCGTCTTCGCCTCCGAATCCACCTCCGCCCCTCCCTCCTCCGAATCCAACAACTTCTGCACCGCCGCCCGCTCTAACCCAGCCTCGACACCGGCCTCCAGCAACACTCGCGGATCGGTAATATTCTTCTCGTCCTCAAAGTACGCCCGGAACAACTTCTCCGCAACCCGCGTCTGCAGCCCGCCAACCACGGTGGAACCGTTCGGCGCGGTCGCGCTCTCACGACGCTTGGCTTCTTCAAGCTGGCCCGCATACCACAGCAACCGGTGCGAGTCGCGCGTTTTGCCCGTGTTTCCGCCGAAATTGAATTTGATGCCCTCGCTCTCGCCGACGGCGGATAGGCGGGAGAAGATTGCGGCGGCGCGCTCGGGGCCGAACTTTATGCTGTACATTTCGGCTTTGTTGGCGCCGGGGTATTCGGGGGATGCGGGGTTGAGGTAGAAGGCGTTCCAGGTGAGGGTGAAGGTGTCGTTGGGGTTTTTGGCTTGGTGGGCGACGATGGCGCGTGAGAGGCGCCGGTAGCCGACGTAGCACCACTGTATTAGGGAGGGTGTTAGTGATTGGAGGTGGAAATGCAGATGGAAATAGAGAGTGGGAGAGCCGTCGCGACTCGCAGGATGCGGGGAAGCGGTACTTACGGGACAGATGGTGTCGGAGATGATCTGAATCTTGAAGTTGGTCATGGTGTATGTGTGTGTCTGGTATATTGATGAGGAGGGGAGACTGTGAGGGGCACTAGGAAGAGGGAATGCGAGACGGACGAAATAAGAGTTCAGGTTGGAGGAATTAAGCTCGGAAACGTCTCAAGCTGGCGCAAGTTCGTTGCTTATAGATCGCCGCGGATTTCAACGGCTGGCAATTTGTCAGCAGCGGCAGTTGAGGGATCCACCCGTTCGTCGTCAGGGTCTTTCGTCTTTGTTTTTTTTTTTTTTTTTGGGCAGCGCATGCATCGATTTTGGATTGATATGTGTACGAATCTTCGAAAGTGTGGTTGGACGCGACCTCGATCGAGTGGTAAGCGTGAATGGGTCACTGAATCATCCCGGGCCGCCTGTAAATTCATCGCCATACAAGACACCTTGTTCGGTAAAGAAGCAAGCGTGAAATTATATCCTTGATCGACGAAAGTTGACAAACTGCTGGGCATTATTCTAGAACTCCAGTTCAGGGTTGAACGACCACCTGTCTTCGACATTCACGATTTCTCTACCTGGCCAGAAGTGCTTTCTCCGCCGTTCAACTTCTTCCAGCTCATCTTTGCCCAGAATGCTTTCCCATCTCACATACAGATCTGATTCTGATCTGGGAGCCTGAGGTAACCGAGAAGAACCTACTCTCCCGAAAATAAGACCGAGCACTTCCATACGCCCATGGTCCCATATTGCAAATCCATAGCGCCGAAAAACGCGAAATGATACACATAGACATGGCGATTGAACCAGCTCGATAAATCACCAGCAACAAATGCGAAGTCTGGTGCACCACTATCGAGCTTCAAATCAGGTATCCCTCGAATGAGAGATGCGCCGGCGGGGGGGGACAGTCGCATGGAGATCTCTATTGCGCACTAACCGCGAGGTTTTTTTGCTCCGCGATATCTTTCTATGGGAGAAGGTAATGCAGGGAAAAAACAGCTGCACTCAGCCATAGTCCGGACTTGCTCCCAAAACCCCGTTCCCCAGGGCATGCCGCCATACTCCCTCAAAGTCCATACTTTGAAGCCGATTGATCTCTTCACTAGCCCTGTTCCAGCGAGGACTCGGTCCACACAACTAGGGTGAATACCTCCCAGACCAGCAGAAGCTGCCAGATGGCACGGATTGTCATTTGATCTTCTACTGCAGTTATTGGTCCAGTATCGGCTTGTTGGTATCGCTCCCGTCTCGAGGGGGCTTCGGCACTGGAAAATACTCAGAGGTCCACATCCACCTCGTTCTGAAAGCATCTCGCATATATCTTAGCTTGGGCTCCTTGAGCTGCAACAGCTCTAGCCGCATTCAGCGAGCTATCATCTCATGCATACCAGCGTGGGTAAGGTAGCGGATGGTTGCGGAAACGGCGAGAACGTCGCAGAGAACGGACACGGGAGTGCCTTGAGGTATACGGTTGTAGCTAGTGTCGTCCTTAATGTATGTTTTGATAAAATCATCTATATCGATTGCAGGCCGAGTGTTCTATCGTAAGAAAGCAAATTTGCGGATCAGGATTTGAGACCGTGTAGGCACACACTTTCTTCCAAAATGGCATCGATGACTCGGCGTGCCGTGCCATCCTCGTGAAGCAAGGAAAAGACCGTGGATGAGGAGCGATGCTAGGTGCCGGGAGCCAAGTTTGGGCCCTCGCTTAGGCTAATTCAGGATCCTGGTCACGACTACCTGTGCTAGGCTTTTTCAATCAGGTTACATCCGCAAGATTCTAAGGCCAATCCACCCCTTGTTCATACACTAAGACAGAATCTCTAAAAATACAGCTTTGCGTAGCACCGGCCAGCGGTTGAGCCAGGAAAAGCAACCCGTTATAAAAAGAAATCACTCCGTCTTAATACGCAGAGAAGGCGACTTCAACAACCCAAAGACTGCCACGGCAACGCCAGACATAGCCACACCACCAACGGTGTAGGCTGCCTCACGCCCAGCCCACCAAAACAGCGTACAGAACAGAATCGGTCCAGCCGCACGTCCTGCCTGGCCCCAGCCACGGAGTCGACCCATCACAGCTCCGCGATCGGCGTCCCGGGCCTCGAAGCTGCCCAGGCTATTCAGGCCGGTCACGACGGTAGCGCTAGTCACGGCTAGTAAGCTGCCTGCGGCGTAGAGGCCTGAGGGGGAGGAGACGCGCGCAAGACAGAAGAATGATAGTGCACAGGCTACGACACCAGCGCGCACTGTGACTAGTGGGGGGAGACGGCGGACTAGCGTGCCCTGGAGGAGAGATGCAATCAGACCCATCAGAGAGAGGAGGCGGCCATTCAGAGCGGCCGGGCTAGCTGTGGTAGTTCCCGCGTAGAGCGTCGCCGTCAAGAAGGGGAGAGAGAATTCCAGGCCGGAGAATGGTAGCAGGAAGAGGAAGTGGACTGCATTGAGCAAGGCCGGGTTATTCGTGTGTTCACGAGACGCTGCACCGGACAAGACCTTCGATTGGGTCTTCTCTTTCCCATCCGACTCGGCGGCATCCTCCTGTTTCAGGGTAGTGAGTCGCGGATGCGTCTCTGGCAAGCACGCCCACAGATAGATCGTTTCCGCCAAGATTAGAACCAGGGAAACCAGTGCAGCTGTGATAAACGGATTCGCCGCCACCATCTCCACCGAGCTCAGTCCAGCACCCAGCATCGGGCCAAACGTAAATGCAATACTGAAACAAGCCCCGACCAGCGCCATCGACGCGCCCCGACGCGTTTCATCCGTGACATCCGCGACAATCGCATTGGCCAATTGGACATTAGCCTCGCTGAGTCCGCCCACGACTCGGCTCGCTAGGAAGGTGCGGAAGTCTGTCGCGGATACCCAGAGCGCAACGCTGCAGATGTTCCCGACCATTGCGGTCAATAGGGCGCGGCGCCGGCCATGGCGGTCGGAGAGGTGGCCGATGATTGGGGCAGCGAAGGCTTGGAGGAGGGAGAAGAGTGAGCCGAGGGCTCCGCCGAGGAGGACGATGTCATAGCGGGAGTCGATGGGGCGGGCAAAGGCGTTTTTGTAGGCGTTGAGGTAGTGGAAGATGCGGTTGAGGAGGGAGTTGGGTGATGGGTCTTGGGCGCGGTAGAAGGAGAGGAGGGATGGGAAGAGTGGGAGGATGAATGTGAAGGAGATCTAGTGGCGAGTGGAGGTTAGTCTATACTCTTTGGGTTGCAAGTGTGCGGCATCGGTTCGGAATGGGGAAATGCATCATACGAGGTCCAACAGGAGCGAGATCATCAACACTTTGAGAACCTGTTTTCGTTGGGCGCCAGCAATAGCCATGATTTGAGCTGGCGCCGTGGGAAGGCGAAGCAATTGGCTGTGAGTGGAGGAAGTGAGGGATTCAAGAGTTGAAGGAACAAGGGAGGGTTTGGAAATTGGAACAGATATGACGAAGCAAAGTAAACAAGCTTGGCACTGGGCAATGGAGTAGCCCCGCCAACCATCATCATTCCGCGGGAGCTGGTACTCATTCTTATCTACGGAATTCTGCCGGAACATCTCTAAAGATTGAATCACGATACAATTCTCTGCTAAGTGCCATACAATCTTCAAATGAGGACATCTGCCCTCCAAGACATAGCCCAGAGATAAGGTTCAGAGTGCGTTTCATCTCAAGTTCATACTTTATGTACAAGCGTACTGCAGAATGCTTAGCCCTGACTAGATCAACGAGATGTTGCTCCAAATCAAACATGAATGACCTTCTCTATATCAAATCCATCCTTCGTCTCCTTCGTACTACTCCAGGGAAGTACATACCCGCGTTGATTCGCAACGACCCGGATCCCCCGCTCCTTAAACTCCGTGGAATAATGCGTATGCCCAAAAACCCAAGCTTTGACAGTCCTCGTCTCTGATGCCCGCGAAAGCACATCACTCCCAAAAGCGCAGCTCCAAGGATTATGCGCGTGCTGTGGGCTAGATGTGTTCTTGAGAGACGGGGCGTGATGCGTCACTACCAATATAGATTGCTTTGGCTTTTGCTTCTGTGTCACATTCCTGCTGTGTATTGACTCGATCTCGCCCAGTAACCAGGCAAGGTCTGCGTCGTGAGATGCATTGTGATCGTCAACGGTCCAATCTTGGATCTTTTTGAAGTCGGATATTTTCATCTGGACAATGTCCCTTGATTCATTCGGGACTTTAGACCAAAGCGTGCAGCCAAGGATCGTCACGTTTGATCCTGGAATCTCGTAACTCTCCCGATGGAGGAGGATAAGCCGTCCATGTAAAGAAGGTTCCTGCTCGAGTTGCCTGGCCTTGTGCAATCCTGTCGCAAAAGTTTCATCGTAGAGCTCGTGATTACCGAGGACGAGAAAGACCAGCTCGTAGCGATCAGTCTGCTTTCGCAAAAAGTCTAGGTAGTTGTCGTAGTCGACCAAGCGCCCAACATCACCCGCGAGGATAAGATACTTGGCGCGGACGGGTATCTCAAAAGCTGCATATTGTTGGTTTATCTCAAGGTGGAGATCGGAAAGAATTTGAAAAGAGGCAGACGATTTATTGAAAATCGAGTGTATCCTCTTCAGCATTATGTCTGGTGATTCCCATTATTATCTCGAAAGTCATTAGCCAGAGGCACGGCGGGGTTGACGGAAACGAGGCTGTAAGCGCCAAGCCAAGACTGCACCTCTAGCGTCTAAGGAAGGCTGGAGGTGTCCATTAAAAGCGCCCTTTGGAGCTCTCTCCACGAACCCCCAGAATCAAGCATTCTGCGCGCAACAGGATGTTCAATTTCAATGGATCACAACCTACGTCGGAATCCGCTACGCATAGATTGCGCCTTCAATGGCACAGTGGCAAAGACACATTACGACTCGTAAGCCTCTTCATTCATAGCTTTCCCATCGGAATCTAGCTGCCAACCCGCCCATTGCTCCATCACCATCGAATCACCCAAGAAATAAACATAAAATACATGGAGAAAAGACAACCCTGATCAGGGGTAATATGCACGCTCGAAACAAAGCAGTAGATAGGAGACGACCATTTTTGCAGGGAAGAACGAAGAATACCCTCAAATCATGCTCCGAAAAAGAAAATTCGTTGCGTTCGTGATCCATAACACCAGACCAGCGGCAATAGAGAGAATGGCAGTGAGAGGTGGCAGCGTGTCCGCGTCGAGGGTGAAGCCAGTGATTAGATAGATTTCGTGTGTTCAGCATCAATGAGATGTTGACGGGCTGTGCTTTACGACTGGTTGGTGGTCTGGCCCTGGGGAATGGGAGGAGAAGCGTTGGATCCGCCGCGTCCACGGCCGCCACGGCCGCCGCGTCCACGACCACGGAATTCACCTCGTCCACCGCGTCCACGAGAGCCCTCGCCGCCACGGGGACGACGGTGCCCCCGACCGCCTCGGCCGCCATTCTGGCCCTTGGTTGGGGCTGGGGTACCCTCAGCAGGAACAGTGTTGTTGTTCACGTCGGCAGGAGTGGCTTGCAGACCAGTCTCGGTCTCGGCAGGGTCACGAGGAACCTCCACCCAGCCATCAGTGGTGGCCGACGATTCGAGGGAAGTTGGGTTGTAGGCCGCTTCAGCCACCTGGTTCGCAGCATCAGAGATCAGGGTCTGCGCGGGGGAAGCAACCTGGCCAGCCTGAGGGGTAGTGCTGGCGTCCTGAGAGGCAGCCAACTCAGCGCTAACAGGGGAACTTTGGAGCTCGGTCAGGCCAGCATTGGCCAGGGTAGGGTCAGAGGCAGCAGCCGATTCGGTGGTCTCTTCGGGAGTCTCTTCCGCAGGCGCAAACTTGTCAGACGCTAGCTTCACATCGCCGTCTAAGGACAATGAGCGTGAGTAAAGGATTTGGATGGGTAGGGACAAGGGAGGTACAACTTACAGCTCATCTCCAGGGTCTCACCCTCCACAGTCACAACCTTCTCATCAGCGCCATCAACCAGCTTCAACATAGAGTCGACAGCATGCTGGTTACCGCCGTACACCTGGAAGAGCACGCCCTCGAAAGCACGGCTCTCGAGGGACTCAGTGTCACCCGCGTGACGGGTGTTAGCCGCAGCACACAGGAACTTGGTCAGAGTAAAGAATTGCTCGCGCAAAATGCGCGAAGAGGTCTCCGTAGCATCGGCAATCGCATTGGCACGTACTGCCTCCAGCTCCTCCTGGTGAGTCTTCTCCAGAGCAGCCTTCTGGCTCTCCAAACGCGCCTCGTATTGGGCAGCAAACTCCTTGTAGTGACCAATTTGCTCCTCGAGCTGTGCGACGGTTGCCTGAAGAGCGGGCTTCTTCAGAGCTTGGGCTTTCTGGTCGGCATTGATCTTCTTCTCCGCCACAAGGTCGTCCAGGGATTTGTCTGGGTTCTCGGCGATGATGGCGTCGATCTTGGAAGTCGCGTTCTATAGGATGGGGAACGAATTGTCAGTATACCATGCTAATCAAGGATATGGAAGCACAGATGGGAGAGACTGTGTGATTGTGCCACTTACCAGCTTCTTGACCGTGTTGCGCAGGCTCCTAGACGCGCAAACCAAGTTAACTTCACGTGTTGGGCAGAAACCGATCGCATCATACGCACTTCTGCAAATCCTTCAAGTAGGTGGGCTCAGAGCCATTGGTCTCAGGTGCAGAGCTCTCAGCTTCAGGCTTGGAAATGCTAGAAGCTCGAGAGGACTGCTTCTTGGCCTTGTCGTTGGGCTTCGGAGTGGTGGCGGAGGCGGAGGCGGGAGCCATAATGATGGAATGTGGGTGACACAGCTTTAAAAGTTAAAAAAAAAACACGGGAGAAATGTGCTGTACAAGGTGCAAGCACGGCAAGATCCAGAACCGTGCGGGTTGACCAGGTCAAAAAGGAGGATGGGTGGGAAAGTTGAGGGAGAGAGTGTTGGAAGGAGATCAAATGGAGATCCGCAGAATCGATGCGGGTGGAAGTCGCCCGAACCTTTTCCTGAATCGGTGGGCTGCCCGCAGTTGAGCCTACAGGGACCTTTGAACAAAGAACGTTGACTACGTCTACTCAGCAAAGCCACGTAGACGCTTCGGAAGTTCCGTAGGAGATAACTTAGTTCAAAACACTACCGAAACCAGCAGTCAACGTCAATTCTGGGGTATCGTTCAACTCCGCACACCAATTACGCCATAATCCTGATAGCCTAACACATTCAAACCCGCAAAACCCAAAGAGACTCCGCTTCTACACAACCACATGTATTGTTCTCGTATTTCGTTCAGTCAGGCTAACCGGAGAGCTTCGATCATCCTTGGAATTTGCGCAAGGTTTTCTGCTCCAGAAAAGAACCAATGTCAGCGATTCGTGCATGGACTTCCATTCCAGAAGACGACTCTTACCTCGGTGACCTTGCGGACAGAGTTCGCAGAGATATTCTTTTCGCCTGATTTGCGTGATCGAATCGACGCCTCGCGCATCAATCTAATTGTCGATTGTTAGCTTGCGACTCGTCGGGGGCTGCCGAGCTTGGGGGTCGTGATGTGCGCCTGGGGACAATTGATGTGGAAAGGTTGAGGAGGAAAGATTTGAGTCGTACTCTTGCATGAATAGCATGTAGTCTAGGAATATCTGGAAGACCAGACAAAAGCCCCCGTTAGCAACGAGACCTGGCTTGTTGAAAGGCGCATTGGACGCTGGCACTTACCAGGATATCAGCATTCTTGCTCACACTGCGGTTGGAGTGCGCTTTGACAATGCGCTTGACAGTGCCTCGGGGGTACAGTTTCTGTGTTGCTGCCATAATGCTGCGCGGGAGTTGAAAACGTGATTGATGAGCGATGGGGAGATTGTTTACTTGAGGAGCTCCATCCAGATTACTTGCCGTGAGGGGCCCGGATGTCTCGATTAGGTAATCCATATCGAGCACGGACCGCATTAGGTATGTATCTCAGTCTCGCTGTTAACGGGGGATTTTCGAGGTAAAATTTCTAGTCAGCTTTTCAAGTGATGCGATTGTGGTATATGTGATGCTTCAATTGCGTGTATCCAGTTAGCTTGACAGCTACTTCCAGAATCAATGCCTCTGCCTTGGGGAGCAGCTGGAAAGCATGGATAGGTTTGAAGCCCGTACTGTTTACACTTACTGCCGCCTATTGATCTCTCCTGGGTCTTTTTCCAAAGAACCAATGTCAATCGATATGCTTTTGCTTCGCTCTGCAAACACTGGTTCTCGCTTCAAGAATGGCGGATTATCCGAAGTGGCTCGCTTTGCCTGGGCGCCAAGTAAAATGTCCAAAATACGTCGGAAACTCCAAGGCACCAGTCCACGGGCACGCCATCCCCCAACAGGCCTAAACGCCAACCAACCTCCATTCCAGGCAAAGAAATTGGCGGAAACAATCACTTTGTTTTGATTATAAGAGCTATCATGCTGCCAATCGAACGACCCCAATCACAGCCCATCGTGCCACGTGAGACCCTAGGTCTTTCTCGGCATTGATCACTTCACGTTGCGTATCCTCCTCCCTCTTCCTCCCTCTCTGTCTCCCTCCTATCCTTGAAGATAGGGTGCATTGTTGACGTTTCTGAATTTTCCCAGGGTTAAATATGTCTCTACAATCCCTCCAGGACGAAGCCCTCCTGCGCATCCTCTCTTACCTGCCATCCCACACTGATGCAGCAGCGCTGTCTCTACAATGCCATCATTGGCACCGTCTCTGCGACATGTCCAATCGGCAAAAATACCGCCGCGTAAAACTTTGAGAGCCTCTGGATTTTGCAGTGGCTTTTAGTATGCTCCTGTCGACCCTCAAACCCCCTCGGTATGGGGATTATGTTCGGCACATAGAGCTGAATCGGTCTCCATCGCCGGATCACTATCATGAATTTGAGCAGCCATACACGGACAAACCGCTGCAACGGTCACTCCGACCAAAGGACTAGGTTCGCCTAACTGCGGCGATTAGGCGGGTAGGTTTTGAAGGCCCGGAAGAACAGGACAAGGTGCTCAAAACGTTACTGCAGATTCCAGCTTGCACGGAGTAAGCTTGTCTATTAATATACCTTGCCCTCGATGACTTGCCGACGTATGCTTAAAGAATGCCTAAATTCTGACTCTAATCAGCTATTATGACCCACGAGCTCCGTTCCACGCCCTGGCGTTGGCAGTATTACTGGTTAGCGTTTCGCTACTGCTAGAATCGTTAAGTTTCAGCCCTGTTGGCTAGGAACCAACGAAGCTCTTAAAACGAAAAGCCTAGACTAATAGAAGGCTCCTCGAGGAAGAAAATTATTCTTTTAAATATTTCTTAGACCGGGCGAGCAGCAGCCCGTAGTAGCCCGTAGGAGACCCTGCTATTCCTGTATTATCTTCGGTAGGTCCGATTCCTTGTCGATCCCGATACTACTTTTCCTCACTGGCGCTATTACTAGCCCTATGATCTATACGGTATCCTTAACCTGGTACGCTGGCTCCCGGTAGTTAAATCTATCCGAGTCGATGCGATTATGAGCACGGAGGCGCCGAGTATTGAGCCCCCGCCCCGGTCCGTAAATTATACTAGTATTACTATTCGGAACTCGAGTATAGATTACTATAATCTGGTGCGGGTAATTGAGTCGGCTAAACGGCTGGAGGAGTTTACGTATGTAATCGGTGGCCGAGGCTCGACTGATGGCGGGTTTAGCGACTTTAGCCTCTATTATATCCTCCGGGCGCTTATCTTACACGTAGATTCCTTGGTATATCTGGATTTGGATGTTGAGGCCGGAACTCTATTGGTGTATATATTCGATCCTACCCTTAGATAACTTGTCTTTGGTAATCGCGATGATCTATCGTTAAGATCCTAACCCGCCTATCTGGAGGAGTGGGTAGATGAACTTCCCGAGCTCTAGCTAGAGTAGGGTGTTTAAGCGTCGTCTTGTTCTCTTCGTGGGCTTACGAAGGTGAAGAATTTGAGTCTCGGAATCTATACTTAAATGTTTACTATATGTCGCGAGGGATTGGTACCGATTAAGTCGACGATGCTTTATTTGCTATTGTGGATCATCTCCCATCAAATTTGGAAGCCCTTTGTATCTACGGATACGAAAAGGGGATGAAACCGCAGGTTGAGGGTCTTCCGGATGATGTGTTTGATAGGCAATTGGAGAAGTTACTCGCCGAGAAAGATACTGGGCTGCCTCGGTTGAAATATATCGAGGGCATTGATGAAGTCATCGCAAACGCGACCACCGTTCCGCAGCCAGCGATCAACGTTAAGGATCTGTGGGAGAGAGAGACAGATGATGAATGGACTGATCATGAATATGATTAGGTAGGATGACTTGATCGTAACTTCGATGAACCAGCTACTCCACAGGATTTGGATTATTTGAAAATGTGTTCCGAGTCATGCATGGAATCTTTCAAGGTGCGATCGTGGATCATAAGCCACACGGGGCAGATGGGTTCACATTGGCAAATCGCACAACGAATACCTCTAGACCCGTCCTAAAATCTTCCAATAGGATGACCCTGTTGCTTATCAAAGACTAAAAAGATACCCAACTTTCTCCAGATAACTGTATGAATGCCAAGACCGGAGCCCTATTACATGCTCATCTAGACCCCTGGCTTAGCATATGTTCCCGCAGGACATACCTCCCTATGCTGTTTCCCGGCCGCATATATTCGTGTGACAGACTGTTAATCAGTCACTTGGACTTCAGTGAACCAGCACTTCATTCCTGAGCAATTAACAATTACCTAATATTTTTATTTGTCACTCGATAGGTACATGGACCTTGCCGTTCTTAGCCAAACCTGGAGCCTCACGGTAGATCAAATCGCTGCCCGTGCGCTTAGAACCAATTTATTTGCAGCTATAAGCAGGTTCCATCTCCATCGGCCCTATCGCCTGACGTCCAAATCACCTTAGGTAGATGGTTGCCGTGCCAAGTACAACATAATTGGTATTATACGTCTCAGATGACATCGTCGGCGGCCGCCAGCGCCGCGTCCTCATGTTCACCCTCCCCATCTTGCCCCGGAACCAGATTCCCGTGAAGCGCCTCTGATTCCTGTACCAAACCAATCACCAAAGCAAGCGGATCAAGACCACGTCGCAGGAGACTTCCAGAGGTAGAAAGTGCTATAAGAGTCCACGAAACCTGCCGTTAGCAAAGAACTTCGGGACAAATTCGATGTAATGTGTTTGAAGGGAAGATATAGGGAGCATACGAGCAGCCGCAACGGCAAGAATTAGGCAGCTCATGATGGAGAGAATGCTGATTTGTACCATATTGTCGAAGAGTTTTGTGAATGGTGGGAGAGGATGAAGAAGTTTAAGGCAGGAAGGGAGAATTAGCGTAGCGAAGTAGTCGATATTCTGGCGATGTCCACTACCTAACAGACGGGTACGGGCTACGATGGGCCGAGGATAGTGAACACAATTTAAAGCAGTGATTGGAGGTCTCGTCAGAAACAATTACTTTCTGAACATCGTAACATTCTCACTCGTCAAGTTGGGAGTCGAAGGTTAAGCCACATACCTACAAGGACGGGAGGCATTTGAATGAAGCTGTATATAGCGACGCCGAGATTCGACATGAATGATCATTGCCAATCGATCGGAAACCCATTGATTGGAAGGGATTAAATTTGCACTTTCTAGAGTAGTCTACAGCCTAAAATACCAGCTTTAAAGTATTCTGGCATGTCACGACCCAGTACTCCATACATACGACATGGTTCCAGAAGTTTGAAACGCAGACGGAACTTCAAAATCAATTTGTCGGCCAAGAGTAACCAGTAAGTCAATAAAAGAGCCCGAGCCATCAAGGGAGTCCACTCACGAGACATTTCAGGACTTTTCAAAGGGAGGCAGGTTAAGCATACGTGATTAGAGCGTTGTTCTTATCTTTAACCTCAGGATTCTCAACCACTACTGTCCGACGATAAATACTCAACTGGCACGTGAGCGCTGTAGTGATGCAGGGCGCGAAAAAGGTAACACTAAAGTATAATTTCGGCTACTAGAGGTCGAAATTTCCGTCGGGAAAGATTTTTTCAGTCATGCAAGGAACCCGTTCAAGGGATGCGGGAATTGTCGCTCATTATCTGCAGTCTGCAGTTACGTCGAGCAGACGCGATTGGATCTCGATACGCAGGACACGAACAGCATAACTGGAGATTTGACCTCACAGATGGCCTACTGCCACTCATTAAAAAGAAAGCAGCAAATACACCTATGTACCTAGGGTAGCGGACTACTGTGGGCTCAGTACGGGAAATTGTGTGACAGACGCCCGCGTCGGTCAACCTGGTTTGTTTGTCTCGGGATTCCTGCACATCTCCAAGTTCCATTCTTATTACATATAAGTCCTAAAAGTCAGAGCCGATCAGAATCGCTCATATCGCAGGTCATCACCACTAGAAATCAGATCGGATGTCCAGATCACTCGCAGATCGTCCCGTCTAGACGACCAGTGCTCCAAAGACATTCAAGGCATCATCGGCTGGAATCATGAGCCCGATATTTTGACGCGGTGAGAGGTTACCAGCCATGGGAATAGTTAGACAAGCACCTTCCGTTCGCATTAATGCCGAGACGGGACTTGAGAAAGCGAGTTTTCGGAGTAGCAAAGCGCTTGATGTTCAGAGGTTTGCATCGACCTGGATGGGGGGATCCAAACAAGAACAATCTGCCTAGATGAATGATCAATGATGCTTGAGTTTATCTGGAACATTTTCCGCTTTAAATATTTTACATTCTTGTTCGCTTCATAAAGTCTATTGGAAAGCAAGCCACATACCTACTAGAAGCCTAGATGGTATGTATTCGAATCAGAGCCCTGCATCAGACGATGCTGGCTGATCGATCCAAAACGTGGAATTTCTAACCCGGTGATGCGGAGAGACTGAGAGGCTATTTCAGATATCAGCGTTGTCATGTGAACCCCGCCAACAGTATGCTCATTATAGTGACAATTATATATGTAAGTTCTAGATCTAACAAGTAGAGATATATGAAACTGGAAAGCCCTTCATTGCAGTCGTCGACGAATAAATCGCCACGCCGTCAACGCCGCTGCTGAGCCAAGAACCGCACGCCAGGCGAGGAATACCCAAATAGCAATCCGCAACCGTTGATAGTACCCTCGCAACATGATGCCCACAGCATACGAAGTCCCATCAGTAGTCCGATCGCCGGGCCCGTAATACCGACCAACCCCCAGGCCACCGATGCCAACTTCATTATGGTCATGCTCGTCCGCACTCGGCGTAACGGGCAGCGCGGCGGTTTCGCTGTCTGCCGCAGTATCGGTGGGCCGAGCGCCCATTTTCACTTCGCGCGCATTGCGCTTTCGAAGATTATAGGTCAGGATACTCACGATTAATCGGAGATCTGGCGCTGTGAATGTGGGGTATTTCCATAGCTCTACTGCCGTGTGGGGAGGAAGCATGTCCAAGAAATCGGCCAGGACCCCGAGTGTCAAGCCCCATAGCAAGAGGGGGCGATTCAGATCGCCCGAGTCCGCCTGGTTACTTAGCGTCCATGCTTTGAAGCGGGATATCAATGATGGGTTTCTGGTTTTGTCGTCGGGTATGAACCCAGGGACCGAGGTACATTGCTGCGTTTCTGACGGGAGTAGTCGTACAGCTGAGAATTGCATCCAGCCCATGAGAGATCGGACCGCCAGACGGGTCAGGTACCCGCCTTGCCGGGCAAACCGCTGTGACATGTCCACATATTCGACCGTTCGGAGGGAGGGAGATAGGAGAGCTCGGAGCGGGATCCAATGTGTTGAAGCTACCTCGGTAGGCTGGAGCTTCAAGGTGGCGCAATCGCTGCGCGTGGTCAGGAAGACAAACGGGCAGAGGACCATGAGTCTGGCAGGAAAGGGAAATTAGTATTGACGAAGAATGTTGTGGATAGTAAGCACAAGGAATACCTACGGTTCCGCTCCCCAGCTCGTAGTGACTACTCGCTCGGGAAGGTTACCAACACTGATCACATCGTCCGTCGTCAAATCGAAGCCAATCTCCTCCTCTGCCTCCCTAACCGCAGCCGCTCGATCATCCACATCCTCGGGATCCCTCTTACCACCGGGTAGCGCGACATGTCCGGTCCATCGATCACCCTCGCGCGAGGCGCGCTTGATGAATAACACCTCGGGATCGCCATGCTGGACCCACGGCTGAGCAAAGAAATCCTGCAACTGTTGCTCAATGGGTACAGAGGCGTCATTTGTGATAGTATTCGAGCTCGGCCAATAGTCGTAGGTCGGTTTCACTCGCAGGATCAGGGCGACGGAGGCTCGTTTCTTGCACCTCGGCGGGTTGGGGACATGCGGGTATGGCCGCCGATGAAGCTCGGTCAAGACGCCGTGGAGATGGTGGGACAGGCCCCGCATGTCTCTGGGTGGGACAGGTTCTGTCATCGGAGAGAATCAAACTGCACGCGATACTGGAGGATATGGATTGCCGAATCTGGATTGGGGGGGGGGATATGTACAATATCGACTATCGGCAAGCAATCACGATGCCCGCGGACTCGCGGAGTCACTGCTGGGCCGAGGCTGACTAACGCGATCGGGTAGATCCGAGGAATGATATTTCAAGTTTGAAAAGTACCTCAACGATTGTTTATTTTGTGTACCATGGGCGTATGGACAATGAAACTGATTCGCACCGGCGTGCCCGTTGAAAGCTCCGTGTGGATGGAACTCGCCGTCTTGGAAGGAGGACTCTCGCAGATAGACCAAGGGCTTGTTCGTATATAGGTTCCATTGTAGCCTTGACCGGAGATTTTCAAACCAACACCCATATCTATATAATCTGCTCGCGTGCTCATTAAAATCGAAGCACAAACGTATCAATCAGTACCTAATTGCGTTCAGTGTGTATGACTTACTGGGTACTATTGCTCATGGACAGACGGGCTGTAGATGGACATTCGTGGGGCATTGTTGGTGATTTGAACTTCTGTGGGGCCCTGCTCAGGGCTGAGATTGAGTTCGGTCACGGTTCTAGTAATCTACGTAATATGTAACTTAGATAGTGGAGGGATCTCTCAATGAGTCAATATGCTATCTCTAAAGAACTGACGCGACATTATTAATTCCAGTAGTAAAGTGTTCTGTGGTTGCCAATAATACTGGACTCCCTTTAGAAATGGTGATTCCTCTGTCCAATCTGCGGAACATTCTTGGCAGGAGTCCAGAACTCACGTTGTGATGTGCAAGTGGCCACCAAGTTTTAGTTAATGGAGCAGTAGTACCTTAGTAAGCGACCGAAAATCCACTGCGGCCCCAGAACCCTGGCCAGCCCCGGTCTTAGTGAGTTTTAGTGATCTTAGTGCCAGCGTGCCAGCCCAACTGCCAACCAGGCTTCGTCCAAATGAACCGAGACGGAAGATGACCGGGTCCGCCGGACTAGGATTAGTCCGAGCCTATTTGGGTTAGCCCCAGGCCGAGAATAAGCTTCGGTCTCAAACTAGTCGAGGCAGAGCCGCTAATTGGCCGATGAGCTGCAAGCGGTCGAGGCAAGCTAGCCACTGCAGGGCGCACGTGCAACCGACCTTGACCGTTTGACGCCATCCCATCCCACTCACGACCTGGCGTGCTTCATCTTTTCTTTCGTCCAACCCCCGAGGTGTTCGTCGCAGATTGCTTCATTGCTAGTCATCGAGCAACTGTTAGCCACCAATTCACACCACTGCCATAACTTGGCATCCTCTCCCGGGCATTGGAGCCCTTGTCATTGTCCTGTTTCCCCGTCCTCGGTGGACAGTGGAGATACCACCCGCAGAGGCTACACAGTCCAAACCATAACTCCTTGCATTCCCATCCGGTCCACTCCTCCCGCTGAGGCACCATGAGGTTCGGCAAGACTCTGCGCAATGCAGTGTACCCGCCTTGGAAGGGCAAGTACATCGACTACGCCAGGTTGAAGACGCTTCTGCGCGAACATGATGTCACCGGTGAAGACGCCAGCGACTCAGACGAGACCCAATGGACCGAGCAAGACGAAGAGGCCTTTGTGCAGGAACTTCTAAACGTCCAGCTGGACAAGGTCAATACCTTCCAATCAGAGACTTCGCAGCAGCTCCGAGAACGTACCACGGCGTGCGAAGCCAAGCTCCGGCCGCTGGCTCCCACCGCGGACCAGGAAGGCCCGGTTCTGGAGGAGCAAGAGAAGCGCAAGATTGCATCCGAGGTCCTGCAAGAGCTCGACAGTATCACCAAGGAAGTCAGTGAGCTGGAGAAGTACAGCCGGATCAATTTCACGGGTTTCCTCAAAGCCGCCAAGAAGCACGATCGCAAACGTGGTGCCCGTTACCGCGTCAAGCCCCTGCTACAGGTGCGCCTGTCTCAAACACCCTTCAACTCCGAGGACTACTCCCCGCTGGTTCACCGTCTGTCGGTGATGTACTCGTTTGTGCGCGAGATCCTGAGCCAGGACATTGTGCAACCCAAGGAGCCGGAACGTGGGTTCGGACGTGATGTTTATTCGTCGTATAAGTTCTGGGTACACGTCGACAATGTTCTTGAGGTCAAGACATTTATCCTCCGCCGTCTGCCTGTGCTGATCTACAACCCCGGAAGCTCGAAAAATTTGGATGGTCTATCCGACGATCCGACCATCACCTCCCTTTACTTTGACAGCCCTCAATTTGATCTCTACAACCAAAAAGTCGCTCGTGCTCCGGAAGCCGGCTCTTTGAGGCTGCGGTGGACCGGACAGCTCAAGGACAAGCCGCCTATTTTCTTGGAGAAGAAGATCGTGGCCGAGGATGATAGCAGCCGCGAGATCCGGGTGCAGCTCAAGGAAAAGCACATCAAGGAGTTTTTGGACGATGAGTACCATTTGGACAAGAAAGTCCACCGCATGGAAGATATGAATGATGGCGAGGGCTCAGTCGAGGCCCAGACCCTAAAGAGTAACGTGGAAGAGTTGCAGTCTTTTATCAAGGAGCACAATCTGCAGCCCATGCTGCGAGCCAACTACACCCGCACTGCCTTCCAGATTCCCGGCGATGATCGCATCCGCATCTCCCTGGACACCAACCTCGCATTGATTCGCGAGGATTCCCTCGATAGCGAGCGCCCTTGCCGCGAGCCTTCCGAATGGCATCGCACTGATCTGGACAATGCCCGCATGTCATATCCCTTCGAAGCTGTTCGAACCGGCGAGATTGTTCGCTTCCCCCACGCATTGTTGGAGATCAAGCTGCGCAGCAAGGCCCACGACTCCGAGTGGGTGAATGATCTAATGTCCTCTCACCTGGTCAAGGACGCACCCCGCTTCTCCAAGTTTGTTCATGGTACCGCCCAGCTCTTCGAGGACTATGTCAACAGCTTCCCCTTCTGGCTCAGCGAGCTGGACAATGACATCCGTCGAGACCCGGAGACTGCGTTCCACGAGGAACAAGAACGACTAGCCAAGCGTGCCGAGGACGATATGGCCGTCGGCAGTTTCATGGGCGGCGCAGGCACTGGCAGCCCCACCGGCCCGCTGTCTGCATCTCCCTTCAGCCGGTGGGGCGAGTCTGGTAGCCGCTCCGCGCTGCGTCGTGCCTCTGGCATCAGCGAGGTTCAAAATACAAAGCAACGCCGCATCTCTACCGTGGTACCTCAGCCACTCCGTGAGCCCGAACCTATTGCCGAGCCTGTCCAAGAGATTCAGGAACCCCAGGAACCTCCTTCCCGCTTTGCTGCCGTGTTCAAGTCGCTGGGTATTCACCCCAGGAACTGGACTGGCCGGGAGGTGGTCTCCCTTCCTCCCGGTGTGCGCCACCCAGGTATCTGGATCAAGGACTCGGGTCCTGTGCGGGTGGAAAGCAAGGTGTGGCTTGCTAATCAGCGCACTTTCATCAAGTGGCTCCACATCAGTATCCTACTGTCCAGTCTGTCCCTGGGTCTGTACAATGCCGCCGGTAAACACAACCGCATCGCTAAAGCTCTGGCCGTTGTTTATACCTTTTTTGCCCTGTTCTCTGCCTCCTGGGGCTGGTACATGTACGAGAAGCGCGCGCGCCTCATCCGCCAGCGCAGCGGAAAGGATCTCGACAACATGTTCGGCCCGATCGTGGTTTGCATCGGGTTGGCTATCGCGCTTGTCCTAAATTTCGCCTTTAAGGTTCGTGCTGTCCTCAATGTCTCTTCCGATTGGTTCCCAGACTAACTCATTGATAACAGTACAAGGCCGTGTTGAACCAGGGCCAGAACAATGGTGTGCCGCTGCACTCCAACTCCTCTGTCATTGGTGGCTTGCACACTGCTGCACACTTGCTGAACCAGCAGCAGGTTTTGTAGGACGAAACAACTCTAAATGAAAGGGCCAGGTTCCTAATTATCATTCCTCCCTCGCCAGATTGTACAAAGCCCTTGGTCCATGATTTGATCTTCTGCCGGGGACAGCCTTTGATTTTCTTTTTCTTTTCTTTTTTTTTTTTTGCTGCATTTGTGGAGCGTGCGATGTTTGTATTATGAATAGCTTGCGTCGAATTGAGTTTTTCAATGGGATTGTGAATTACCTTGACTTCTCGTTTGCTTTCAACGGAGAGAAAGCGATAGCTTCACCTCTACGCGTATCCAGATTTCTAGATTGTCATCCCATGTGCTGTAATTGACGAGACGGTGGTCGTGACCACAAACGGAGATCTCCACCACCCACCATCGCCATGTTTGCCTACTTTGCCTGGTTTCCCAGTCACCCCCTTTCATAGTTAAAGGAGTCTCCGCGACCGTTCCCGATTCTCCCTTCTTTCCTTCCTTCGACTACCTGCCACCTTCAGGTTGCCCTCATTTGAAACCGCCCAACACATATCGTTCCTTCCACTTTCAGACAACTGCCGTGCCTTTATAAATATCCAAAGCGTCTTATATACTCCAGCCCACCTGACATTTACGTATACGAAGAGAGCAAACCAGACACGAAGGAAAGCCAATTTGTACGTTGCGCTCAGACTGTCTCCCTGTGACTGAAAACCGAGAACCGCGTTCTGCATTCATATTGCTTCAACCTTCCTCATACGATGATGGTGCTTTGTGGATCCTCCTAGACCCTCGGCGCGCTAGATTTACTGCGTGGTACGCCCGGTATAGCGCATGCTCATTCTCGTACTCCAGCATCGGCGATACTTCCATTACGAGGCAGTAAGCGGGTCTGGGTGATATTGTGAAGACTGCTACGCCGCCGTCATGGATATGATTTCTCGGAGCTTGAGTATTGAACGAGAGCACATGCAGCTCACCCACCGTCCACATGAAGCATTTTGTCGTTGACGGATATATCATAATGTCAGTTCGACTGTAAGGAAACGAATGGCCTCGTTCATGCCTCGCTTATTCCCCCAGCAGCGTTCAGCATCCGTTGGATCGTGATGCATACCGAGTTCTAGATACGAAGGAAGTCAGTGGGATCGCTCATGAGTTTGGGCTGGAGGGGTGTACCCGGACCGTGAACACGGACCGTGAACCCGGCCCCGGCTCCGCTTGGTTGGCCGCTGGAGATAATCCGGGGCGCTGTTAAAAAATCACCGAAGTTTGAAAGGCTACAGTAAGACAATCCGCTTTGAAGAAAAATCATAGTATATTATGCAGATATGGATGTATAGCAGATTCAAAGTTGCCTATTCCATTTTTATTGTAGTCTTCACTCACATTGCCATGAACACTGAGATACTCGGCTCGCTTTGAAGTATATCACCACGTGACCGGCTCAACGGTTCACGGCCCGTGAGTGAGTGCGGAGTGGCTTGCCAATCGAGCCAACTAGTGACCACAAGTCTCGATGAATGCAGAATGGGCATATAAATCGTGGATTGGCCCCCAGGTGTTGGGTGAATTTGATCATTTGCACCCTTGTCGAGCATATTTTACTTCGCCCAGGCGACTTCTGCCAGAGCTGCCAAGATACAATTGCAAAGTATAAGCACTAAGTCATCTCCTGCTTAAAGATGACCGCCAGCAACCCCTCATATCTCATCATCGGTGCCGGTGTCTTCGGCGTTTCAACAGCCTACCACCTCATCCAAAAATACCCCAACGCTTCAGTGACCCTCGTCGACCGAGATGCATACGACGCCGAATCCCGGGTAGCCGCATCCTGGGATTGGAACAAGGTCGTCCGCGCCGACTACGACGACAAAATTTACTGCAAATTGGCTCTCGAGGCCCAAGACATTTTCAAATCCGACCCGCTCTGGCAACCGTATTTCCACCAGACGGGCGTCTACTGGAACTGCCGCAGCGACTATGCGCAAAACGTCATCAGCCACCACAA
The DNA here is from genome assembly GCA_024706585.1 of Penicillium simplicissimum. Classification (NCBI taxonomy): domain Eukaryota; kingdom Fungi; phylum Ascomycota; class Eurotiomycetes; order Eurotiales; family Aspergillaceae; genus Penicillium; species Penicillium simplicissimum. The sequence goes on from JAMZTW010000061.1 coordinate 2,961,229, forward strand.
AGAGCTCGGCCGCAATGACGATATCATTGCCCTGCCTGTTGCGGAGGCGCGGAAGCTTTATGGTGGTTTGTTTGAGAATGCTGATTACACTGGTGTGAAAGAGGTTCTCATTAACAGAGCTAGTGGCTGGGCTGCGGCTGGAGATGCTCTTCGCGCTGTGACGAAGAAGTGTCTGGAATTGGGCGTCAAGTATGTCACGGCTGAGGTTGCGACGCTGGAATTTGATGGACGGGGCTCTTGCACGGGTGTCAGGACGAAGTCGGGCCAGGTTTTGTCTGCTACGCATGTCATAGTCGCTGCGGGCGCTTTTACGCCTACATTGCTGGAGTGGAGTGCGGCGAAGAGTGGCAATGCAGGCCTTCGTGCTGGAGAGCGCATTTTGGCTGCGGGTATTACGACGGGGATGGCGCAGCTGGAGAAGGAGCAGTATGCCAAGTTTAAAGATATGCCTGTGGGCTTCCAGGGTTATACGCCCGAGGAGGGTAAGCTCTGCTGCCCATTTTGATCGGTATAAACAGAACGCATGATGTTAATCATTCTTCAGGCAAGCCATTCATTGGTAGCCTCCCGCCCACCAAGGATGGAGAGCTCAAGTGGTGGGGATCCAAGATTTTCACAAACACCCGAGAGGTTTTGCCGGGTCGATACATCTCTTCACCTCCGCCCACTCACGACTACAACCAGTGGAAGGTTCCCGGCCCTCTCAAACAGGATATCGTCGAGTCTCGGAATCTCTGGTACGGACCCGCAAGCGCGGACTGGAAGATGACGAAGCACCGAATTTGCTGGTGAGTACCTAGCTGCCTGAACATCGCTTCTTCACTTGCGAAACCGATCTAACTCTCAGAAGGGACGCCTTTACTACTACCTCTGACTTCATCATTTCCCCCCACTCTGCCTCCAAAGGCCTGTACGTCGCAACTTGCGGCTCATTCCACGGCTTCAAGTTCTTCCCCGTGCTGGGCAAGTATATCACCCAGATGCTTGAGGGCGAGTTGGGGCCCGAGCTGGTGGAGAAGTGGGCGTGGGATCGACGGCGTCCTGATTCTTCTCAGAATGTGGAGTATCCTAACTCTGAGATGAGACATCTCTTGGAGCCTGTGGCGAAGCTGTAGGGAACTTGTGGAATGAAGCGGCTTGGAGGGCTACATTGGGTGGGTATGGCTGGTATGGCGTGCATTTTCGTGATGTTATTGACGAATTATATGATTAAGATAGAGCAAGACTTTCTTTTCTCCTGATTTTGTGCATTGGTTGAGGTGTATATTCGTAGGTAACGCCGAGCGTGCTGGTCGATCCAAGTGACCGTGCTTCGGCTGAGCGATGGGGACACCGAACTTGCGTGGAAAGGAATGAATTGGGTGGTCACATTGAAATGGAATCGGCAAAATTGCAATATCGCCGAATATTTAACAGTTGAGGAGAAGTGACCTATCATCTTCCACCAAAGCAGCTGCGAGTTAGCGCACTCCAGATCCACGAGTGCGGGGTGATAGATACGGAATTATATCCGGTCGGAGTTGCGCCGAATGACACCATCCACTCAGCAAATGGCCATATATAAGCCTCCACTGCGAACAGGTTGCCAATGGACACAAATAACAATAATAGGCAATTGACATTCGCGGTAACTAAATCACTCTATCCTGATTCACCATGAGCACGCCCCAAGGCGAAGACGAATCCCCGCCAAACCAAGACTACGACCTCTCAACCCCTATCACATCAACCTCCGGTCTACGCCAGGGCCTAACGTCCTACGGAGACGCACATTTCTCTCTATTCCTCCGAAAAGTATTCATCAAGGCACTGGGCTACTCCGAAGACGCCCTTTCCCGGCCCATCATTGGCATCATCAACACATTCTCTGGTTTCAACCCCTGCCATGCCAATGTTCCTCAGCTTATTGAGGCCGCTAAGCGTGGCGTGCACTTGAATGGTGGGCTGGCGGTGGAGTTTCCTACGATTAGCGTTCATGAGTCGTTTTCACATCCGACGAGCATGTTTTTGCGGAATTTAATGAGTATGGATACGGAGGAGATGATTAAGGCGCAACCGTTGGACGCGTGTATTATGATTGGAGGTAAGCCAATACTCCTTTCTGGGTTATTTTTTTAGACGCTATTGAACAGGGGAAATCGTGTGCTAATCTAGTGGAGGTTGTGACAAAACTGTCCCGGCGCAATTGATGGGCGGGATTTCCGCCAATAAGCCCATCTTACCGTTGATCACTGGCCCAATGCTTCCTGGCAGTCATCGTGGTCAAAGAATCGGGGCGTGTACCGACTGTCGCAATAACTGGGCGGCATTCCGAGCGGGTGAAATTGATGTTGAAGAGATTTCTGCCGTTAACGAAGAACTTGCGCCAACGGTCAGTCGCTCTCGAATCCATTTAGCTTGGAGAACTCTTAATTAAGTGTATCTGCGAGCTTACACAAAGTCCAATCGATAGATCGGCACATGCGGCGTGATGGGAACAGCCAGTACTATGGCATGTATCACTGCAGCACTAGGAATGATGCCTCTTCGAGGTGCAACCGCGCCGGCCGTGTCTTCGGCGCGACTACGCATCGCCGAGGAAACCGGCGCAAACGCGGTGGCAGTTGCGAAAGCTCATCGAAAGCCGCAGGCGATATTGACCAAGGAATCATTCCTGAATGCAATCACCGTGTTGCAAGCGATAGGCGGATCGACAAATGCGGTTGTTCACCTATTGGCCATCGCCAACAGACACCCGGACCTGCAAGGCGTGATAACCTTGCAAACAATCGAAGAGATTGGCAAGAAGACGCCTCTATTGATCGACCTGAAGCCCAGTGGAGACAACTATATGAACGATTTCCATAATGCGGGTGGTATGCTGGCGCTGCTTCAAGTCCTCAGGCCATTACTTCACTTGTCCGCGAAAACAATTAGTGGCCAGACTTTGGGGGAGGTGCTAGATGCAGCCTCATCCAAGAGACTTTCTTTCGAGCAGAATATCATCCGGCCTCTCTCGAATCCTCTCCATCCTTCCTCCTCGCTAGCCGTTCTTTCCGGCAATCTCGCCCCCAACGGCGCGGTGATCAAGGCTTCAGCATCGAAATATCGATCTTTGCTCTCGCACACCGGACCGGCAGTGGTGTTTGAGAACTCTGCCGATCTTGCCCGTCGAATTGATGACCCTGACCTCCAAGTCACCAAGGACAGCGTGTTAGTCCTCAAGGGTATTGGCCCCATCGGCAATCCAGGCATGCCCGAGGCAGGGCTGATACCAATCCCAAAGAAACTGGCTGCCGCAGGGGTGAAGGATATGCTACGTTTGTCTGATGGACGTATGTCAGGCACTGCTGGGGGGACGATCATCCTCCACATCTCGCCCGAGGCAGCATTGCCCGGGTCACCGTTTGGTGTAGTCGAAACGGGTGACTTGATTACCTGCGATCTCGAGGGCAGAAGACTTCATCTTGACGTTTCAGATGAGATTTTACGGACTCGAATCGCGCAACGGAAGCAGATGCTAGAATGTGAGACTGGGCCAGTTCGAACACGGGAGCAGAGAAGAGGATATCGGGGGTTGTATGAACGGTCGGTGAATCAGGCGCATGAGGGGACTGATTTTGACTTTCTTACTGCCAACGGTGTTTGAGGTCAGTAGATAAGTATAGCGATAGAAAATAGCATAAGTGAACGATTAAATCTTCAGTTCGACGTCATGCTTGAGACAAAGCAAATCGCAGGGCGTGCCCTGAACCCTACCTTTCCAAATCGGGTTAAATCCCTTGCGCGCGCGTCGCGGACGCGTCTCCATCGGATAAGTCGATCATCAAACTCCCGGACACCGCGATACTACGAGAGGGGTTGGACATGCCCCCAGATTCTTCAATCGTGATCGTATTTTGGTTTACGATAAACTGAAGCGGGGGCCTTCTCATAATGAGCTTCGATCCCCTACGCCCTCGGGGTCGCCCCGCGCGTAAGTCGCGCTTCTGAACGTTCTGCAATGCCTCCTACTAACTGCTCAACCTAGACACCCCTGGAACGACGGTACTAGCATACACACCAGATGGACGACGCGTTATCACCGGCGGCTCGAACTCGGCAATTCGCATCTACACGGTGGATCAGGATGGAGAGCCTAAGACGGTCGATGGGAGTATTGACGGACATTTCGCGATCGGCGCTACGGTACGACCATATACAATTGAGCAGATAACGGCCGGGAAGACTAACATACCGAGCTAGAATGAAACAGTTCTTTTGGGTGCCGAGGATGGAACTGTCTGGTCCTACGATGCCGTCTCGGGGAAGATGGGAGGCCTGCTCGTCCGATGCGCTTTGCCTATAAGAGACATTGCGGTGTCGCGCGACGGCGTGTGGGCTGCGGTCGCGAGCGAGTGAGTATCTTCTCATCGTAAAACCTCCGATCTCAGACAGATACTAATGAGTTGACTTTAGTGAACTCACGGTCAAGATCGTCAAAATCGAGGACATGACACAGGTGAAGTACTTGCGGGAACAAGGGAAGGGGACGAAGCACGTCACTTTCGATCCCAATGGGCGCTACGTGACCGTTTCTGGAACAGATGGCATTCTATATGTCTACTCATTGAATCAAGACGAACCGGAGGTACTACGCAAACTCGACGGCGTGATCCGAAAGCTCGAGCCAGATGCGGAGGCGACAGCAAAGGCTGTCTGGCATCCTGATGGTACCGCATTCGCCGTGGCAGAGGCCACAAGGGACATTTCAATTTACTCGGTCTCGGAATGGAAGAAGGAGAAGAGCTTCGCTGGCGGACACAGCGGGGACATCACATCGCTGAGCTGGGCGCCCAATGGAACCATGCTCGCATCCGCAGGAGCCGATGGGAGAATTGTGCTGTGGGAAACGAAAACGCAGAGAATTCTCCAGCGCTATGACTTTGGAAACGTGTTGAACCTCGCCTGGCATCCAACAAAGAACTCTCTCTCGTTCACCACCTCGGATGGAGAACTGTTCATCTACGACAACTTCGTCCCCAAGGACCACGAGTCACAACTGCAGAAGCCCCTGCAGGCTGCACCGATCTTCGCTGGTCCCTTGACCGAGATCTCCAATAATGTGCCCCGGACATTGGCAGACCGCTCCAAAGAGATACTTCAAAGAGCACCACGGGCAGGCTCGCCTGACTCGCTCGACGATATCCTGGGCGACGATGATGAGATGCGTGATTTTGTTGACGACGATGATGGCGCTGGTTATGCGGAGGAGCTCAACCTGTTCGGCAAGCGCCCGAACGACCATCTTGATGACCTGGATGGGCCCGACAACAAACGGGTCTACTCGTTTTCCATGCAGCCAAAGGCTCATCCACCACTTCAGCCTGGTAGTACACCGTGGGCTGGTAACAGAAGATATTTGTGTATGTATAATTGGTCCTGACTAGGGTATATTCTTGCTAACATAGCCAGGCCTGAACCTGACGGGTGCCGTCTGGACAGTGGACCAAGAAACGCACCACACTGTGACTGTGGAGTTTTACGATCGAGAACTTCATCGAGATTTTCACTTCACGGACCCATATCAATATGACAAAGCTTGTTTGAGTAAGTTTAGAACGCAAGCTATGATTGTATCTTTTTACTGACCGACTCCAGATGAGAACGGCACGCTTTTCTCCAACAACCCATCAGACGGCAGCCCTGCCACAATCTTCTATCGGCCACATGAGACGTGGACTGCACGAGCAGACTGGCGTACCCAATTGCCTGAGGGAGAGATGGTTCGAGGTATGTATAAAATAATCACAATTAATACGGCCTCATGGTGCTGACCCCTAAAAGCTTTGGCTCTCAGCGAATCCTATATTGTTGCGGTGACGACAAAGGACTATGTGCGCGTATATACACTCTTTGGCACTCCGTTCCGAGTGTACAGACAGAAGAGTCAAGCCGTGACCTGTGCCGCTTGGCGAGACTACATCATGACAATTGGAAATGGACCTGTCGCGGCAGATGGCCGACATGCCACCTTGCATTACACCGTTGAGAATGTCAAGCGTGACGAGATCTGCCAGAATGAGGATGTGGTTGCCTTGCCCTCGGGAGCGCAGCTACAGAGTGTTTTCTTTTCAGACACCGGGGTACACTCTATACACGTCCATTTCACCTAGTGTCAAATGATCAATGCTAATGTTTGTGCAGGACCCTTGCGTGTATGACTCCACAGGTGTCCTGGTTGTGCTTCAACATTGGCGCACGCCCGGGCAAGCCCGATGGGTACCTCTGCTCGACACCAAGCAGCTTTCTCGACTTGCGGGCGGTCGCAAGGAAGAGAGCTACTGGCCCGTTGCCGTTGCGCAAGAAAAATTCCATTGTATCATTCTCAAGGGTGGAGACAAACACCCATACTTCCCACGACCTCTCCTCAGCGAATTCGACTTCCAGGTCCCTGTCTCCAGCAACGGGCCGAAGGATCCCAGTGAATCCGAAGATGCGGGTAATGACGCTTCACGATTCGAGGAGACCTTCGTGCGTGGTAACATTCTTCTCTCGCTATTCCGAGACCTCTTGTCCTCTACGAATGCCACGGCTAGCCAACGTGCCGAGCTGGCGCGAAAAGAGTTGGAGCTTGATAAGACTCTTCTTCAGATGCTGGCCGTCGAATGCAGAGAAGGTGAAGAGCGCGGTATGAAGGCACTGGAACTGGTGACTATGATGCATGATCGCAATGGCAAGATGATGGAGGCCGCTGCCAAGGTTGCGCAGCGCTACGGCCGGGGTGTTTTGGAGGATAAGATTCGGGATATGGCGGAGCGACGAGTAATGGGCATGGGTGATGATGATGAATTGGCTTGAGTTGGGGACTGGGCATTGTGATATAATGTTTCATGAGTGAATTGAATATGCGTGAATATCAATCGTATTATCAGTCTTATGATCACTTTGTCCTCCCGAACTGTAAATGGCATGAGTCCTTCTACATTGTATACAAACGCGTTGCGATTGGCCCGCAGAATTCCGGCGAGAAAACCGGGCGGAGATCTTAACTCTCAACTCTTCCCCTCTTCCCTCTTCGTTCTTCTCTCTTCGCTCTTCACTCTCTCCAACTATCCCCCCATGGCATGATCACACTTTCAGTCCCGGGCCCAACTGCTCATTGCAAGGCAGAATGCCGAAGCTGCCCTCGCACTCGCGCTCCCTTCGCCTGGCGCTGCAACTATCGAGAGCGGCGGGCCGCTCGGTCACTTCCTCGCCGCGGCGAACCCTCGCCCACCCACGCCATGGCATCCTGAATGATCCCTGGCTACCTGCGCCCTCTACGCTGCCTCTCCCCACAGCATATTTCTCGCCGACCCGAGTTCGGAAAGATCTGAATGGGGTAGATGGAGGTCCGGGGAAGAATGACCACAAGCCGCCAGATGAGCGGGTCTTGAAGCTTGGAAAGAGTGAGTATTCAACGCCTTTATCCTTCAGTCAATGTCACGGTGTTGCTCAATGGGTTTTTATAATTTACAGCACTACGAACCCTGTCTCCTCTTCTTCCGACAATTTTGTACAATACCCTCCCACCTGAAATCCTCGCCCCAAACGTCAACCTCCACCTCTTCCCGTCAACCCACCCACACCTCCCCACTGTCAAGGGTCGCACGCTTTACCGCGCCGCATTGTGGACCGTCCCCGTAGCGTGGAGCAGTGTCCCACTGGTCGGCAACGTCAAACTCCAGATCCTGAGCGAGCGCATCGTACGCGCGGGGACAATCCTCGACCCAAAGCACGAAGACCAACATGACTGCGGCGACGAGCGTCTAGTCGTACGGTGGAGGACCGAACCGCGCACAGATAGCCGGCCATTCCACGATACGAAAAAGTCATCCGCAGCGCAGCGCGACAGCTCAGACTCGTCGCAGACGTCTAAATCCGGATCGGGCCTCACGCCGGGACAGAGTCACCTCTCGTCATCCACGAATGGGACGAACAGGGGACTTAGCGTACTTCTCGGCGGCGAAGAACCTATTTTCAAGCTCTCGAAGGAAGGACAGTTCACCGGCCTGTTCATTTTCTCGTTCGATGAGAAGGGCCGCATTTTGACGCATACTATTGAGCATGCTGATGAGGCGGATGGCTGGGACCGGACTTCCAAGTTTGTCACGTTGACGGACTGGCTTATTGGCAAGGCGCGTGAGTCTCTTGATCCAACGCCGAATCCGGGGCTGGCTGTGTCGTGTGAGGACTATGGGTTGGCTCCAGGTCATACCGAGTATCGTTCTCGGCATCCATGAGTTTGCGAGGAGACTTGCTGCTTGCTTCCATGCATTTGCTCAACGGTATGCCTCCAAGTGGGCATTATCCGAAGGATACGATCCGTTCTCACCTATTATTGCAGAGCTTACGTTTCCATGGATCATTTTTTTGCAGAAAGTGGCCTCTGAGAGGAAACTCCATAATTGGCATAATGTTTGTACTACCACTCCGTCTCTCTTTTTATTCGGGAAGGGCTTTGACTGGATCACGGAGGTTGCAGTCCTTGTCTTTGTTTCATCGCCGCTCTTGTTTTATCGTCAATGTGTACTATACCCTCTGTCTGATATCTTGCTTCAATGAGCATTTTCAATCTTCGACAATAAGTTTGTCGCCGAAAAGGAGTAACGTACTCGTACTCGGAGAACAAGTAGCGTTTGCAACCCTCAGACGCAATATGTTTTTGGACCTTGTTCCTCAATCTATACATTGCCATTTGCGGCCTCTACCTGTATACTACACCCTCAACGTCATCTTCACCTTCACATCCTTCGCAGGCTGAAAAGTCCCCCACGACGTCCAATTCTTCGGAACAACCAAGCCACCCCCATCAACAGAACTAATATCCCACATCGAAACAATGCCCGCAGTAAACGCCAGCACAGCCCGTTCCGTAAGAGCATTATTCTTCGGCCCGTATAATCCCTCCGCGAAAGGCGCAAGGCTAGCAGCACTCGCCCGCTTCGCACCAGACACGGTATCCGTCACAACAAACCGGAGAGGATCATATTGATCGGGATTCGAGAATCGCTGCGCGTCATGCTGGTACACGCCGTGGGGCATGAGGACTGTTTCGCCCTTGCGGAGTGTATATGTCCGCGGCTGGGCTGCGTCGTCCGCAGATTCAGCGAGGGACATGTCTGCTTCGAGTTGGCGGAAGGATATCCCCGCTGAGTGCAGGCGGATAGACTCGTAGTAGCATGCTTTGAGAAGCGGGCACGAGTCGAGGACCTGTTCAAGGTCGATGTCCAGTCTGGGCGGCTCTTCGATCGGGAAGCCGGTTTGCTGGCGACTTGGCCGGGAGGATTTCACGTGGGGAGAGATTTCTTCGCGGATGTCTTTTAGCAGCGCGCTGTCCGCGGCGATGTGGGCGATGGTCCAGAATGTCATTTTCGAAGAATACTCGATCACGTCCCAGTACAGGGAGAGATTTCCGGCCGCGCTAGCGCTGGGAGAGAGGTTCAGTTTGCGGAATGTCCTCATGCGCTCTTTTACCAGCTCGGATACGTCGTCGAGATCGCGGAGTTCGATGCCCGGATCGATACCGTCGTCCCAGGCGTTGAAGGCCCGGTAGAAGATCGACATGATATGCAGGAGGCGATCCCGGGCGGGAAATCCCGAGGAGATGTTCGGAGTTGTGGGTATCCAGCGACGCAGGCCGATAAACAGTGGGACAAAATTCTTGTCCATGGTCCATAGATCGCTGAGGAAAAGGGGGAAATTCTCGACAAATGCCTCGCCCATGAGTAATGTGCTCAGGCTGTGTCCCACGAAGCCCCGGATGAGCGCGAATAGTCTTGCTTCGCAGGTTGATTGGTTGTCTTCAGACGTGGAGACGTGGCCGTCGCGTTCCCACTGAGACTGGTCGACTGGGCTTCTGCTGAAGCTTACCAGGCTTGGGACAGTGCGCTGCAGCAATTTGATCATCGTGATCGATGCGTCGCTGATGAATGATTCCTTGTTCATGAATCCGGTTACATCGTCGCTGACCTCGGCGTTTCGGGCTAAACGCAAGTTGCGCGTGAGGCTGCCATCGCCAAAGACGTTTTGAAGGGTGTGATCGAGTAACGGGGCGCTCGATGCATCCGCTGAAGAAAGGATGGTTTTCATAATTGATGGTGAGGCTACGGTACTGTGTGTCTCGCCGCGTAAGTAGATGCCATATACGGACTCACCCATAGAGTCACTGGGTGTCATCTCATTAGCATTTCGTGGCAAAGCTTCTATGACCTGTATGCGAGACAAACCGTAATGACCCTAGAAGTCCCACATGATCCCAAAGAAATGAAATGCCATGGCCTATCCATGGAAGCCAGTAGGGTGCTAATTTTGAGGTTCGGGGCTCTGCGGGATCATCGACACGCTGGCGACTTTGCAGGCCTGAGATGAGGCGGGTCGCGATGCACGAAAATATAAAGAGAGCAACGATCGTGGTCCATGTGAGTTCAGATAGGCCATCTCTCGCGGCTTGGATCAATCCATGCACGGAAATGTTGTATGGCGCCATTCTTGTGATTGGCGTAATTAATGGGCAATGGGATAGGGAAACAATGTTGGTGTCGGACTTTGTGCCTCCGTACCCCATCGACTTGGAAATGAGTGTCAGAATATTGGCATTGACTCTTGAATTGTGTTTCTGTTTCACATGTTCAAATAATCGCCGGTCGGGTTTTCTCTGCACGATATGAGGTAGTCGCCTGAAGCGGGTGTGCTGTTTCTTAGCTGAAGATTCAGCTGGAAGCTGTAGCCTTCACCGCCTACATTCTCCATGAGAGTCGTCACCGACATCAAGGATGAGTGTTTCCCTCGCGTTCTACAAACCTGTCGGGTCAGAGGTCGAAATGTGGAACAGCAAAAGAAAAGACTAAATTACACATCCTCGGATGGACTGCTTAGTTGAAGATGCATCTATGTACAAGACAGATCGATGAGAGATATCCCCGTATTGTGTTCAAGCTCAAAATACTACACCAAGCAACGCTGACTCCGCTCATTTCTCGCTTTGCAACATCTTGGTCAGAGCTGCACTGTCATGCTCGTACTTGAGGATCTTAGTTTGCGATCCCTGAATCTTGCGCAGAAGCCAATCAATGCGAGACGCCAGTTCTTGGGGTTGCTTCGGTAGCGAGCCCAGAACCTTCAACTCCTCTTCGTACTTGCTGATGCTCTTGTTCTCCTGGCCGATGAGTTTGCCGAGAATCATTAGGTCAAGGCGACCCTCCAGCGTTTTGTTCTCAACCAGACGCTGAAATGCGGTGTGGTAAACGGGCTTGCCGGGCTTGATCCATCGCGGGAAGCCCTTGACCGAACCGACGGAGATAAGTTCAGCTTGCTCCAGGGCTCGCAGGGCCGCCTCGCCGCCGTCTTTGAACAAGTCTGAGAGCAGGACTTTGTTGTAAAGAAGGGAACCATCTTTGGCATGGGCAAGCGTTCTGATCAAGTGCCAAGCTTGTTCCCGGGTCCACTGAGGGTTTTCAGTCTCGGATCCGAGAATGAAGATCTTGAGAATTTCCGAGACCGACTGGTCGATGATGCGGTCAACCGCAGCTATACAAAGGTCAGTCGACGCCTGCAATTGCGATCGAGAATGATCAAACCTTGAGGGGTTTCTCCAGCCTCGATCCGATGTGCCATGAATTCGAGGTCGGTAATACGGCCTCCCAAGACCTGAATGCAGTCGTCCAAACCAGCCAGATTCCGTTTCGGTTTTTCTGCCTCGCCACCAGTGCCACCATCTGCTTCTGTGTCGAGGTGGCTTAGTACAAAGCGACGTCCCACTTCAGGGGAACAGTCACCCAGGCTAATAGTCCGGAAGACTTGGTTCGGAAGAGCTTTGCTCAGCGGCTTCGAATAGGAAGAGTCCGTGGTGAGGAAGATGACATGGGCGATATTCGCAGTCGTCAAGCCGGCCGCCCACTCGGTGAGCTTATCAAGAACGATGTCACCTGCCGAATCGTACACAAAATTCTCAATGACCACGACAGGCCTCTTTTCGGGGTGTGCCTCAAGATATTCGTCGTCGCTGATCTTTGCATCCTTATCCTCCTTGCTACGACTCTCCAGTGCAACTCGTTTCAGCGCAACAGCCGTGTTCTGCCAGATCTTGCTGAGTTGTGCATCCAAGGTCTCGCTGAATCCGGCCTTGACACCGATCATTCCCTGTGCGGCCAAATCGACCCAACTGCTGATACTGTTCATCCAGGAAAAGACGGGCCGGTAGCCAACCTGAGCTGCAGCTCGAGCAATCTTGGCAGTGTCACCTCGGGCGTCCTGAAGCTGCTGGCAGTCAATGACCACCTTGTATTTGCAGTCTTTCAGAGCCTGCTCCAAAACCAATTCTCGCTTTCCAGAGCCACGAGGTCCATGTATGACGATGAAAGTTTCCACAGTCTCGGTCAACCATGCTTGCAGCTGCGAGATATCACCTTGACGGTCTTCCCAAATGGCTGCCAGACCTCGCGGATCCGTTCGGCGGTTGCCAAAGTACTTGATGTTCGCTTTGCTGACTTGTTTGCGAATCCATTGGATGACAGGGTTATCTTCGGTATGAAGCGTGGACTTGATCTTCATCTTGACGAAGAATGTACGGACGGGGTCGAAAATGATCACCGTGATTGTCGCCACCAAGGCTGCTATAGCAGGAATCACGAGGCGGGGGTGGTTGACGATCCAATCCTTGATCATGGTGAACTTGATCTTGCGCTCGTAGTTAATCTTAAAGCGCGTCCCAGTCTTGCCACCTCCCTCTGCCTCGCGTGCCACAAACCCATGCAGGCAGTTCCTTGCCATCATCGCGTAGCGAGGTCGGCTAAACCGCAAAATGGCATATCTCGGCTCGATCTTCGAATCGGCAGGCTGGGGGTGGATATCCAGCAGCTTTCCAAAGGGGCGGAACAGGGTATACACAGCCTCCTGCGTCAATTCAACAGCCTTGCCTTCCGCAGAGTCTGGCAAGAACTCAACCTTTAAGGACTGGCTGGGGATCCTTGTGAGATCCTCTATCCAGGGTCTTCCTTGTACCAGCTCTATTTCTGCGGTCTGCAATGGATTGTACCAAGGTCTTATTGGATTCTTGGTTAGATGCTCCTGCGCGGCTGCCCGAATGTCCTCGTCGTTCATATCAGGCTTTCGAGAATATTTGATGAATGCACCGCCTTCTTTGTACCGCGGAACGACTTCTTTGACTTCTAGGCCAAGACTGGTGGGCAGAGCCCGCTGTGCAATAATTTTCGGATCCGATGCCGCGAGATCAGGATTGTTGACTCGTTTGAAGATAGCCTCAAGCGGTTGTATGTGACTCAGTGGACCCCGCAAGAACCACTGCAAGTGATACGGAAAGATATCTGGTTGTTGGTTAGCAAAAGAAGCGAATGCTCCAAAAACAGATTGAAACTTGCTGTTCAAGTATAGAATGCCTTCATTCTGGTCGAGCTTGATATGTCCCGACCGGATGGCTGTCGAACGTGTGCCGACTGGTGAGGTTCGTCCGAGTGGTGCAGCTCTCCATCCCAGGCTGGAAGGGTGAGAAATCCGGCTGGCATAGCTCCATGATGAAGCCCTTGCCGCCGGATGAGCTCTCGCAATGAATGCAGGCCTCATCTCAACTATGGCACATTTGGCCAGGCACAGGAGTTGGAGAAGATCCGGGTTTCGTTCGATCGTCGGTGCATGACGTTACGCGCCGCGCTTATCGATAAGCCTTATCTATCTTTATCAGATAACCACGTGACACTTCTGGTTATCGTCGAAAACCGCGTCCGTTGTCTTTACGATCACAAGCCATTCCTCAGATAACCACCAAAATGGGCTGGCTATGGGGCTCAAATCCTCAAAAGGACGCGGCAAAAGTGACGCCTCCGCCAATCACGAATGCGCCTGAACCGACACCCCAGACTGCGCCGCCACCTAGGCAATTGTCCCCCGACGAACAAGCGGACCTCGAATTCAAGCAAATCCTCGCCGAGCTCCAACAAGCAGATGCCGAACTCTCTGGTAGTCAAAGACAAGGTCCGGAATCATTCGTTGGCTCAACAACCGCACCGGCCAATCCCGACACCAATGCACCCTTGGCACAACCCGCTTCCTCTATCGCCCCAGAATCTCTCTACGCAGACAGCATGTCCTGCCGGACAGCTTTCGATTATGCTTTCTTCTGCCAATCTTTCGGTGGTCAATTTGTCAACGTCTATCGCTACGGCGAATTACGGTCCTGCAGCGAACACTGGGACAATTTTTGGCTTTGCATGAAAACTCGCGGATGGTCGGATGAGCTGCGGAGGAAAGCTATCCGCGCGCACAACCAGAAGAAGGCTATCAAATACAAGACTGGGCCTAGCAGTGAGGATGTCTGGGATGTCCGGCTCGAGCCCGCGACAGATTCCTTCAAGGGTGATTTTGCGGCGCTCGAGAAGGAGATGAAGGCTGAGGAGGAGATGAAACAAAAAACTACATGAGGAACCTCGGGGTGGTCTCTGTTCTTGTGAGACCATGTCAGGCTCATCTCATGCGTTTCTGCTGTGTGTAAATTATACCTGTTGTTTTGCTCGGGATTTGTACAATATTTTGATACACTGGAAGTCTATTGATTTCTCCTCTCTAACATAGCTAGTAGTCTAGCCTATCTTCTAATTTGAGCCTAACTAGACCTCAAATCTGCAGCCAGTCGCCTGTAAATGACCGGATAGCTTCCTAGGGACATCAATCTATGGGATTGATAGCCCTCGTTGATAATTGCGCGGTTCCAAGGCGACCTCCGTTTTGTGGGCTTCCTCCTTATGCGAAAGTTATGCCTGGGTTATTAGGTGGGAGCCCATAACTGGGGAGCACTTGACTTGTCCTAGAACTTGCATTGAATCCACGCCTACTCTTTGTTTCCTGGGCCAAAAGGAGGTCGCTCACTTTGGAGATGACGGCCAGTAGGAAGTATAACCACTTTAAAATCCAGGCCTCGGGAGAAGGAGATACCTTTAGGGAATCTGTACCAGTCTACGTAGATTATTGGATAAGTATTCTAACGGATATAAAAGGTAACCTTTTATATTATACCGCTTATAGGCTCTGTTAAGTCACTTTTGCCTAGGTAGTTCAAGAACGCACTAATGTATAATGTGGTATAAAGAGCGTCATTGATATATGGACAACAGTGGCCAACTTATTTAAGGAGAATTGTACTCTTTTCCTCCGCACGAACGCCGAATGAGCGCATTCATAGGATGCAAAGTCGATTCCACAATAATTAGGAAAACGGCGACATCTTGAACCCATCAGCCCCCTCAGTTCAAATAAGAGCTATATACAGGTAGAGACAGCAATCCTAGTTCACGTCACAGGTTTATCATATCTCTAGACCAGAGCTTGGTGATGATTCTGAACACACATCCAGTATTCGAACATATTGAATATTAGTTTTCTCAAATAACCCACAGAGGAGTGGTGTTATGAACCGGCCCCTGATTCATAGCATCACATCCTACATAGAAGAAACATTGCCTGGGCTGACAGAGACATTGGGATTCACATCGCTACTCTTGTATGCGGTGCATGCCCAAATCACTGGAGAATACTTAATTTCTCCAGACTCCTTGGTTATCAACGAGCCGTCTGAGGAAGATTGTCTGGTCGTAGTTGCTGAGGAATCCGTACACACATCCTAGTTCTTACATGGACTGTATTGGCTAGGCGAGAACCTTCCTCAAGCTATCCCCTTGGTAGTAGTGTTCACTAATATTGTGATCTCGAATCCAGGGCACCTTAAGCTCCCCAACAACTTTCAACTCGTGATTTTCATCCATTAAGATCACATCAGGTATACCACTATAAGTGGACTGTATGCATCTGAAATCTGCGAAGCGCATGCCCATTGATTGCGAGTTAAAGACCGCGTTCATAGTGTCGCCGAAGTATTTATGGAAGCGGCCTTGCACGCCATGCTCGTCCCCAACCACGACGTTTCCATATGTGTAGGGGCCCCTAGTACGGAGGCTGAGGCCTAGGCACCCATTCCGCCAGGCGTAGCTTTCGTGCATACTCTGCACGGCACTCAAAAAGCCTGGCCATGGGCGAAGATCTCCCATAAACCTGAGATCGTGTAAGGCGCTTGATGCCGTGTGGTATGGGCCTAGTTCGAGCTCAGGCGCAGCAGATTCGACTAATGTCTTCGGGCCAATATGGACTGCGGGACGGGGCATCTCGGCAAATCGGGTTATATTATGACGAAAGCTATTGATTATTTCTTAAGTTAGCAAGTCATCTAATATAGATCATAGAGAGCACGTACGGAATAAGCCAAGCAGCGAGAGATTAGCTTGAAGGCTGAGTCGGAGCGAATCACGAAGAGAGAAAATGGTTCGAGAGGATCAGAATGTTTGTTGACTAGGGACGAGGGAACGCGTATCTAAGCACAGACTGGGCTTGACTCATCTAGGGGAACTACTGACAAACTTGGCAAACATGACTTCCTAAAGCTATCGCCACATCTCCGGCTCCCCAATTCGAAGCTGCTCCAGAATATCCGTAACTGCCGCGAACACAATCCGCGGAGAGTTCCTCTATCCATCAAAAGAGCGTAATACATTCCGACCTTCGACCCGTGAGAATTTCCTATTGCACACTGCCGCCGAAAATGAGCTCGAGCTTCTATTTTGTGACTTTGGAGGTTCAACAAACGGAGAGATAAACGGTCGGCATCTCCCCGATTTAGGCTTTTATAACCCTTACGATCCGCCGGAATTGACGCCTGGAACGGACATCTTCCACAGCCTTGGGTATATTTACTACACAATAATGACTGATCATTGGCCCTATAGGCCTCCAGGTCTATTTAAGTCTCCGGATAAGTACTATAGAGAAAAATAAAGAACTGATTGACGATCTATTTGCACATAAAAAGTATCCGGTTGTTGACGATAGCAAGCTAGATCGGTCGCCCGACGATGCTGGACGGGAGGATACTCTGATCTGAGGGCGCTTATCGAAGACCATAGCTCGCAGTTAAGGTTGTGGTGCAGGAAAGGAAATAATGTAATTTTAATGCAATTCGCGAAGAATCCTATCAACGATATCGAGCTCAACACAATGTCATCGGAAATAATCGTTTGTTTGAAACTTGCGGCGACGTTCCTAATCAGGACTAGTCTCCGGAGATCGCCCCGCTCCGCAAAGCTTGGCGCTGCGCCTAGTCATGCCCGCTATTATGTGGTCATTCGTTGCTCTTTGCTTTCCTTACGCCTTCTCATACCCTCATAAATCTCGTTGGCAGAACCCCCCAGACTTTCGAGCTGTTTTTCCCACTTTTCCTACCCCTTCCCAGGTTCTCATCTTCGCATCAAACACCATGGCACCGTCCGCGAGAAAAACGGACTTCGATGCTCAATTCCTCGATCGCTTGACCGGGACTAAGGTCACTACCTATTACGACATCGACCCCCCACAAGAGCTCTCGGTCGTCTCCCCTGCCTCGGAGGCACCTGTGCCACTGTCTGCGGATCCCCCTCCCGGGGTTTCCCCCCCTCCAGTTTCATTTACTACGGCCTCACCTCCTCCGGTCTCGCATACTACTACCTCACACACTACTGCCCATCATACTACAGCATCATCTGCTACAGAACGTAGCATTTCGTTCCCTGGCTCCCCGCCCCCGAAGGTCTGCCTCTCGTGGATTATCACGGAAAAGCTTTCCGAGAGCGCACTCTACCTCGCACAGGACCAAGTCAATATGGGTGCTGGGCCTCCTAGGACAGTTGGTAAATTCCTATGCCACCTAGAGGAGGACCCGGCCCAGATAGCTTTTATGCGAATCTACTATCAGATTCCTGTTACTGGGACTGAGCACGCTAATTTAGCCACTCGAGCTCAGCAGGGCCGTCCTGGCAGGGTCTGTGGTGAACATGAAGCGTTTAAGGTATTGATGAGGCAGGGATGTAGCGTTGTTCCACGTTTCCTTGGCTACGACGAAAGGATGCAGGGGCAAAATGATCTCGTACCTGGTGGCTTTATCAAATATGTTGTGTGGGAAAAGGTCCCTGGGGAGTCACTCACAGAGGAATTCTTCTGGAGCTTGGACCGCCCTACACGTGATGATATCCGTGCTAAGTTTCGCGCTGCCTTTGAGTAAGTTTTGGAGCCCAGAAAACTAGATCACGAATCCTAACACGACCAAAAGAAAGCTACTAGGTTGTGGTGTAGTACCACAATTGCCAAGAATTTCCAAAATCATCTACGATCATTCTACTGGCGATATGTACGTTAATGATTCCCTAAATGCTGACAGAATTTGCTGACAATTTTCAGCCGCATTTCGGGGTTTAAGCGGGGATGGCCAATCCTTGACCAACTTGAATGGTCAGATACCCTTTACGTTGCTTATGCACTGGCTGGGTTGCCAAAAGGGGACCGGGACTGGGGTCAGCACCCGGAAAATTGGGACTGGTGAACATTTTGAAACTCGGCAATCATCCGATAGATACACTGAATCTTTAAACCATCGTTGCGCCTCAAGTCGAGTCGGACAACCCGGATAATTGTCGTGGTATTGGGGTGCGAGGTGTAGCATGAAAAACTCCTTGATGTTAGAGCTCTTGTCTTCTTGGTCGCACAGGAAGCCCCAGTAAGCCCCAGTTTTCACGGCCCCCTGACTCTTCGTCGTATTCCATGCAAGTTGGCACTTTGTTTGAGAGCTCCCCAGGAAGTTCTCCTGGCCATCGTCGGATGATCTTGGGAGGCAGCCATTCTGGCGCAGAGGAATAAGCAACCCCTGTATGAATATAACAAAGTGTCAGTTTAGCTGAGAGTAAATCAGAAATACAGAGCCAGTATACCTGTATAGGTCATCCCAAAATCGACCCCTACAACAATATCGGGAGACCATCCATCTAGCCCATCACCCTGCCCCTTGATGATCAAAACCTCCTTCTCGGACATGTCTATGCGTAGAGGTCACCAACTCTGGGCTCGAGAACAAGAGGACCCAGAGAACTTTGTTTATTTCAATGAAAATTAATACTAGAAATGAACTGCGGCAAAAATTAAAAGGCGATTTGTTTATATTAAACCCCGTCTTTCAGATTAAGTCCACTCTCCGGCCGCCCCTGACAGGGTTCTTCGCCCCATCACGCTGCGTAGAGCTGCAGGAGGCGCTCGACTAAGTCGATAAGCCTCACTTCTGATACGGAAATCGCCTCACCCCAATGACCCCATACTGTACCCTAAATACGTTACATCTCTCCTTTGGCCACCCTAGGAAATGCCCCACTTGAAAGTCTGCAGATCCGGCCGAGGCCCTGACGACGACGTTGGCTGCGGCATGCAGATCAACCGTAAGCACTAGCGACCACTACACTAGTGGATGAGACGCTCCGAGAGCCAGGACCCACTGGGGCAGTGTGTTATTCCTTGGAATGCTTGGCCTGCTTTAGAATTGGCACTAGGATGCAGAGTACTAGTAGCTTTGAAGCAGCTGAATATATTGTATACTTTTTGGAGTTAGATGCCTAAATGAGATACGATTTGGGATGGTTCCATTTTGCGACATTTATGGACCTATATGGTAGCAGAACAAATAGCTTAGGTTCATCCGGCATTCTCCAACAATTGCTAGCAGTTCCAGAGTAAAACGAGTGCATTTGATGAGGTGAGGTGGTTGACAAAAGATACGATGGGACGGGTCGAGGCCAGATATTCCAGACGGCCTTTCGGTACCGTGTTCATTTACTATTGTGGGTATCCAAGTGCATACGACCACAGGGCGTGGAGAACAGGGCTCCCCGTCCGTTCAGACGTACTTAAGCCCTATGCCAGCCAGTCAATAGTGAGGCGGGAGACTAGGTGCAGGTTCTTATATCCGTGTCCACTCTCTTCTTGTGATTTTCGCGGGGATAAGTGGTAACCCTCGCTTACGTCCTCGCAACCGCTTTGGCTTTTGGGTAGACTAATCCTTAATGCCTTGGCTATCTCTTTAAGGGCGTAGTCGATATTCCGAGCAAAGGTGTAAAAATTAATGATTGTCGGATAAGGAACTCCATCTTCGATGGGTCCTTGTTGACAAACAAGACGTATGTGGGTGTTATAGAGAGGATCCCTCCAAGCTACTGCCTGCGGCCTGGTTCCCGCCGACGTTATTCCCCGGCCGTGTGCTAATTTGAAAAATTGTCAAGAATCGAAGCCATCCCTCACCTTGCTAGCTAGACAACACTCACAATATTTCAACCTTCAACAACAATCTTTGCTGATTTCGATATTCCTAGGGCGTCTAGATAAGAGTCTACAGATTGATCTGCACCTGACATTTCTGCTACTGCCGTGGTACTCAAACCGAGACTTCTTGATACGTCAGCGGGATAAGTGAAAGAAAAAAAGACAAACAAAAGTTAAGGTACAGTTTCTTTCTTCCCGGTATTTGATTTGTGTGCTAGCATTTCCAGTTATCCGTTTAGGGAGGTCCGACGACAGACTGACCGAGACAATTGGCATTCACGCTGCCGGAGATGGAAACTCCTCTTTAAGTAATATGACAGTAACAGAGATGTCGGTGTAGAGCAATCTGGCGAACCTTATACAGAAGCTCTGACAGTCTCGTCGTCTTTACTGCTCTAAGGAGGTAAAGGAAAGTGGATATGAGACTGTAACTATGGAATTGAAAGAGGCCTGCAATGACAAAAGCTATCATATGGCAGTAAGCAGCGGTCAAGTAGACCGATCAGTGATTTCGTGGTGCGATAGTGCATGGCATCGTCGCATCTGAAGACCCAGGAAGACTCATCCACTGAAGGCTCCCTCCAACCTGCCGCTTCTCCTCAACATAGACGGAATGTATGGAAGGCCAACCTATGAAGAGAGATACATCAAAGTCCGGCCGGTCGTCACCTCTCCCACACTCCCCGGCTCCACATACTCCGGAGAGCCACGTGTTTAAAGGCACTGCGAGTACCACGCATTCTGGTAGTGGCAAGTTCCCGAAGCGCAGCAGTTCGGCCCAGACCAGCCACTGCCGCCGCATTGGCCATAAAGGGCAGAGCACTATTGTGATTTTCTGTCAGCTCGTCAAATTTCAAGTGAAACGTTAAGGATCTACTTACACTCCCAGTTGAGCCACTAGAGCTACTGGTGGTAGTAGTAGAACTACTGGTGGTAGTAGTAGAGCTACTGGTACTGCTAGAGCTGGTAGTACCTCCAGAGGAAGAACCAGCAGAAACGGTGATAGAAGAAGAACCAGAGCTTTCGTAACCCTCGGTCGAGAGGATCTGGTAGTTGAATGCACCCATATTCATGCCAAGAGCAGCCCAGGCATTGAAGTGGTTTGCTGTCGTGACGGTACCGCTGGTCCGCTTGCTCTGCCGGATGGACCAGTACTGATTGAAGGTGGCAGTGCCCTGGATGGATGGCTGGTTGACTTGCTGGTGCTCGTAAATGTCGTAGGTTGCGCCATCACTGGTGACAGTTCCTTTATGGGTCATACTGCTGCCCGGGTTGTAGTCTCCGTAGCTTTCCATGATGTAGTATTCAACCAGAGGACTAGTAGTCCAGCCGTAGACGGCAAGATAGGCATTTCCATTAGGGTTAAAGGTGCCAGAGAACGAGATAGTCCTATATAACGAAGTATCATCTATTACTAAAGCTATTCATAGATATATCTTCTTTAGCAAGATCGATCTTAACTTACTGGGCACTGCCTGGATTCCAACCCTTTCCGCAGGTAAAGTCACCGCCATTCTGGTTTGCCCAACTAACGCTGTACTGACCACCAGCGCCGTTGGTGTAGTCGACAGTTCCGGCACCGTTAGTCCAGAAGGAATAGTAGTACCCATTGTTCGTGCCTGTTTGCGACGTTGTGATCGTCTGACGCTTCGAGAAATCGCCAGACATATCACCAGGCAGGGCCAAGGCGCCCGTAATAGAAAGGAGGCCGAGGGCCAAAGACGAGAAAGACACCATCTTGATCATAAATCTTGTTGAAGGTGATGCAAGAAGTTGCCGTTTCAAAAAGCGATAGGTGTCCGCATTTATACCTTTGAAGCCATGACTACTCTACTGCCTTCAGGTTCCAGTAAGAGGCAAAGAAGTGGTATCCACAGATTTTGCCGGCGGCTAATATCTCAAAACCATATCGAGTCATCTTAAGGCGTCAAAAGCCTAAGCTAGGGGGGTGACGATGGCATTATCTTGTGGAGCGAAGTCATATTGGGAACTTAGCCCTTGAAAGCTATAGCCTAAAACCGGGACTCCTGAAGAAACGGCGTCCGTCACGAATACGGCAATCGCAGCGCTAGCAAGCGCCACAGCATCCTCAAATGACTAATAGTAAGTAAGGAAGTAAGCCACTCTAGCCACTGGCCAGTACGCTAGTCTCTGCAACATTTAGCAAGGTAAACTTTGAAATCGTCTAAAGATCCGGGGAAGGGCTTTTTCTGCACTACCCCGCTTCGTCCTCAAGAAGCGGCTGAATCTCGCACTTAACGAGAGCAAGGTGCAATGGGAAAGGCCATGATGCAGATCGCGGTTCGTAAAAATCGACAGCGCGTCCGGTTAAAGACGACCACACACTTGAAATTGGAGGGTACCTCGAATGTTTCGGCTCTGAAGGCTGAAACAGGAACCGGCCCGTGTTGCTTGTGATGCGGGGTCCTTGACCCGCAACGGATCTATCAGTCTAAATTGCAGGGTTTGGCTAGCATTTTCTGTCTTAGATCTGACGCAGGAAGCCCCTGATCCCTTAATATTAAAAACGCGCAATATGTTTCAATCATCTCCTTTCAAATATCAGTACCTCTCGATTCTTAGCAATGAAGGGGGAGAAGTGTTAAGTGTATCTGAAGCGGGAATTGATCGAAAGTCTTCTCGTACCACCCAAGCCCAAGACGGTAGCTCGGCATTGTTTAAGCAAGTCTCTGTCATAGTCAAGCTTTGACTAGGTCGAAGGTGCCGGGCAATGATTGAGAATAGTTGACATGAGCAAATAAGGTAGATGATACAGGAGCGACATCCAGGAATCACCTCAGGCCCGATTCATATTAGCCGGTCGGCGAACACGTCCTATATGGATATGCCGATGAGATATTGGTTCCTCTGGTGGTGTCACAGCGTTCGCTTACTCAAGACAGCTGGTCAGGGTTCTATCACCCATTTTCACCGCATACAGTAGCATCGAACATAGATTACTCCGAGGTTTGCCACCCACTCACGTTCGTGATACTTAGAAATAGAAGTGGGAATGGATAACATCACAAAGAGTGTTCTCTAAATAACGAGGTAATTATGAAGACATACAATGTTCAAAGTTGCCCGAGGAATAGGCATTTCAATTGTATAGTCATGATCAGATTGGGATAAGGCTCATGGGCTCATAGACACGGAACGATTGAAGAAGGGCATTTAAGACAGGTGAAATCTGGGATTTCAACCTCATGGCAACGAGTGACTATACCCACAGGATTAATTAACATCTTCGCTCAGGTATGAACCGACCACCCGTCCAGCTCACAGCCATATCCACCCCAATATCCAACCAGATCCCCAAACCCATCTTGATCATCCCATCACTCTCAGAGCATGGATGAAGCACAGCAGAGCATGCACAAATCACGCCTTATCAACCGTATATCTCCCACTCCACGCTCGAATCTTCTTCCCCCAAATAAACACCGGCACACCCAACAACCCCAGCGCAGCAGTCAACCCGCCAAACGTCCCAAAAGCCCCCTCATACCCATTCCGCTCAATAAATGGCTGAATTCCATAACTAACCCCAAACGAGATAAACCCCCGGAATGCACAGATAATAATCAACAACGGACTCGCCCGCTGCGGATAACTATCCAGCAAATACGTAATCGCCACGATATTCGCCCCGACAAAGGTGAAGTAGTACGCCGCCACGGCCCAGACGTACACGAACCAGTGGTAGGAGGAAGGGTTTGCAGCGCCGAGCCCGTACAGGACGGCTGTGAAGGTGCCGATGATGATGGGCAGGATGAGCGGGAGGAGGCGGATCTCGGGCTCGTGGATGCCGTTGCGGCGGTTGGCGAACCAGGCGATTAGTTTGTCGGAGCCGAGGCCGAACATGGGGAGGGCGAGGAGGGAGGTCACAATTTGGCCGCAGTTGACGTAGCTGGCGGACTTTTGGGGCCAGTGGTATGATCCCGTTACGATGTTGCCGTAGGTTGTGCCGATAGCGATGTTGACACCGAGGGTTAGGCCATTGAGCGCCATGGCCCAGAGGACGTTGGGGAAGAGGAGGAATTGGAAGGATTGCTGGTGGAAATTGTTATACGCGAGATGATTATCACAATGGATGTCTGTATGTAACTCACGATGAAGGTCTCCATTCCCTTGCGCCATTCGGGCGAGCCCACCCACAGACGGAGATCGGAGCGCCAAGTACGAGCCTCGTAGGTGTCAAAGTCCAGAGGAGGTCTCTCGGTAGTAACGATGTGGCCTTCCTTGCCCACTGATGCTTCGTCCAGGCCCTCGGTAGACGAGTTCTCTTGGTACGATGAGCGAGAGCGGTGGTACTTTGTCTCTGGGACAAACAAGAAGGCTAGAATCAAGGACAGTCCAGAGAGACAGGCGCCGAGGCCGTACCACCACGCTGGGGTGATGGCTTCTGCGATAGGACTGGCGAAGAGAACGAAGACGGCAGTTGCGATTGTTTGGATAGACTGCTGGAGCATGAGGAAGGTACTTCGTTCGTGGAGGAAGAAGATTTCCTAAACGTTCAACGATATTAAATCTCGGTGTCTTATAGAATTCGAACATCAGAAGTTGCCATGGCTTACCTGAGTAATCATCGGCACGAGAGCCTCACTCTGGCCTGCGGCAAGACCGATGAGCATACGCGCTCCGAGGTGGAAGTCAAAGTTGTGAGCATACGCGCACAGGATGGCGCCGACAACCATGATAGCACTTGCGGTGAGTAGGACAATGCGCCGTCCAACTGCAATGGCCAATGGCATGCCAATTAGGTTGCCGATACCCCTGGCCAGGATGAGCTAATGTATATAGACACGTCAACAGAAGCATTACTCACATGGTCAATGTCGGGTAGGTCATGAGAGAGGTAATATCGGCATAGCCTTTACCTACTGCCACATAAGCTGGGATATAGAAGCCCAAGAGGCCGCCAAAACCCGAGACGAGTGACAATCCGATAGTGGAGACTGGACGAATTAGTACGCTTCTAGCTCCCAGCAGGACCTGTGGGGAGCTTACACAGAGAAATGGCAATTAAAACCATAGTCTTCTGCCATTTGGGCATGTTCAACGGGTCTGCCAAAGGGTTAGTCAATTAATACACGAGGACAGCTCTAGAACCAAGACAAACCACGGGGATCAGCAGTCGGGGTCGGAATATAGACAATAGTGCCCGCGGTGAGCTGGACCGTTCCACTGACAGTCACCTTGGACTTGGAGATATGAATCTCCTCACCAGGAGTTTCAACATTGACATTCTCCACATGGTCAGAGGGTGCTTCTTTCTCCATGGTACCCGCTCAGTCCAAAGCTGCGATGGGATGAGATGATCGCTCAACAGATTTGGGATGGAGAGATGACAGATGGGCTGGGGCGAACGAAGTGGAGTTTATAGGGCGTGTCAATGGTCGTCAAAGTTAGTCCATTGTAGGCTTGCACCGGTGCTCGGTGACTCTCTGCTGGTAGTCTTGTGGGCCAGCGCTGTTTCCCCGTGGGGGGGGGGGAGAAACCCACGAGTCTCGATTGAGTATACCGAGTCGTTGTCCACTGGCAGCCAGACGCCCGCCCACATGGAAAGCGAATCCCCCGCACTTTGTAGCCTCGGATTCTGTGGGGAGAGAGGGGATGAAGAGCGAGGGAGTTGAGATGGCGATGGCGAGGAGACTCGGCCAGAGATCCAGCCGAACCGAGCTGTCAAAGTCTGTTTTTAAGGTTCACCCCAACTACCGAGATTCGGGTCATCAAAGTCTACAATGGAAGTGCGAATTGCCGACTACTCATGTACCCTCACATGTTGTTGCCGAGATAGTGGAGAGTATCCATTGTGAATCTCTCATTTTGGGTGTATTGTTGTTATGATCCTGAAGTTTTGAGTCCGAGGAATGTACGAATCACACAATGACAATATCCCTGTACCTTCAACCCGCCAAGATGTTATGCGAGTAGGCACATGGCAATTATCCCTGAAAACAAGCTTGAGCAGAAGATTTGAAATTTCCTGTAAATGACTGCATTTTTCATTCCGAAGCGAAGCTATGTACAAGCGAAACCAGTCTACATTTCTACTCTCCCAACCTCACATTTCACGGCAAACACCATCTAGTAAGGCTTCACACCAGCCAGACGAAGAACCTGATCAGTGAGAATCGGTTTCTCAAACGGCTCAGTCCGGTACTTGGGGCAAACCTCTCCATTTCTCATAGGTTTCTCCTCGGCAGGGCGAATGTTGCTAGATGCGCGTTAGTCATGGTGACAGCCACTGGGCAGTTTCCGACCGGCAGACGCTTACCAGTGAGGCCAGTGAGTAGTTCCAATAAAATTATCAAAGCACTTCTTCTTCGCCGCCAACGCCTCCTCATCGGCAAACTTTCTCGGCGTCATGCAGATATACTGCACGTGGCGAATCTGCTCGCCCTCGGGCAAGCAAGCGTAGTGCATAGTGCGCGAGTCCCAGAGGACAAAGTCACCAGGCTCCATGTCAATTTTGACCAGCTCGCAGCCTCGCTCCTCGAACCACTTGATGTCCTTCTCGCTGAAAAGGAAGAGATCCATGTACTGGAGCTCGGGAGGGGGCGCATCCTCGTGGTCTGCGGATTCACGCTTGTGCTCGAAGAACTCGTTGAACAGAGCGGCTGAGCCCTTCATCAGCATTAGACCGCCGTCCTTGGGGCCATTGGGGGCGTAGTTCAAGAGGCCCTGGACTGCTTGCATGCTGCGTTCTAAATTAGCCAGAGGTTTTATTTCATCCTAGAAGAGTTGACGTACCCCTTACGCTCCGGGTTCTGGTCACAGTGTGGCCAAGGGCTCCAATTCAAATCCTTTCGGTTGGGCAGAGAAATGTTCATCCCGTCAAAAGAACATAGCAACTCGTTGGTGCCCCAAAGCTTCTCGAAGATCTCAACGACCTTGGGCTCGGTGCGCGCCTCCCAGGCCATGCGCTCATGAGGGGCACAATACGCAAAGTACATGCCACCCTTGAAGCTGACGGGCAGGTGCTCGGCCGTCCAGGTGTCTGGGTTCTTCTCGTCGAAGCCGAGCTCAAAGTTCTTCAGCCACTGGATCTGCTTGTCGCGGTAGTACTGTGCCCGCTCGGGAGTGATGACGTTCTTGATTAAGACGCAGCCATTCTTATGAAACTCGTCGCGCCAGTCACCATAGACCACATTCTTGTCGAAAGTGACCAAGTCCTTGGTCTCGAAGCGGGCGGCGAGGGTGCGCTGCTTAGTCTCGGTAGTGCTGGACATTGTGTTTGATTCTTTGAGTCAGATGTTGGTCAAACGATGATTGATGTGAGTTTCTACCAAAGCTTCGAGATCTGAATTGTGGATTTATCGGTATATGAAGAATGCCAGCGACGCAGTTTGGAAGAATGGCCAGTACGTTCGGTTCGGCTCCGCTTGGCTCGGTTCGGTTCGGTGCGTTGGTCAGTTGGTGATCCCCCGCAATTCCGGGGTGCAAAGTCCGAGCGCATCATTTTCTTGAGCATCCACTAGATGGTCTCGGCCATTACTGACATGGCACCAGAGCTTTGGTAGCGTCTTCCCTGAAGATATCGGCCGGGTTCTGCCCACATCAACTCGGAAGAGATCTCGGCTGAGCAACCTCCACGAGCCGAGCTCAGGCACTGAACACATCTGCTTTTGGAGGGGTAAACTCAGTATGCTATTTACTTAACTTCTTCAAGGTCCTTTATGGTCTTTGCGATCAACCATCGTCCAATACTGTCCATTCCCTTCACCATCGCATCATGCCTATCCCGTATCAAGTCGCCTACAAGCCGCTGAACAAGCCTGAAGTCGGCGTCAATGGCTACGTTGAGCCTACTCCCGGCAAGACAGAAGTGCTCCTCAAAGGCTCAGCTCCATTCAACGCCAGGACCTTGGACTCCGATGTCCGCATTGATCACGATGTGGAGATCACCGTTCGCGACGGCTGCCGCCTGTACGCCGACATCTACCGGCCAAACAACGACGAAAAGTTTCCCGTGATTATTTCATGGTCCCCCTACGGCAAGAAATACTCCGCTTTGGACATGATCTTTAATGTATGCACTTGGGCCTGCTGCATTGAGCGCGGCGATGTCAGCGGACTGGAAAAGTTCGAGGGCCTGGACCCCGCGTGGTGGGTTGCGCATGGGTACGCAATTGCCAGCGTCGATGTCCGCGGTGCCGGGAACAGTGACGGCGACACCCCGTGCATGGGACTGCAAGAAGCCGAAGACGCGCACGATGTCATCGAGGCTCTTGCCAAGCTGTCCTGGTGCAATGGCAATGTCGGTATGGCGGGCAATTCATACCTTGCCATCATGCAGTGGCACGCCGCTGCTCAGAATCCGCCATCGCTGAAGGCCATCGCGCCTTGGGAGGGATCGGGCGATATTTTTCGCGAGCAGTTCTGCCGTGGAGGATGGTTCAACATGAGCAACTACGATCTTATTACGACTCTTGTGATCAGGGGCCAGTCTGGTGTTGAGGACTTCGCGGAGATGTACCGCCGCCATCCTCAGGCTAATATCTACTGGAATGATAAGAGGGTTGATATGAAGAAAATCAATATTCCTTGTTTCATTACGGGATCCGATTTCAGCCAGATTCATACTATGGGCGCTATTCGCGGATGGATGGAGGCCAACACGGATAAAAAGTGGATTAAATGGAGCGGGTACCAAGAGTGGTTCGAGCTGTACTCGGTTCCTGAGAGTTACCTGGAGTTGAAGGTAAGACGTATCTCTTGTCTCGTAAAGTAGGAGATCACTGACTGGAGCAGAAATTCTTCGACAAGTACCTCAAGGAAATCGACAACGACTGGGAAAAGACACCCAAAGTCCGCTGGGCAACTCTTCCATTCGGCGACAGAGACGTAACTCACGACATCGTCCTTCCAGACTTCCCTGTCCCAAACACCGACTACCGCACATTCTACCTTGCACCGAACGGATCTCTCTCCTCGGAGCTGCCCGCTCAAAGCGGCACCTCGATATACAACTCCGAAGACCGCTGGTCCATCTCCAAGTTCAAGCACACCTTCACTGAGCGGACCCGTTTGATCGGTCTCCCCAAAGCAGAGCTCTACATGAGCTGCGAGGCACTAGACGACCTAGTTGTCTTCCTCCAGCTCCGCAAGCTTGACAAAAACGGCAAGGAGCTCGCCCAGCTGCAATTCCCCTTCAGCCGTGCCCCGGTCAACTCGATCGACGAAATTTCCGACAAGGACCGCGGCAGCGTGACTCTACACCACGGTTCGATCGGTATTCTCCGCGCCTCGCAGCGCAAGATCGACTCCAGCCGGTCGATCCACCCTCAGTTCCCGTTCCATCCTCATGACGAAGTGCAAAAGGTTCCCAAGGGCGAGGTTGTCAAGTTGGAGATTGGCATTTGGGCTATGGGTGTTGATTATGAAGAAGGTGAGAGCATTCAGGTGGATATCCTTGGCCAGTGGCCGGGTTTTGATGAGGTTGCTGCTTTCTCGAAGCCCCGTCCTGAGTATGAACTGAATAAGGGCGAGCATATTATTCACTTTGGTGGCGAGTTCCCTAGTCGGGTTATTTTGCCTTGTGTGCCGTTGTAGACTAGAGATTCGTTGGAAATTTTCGTGTTATCAGTTATAGAGCTTGAATTTAATTACTTGATGTTCGATCACGATGGCACAGTGTTGCTGGTGTATGTTAGAAGGAAAATAATAATCTCTTGTCCAAGCAGCTCTGTTCGTGGTCTCAACTGGTAAACCTTTTTCTTTCGCTCTCGATATTCTGTGGCCTTGTGACAGCCTACTTTGAGCATTGGGCGTCCCAGCTGTCCTCGGAGTATCTCCGTGGGTGACTGACAAGAGGCTAATCCACTCCAGGGCCGAGTGGGCTCCAATAGCGTGATGGAAGGCCGACAGTTGTGGATACAATAAGGTTCGGTTCGGTTGGATCACGCTGCACTCGTCGGAAAATGCGGGGGACAGACTCACTCAGAGTGAAGTAACATGAAGGAAAAGAGCTTGTAGAAACACCTGAGCCTTCCAGAATCATATCCGGCAGGTCATAACTGTGAGTGGAAGCAGAAGTCGTCGATTAGTCCATACTCAATTTGGATAAAGGCAAGACACAGATTCATGATGTATTAGGAATACAGATAAATACTCCACAAAGGGCCAGTTTGGTATGGTAAAGTGGTATATATCTGTACAGCCTCCTCGGAAAGTCCATTTCCCACCAGCCGAGAAGCGTCAACTCTGTCATCCCCGAACTCCTCCCAGTTCGGTTCGCCTGCATATAGTAAGATCCTTACAATCCAACCCATCCCTATTAATGGACGGGCCATTCGCAAGCCATCTCGGTTCGAACCTCCTCTCACAAGAGCCCGAGGGTCCGGCCGAACACGAACCCCCAGCAACCGGAGACTCTGCTACAGCTACACAAGACAAACCAATTCGGTTGGCACTCGCCTGCA
The DNA here is from genome assembly GCA_024706585.1 of Penicillium simplicissimum. NCBI lineage: Eukaryota > Fungi > Ascomycota > Eurotiomycetes > Eurotiales > Aspergillaceae > Penicillium > Penicillium simplicissimum. The sequence goes on from JAMZTW010000061.1 coordinate 2,991,828, forward strand.
ACCAATGCCGGGAACGCAAGGTGCGTTGCGACGCGCAGCACCCGAAATGCCGTAACTGCAGCGTTCGGGGTGATGTCTGCGAGACTTCTGATCCCAGGAAACCGGGCAATTTCCCCGCCGTGCGGCGCCGGGCTACAAGGTGTTGTCCGAAAGCTCGGGGTAGGATCGAGAAGACGCCGTCTCAGTCTCAGTCTCCGGCGCGTCGGTCGATAAGCGTGAGCACGCTTGGACCAGCTGCGTTGAACTCGATTAACTCCGTGCTGAATCCGACGGGTCCTTCCCCGGATGGCCCAGAGCAGACTTCGCCTAATGCGAGGAGGAGCTCGAGGAGTTCTGCTGTGGCTGGATCGTCGGCGAGTCCGGCGACGCCGTCGTGGCGGACGACTCAGAGTGATAGATTAGGCGAAGACCATTTTTCGTGGCAGTCTAGGGCGTATCAGGAAGAGGCTCAGGACCAGGAAGTTGTTCGGGAGGGTGGTACAACTGAGCCGGCTAGGGTTGTGACACCGGAGGAGGATGTAAATACGGATGACACGACGAATGATCGAGCGAAGGTGGGTGGTTCACACTCTCGTTAAGTTGGCCATTTGACGCATGTGACTGATTTATTTTATGCAGCATCTCGGCGCCAGCAGTGTACAGTGTCTCTTCAATTTTATCGACCTGCGTTTGGAACGGCATGGCTTCAGTCATGTCACCCCTCTATTCAAACATGGCATGCTACATACCGAGGAATTTCCAATGCCTCTTATTCCCAGACTGCCTATGTTACCCCACCGTCATCAACTGTCAGCCTACTTTGATGTCTTCTTCTCACGGCTATGGCCATTATATCCCATCATTGACCGCAGTGCCATTGAAGCAGACCTCGACACTATCCTTGGCTTACAAGAAGCTGGGCCCGAAGCCTGGCAGCAAAAAGCCACTCTCACTCATACACCGGCTCTTGTTTCCGTCTACGCCGTGGTTTCCCTCGGCATGAATGAGGTATCAGGAAACTCACAATCGAGCTTCGATTACCTCATGGCAAGTCACAGCTTCCACGGCCATTTAACCGCAATACCATACATGCCAAGCGTACAAGCACTCTTTCTCCTAGCGCTCGCACTAAGAGCAATCGCCAAGGATGGACAAGCATGGCATATCATCGGCCATGCAATCCGCATCGCACAGTCTATTGGCTTGCACAAGTTCACGACGAAAGACTCGTCTGGAGAAGGATTCACGCTCGGCCTCCATCCCGAAACCCTGCGGGAACGGCTGTGGTGGTCGTTATTCGGGCTAGAGAAACTCATGCAACTAGAATGCGGGCGAGCATCGATCCTCGACAAAAGCTACGACTCTCTCGCGGTACATTACCCGACTAGCACGGAGCCGAATTATAGTGTTCCGTACTTTCGGGCCTGGATTGCGCTGGCTAGTATCATGGGCCGGATATCGACTCGTCTATACTCGCATCGGTTCATGGGCGGATCGGCCGAAATGCTCGGCGTAGTCTCACAATTAGACCAAGAGCTCCTGGAGTGGGAGAGTTTATTACCCGACACGCTGAAACCAGGCAAGGCCTTGACAGATCATACTGTACATGAGCATCAGATTCTCGCGACGTTCCTGTCGCAGCAGTACTACCACGTACGTCCATCCCTGCTTTCTACCTCCCCGCCAGCACTAACAAACCCCTTCTCTTTCTACCAGGCCCAACTAACCATCCTCCGCGTCTCCGTAATATTCCCCCAATCAAGCATAAAAACTGAAGTCCAAAGGCACCTCACCACCCAAACCCTGCCCCCTTCCACCCGCCTCCTGGACGGCGCCCAAATCTGCGCCACCGCCGCCCGCTCCATAATAACAACAACCCTCCTCCTAGCCGACGCCGGCCTAAAATCAACCCTCCTCTCCGTCGGGCCGACCTACCTCGCAGCCGTGATCCTGGCGCTCGGCGTCCTGAGACAACCCTCCAGCCGACTCGTGCGCGCGGATATCGAGCTGCTGAGTTCGGCGACGGAGTATGTCGAGGGCTGGTTTTTGGGGAGCGGGTTTGGGGCTGCGTTTACGGAGACGTGTGCGTTGTTGAGGGGGAGGGTGGGGGAGGTTTTTCGGCGGGGTGGTGGGCCTGGCGCCCTCTCCGGAGACTCTGGTCATGCCTATGGAGGTGCAAATGCAAATGCAAGGCTTGGGGCGCAGTCGCATGGTGCGGGTTCAAGTGGGGAGCAGCAGGCCTCGCTGGTCGGCGGGACCGGCGTGAATCTTACGGGAGCGGCTATGTCGAATCCTCACGGGGTGGATCAGCAGCAGCACGGCGGGGAGGGATTCGGGGGCTTTGAGTTTGAGGATTTGTGGACTTTGACGGGGTTGGATTTTATGGTATCTGATGAGGGGAATCCGTTGTTTGCGTCGTAGTAAGCAGAGGATACTTCGGTGCCAAGGCGTGTCTGTCATAGGAATGGATGATTTGTATATAGTACTCGCTGTACGGTAGCTAAGGTCACTCTGACTGTGTTACTGTGCCGCCCTTGTCCGAACCGACTCAAGGCTACCTGAGAACCCTAAGGAAGTAACCATTTGAATGTGGATAAGCAAAATAATCAGGATTTGACCTGAGGCTGACAATGTTGCAGCACCGTCATCTCCAACTACGCCGCAACTTCAATGTGTACAGGAACAATAAGTCGCCGTCACGCCTGGCATTACCTGTGATGACTCTGCCGGAACCAACTCAACTGCAGCTGCCCAACTGTTAATGATTAATGGAACCCTCGGTAGTCTCTGCGGAATTGGCTTGCCAGCCCTACCGGGTCTGCCTTTGTGTCGCAGCCGCTCACAACAATACACTGACACAACTACTTTCACGGAACACGACGATTGACCCTAACTCTCACCCGGCTTCTCACCCAGTCTATTGCGCACTCGCCCTTATCACCCTAGTCGCGCGACGCTAAAGCAGCGCTCTACTCATTTTACTGAGCAGCACTCAGAGGATATGATCTGTTTTAATCTGATGTTTAGGACATACGACCACAGGGTGTGGAGAACAGGGCTTCCCGTCCGCTCAGCCGTACTTAAGCCCATTATAGTACGCGGCCAATTCTAAATGCGCCCTGAGCTCTAAAATGGCGTCAGTTTTGATCTTAGGGTGGGTGTGGGTGATATGGGTGAGAAGTTTGGAGACTAGGGTGATAGAGGTGAGAATGGGGTAAGAACAAGGGTGAGAGCGGGTAAGAATAGGGCGAGGACTCTCACCTAGATTACCTAGTCTCCCACTTTCACTTAAGCCCCGGCCATAAATATAAGGCCTAGGGTGTATATCTGATGTTCTTATTTCCTAACACTAGCCATTCGAGAGAAAATGCTACTAAAGGACTTCCAAAAGAAACTTAATAAAAGAATTACACGTACTATATTACGTAGTTTCACCCGTGAATATCAAAATGAGCGGGAGCACGAAGACAACTCTATACACCTTAAACAGCTCGCCCTAGCAACTCTAAAGAGATACGAGGATATAGCAATAAATTAGGCATTATAAGTTATGCTATAGATATTACGGTCAAAAGCTGAATCAAAAGAATTGCTGTACTATTTAACGAAGTAACTAAAGCTAAGGAAAGAAAAGAGAAAAGGTGGCAGTAGAGAGATTCATCCTCACCGCCTTCCTAATTTATTTATTATCTACTTCGTAATATTGCCCTCCTCTTTGAAGGACCTAGTCCCTAGGTCCTCGTAATTCACGCTAGCTTATTATTAATTTATTATCCGGGTAGTTAGGCTTAAAACGATTTTTAAGCGTAGTGTTACGGGGCAGCGCCCCTGACATCCTCAATCATGGGATTCTGGATCCTCGAAGTCTGCAGTCCCCGAATGATCTCCGTGGTCAGTCGCTGACGTAGTAGGCTGCCTAGAGGAAGATCTGGCGTGGCCAGGCACCATTGCTTACGACGTAGGTGTGGCACAGCTATAAAAACCGTACTGATTAGCACAGAGCCACATAAAGAACCAGATACTTTATTGTTCCTTTCCAGAATCCAAATTAATCCATTTCACTATGGCGTTAATCGAGCTCTTTACAGACCCCAGACTTCCCTGCCCCCAAAGAGTCCATCTGGTCATCAAGGAACTAGGTATCGATGTAAATATCCAAGATGTCAATCTGGAAGCAAATGGGCACAAGGTTAGATACAAGAGCTGGTCTTCTGTCCGAATCAAGCCAAGTCTAATTAAAACAGAGCACTGAATTCCTCAAAATGAATCCGTTCGGAGCATTGCCATGCCTAAAGGACAATTCATTCGACCCACCCTTTGTGCTGTACGAATCTCGCGCCATTGTCAGGTATCTTGCAATCAGATACGGGCAAGGTCGTCTCATGCCAAATCCATTCAACGTGCAGGCTACAGCACTCTTTGAGCAAGGAGCAAGCACCGAACTAACTTCATTTGACCCTACCGCGAACCGCCTAGTATTCGAAGAACTATTCAAACCGTACGTCATAACTTGTTTGCACGTTTCTCCCCTAAATCTACCAATACTCACGTTATAATCGAACAGAAAATTCTTCGCCGAGAGTCAAGGCTCTATCGACGCGGCATTGGTAGCTAGTTTGAGATCTCGATTATTGGTCATCCTCGATATCTTAGACCGGATCTTAGGCCACCAAGGTTACATGGCAGGACAAGTATGGTTCAATCCAGTGATGGTGGCTTGCAATGTCATCGGCTTACATGATCTGTAGGAGTTTTCAGTTGTGGACCTATTCTATGTGCCATATATGCATCATCTTACCACATCGGTTTGCCCGTCAGCCCTTGAAAACCGACCTCATTTGAAATCGTGGTGGGAAGATATGATGCTCCGCCCTGGTTACCTTGAAATCACTCAATGCTCACGTTATAGTTTGCATTGAAAGGTGATGATTAGGTGATAAGATTTCCGCAGAGCCAAGCTCGCGCTAACGATCACCCTCCAGCTGGTGATGGTTTGCAACTACTAATGGGCTTGGGTTAGAGGATAGAAGATATCTTATCGGCATGGAACTCGGCGTCTAGGCTGGGGTTGGGAACAGAATTGGCACATCACACAGTCGCAGACATAGGATATATATGTGTTAAGGACATCGAGTGCCAGGACACCAAAATGATACAAGCCTAACAATGCAGTCAAATAGAAAACTTTACAATATTATTTTCAAGCCACGTGGAAGGATCTTACCCTACACAGAGAGCAAAAAAGGCCTTAGAAAGTAAAATTACAGAGCGCATCGTCACCACACCAATAATAAGGCCAGAATAGCTTCACTGCAAGAGAGTGATGATGTTGACAATGCTGGGCCAAGAACTTAAACATCGCATCTCATCAAGGATACGAGCCCACCAAGGAGAGATACTCTAGCTGCATGGGTCCTGGCATATTCAAAGTTCCGGAAGAGCGCAGCCGAATCCGATAAGATTCAGTGAGCTCATGTTACGGCAAACGCCATCTCCGACATGAAAATCGCAGCGAAAAACCAATGTTCCGACTGGAGTCGGAGGGAGCAACAAAACCAGAAAAGCTACAAAACACCAACAGAGGTGCAGATTGGACAATAAACGGGAAACTAGAGTCGTTTCCAGCAGAAGCCTTTGTCCAATGGCACTGAACGCATCCGTCCAATAACAGCGAAGCTCGGCGAGCCAATCATCGCGATCTTAGGCCAAATTTCGCGTCAATTTTTGTATGGGATTTGGCAGTCTTGCGATTGTTCGTGAAATCCAAGACAATAAGGTTTCAAGTCCGAATCACGTGCGGGCCGTTTTCCCTTCCTCTCACTTCGTTCGTTTCAGGGTCAGCGACGCCAAAAAGTGGAAGTTAATATCAAAATCTGAAGAAAACTTACGTCAAGAAGAGAGCTAAATAACCATAAACGAGTCAGCACGAGCCAGTCATAGAAGGGAAACATAGACAGAAGTGCGGAACGAAGCCCTATAACCCTAAGAGCTAAGATGGATAGAGAAGTCAACGAGCAATCAGACAACGTAGCCGCGATAGACTCGAGCGAACCAGAACAAGTCTTGGCGTCGAAATTGACGAATCAGAGGCGGGGAATCAGACGGGTTTTGCATTGACAACGCAGCCAAAAACTTTGCGGGCAGCTCGCGCGGGGTAGGCTTCACTCGTTCCTCGTTTCAGGCCACTGCAAAAAGATTGAATATTAAGTTTTTTACAAATCCCCTTATCCCCTCGGTTGGTCACTCGGTTGATAGTATTCACCCTGACTCCCCGCTCGAGAGTTTGTTCACCAAACTAGTTAAGGCTAGTGCTTAGCTCCTAGATTCTACAGCCTGAAGCTCACCTCGTATTACTGGTGGTGCCCAACGGCGGAAACGCCGAATCCTTTCTGTGAAAGCGAGCTAAATCGGCATAGACTAGTATGCATGTAGACAAATGAGAGCTAGTGGACCCATCAGGTAAAGAGCGACTAATTGAAGGAAACATTGAGCTGTGCTAACTATACCGGTGTAATCGAGCATTCAATTTGTAATACCGACGAGGAGTTGTTACCCACGTATTACATACAAACACATGGTACTTTGCACAACGCCCCATCACCTAGCAATTAAAGGCAGGTAACTCATTCAGCTGGCTGAGCTGCTACTTCCCTCCAGCACAATTTTGAATCAGAGAACGCTTTGATGATGGCCACAACCGCTACGTTTAATGCCGCTAATCATGGGCTCCAGATTGGAAACAACTCCGGTTCCATCACAGCAGAATTCCACGTGGCGCGGGGTAATTCCATAAGAGTTCCAGTTGACTGTAGGGGAGGCTAAACGCTGTTTCTAGCGTACACGACCGAAGACATCGATCGAATCTGTCTCCGCGCTCTGGGTTGCCCGGACTCTCTGGCTGTGAAAAACCGCCTGAAAGAAAGCAAGGACAGATTGGTCCACCAGTCCATTCAGTGGATTTTTGACGATCCGCAGTACAAAGATTGGGAAAATGGGGACGAGGTTGGCCTGCTTTGGATTAAGGGAGGCGCTGGGAAGGGGAAGACCATGCTGTCAATCGGTCTGATCGAGCAGCTCGCCCGGGCGCAGGATGAATCCACCGCAGTGATTTATTCCTTCTGCCAGAATGCCGACTACGAGCTCAATACGCTGGAAGCCATTCTCAAGGGCTTGATTCTGCAGCTGGCGAATCAGCAACCGGAGCTAAAAGAATCGCTCCGTCGCCGGTGGGATACTATTCAGGAGACGTTCAGTGAGGATGTGACCTCGTGGCAATCGTTGTGGAACATTCTTTTCGAGATGCTGGCCCGGTGCAAGTACTCTCGGGTATATATGGTCGTTGATGCGCTTGACGAGTGTCAGGATGACGACGTGGTTGAATTTCTTAAATCAATCGTGCGAAAGGGACTGGATCATCCCGGCAAAATCAAGTGGGTATTGACAAGTCGACCATGGGACGGCGCAGAGAGGGTGTTATTGGCTGGTCAGGACCAGGTGCAAATTAATCTGGATGGGGATCACAATTCCCGATCTATTTCAGGGGCTGTGCAGGCTTATATCACTTCGAAGGTGGAGGAGCTGAGTCGCCAGCACAAATATGGAGCGACCCTGAAGAGCGAAATAAAGACCGAGCTTACTGAAAGATCGGAAGGTACCTTCCTTTGGGTCAGCTTGGTATGCAAGGCGCTGGAAAGTGTCTCCCGAGATGACGCTTTGTCCACAGTGCAAAGCTTGCCGCCGGGTTTACATCCGTTTTATGATCGGGTATTGAACGAGCTCAACGAAGGCGAGTTGCCTGAAGTACAGAAGTGTATGCGACTGCTCAAAGCCATGATGACGGTATACCGACCTTTGAAAGTCGAGGAAGTCTCTAGTGTGATCGGGCTAAGCGACGACGAGGACATCATTAGAGCATTGGTCGATTGCTGTGCGTCATTTATCCGGTTGCGCGATGACAGTATCGAGTTTGTTCATCAGTCAGCACGAGACTACTTGGCCGGAGAGAATGGGCTGTCCATACTCGACTCTCATGGACGCTTCGGACATGAAGAAATTGTCCTCGCCTGTCTGTCCTATCTATCTGAATGTCTCAAGCCCAACCTCGTCGACCTGCCGCGGCCCGATGCCACGAGAAGCTCGATTGAAACTTTGGAAAATGGAGCAAGGAATGGCATACTGTCTCGCATGGACTATGCAGCTATGTTCTGGGTGTCACATCTAATGAACGCGAGCAACGCCATCGACAAGATCCAAGTTAGCGGATTCCTACACGCAAGATTGTTGGAATGGCTAGAATGCTTAAGTCTGCTGGACAGGCTCCCAAAGGCCATTGACTCGTTGAGGACACTGGAAGAAATATTGAAAGTGTGTTACAAATGTTTTCCCCGACGTCGACGTCTTTGCTAATCAAATTGACAAAGGACGACTCTCAAGCTTTGGCGTTGGTGCAGGATGCTATGCGTTTTTTGTTGCGCCATTACCACACTTTGTCGCACTGGCCGCTACAAATCTACAGCTCTGCCATCATTTTCAGTCCCGAGTCGAGTCTCGTGAAAGGACGAAACCTTGACAAAATCCCTGTATGGCTGAGAAGAGCGCCTCCCATGGAGGCCAATTGGACGCCTATGATACAGGCACTAGCAGGCCATTTAGAACCTGTCAAGGTCATTACCTTTTCACCTGACGGCAAGCAGATAGCATCAGGCTCCGAGGATGGCATAATTAAGCTCTGGGATTCTGTTACAGGTAGCCTCCAGCAAACTCTATCAGGTCACGAAGACGAGCTTTCAGGTCACGAACACGAGATCGAAGCTATGGCTTTCCTCCCAGATAGCAAGCAGCTTATGTCATACTCTTGGCCGGGCTTTGTTATGCTATGGGATACCACCACAGGCGAACATCAGGGCTGTGTCGGCTTGCAGCCAACAGAAGATCGCCATCCTTTGCCCGCTAGCCCCCGCGCCAAGGCTATCTCGGCGGATTGCAGGCAGATCGCAGCAATCGGTGATTATCGTGATGAATATCATATCCTCCTTTTTGACGCGGCTACTGGAGACCTCCAAAAGATCTTTGCAGACTCTCCAGACAACCCCTTATCTCTGGCCCTCTCGCCAGACGGTACGCAGCTTGTATCAGGCTCCATCGAGGGCACAGTCTGTCTCTGGGATACTACCACAGGTGACGTTAAGAAAACACTGGTCGGCCACAGAGACAGGGTGTGGACTGTGGCTTTTTCACCAGATGGCAAGCAAATTGTATCATCCTCTTATAACATTATCAATCTCTGGAATGCTGCAACAGGCGAGCTTCAGAAGAGACTGGCATACCCTGGCCCCTGGACCGCAGCCTTCTCACCCGATGGCAAACAGATCGCAGCATGCTTTGACGACTACATGAGCTTCTGGGATGCTGCAGGCAATCTTCAAAGGACGATAGCATACCAGGAGGACCGCGTTACGTGCATGGCCATTTCACCAAACGGCAAGCAGATCATTACAGGCGCTACTGATAACACTATCAGGCGCTGGGATATCACCATAGATGCCACTCAGAATGTTGTGGGCCAGTCAGGGGGTGTTGTAGACGTGGTATTCTCACTAGACGGCAAGGTGATTGTGTCAGTCTCTGCTGAACACACCATCGAGCTTTGGGATGCTGCCACGGGCGATCTCCAGAAAACACTGGGAAGCCATGAGAACGCAGTCGTTGCTGTGCTCTTCTCGCCAGACAACAGGCTGATCGCCTCGAGGTCCTGCGACGCAATCAACCTCTGGGATGCTGCCACGGGTGACCTGCAGAATTCATTTCAGAGCGACGATTATTTCAGCGCTGTCACCTTCTCACCGGACAGCAAGCTGATTGCGACAGGCCACAATAGCGGCAAGATTCGTCTCTGGGATCCTACCACAGGTGACCTTAAGAAGACACTGGCAGGCCACATGAACAGAGTTGGGACCCTGACGGGGTTGGACTTTATGTACTATACTAACGTCACCACAGTGATCTTCTCGCCTGACGGCAAGCTCATTGCATCAGCCTCCGCGGACAGAAAAATCAAGCTTTGGGATGCCAAAATGGGAGACCTCCAGAAGACCCTGGACTGTAATTTCGAGAGCATCGTTACTGCGGTCTCGGTGCTCCTTACAGAAGGGTACCACGCAAACACAGATATCATCACAGTGGCCTTTTCATCAGACAGCCAGCAGATCGCAGCGGTTTGCGATGATCAGACCATCAAGGTCTGGAACATCAGAAAAGTGCTCAAAGCCTCGAAACTTCTGGGGCGCGCTGTCGCTAGTCATATCAAGTCGACTCGGCCATGGAAGGAGATTAAGATGCCAGAGCAGGTGTACGACGTGAAATTCGTCGCAGGCAACCGCTGCCTTGAAACTGCCATTGGGCCAATATCACTTGAGAGTACCGCATCGGAGGAAGGGGAGGAGGAGAAGCTGCCAGTGAGGTCGGATCCGGATTCATTACAGAACCTCTATGTCAGGGGAGAGTGGATATTCTATGGGACCATGCCCTTCCTTCGGCTGTTACCTGATTTCCAGGCTTGTCCCTGTGATGTTCTCGGCGATCAAGTGGTTATTGGATCCAAAACAGGTGTAGTTGCTAACTTCGACGTTGATCGACGGATCCTACACCAATACTGGAAACACTTCAGCAATGAAGGCAATCGCCCAGCAGCGGGTTAGGTACTCTGGCTGGAAGTCGATGGAGAGAGGTTTGAGTCAACCAGGCGCCGGCCTCAACTGTTGAAACTTCAGTCTCTGTCAGGGTCTAGTCGGATGCGGTTGATCAATATTGGTGGGCTGGTTTGTCTGTCGTTCCTTCTTGTAGCAGCTGCGTGGAGATTATATAAATCGATTTCTCTCGGTCCTCGCACTGCGATTGTCGAACCACTTTCCCCTTTCTAAGTTGCTTGGCGTCTTACATGGGCACCATGAATGCTATATGCATTTCTAGGGTCATTCCGGTAGATGAGCTGAAAGCGAGATTCATATATTCATATGCCCAAGAGGTATTCTGTTCCTAGGAACCACCGAAGCGAACCCCACTGATCTTGCCGGAATTGTTCCCTATCTGAAAGCCTGAGTTCGGTCCCGAAAACACCACGCTGTTGGTATAGGTGGTGGTGGATTGGATGCATTTGACAACCGCGTCACTCAGCAGCTTGTCCTGGCCAGCAGCGACCTCCTTCAGCAGCGAAAGAGCGCCCTCATTCGCGTTCAACCCGGACACCTCTTCTTCACACAACTTGCGCTGTTCTTCCTGAATGCCCGGGAACAGCTCGACCAAACCGTCCACTAATTCGCCAATGTCCTGGATGAGCCGAGCAAAATTCTTCTCCTCGTAGAGAATAGTCGCTTGGTCCTGCTCCAGCTCAGACTTTCCCTGCCGCTTCTTGGCGAGATCGTCCATCTTCTGGTGCAGTAAGGCTGAGACGCCATCTAGCTCCTTGGCGGGGTCCAACACCGTCAAGTTGGGATTGCGTCGTCGCAATCGCTTCGACGCCGCCCCAGCTTCCGCAAAGAGCTCCAGAATCTGAGCCAGAAGATCCTGGACCTGCTCCTGATCTTCGGGGGCGAGATTCGTCATCCGGAGCTGTTTCGCGTCGCCGTCGTCCACGTTCGCCAGTCCCACTGACTGACCCCACCGAGTCAGCCGGAGCCTTACAACGTCCAGTTTCAGCAAGCTGGTTTGGAAGCTCTCCCGGAGATTCGACCCCATTTGGATATACTCGAAACTTTGCACGGCGTCGTTGAACAGTCGCGACTGCTCGTCCAGCATCTTGAGCATGGTGTCTTGTTTCAACTCCAGCGCCTGGGTTTGTTCGATGATCGTCCCCGTGTCGGATTTGATGGCCTCCATTCGTCCATCGATGACAGTGACCTGCGCAACGAGGAACTCGACGTTTCCGTTCATTCGTTGGACGATGTCGTCTAGGATCTCGACGGTTCGTAGCGTGGCGAGGCCAACGGCTTGCGTCAGCTCGTTGACGGCTCCCTCCATCTCCTCAATGGCACCAGAAAGAGCCCCATCCGATCCATCGACCAAACTGGAAAACCACTTTTCTAGATGAGAGAATCTGATCAACCCCGCTGGAAGCAGGACAAAACCAGAGTAGAAGCTGCTTACTGAATCTTTTTTTCTCGGCATATTCCTGCGCCACGGAACAAATGGTCAGCATGCCGGAGAAGACCCGCACGACGCATCGCTGGAACGGCGCTTGATGGGGAGTTTTATCCTCGATCATGGAGAGCCGGTCGAGGAAGCGATGCGTGAAGTCGAAAAACCCCATGACCTTGTCGTAGTCGGCGGACACCGAGGCAAAAGACTTTGGGCCTAATCAGAAAAGAATATCGTTATTTTTGGTGTCAACTGGCGATGCATACCTGCATGACCTGCCCAAAAGCCGTGAAAATTAAGCTGGCTGGCATTGCGGGGGGAAACGCCTGCTCACCATCATCAGCATCCGCTTGAAGATTTCACAGTGTCCCCGCTAGTCATTCCCTGTCCGAGAACATACCGATGCCGCGTTCCCAACCACCTGGACCGTATCCACCACCTTCTGAATCAGCCATAGATTATTCTTTAATGCAGTCCTCACATTGTCTGTTTTCGATCGGTCATGCCGGAAATCCTTAAATTCATTCGACAAGCCTTCTGTGCCCTTCATGATTTGGTCGATGTTGCTGAACTGGGCCAGGTGGAGGGACTTCTTGGTCTGTTTCTCATAGTCGTCGACTGCGCCTTGCCAGAGTTGAGCGATGTCGGACGCCGGTGCCGTGTTGACGTTCCCCGTGGTGGCCATGTTGAAGCAAGCCTGAAAGACCAAAGCTGGAGCACGATTGACTGTGAGAGAGGTGTCTGGGAATGATAGTCTTTTTGGACTTGTCTGTGGGAAAGCCCGAGATTTCATGCGCCAGCACCATCCAGCGCCTCCTCTGCGTTCAACTGGGGAGTCGAGTTGGGCTGAGAGATCCGGAAGTCCAAGTGAGCGTCCCACAGCTGTCACGCTTACAGTAGTCTCACAGTGACCGCTGTGGCCTGTCACGCTTGCAGGCTCGCAGAGTCAGCCGTATGGTATGGTTTCCCCCACCAACCCCGCTTGGTCTCAGGTACGTGAGAAAATAATACCGCACGCCCACGTCGTCCATGTTCGGCGAGTACGAGCATTGGAACACCAAGTTGTCGCCAACTGTATGAATCCAAACCCCGCAGAGCAGGGAATCTGCGGTCCCTCTGCTCGGGAACACCGATGCCCGTCAGCAGCCCCGCCCCAAGCCGTGCGGCTCGCATGTCACCCCGTCAGCGGAAAGGTTGAAACTGGGGGAAGGTGAGAATGGTGTTATCTCGTCCACTCGGCTGATAGTCTCTGCTCTGCCTCAAGGCCCAGACGGTTCCCATTATTCTCTGCCACATGCACAGCGAGAATCAATGGTCAGGGAGTGAGTGGTTCCCGTCTACCTCAAGAGAGCTCGGAGTGATCGCCGACCTCCTTGTCCCGGTCAGTAACCAATCTCTCAAAGATATCCTTGAATCGTGCAATCAATGGCACAGCCAGCCATTGACAGTCCGGTAACTAGTTAACTAAGCAATCTTTAACCATAACTAACTACGACACGGGCCGTCAACGAGCCTGAGCCCAATCACATGACCCGACCTGATTGCCTCTTCGAGCCTTCTGCATTGAACACGTCGGCCAGCACCTGTTCGGCGCCGAGGTATGATGATTACATGCAGGCGTTGGTGCTTCAGCCGCTTTCCGTAATTTTTGTAATGACAAAATACAGTATGGAGTAGTTACTGTACAGGCGAGTGCCCCTCAACTTATAAACACTTTAGAAGCAACTAACTAGTTAGTTAATTTTAAGAGAATCCTTTCGTATGGTTGCGACTTTTTCCACGCTTCTACCTTCCCGTCGTCTGTCGTCAGCCCTTCGCCCCGTTCACCTCTTTTATGTGGTATTGTCAATAACCCGTAAAGACTCGCAAAGAATTATCAATTACTTGCTTGTTGGCAACATATCTAGCGAGCATTCCTGCCCACTGCATCCATCTTCAAAATGTCTATCCGAGCGGTTAGGGAACCGGCCAATGCCAAAGTTGAGTAAGATCACCCCGATCTGTCTCGCACCCAATCTCGTTGTTCTCGAGCCCGGCCCAACCCTTCGAAATCAGCGGACTTACCTCAAAACACCCGATAGTTTTGTGTTTGTTCACGGCTTGCACGGCGATCAAGCACCGTGGACATCCAAGGCGGATGTCTTCTGGCCGGAAAAGCTCCTCGCGGGTAAAATCCCCGACGCATGTATCCTGTCATTCGAGTATGAAGCGGCCGTCGGTCCTTTCTTTGGCGAGGACCACGAGATCACAGACATCTCCAACGACCTGATCAACGAGCTGATGGACCATCGAACTGAGAAAGAAAAGGTTGTCTTCCCCGCTCTGCTTTGCTATGCTCTGCCGGTTACCTCTTGATCCAGCTTGTTGACGAAGCTAAAACAGGAAGAGAGACCAATTATTTTCGTTGCACATTGTCTCGGGGGCGTTGTGTTAGAGAACGTATGTTACCCTCGCTGTCGACGGGAACCCCCCATTAACCTAGGACATTCTCATGTCTAGGCCCTCATCCGAGCCGCCGAACATCCCAGGAAGCGAGAGCTCATTGGTCTTGTTCACGGTATACTACTACTAGGAACCCCCCATTTTCAGCCGGGCTCGCTCGCAGCCGCTACAAAGTATCTGCAGCTTACTCAGGCGGAGGTTCCCAGCGAGTCAGACCTGAAGGACGCTTTAAATCGCCTGAGTGGCATTCCTCAGCGTTTTGCCGAGCTCAAGCAAGCCGGGGCTGAGTTCGAGGTGGAAGGGTTCTATGCTGGAGCCGCGACCAAGCTGGGCAGTACGGACCAGGACGTCAAGATCGTGGATGAGGCGTTGGCCCGAGGTCCAGACGCTCCTCCTCCTGAACGCCTGGCGCGCAATCAACTCCGGCTGAGCCAATACGACCGGGAAGATGACAAGGATTTCAAGAAGGTGTCCCGGGTTCTTACCCAGTGGGCGTCCAAGATTGTTCTTCCGGAGGAGGAGAAGGGGGCCGCCAATGTGTCCAATGCGACGTTCTCGGGTTCTCACAATTCTGGTTTGCAGCTGGGGCAGAATGTAGGAACTCTGAAGGGGTTCAGCTTTGGAAGAGGTTAGGTTAATTAGCCCAATACTGAGTAGCAATTCGGATCCGCTATCGTCAAAGTGTATTATCACCCAAACAAGAAGGCTTGCAGGACCCAAAACTAGATTATGTGTCATCCCACAGTCACTACACTATGGAGGAAGCCCCTGTTTAACACAAGTTGTTGGTGGATAGTGGTTGGTGAGGTTAACTACGAATCTGGTTTGTTCCGAAGTTGTAACTTAGCTATTTGTGTGGCTTATGCAACCGGTAATCCAACTTATACAAAGGCAAGGTGTGGCTCGTGTAGTCACGTGCAGCTTCCACCGAGAGATTTAAGACCGCCTGGAGTCTACCAAATCTCCTATTGCTAGCAAATCTACAAAACCCATCTGTTATCACAACTTCCTATGAAAGATTCATCACATGGAATATGCATGTAGCTCCAGTTTTTATGCTTTAGACCATTCCTGGCCTAAACGCCATTTGCCCAGCGGTAAATGATAGGACTTAGCATTCGGACAGCCAGGCAATGACGGCAATAGGGTACACCGACATAGAGATAAATTAGATAATAGCTCCCTCGTCGTCTCCGGTACGATGTACGAATAACGCTCGTACCGTAGGTCCGTAGGAGTAAACCCCTATTTTCCTACCTATCCATCTTATCCTCTCCGCTAATCGATTATAAAGTAAACGGGGCTTCGATAATAAGGCGCACTCGGTCACAGAGGCTAGAGCGGGCTCGAATACGAAAGGCGGCAGGAAAAATCTACGTAGATCGACGGGAATAGATATTTACACGCGGGCTAACGAGGTTGCCTAGCGAGGACTTTAGCTTTAGAGATTCGTTCCTATTCCTAAGTTTCGCTATAGTCACCGTCAAGCCTTACAAATTACAATCATCGTGAAAGGACAGAGCGTCACTGTTATTATCTCGTCAGCTCTCACAGACTTAGCAATAACTAGCTAACGCGTACAGCGGCTAGGACACTCCGGTTATTTATATACGCTAAAAGATCCTAGACTTCGACTAGTCGAACCGTACGTAGCCGCCGCTATAGAGCGTAGCGGGCGGAGCTAGGATACGGCGAGCGAATCGTTGACGATCGATCTGAACTAACCAAAACACACGAATTCGCAAGAAAAGGCTGGGAAGAGTCCTTCGGGCGAACCTCGAAGAAAGGACCTAGATCACAGCGAAAAAATTCGCAGGCAGGTTTGCTACCATTGATACGTGACGTGGTCCAAAACTCTTGGATTCTTCTAACTTGGAGCGGGTGCGCTCCGTAAGAACTAACTAAGTGGTCACGTGTGAGATACACGTGACCATCCACATCAATATGGCCCTACTACATAGCCGTCCCCGCACTTCCGTTCTGCCACCGCCTTGCCCGCGTCTTTTATCGCTGTTCCGCTTATTCCATTCCTTCTCTTCTCCAAGCATTTTGTAAACAGCATGTTGGCCTAGTCAGTATTGAATCAATTTGGCTTCAGCCCTTCATAGGCTATAATACTAATAGCGCTACCGGAACGAAAAGCGGGCGTATAGGCGTATTTAGCGGCACTTTATACAGTTCTGCTATCTCTACGCACAATTTTACTCTAACGAGTAAGCGTGGATTAGCTACTGCTAAAGCCACCTAAATAGTCTTTAACCACGATATAGGATATTAATATTCCGTTATACGCTCGTTGCCCCTAGCTTCTGCCTATTTTGCCTAGGCGAGGACGACAAGAAACTAGACGAGAGATTTCAGCAGTAGGTGGCTAAGGCAACACTTCTTAACTATATTGACCGACATTTTGACGGTTTGAAAACCTTAACGACTTTTTTCTGTCCACATCCTTGTTGTCGAGGAAAGGATTATAGGAGCATTATAAATCTGCGTCGCCACTTCTTTGACACATATTCATTGACGAAACGCGGTCTAACTGTGTGAATCGAAAAAGAAAATGGCAAACGGAACCGGAATATGCCCCTGAAGACACCACTCAAGCTCATCCCGAGGACTCAGCTATACAGGAAATTTCCAATGCTGAGAATCCTTACAAGAAAGAGAAAAGGGTCAGCTCCGACGAGGTACAAATTGCAGAGAAATTCATGGAGCAGTTTACGTGTTATGATGAAATTGAAAGCTAAGCTTATCATGAAGTGGGCATAGCCTCATAGGCATAAGAGGATCGCGCCCCGAAACATAGGAAGCGTGTTCTTGAGTGGATCTTTTATTTCAGTGTGAAGATGTTCCACATTATTCTATAGTAGCAGATCAAACAGTTCCGTAAATGGCCGCGAGGGAATAATATTACCCTTAGGCTACGTGAGTCGGAAAACCGGTATAGCAGCAAATCTACGACACCTTTTTGGTGAAGTCAATGATTTGCAGACTAGAAATACTATCGTGTTTCAGATTAGTGGGAAAAGGTACGTATCAATATTCCAGAATGAGGTATTATATCAGGATATTATTACATACATACGCTACTATAGATGAACATATATATACGTTAAATCAATATCATTATCAAATTGGAAAACTATTTTATCGACGGAAACTGGAAAGAGCAAACGTCGGGGCTGAAACTTCTGCAAGTGATTAAGTGTCTATCTAATCTTGCGAAGGATATAAACATAATGGTTTAAACATTCACAGAAGCGGGATGGAACAATTGCCCACTGGGTGACTCCTTCTCCGGTAGGTCCGGGGGTGGCCTTTTCTTCTCTCTCCAATTTCTTCGAAATACATTCCCCTCTCCCAAGGTAGATGAAATTCATCGTACTTTTCGGCAGGATTGTGCCTGTTCGTGAATTTATACCATTTTTTACTCCCGGCGAACTCGTCAACTTTGCCCTTGCTCCACTTAAAATCAGGTCTTAGCTCCCAATTAGGATAGAAGATCTTTTTGTCTGTCTCCGACTGTGGAAGTCCAGCAGACACCTTCAGGATAAAATTTTGTTTATGTGCCTTCCATGCTGAAAGAGACATAGCGTTAAAAATGGACTTAGTTTATATAGAAGAGAAAAACGCACGCATTAAAACATGAAGGTATTTGCCGCCGCCACAAGACATCAATGGGTTGACCATTCCACGTGACCAGGCCGCAGCTGAGCATTTTGTGTTCCAAAATCTTCTACCCCACACGACCTACCCGCACGACTGCACTTCATCTTCACCTTCACCTTCACCCTTTCCCTTACCCTTCTATATAAGCAAGCCGGCATTATGATGAGACAGTTACGAACCGATCTTGAGATATTTTCTGTATAAAATACTCCATCTGTTCTTCGTCTTTACGTGGTCTCCTTTCACATACGGCAGAATTCGCGACTGATTGTTACGATATGGAGGGGCGTTGTCAGTGTGGAACCCTCCGATTTATCACTCGCTATAGGAAGCCCTGCTTTTGCAGAAACTCGATGGTACCTTTCGGGGTAACAGGACCATTGCCGCCATTATAGACACCACCCTATCACATGCTAGCTCTGTTGCGGATCAACACCGCAAGATCACAGGGGTATGGTGGGAGTCATGGTAGATTTTTCAGGGAATCAGAACGCTTATATTCCGGGTCTAAGCTTCTTTTGATATAGTCTCCCCACAAGCACTTGACTAAACCCATACACCAAGGACAGCGACCGCTTTGCGGTAACGTAGTTCACCACTGAGCGGATCACACGGCTGAGCGGATCACACGGCTGAGCGGATCACACGGCTGAGCGGATCACCCCAAAACACCATACTAAATGCCACATTTGATTCATCTATATTTCGACCACCAGAGGTTTGTTTTGATCAAGAATTTGGATTATGCATTTAATATGATACAAGAAGAGCATTATAGGATTCTAAGCTAGATAAAATGATAACATAGATGCATTCCCATAAATTACGCTGTATTTTTGTATCCCAAAACTTAAATGTATATATCTCCGTCAATTCTTTCATTAAGACTCAAGAATTGGACTAGTTATCTTGAAATAGTATTGAGACTATGATCCTTTAGTATTTAATTATGAATCTATGTGGTAGTTGTGATATGGAGTTGTAATTTATCGCACTTAGTATGGTGTTTTGGGGTGATCCGGGAAGCGGTGTGATCCGCTCAGTGGTGAACTACGTTATGGTTGGATGGTCTGACCAATCACACCCAGTCATTATGATGATCATCGCGCGTGATTCGTTAATCGCTTGATTTGCTGTCGCAAATTTATAATATGCTTCGTCTCCCTCCTCCCTTACAGCACTTGAGCCAGATCATTACTGAATATCACAAAAATCACGTTCATACCATCCTTATTATCTTATAGTGAATCTCCATGAGATTTCCTGTAAAAGCGAAACAATTGTTCAATTTCTAATACCGTCTAACAAAACCAATCCATGTTACGCATGGGATTGGTTATTCATGCTGACCAACTTGACTACTACTGCAGGCTGATCACCTATAGTATAGTCCTTGACTCTATCCACTTCACAGATAAAACAGTCTCTACTCCCCCAATCCAAGCATCTTTGCAATTCCTTCCGCTGCATGCTTTCCAAGTGCATCCAAATTTCCCATACCCAACAACTCCAGCACTGTAATATCAAATCCGAAAGCCTGGCGCCACCAACTACGCATCTCGACACTGCTCAGCGAGTCCATGCCTAGCTGTGAGAGCGGAACAGCCGTATCTAGATCCTCATCGGAGCGGAGAAGGATAGTAAAAAGCTTGTGGCCAATCTGGCGTGCGAGGAACGAAGTAGTCTCTTTGGTACGGAGCAGCGCGAGCGCACCACCTTCTTCGACGGTGCTAGCGCGAACACGCTTCAAGAATGCATCGAGGCCGTTGGTGCTTTTACCATCGTCATTTTGAGAAGCAGAGGAGTCCGAGGTGTTGTGGTAAAGTGCCATCCTCCTATCCTGTCGGTGAAAGGCGCGGTTATCGGGGTTGTTAAGCGGCATGGTTGTTCCAAGACCAGTGATGAACGTGTGTCTGTCGAAGAACTTGGCACTGCTTATAGCGGTGGAACCATTGCTGGTGACGGTTGGCTGATCTGCCTCACTGACCGAGGAGAATGTCGATAGTGCTGCCGTGATATACTCCAGCAATTCCAGCTCCTTAATTCCCAGGGCGCACGCCTGTGCCATTCTCTGCATCAGACTGTCATCCAGGGAGGCGGCGCCAACGTCCATGACAGCTCCAATGTTGATTGCAGCCGCGGCCAGGCCAAGCTTGGTCCTGTACTGTACGAAAGCATCGAGGAATGTGTTCGCACCAGCATAATTGGCCTGGCCTGGTGTGCCAAGGGTTCCAGACAGCGAGGAAAAGAGCAAGAAGAAGTCGAGGGTGATGCCGGCCGCGATAGTGGCCTCATGCAGGAGCCATGTACCGCGCACCTTGGGCGCAGAAGCTGCGTGCCAGTCGTCGATAGTCATTTGCATGAATCCAACATCTCTGAGGACCATAGTGCACTGCAAGATACCTCTCAAGGAGGGCCCGGCTTGTTGCACCGCATACGCCACATCATCAGAATTGGTAACGCTGCCTTTGATGAGAACAACTTCACAACCCATGCTCTCCATTTCACGCACAAACTCGGCGTGGTCGGGACTTTGTCCCGAGCTTCTGGAAAGGAAAAGCAAGCGGCGGGCACCATTCTCGACCAGTAGACGTGATACTGAGCGTCCTAGACCGCCAAGTCCACCCGCAAGCAGGTAGGATGCTGAGTTGTCTAGATTCAGCTTTTTGGCCGTCTTCACACGATTCGCCTCGCTGACCATAACGCAGCCATCTTTGTCTCGAATGGAGATGACAAGCTTGCCGATGTGCTGGCCCTGTTGCATATTTCGGAACGCGCTCTGGATTTCTGACGCATCAAAGGTTTTGATGGGCCTGATGGGGCTGATATCGCCCTTCTCGTAGAACTCCACGATGGATCGGAGCAATCTATAGTAAGAAATGTCAGCTCGCTATCATAAAACACGACTCGGAATAGGGATTTGCCACTCACTCTTTGCAAGAATCCTGTCTCTTTTCTCTGAGCTGGTCGAGATCCAGACAAGCATAGGTTCTGTTCGCCAAGAAGACATTCATGTCGAGGCGACCAAAGCCCAGAAGATCCCGCTTTCCGATCTCAACCATAGTACCGAACTCGGCGACACAGTGCCAGGTCGCATGCAAAAGCTCGCCCGACAGGGAATTCAGGGCCAAGTCCACGCCCTTGTTTTGGGTCTCACGCATCAAGCCATCCACGAAGCTAGTATCCCGAGAGTTGAAAATCCGATTCTTGGGGAAGCCTAGCTGGTTGGTTAGGTATGCAACCTTATCCTCGCTGCCGACAGTCACGTATATTTCGGCCCCGGCCATCCTCGCGAGCTGGATAGCAGCAAGACCAACACCACCGCAAGCGCTGTGAATAAGTATCGACTACAAGAAAGACCAAGTTAGATAGTGAGGTTGATTGGCTCAATTGTGTGGAATGGACTTACCTGTCCCTTTTGCAAGTGTCCCAGATTGAACAATGCGTAGATCGCTGTCGCAAAAACAGCGGGCATCGTTGCTGCGTCCTCAAATGTCAAGATATCAGGAATCTTTTGACAGTGTCTCTCATCGACTGTGATGTTCGTCGCAAAAGAACCGTTACCAAGAAGCATCACTCGATCACCGATTTGCAAGTTTTTGACCTTCGGACCAACACGGCAGACAACCCCACTGGCTTCCAGGCCCAGACCTTCTTCAGGGAAGGGGACTACACCTAGAGCACATAAGATATCCTGTTCAATTGATCAGCGGGAATCCTTGCGTTGCTATTAAGCCTGTGCAAAAGTACTTACTCTGAAATTTAGACTAGAAGCATGGATGTGCACCTCCACATGATTGTCTCTCAGCTTTTTCGGTCCGGAAGTTTGCCATGTCAAAGACGTCAGACGACCTGGGTTCGCCATGTGAAGCACCACCTGATTCTGGTCGTTCTCTGAGTCTCTTGAGCCTGACGCGGTTTCCTCTTCGAGTAAGAATGGGTATAGACGGCTGACGTATACCTCACCTTCGGAAATGGCATACTCAAAATCAGGCTTGAGAATCTTGTCCGGGTTGCGTGCCTGATAGCGCTCAAACACTTCAACAATTCGGTCCAACGAGGATTGCTTGTCATCCACTTCCAAAGTAGCGACATTCAGGAGCATCTCGCTCCGAATTGTGCGTGCAGCACCAATGCTTTGGGCGTACCTTGGGTTTTGGCATCGAATATGACAAGGTCGCATAGCCCATAGCAGGCGAGAGCTGCCAAGCGTTCCGACAAGACTCTGGAAAGCGCTGTACCGCGTCTCATCGATATCTTCAAAGAAGGGGCGATCATAGTCAAGCAGACAAAGCACGTCTTGATTATCTGGCAGCTTTTCGCCAAGCTGAACAGTGTGCACGGTGTAGCCCTTGTCTTGCAGTTGTTGAGAAACAGAGTTTACAAGACTAGGCGTGCTGCTGTCGTCACACAACAGTGAGACTGCCTTGAGGTTGTGGCCGTTTATCGCTTTTGTGCGGTCTGCTTTGGCTTTTGCTACGATGAGGGCACTAAGCTGATGAGGCTCCTCTCCGTCGATAACAATGGCGGGTTGCTCAAAGCCCGCTGCTGTAAGTTCTGAGCTCCAACGGGCCGGGGTGACATATGGCTCGTCAGACCGTCCATCCGACTCGCCGGACCACCAGCTGGGCAGAGTACCCAAGATAAAATTGGGCCATTTCGAAGTCGAGAAGAGGTCAACGAGGAGCAGTCTACCGTCAGTGCCTAGTAACTTGCGCACATTCCTGAGACTTTCGCCAAGGTAATTTGTGACGTGTAGCACATTGGTGGCAATGACGAGATCGTACTTCACGTCGCTGCTGAAATCCTGCTCAATCGGGTCTTTGCTAATGTCCAGTGTGCGGAATTCGATGTTGTTATAGCCCTTGAGTAGCTCCTTGGCGGAGACAAAAAATCCAGACGAGATATCGGTAAAAGTGTAGTTGCCATATGAGGCAAATCCCGTGGCCCCAGGTAGAGTCAAATCCTTCAGTATCTGCACAGTGGAGGCGCCGGTTCCAGCACCAATCTCAAGGATATTGAGATTGGGTTTGGTATGGGCCAAATGTTTGATGAATTCTGATCTGTCGAATGTGTCCATTGAGCCGTACATCTCATAGAGTGTATTATTGGCCAGGAGGATGTCCAGGGCCTCAGTTTGACCAGAAAGCAAGCCAGAGATGTTCGTGGCAACCTTCTGCATAGCAATAGCACAAGCTGCCACGGGTGTGTCAGACATGGTCTGAGTGAGGCTGCGGATCTTCGCCATGATGCTTTCGTCGTCGGAAGCCGCGATTGCTGGATCTATGCTCTCGCCCAAGCTTTGTACTCGGGTGCTGATCCAAGCCTGGTATTTTTCCATGTGGGAAACTGAGGTTGGAACGTCCTTTACGAGACGATGTGTATACACGAGACACAGTTGAGCCAGCTCGTCCAAAAGTGGAGTGTACACATCACGGGGAAGCGATGGTTGGATGAGATGCTTAGCATCCAGGAAGTCGAGGTGCGGGCCCCATGTGAGGCGTGCCGCGTACTGAGAAATATCTTTATCCGCTGCTTCAGCCGCCTGAAGTGGCGACATTTTCAGTCCCTCCATGTGAAAAATGATTTTTCCATTTTGAATGACCTGTTGAGCTTGGCCGACGAGATCACCGCCATGGTTGGGCAGTGTTGCTGACGTTAATATCTTCATGTCGCCGCTTGGTTCACTTTGATGCATCGTCAAGCTCGCAATCTTAGTTGGCACCCTCCGGTATAGCGTGGTATCGGGATGACCCTTGAGTGCTGCAAAGAAAGCCGATTGAATGACTGCATCTACAGCTGTTGGGTGCAGGTGATAGTTCTCTTCGTCCCCGATTGTCACGCTGGACAGGTCAGCGGTTGATGAGTCCTGCTCCGTACCAGATCTAGCGTTCTCAAGGCGCCTGAAGCGAGGGCCAAACTGCAAGCCAGCTGTATCCATGAAATTATAGTACCTCGCTGACTCTAGCTTTCTGGGCAACGGGGTGTTGTCAGTCTTTGCCGCTTGAGGATTGCCAGCTTCAGACATAACCTGACCAGTACAGTGCGACACCCAAGAATGCCCATTGAATGAAGAAATGGTGAAGTCCCACCACTGGCTTTGGAGTGAGTCGGTGAGTCGATGAGGACGGAATGTTGTGACCAACTCGGTGCTACCCGTGTCGGCCAAAAGAAGAGCCGTACTAATCACAATACGGCGCATGGTGAGCCCAGTGTGCGGGCGACTCAGCTGCCTCATCGCTTCACCGACCATGGCAAGGTAGCCTGCACAGGGGAAAATCATGCTGTTCTCAATCGTGTGGTCGCGAAGCCAGCTGCAGTCCTTGTCTACAAGGAGTAGATTCCGCCAGCTAGGCTCGAGAGAGGTGCTCTCAAGCTGGCGCACACCCAGGAGAGGATGACTTGGGAACTCGCGATTTCGCCATTCACGCGATATTCTTGATTCTTGCCAGTACTCAGTCTCGTAGTTCCAGGGATACGGGGGTAAGTCTGAAAGACAGTGTCCACCGGTTACGATTGTGCTGAAGTCGATTGGAACATTGAGCTCGAACAACTTGCCAACGGCCGAGAGGAAGGTCTCAGTGCAGTCCTCACCACGCGACATCGTTGACACGTATGGGGCCGAGCTCGACACCTCAGCCGAGATCTGTCGAAGAGGGCCAGCAAGAGCTGAATGGGGTCCTAGTTCCAAGAAAACCGGGTTCTCGATGAGGGCGAGAACCTGTAGGACTGCTGTTCTAAAGAGCACCCGGGACTCAAGGTTCTTCTGCCAGTATGGCCCATCAAGCGAAATTGTCTCTATCTTTCCAGTTACACTTGAAAAGAATGGCTTGACCGGTTTCCTGCCGATGAAGTTGCGCTGCAGTACCGCAGAGTACTCCTCTCCAATCTCGCTCATGTGGTGGGAGTGATAGGCCTTATCAACCTTAAGCAGCCTTGTCAAGGCTTCAGGGTGCGTCTTTTGGATACGCAAAATTGTGTCATTGACCTCAGGAGCATCACCAGACAAAGTGATGCTCTTGTTCGAGTTCTCACATGCGACGGTGACATTGGGAGTTAGGAGGTCTCGCACCTCATCCAAGCCTAGTCCTATCGCAGCCATAGCTCCGGGTTTTGTTTGTTTCTTGACAGCAAGACCGCGCTGCCAGGCCACAATGATGGCTTCCTTTTCAGTCAGAGCCCCAGCAGCATATGCGCTCGCGATCTCACCGCTGCTGTGTCCCACAACCGCTTGTGGTTCAACACCGGCTGCCATGAACATGTTGACTAGGCCAATCTGGACGGCGGTACAAAGTGGCTGTGAAAGCTCTGCTGTCTGCACACCTGACGTCCGTGGTGGCTTCAAAAGCTCTTCTTCCAAGGTCCATTGTGGAAGAGAAGGTGCCTGCGCATCTCGGAGGTGTTTATCGAGGGAGCGAATGGTACTTTGAAAACAGAGGTCAGAGCGCAGAAGCAGCTCCCGACCCATACGAGGCCACTGAGCACCTTGCCCGGTGAAAACCATGACAAGACTTGGTCGCGAGCCTGCTATTCTCTTGCCTGGAGATACAACGCCGGCTCCGTCACTCCGGGCAACCATGAAAGCGCGATGTGGAAAGTGCTCTCTTTTGTTTGCCAGAGTGTATGCTAGGTTTTGGAGGTATTCAGATGACAGCGGTCTTTGGCATTTTCTGCCAACCAAATCGTGGAAAGTCTGCTTCATCGTTTTCAAAGATGACTCTGAGCCGGCTGAGAATACCAACAACTGCGAGCTGGGACCGGACTACTTTTTTGCGGCAGTGTCAGGAGCTGGAGTAGTATAGCCATTGCTGGTAAATTTGGAGGAGCTAACACTGCGCGCTGAATCGAGAATGACATGCGCATTAGATCCTCCGATACCGAAGGAGTTCACACTAACTCTCTCGTGGCGAGATTCTGGCCAGGGGATGGGGTTGAGAGGAACGGTCAACTTTCTTTCCTTGAAGGGAATCTTTGGGTTCGGGCTAGAGAGCTTAATGTTTGGTGGAATGGTACGGTTTTCCAGACTGAGTACAGCTTTGATCAAAGATGTGAGGCCCGATGCACCTTCAGAGTGGCCTAGGTTTGGTTTGACCGAGCCAATAAAGACACCCGCGTCACCAAATACGCGAGCAACGGCGTTGGTCTCAATAGGATCTCCAACAGCAGTTCCAGTGCCGTGGCATTCCACAAAAGCAGTCTGAGAAAAGTCGCTGATCCCGGCGAGCTGGTATGCCTTTCTGATCATGGCTTCTTGGGAGTCGGTACTGGGATAGGTAATTCCCTGAGTTTTTCCATCGTGATTAGCCATAGTGCTCTTGATCACGGCACGAATGGGGTTTCCGTCGCGCAAGGCCGCATCTAGCGGCTTAATGTATACAGCTGAGATGCCCTCGCCTCTCGCGTATCCATCTGCGTCGCTGGAAAATGTTTTGCACGAGCCTTCAGGAGAGAGGACGCCTTTCTCTGACATGAAGGCTGTCATGGCAGGAGCTAAGATCAAGTTGATACCTCCTACTATAGCAGCCTCGCAGTCGCCATGTTGGATTGCCAGACAAGCCTCATGTAGACCACTGAGAGCAGATGAACACGCAGTGCGGACCGTCATACTATTTCAGCGTTAGAATTTGAGCAGAAACATGAAAGAAAGGAGCATAGATATGTAATTACCTCGGTCCATGTATGTCCATCTCATATGAAACCCGGTTGGTCAACATGAAATCGCTGTAACCGTCGACTCTGTAAGGACCAGACTGAAGAGGATCTTTGGTTTGCATTTCCAACCACTAAAGTTTGAGTCAGTGATATCACGTCAAAACCTGTATGCAGGTCAAGATCTTCTAGCGGCAAGCAACGGAGTCGACGACCGAGCTACTACTAGTATAACATAACAAAGAATGATGCAGGGAAGGGCAAATAGTAATCAAGAATACAACTTACATCTTCACCGTAAGATCCAATGTAACACCCAATATTTCTTCCTCTAAAATTTACCTCGCCAGCATCGTCGAAACACTCTCTGACCACCTCGAGCATGCGGCGCAGCTGAGGGTCAGCACCTTCGAGCTCAGCACGGCTAAGAGTGAAACGAGAAGTATCAAAAGCACCCAAGCTGACATCATCGTTGAGGAAGTATCCATACTTAGTAGTAACTGAGCCAGGCCGTCCAGACGTGGAGTGGTATGACGAAATGTTGTAGCGAGACTCTGGCACCACACTCCTGGCATCACCCTTGGCCAATAGAAAATCCCATAACTGCTGAGGAGTTTCTAAGCCGCCAGGAAGCCGGAGTGCCATACCACAAATGGCAATGGGAGTCTGTGCTCTGGTCCCAGTGGTGCTGTCAGCGGCGTGCACGGAAGTCGATGTGTCACCGTAGCCATTGGCCTGCATAGGTGCGAGGCCATTGGTGCCATTCAGGCCATTGACATGGGGAACGGTCCCGTTGATGTGAATTTTTGTAACGCCATTAACGCCATTCACAGGAAGGCCGTGGTTTAGGTGGTTGTTTGCGGGTTTAAGGACTTCCACGGTCATTTTGCCGTCGTTGATCAAAGATTGCTGATATGGGGGGGAAAGGAGGAAATGGAATCTTAATTTACGTCTAAGTAATAGGAGGGGGACCGCCTCTTATTAGAGCTAGAAAACATGTACTCGCGTTGGCACTTCAATTGAACTTGACCTCGGGAGAACTAGGGCAGCTAGTTGAGCCCACGTAATGATACTGTACCAATCGTTATCTAGCAGGTTCCAACATTGAAGGTTTACTTTGAACAGCCCCCCGGGCCCCGTATACATAAAACTCTCCACAATTAGGATGAAACTGACAACATCGGCAAAGCTTGAAGGATTGCTCTATAGTCAATGCAACCTCCTTCGGCAAGCTCCTCAAAGTGGCATGATGATGCCATGAGTCAAGTCTAGTCATACTGGCTTGAACAGTTAGTATCTCTTAGTCTAGTGGAGATTTCTTATGGGCCGATTTCGCACGAGATGTCTTCAAGTTTCAGGTCTTACTAGTAGTTCCAAGGTTCAAACAATTATCCTATCTTCCAATGTGTAGAGAATCACACATGTGCATAAATCCCATTCGGTCACTTCAAGGCGTCCGGGCTTACGGCTATCACAATATTTCTCAGGTTCTAGGATATATATTCACACAACATTGAATGTTCTCAACCTTTCATGGTTTACAAACCGTGGACGTACTATCTAGTATTGGTAGGTAGAGAGTATATCCGGTGTAGCAAAACGGGAAGGTATAGTCGAATTGATGTGGATATAGGCAAATTAATCAAACCTCTAGCATTCACATTTGGTTTCCCCTCTTCCGAATCGCAGACTCAGAGCATGGTTTATACTACTAGTATCATAAGTACGAGGGGTTAGTTTGAGTGGTCAAATTCGCCATATTGCCTTCCTAGTAGCTTTCCAGGGTATAATTGGCGAGCCGCAGGCATAAACGCTATAAATTTCGCTTCGATGACTTGCAGAATTAGCGCCTCTAGCTCACGGCTTGTATTTTCGACCACTAGTCTTGTGACTCGTGTTTGTCTCTTCAAGTTCCCACTTGAGCCCCACTCGAGGCCGTCGGAGTGCGGGCTTGGCCCCCCGGTCTTGGCCCCCCGGTCTTGGCCCCCCGGTCTTGGCCCCCCGGTCTTGGCCCCCAGGTTTCAACGGCCCCCTGAGACGCGTGTCCTATACTAGTCTAATTAGACGGTATCCACGAGAAGTCAATGTAACCGTCGGGCAACATTGTTGGGTCCTCCGCTTGGGCCGGAGATAAAGGGAATTTCATGTAGATAGCTGGTATAGAGGTTGTATCGTGTTCTTTTCCGTGGGACGTTATTTACTAGTAGTAAACAGAAAAGAACCAAGGCGGGGTCCTCCGTCATCGCGGGCTTTTGAATCCATGTATGCGCACTACTAGCACCTTTATGTTCACACATTCTAATTGAAGTTCCAAGTTATCTTTATTCTCATCCAAACTCTACCCTATCCTCCACCATGTCTACCTCAAGCTCCTTTCTTGTTGAATGGTCCAAGGCGCAGAAGCCAAGGGGTTCCCTTGTGAAGAACGAATCCGTCTTCTACCGCAACCTCGAAGCGGAGCTCGATGCTCGAAGAGCGGTGCACGGCTGCATGTCAATCCACACCATTCCAAAGGGTGTATCCGACTTTGCCTCTGCCGATTCGCTTGGCCTCGGCTCCTCGGGTGTGCTTCGAGCAGCCTTCATGGAGGAACTGGCAAGCCAGCCGGATTCCTGGATAGGCGCTTCTGGGACAAGACTTGCCTTTGGCAATACAGCCTACCTTGAAACCCTGGAGCAAGAGATTGCCGAATTTCACGGCTCTGAGACAGCCTTGATTACTGTCAATGGTGGCCAGGCCAATGGTGCTATCTTTTCCTCAATCCCTCGGCCAGGAGACGCCATTGTGTATGACGAATTCATCCATGCCACAGTACACGAGGGGATGAAAGACAGTCTTGCACTGGTCAAGAAGGCATTTCGTCATAACAATGTGGACTCTTTCGTGGAAACCTTGGTCGACATCCGTGAATCCCAGCCGCTCATCCGTGAGGGTCAGCGATGTGTTATTGTTGCTCTTGAGGGTATCTATAGCATGGATGGAGACTTACCTCCACTACGAGAGCTCATTGCTGCGGCGAAGGAAATCTTTCCTGAGGATAACGTCCAATTTTACATTGATGAAGCTCATTCCAATGGAACCATTGGCCCGAAGGGTGCTGGGCTTGTTTGTGCGCTTGGTCTCGAGAAGGAGATTGCCATTCGCATGCACTCCTGTCCAAAGGCTCTCGCGTCGCATGGAGGTAAGCTGAACATTCCCTTGTCGTTATTTCAATGCTTGTGTATGAATCAAAGCTAACATCTGTATTAGGAATTATATTGTGCAACCAAACTGTGAAAGCAATGATCCTCAACAACTCGAGGAGTCTCATGTTTTCAGGAGCTCCAAGTTTCCACATGTTGGCTGCAATTCGGGCAGGATACAAGCTTCTACGGGCTGGTAAAACGGAAGAGGTAAGTCGTGACAAAACAAGCATTAATTTTCAGTGAGTACTAAAACCGTTTCATATCAGGCCCAAGCTAGAATGGAATACCTCGTAAACCTTTTCATGGAGCGAATGACCTCGAATCCAGTTTGGGAACGAGCGAACGATGAAATGGTTTTGAAAGTACCTCTCTGGGACCTTGAGAAAGATGCACAGCCCTTTGTGACTCACATCTGCCCTGTTATGACGCGCCCAAATAGTAAGGATCATCTTTACCTTACATTCCATTTGCAGCTCGCGGGGTTTGTCGTGTACCCCGTCTTCTTCCCTGTTGTTCCTAAAGGTACTGAGAGAGTAAGAATTATGATCCATGCCTCTCACACCGAGGCTGAAGTCGAAGCCCTGGTCGCATGTATTTGTTCTTGGGCCAAGGAGATGCTCGAGATCATTGAAAATGGTCGTGATGGAATTGAACTACCCAGCGCCGCTCGTCAAGTTTACGCTATGGTTAACAAAGAAGGTTTAAGACAATGATATGTACCTAACTGGTAGCATCATGAGGAAATCAATGGATTTATACTAGATTGAGAAATTACTCAAGTTCTTTCATATCTTTGCATTGAGCTAGATCCAAGATAATAGCTTGATCTTATCAACGGCCATATTTCTATATACCGGCTTAATATTCAGTGAGACAGCAGTATAAGATGACAGGAACGATTTGCACCGGGAATATTCATGTGTCCAGGACCTCGGGAAGATAGAAGGGCAGCCCCGAAGGAAGCACCGTCGGCAAATCGATCCTTAGGTCCGATAGATCCGTTTATGAACAATACCATTGACTAAGAATACATAATAATGGTGATACTAACAGTAGCAATCTTACATACTAGTATGATACTACATTCTTGAATTTAGCATTAACTGTATGAATAGGTCCGTGCCTGGTTATAGTGCTTATGCAGTAGTGGGGTGAAAATCCATTCAATTTCTGCCTGGAGGGGATGATATCGTATTAACCTGATGCTACCTCACTAGTCTCGCTGGTAATGCAAGTGGACTAATTGGTGGTGCCTTAGAAGGATAACTTCAAAGGTTCGCCTGGACTTACCAGAAGTATACCCTGTTTCATAAAAAGCCACTGAAATCCATACTCAGAATTCAAATCATTATACAACACATTTTGAAAACTCTTTGCCACAAGATGACAGCAACAAGCGCAGAGCTCAGGAGCGACGAACTGACTTCCCTCCAGCAAGCTCCATCGGAATCCGTGGTAGAACCCTCTTCGTTCTGGCGGATACGAAGAGCACTCTCAAGTCTCGACAGCCGACGACTGACCCGCAAGGACGTCCCACTACAAGACCTGAGCGGTAAATGGGTGATCATCTCAGGCTCTAACAGCGGTATCGGACGTGAAGCTGCGCTCTTCTTCGCTCAATGCGGGGCCAATATTATTCTTGCCTGTCGGAATCCACCGCCCCATGAGGAGAATCCTGCGGTCGTTGTTACTGAATGCAAGGTAGCCAATCAAGCGGCTGGACACGAAGATGCTGTCATCGAGTGGTGGGAGACCGATATGACCAAATTATCTACTGTGAATGCATTTGCCACTCGCTGGCTGGAGACAGGCCGTCCATTAGATATCCTCTGCAATAATGCTGGCATTGGCGGGAATCCCGGTGATGGAAAGGGAGAAATATTGAAGACAGAGGATGGGTTCGAAATTGTTCACCAAGTCAACTTCCTTTCTCATTGCCTACTGACACTACGTCTTTTACAATCACTGGCTAAAGCGGTGGAGCCGCGAGTGGTCTTTACAACATCCTGTAACATGTTCTTCGGTACATTTGATTTGAACAAGTTCAACGGTGAAGGCTGCAGTGGCGAGGATTTTTACTGCAACAACAAACTATTTCTGCAAGTCTGGTTGACGGAGCTCCAACTTCGACTTTCGGCATCTGAGCACTACAGGCATATAATGGTCAATGGCGTACATCCTGGAT
The DNA here is from genome assembly GCA_024706585.1 of Penicillium simplicissimum. Lineage (NCBI taxonomy): Eukaryota > Fungi > Ascomycota > Eurotiomycetes > Eurotiales > Aspergillaceae > Penicillium > Penicillium simplicissimum. The sequence continues at coordinate 3,024,066 of JAMZTW010000061.1, forward strand.
GCACCAACACAAACATGTGGCACATCGAAAGAGAACCGGGTTGGATCAACTGGATGCGCTATCTTTCAGAGTCCTTACTAGTGAAGACGCTAGTAGGCCTGTTTGGGATTTCTGCCGAGCAGGGGAGCTACGCCATTATTCATGCAGCCACCATAGCATGGAGTGGATCCAGGATCAATGCCCAACAAGCAAAAGATAATGCCGGGTGCCAAGGGGGCAAGTATTTTAATCGGATCTGGGAAACTGAGCCTATGCCTTATTGCCATGATCCAGGATCACGCCTGCTTGTCTGGAAAAAAGTCCTGGAGGAGCTTCATTTTGTTTGGAAGGATTCTCTAGATACCTTTTAGTCCTGACACAAGAATATCCCAGCCTGGTATCTTAGAGAGAGGAGAAGAATAGCCATATTTGTCGCAATATACAAAAGTCTGTGGAGAATACGCCATTCGGAGATCAACAGAAGTATTATGTTTGTTAATTAAATTTGCGGGTCAAGGTGCAGAAGTTGAAACTAGTTGGTAATATTGGATCTGGCATGGCCCCCGGGGCGCCTTTCTCATATCATAGTACATTAGTAATTTCTTGCTTCATGTATTCCACCAAATATAGGGCAATACTAGTACATCGTAAAATGGTACTTTAGAAAGGGCTCGTAGAAATAAGATATCACCAAGAGATTGGCTATCGTATCCTGGTTCTTTGGGTTACATTGGGGCTGGCGACTAACACCGCTACCGCGGCTGGTTTGCCCACTTATAGTATGTATGTAGTATAAGTCCACCTCTTCTCATACACAAGAATATTCTCCATCCAGATTCTGCTCAATTGACAACGGATTGCTATTCAGTACTCATTTATTCAGTGCTCTTCAACGATGCCTGCAATGTCCTTGGAAGCGACCACGAATATCGCGCGAGAGTTCGCCCACAAACCAGCAGTTGTAACTGCCTTCGCTACACTTGGCGGCATTTGGAGCGCATATCTTCTTAACAATATCAGATATTTTGCGTATCACCACTTTCTTCGACCTACGTCCCTGGGTAAGTACAAGAAGAGCCCTTCTCCGGCTTGGGCTCTTGTCACCGGGGCAAGCGACGGTATCGGCAAAGGGTTCGCCGAGGAGCTTTGCTCTCGTGGCTTCAATGTTGTTCTACACGGACGGAACAAAGCAAAGCTGCAAGCCGTGAAAGACGAATTACTTGAGCAATGGCCTCAGGTTGAAATCAAAGTGCTAGTTCTTGAGGCCGTGGAGGCTGCACGCAATCTCGATGCACTCGAGGAGTCTGTACGCTGGGTCGCAAATCTCAATCTCAAGGTTCTTATCAACAATATCGGTGGCTCGGGGGGTCTAAAACCAGCATGGTTGGGCTTTGAGCAGCGAACAGGAGAGGATACTAGCATGTTGGTTGACCTCAATGCAATGTTCCCGACGCAAATAACACGCGTATTATTGCCAACCCTGATCAGAAACCAGCCTGCGCTGATCCTGAGCATCGGCAGCGTTTGTGGCGAAGTTCCTAGTCCCTATGCAAGCGCGTATGCTGGTGCCAAGGCTTACAACAAAGCCTGGTCTCGGTCCCTTTCTCTTGAAATGAAAGCTGAAGGTCGTGATATCGAAGTCATTGACATTTTGGTTGGAGAGGTCTCATCTGGGAGTCAGCCACAAGATCTGAGCCTGTTCACTCCCAGCTCAAGGCGCATGGCCAAAGACAGTCTTGGCAAGGTCGGCTGTGGTGCGGATGTTATCTGGGGTTATTGGCCACATCATTTACAGTTTGGGTCGATCTTGAGCCTCCCGAGAGCGATCATGGAGAACATGATAAAGGGAATGGTGTTGGAGGAGAAGGCCAAAGAGGAGACAGAGAGAAAAAGCACTTGAGGATGCGACCAATCTGATTAGTGAGAATTATGGTCCTAATCCAAGATGAATTGAGTTGAGCTAGATATTCTTCTATCTATTATCTGGCTAGGTTGAGCGTAATCACCAATCTTAGGGTGATACATGCACTTTTGAACAAGAATTCCAGGGCTTCATCTCCTCGCAAGTTAGATGGAATTGGAGAATTGGAGAAATAGTGGGGATGGAAATGCAGAATAATGCAGATATTATCCTGGAGTGACAAGATGTTCCAACTTCACCGCCCCCTCACGGCTAACCAATTAGTTACCCGGGTTCTGTTAGTCACCCCACTCCTCCCTGCGGGAGTTGGGGTTTCCATCCCAAAAGCCCATTTTCCATCGAGCTCTACCGCCTACACGCCTATCTCAATATGCCTAAATTCTCTGAGGATGTACTCCAGCAAGCTGTAGCTACAGCTTAGAGCCAAAAGAAACCAAATATTAGCGCGATTGCGAAAGACCGGATTGATGCACAAGATATCTCGGAGATTATCCATTATTTCGATCTACTTAAGCGGCAGATTGAGCTCTATAATATTGAGCCATGCAATATCTATAATATGGATGAGACTTGCTTCCAACTTAGGCAGGGCCTTAACCAATCTGTGGTAACGGTCTATAAGCATAGGCGCTCTCCTACTGCTAGAGGCGAGAATATTACTGGTGTCGAATGTATCGCAGCAGATGGCTGGGTTTTGACACCTCTCTATATCTTAACAGACAAGCATCAAGTTGCCCGTTGATATGAGCGAGCTGCTGATGAGTGGTGGTTTGGTATATCTGATACTGGATGGATTACAGATGAGCTAGCATATACGTGGCTCTCATCTTTTCATGCCCAGACTAGGCACCGTGTCTCTATCTCAAAAGGCGAAAAAAGGCTCCTGTTGATGGACAACCACGGCTCTCACTTAATTCTCCAATTCCTCGAGTTTTTGTGAGAAGAAGAACATCCTCCCCTTCCCATTCCCGTCGCATACGACAGATATTCTCCAGCCGCTTGATGGGAATCCATTCCAAGTGTTTAAACACTATTTCCGTAAGGCTAATAGCGAGGTGATGCGATATGGAGGGACAGTTACAGATAAGGCCGATTTCCTCGCATTTGTACCCGAGATCCGTGAGAAAGCATTCAAGCGTGATACTATTATCCATGCATTCCGCGACCGTGGGATATATCCTTGGGATCCAGAGATTGTCCTTGCGCCCTTACGGGAGAAGGCGCCGCTATGCCCTGAGTTACAATTCATCAGTGGTGACCCAGCCTCAGAAGTCTTCGAGAGCCATGAGAAGTTTATAGGGAGTCTTCGAAACCTCGTGGATGAGCATATCCGCAAGACCGAGCTATTACAAGCGACTGAGGTCGAATTACTCCGAAAGAGAGTGGTATTATCCAAACTTTCTACCAACCGGAGTAGGAAACAGCTAAGCCATGATGGCGTATGGCGAGGGAAGGATGCAAAACGCTGTATGTTCGCGAGAGAGAGGAAAGAAGCAGATGCTGCTGCTCAGAAGGCCTCGAAGAACGCCCCTGTTCTGGGCGATACCTAACCATCGAAACCCCAATGAAATTCTACATTTTCGCTGTATAACGTAATTCCCGGTTAAACCGGACACCCGGTTAAACCGGACACCTAAAACACCATAGTTAATGCGATTTCTCGGGTCACTGTAGATCAACAACCAAGACTTAGTATAAGGTGTCACGGTAGCCTAATGCTTATGATATCATACTAAATGCGATTTTTCAAGTCATTATATGTCAACAACGACAAGATGCTCTTGCTTTATTTTTAGTAAGCTATGATCTCATAGCGTAAGAATTAGTATGGCATGACTTGTATATTCAGAGAATGATTATTTACCTGCATTACCAAAAATACGCTCCGATTGAGCAATGTAGATACATAGAGGATATATGGGGTTCAGTGCGGATGATCACCAGATCCCCGGATCCCCACTTGGGCACTGGAAGGATCCTACCTGGCTAGCCTAGGATATTCATAGTGGATTACTAACAGCAATCTGGCTGTTCAGTCATGTGAATACAGAGGATTATTGGCCAATCAGAGGCCTAGGATCAGAATGAGAAAAATGAGTGTATTGAGCTATCTGAATGAATGTGTTCCCATAACTGTTGAACAAGCGTGGATTCATGGGGGTTAAAATACCCATGAGTTCGGCCGTTACACGGATGTTACAGATCCGAGGAGGCAGGGTACACGTAATCCAAGAGGGGAGTCTTGCAAGATGATTGGATGCAGGGTTTCTATCGGCATTCTATACGATTCGATACCATGCAGATCACTATACGGAGTATTCCTGACAATTACTTACTAGGCTACAGTAACTAGTAGTTATTAGTTCCGGTTGAGGTTACCTCCATTAATTTAATTAGTTAATTTAGTCAGTCTTTTATCTAACGTAATTCCTGCCCGAGCGGTTAACCCGGCCGAGCGGATAACCTCAAACACATAGTAAATGTGATATTTTTATTCCACTATAATTTAACCACAAGTTATTATTTCTCTTTTAATTTTAGGACATAAGCTCTTCTAGGCGCAAGAAATAATATATCTAAATCTCGAATTATTTCTAGGGATATTTTAATAGCTTACCATAAAATACAGTGTAATTTTGACATTAGAAACTTGATCATATATATCTATGTTATTACTTGAAATTATCTTCCTGTACTGTACTAGATTTAGAACTACTATCTAGATGATATAGACTTAATATCTTATCTTGAATCGCTATAGTTGTTAAGATATGAAGTTGTAATTTATCACATTTACTATATGTTTTGAGGTTATCCGCTCGGCCGGGTTAACCGCTCAGGCGTGAATTACGTTAATTTTCGTCGGTGACTCCGTCGTCTTGAATTAATCACTATGGAGTACTCCGTACTGAATGAGTCCTTTGAAACTGCCCCTTGGAGCCCTCCAGATAACCTTAGAAGGATTCTTTTATGCTGGAATACGAGAATGATACCCTGGAACCAATGCTGATTACGCGGCCTCACAAAGAAATCACATCTCTACGAGTATGCAGACCACAAAATACACATGTGCAAACATAACCCCTTTCCATCCCTGCGTGCGATCCCCTATTAATCCCTGCAAGTAGGTGGCGCCTTCTAAACAAGCAGCGACCCGTACTTCCGGGAGTTGTAATTTTGAATCTTGGAGCCTGTCAGAGGGTCAAAGCCCGAGATTAACGCCTCGTTGCTTCAGATTGGTCGAATCACACCGACTTTCGAGCCCCTATATGATCCTGTATACATAGTTCAAGTTTCATACATGCATAGCTTCCCCATCTCACTCCAATCGAAAATTTCCCATTCACAATCCTTTCTTCCACCTCACAAATCATATCCCTCCCTGACGGACACTCCAAAATGGCCGCTATTACTCTCGAGCCTCAAGACCACAAGCGAGATGCAGATTTCAAGCAAGCGCTACATGGCAAGACAGGCCAGGATCAAAACTCATTCATGAATATCATGCGCAAGAACAAGGATGCTCAAAAAATCGCTGTGGACGAATACTTCAAGCACTGGGATAACAAAGGTGCCGATGACGAGACTTCCAAAACCCGCGAAACCAGACGGAAGGAATACGCAACCCTCACCCGACACTACTACAACCTCGCGACCGATTTCTACGAGTATGGCTGGGCGCAGAGTTTCCACTTTTGTCGATTCAGCAAGAGCGAGGCATTTAAGCAGGCATTGGCTCGACACGAACATTACCTTGCGCTGAAGATGGGTATCCAGGAGGGTCAACGGGTTCTCGACGTTGGTTGTGGTGTTGGTGGTCCTGCGAGGGAAATCGCCAAGTTCACCGGGTGTAATGTCCTCGGCCTTAACAACAACGACTACCAAGTTGAGCGTGGTACTCTGTACGCACAGAAGGAAGATCTCAGTGATCAGGTCAGCTTTGCCAAGGGCGACTTTATGCAAATGACTTTCCCCGATAACAGTTTTGACGCTGTCTACGCGATCGAAGCTACCGTGCATGCTCCGAGTCTGGAAGGAATCTACACTGAGATTTTCCGGGTCCTCAAGCCTGGCGGCGTGTTTGGTGTTTACGAGTGGTTGATGACCGAGAACTACGACAACGATGACCTCCGTCACCGTGCGATTCGTCTTGGTATCGAGCAAGGGAATGGAATTAGCAATATGGAGAAGATCTCTGTCGCTCTAGACGCGATGAAGAAGGCTGGGTTCGTGCTTGAGGTCAGTGAGGATCTTGCCGATCGCGACGATGAGCTTCCTTGGTACTGGCCTCTCAGCGGTGATTTGAGATACACGCAGAGCCTTTGGGACTTGCCGACCCTGATCCGCATGACCCATGTTGGCCGTGGACTGGCGCATGGCATTGTTGGTGCACTTGAGATGATTGGCGTTGCGCCAAAGGGATCACGGAAGACTGCTGATTCGCTTGCTGAGGGCGCAGACTGTCTTGTTGCGGGTGGAAAGGAGAAGCTATTCACGCCTATGTATCTGATGGTTGGTCGTAAGCCAGAGGCTTGATGTCAGGAAAATGGTGATCAGCATGGTATTGACTCAAACGGTACCTGTCGAGGGTTCCGAGGATATGGTATTCGGTATTGGGATTACGCGTACTTTTCGCCACCTTTCGAAACCTCGGACATGTAATCTCCAAGTCACAGGTATTCTCGAGGGTATTTTAACCCCCTCGACCCCCAGCAGTTTTAGAGGAGGAATCAACACTCTTTTCATTGCATCATTTTGGTATTTCCCCTTTTCTGATTCCGTTGCCTTTCGCTGGCTAGTAAATCCCCTGTATTTCCATAGCTATACAGGGCATTCCTGATACTTGACCTGTCTTTTCTAAAAAAGAATAACTCTGCCCAGGTGGAGCTTCTGGATTCTTCTTTTTTCTATTTACACGAGCTTCAAAATGTTTCTTGCGGTACGCAGTATGTGCTATACTGCAATTTTTTGACGGTGGACAGTCGGTTCGAATTGACTTGGATCACCCTGTCTTGTACTTCGTTTGACGGCAACAATTGAAAGTTTATGCCGCAGTCATGATGACACGAGGAAGACAGTCTTAGGGGCGCAAGCCCCAACACCCCGATGCACCCCCTAAGGGTGATGATACAGGCCTTGGGGATGGAAGGAATCCATCTACTTCCCCGAGGCGCAATATGCCTGATGCAGACATCAAGGCGATGTTGACCCAATTGACTGCTAGTGTTTTGGCTCTTATGCAGAACTAGGCAGAGCAGGGTCGCAGACTCGATGTATTATCCTAGTTAGCGCCTCGAGATACGCGTGAACAGATTTATCCTTCACTGAGTGCGGAGGACCGAACGGACGATCCTAACCCGCGGATTAACGACTCATTGACCCCGATCGCAGTCGACCGGGAAGAAGCTCTCATCGAGAGAGAGCTATAGAAGCTACGGCGTAGTATCAAAGATCTTTGGGAGTATAAACCGACGATTCTTACTATACATAACTTTATTGCGTGGAAGACAAATCCTCTTAGTGATGCGTCTTTAATTAACGTTCACGATATATCTTCTTATAACATTTTGATTAAGGGACAATTAAGTAATTAATGCGAGCTCTTTAGTATCGTGCTATCACGTAAGGACTAAAGAAGAAAGACCCGGTCTCTGCCCTAAAGGGATCGATATCTACACCAAATCTCGAGAACCCGAAATCGTTAGAGAAACCGGACTCTAATAGAGCCCTAAAGTCACGCTACGACTACTATTAGACGCCGAAAGTGATATATAATACCTCTCGCTACTGATCTAAGAACCCTAAAAAGGCGCTAGTGTCAGACCGAGAGCTTTTTACCTCCTATACTCCACTTAAGAGCAGCGAGGGAATCAGATCGATCTAGGGGGACAAGAAACGTACTATTAGTATTAGAATAGTCAATATGAAGCTAAATAGCCTAACTATCACTCTAAAAGACGTCCGCTATATTCCTAGAGCGGATTCCAACCTTATATCCGAGGCGCTTCTGCATGATCAGGGATTCATTATTCATAAGAATTCAACACCTCTATTCTACTACGTCTTAGAGGACCTATCGAACCAGCGATTCTTTGCCGTTCGAAACTCGAGCGATGTTTACACATTCACCGCCGATAAACTATTCGAGTTCTCCACTTAAAAAGAGCAATGATAAGGCTAAACTATCTGATAGAGATAAGCATGTTTCAAAAGCCTCGATCGATATTAAACCTGCTTCCCAAAGACTCTTTGGGAATGGCATGTCACTCTTGGACATCTCAATTACCGAGATGTACTCTACTTTGCCAACCGTCCAGGTAGTGGAGTGAGAATCACAGGCGACAAGGCACAGCCGCCTTGTCAAGTGTGCCTCTAAGCGAACATAACCCGACGATACAGCCGTCGGCAGGCCTCGAGAGCCACACGGCCATTAATGCGCATCCACGTTGACATCGTGGGTGGCGGGGACGTTTTCTCTGATGATGATGACGCTTCTCAAGCGGCAAATCTACAATCCCGGCATGGCTATAAATATTTCCTCCTCATCACGGACGATGCGACGCGATTCCGATGGATTTATGGTCTGATCTCTCGAGGCCAACGCGAGATTGCTGCACGTCTGCGGCATTGGCGTCAGCACATCAATTGAAAGGATATTACCATCATCTGCTTTTCTCTGTCTCCTCGTTGGAAAAGAGTCTAAGCGTTTCTTAATTCATGACGCTTTAGAATGCTCATTCCCGAGTAAAGCCCTTCTCCCGTCAATGATCGAGGATGTTGATGAAGTTGTTTTTGGTCGTTGTTGTGAGTTCGTATACTCTGGAGATTACTCCATTACTGCGAAACCAAGTGCTGGAAAAATAGATCCTGGCACAATACGACGAGTCAACCTCCCCAGTGGCTCTCTGCACTTGTCTTGCTCACAACATTCAATCGGAAGGGCCCAATAGAGCTCGCCGTCACTATCCAGTTCGCCTCAACCTCGAACTTCTGAAGCCCCTCCATATGCTGCATAGGCTCGAAGATCTGGTCATCCCACGCGGGTCCATAACGGAAATCTCCTCTTAATTTGACGTAGAGCTTCTTTAACCTAGTCATACCCGCTAATATTTTCCAGAGAGCTTCCCAGCGTCTATCAAATGGCTTCTTCACCAAGTTCGAGTAGGCAGCTCCCGTGCCATAAGGGTAGTCTATCTCGTAGTCCCAAAATGCAGCCTGCTGAACGATTGATCTATACTAAGGCCTCGGCGGTGGGGCCGGAAAAGAGTTACTCTGTATGTATTGGTCAAGCCGATTTCGAGAATGACTGTATTTAAGGAGACTGGGACTGTATCCCACTGACATCGGATGGAGTCTCAACCGCCAGCCCCTGGTGGGAACCAGAAACCCTTCAAAATCATCCCTAGCCCCTTCGCAGCCCCTCTCCCCGCAGAATCCACCCCCCCGTCTAACCGAACTACTACTCCTACTCAACCATCGCAGCCAGAGCAATCTCGTTTCAACGCCAGCTCCTTACTGGCATCACGCCTCATCAGCTTGCCCAGAATGGGCTCTACCATCAAGTCCGCGCCGGTGTAGGCGATATCGCTTGCTGCTTTGCCTGTGAGAACGCGGTCTCCCTAGGGGCCCTCTAGGAAGTTTTCACTAGCGATTTATCGAAAATACACAAGGCAGATTGCTTATAGCAGGTCATTTGCTATAACCTTAAACTATTTCTACCGTCTCTACGCTATCACGCCTACACGCCCTCTCCCGTAACCCTATCTACTCAGACTACTGCTCGCCAGTCTGACTCACAATATAAACCTCACCTAGCACTAATAGCCCCTACACCCGTGAATTAAGCGGAATACGACCTTAAAAGTCCTACCGAGCTACTATCCGCTAGGCTCGAATCAGAACCGTCAGCCCCGCGACCAGCTACCCGTCCTCCTACCCAACCTACCTAACCTACCCCGATAGCTACCTCTCCACCCCGATACCAACGATATTCCTACGCCTCTATTCTCTAGCAACCTACCACATCTTCACCGCGCCCGACGACTAGACCTCAGCCCTACACCTCCTATCCCTGCCCTTACAATCGAAGATCTTCGTCGCCGTTTCCACAATAAACCGTCGCGATTTGAACTAGAAAAAAGAAGGAACAAACGCCCAAAGACCGCATCCGCCGCCCAATCATTGTCTAGGTTCTTAAATTCAGCACTGCCAGCATTCTCGCGCTTTTTAGTGGAGATGCAGCCGGCCGCGGACAACCCTTAGCCGCCTTATCTGGGAACTCATTATAGCCGCGCCATGAGGGCAGCCTAATACCGCAAATGGCAACAAGGCCACGACAGGCTTTACCAGGTGAGGCTCAAAGTTCACCGTTCAGGAAGTTTGGAACAATCTCAGGAATCAATCAGCATGTATTTAGAAAGTAGTTGTATCCTGGATATCGCTTTTCACTGCGAGAGGTCAGGGTAAATGACACCAACCAACCAACCAACCGACTGTATTTAAGGATGGTATTCACGAGTTTTTGGTTCCAAGATGAAGCGCCTGTCTACAGTACAGGCAGCTGGCTTATCACAGTAAAAGGGTAGGTAGGTCCTAAGGGTCAAAAAGCAGCAGCAATAAGCTGGAATCCAAGGCTAGGTGGGAATTACTGGGAACGAAAAAGGTGTCGCAGTTGGTCCCCCCATAATCAGTTAGCCGTTGTGGATAACTCATCAGCCGAAGCTGATTGGCTAGCTCTTGGCCAACATCCAGAGCTGCCGTTTCAATTACTACGCTGCGTATATCCTATCTTCACCTCCGGCTCACCTTCTAATATCGTGGAGAGAGCAACTAGAATTGCATACAGGATGTTGATTGATGTCCAGATTGTTGGTAGCCTGGACGCTAAAGCAAAGGACTTCGGTCCATAAGGCGTCGTTGAAGTCAGCCTCGCCGTTCATTTGGCCAATCCTGGGTTGGGATTCGACGGTATATGCAAGTGCCAAGAGACCGCGGTTTCAGCCAGGCCAAGGTAAGCCAATAACACTGTTTCTGAGCCCAGCTAAGAGGGTCAGTGCGGTGGTCGCGCGGAGGGTGAGAATCACCCGCTCTCACCCAACTTCTCACCCAGTCTATTGCGCACTCACCCTATCTCACCCTGGTCGCGCGACGCTAAAGCGGCGCTCACCCACTTCTCATCCAGGCGGCAGCCACCCGACTATTGACCGCGGATAAGCCACACGCCGGCCAGTTAGTAGTATGGTGGGTGACCACAAGCGAATCCTGGCTGTTGTATGTTTTGCTGTTTTTTTGGGGCCTTATTCTCTGACAAACATATTGATATGGCGTCCGCGGTTATCATCGCCTTCATAGGCTATAAGCTGAGGTATATCGTAAACTATCGTTCTGACCTCACCTCGGGGTCAACCAACTACTGAACACTGCCACTCATGCCTGCTGAACAAGCAGCAGTTTAAGCGATCCCTGTGTCAGATTGAAGGTCCTTGTTCTCCTGTGTGAATAAGGTGATGATGAGACATCATTTATACGCAGCTTGTATAATGTCCTTCTCAAGCAGCTTCGCGATACATGCTTTTCATCTTGATTGATCAAGTTCTGGAAGACCTCAATCTAACCTTCTTAACCCCCATAGTGAAACAAATCATACAAGATATTTCGCTGAGAACATCCCTGATGTAATCTAATTAGTGCCGAGGGAAGCCAGCGCAGACCAGGGCTGGGCCCCATTTCGGCGGCTGTTTGGATGGCCCTCGGGAGCCAGAGCATTTAAACGAGCACGATGTCGATTCTATGCTCGATGCACCCGAACTCAGATCTCTCTGGCATGGCCTCACTAGAGTTACAATCCTCCTTGACGATGGAGCCAGTGGCGATCCTACATGTAATACTAGCGATACAATCGATAAACAAAGACGGGGTAGGATGTTTTGTTGCCACAATCCATTCGCAAAAGTTAGAACACGCAGATCCCCCGGTGGTGAAGAGGTACTGGAAAGAACAGTCGCAGCCATTAAAGGATAGACAGCTACTCATGTTGCTTGATTGTCTGATCGAGTCGACGTCGCCATCTTAGCAAAGCCGAGAACGGCAAAATGGCAAGTCAACACCACCCACGTAGGCCGTCGAGGGGTGATTGGAATCTCGTTTGTGGAAGAATTCTTAGTCTAGGTGCAAGGAACGATATCTCAAATAGGGTACATAACACACCCCCTGTTCATGGTGGGAGAGGGAGGAGACCCGGACATAGTCGGTCTCTTTTTGACGCGGGAATCCAGCCGACAGCAATCAATGCGGATTTCAACCAGTTTCTTCAGTGCGCGGCTGTAAAGGGACACGCTGCTGTGATTGTATTGAAACTCCAAAGCACACCTCTCGATCCTGCGACGGGCAGCTCAGCATTGCTTCTCTCGGCTTCAGCGGGAAAAGTAAAAATCATCCAGTCACTGTCCAAGGAGGGGGCTATGACCACAATACACGACATGAGACTAGCAAGAAACCGTTTTCTTCATGCCGCAATTCACAGTTCAGAGGTCATCATTCGAAGTAAGCTTGAGGCGCGGGTCTCAGCCTTGAACGAGAACGATGAGCAGGGGCGCATACCCTTGTTCTAGGCTGCGCAACATCAACAATTCTCAGCACTGCAAGGCTTTGGCACAGACTAGGGCAGATCTGAATTCTGTCCAATGTGGAGGAACCCCTTTGATCTTTTCGCTGTGACGCGGGCTCGATCTTTTCAATGTATGCCCTTGGAAAGGCAGTTCTAAGAAGATACTACAAGACATGCAATAGGCTCTACATATATATCGACAGAATATACAGTACTTGAAGAATGGGAGTCAGATAAGCATAAGAGGTATGTACAACAAAAGAAAAAGCACCGCAAGCAGACGCTCTAAACACCTTGCATAGAGAAACGCTGCGAACATAAGAAATAGAAAACAAAAACAAAAAGAGCTCTGCAAAGGCAAATCAGAGAAACATCAAACGTGAGCGTAAGCGTAAGCATGGGGCATCAACGAAATAGATATCAGAGAAAAGAAAGCCTCCCGACTCGAGAATTTCCCAGAACGAACCCCCGCGTGGCAGTCTAGACATGAAAAAAAATCGAGTCATTCCATTTTAGTGAACTTTTGAATTTCTGGCGTGAGGATGTGCCATGCTTCATTGAAGCGACGTTAAGGCATTTGCCTTCATGGCATGTATCCCACGTTAGTGGTCTTTCACTGTGAACATGAGTTCTCAACTTGTTCAAGCGACGACCTGGGTCTCGGCCGGCTGGGGGACGGAGTCGATAGCCGGGCGGCGGACGATACCACCAGTGACGGGGAGCTGGGAGCTGATACCGCTGAGGAAGGTGTCAACCTCACGGGCGGCCTGGCGACCCTCGTTGATACCCCAGACAATCAGGGACTGTCCACGACGGCAGTCACCAGCGGCGTAGACACCGGGGATGTTGGTGGAGTAGTGACCGGGAGGGGTCTTGACGTTCTTGCGGTGGTCACGCTCGATCTCATCGCCCAACAGACGGTCCTCAGGGCCCAGGAAACCCATGGAAAGGAGGACAAGGTCAGCGGGGAAGAACTGCTCGCTGCCCTCGACGGTCTTCATGTCCCAACCGCCAGTAGCGCTCTTGGTCCACTCAACACGCACGGTGTTGATACCCTTGACGCGGCCGCTGCCATCGTCGACAAACTCGGTCGACATGACACAGTACTCACGGGGGTCCTTGCCCATGTGAGTCTTGACCTCCGAGTGACCGTAGTCCACGCGGTAGATGCGGGGCCACTGGGGCCAGGGGTTGTCGTTGGCGCGCTCTGGGGGAGGCTGGGGCAGCAGCTCGAAGTTGGTGACGGACTTGGCACCGTGGCGGACGGAGGTACCAATGCAGTCGTTTCCGGTGTCACCACCACCAATGACAACGACGTGCTTGTCCTTGGCAGAGATATACTCGCCGTCGGACAGGCCAGAGTCCAGGAGCGACTTGGTGTTCTTGTGCAGGAACTGCATGGCGAAGTGCACACCCTCGAGCTGGCGGCCAGGGACCTTAAGGTCACGGGCAACGGTAGCACCGGTAGCAATGATGACGGCGTCGTTGGAGGCACGCAGGGACTGCAGGGAGATCTCGCTGTCGGGACCGACGGCAGTGTTGGTGACGAACTTGATGCCCTCGGCAGCCATAAGGTCGACACGGCGCTGAACAACCCTCTTGTCGAGCTTCATATTGGGAATACCGTACATCAGCAGACCACCGATACGGTCAGCACGCTCGTAGACGGTGACGGAGTGGCCAGCACGGTTGAGCTGGTCTGCGGCGGCCATACCAGCGGGGCCGGAACCAATGATGGCAACGGTCTTGCCGGTGCGGACCTTGGGGGGACGAGGAATCATCCAGCCCATCTCGAAACCACGGTCAATGATGGCGCACTCGATCGACTTGATGCCGACGGGGTCCTCATTGATACCCAAAACACAGGCACCCTCGCAAGGAGCAGGGCAAACACGACCAGTGAACTCGGGGAAGTTGTTGGTCATGAGCAGGCGGTTGAGGGCATCCTGCCAGGAATTCTGGAACACGAGTTCGTTCCACTTGGGAATGATGTTGGAGATGGGGCAACCAGTGTCAGACTGGCAGAAGGGAACACCGCAGTCCATGCAACGAGCGGACTGGTACTTCAGCTCGTCCTCGGTGAGACGGCCAGACAACTCAGCCCAGTCGCGGGTACGAGTGGATGGGTTGCGGTACTTCTCGCTACGCCGGCTGTACTTCATGAAACCGCGGGTCTTATCCAGAATCAAGGCGGAACGCTTCTTCTCAGCCTTCTCGTCGCTGATACTGTCCTCAATGTCGAGCAGGTCAGCCTTCTTCTCGTCCGCGTGAGCCTTGGGCTTCTCAGCAGGGACAGGAGTGCTGGGCAGCTGAGGCAGAGCGTATTGGGCCTTCTTGGCAGCGGCAGCCTTGGCGGCCTCTTCCTCCATGACGCGCTTGTAGTCGGTAGGCAGGACCTTGAGGATGTGAGGAAGGGCACGGGTGAAGTCAAGAAGGATGCGAGCAGCCAGCTCGGAACCGGTGTAGTGGTGGTGATCCTCGATGAGGCCGCGGACGAAGGCAATCTCGGCAGGGTCCTCAATGTTGGAGACCTCAACCATCTCCATGTTGACCTTTGAGTGGAAGTCCTGGTTCATATCCAGCACATAAGCAATACCACCAGACATACCGGCAGCGAAGTTCCGTCCAGTAGGGCCAAGAATGAGAATACGGCCACCGGTCATGTACTCGGCACCGTGGTCACCACAACCCTCAACAACGGCAGTAGCACCGGAGTTACGGACAGCGAAACGCTCAGCAGCGATACCGCGGAAGTAGCATGTACCGCGAGTAGCACCGTACAGACAGGTGTTACCGACAATGACATTTTCCTCGGCCTTGAAAGCAGCGCCTCGGGGAGGGTAGACAATGAGACGACCACCAGACAGACCCTTGCCGACATAGTCGTTGGCGTCACCCTCGAGCTCCAGGGTAACACCAGGGGCGAGGTAAGCACCGAAGGACTGACCAGCGGAGCCCTTGATGTTGGCGTGAATGGTGTCCTGGGGCAAACCAGCCTCTCCGTAGCGTCGACTGATCTGGTAGGAGAGAGTGGCACCAAGACCACGGTCGGTGTTGACAACATCGCACTCGATGCGGCAGGGCAGACCCTTCTCAAGAGCAAGCTCAGACTCGAAGATGAGCTTGTTGTCAAGACGAGTGTGCAACTTGTGGTCTTGCTTGCGGACGTTGTAGGTAGCAACACCGGGGCGGAGAGAGTGAGCCGGGGTCAGGATGAGAGACAGATCAATCCGTTCCTGCTTGGCGCTACGCAGGTCATCGCGAACCTTGAGCAACTCAGCACGACCAACCATCTCATTGACGGTACGAATACCGAGCTTGGCCATAATGGCGCGCATCTCGTTGGCGACATAGTAGAAGAAGTTGATCACGTGCTCGGGCTGACCCTGGAACTTTTTCCGGAGCTCCGGGTCCTGGGTCGCGATACCCACTGGGCAGGTGTTGAGGTGGCACTCTATAAAATGGTTAGTTTTGATCTCATTCCAAAAGACATCGAAAGAGGTCCAAAAAGACACTCAAAAAACGCATTTTTTCACGTACTCCTCATCATAATGCATCCAAGTGCGATCAAAGGAGTGGTTGCGAAGCCAAATTCTTCAGCTCCAAGAAGACAGGCCATAGCCAGATCGCGGCCGGTACGAATTTGACCGTCAGTCTGGACGACAACACGACCACGGAGGTCGTTGAGGACAAGAGTCTGGTGGGTCTCAGCCAGACCAAGCTCCCAAGGAAGACCAGCATACTTGATACCAGTCCAGCGCGAGGCACCAGTACCACCGTCGTGGCCCGAGATGAGGATGTGGTCAGCCTTGGCCTTGGCGACACCGGAGGCGACGATACCAACACCGACCTCGGAGACGAGCTTGACGGAGATACGGGCACGAGGGTTAGAGCACTTGAGGTCATAGATAAGTTGCTTCAAGTCCTCAATGGAGTAGATGTCGTGGTGGGGAGGGGGCGAAATCAGACCGACACCAGGAGTGGAGTGACGGGTATGAGCGATAGGGCCGACGACCTTGTGGCCCGGCAGCTCACCACCCTCGCCGGGCTTGGCACCCTGTGCCATCTTGATCTGCAGCTCATCGGCATCAGCCAGGTAGTGCGAGGTCACACCGAAACGGCCAGAGGCAATCTGCTTGATGGCAGAGCGCATGGTGTCACCGTTCTCCATGCGCTTGCTGCGCTCGGGGTCCTCACCACCTTCACCGGTGTTGGACTTGCCGCCGAGACGGTTCATGGCAATGGCCAGGGTGGAGTGCGACTCCATCGAGATGGAACCGTAGGACATGGCGCCGGTGACAAAGCGGCGCACAATCTCGGTCCAGGGCTCGACCTGATCGATGGGAATGGGAGTGCGCTGCTCAAAGTCGAACTCGAGCATACCGCGCAGGGTGCAGTTCTTGATGGATTCGTGGGCGGACTTGGCGTAAGCCTCGTAGGACTTGTCGTTCTTGGTACGCACAGCATCCTGGATGTTGGCAATGCTGACGGGGTCGTTGATGTGAGCCTCACCACCATCACGCCAGTGGTACTCACCAGTCTCAGCCAGACCGGGGATCTCGACGATGTCGCGGGAAGGGTAGCCGCGCTCGTGGAAGGCAAAGGCGTCCTGAGCGATCAGGTCGAAGGTGATACCGCGGATACGGCTGGCAGTACCGGCGAAGCAGCGGTCGATAACGCTGTCGTCAATACCAAGGGCCTCGAAAATCTGGGCACCCTTGTAGGACTGCAGAGTCGAGATACCCATCTTACTCATGACCTTGAGGATACCACCGTCGCAAGAGGCCTTGTAGTTCTCAATGACCTTCTCATCCGAGAGGTCCTTGCGGATGAGCTTCTCACGGTTCATCTTGAGCAGACACTCCAAAGCGAGGTAGGGGTTGATACCATCGGCACCGTAGCCGAGGAGGACACAGTGGTGGTGAACCTCACGAGCCTCGGCAGTCTCAACAACCAGGGCAGCAAGAGAACGCCACTTGTTGCGGACCAGGTGGTGGTGGACCAGACCAGTAGCCAGCAAGGAAGAGATGGGAACACGATCGGCGGAAGTGGCACGGTCAGACAGGATGATAACCTTGTCACCATTCTGGATAGCCTCAGTGGCGGCATCACAGATAGCATCCAAAGCGGCAATGTAGCCAGCAGTACCCTTCTTCTTGTCAAAGGTGATATCAATAGTGCGGACAGACCAGTCGCTGTGGGCCTTGTTGATGTTCTTGATGGCGTTGAACTCGGGGATGCTAAGGATGGGGGACTTCAGGAGCAAACGGTGGCACTGCGAAGACTCCATCTCGAGCAGGTTGCCTTGGGGACCAACGTAGCACTCCAGAGACATGACAACAGCCTCACGGATGGGATCAATAGGAGGGTTGGTGACCTGGGCGAACAGCTGACGGAAGTACTCGTAGAGCAGGCGAGGCTGTTGGGCAATGCAGGCGAGCGGAGCGTCGTTACCCATGGATCCGAGGGCTTCCTTGGAGTCAGCACCCATAGGTCCCAGGAGGAGACTGACCTGCTCGAAGGAGTAACCAAAAGCGCGCAGACGGGCGTCATTCTGGACCGTCTCGTCATCAAGCTTGAAGGAAAGGTCAACGCCGTTCTCGATCAGAGTCTTTTTAATGGTGGGCAGCTTCAGGAGCTCCTTGTCCAGCCAGCTGGCGAAGTCCTGACGCTTGGCGACGGTCTGCTTCAATTCGGCATCATCAATGATGCGACCGGCGACAGTGTCGACCAGCAGCATCTTACCGGGCTGCAGGCGGCCCTTCTGGACCACGCGCTCGGGGTCAATATCAATAGCGCCGACCTCGGAGGCGCAGACAATGCGGTCGTCATCCATAACGTAGAAACGGCAAGGGCGCAGACCGTTACGGTCCAGGTTAGCACCACAGTACCGACCGTCGGAGAAAGTGAACAAAGCCGGACCATCCCAGGGCTCCATCTGGCAAGCAGCCCACTCGTAGAAAGCGGCCTTGGAGGGATCCATGGCAGGGTTGTCCTGCCAGGCCTCGGGAATCATGATCATAACCGCCTCAGGCAGAGAAAGCACACCGTTAATCATAAGCAGCTCCAGCACGTTATCGAATGCAGCGGAGTCGGAACCACCCTCCTCAACAATGGGGTAGAGCTGGTCGAGTTCCTCACCAAAGACCTCCGACCGGAGAACACCCTCACGGGCACGCATCCAGTTCTTGTTTCCTCGCAATGTGTTGATTTCACCATTGTGAGCGGCCCAACGCAGAGGCTGCGCGCGGTCCCAGGAGGGGAATGTGTTGGTGGAGAAACGAGAGTGGACGAGCGCAAAATGACCCTCGTAGTCGACGTTGACCAGATCGTGGTAGTATGTGTAGACCTGGACGGGAGAAAGCTGACCCTTGTAGACAATATTACGGTTGCTCAGCGAG
Source organism: Penicillium simplicissimum (assembly GCA_024706585.1). Taxonomy (NCBI): domain Eukaryota; kingdom Fungi; phylum Ascomycota; class Eurotiomycetes; order Eurotiales; family Aspergillaceae; genus Penicillium; species Penicillium simplicissimum. The sequence continues at coordinate 3,042,973 of JAMZTW010000061.1, forward strand.
CATAGGTAGAACCAGTTGCCAAGACCAATAACGTGAGTGGCACGCTTGCGCAGGACAAACAACTGCAGCTCGAAAGTCCGCTCGTCGAATTCCTTAACGTCGGTGATTTCGGGCTTGTTGCCCTCGCCGTAGGCAGACTTGAGCACGACAAATGGCTGCAAGATGATAGGTTCGCGCGAGAGCGCAGCCGGGCCCAGAATAGTCGAGTCGCGGGGGACTTCACGCCAACCCAAGACGCGCAGGCCGAGGGAGCTAGCCAATTCCTCGAAGCTGGCCTTGGACTGCTTAAGGGCGACCTCGTCCGGCTTGAAGAACAAGTTACCGACGGCATATTGGCCCAACGGAGGCAGCTCCACGCCAACCTCGCGGGCAAAGTTCTTGATGAAGAACTTGTGGGGGATACTGGTCATCACACCAGCACCGTCACCGTCTCGCGCGTCCGAACCAACGGCTCCACGGTGGGTCATGTTGCACAGCAAATTGCGAGCTAAGCGGGCATCGACGTCAGCGCAAGTTCCTTGGTAGAGGAAAATTTGCGATTTCAAAAATCAAAAAATAAACTCTCTGCTAGGTCAATTCGGGGTTCAAAAAACGTACCATCGCTCACAATCTTGTGACTGGCCTTGCCCTTAATGTGGCTAGAATCCCCCCCCACGGCTGTTAGTCTCAGGCAATCAATGGCCCGTCGGGAAGTTGGGAAGACACTCACGCAGCGAAACCGACACCACAGGCATCCTTCTCGAGTTCAGGGTCATACAGACCCTGCTTCTCGGGCAGAGCATTGGCCCAGCCATAGCCATTCTTCGGCTGGTACTCCGAGTACTCCTGGGGAGCCTGGTCTTCACTTATTTCATTGCCGTAGATGTCCTCCAAAGTGATACCCATTCTTCCGCCGGGAACCGACAGAGAATGGACAGACACAGGGTTGAGGGGTAGTTCTGGGTGAATGTTTTAAAAACTCCTCGAGAAGGAGGGGAATCTCCGGCGGAGCTTTGAGCGGAACCGGGTCGAGAGCCGATGTCGTCACTGGAGATGGTGGGCAAGCGCGGGTGAGGGAGAGAATGTAGTCGCGGTTTTTGAGCCCAGCGTCTGCACAGAGGAAACGGGTGAAGGATGGAGGAGGGGAAACGGCAAGAGAGAAGAGAGAAGAATTTGAGAAGGAGGGGTGGAATAAAAAAAAGATGGGCAGCGATTACGGCGGCGCAGAGCAAGCACCAGGTCCGGGGATTGTAGGCTGCTCCTCCGATGGGAAGAACCACGAAGAGCGAAACGGGAAAATTACGGGCTGTGGGGTTGACGCTCGTGGCAACTGGACCTCTGATGGTCTTGCTTCTGCTTGTTTGCTATTTATTGATTCAGCTAGACCAAGTAATTGAGAGGACCAGGTCTTCCAAATCGGTATTTCGTTCTTTTCTGCTATTTTCTACCATCGCAGAACAATTGCTAGGTATCCTAGTGAAAGCATCTCAAGACCAGGACAATTCTTTTTTTTACGGACAATACCCGATTCCCCCGGACACTGTACCCCTCGTATGGACGAAAGCATCTCCCGTACTGAAGGAGGGGAAGGAAAAGGACAGAGACGAACATTCCACATGGACGGAGCTCAGCCATAAAAATGGGTCGAGTAATGATAATCGTTATGATTACGGCAGGCAAATCCTCAGAGATAAGCCGATCGGGGCCAATCAGCATTGAGGTTTTGCAACCACTGGACCAAAACGATTAGCTTTCTCCTACGTCAAGATCCTCGGGTGGAGCTGGTGGAAATATACATACAGTGGCGCCGCAAAAGTCTGTGACCCCCTCTAGTTGACCGCCAGTAGCACCGCCTTCCTATTATAGCCTACCAAACCCCATAAACGCGTAAAACGGAGTCGTATGTCGCATTGTAGACAATATTTTGATCATAAACCATAATAATACGCCTCGCACAAGGGCTGCTTTAGTTAATATTGGTCATTGGTACAATTCCATTGTGAGTATCAGAGGTTTTGGTGCGGCAGAATTCGTGGCAGAAAAGGGCGGTCAGCAAGGGGGTCACAGACTTTTGCGGCGCCACTGTACACTGGGTTCGGGGCGGTATTGTATGGTATTGATACCTGATTTTACCAATCGGCCCAACCTTAAGTCTCATCTTTGACACTCTTCTTCCTCTCTTTGACAGTGCTCCGGTAGAAAGCATCGTCCTCGGAAAAGATCACTACCTATGGTCCGTGTCGGACTCTGCGCTTTCACTCATTGTCTCTCCTGTGGTTGGTGCACTACTGACTCCGGCCAGCTTGCCTTAGAGCCTCCGATGATTCTCCCCTTGACCAACTCGGGTGGTGGGCCCACGCCAATTCCGACGTCTTCATTGGCCCACCGACGCAAACAGACTGACAACTGGCCTGAGCTTGGAGTCTTGGTCCCGAATGGTCCCTCGGTAAAAAAAAAAAAAAAAAAAAAGAGTATTCAGTCCTCTTTAATTTATTTTCTAGGCAGCTCGTAGCCAGCTCGGTTGCTAACCTTCCTTCCTACCAAAATAACATGCTCCATACTTTGTATTTGTAACTTTACCCTCTTCGCCCTGTGGAAACTCTGTGCTTCATTTACCCCCGTTGCGGACCCGAGTGGCCGGACGGTTGGTGGGGCAGTTAGCAAGGATGCAGTGCTTAATCCAATTCATCATCGCCTAATTTCCGAGCCGCTGGTTTGCTCGGACAGCCTGCAGCTCCGCGGGCACGATTGTAGTACGAATGTACGGAGTATATGTAGACTTCACGGAGGCTTGGAGTGCATATGCAGTACCCCGGGGATGTACGCCTACGGAGGACATGTAGTTGTATGTACCATAACAATAAATGTAAATCCTATGGACTTGGCAAGTTGGCAGGCACGAGGAAGTGCCAAGAGTCAAGAGAAGGATTACTGACTACTGTGCTAGTGGTACTGCGGTTCCTCCAGTGCTCAATATATGTACGTGCTCTGTGATCTGTTCACTTCCTCTACCTTAAACCCATCCAGTCTCCACTCCAGCACCGTGCAACTCCAAAGCCACGCCTCGATCTCGTCTCGCATACAGTCTCAAACCGTCCGTACCAGTACACTGGTACCGTAATGAATCCTCCTCTCCTCCCCGCCCAACTCCGCCCATCAAACTACTAGTTACTGTGTCCTCCATACGGAAGTACCTCCTCCTGCCATTCCGACAACGGCCAAGCAGCCGCCCGGGATCTTCCTCTCTCCTCTCCAACAGCCCCTAACCCAACCCCTCCAATCACAGCGTCAGCCTATCCATCTCCCGTTGATGGGAAAACTACCAAGCTCACCCAATGATCTCCAAGACTCTAACGATCCCCCCAATCCCGACCATTGGCATCGCCATCAACACCCCCCCCCCGATTTCGGTCTCATCCAGCCGCCCCCCGGTATGCTAGCCCTGCAACCGGATTGGCCCTGGCCAATTTCCCCCAGCTCATACTTTAAGGTCATCCAAACTGCTTATCGCGGCTTTGGCGAAATTACCTGCATCCTCACTCGTCCAATTTCTGTTCGTTCCTGCAAGTAGTAACTTCAGTGTCTTATGCCCCCAGGTTGAAGCCTTGAAGGGGGCGTCATCCATCTGCCCCGGATCAACGAAACGACCCTCTACCCCCTCCACCATAGCCCCTCCTTTTATGTTAATTTTTGTTTCTTCCCCAGACACAAGCTCACAAGCTCCGCGCCCGAGTGGGAAAAGCATGAGTCGAGGAGTCGTCTATGACATCTAGAGATGGAGTATTCTGATTCTGCTCCTCTATTGCTAAGTAGCTGCGCACGTATTTTGATTGGATCCAGAACAGTTTGGCTTTGGCTGCATACTGTACTTTGGGGGATATACTTCCCGTAGATTAAATACATACTGTAGCCTAGTGCAGGAGAACTTTACGTGCCGTTAGTACAGTCACCAGTTGAAATCATTACTGAGCAGTGAGCGTACTCCTCTTCTCCGTATCCCGTAATTAGACCCCTCCTTCTCGGACTTAAGCATAAGCATTCAGCCGGAGGGCATTCCTCCGGCTCTGACACGTGAAGCGGGATGCCTCTGATAAGCTCGTGGGCGAACAGTGCCCCAAACCCTTAGGAAATCAGAATACATAAACACATTTGGCTCACGCTGGAGTCGACCTTCGAAAGCCGAGTCATTCCTCGAGACGGAAAGCAATTTTCTTCTTTCTCGTCGCGCTAGTTTGCCGGAATACTACGGTCTCCTCCTCTCCCTTTGAAGCGGGCGTCTCATCCGCCTTTGCACATCTATGTATCGGCCGGAATGATCGAGTTCTAACATTCACGACTGGATATGCGGAATACTGACCATGGACATTTTATCCATTTTCGCCGAGGCATGACTGACTCAATGTCAATCTATTTTCGCCTCTCATTTCACAAACGAAGAAGATCAGCCCATTCAGCACAACAATCTACACTCCAAACAGCACGATCGAACCACACAGCTCCAAGTCTCATCTCCGATCCACCCTCGCCACCAAACTCGCCCTCGGTTCTACCGAAGCGATCAATTCGACTTGCTCGTGTGCCTAACCCTCTCCTTCTTGGCCCTGCATGTCCCGACCATCTGCATTACACAAGTACTCAACCGCCCTCCACCACTAACAACGTCCAGCAAGTATAGTACTAGTACCTTAGGAGTGTGCCACTGCATGCACCCCGTTCATCCTACAGATCGACTCCGCCGCGCCCGAGATCCACTGGGTGGGGTGTCACATGATCAACAAGCATTCAGGCCCAATCAAACGGGATGTGAACATAAGACGAGGGGTGCCTGTCTGGGCACTTGCTTCAGCCTTCAGGTTCAATATGCAGGAGGGCGAGACCCGGGTTCTCCCGATGCCTCCAGTCCGCTTTCGGTTCACCGGCGTGCGGGCGAGTTGACGGGGCGGAGTGCTGTCTGTTTCGGGTGTGTTCGGAAACGGGATATGCAGACGCTCTACGCTCAGCGCTCAGCAGGGCGGAAGACAGGGCGGAGTAAAATACAGTGCTACAGAGGTCCTCGGGTTTCATGTGGAACGGTGAGGCACCAGCCTGCGGCCGAATATCGGGGCTTTTGGAGCTTTGCTTATGTTTGGTGTTTTCGTTCGTATGAGGCCTGAAACTTGTGTTCTCAGGTTGGGCTCTATGAGTTCAGCGGCTGAAAGTTACATGCATCAGGTTGGCATGGAGCTGTGGACATGACCGATCTCACCGACTATTGTGCGACGTGCTGCTCGCTGTCAACTTGCCGTGGCTATTCATTCTTGGAAGGCTCGGGTTAAGAGCGTAAACTGCCGTAGACAGAACCTCCAGTAGCAAACAGATGTAGATGATCATTCTTCTCTCTCGGACAGCTTGTACCTGTATAGGTATATTTCTCGCCAGTCCAAAATCACAATTTCAAGAAATAATACCTAGAGATATCCAATTGGACATCAAGTCTGCATCATTTATTATCATGTAGCTGCTGGAGTGTGTTGGTTCCCTTTTTTATGGTTGGTGATCACTAGAAGAAAAATACACCCTGCCCTCGCAATGCCTTCAAGCATTCTTATGCCCATGAACCTGCCAAGTCACCTGCATGTCCAGCGCCTAGGTAGTAGGCTAGCACTGATACGAGAGTAGACTGTAGGTGGTTCGACGGGACTGCTCAATGACTCGAATCTCGCTCGTCGACGGTTGTCAGAAGCCCGTCCACCTGTGGGAAGCAGATTGTGGTGTCGATCCGGTCGAAATATATCTTCCATGCCCGACAGTACTTGAAAGGCGAGACGGGAATCGGGACCAGACAACCGGGTTCCAAAGGTTACTAATGCTCATCCAACCTTATTCTACAACCTTATGTGGACTAGGGCTATCAGGTTTCACCTATATGCAGTGCTATTAATATATAGTACAGCTCCGGATTGTCCGTCGTTCCATGCATTGGCGTGGGCTGACTTTCTAGATATTCAACGGACGACTACGGTCAGAATGTGAGAGTCCATCCACTGCCACATCGAATTGTTTCTGTACCTGTAAAGCCCTACTCGTGAACACGACAGGTACCTAATTGTCGGGCCTACGTAATAAGAAACGTAAATTATCGAATTTGAAAATGGCTGTTCAGGGTAGGCAATCCGCGATTATGCTGTCAATATGCTAGATATCTTGTTAGACGAACTATTGACTCCCCAGGTGCTGGAGTCTACCAAAGACTGGTCTCTCACTCGCACATTACACATAGGTGGGGAGATCTTCGTGATTTTCGTAAAAATAGTCTGCATCAACTCAACACCTCTGTGAATACAGAGGTCCTGATTTCACGAAGAGCTATAATCACTTCATCAGGCGCCACATCGCCTTGTGCGTGAAAGACCTTGAGGTGGTTATCAGGTTAATTCAAGGATTATATATTACCCAAACATGACATTTTCAACGCCCGATTTGCCATTGTATAACGGTAAGATTCATTTTATCTCTAAAAATATACCATACTAACCTTGATATCTACCTAAGCACAAGAATTGAGAGATCTTCGGCATGGCTGTCTTTGTTCTATTTAACAAAGCCTATCTATAGCAAGACCAAGAATGGAAACACATCCCCAACAATGCCTTTGTTCTAATGAAATCCCTCCAATTTCCCACCAGCATCAAGACTATAAATGCCCCAGAGTCTCTTAATTTCCGTTCTAAGTCAAATCACAAACCCTCGAAAAGCGAATGTTTGAAAATATCTCCTTCCTCTTACTCCTACTCATCGCCCACCAACTCCACTATCTCTACCAAAGCCCCCTCCCCCACCATCAGCTCGCTTACGCATTCGGCATGGTCCAGCTCCCAAAACCCAACCGCCGCCGTTCTGGCTTTGCTCGGACAACTTCTCCGTTTGATGCGAAGCGCCGGGCGCACAGGGCGTCTAGGCACAGCAGTCATGCGGGTAGCGGTAGCAGCGGTACCATTCGAGGGCCGCGTGAAAATGGCAGTCAGCACGGCGGTGATTCGTCGACTGGCGATCTGAGCGCTCAGTGGATTGATTTGCCGGATACGACGCTTCCAGCTGAGCATGGGGCTGAGGCTGAGATAATGGAGGTGTCCCTGGGTGATGAAGTGGGTATGCTGGAGATTGAATCTAATAAGGAGTTGCCGAGTGACCGCACAGAACGGTTACAATGCGACTCTACCAAAGGCATTGGCGAACCGAATGATAATCCCAAAGAGGAGTCATCACCAAAAGACCCGGCGGAAGTGTCTCTACGCGAGGAGGTAATTGAACCCTTCCAAGAGCCCAAAAATAGTAACGATCCAGAACAACTTCCGCTTGATACCCAGGAGGTGGATCATATCATTCAATGTTCATCTGAAGAACCACGAGGCCGCAATCTTCCTCCAGAAGATCCAGACAAGTACGTTCCCCTGAACTTGAAAATTCCAGTCCATGCGAGGGAGAAACTGAAACGCCGTTCTTTGGAAGATATTGAGCCTATTTCGGATCGAAAGGCAAAGTTGCCTCTGGGGCCTCGAGATGCTCCTGATAAGAAGTGATTAATGATGTTCGGGAGTGTACAAGGAGGAATTAGCGAGGGATTTCGCGCTTATAATTAAGGTGAGTATCAAATTTATCCTTTTAGCTTTTATTTCTAGAGCTATCATCGCTAATCAAAGTCAAGTTTCTGGCCTTCATCAATATAAGAATAACTACCAGGAAAAGTAAGTCAGTAGAGGTAGATAAAGACCTAGAGGGAAACCACAAAAATGCTATGGATTCAAGATGGATGTCAATACCCATACAGTCGCGAATTCTTTGGGGCTGTCTTTTGATCCAGGTCCACTCAGCTATTGACGTGTAGAGCTTTTGAAGCCATATTTCTCAGCACTGTCGGACATTTGAAGTGCTCAAACACGTGGATAGCCTTTCAGCCTGATAGTGAACTACTGCAGCCAGAAAGACAGCTTGTGGAGCAGTCCCACCTCTAGTTAGGACTGGGCTACGTACGCTCAGTGTTAGCCCCAGCTTAGCCCATAAAGTGGACTGTCTCCCGCAACATATTTAAATTGATCACCTTTTTCCCTTCTACTTTTTATCAATCCGATCTGGTCAAGCTGGATGGTTCTATCGGGTCATTTTTGTTATGAACATATCGTCTTCGATTTTCTTGCCCATTGTCTCGTTTCTATATCCCAAAATTCGAGTTCTTAATCTCCCTGTCCCGTCATATATACTCACCAACTATGTCCTCAAACACAGTTCAATATGGGTCTTTCTATAATCTTCAACCTCCCGAGGCGCCGGCCTTGAACGTGCCTCTTTTGTTTATCCTGGTAGGAGCATTGGTTGCATTTGGTCTAGTATGTCCTTTCCTGTGGAATTGAGATCACAGGATCTATCAGAGGGCCTAGTTCCAGAGATATGACTGATTATTCATAGGTTATCTATACCCACGGGAATGTCTTCGCAATAATGACCGCGACTTTGAGGCCCGATACAGAGGTGCAATCACCACACGCCAAACAGCGTTTTCGAGGTCTTTCAATCTTTGTCACTCATCGGCTGCTCAAAGTGTTCTTCATATCCAGATTCTCGAAGAGTGGCTCCGATCTGGGAAAATGCTTTCTTCTCAATTATGGCAGAGTTGCTACTTTTGAACGTGAAAGTTGCTAACGTACACGCCATTCTGAGCGACGCCACGGGGATCACATATCGGTACTTCTTTAGTTGGTCAGCCTGGTTGAGTACCTTCTCGGCCACTTTGCTGTACAGCGTTGCCTTGAGTCTGTGCTTTTACCTTCCTGCCTACCAGATCAAGTTACTCGGGGCTTGGGAAGGAAGATCTGCGGTCTCCGAGGAAATGCAATTCGCCAGTGTTGTTGCCACCATTGCCATTCTTTACTTTGGGACTGTGGTTCCTGCGTATGCGGTGTTTATCCGCGTGGCAGCCCCTGCACAGGGGGGTGGAAGCCTCGATATCAAGACCGCTTGGCAGAGTTTCCCATGGTCAGCTCGACTCCATTTCTTCAAGTTGCTCGCAGAAGTTCTTGCGTTGGAAATTGGGGTCTGTATGGGCTTGTCGCTCTTTGTGCTTGCAACCTTCCACCCGGAGCTACATGATAATATCTTGCAAAATTTTATGAAGTATGCTGGGTAGAGGGGAGGTAATGGGGGCTATGGAGTTTCATTTCCTTGGAGAACCTGGGTAAGCAAACAAGTTCGCTCAAAGCCTCACTCTCGATGCTACATTTAGAGTTCAACACACTATATCACCACTTAAATCCTCGTAGTTATTGAATAAGAAGAGCTTAGATTCGTCACCTAACTAAGCTGAATGTAAGGGTACTAAAAAATAATTAAAAACAAGATAAATAAGCGGTCATCGGGGTGGGCTAAAATTTACTGCCCTCAAAAAGGAGATCGCCCCCTTCATTATGGTACACTTGCGATGCTAAGTCCGCCACAACACATTTTCCACGAGTGGAATCTGTGATCGGCTCGCTCCTTCACTACCTAAGCCAAAGCCACTCGGGGGGGTACCAGACGGACCTGGAAGTTAATGATAACCCATCCTGTCTTTTGACTATTTCGGTTCCCCTACTTCTGGCCATTCCGAGTCATTCCACGTGCCCCATTAGTTCTAAAGGGCCTGACGCTATATTGGAGTATATTCTGAATTCAAATATTTTGTTCACCAAATAAATATGATGAGGTATCAAATATCTGGTGGTTATCACCTAAAATACTCAACATCAACATGTCCACCAGTTGGTTCGTGTACTCGCTCCCCGCAATTGCGGCAATGTTATGGTTCACTGTGGGGCCCGCGACTTTTCGCCCAAGCTCGCCTACTTGCAGCTTCACGACTCCAATCCACATAGCCAGGCTTGCCACAGAATACAACACGTCGCAGATTAGCGGCTGCCTTCGATTGAAACTGCGTGGAGCTCGACGGCAATCCTTGCGCCACGGCTACTGAGACAATCCGAGCTCGTCAAAGCTGCCTCCGTCGATCGTGGTGCCTGCCGTCAGCTGCATCCCTCAAACGTCAACAACTGTGCAGCTACACTCGCAGCGCAGAAACACTCCTCGACAGTGCCGCCTCTCTCCTGGGGTCTATCCCTCTCCTCTCCACTACGCTCTACCAACTCACACACCACCACCAGCGCAACAATGCTCTCACTCCCCTTCCTCACCCCACAAGACGTACATTTCCTCCCGACTGCCCACCACAATCCCAACCTATCTAACATCTCCTCCCAGTCCCACGAGCTCTGGTTCGGCGCGTCGAACCCCTACCGCTCCCTTTCACGACACCAATCCGGCCCCGACCTGCCACTCCACCACCCAAACCGCCGCACCAATGCCTCCAATCCACCCAGCCACCGCGGTTTCCTCCCCTCCCGCGCCTCATCCAACACCCTCGCCGCTTTGCAAGCCGAAGAGCGCGCGCTGCGCGCCCGCAAAAACAACATCGCCACCTTCGGCGCGTCCTGGATCCGGCCCGCCGGCTGTGCCAAGACCATGCTTGGCATGAAAGAAGAAGAAGCCGAGCGCGAGGAGGCTCTCGCCGCGCTGGCTGCCGAACAAGAAGCCGCCGCCGCGGGTGGTCTCGACCCGGATGATCGAGGAATGGCGATGGGCGGGGAGGAGGGCGAGGAGGAAGAAGGCATGGAGCGGGATCTGGACGATGATATCCCCGAGGCGGAGGAGGGGCTTGTGGAGGTTGGTGAGGAGGGTCTTGAGGAGAGTGGGTTGGGCGATGAGGAGGGGTATATGGAGCGGGACTTGGATGACGATATTCCCGAGGGGTATCCGGATGATGATTACGCGGAGGAGGAGTCGGGGTTGTATGAGGAGGAGGTTGATGAGGATTTTGATAACCAGCCTGATTTGGATGCGGAGATCCCTGAGGCTGGCGTGAGTGAGGGTCTCGAGCGTGATTTGGATGATGACATACCCGATGCGGCGGAGGATGGGTCTGAGCAGGAGGGCGAGTGGCAGCATACGGATACGGAGGATGAGTTTGCTGAAGAGGAGGGAGGGGATGATGATGATGGACTGGGGAGTATGAGACCTCCACGCTTGGAGAATTTCCGCACCAGCACGCCGAATAGTCGTGGATTGCCGCCTCCGCCGTTTATGCGTCGTGAGAACCAGGGCGAGACTGAGGCGCAGCGCCGATTCATCAATCGCTGGAGTGGTGGTGGTGATGCTTTTGACTCGAGCAGTATGATGTTTGAGGAGGATGATTTGCGTGCGTCGATTACGAGCCAGAGCAGTCGGCGCAGTGGCTTGGGGCGGCATTATCCTCGCCGTGTGGGTGGTCCTCGAGATAGCCTGAATTGATGGGGTGTCAATTCTTTACTTTTGTGGCATGGCACGAGGTATGGCATGCTTTATGTTTCGCAATAGCATTGGGTATGGCGTTTACTGGGGTAGAGAGTTGGCATCAACATGGGTGATTGGATTTTATCGAAGTCCAGCGAGATTACAACGTGCATGAGTTTTAGTAGTGTGTTTAATTCTTCATAAACAATCTTGCACAACAGAAGAAGCATCTCGAGTTGCTGGATACCGTTAACCCTCAGTAACGAAACTCGAACACTTTATCCTCAAATTTATTGAGTCTTGTGACACACAGTCCCTAGATGCATGATCAAATAGTGGTTCGGAATGGATTGAAAATTGTAACTGCCTGATTGAACGATTGCGACGTTCCAACATTATAAGGTGGCCTCCCCTTAGCGAAGCGACAGAGACACCTACTCAAGCAAAGCCACCGCCAACCCAGCTTCAAAATAAATTCGACAGTCTCGAGCACATTGTTGAGCGATGAGACGATGGGCAGGACGTTCCCTTCGAGCAAGATGAATAGAGCAATTTTCAAAGAGGAATCTCGAAAGAATGCAAGTTGACGAGTCTCTTCAGTGGGTAGTTTGACCGGTCTTTGGACGGATCTCTTATATCTGTACGTACAAGTCCTAAAGCACAAGCTGAAGACGTCCAATCCAAGCTCTCCGATTTCCTCCCGTCCATCGTCGCCTTCATGGACCTTAACCAAAGGCCGGTTTCACTCGAGCCGGATTCCAATAGCTTTTCACATCGCGGTCCTTCGCGCAGGCTGCTTGTAAGAAATTCAGGAGTGAAGCATTCAAGAGCTCCTTGTTCTTGCTATAGGCTCTCTTCTCTTTGCTAGGAGAGTATTCTCGCCACATATGTGAGCGCTCAGGGCTCTCGACCTTGGAAGTCTAGCATTGATGGGAACCGGGTGGGGTGTCATATCACGGTGCCTCGCGCAGGCTGCTTGTAAGAAACTGGCAAGTGAAGCGTTCACGAGCTCCTCACCCTTGCAATAGAACCTCCTTGTCACATGTTGGAGAGAAGTCTCGCGATATACCTGTGATTCGTCGCGGCGGCGTCTTCCTGGCGCGTTGGCAACCTGTTTGGCGAGGATTCTGTCCACCTCGAAAACTTCTTCGCCGGGGAACCTGTCGTCCACAGTGGGCAGGTGGATGTCGTCAGAGGGTTTTCTGTGCCAGGGGTCGTTTCCTTCGGGAGCTGGTTCCAAGTTGGCGACGCTGACGACTGGATGGGTCTTGGGGTCGTCGGGGAAATCGAGCTTGTAAGCGAGTCGTCCAACGCGATCTAGAACTGTGAAACGTCCCACGTAGCGCTGGGCAAGTTTCTTGGGGAGGATCTCATTGATCGGGGTATCTCGTCGCTCAGCATAATATTAGTGTCCGCGGGCAGAAGAAGGCTGCCATCGTCCTCTCGCAGGTGGTTGCCGTACAGTGGGAACTTAGCAAGCTCAACGGCGATGGGGATCTTGCCCTTGATGGTGACCGGTTTGCTGTCAGGCGTCCACTTAGGCCGGCGGAGTTTGAGGTCTTTTTCCTCCTGTGCGCGGGACTGCTCAAGGGGTCCGTGTCGTATTTCTCTGTAGGGCCAGCTAGCATGGTCGTCGTTCGCTTGGGTGGGGGTTTGAATTCGCCATAATGAGGACTGAACGATAAGGACCGAACGAAGTGGGTGAGCAGGAAAAGTTGTAGGGTGGAAGGAGGAGGAGAAAGAGAAAGAGAAAAGGATATGAGTCGCTGCGAAAGAAATAAGACGAAAGAAGTAAGGTGAGTGAGGGAAAAAAAAGGGAAAGAGGTGAGGCGCGGCGTAGACTTGGAAGTATAAAAGGTAGCAGAAGGTGTGTGAGCACTCAGGGCTCCCGGCTTTTAGTATAGTCCACCGATGTGGACTGGGTGAGGTGGATGTTCCTGCTCGTCCCTCGAGTCTGCCTTGCACACCGCGCTCATCACTCACGAAAACTTGCTCTTCGTGGACTGAACCGGCCAGGAATTGGCTGTCAATCTAGACGCTATTTCGCGCGGGTTCCATGTCTGGCTGTTGTAGGTGTTCGCGACTTCTGTCTTGAAGTTGGTCCATTGCCCCAGAGCTCCGACGAACTTGATCCGGGGCAACGCGTGGCTGACAGTGCGGCGAGCGGGTGTCGAGATTAGGGAGAGGTTCGAGTAAGAGGCCGCACGCGCTATGCGTGACTGAGACTGCCATGATGATGTAGCTGTAGAATGATTGTTGATAAAATGGGAGCTCGAAGCCTGATGGACTGGGTGAGGTGGATTTCCGCGGGTAAAGCGTAGAAAACAAGGAATCTTGTCAAACATCTCATGTGAGTGCTTAATTCCCTCGACCTTGAGAATCCACTGATAGGTACGGGTGGAAGGCGCTCGAACGGAGCACCGGAGAATCCTGACGAAGAGAATTAGAGATATCAGCGATATAGTTAGAAGGTAGGAGAAAGCATAGATGAGATAGAAGAAAGGATATATATGGATATCACTCGGTAGGCGTGCATGGATCATTGCCGGGAATACGTATAATATCAATCTAAAACCGGGCACTATCATCTTCTGCTTAAGTGATAGCGCGTATTCGGTCACACTCAGCTTATAATCAAGTTAGGTTCAATTTATATTCAGCCCTAATATAGCGGGAAAAGAGAACTGAGGAGGAACAAGAATACAGGAGTATAAGAATCGCGATGCTCAGAAAGGAAGGGAGGGTACCTAGGGGAGGTGAAAGGCAAAGGGCGGCAGCGAGGCCAAAAGAGTCCAGCCAAAAAAAAGAATCAAACTTATGATACTGTAGACTGAAGCAGCAGAACTATTCGTAACATTGATGGTGTACTCAAATAGTCAACCAGAGAGCCTGATAATTCCAGAGTCAAAAGACCATTTCGCAAACATATACATTTGACATGTGAAGTGTACCTATACACTTGACAGGACATCTGTCTAAATTACTCGGTGGTGCCCCATGATTGATAAATCCTTCCAAGTTCGGGTAGAATCCATAAAAAAGACGATGGTGACGCCGGATACTAGACAAGTATATTCTATTCTCACTATTTGAACATGGTTATATACCGAGTATATCTGGACGACGGTGAAAACACCATGATTGTGTAGGGCTTTTGGATATTGATTCAGCAGAGTTTTCTCTGATAAACCTACATCGCACAAAGACCGGTTGCGGCGCGTACACCATAGGAAGAAAATTAGCCGTGGGTAGTGACCCCTTTACTCATCCCTCGTTTCAGGGCAATCTCAGCGTTGCTTGCAAGGCCAGAAACACAAGTCAGCATGCCCCTGCTGAGCTCTCGGTACTGGTAGAGGTCAGAATGCTCTACGGTAACACTCCTCTTGGCATTTTCTCCTGGATCCTCCCCTCTTAGAACTGATAGCTTTGATTACATTAGTTTTTGATAGGTTTCCTTTATTATTCGTGGACCGTTCAACTTATGTTTATATCTGGAAGCTCACCCCTGCTCTCGAGGCCCAGGGGAGAGGGTTACATGCGATCAACCGGCTCCTTAATGGCAAAGGTGAAGATGTGGAGACAGGTATGGAATGAAGGACAGAATCAAGTGCAGAATCAAGGGTGGAAACGCAACATATCCACGGAACAGAAAGGCTCTCGATTTTGTGATGTTTGCCTGACGGGCCTTTTGGAGGGAGAGGAGTACTATTCGTGCGACTCTTTTCACATATGCAAGTTCTGCCCTCCTGTGCAGACCAACAGCTGTCCACTGTGTGGAAACGAACTGGTGAAAGCAATTGGCAGATCTCCCACGACCCCATTCGCGGAACTATTCGAATTATGCGTATGCATGTAGCAGACTCAGGGAGGAAAATACCCAAAGATCTTTTGATATAACCTCTGCTTCGAGAATGTAGACATCTTTTTTTTCCCCCTTCGTTGGCTCTTCTTTGAAAAAAAGTATTTGCCTGGTCATGGCTGGTCTGTGTCTGTGAGCATGTAAGCCTCCCCTACTGTACGCAATGCAGTTCAAGACTCTCCTTATGCCAGCCCTCGCTGCCTTAGCCCCTTCACAGAGTACCACTGTTCGGGCGGATCCCCACAATAGGCCACTCATCTGTCCAAACCATCTTTTCCTACACAGTAACTATATACTTCTCACAAGAGTAAGTGACGATACTATACCGCTTCCGTGGCTTCTGTATTTGAGATATTCGCCCCCGTGACTTAGGTCATTGTCTCTCCTTCCGACGTGTCTGGCAAAGCAGAGATTTTAATTTCTGTTAAGACTAATTTTACCAGCATGCTACATTCTCATGGCACAGAAACCCTTAGAGCAGGGCCCTAAAAGAGCCTCTAAAGTTTAATTTAGACTACAGTATAAGGAGCTTATTATAACACTCTTATTTAAACAAAAGTGAGATTCATCTTTACTGATATTAGAACTAAATACACGATAGTAAACGTACCAACATTGGGAATACAAGTTATGCAAGGCCTCTTTGGTGCTGGAACAAGACGCCAACTTTCATCCTACAAATTCCTAGTCCAGAATTTCTCCGTTCGGCTTCCCATATCAACATGGGAGATTCAATTCGGGATAATCCGGGAGATGCTCATCATGGCTAACTCCTTTGTGGGACCGCGAAAAGTATCCAGTGACATTCGAGACAGCCCAAATCAGATTTTGCATAAACCAGATGCCAAGTCGCGAAGATGGGAAGAGAAGTCCCAGAGTAGTGTGAGAGATTTGCTGGCACTCGTCAATGAAAGGGCGCAATGTTTCTTCATAACCTTTGAGCGCCCTATTAACGTCGTTCCCATGGCGTGACAGTTCTCCTGCAAGCACGAATGCACCTACGAGGCACAGGTTAGTCCCCAAGCCAGTGAACGGACTGGGGCAGTACCCAGCGTCTCCAAGAAGCACGACCCGGCCAGTGAATAGTTGGTTCATTTTGATCTGCCCTAGCTCGTTTGCGTAAAAATCATCGGACTTCTTCAACCCACTCATCAACCGGTCGGTCTGCCAGTCGATATCCTTGAAGACCTCGACAAACGCGTCTTTCTGGCTTTCTAACGATTCTTTGTAAGATGCCTTCAATCTCGGCGATTCTCCCATGGTGAAAAGAAGTACTCCCGTAACGGGACGATCGCTCGTCCGAGTTATGATCATTTTTCTCCCTGGAGCGAGGTGACCTCTGGCCAAAGTGCCTTCCCCATCAATTCGAGGGATGCTAAAGTAGGCACCGTGGATTCCGAGAGAATTGAAAGCGGCATCGCTAGCCTCCTGGCCAAAGGCAAGTCGTCGAGTCCGCGAGCTCTGTCCGTCGGCAGCAATGACGAGATCATACCGCTGCTTCCGTCCATCTGAGAATGTCACATCCACGCACTGAGCGCTCTGGTCCAGAGCTGTGATGGTCTGGCCGAATGAATATGTTATCTCTTGTCCTGGGCCGACTTTTAACTCCTTGTTTTGCTTGATGCTGGCATCGTATAGGATCTGCACCATGTCGCCACGCATGATTTCGTACTCGCTGGTCAAACCAGGACGACGTTCGCCCGAGGCCGAGGCACCGAAGTAGGCTATTTGCCTCCCTGTAGAGTCCACCATCTCGAGGCCTGTTTCATTCACACAACGTGACCTGATTTTGTCTAACAGACCCATCTTCCGTAGAACATAAGGAGCTTGAGTCTTCAAGTCAATTTGCTGACCAAAAGATCGTAACGTGGGAGAACGCTCCACAATAGTGATGTTGTGTTGTGGATTTGACCTCTGGAGAAGCATGGCGATAGTTGGGCCACAGACTCCAGCACCGACGACGAGCACATTGAGAGGCATTTTCTGTGATTGAAGAGATGACCGATTTGAGTAGCTGAGGGTACGTTTCGGGCTGCTGAAAGCTAAGGAGAATGTGAACGGGTTCCTTGGATAGGATGTATATTTTTTGGGCGGGCGCAAGAGCATAATCTTGTATCGAGAATTGGTGGTACCTAACTTTGGAAGGAAAGGACACTGCCGTGCTGCCAGGCAGACATTGATTCTATTTTATAGCGATTGAAGTATGAAACGGCTTTATCGGGCGTATCGGGATATTCTGCTTTAGGGCCGAACCCCACCAGCAAGCCTTTATTCTGACGACTCGCTCGCACAGAGTAACATTAAATGAGAATGCATCTTTCCACCGTCGGATGCATCCTAATTGCGCTGACTCTCTATCTCGGTGGTATCGGAGCAACCGCAGCTATCGGTCACGCTCGGTCCAGGAACCATTCGTCAACCAACCCCGTACTCCTGATACAAGGCACCAGGGAACAGCAGCAAGCCGAAATGAACTCTACTCCTCCCTCGGGTGTCCGAAAGCGCCGCCGTCCTGCTTATTCTTGCGTCGAATGCCGACGCCGCAAAGTCCGCTGTGACCGGGCAAAGCCCTGTGGACAGTGCACAGCTCACAGCGCACCTTCGTGTACATATGCGGAATGTCATCCTCGTGCTTCCCAACATGCAGATTTACTCCCAGAAGGGGTGGAGCAATGGCATAGAACTCCAGAGCGAGCAGCCCCGCCCGACGATGCCCTGCCTTGTACTTCCGCCGCTCCGAGTCGGATTTGCGGCGCCTTGAACAAGACTCGGGTTTTCGGCTACGGGCATTGGATGAACTCGATGTCTATGGTACGTTGAATATACTGAAGTTGGACAATTCTCTCTCACCAACAATTCAAACAGGCAGACGGACTGCCCACATTAGAGCCTCTCTTGAAGTGCTACCAATCGATCTTTCACGGGAAGAGCCACGGCGCACAAGATTCCGCGGCAAAAATCATGGCTGAATGTAAGCAATTGGCACAAGACGCAAAGAGACAGCGTCCTAGTCGAAAGTGTCTCTCTCCCGACATCTATTGCTCGTTCCCTGACGGTGCGGTGATGGATGATCTGGTACGGCTATACTTTGCAACGTTTGAATCCTGCTATCGCATTCTATATTACCCGTCCTTCATCGGAGAGTATGAAAGATATAAGAATGATCCGGAAAATACAAAGAGTTCTTTCGTCGTTGAATTACTCCTCATCATGTCCGTGACAGGTGTATTGCATGCTGAGGCGAACGTCCGTGACGAAATTGCCGCCAAATCGCAGGATTGGATTCAGATTGCGCAGACATGGCTCTCTGCTCCATTGGAAAAGAATCGTCTCACCTGGAATGGAATTCAGATTCACTGCTTGCTGCTTCTTGCGCGGCAGGTGACCCGGTTGGGGGCCGATCTGGTTTGGATATCAGCGGGCTCTTTAATGCGCATGGCAATGCAGATGGGCTTGCATCTAGATCCGAATTGTATGGAGGAGATGAGCCTGCAAGAAAAAGACATCCGAAGACGATTGTGGTATACAGTCCTCGAAATGAATGTCCAGGCGGCGCTGGACTCCGGGATGTCGCCCATGATCTCAACAGGGGACTTCAATACCTTGCCACCATCCAGGACGAGCGACGAAGAGCTTGAGCTAGGAGGAATGGCGTTGGAAGCTCAGTGCAAAATGCATGGGTCATCCTCCCAGAAGCAACTTCTCCCTTTATTAGCAGACTCTCTGCCTTTGAGACTGAACGTGACCAAGGTTATCAACAACCTACAGAAGGAACCGCCATACGAAGAAGTCCTCCGTTTAGAAAAGGAACTAGCAACCGCCTGTCGCACTGCAACAACTGCCCTTGACAGCACTCCCCCGCACACCTCTCGATTTGCACTCAGTCACTTCACCCATCTCCTCCGTCGCTTCACACTCTGCCTCCACTTCCCCTACGCAATCCAAGCCGCGAAGAATCCACTCTACACCTATTCACAAAAGGTTTGCCTCGACGCTGCCCAAGATATCGTCTCCATCCTCGACGACGAAATGTACACTCGCCTCCTCCTCACTGGAGGCGGTATGTTCCGTGACCTGATCACCCGCGGTGCCTTCATCCTCTACCTAGAATTAACATCCGGAATCGATGCAGACGCCTCTCTGGTCTCACGGATCCGGAATCGCGCCCGACAGGAGTCGATCCTCCGTGACGCTCGACGGGTAGCGCAATATGCAAAGGAGAGGATGCGCCATGGTGAGACTAATGTGAAAGGCTATGTGTATATTAGTATGTCGACGGCGCAGATCGAGGCCTTGTTTGATGGGTCGTCGCCGGAGGAGGCGGTGATGAATGCTGCGAGGGAAGGGTTGGAAACATGTCGTGGGATTTTGCAGGCGATGGCTGTGAAAGCGTCGGGTGTTGAGACTGAGTCTGGGGTGTCGGATGGGGTTACGCCTCCGTTGGGGGATCTCGATGGACAGTATGACTTTTTGGATGATGGGAGTTGGGACTTTGATTTTGAGGAGTCGATATTCTTTCATCACGGTGGAGATTTGTCGTTGTAGTTATCGATCCTTGTATTGAAAGGATCAAGTGCAGCAGTATGTCTTTCATCTACTTGGTTATATGGCCTAGGGCCTCTTTTACGTATTAAAAGAGCCAACTTTGAATAGAGTCTAGCGTCTAACAGAAAGACTTGGCAATTAATGGCTATAATCGGAAAACATTAAACAACAGGGTATACAGATATCCCTGGCTGCCTACCTGGAGTACCCTGAGTCACCAAGATTGCTCAAGGAGCATATGGAAATCAGCGCAGACTGCTCCGTCCTTGGAACTACATGAGCAACATAAGCAATAATAATGCCGTCAGCCGCAAGCATCAACCTCGGCCCCGAGGGCTTGGCGGCGCCCCGTGACCTCCCCGACAGGCTTCCTCCGACTTCTCCCCCGGACTTTGCAAACTCTCCGCATTGAACCCGGTCGCATCGTGCAGGACCATGGAGACTGTTCGCAACATCCAGAATCCCATCCCTCAGGTGGTGCTCCAGCCATCCAAGTGGTTGTCCCTCTATGAAGACTTTGTCGCGAAGAACTCCAGCTCAGTTGGTTCGGTAGAGTCCGCTCTGAGGTCGTTGACCTACATCATCCCAGGTAAGAAGGCGTTGAATCGTGTTCACGTGGCTGATCGCTGACACGGCTATTTTTGATGTATAGGAAGATATCGCGAATCAGAAATCCCTTCAGAATGTGGTAAGTTGGAGATGCCCATATTCCTGTGACGGAGAGGAACGTATGTCTGACCACCACATGTAGTGCATTCCGGAGTACAACTTTTGTCGCTGTACCATGATTCCCTAGTATCGCGAGTCATCTCACAACTCCCTTCCACGGTCCATCGACCACCGCCTACCCCCCATGCCCGATACACTAAATACTGGACCTCGCGCTCCTCGCTCTACCATCGCGTCGCTGTCGCGCTGCAGATGCTCCAGTACACAGAACTCCTGTGGGAGATGACGGCGCGACGGCGCGGACAAAAGACACGATGGCGTGTCGTTGTGTTCCTCGAGTTTGCCAAGGCAATCTGCCGCCTGCTGTTGCTTCGACTGACCAACTCGAGACCGTTGGTTAGCCCTCCACTGCCGGAGCGGGAGGTGGACCCCCGAACCACGCAAGGAGAAGAGGACCAGAGCGACTGGAACGGCATGGAGACTCCCACGAGCGAGCGCTCTACGGATATCAGTTGGACTATGCCTCGCACGGGACTTTCCTTGCCGTCTCTCCCGGACGTGAACGATGTGTCCAACTACCTCATCTCAAAGGTTCTTACTGCGGATGATATCAAGCCCCCCAAGACCTTGCTGCACCGTGTCACCGGACAGGGACAGCTGGCGGAGGTTTTGTATATCCTCCGACCAGTGGTCTATGCATTGGCCATGCAGCGGTGGAGTGGAGACCGACGTAGCTGGCGGCCGTGGCTGATTGGATTTGGCATGGAGTACGGGTGCCGCCAGCTTGCCAAGCGCGATTTCCGGGAGCGCGTTGCGGGTGGCCTCCGGGGATTGACCGGACTTGAGCGAGAGGAGCTGCGCAAGCGTGGTTGGTCTATGGGCTGGTGGCTGTTGCGTGGAGCCTTTTATGAGAATATTACAAAGTGCGTATCAGAAAGAACGAGCCTTTTGGACCAGAAGCTAACGAGGTACAGATCGTGGTTGCACAGTATGACCGGCAAGATGAAGGGCAAGCCCCTCTTGGACTTGGTCGGCAGTGTGATCGAGGATTATGAATACCTCTGGGACAACTACTACTTCTCGACTGCCACCCTGTGATTTCTCATGCCCAGACCATGCTTCACCTTCTCTTCATGATACCCAGCTTTTTACACCAGTATATGACTTTGATTACAACGCAGTCGTGGTTGGACGCCTTTCCTTTGTGATTGGATTGTATTGCGCCTTCGATATGCCTGAAAGGGTATCATCATTGTTATATTAGCTTCATTACGCCCTTAATCCCATGCTAGACCAATGCATCGCATCATATAATCTCAGCTTGTCGTTGTCCAAACCAGTCCCGCAACCCATCCTTGCTGGAGCTTATCCCCGGCCCAGATCCCAGGAGAAAATCACCCAGCACGCCATTCCTCTCATCGTCATCCGCAGGCCAATCCACGCGCGCCCCGCCCTTCTGCTCGAGCATCTCCTTCGCAGTACCCCAGCTGAAGCGACACTCGCTGCCCCAGCCAAACACAGGATCCATATTGCGTCGGAGCCAGCCGACACACTTTGAATCTGAAGGGTAACCACTACCCCAGCCCTCGGGAGCCGTTGAACCATCATCAAGCTGTTGAGCCTTGAGGACAGACTCGTACAAGACTTCCAACGCGACATCACGCGTCACTTTGGCAGCCACACTCGCCGCACTCACACATGGATACAACGAGTCCGCCTTCTTCGCCACGGTGATTTTAATGGACGGGAAAATCTTCTCCAGTTTAGCCTGGTATGTCGCCGGGTTACCGATAGTGTCGATGTAAATCTCCTGCACATTAACGGCCCGATCGTGAAGTACCCCGCGGATAATCTCGATTGTCGCATCCATCGCTTGCGCGTTGAGGTTATACACCGACGTGCCGGGTTTCATCATGCCGGAACCGATATCGCGCGCTGAGAGCACCTTCACTGCGTATCCGCAGGACTCGTAGAGATTTGAGCCGGGCATGTTGATCAGGCGCATGAGATTGGCGCGTACGGCGGGCGTGAGGACTTTGCTATCGTCGAAGCTGTGCTCTTCCGCTAGCAGGGAGTGGTGGAGGTCGAGGGGGAGGTAGAACGCGCCGTAGACCATGGGGCCTAGGACGGGACCACGGCCGGCTTCGTCGACGCCGAGGACACATGCTGTGGGCGTCGTTGTCTGTGGAGTTGTGGAGGACTTGTCGTATGGTGTGATTCCAGCTGGACAGGGCGAGTAGTAGGCGTACGAGTCTCCCGAGAGAAGACAGGCAGTGTCTATACTAGGGGGGATGAAGGACATGTCATCGTCGGAAACATTGATAGCGGTGTCTTTGGCCATCTTGATTGAAGAATTGACCATTGAATGGATGTAATCGAGCGAATAACTCTCAGAGGAAACGTCCCAAATTCCCGAAAGTACGCCGACGCGTCGACCGTTTGGGGTTAGCGGTGGGCGCGTGTTTCTCCCCAAATTCCACGGCATCATTCCTCTTCCCCCCCCCCCCCCCCCCCTCCTCACCCACCCGCGCTGCGCTGACCAGCTCTTTTACATTTGATTATTTTGGGCAGACCTACAGTACGCGCGCTCTTCTGATTGTACTTATCTCAACGGCTTCTTCTCAAAATGGCGCGTGGCTCCGGGAAGCCCCGCGAGCTCGACTTTTCCAATGTGGGAACTCTCGGAAGGTGAGTCGCGCTTTGTCAATGCTGCGCTTTGCGTGACAGGGTTGCATACTAACGCAGATAATGCACCAGGCGAACCGGTCTCACCATGGAGGAGCGACAGCGCGACGAGTATGGAATGGAGGAAGTAGACGGTTTATTCTCGTCTCCTGAGAAATCGCCCGCGAAACTCAACGGATTCAATGCGGACGGCGACACTGCCAGCTCCGAGATGTCCATTGAAGACGGTATGCCTTCTTCCAGAGTATGCGCCTGGCACTGGAAGCAATTGATGGCTGACATTTTCATTTCTACGTGACCAGACAATGCGCCCGGACCTATGGATTTCCTCGGCGCTTCTAATAACGCGCGCAATGGTTTTCTCCCACAGGCGTCACAGTCCCCAGCGAAGACTTCTCGAAGATCTCCTGTTCTACGATCCTCTCCAGATGATCAGGAGGATCTGGTAGCGTCTAGTCCATCGGACGGCAGACGTCTCTCTTTTGCGCGCGGTGACCCTGCGCCTTTGACCAATCGTTCGGTGAATGCGGGCGTGTCGAACAAGAAGAGCAACGTATCGAATGGGAAATCGCGAATGGCGACAACAGAAGCCGCCGACTTTTCTGATGGCGAGGGCGACGAAAATGTGGACACTTTTGCTGCTGGGCGGGATGATTTCAGCGACGGATACAACGAGGGCGATGAGACTGTGATGTCGCCTGAGCAGCAACCCGCAGATGCGAATGGAGCGGCTGACGATGCGTCCCCGGTCCCTACGACCTCGCGCCAACCAAAGACAACTGCATCGAGCTCGAAACAACCGAAAAAGGGACCCGCGGCAAAGACGACAAAGACAGCAGCGAAGCCGCCCGGAAAGCGAGGTCGCCCCGCGAAGACTCCAGCAGCTGCAGACAATGATGAACCCGCCGAGGCTAGACCGACCAAGAAAGCAAAGACCACAGCCAGCGAGACCACCCGGGCTCCTCGCGAACCCTTGGATCCAGAACTGGACCGGGTGGTTGAGAACTACGCCCAGCGTTCAGGCCCTCTCAAGGGCCGCAGTCTATATATTCTCAAGCGCGAGGACCCCAGCAGCAGCGAGACCACCCACACCCGCTCAGGACGCGTGTCTGTCCGCCCATTGGCGTACTGGCGTAATGAGCGATGCGTGTATGGTGATGGGGAGGCCGCTGAGGGACAACGGTACCCGCTCTCAACGATCAAAGAGGTCATTCGAACCGAGGAGCTTGAACCAGATAGGCCGAAGAAGGGCAAGCGTGGCCGCAAGGGCAAGTCGAAGAAGTCAAAGGACGAGTCCTCGGACGAGGATGAGATTGACGACGACGCCGATCTCTGGGAGAAGGAGACTGGTGTCCTTCATGGCTACGTTTCAAAATGGGATCCTGTGGCGCAAACGAGTACATCCGAAGAGGAAGTAATAGGTATGAAATTTGGTCTATCTTTACTACTGGAGTGAATTTTGTTGCTAACGTTGTGCAGACATTGCGTATGCACCCTCTGGTTTCGAGACCAGGGAAGTCAAAGGCGCATCCTTCCGGTTCGCAAAACTGCTCAGTTCATCATTCATCGGCTCTGGTGTTGTCGAGCTTCCCCCGGATGGTGTCAAGAAGCCGAAGAATTCAAAGAGGATGCACATGGTGTTCTATGTCTGCTATGGCCGAGTACAAGTCGACATTTCTGGCGTTCAATTCAGCGCTGGCAAGGGATCCGTGTTCCAGATTCCACGGGGTGAGTTGACCTCCAACCACATTGACTATTCGCCATATACTAACACGCTATCTTCAGGCAACTACTACAGCTTCCAAAACTCCCATCCCAAGAACGCCCGATTATTCTTCACCCAGTGCTGTCTCCCCGAGGGCAGTGAAGCCCCCGTGCAATCAGAGACCGCCGGCCCCAGCCAAAGCCAATTCGAGAACGACAGCGGTCCGTCTGAGCCGCCGGCTGCCAAGGCCCGCGGTCGGCCCAAGGGCAAGCAAAAGGCCAAATGAGCGATTTGATTACTTCAATTCATCTCTGCTGTTGTTTCGATACTTGTGTCCAGCTGGTGCTGGTGAATGTGCTATGATATCCTTGTTACTCGTCTTTTCTTTCTAGCGAGTTGTATTGTTTACTAGGGATTCCAGGTTGTTGGTTGTTTTTGCAGATTTTAATTGGAATATTTGGTGATGGCCAAGAACAGCTTTTTTCACTGTCTTCTTAGTAGATAGATCTGTACTGCTCTAATAGTATGCACCTTGACAACTATGTTCCTAACTTGGCTGGTGCGAATCCGCTACAAGTTTCACTTCTTGTACACCTCCCCAATATCATCCCAGTCATAATCTTCGATGCCAGACCAAGAGTAGACACAACTCTTACGACCCAACCCAATCTCCAACCACCATCTCCCTCCCACGATTCATCCATCAGATCTCCTCCATCAACTCATCAAGCTCATCATCCAACCCCAGCACCGGAAAATCCCCAACCTCAACCTTCTCCGGTTTCACAAACGCACCACACTTCACCCCACACTCAAAATACCGCCGTCCCCCAACACTCCCATCATTCTTTCCCGTCGGCTCGTCCAGCTCAATACCCACCCAGAGAGGCTGCAGCTCCGCCGGCACCTCGCCGTTCTGCTCGAGTTCCTTGCCCGGACCGGTGAGCGGGATCGTGGGCACGGGGCCGACGAACCGGATTGTGCCGCGGCGGATGTGTGGCGGCGAACTGGGGAGGATGATGGCTCGTTTTGTGGGGGTTATGCCTGGAATGGTCATTACACACAGTGTCCATCAAGGTTGAAAGATGGGGGAAAGGGGGAAAGGGGAAAGGGGCTTGGCATGCATACCTCTACGCGCGATCTCGGCCTTGTCCTTCTCGACTTGCTTCCGGAGCGAGTCCTCGGGGGAGAGGGCGTTGGGATCGAAGCGGCCGAGCTTTTGGTTGCGTTTCCAGGCTAGGACGGAGTCGGAGAGGGTTTCGTAGGTTTCGGCGTTCATTTCGTATTTTTCCACTGAGGAGAGGTCGGTGAAGTTTGGGCGGAGGGCCTGGGGGCGGGAGTCGTGGACCTAGTTTGTTGGTCAGCTTGGGGTTTTCATTGAGAAGATGTGAGGAGGAGGGGATAAATTGGATGGTGTAGCGTTCAGGGAGGTAAAAGAGGCCGGTCTGGGAGGAGTTGATCATGCTTGTCCTGACTTGGGTTCATATATAGCCCACTTCGTGTGCTGAGGGCATGCGAGACCTCTTAGGAATCAACAGGCTCGTAACCTGGGTGTCCAAGAAGGAACAGAGTCCAGATCTGGCACGCAAGACTACTCTTCCAATGAAACAACAAGAGTTCACATCCAGATACCCAGAAAAACATGAAGCAGGAAATCACGGGGAAGAATAAAGACAAGAAAAAAAAAACCAACCTCAATCTCCACCCCCTTAACAAGCCCATAACTCCCAATAAGCCTCTCATCATCATCAGCCCACACCTCCGGCCGCCCAGGAACCTTGACACGCAGCCGCTGACTCCCCGGCGGCACACCAGTCATGGTCTCAAGCTTGCTCTTGACCTGCTCAACGGTCCAGGTGGGCGTGATGCGCCGCTCGGTCAGGAACCGGGGCTCATTGGATTCTGTTGCGCGGGAGGCTGAGGCTGAGGTGATGATCACGGAGACATCTGTGGGTGTTGGTTGGAAGGCCATTTTGGCGGAGATGTGTGATGCGCTCAGGGGTTGCGTTGAGGCGCTAGAGATAGTCCCTGATGTATGGTTAGCGGGGGTGGTTCTTAAATGGGTAGAGATATTAGAAGTAGATGAGGATGGGGCAAGGAGTCGATTTGAAGGTGATTTATCCCCCAGGGCAGGCTACGCAGTGGGACCCTCGAGAGCATCAGTCCTGCATTTGATATTGGCATATCAAATTCCATATGGGCATGTACACGTACTTGGTCTCCGTCCCCCAGCTTTAAAATGCACACGAGGGATTCAACCCACGAAGAGACCCCTTTTACCAGTTAAGCAGCAGCGTACTTACAATAGCAAAGTGAAGCGAGTGATGAGCCGCTGAACAGCATCGGTGGACAATCCAAGATAGGTGCGCTTAGTCAGCCAACAACTGCCCAGCCCAGGAGGTGCCCAGGATCCATCGAAGTCGAGAGAAGCACTTGTACAAAGATGAATATTTTTTAGATTATGATGCGTCGAGATGAAATGAATCTTTGCGTGCTGTAATTATCCTTGAATACTTGCCTAGTGACCTTCCAGCCAATTCAAGGCATCAGATCTTTTAATATCACTACCTAACACATACTACAACAAAGGCGGGGGTGCTAAGTTTAAGAGAATAGAATTGATATAGCCACCTAGAGAACCAGAAAATCAAAGGTCAAGCCTTTAATCTACGAGAATGAGACACGCCATAAACAAAAACATCGTCGCAAATGTTCAAAGTTCATGTATCCTAAAAGTACTCCATATCAACCTCCCCACGCAGAGGGGCAGCCAAAAAAAAACCCCCCCGAACCACGTGACCCGCTCGCTTGCCCATCCGCCATCACCACGACGAAACACCCCCCCAAGTGGAACTGATACTCGCCATTCCCCAACGCCAGACATCCTATTCGTTTCAAATAACACCATTCCCGGCAAGCAGCGAACCATGACAGACCAAGCCGAAGCATACGAAGAGCAAAACGTGCACGAGGTGTACCAGCAGATTGCGGGACATTTTTCCGCGACGCGGTATAAGGTTAGTTCAACCTCGTCCAGTCCAGCTCTCGCCTCACCTGATTCCGGTTTCTGTCATTCTTTGAGAGTGATGCTGACAAATGCTTTCGTTGCTGGGCTGTAGCCGTGGCCGATTGTGGAGCAATTTCTCCAGAGTTTACCGGCTGGGTCGGTTGGACTGGATGTTGGCTGTGGCAATGGCAAGAATCTCCAGGTGAATCGGGATGTGTTTATAGTAGCTTCTGATCGGTAAGTGCTTAACACTCCTAGACCTACTGTACTATTGGGTTGGGGTTTGTTTGGGTTGGTTCTGTTTGCTTCAACCTTGAAAGGGTATACGGACGTTTCGTAATTCGTATATATGCTTCATGTCTTGTCTTTTTTTTGTCTTTTTTATAGTAATTTCTCACTTCATCACTCGTCTCTCTCATTTCAGACAGACACAGACACCCTCCCTGGAGGACCCAGACCGGACCGGACCGGACCAGACACACTCACTAACACACGGCTAGATCCGAAAACCTGGCCAAAATAGCAGTCCAGCATCAACCCCATTCAGCAGTGGTGGCCGATATCCTCCACCTCCCCCACAAAGACGCATTCTTCGACTTTGCCGTCTGCATCGCCGTGGTACACCACATGTCCACCCCAGAACGGCGCATCCAAGCCATCGCAGAGATCCTGCGAACCATCAAGCGCGGGTCCGGGTCTTCACCCGGCGGGCGAATTCTCGTTTATGCATGGGCGCTTGAGCAGAAGACTAGCCGGCGCGGCTGGGACAAGGGTGACTCGAAAGATCTCATGGTGCCGTGGGTAAGGCGGGCCAAGCCTGGCTCCGGGGAAGAGGATCAGACGTTCCACCGCTACTATCATCTATACGAGAGCGGGGAGTTGGAGCGTGATATTGAGCAGGCGGGGGGTGTCGTGGTGGAGTCTGGGTATGAGAAAGACAATTGGTGGGCGATTGCGACGCCCAAGGTTGGTTCATGAAGGTGGGGAATTGGGTTACTTCGGGAGCCAGCCGCGAAGAAGACCGTCATCATCTGCGCAAACGCAAACGCAAACGTGAGGAGAGCGTGATTCGTTTGGGGATGAGAGAGAAGGGTCGAGTCAAGTGGTTGCGCCGAACGAGAGATGGTCTCTATATCGTCGTCTCGACTGTCACCAAGAGAGAAATCAATCCCTCTTCTCGTTTCTCTCTCTCTCTCTCTTGCCCAACAAGGGAAAAGGAAAAAGGAAATCTCGCAAAGAACGGACACGGGAGCTGGACACGCAAATTCTCTATACAATTCACGACCTCCTAACAAATCACGGTATACCTCCAACCGGCGCTATGCAAAATTCGTATCAAAGAGGCAAGGAAAATCCCGGAACCGGGGGAAAAGCCACACGGGCGTGATCGTCATCTCGTCTAGGGCAGAGTTCGCGGAGGCATGCTCATATGCGGACCCATCAGACCAGGTGGGGGAATGCCCATGTCCGGCTGTCGTGCGAGGCCATAGAATTCGCGTGGTGGGGGCGGGGCAGGTGGTGCGTACGCGGGGACACCAGCCGTCAACTCTTCGAGGGAGGGTAGTTGTGGTGGCAGGCCGGGCAAGTGGCCTGGAATCGCACGCGAGGTGGAGCTCTTTCGAGGTCGGGCGAGAGATGTGCTGGCACGGCGGGTTCGCGTTGTGGGCGGATCGATGGCGGCGCTGGATAGTGAGAAGGGCACCACGCCGGCGCGGCGGGCCATCTCTTGTTCCCCAAGCTGCCAGTGCATGGCCTCTGCGGCACGCCATGGGATGGCCATTTCTTCGGCGACCTTGGACCACATCTCAGCTTTGAACCTACTCGTTGGTGTTAGTTGAGAGATGTTCCGGCTGAGATCTATATCCACCCTCGGATCTAGGAATGGCCTACCGTTCATATAGTCGAGCCAATTTGTTCTTCTTATCTTCATCCCACTCGCTGCGACGTTCCAGGTAGTTCTGGTAGTGAAGACGACAGCTAATCGCACTGCGACCTGGCAAGCGTTTGCTGATATCCTCCCACTTCATCCCGCTGCCCCGCAGCTCGATGATGAGAGCATCCTCCTCGGGCGACCACTTGGACTGCTTCTTGGCGGGCGACTCGGCCGTGTGAGCCGGTTGGAGACGCTTGGCAGGTAGACCCGAGGCCGATTTGATCAATGGTGGTGCCAGAGCCGGCGGGCCCGTCGTCAAGATGGGCGCCGCAGGAACTGGCGGGGGGATTGTAAAGCCCGTCCGAGGGGGATAGACGGGCGTGGGGTTCCCGGGGGCTTCTTCCTCATCTTGGGGCTTGAGTAGCAGTGAGATATCCACTTTGGCGGGCGGCAAGATGGGCCGATTTTGTAACGCAATCATATGCGCGATGGAAACCAGCGGGTCTTTTCGGGATCAAAGTAGATAGACAGGACTTGCCCCCTTCCAGAAACGAAATAGTCCAGCTGGAGGAGGGAGAGAACAAGGAAGGAGGGGGGAAGGGAAGAATAGAAGGAAGATTGAGATGGGGAGAAGGAAAGTAGAGTAGTAACGATGGACCAAAGCTTGTGATCTCAAGGGTCAGTCTTGAATGACGACAGCCAACAATCCACCAGTTCGTTCCGGATGACCCAGGACCCAGATCGGTGATGATGGTAGATTGTTGATTTCCGATTTTTCCTTTTTTTGGGGGGCCTTCCGTACTCTTTTCGTTTTGATCAACCAGCAGCTCTCAAACAAGCCGGATCAAATGCGTCAAATGCGTCGGGGGGTTCTTCACAGCCCAAAACTCAAACAGACTCGGTGGTCTCGTGCAACGAATGGTGAGGTCAGAGCAAAGCGTGAGGGTTCTGGCAGAAAGCGCGGGACAGGCACCGAGAGTACCGTGGAAACGGGTACAAAGACCGACAGAGAAAGGATAGTGAGGAGAGGGGGAATGAAAAGGACAGGAAGGAGTTGTAGAAAGAAGAAAGCAGAAGAAGTCGAAAGGATAGGGTAGGGTAGGGTAGGGGAGGATGGAAAGAGGTGGAGAGGGAGAGACGAAGGAAGAAGTGGGATAGAGTCGAAGAAGAGAAGCGAGTTGGGAGTCCACGAGCGAAGGTCCAGAACCGCAAAGATGAAACCCAAAGATCGACGTCGACAAGCCAAATGGGAATCCACACGAGTCTTAGACCACGATGGAGACCATCCACTTTGGGGCCCGATCCAGGAATAAGGTCGATGGGGGCCAGGGAATTAAGAATGGGCAACAAGGGTTATGTGAGCTAGGTGGAAACGGTGTCTACAGCAACACGATATGGTGATCCTCTGTGGTGCACGTCAAGTTACTCCAAGTTGATCGGGTTTGGACGACGGTAGTATCGTATTCGGGCTGAGGCAGCGAGAGAGGGAACTTGATACGGCAGAGGCGATCGAGTGCAGCATCCCAGACAAGCACAGAAGGAAGATCTAGTGGAGAGTCCAATTATCCTCCAACGGAATCAAATCAGAATGTAGAAAATGATAGGATGCGTTCGACCATGAAATCATGAAATCATGTATGTCGAATACCCCGTAGTAATTTTACTTTCTTCATCAGGCAAATCCAGACGAAAAAAGAAAAAAAAAAATCAGAAAATCAGAGAGGGGAGGGGGAAAAATGGAAGGGAAATGAAATCAAACAGCTGATGGAAATTATGGAGCCAAACCACAAACACCCCTGCTCACAGTCCAGTCCTCTGCCCTAAAGGATGCAATATCTCCGATCCACTCAGGCCCGTCGCTTTTAATTAAAGATGCTGGCGGGAAGCGGTCAAACCGCGTTGGCTTGTTGCCGACCAGAACCACACTGACTCAGTGACTAGCGGAGGGACATGAACCATGTCATCATGCTCTGGACATACCTGATAGAGTAGGTATTACACCTGCACGGAGTCCTACCGTACTGTATTTGGGTACTATCATCATCTACCATCCTATATGATCATTGCAATTCCGTCTGTGGCGGTCATTGCTTGATTGCTTCGCCCTTCATTTCCCCCTCCAAGTCCCCAACACGGGTTGTGGAGTCGGGCACCTCCGTCTGAAGAAGAACGGCCCCGAGATTAGTCCTGGCTCTGTAAGATGAAATAGATCCTGAAGTTACATACCGAGGAGGTAATGCCGTTCTGGATGACTACCTCAGTTCAACTGTGGCCAAGCCAAGACTTTCATCGGAGAAAAAACACAGCGATTCGACCTATCGACAAGCATCGACTAACCAAGTTCAGGAAAGAGGGGCCTCTACAGTGTATTGGAAAGTACAGCTGTAGTACTGTACAGCGTACACTGTACAGTCCACTACGTGAGGAGGCTTTGTGGCTGACAGCCAAACGGTTACCAAACAAACCCTCGCCCACCAAGAGGCCCAGAGGGCCACCACAAAACCCGATGAACATGGTTCCCCCCTCCTCCTGGGCCCCGCATCATCCTGAAAATGAGATGAGGATGCGTAACGTACTAACTTAGTCTAACGGGAGCACTTTAAAGCCAGCACGGACCAGTCACACACCGTTGGGAACGGGCTGCTCCGGCCCAGACGCTAACCCGCCCTAATGCCATGCCGTTGCGACTAAAACTAACAGGGAGGAGCTATTTGTGAGGGCACAGTACTGTAGGAAGAATATGAGGAATAATAGTACGTACTAGCTAACTACATAGTATGAAGGACTAAAAGCTAGACTAGGCTCCTTGACGCAAAGTATAAAATAAATCAATAATAATGAATAGATATCATCAGCACGACCGGTTCCCCGTCCAGGGCCGATCGCAGCAGCTCAACGGCTTTTGCTGTTGTGCTGGTCCCGAGCCAAGAAAACGCTCCACTGACCATCACGAGGGGTCAGACCGAGAACCTGCTCGAGCATAAAGGTATATTATATTGCGACAAAGTATATACCACTTATAGCTTGGTAGAGGTCATACATCATGAATGACAAGATGTTGTTCTGATTCAAGATTTATTCGTTGAACATGGGAACACTCCTCAACTTCTCCACCGTGCAGCTCGACACGTTTCCCTCGCATCGCCACTCGGCCTCAACCTATATTACGCGCAGGGACAAGGATCCCTCCCCGAGCCCCTAACCAGTCTATCCCTAATTAGTTAAGTTAATGAACGTTAGCTATTAGCTAAGATAGTAGTGACCAGCCTGACGAGGGAGTGTCTAGTTTTCACTTGATTTGTTTCCTTCAACGCTTCAAGCTCGATTAGCTTCTGTACATACCACGATAGTAGGATAGCAATCACTCGCACTACCTCGCAAGTTAGCAACTACAGCACCAAATAATAATAATAATAATATGCAGCAGTGCACCCGGGATCTGATTCTGGGCGCCCCGTGTTCGCCTCGTCCCACCCTGCCCCGATGGGCATTGCCTCTTTCGAGCGCATCGCTTCCGAGCAGTTTGCAGCCTCACATCCCCGTGCAACCAGTCAACCACTCGGGGATTTTTCTCGGTGCTTAGGGCTTGCGCCTTGTTCCCCTCTTTGCCCCTCTTTTAAGTCTGGGTTGGTAACTTGGTGGCAGCTGCTGCATGTTGTTGGTTTACCTCCATGACACTAGGCCATTTTGGCTGGTGGCTGGGTAGCTGGGTAGCTGGCTATTTAAGAAAGTACCGTACATGTTACATTGTGATAGGTAAAACAGTGAAGGTCTTGCGCTGAGATAGAATAGGAGGATATTCTCATACACTCCATACTGGATTCCTCTCTCTCTCTCTCTCTCTCTCTCAGGATTTTGAAATCGACAATTTCCATTTTTTATTGTTGCCTTCATGGTGGATCCTCTTCCCCTTGGGTCCCGAGAACCGACTGACTTGACTACAGTAGTTGGCTTGGCTTGGCCATGTGTCCAGTTCCATAGATACTTCTTTAGGAACTCTTTCATTCTTCTCTACTCCCCTTCACCATAAAGACTCCATAGAGATACCAGCGACAACAAAACAAAATACAACTTCAATACTCAAGCTAGCAATCACACCCATGGTTTTCTCAACCATTTACCATCTCACCACCGCCAGTCCGAATCACAATCTCGCCCTACTCCCACCCTTCGACAGTAAAACGGCGGTCTTCCAGAAGGGCGGCCGTGGCCCCCGTCTAACGCGGGATAAGCTCGACGCTGTAATACCAAGACCCTCTCCGATCCGGGATGCGGTCCATCGTTCGTGATTCCCGGTCGGCCTTGCAATTTCCACTGCTACATTACGTTGATGGGGAATACAATATGGAAGGAGGAGAGAAAGGGATGGGCCCAGACCCGTGCGAAATTAGACCCAGTGATCTATCGGGTCTAGAATTCGAGGTCATGGAGAACAGAACCTCCACTACTATACACTGGTCCAGTATAACTGTAGGCTATGCGGACATTTGGATATGATACACAAAGCTGTCACCAGTTCAGGTCCCAGTCCAGGTTCATGTTCAGGTTCAGGTCCACTAGAGATGTTGTAGTTCATTCCAGTCTTTGTCTTGACTCGTGCTGCGTCTACCGGCGGTCGCGCACAAGACACAACGTGAATAGGGATCCCTGCTCTATATCAGCACTACTAAATTGACAGGTCCCATTCCCCAACTACTCAGCAATCTCTAACCCTGAATCAGAAATGAAGGCTCCTCAGGAACGCCGTCTCATGCAGTTATTCACGAATCGCGACCGAGGCTTAACTGCCCACCCCCAAGCTATGCGTAGCATGTAATAAGCTAAGGTCTCAGGTTCTACCCGGTCGCAAGCCCGCCAAACAACTCCAATTTCCCAGAATCCTGAGATCCTCAATTCTAATTTCTTGGCTATTACGATTCCCGCATGGCTTGACGGAGGCGCGAACACGAAAGCCTCGCAAGACCCAAGCTCCCAGGAAAATGCAATTGAGGATCTCCACTCTATGAAGAAGACATGAGAGAAAAATGGTACCGAACCGCCACCGCACTTTCGAGGCGCTGGTGAGGAGGGAACGATGGGGCATGGGAGATTGTGATGTCTCTAAGAGTCTAGCCCGACTCTCTCTCCCCGTCTCCCGAGTCCCTAATGGGCCCAGCCCCCCGTTGCCGAATCCTGTCAGATTAAGGGACGAGTGGGGCCGGTTTGGGGGGTTTGGTTTGGAACCTCGGAGATTTAATGTCTTGCTTTTTGGCTGAGGGTTTGCCCCGAATTACGGAGGTCCATCAAGGAGTTCGGAGGGTGTAGACTGTAGAGTAGAGCTATAGTGTACCAAGTCTCTTGATCGGGGAGGAAGGATAGTGCGGTTACTACTGGCCCAGTGGCCCTCGGTTCCGAGGGTTTGCTCTCACTTCGTAAGGCTTGACGAGCTACCTGAGTCAACCACTCTGCTTTTTCATACTATCCTAACAATGAGCTTTGAGCATAACGTTTAAGCCATCGCTATCGTTGAACCCTTCAACCCAGGGTTCAAGCCACCACCAAGTGAGCGAACCGAACCCAATGCTCGTCCTTCAATCAGTTAAGCATTCCCCGAACTTTGTTTCTCATAACTAGCGAAGAACCCTTTCGTATGGAAGGTTCATTTCACGGACCCCTACACCATAATCTCATCATAATTCATCCCCCTTCTCTCCAACGCTCGTTTACTGTATAGCACTCAACACATATATTGTTGTACAGTAAACTTATATAGCCACAGCCTACCACTCGTAGCCATCAACCCGCATAATCCACAGTTGGGTTAAATTCTCCTTGATTGGACCGTACCGCGCTGGGACAACTGGCACGAGCCCCAAGTGGCAAAGCCAACAAGCCACCCATTCATACCTCCACAT
Source organism: Penicillium simplicissimum (assembly GCA_024706585.1). Lineage (NCBI taxonomy): Eukaryota > Fungi > Ascomycota > Eurotiomycetes > Eurotiales > Aspergillaceae > Penicillium > Penicillium simplicissimum. The sequence continues at coordinate 3,078,523 of JAMZTW010000061.1, forward strand.
TTACACACCGACCATGGAAGCCACCCAAGTTTCAACCCTCCACGCGAGCCCGACCGTTGTGCAAAGTGGCGGTGGAGTTGAACTTGGACCTTTGCCAACTTCCAATGGGATTGTCATTGGAGACTCCCTAGCCAAGGCTTGCAAATTGCCTGCAAATTGCTTGCAATTAGCATTATTTTCAGGAATTCGCCCTTTCCCACAGTTGCATCGGCTCGAACACGAGTTCTCACCGTTTACTGGTAAATAGGTACTGCTACTTGCCGCAGAAGCTTGGTGCCGAGTAAGCCCCAGGGGGGGTCTGGTGCTTGTAAACTTGAATTCTTCAGTCGCATTCCCGTGGTTTGGGGTGAGTTGTGGAAGTGGTTCGTGTTGGTATGACAGGCATAGGCTCCACTTTGGACGGACTCGGATTCGTTTAGGGATGAACTCACTCTTCTTTTTGTAACTTACATAGTATACACTATACATATTACATATTACATAGTGAATACAGTTTTCTTTCTTATTTGCAAGGTAGCGTAGTCGAGGTGAGTACCCTTGGTCCTTCATGGACGTTATTGAATGATGACTGTACTAAACTCTACGAACGAGGTGTTGTGAGCCGATCCGAGCGGGTTGCCTGAAACACCCGCGCTGTCTATGCGTCGCGGATCACCATGTAACCAGTCAACCGTGCAAGAGAGCAATGGCATTGATATTCACTGAACATTAAAAGAGAATGAAAATCACACCTTGATGTGGATAGGTATTAGTTCTTCGGCTATAGGATTTCATTTCGAAGTCCCTCTGGGCCTCTACTTGTCATGGAGGACTAGTTATCTGTTTCTATTCCTGACTACTACCCGATCCAGAAATGATCATACACTAACTACTTTCCTCAACTGAGTCCTGACGAAGTAACCCCTCATCCAAGGCGAGGATCTGCTTCGCGCGGGTCCTTAGGTGCTAGCCCTTAGTCTAATGCCGTTCGGCATCTATCGTCAGGACAAGAACTTGCTGCGATGGGAACAAGTGACCATAAGTTGGAGAGGTCCATCCGTTAATAACAAAGGGAAAACTGGGGCAACGGCGACCATAGCTCGCAGGACTCCATTCTGGTTCGAAGCGAGGGCGATCCGTGACGATCCCGTCTATCACAAGCGTGCAAGACAGAGGGATGATCCTTGCCAGTCGAGGAACTCTGTATGCCTGCTTTGCATAACTGCTTCATACTGATAGTTAGATATATGCCGTGCCAGAAGGCCATTCTAACAAGATGTAGAGACGTTAGGAAGACTATGGGCTCTGGACTTTGTAGTGCTCAGACCATAGAACACGTTGGAAATGCGACCCTGTTCAAGCCAGTGGCATGGCCACGGACAAGGCAACAGCCTCACACCGTCATTTAATCGACGAGCGGACCATGAGTGGTCGGCCAGTACCCGCTCTGTCACGCATTCTTCCCTCCTTCCCAAGTCCCTACAAAGCATGGTAGCATGCAATGCAGTCCATGCAGCATGCACTACTGCACGACGCACGTCTAGCACGGCCACAACGCTTCAACGCTTCAACGCTCCAACGCTCCAACGGTGGGGACTCGAGAGTGGGGCCAGTGCGACAGGGAAGCGCGGGCTAAGGTTGGATCATCGCAGGATTTTGACTTAAGTGGCAGGCAGCTAAACCAGAGCTGGAGCCTGTGTCTAAGACTCTCAGTCCTTACTCCTTAGTAAGGGTAAATTCACTGAATTGAAGAGAATCTCGTCCGCGATTGGACCATCGTTCTATATTTACTTACCATTGCGCAGTGATCGCCCCCAAATGTCCGACTTGTCCAGTTGGGAGGAGGGATGCCCAGTCTGAATTCCTTTTCCTGACACTTCAATTTCGTAGGCGTTTCATCCAGCAGGTACTAGCTAGAGAACACTCCTGCGACTTCCTAGTTTCTAGTAGTAAGTTGTAAGCAAACAGGATTGTGTCAAATTGACGGGCCACTCAATCTATTCCAAGCATCAGCATTGCCGAACCGTCATACAAAATACAAGAAACCAGAGCACAGTAATCAGGAAACCATCCAATAACATCTCTCCCGGTTTTAGCTCCATGCAATATACTACATTGCAATCTCCCCTCATTCGTATCTCGTTCGATCGCGGGATTCCCAAATGGCAAACTGTGGTTCAGGTTCGTTCCCGCGAGCTGGGACACGAGGCGAACACTAACCTAAGAAGGGGGGACAATGGAAATAAGAAAAAGAAAAATAAAATCCTCATAAATTCATATTTCACAGTTTACAACCGAGTCACGACTCCATCCACCGAAGGAGGTCTTTCGGAAGGGCCGACGAGAACGACGGGGAGGGGGTCCACTGGGATGATGGGCATGCGAGTGGCAGAGCTGAAAAAATGGGGCCGCTCAAACCGTTTTCTTGGGGCTGTGCGCAAGTTCGCAACGGGGGATCGTCGATAAACGCGCGAGGAACGCTGCTGTCAGGCATAGTACAGAAGCGGGATTTACTTGATTGCTTGGAGAGAAAATAGATAAACATAGATTGAGGTAGTGATCTTACAGGAACGACTGCATAGTGGGTAGACTGGCAGGAGTTCGGGCCAGACAGGGAAGAGGATTGGAGAACAAGGTAAAACATTGTGTCAGTCTCGCGGGCTCGAGGATCTTAATACACTTAGGATTGCGTATGGAGGACGATAAGTCTCACTCCGTTCAAAGAGGAGAAGAAGTAGAGGTAGTCAATTATAGTTCTGGGGCCAGCTGCCCGCCCGGATCTTGTCCAAGCTTCAGCTGAGTTGTAGGTCCGCTGAGCTGTACCTGCTGCGAAGCTCGGAATTCTAGCGTTTGCGCAAAGCTTATGAGAAATAGTGGATAAAAGTATCTGCCAGTCGATAACGTGCACGTTGAAAAATCACGGTACAAAGCGTTTGGTGCGGTCAATCAAAGACACGTGGACACGGAGATTATCCAAGACAATCAAGCGACTATCACCACCATATCCTAGTACAACTCCAGGACCAGCGAGGGAGCCGCGACGGCAAAGGCGCACCTTTTGCCCAGCCAGGAAATACAACTGTACTACCTGTAGTCCTGTACAGTGCACTCCGTAGTAGACGAAAGTCGAACAACACATGATTGACTGCAGAAGCAACTAGTCACCTTAGTACTAGATACACTTATGCACTCCCACGCCCCAAGCCCCCACGAGAACCAACTTGGCAACTCCGGTTTGGAACGAGTAGCATCGCGGGAAGCCTCCGTAGCGCAGGCCCGTAGCTGTACATCATCACACCAGCACGGCAGCACCAGCACCAGCACTAGGCTAGTAGAACACCCGCCCTCGGGCAAGTGCAGTGCAACAAGACCCAGAAACTCGGCCGGATCTCGCATTTCAGATCGACCGTTGGTGCGAGCAGCCAATCACCCGTTGCCGGGTTGCACGCAAAGGTGGTGGTTTTCGTCAGGCTGCGCTCCACTTGGCTTCCACCTGAAACACTCCTTCTGCCTTGTGGGGAAATGACCTGGCCGGGAAGCCCAGGGCCCGCTAGCTCGTCATGTCCCTGGCTCGTTTTCGTCTACAGTAGCTGGAATTCACGTGAAGTTTGTTTATGGACAGGAGGGGAGAATGAGATAGGTAAGTCTGGACGGGATGGGGGCTTGGCCTTGTTTGGTGTGGAGAGGCAGTCGGGGATGGTAGTGGCCATAGGGATAATGACTCCGTGGTTTGGGGACTCAAGAACCCAACTTTGAAAACAAGAAATAAGAAACCAGAAGAGGTTCATGGTACTCTTGAACATGGCTTCTCCCCGGGCTGAGGGTACTACTATAAAATCGGTAGTATATTTGCCATTTGCCATCACCCACTTCGCTGGCAACGAACGGGAGTACTGTACTTTCTACGATTCTACAGGTTCCATGAATCCGTCTCTGTATCTGCCGACCCTCTGTTTCGCTGACCTGCAAGACCGTTAGCCAGTCTCGCCACAACCCTATTCAAGTAGCAGCATGGTCGATCCTCACAACGAGCTGTCAGTTGACGCCTCACATCACCGATCCTCCATCCCGTATGGACCGGACCGGACTGTCCAAGCTCGAGACGGCCGGTCGAGACTCTTTCCAAATCGAAACGATCGGACGAGAACGAGAACGAGAGATAATTCAAGTCCTGACAGCTGTGAATCGTGAGTCTGAGGAGGAAATGGCAGAGTCTAGACCGTGTGGCTGTCGTGTCGGGGGCGGGCTTCTGGACCGTTGCGGAGTCTTGTTGATCTTCATTCATGGCAATGTGTCAACCCACGGTTCGGGATCGGGACAACCACTATGGGACCTAATGGCTGTGAAATTGCAGGGGAGGGACAGGAAAAGGGTACGGGAGGAGTAAAGTTGGAAAGTGGCAGGCGATGGATCATTTCTGAGAGCTAATCATAGAGCTGTAGCCAGTAGTTGGGTTGTTGGGTCGACGTGGCAAGGACCAGCCCATTCTGAGTAACCATGTACTGGTTTGTGTGGTGCCTGAATGGATTCATGGTTGAGGCCTTTCAGGTACCGGTGAACAAGCAAATGGCCATGCTGGATATTGTGCCACGGGTGGTTGTTAGCAGTACAGAGTAAAGGATACGAACAGCATAGGAAAAATGGACAATCTCGAGGAAGAGTACGGATTACTCTACAACTGCTGTGTAGAAAATACTATGCCTGAAAAACAGGCGAACAAAGAAACCACCTCTTGGGGGATCTCCTCCGCCATTAGCTTCGGTCGCTGTTTTCTTTCTTTGATGATTCCCGAACCACACGACGCATCCATGAAACAGCCCTCGTGACCACGAAACCATCCATGTCGGACGTATGTTTCTTTATCTGCACTTCGGAGCCATAGATCTCTCTCTCTACAATCCTCTCCGCTCAGCTTGGCGGCGCCTATTGATCATCCGATTAGCGACTTGAAACAATAGCAGAGTATCTTCCCAATTTGCCCAGAGAGACTGGCTGTGATAATTCTGTGCACTCTGTTTAGCCTCTGCCATTCTTTCTCCGACTGTAGTCTTGAAGTTTGGCATGGTATCAATTCAACCCACCATCCGTGTACGCGATCAATATGTGGAACATTCACTCCATTGAAAGAGAACCTGTAGTTGTCAAAGAAGACCCATCTCCAGAGCATACTCAAAGATAGCAATCGAACATGATTCACCTTGGCCCAAAGACCAAGGTAAAAATCTAAGCCCTACTCCTCCTTTCTTTGACCCAGTGCCCCTGCCAACAATGAAAGCCGCATCTCGAGTCCCAGGGCGTCTTCCAAAGTCAAACCGCAATGCGCAATGCGCAGTGATCAAAGAACAAAGAACTCGCCATGCAACCCGTGAGAGACTCTTTTCTAGGAACAAGTTAAATCAATCATGAAATCCTTTCTGGATGATTTCTGTTCATCCCCCCGCCATTGACCAGCAAGTCAAGCCACTCCAACTTACATTCCCAATTTGATCAACTTTCAACCGAGTTTCCATCAAAATGTTACCTCCTGTGAGTTCCTCCCCCCCCCCCCCCCCCCATTCCACCGCAAAACAAAACATGAACCCGATCCTAAACAGATACAGACCGGCATCAATCCCCGCTGGGGATCTTTTTGGGACACCACCAAGACTCACCGTGGCTTCGCGAGACCTGTCGATTATGGTAGCAGAATATGCTACCGCAATACAACCCTACAGATCCTCTTCCACCTCCCGATCTTCCTGAACTGGATCCAGCAGTGTGTGGCCTCGCACATTGATGACAAAGGGGCTTGTGAAAATCCAGCGCCGAGCCACGATGACCCGGACGCCGAGGCGGCCGAGCTGAGAGACTGCAAAATTTGTCTGCTGCATGATGTGATCGAGGCATACTGGAACCAAACTATCAGTGACCTGGCCTTTGAAGATGCCATGCATAAGTTCTGGACAGCGGTTTTCAACGACTGGGCTGGTTCAGAGCGGAGAAAGAGATGTGAGCTTGAGGGGACACAAGATCCTGCCGATTTCTTTCCTGTGTTGCTTACGCAGCTTATGGATGATGCGCCGGAGCCATTGTGAGTATCTACTTTGTTGAAGTGTTATGAATTTATATCTTGTCTGGTGTGAAGCTAACGCTGTTTATATTCTAGTTCCGAATCTCTGGATAATATGTTTAGAATTCGGGCTTTCGACATGCACTCATGCCTGGGGCCTAAAGGCTGTAGCAGGGTCACCTACCACCCCGACGAGTTTGATTTCTTGCCCGCGTCCTTCACCGAAGACAAGAGGCACCAGACCATGGAAGAAGCAGTCCAGAATACTTTTCTCCCGGAGCAGATCGAAGATGTCTGCCCGGGCTGCAAGGGCAACACTCTGCAGACGGAGCTCGTGCTTGGTGAGCTTCCAGAGGTGCTCTTCATACAACTTGGTCGAACCGTCGAGTACATAGAAGAGTCCGGAAAACTTCACAAAGTCAAGGTTGGCGCCCTGGAGATTGAATTCTCTGAGGAGCTGGTCATCAGTCACAAGTACCTTGATCCTCGGCTCGGTAATGCTCGAGCGGACATCAAGTATCAGCTTTCATCTGTGCTGATACACTGGGGATTGGAGACCATGCAAACGGGCCATTATACAGCTGTATCGAAGAGCCGGGATGGAAGCTGGATGGCGGTCAATAACGAACTGCTGACTCCTTGCGCTGACTTCAATGACTTTGCAGGCCGGAGGGAAGTTCAACGGTATGCGTACATGTTTGTGTATCGCCGGCTTCCTCTGGTGGCGAGGGGCCCTGGGGTTAGCTTGAAGGACTCTCTTACAAAGCCCAAATACAACATCCCTGATGCAGAGAACGATGATGAGGTGAAAGTCGACGATGAGGCAGCAGAGACCCCTGCAGATGGGATGAATGGGGAGGTGGCTGAGATTCCTCAGGATATAGTGATGACAGATGCCCCGACTCTCAAGGTTGCCCAGCAGGGCAATGTGACGGAGATCGAGTTGGATGAGAAGCAGCGCGGTACGTTGGAAATTAAATTTACTGACAACTCCGGGGCGAGTACGTTGATGGTGCATGTCAAGGGCATGCTCTGGAATGACCTGAAGAACAAGTCCCAGGGACGCTTGGGAGGACCAGTCACTAAAAGCATGGCTTCTTCGAGCCAAGCATCTAGTTCGGTTGTCCCAAAGCCAGGGAGGATCAATTCGAAGTCCAGCAAGGAGAAGACGAGGGTTGAAGAGGAGTCAACTCCTCGCAGGTCTGGTAGGGTAACCAAGCCCAACCCCAGCGCGAAGATGGGTGGGCGGAAGTGAAAATGGGAGGGACTAGGTTGAGGCGTGAGATCTAGAACTTTTCCTTTACTATTTTTGGCGTTGGGCTTAGGTTTATGTTAGATTTCTGTTTTTATTTGAGAGAGAGGCAGGGTAGTCCATGGGTGGCTTGAGATGTATTTTTGACAGTCCTGGCAGGCTCGTTTTGATTTTGTCCATCGCAACATCAATTTACAATTCTCATTTCTTGATCAGACATACAAAGTAATAATGCAAAGTAAAGCTGAAAATCATTCTAGGTTGTAGTCGTCACATGAAAGCTCTATGAGAATAGCATGGCAGGGCAGGTAGTATAGAGCTGACCTGCTCTATTTTATACTCGATACAGGTAGGTTCACTCCCGCCTCGCATTTCCCTCTCACCACACTGAATTCAAATCCTACGCCCACTCAGCATGGAACTCAACCCATCTCGGGACCACCTCCCAACCTCAGCAGGCTTCGTGGACCAGCTCATCACCGAACTATCCAGCATCCAGCCCGAACAGCCCACCACCACCACAGCTCCAGGCGAACCACACCCGCCCCGAACACAAACCACCCAGCCGAAACAACCTCCGCAAAACGCCCTCTCAAGACTCTCCCCCTCCCAACTGGCCAAAGTAAAGCCTCTCCTACTCACATTACACTGCCTCTTCCCCAACGACCTCCTTCCAGCCCTGGACATCCTGGACCGGGGACTCGTGCAGCGGCTTGTGGTGCGCGGGGACCGAGACATGAAAATCAATGCCGTGCCATCGGCACCTACCCAGGACGAGGACCTGGAGCTAGCAGCGTCCCCGGGACAAGAGATACGACATTATGAGACAAACACTAGCACGGGGGTTGATACAAGTACACCCGATGACGGACGCGCATCGCATGGTGCAGAGACATTCGGCGAAGATCCGTGCCTATTCCTAGTAACATCCGCCTCGTCGGTACCCGCACAACCCATCCCGGCATCATCAATATCAATATCAACATCAACATCAACGCAGGAACCACAAAAAGTCTACGAAGTCCGCCTAAATGCCTGGAACTGTACCTGTCCCACCTTCACGCTCTCCGCATTCCGCGATCTCGACTCCCGCTTACGTCTAGCCTCAACATCAACGCCAGAGCGCCCCTCCAACCCTGCAATGCTGCGTGACCGGGACGCAGACGCGGACGGAGGATTTGGATCTGCGGCTGCGGCTGCGGTTTACCCCTTCGGTGGGACGCTGACTTGTACTACGGACCGGCATTCGCCGCCGGCTTGCAAGCATATTCTCGCTTGTGTGTTGTTTGTGCGGTGTGCTGGGTTGTTTGGGGGTGGAGGGGAGGGACGGGGGGTTTCGATGGAAGAGGTGGCTGGGTGGTGTGCCGGATGGGGTGGGTGATGCAGGTAATTGGCATTGACGTTGAGTTCTGGGGAGTAAAGGGAAGGGATGATCCTGGCCTATCGGATATTTTGACATAGTGATTCGGTTTGCTCCGCTGGTTCTAGCGAGTGGGAGGAACTGTTCTACAGCGCCACATGCCATGGCCCAAGTGCTCGTCAGCAGCCATACTGCAGGCCGATTGCGCAAATCTAGAGATCCGGCGTTGCGGGAAAGTGTCGGCTCTCGCTATTCATTACCGGGTTTACAGGCGAGGCCAAAGCAACGGCAGTGGCGGTGAAGAGAGAAAGATGTCAACAGCCACCAGGTCATAGCCTTGATTATTCCGTACTATACACTGCCAAGCAGATGCAGATCTAAAGCGGTCATAACATTTCGGTGGGCATTGATTCCTCCAAGCAGGGGAAGAGGGAAAGAACAGGATGGTCTGAGAAGATACCAAGAGAGAGCGCACCTCTTAGCTCTTCTTCTTGCTCTTGTCAGAGCCGTCCTGCTCCTCCTTTTGCTCTGCATTAGAGCCGTTGGCCTTCTTTCCATCCTTCTCACCCTTGGTCGCATTAATCTCCTGCTCCCGCTTCGAGTCACTTTCTTCCTGCTGCTGTCTGTTCTGAATCTTGTTCTCAATCAGGTCGTGGAATGCAGTAATGGCACGGATCAGACTGCTGATGTAGATGGCCATCAGCTGGTCATTGGTCTTGACGCTCATCGCGCGGGCCAGTTCGCTGTTCTCGATTTGTGTCTCCTGGCCGCTGATCCGTTGTGTGGCCGCCGGGGTAGAGAGGTTGGGGAGGAGGTTGAAGACGTCCTGGAGGTTGCCTAGGATAGCGTGGTTCACGGGGAGTTCGTGGTCGAGGACCTTCTGCAGATATTGACCAATATCGCGCAGCCGGAGGTGCAATCCTTGCAATGACTGCAGCTGTGACGTGATGCGGGTGGAAAGCGTGCCGACGGCGACGTCTCTGATGTCTCGGAGCAGGTGCTCCACGCCAATCTCCTCAGCCTCTTCGGCCTCGATTATCGATGGGGTGTGTACGAAAGTCCTGGAGGTTGTGGTTCCGTCCTACAGCGAACAAAAGTGTGTGTTAGCTTGATTATGTTGCAATAGCACCGTCCGGACTCCATCCAAAGGATCAACCTACGTCCTTAATCTCATCCACGGCAAAGTAGGCATCTGTAGGCACGCCGACCTCCTTCGGCTGTACATCAACGATAACCAGCAAGGGGTTGGGGGTGTATTTCTTGAAGAGCTCATTGATCTCGAGATCGGAAGCGCGCAGCTTCGGGCCAGAGTGATACCAGCCCACCAGCTTCTCACGAGCATTGATCTTCTTGAACATGTCCCTCATCGACTCGACGAAATTGTGATCCAAGAACCAGACTGATGGGTTCTTCTCATCCTCTTCGAATGGAACTAGGTGTGGGAGAAAGCGGACTTGGTCAGCATGACCTGCGGAGCCAGCTTGTGGACAGCATCAGAAAGCTCAGACATACCTGCGAAACTGTTGGATACGCGCACATTGTTGCCATGATTCTCGCCGAGCAGCACACCCACTACACGTTTCCGGGTGCCCTTGGCTGTGCGTCCGTAATGATCGGCGACGGAGAGCAGGACTAACGGGGCAACCGTGACGGAGCGGTTGACGAGGGATAGCGTGTCCGCCGTGGTGGCAGGCATGGCGACGGTGGAGAGGCGGAGAAGTCAGCGGGGTTGAGGAGGTTGATGAGGAGCTGTCAATGGAAGAAAGGGTGGCAAGATTGAAGGATCGGGGATTGAAGAAGGTGACGGGTGTTTGCTGTTGCTCCCAACGATGATGCTCGGAGAGCTTCTGGCGTGCGCCACAGACAGCCTGCGCCATTGGGGCTAGTGGCTAGTGGCTTAGGTAAGCCGTGTCATTATCCGCATTCCCAGTTTTCGGCCAGTTTTTGGTGGTTGGGGAAGGGGACATATTGAGCAGCAGAAGTCGTACGGTAGAGAGACTTGACGAGGCGAAATAAAGATAATAGACTTTGAGACTCGTTGATTCCGATAAATTGACTCGATTATTCCGACCATTGCAGACCCTCTATAACCACACTCCATCATCCATATACTTCGGGCCATCAGGTGCATTTCCGGGCGAAACTGTCGCCCGCAGGTTTGCTGCTCCGAACCTCGGGCGCTAAGTTTCCTTCCCTTCCATTTCTCCGTCTCTCCGTCCTCCAAGTCTTTCCCCATCCACCCGTCTGTACTTCCTCGACTCCGACCTCTCCCCTCCACCCTCACATTTCACAATGGCTCCAATTACCGACGACGTCGTTTCCGGTCTCAAGGACACCATCGGCAAGCTGGAGGCCCGGGTTGTCGAGCTCGAGAGCCGCCTGACGGGCAACAAGCCCAAGTCGGTGACGGAACAGATCCGTGTCATTCTGATGGGCCCCCCTGGCGCTGGTATGGTGTTGGACTGTCGCAATTAGACAGTATGGCTTGGGTTAACGCGATTTTTCTGTGGTACAGGCAAGGGCACTCAGGCCCCGAACATCAAGGACAAGTTCTGCGCGTGCCACTTGGTCAGTAGCCGCCCTGCATGTGTTTCGTGAGCGCGCATTGTTTGCTGATACTTCTTTCTCCCTGAATAGGCTACCGGAGACATGCTGCGGTCACAGGTCGCGAAGAAGACCGAGCTCGGCAAGGAGGCTAAGAAGATCATGGACCAGGGTGGTCTTGTCAGCGACGAGATCATGGTCAACATGATCAAGAGCGAGCTTGACAACAACGCCGAGTGCAAGAACGGGTAGGAGATTCTTCCCTCTTCCTTCGATTCGTCCCAATTCCCACCGGTAGCAGCAACACTCTTGGACTGACACAAATGTAAAATGACAGTTTCATCTTGGACGGCTTCCCGCGCACCGTTGCCCAGGCCGAGCGCCTGGATGAAATGCTTGCCTCGCGCAAGCTCCCCCTCCAGCACGCCATTGAGCTGCAGATCGACGACGCCCTGCTCGTCGCGCGTATCACCGGCCGCCTGGTGCACCCAGCCTCGGGCCGCTCGTACCACAAGATCTTCAACCCGCCCAAGAAGGACATGGTTGACGACGTGACCGGCGAGCCTTTGATCCAGCGTTCCGACGACAACGCCGAGACCCTCACCAAGCGCCTGAAGACCTACCACGCCCAGACCTCGCCCGTCTGCGAGTACTACAAGAAGACCGGCATCTGGCGCGGCATTGACGCCAGCCAGGAGCCTGGTCAGGTGTGGAAGAGCCTTTTGGGTGTGTTCAACAAGAACTAAGTACGAGAAGGCTCACTTGGGAGGCGGGAAATCTGTTGTGTTTAGTGTGTGGTTTTGAAAAGCAGCGCCCATTGTAAAAGCGCAGACGTGTCGGTCAACGAGGCTGACTGGGTCGACGAGTTGCTAGTTGGGTTCGTTTCCGTGTACTCGCCCGTGTTTTGTTTGATTTCTTTTGTTTGGGCTGGATGGTGGGTGAGTATACGTGGAGCGAGGGACTGGTAATACCTTTCGCATATAGACGCAGAAGAATTGTCTCTCAAGGTTATGTATAGTATGTGTACTAAGTACTTGCTCTGGTACTCAATCATGTCGTTGCAACGATCCAATATGCCACTATCAACCCGTAGAGAAACTGCGTCCCTAGACTCTCCACACTTGTTTCCGTGGCTACGGTTTCTAGCAGATGTACCTCACGTTGGAGTGGTGTTGAGAGCGTGGTACCAACTCCCAAGCGTGTGAAGATATCCATGGATATCTTGGGCATAGTTATACCCGTCCACTTGAGATTATATCATGCATGTTTGCTTTTCAACGCCTCAACCGATATGCAACCTGCCACTGAAAGTCAATGTCCAGCCACAGCAAGATAGTCTGCAGACATGAAGAACGTGTATTGGCTAGATACATCTATCCACACTCTACTCATCCCATCTGTTTAGACTCGACAGTCTATCCCTACAACTGCAACGGATACTCCGTCGACTCAATCTTAGCCGGATACTCCAACCCCCCCTGCCGTCTCACCTCATCCATAACCTCCATGATAACAATACTCTCCTCCCACGGCATCCCCTCACTCTCCACCTTCCCATCCCTCAAACACCTCGCCACCTCATCCGCCTCCCACGCCATGCCATGCCCCCCATCCGGAAACGGACACTCCACCTCCCGCACCTCCCCCGCACCCTTGACGGGGATAACGCGATACCGCGTCGGCCGGAATGGATACCCAAACACCTGGATCTCGCCCTTGGTGCCCTGGATGCGGATGTTGGGGCCCGAAGTGCCTTGTCCGTCGGGGTCGCCTGAGACGCGGATGTTGGTTAGGGCAATGCCGTGCGAGCGGCGCGGGGGAGCGGTGTTGCTGGGCGTGCTGGTGGGGAAGGACAGGATTATGCTGGTGGATTCGTCGGCGCCCGTGAGGTGGTACGGGGTCATTTGGGAGGTGACTGTTGGTGGTTTGCGTTGGTCTTTTGGGAGGGTGTGGTAGAGGGTTTGGAAGACCCAGGTGAGGGAGTAGATGCCCACTGGAAGATAGAAGAAGGAAGTTAGTATAGCGCATACAAGATCGATCTTGACCTCGATAGCACCATCGTGTTCGAGTTATGACAACAGGACTAGCAGGAGCACTTACAATCCAACAACGCACCACCCGCCAAATCAGGATTCACCATCCGATGCGTCGTCCCCCACTTCTCCTCCACATCATCCCCAAAGCTTGTATCCGCCACCGTGCGAAGCACCTCCCCAATCTCCCCACTGCGAATGATCTCGCGCACCTGCACACTCAACGGGAAATACCGAGTCCAAACCGCCTCCATCAAGAAAAGATTCTTCTGACGGGCCGTCTCGTACAGGATCTTCGCTTGGGCCGCATTAACCGTGAATGCCTTCTCACAGAGCACGTTCTTGCCGGCGTTTAGGGCGAGCATGACGTTCTGGAAATGGTGGGAGTGCGGGGTAGCCACGTAGATCACGTCGACGTTGGAGTCTGCGACGAGGTCTTCGTAGTTGCCGTAGGCGGTGCAGGGCTCTGGGATGCCGAGGGAAGAGATGAATTGGGCTGCTTTGTCTTTAGCGGAGGAGGAGGCGACGGCGACGACTTGGTGGGCGACGTCGGAGGCGTCGCGGGCTTTGGGGTCTTTGAGGAGATCGCGGACGAAGGCTGTGGAGTGGTTAGTTTGCGATACTTTGGCTTCTTTGAGGGTGAAGAGGTGGAGAGTGAGAATCAAAACGTACTGGTTGCGATCCAGCCAGTGGCTATTGAAATGAATGGTTAGCTTTGGTCTTGTAGTAAACAGGACGAGAACATACCCATGATACCCCACCGGATTGTGTGCGCCATGATGAGATCGATACTGATATCGAGAAACAGAGAATGATGAATTGATAGAAGAAGGAGCAAGTTTGTATGTACTGTAATTCCAATCAAGGACAAGACAAAATCCAGAAACGACACGGGGAGGTCGGGAGTTAAGTATGATTCGATGTGGAGAAGGACACCCCCACGGGTACGTTGGTAACACGGCCGGAGATACACCGAGCGGGGCAGAAAAGCAACGTCATGATGCTACACGATCGAATTGAATTGAATTGTGCATGGTTGGTTTCTCTAATTTACATATTTCATGCCTCGGTCTTGATACGCGTCTTGCCACCGGGAGAATCAGTTCCCTCGGCCTTGCGCTTGCCCAGCACCGAGTCGGGCGTGCCGGTACGCGCTTGAGGTGTTGAGCCCCGTGGTGCAGGGCCATCCTTGGTGACTTCGGCATAGCAGCTCGCATGATAGACACGACTACCGACCTTGACAGCATCCTGCCAGATCCAGTCCTGTACGTCCTCTGACCAGGTCGACTCAAACTTTTCCTGGCAAATGGGACAAGGTGTGTTGCGAAGCGTGGCATCGTTGGGGGCCCGGATCCATGCCTTGGGAGGGCCTTGCTTTGAGGCATTGCCGTCTGCGCCAGCTCCTCCGTCAGCGGTGGCATCGACATCAGCCACGGGCTGGTCGTCGTCAGGCTCGCGGGATTTGATCCAATCCTACAATAGCAATTAATATGTAAAATACAAACAAGGATAGAAACTGGAGTGTTTTGGACATACCCTTTCATCGACATACCAGCTACGAGTCTGGGCACGCTTGGCAGCCTCGGCCATGCGCTGGTTGGTTTTAAAGTGCCAATCTAAGTGTCGCGCTTTCTTCTCTTTACCCTCCTGGGTAGTGGGGAAGCGGCGTCCACATGTTCCACATCGGTTGGACTTGGCTTCGTAGAGAGAAACCACGAGAGCGACACGAGGACTGCACATAGACATATTAGCGAAACCGACTTTGTCCATAGAGATGGCGAGTCTTACATCTTCATGGACGCTGTGCTCAAGGGAACTGCGGACGAGACTGGCATCACTACTGGCGGGGTGGGAGCCGGAGGGGTAGACCGCATTCCACCCGGCACGAGGAATGGCAGAGATTCTCCAGTTGGTAAAGTTCCAGTACCGCCCATGGCTGGAGGAGCCGATGCAGGAGGCAAGATACCACGAGCCCGGAGAGCCGCAATCAGCGGGTTATCGGGCTGTGGCGTATTGGTGGCAGAAGCCATCTGAGGCATCTGAGGCATTGGCGGCAGAGCATTAGAGATAGCGGGCGGGGGAGTCGGTTGTTGGCGGATTGCAGTATTCTTGATGAGTTCTGCGAGGGTTCTGGAGTTCAAAAGATTTTGCAGAGGCTGGGATGCAGGTTGGGTTGGAGGAGTAGGGACCGGTGCTGGAGGAGGAACTGGGGCACCAGCAGCAGGTGGAACGGCCGCAGGCGGGGCAGTTGGCACAGGATTTTGAGCCACAGGGGCCTGTGGTCTGAAGATTGAGATTTGATCGCGAACTAGTCGAAGCTGGTCTGGGGTGAGCTGCTGCTTCCGCATGATGGTCTGGAGGTCGAGCAGCGCCTTCAAACGTTGCTGTGACGCGGAATCAAAGGGAGCCGCAGCAAAGTCGCTTCGGGCTGAAAGAATACAGGTCTCCAGGTCTCGGTTCAAAGCTTCCAATTCGGAGCTGGGACGATGACCTTGAGGTGGTGTCTGTCGAAGCAACGTAGTTAGCAATTCTGAAAACCTAACCGCAGCAGTGTCGGTGGAATATCTCACAGGTGTACCATAGCCCTGGCCATTGGTGCCATGATGGTTGTTGGCTGGCCGGGCCATACCAGGGGGCGTGCCATTGCCACGACCACGATTGAGAATGTCGCGACTGCCTCGAGCCTGTTCTTGCTGCAAAGCGGCCGTCCGTGCCTTGATGAGGGCACTCTCGATACTGCGAGTAATCTCGGGAGGGAAGACCGGACGAGTGTCCAGGGAGCCGGGGACAGGCTCCTTCCACGTCTTCAGCATCTCGTCCAACTTGCGACGAGTCTGAGCGTCGACCAAGGTGTATGCATTCATAAAGGTTTGATACATGTTTCGTCCCAGGAACAGTGTGTAAGGGGTTCCGACGTTCTTGACGATGGAGTCAACTACATACAACGCAGGTAGCTTCTGCTGTGGAGGTGTCTACAGAGGCGGTTAGAAATCCAGTCTACGAGGACAGGAAATAGAAGATAGCCAGGCACAGGCGAAGACGAGATGAAAGGATGACCTACTGATCGAATGTGATTCTCCAACACACGGGAGATGGCCATAGCATGCTCGGTATTCTCCTTGGCTATGACGGTCAGGTTGCTGATCTGGAATCGGTCATTGCCCGTGAGATCCTCCAAGGAGCTTTTGTAGTCCTCGGCGACCTCGTCGGAGACCAGTCCAGACATGGTGGCAGACTATGTTCAGCGTCGAGGTTTCAGAACACAGTTAGAAGGGGAGGGGATGAAGAAGTGAAAAAGAAGGAGAAAGGCTGAAGTTGAGATTGTCAGAAGCTCTTGTAAGGTCCGGACTGGTGGTCAACCACCCAGTGGCTGCCTGGTTTATCTTCAATCGTTGCCAGGCTTTCTGTTTCTTCCAGTCGTGATACTTTCTTTCCTGTGCACCCGTTTTCTTGCCTGTTTTTTTTTTCTTCAAATCCTGGTGCAATTCCTCCTTTTGCCACAGTAAGTATTCTTGTAACTTCTGATCCTGTACTGCTACCACAGGATGCTTTGATTGGTTTTTCTTCTTCTTAGTCTGCGTCCTCGATCCCAGGTGCACCTGCTCGGACAATCAACACGAGATGGAGAGGAAAAAGAAGTCGAAACTTGTAAATGCTTGCTAGCTATCTTTGCGAGACTTGAGACAACAACAAACGCGCCTGTCCTTCAATCCTGCAAGACCATGCAACCCTTGCGAACTGTGTCTGCTTTCCTTCACGTCAACGAGGAACCCGCGGGGGTGTGGGCGAGGTTGGGGGTCCGAGGAATCCACACGATGCTGGAAGGAGAAAATAGCGAAAGGGCTGAATGGCAGGGAATGCGAAAGAAATAGAGGCGCAGAAGAATGGAAGAGAAGAGAGGTGGGAGATGGTGGAGATGCTGAAGACAAAGCCAAGAATTGAGGAAAGGGACTGCTGGCCGGAGTCCGCAGTCCGCAGTCCGCAGGCCACAAGTCACCTGACCATGCATGACGCAGGCGGGCAAGTAGTCTCGTGGCCCAACGTCGTCGCATCTTCTACAACTATCACTTCTGATCTATACGACTGCTCTATCATTATTATACTTTCTCATACTGACCCGCTACAATGAAGTTTCTGTTGACTGCGTTCCTGGCTCTCCTGCCCATGGCGCTGGCCGTCAAGTCCCTCAAGTCCGTGATTGTGTCGTTCCCCGAGGGTACGCCTTCCGGGGTGATTGACCAGGCCAAGGACTCCCTGGTGGCTGCGGTAAGCCTTGCATATTCAGTCTGCATCATTTTCTCTTGCTGACCGAGTGATCTATCTAGGGCGGCGTGATCACTCATGAATATCGTAAGTTTTACTCTTCCCTCTGATGAACGCGATAGCCGAGGCTGACCATGTTCCGTCTATAGATCTTTTCCCGTATGCTCGATTCATTAATGAATAACCAACCATACGAGAGCACCGACTAACCATGATCACTAGTGGATTCGCTGCCGAGGCCCCCGTCAATGCGCTCCAAACGCTCTCGACCCAGGATGCCACATACAAGCCCACCATTGAGGAGGACAAGATCGTGTCCGCGAACGGCGACTATGTCGGTCAGGAGCACTCATTCTAGACAAAAGGGTGTATGCTATGACCGAGAGGCTTTTACGAAATCTCTCCTACCGCAGCTGGTTCTGAGGAACGCGTGACGAATGTCGGTCGAACACCGGCCACCTAAGACGATGCAAACCAATGAGGCGCACATTCCGGGATATTGGCGTATTTAGGATTTGACCTTGCTTTGATAGAATTTGGATGCTATTAATTGGGTAAATTTGACTCTGTGAACACTCGTTTGGGCTGCTATGAAGACTTGGGCAATTGGTGCCGAGGGACTCGATTGGGGGGGGGGGGGGGGGGGGGGGGGGGCTGCTTTATTTTGTTGGGAGGAACCTTCTGTATGATATGACGTGGGACAACAACATGAATTACGTTCACATTATCTTGATCAGTATTGTTGTGACTGTTTATAAGTCTGTTGAGTCTTGACTCAAGTATACTTCACACGTAAAGACTGGGGCGATCATCCCCCCGCTAACTCAACTAGCGACTCGGTCCCCCCGAAACGCGATCGCGTGGATCCGCAACTCTCCTCGCAGGCCACCTCTCCCTCTCTCCCCGAGTCCACCGTGCTTGTGATTGTGTGCCTTCGCGGTCTGGGGGAATGCTGCACTCGAGCTCGTTCTATTTCCCATTCGTTCCACTCTTTTATTGAACCACGATCATTCGCCATGGCCCAGGAACACACCGTGACCAAGGTTCTCTTGGAATGGATCAACAGCTTCTCCCTGGGCAAAACACTCCGCGGTACGGACGAATTAACCGACGGTATCATCCTATGGGAGATCCTCCAGGATATCGACCCGCAATACTTCCTCGATGAGATTCCTGAACGCAATCCCGCCGACCATTGGGTCGCCAAATGGCAGAACCTAAAGCACATCCACAAGCTCCTGCTCAACTACATCCGACACCAGAACGATGACACCCTCCCCTCCGGACTCGACCCGTCGCCCGATCTCGAAGCCGTCGCGGAGAAAGCCTCGACTAAGGAAACGAACAAGTTGCTGAAATTACTCCTGATCGCCGCCATCAGCTCTCCTAACGCCGGGACTTACGTGCAGACACTCCAGTCCCTTTCGACCCCGACGCAGGAGGGACTCAAGGATATCATCGAGGAGGCGCATAATGGTCAACATGAACCCCTGGACGGGGTTGATGATCTCCCGGAGGAAGTCGCCAAGGCAGACCACCCGGTGGATTTGGAGCTGAAATTCGAGGAGCGCGTCGGAAAGGTGATCGCTGAGAATGATCGCCTGACACACGAGAAGAAGGAGCTCGAAAAAGCGCTGGAGGACCTGCATAACCGCCTGGCACGTCTGCAAGAGAACAACGATACACTCCAGAACCGTCTGGCATCCACCGAGGATCGTCTGGTCACGTTAAAGTCTGGGAAGGGAGATCTAGGATTCAATGCGAAGGCCTTGGAGAGCAAGACCCGGCAGCAGGACGATCTCATCGCATCTCAAGAGGCCAAGTTGAGTGCTGCGCAAGATGAGATTGATAGTCTTCGCATGACCGTGGAATCATTGAAGGTCAAGAACCAGCGTTACCAGAAACTCCAGGACGACTATGATGAGCTACGCACAGAGAAGGATCAATTGGCGCGGAAAGCGAATGCAGCTGAAAAGTATCGCCAGAAGCTTCAAGCGAGCCAGGACTTTGAAAAGGAGAATCACACCCTCAAGAATCAGATCAAAGATCTGCAGCAGCAGCTAAAGGAATCGGATTCACAGCAACGATGGTCCGCGGAGCGTGAAGTCGAGCTGGAGGAGTATCGCAAACTGCTGCCTCGCATTGAACAAGAGTGCAATGAAATCCAGAATCTGAAGAAGCAACTCGAGTTCAATAACCATGCACTTACGGAACGACTTCAGAGCGCTGATGAGCAGCATGAACGGGATGACGCGTTGATTAGTGAACTGCGCGAACGTCTGGGAGAATTGGATGGTCTACCTGGCAGTCTGTCGCCAGGCTCTGAGACTCCCAAGATGCAGGGCACTCTAAACAAGGACTTTGAGGCCATTGGAATGAGAGAGTCACAGCTGTATGTTTCCCCGTTGTTTGCCTGATAGGACTTTGGCACTAACGAGGATAGGAAATCTGAGAACGAGGACTTGAAGCGCGAGATGGAATCCTTGAAAGCGCCATCAACTGCTGTACGTATCCCGAGGTTGCAAAGAGGGCCCCTGCTAATATTCACTAGCCCGAGGCACAGTCCGAGATGTTCTCTGAAAGCTTCAATACATCCGTGGAAATCGCTCGGGCCAATTCTACTCAAAGGTATCTTATCTTACACTGCATTCGACAAAGGTACGCATACTAAATGGTGAATAGTGACGAGTACTGGAAGCTTTACGAGAACTACACCGGGGCATTGAAAAAGATCGCAGAGATTCAGGATAGCTTGGAAAATACCAAGAAGGACCTGTCAGATTCACAAGCTCAGAGTAAGTCGGAGCAGCATCATAAATCATTCGCAGGACCCAATAGCTAACACTGGGCCAAGTTTCTCTCTTCTCCACTGAGAAATCCGACCTCCTCCGCGAGCTCGAAGAGCACAACTCAGCTGAGCTGGCCAAGCTACGCGGCGAATGGGACAGCCTCACCCAGAACGTGCACCACTTGGAAGCCGAAGTCGACGCTAGCCAGACTCTGGTGCGCGAAGTGTGCTCCGAGCGCGAAGAGCTGCGCAAGATGCTCGACACCAAGCAGAACGAGATCAGCGCCGAGGATCAAGAGGTCATGAACGAAATGCAGATGCTGTTAGGCGAGTTTGAGATTGTGAACAGCGAGGGTGGTGAAATGCCTCAGAAGTCGAGCTTTGAGCTCCTAAAGCAGTGTGCCGGTGTTCTAGAGAAGAATATTGAGCGGCTGGCTCAGCGTGCAGAGGCAAGTCTTGACTATGATGGTTTAGTCCGAAGGATGCGCATGTACTAACATACTTCGCCTACGCAGTATATCCAACAGCAGAACGAGCTCATTAAGTCGCTCCGCGGGAGCATGAAGAATTACGAGGAGAACCTGGATGATGGTGGTATCTCCAGAGAGCGTGAAGTACGTCCACCTCACCCTCCTTGGCCCACCCGGTTTCCCTCTTGAAAAGGAAATCGTACTGACTATTTCCACAGATGGAGCTCCAGCGAATAATCGACGACCAAGCCCGAGAGCTCAGCCTCGTAAGCTCCGCGTGGTACCACCTCCAAAGCCGCTGGCAGAACAACAACATGACCGTCTCCCGATACCGCCAAGGCGCCAACATGACCGATCCTCGTGGCTGGCTGGCCAAGCAGCGTAGTGTAGTTGCTGGCCAATAAGCCTACACCTCTACAGCATTCCTGCCCGATTCACTGTGCACTGCATTCTGACATCGATTATCATTTGGACTTTTTCTTCGTGTTTTATAACCCTTACATCGCTCTGATACCTTGCAATTGTATGCTTTACTCTGCATATAGATTTTGGGGATTGCTAAATTGACCCCCTTTCTGCATATTTTGGGCTCCCCTCCCCCCTGCCTAGGAATGCCTAAAGATACCTTCAATACCTGGATTTCAGGAAATCGGGCATCAGGATAGAAATAATCGATAATATAAGATAGTAGACCTGATTCCTGACAGCCCTAGTCACCCTTCACCGCGTTTACTCGTCTACTGATTTAGTGTTATCTATATCATTCAAGGATATATAGGGCTTTATATATAAAGAAGAATACTAAACTATAAGAACTAAAGTAGTAGACTATTCGAAAGAGTAGTAGGAAGGGGATTTCAGGCAGGAGGGGGGTCAAAATATGCAGAGGGGGTCCAATTTAGTAATCCCCTTTCAAATTTATACTCGGACAAGTGTCCCACTAGCAAAGGCATTATTCACAGGTGACAACCGCTTCGATTCCAGTTACCTGCGTACATCTCGCTTAGGTAGCACGCAATCAAAGGTCGATTCGGTATGCTGAGTTGCTTATAGCACTCTGTGTACCTCTTCCACCTCATTAGGCTCCAGGGACGGAGACAGGAAACCGATGCCTATTCTACGCAAGTTGACCTCAGCAAAAAGAATCTGCGATATACACATCAGCTCCTGGTCGTAATTGATGACAAACTAGCCTATTTGCAGTACCCCACCAGAATAGACAGATGGCGGAAGTTCTATATCAGCGTTTCACACTTGATTCCAATCGAATCGGGAGCTTGCCATACACCGGATACTCAGATTCGAAGTCCTCCACTACCTCGCTATGGCCCCGAACATCGAGGCCACTTTTAGTAGGCATCGTTGCCTCGGCCTTTCCCCTTTCTCATCTTGACTGTTCAGTTGGCTTGGTTAAACCCGCTGATTTGTTAGCTAACCGAACGAGCGTAGGGTTCGCAACGACAACAGAGTATTGGACTAGGTTGTCGTGAAGATTGGAAGCCGGTTCAGGCCGTTCCATGGCACCTAGGTACTTCAAGATTGGGTATTGGACTTTGAATAGAACAGTGTCAAAGTAGCCAATTTCGGTATCACCGAGCGTTGTGGGGTAGTAATGTGACATATATTAATTTTGAGTAAAGTTAGTGTACATAGAGATGTCAACACGCCCATTCATGATAAGACAGGGACGCAGTATATGAAGTTATAGATCATAGGAGAGAAGATTCAGAGAAATGTCCGCTCACTCCTCAACAACGATCCCAAATCAAGCCCATTGCCGAGGGTGCTTCAGCACATCCATAATCTCCTTCTCCTGCTTCTTATCCTCGCCCAAATCCTCCTCATCAACGGGCATACTCTCAGTCCTCGTCCCCGAGACAGGATCCATGTACGCCCAGCTCGCCGTACGGGGCAAACTCATCAAAATACTCTCAACACGGGCATTAGGCGTGCGCAGGCCGAAGCTCGTACCCCGGTCGTAAACGAGGTTGAACTCGACGTAGCGCCCGCGACGCAGCTGCTGCCACTGCTTCTGCTCCGGCGTGTAGGGCATGTCCTTGCGCTTCTCGATGATGGGCACGTACGAGGGCAGGAAGGAGGCTAGGCCGTCGGATACGAAGGAGAACAGGGTTTCCTGCGGGTTAGACGAGGAGCCCGCCGAGGTTTGGAGGAAATTTGCGTCTAGGTCGTCGAAGAAGATGCCGCCGACGCCGCGACATTCGCCCCGGTGCGGGAGGTAGAAGTACTTGTCGCACCAGGCTTTGAATTTGGGGTAGTAGGTGGGATCGTGGCGGTCGCAGGCTTCTTTGATGGTTTTGTGGAAGTGCGCCGCGTCTTCGGGGAAGAGGTAGGAGGGTGTTAGGTCGGTGCCACCGCCGAACCACCAGTTCTTGTCGCCCTTGATTGGATCCTTGGGATCAGAGGTCTCGAAGTAGCGGTAGTTTAGGTGCACGGTTGGAGCCATAGGGTTGTGCGGGTGCAGCACGAGCGAGAGGCCGGCGGCGAAGAAGCTGAGGGAGTCGACGTCCGCGCCGACGAAGGACTTGTGGTCTGCGCGCATCTTTTCAATGGCTGGTCGGGGCAATTCGCCGTATACGACGGAGACGTTGACGCCGGCTTTTTCGAAGACGTTGCCGTCTTGCAGGACGCAGGAAATACCGCCACCGCCGTTGGGGCGGGTCCAGGTGTCTTGCTTGAATTCCTTTCCGTCTATCCTGGCTAGTTCTGCGATGATCTTCTGCTGGTGCTCCTTGATGAGCTTTTCCATTCGCAGACGCATGGGGGAGGATTCGTTGATTTCGGAAGTTTGTTTCAGAGCTGCGTCTAGCTCGGCAATGGATGGGGCGTCGAGGTCGGTGACTTCGCCGGTGGCCTGGAATATGTGTTAGCACAGTTCAACAGGTGCAATTGATCTAGCACAGGTAGGGCGCTCACCATAGAGTAAATGATCAAACCGATGAACGGCACACCAACCGCGAGACGCAGGTAGGGCCGCCACACGGTGAATTGCTGCTTCTTACTAGACGAGTTCTCAGTGGCATACCCACGGACCAATCTACCAGTACTGCGCCCAGCTGCGCGAGCACTTCGGGGCGAGAACTGAGCAATTGACCTCCGCAGAGGCATGAAGGATCGTGAAGCCATGGTCGAGGTAGGATCGGATGCGCTCGCGAGTAGAACAGAGTGTCAAGGAGCAATTGCACCGGCTGGGATAGTATCGGTGTAGATCCTCCGGGTATGAATTTGACAAAGAAAAGAAAGGGACGTCCGGCAGTCTCCGAAGAAAGTCGTGATCATGGAACTCGGTGGCACGACGAGCATCAGACGATACGAGGTCTTGTTTGCTTTGTTTGCACTGGCGCGATAAGCCGCGGCTTGTTTGGTGCTACGATTGGCTGATTCTACTCTATGTAAGAAGCAAGAAACAACCCGAATGATCATGTTCTTGGCCAACTAACTGATTGGCGAAATTTAGTTTGTTGCAATGGAAGTGTTATATAACCTGAGAGTGGACCCCTTGGGCAGCAATACTGAAAGTGCAAATGGAGAAGCACTTGTCCCCATATCTGCTGTAGGAACCGCCGAAATCGCTTGATGCAAATGCAATCCTCATTCGAAGACTATGCTAATGCGCTAATATGACTTTTCTTTAAAAATCAGAATGACACGCTGATGATATATATAAAGTAATGGAATCGCCTCGCGATTTATGGGGGATAAAATGCTGAGCATCGCAAGAAAGGAGTGTTCGTTTGCGTTCCTTTCTCCAGTACACCCGGTGTTTAGCGCGGTCCTCGATTCTCCTCATCCGACGAGGGGAAGAAAGATCGGATGAACTCTTCACTGAGAGGGTCATAGGGGAAATACGAGTCCTCGGTGATGACGCCGGGTTCTGGCAGCGGCCAATTCAGATCGGGAGTGGGGAGGTTGAAGTAGTTCGTCCAGGCGTTTCCATCGGATGTGGATGCGGGTGCGGGTGCGTGTGCGTGTGCGGGACGGTGTAAGAAGGGGTTCATGTCCTCTGGGCGGAGCGTGAAATAGTCG
This sequence comes from Penicillium simplicissimum, assembly GCA_024706585.1. Taxonomy (NCBI): domain Eukaryota; kingdom Fungi; phylum Ascomycota; class Eurotiomycetes; order Eurotiales; family Aspergillaceae; genus Penicillium; species Penicillium simplicissimum. Next base: position 3,103,305 of record JAMZTW010000061.1, read on the forward strand.
TTGGAGGAGGGATGGTGATCACCATGATGATAAGAGGAAACCTGGGAAGGGATATTCTCGGCGAAACGCTCCTGCGGGCGTGGATGGGAAGGGAGATCGTCGGTGTTGTATTTCATGCTGGTGGCCAGTTTCCGGAAACTGGAGTCACAGAGTTGCCAGGCTCGCCGGGAGCCGATGCTTCGATCGGACATGGCGTGGAACCAGCGTATTGACTTTTTCGCTAACCCGACGAATCGATGTTCGTCTTCGGGGATGTGGGCGCTGCCAAAGGACAGCTCGAGGAGGACGACTGTTGTTGCCTGCATGAGATAACGGAGGACGCACCACCACGGACAGATTTTGAAGAGTTGCAGGACGTCGGGTTCGTCGGGGAGCAGGCCGAGTAGACGTGAGGCAGAGTCTAGGGTGATGAGAGCCATCATGTGGCTGAAGGTTTGTTGGGAGTTTTCCCGGCGGGCATCGCGCCGGCATAGACATGGTCGGCCGAGGGTGATTCGCGCACTATAGTAATGGAATGCCAGGATCAATTTGCAGCGAAGTTGATCGGGCGTGTCGTCGACCTCGTCGCTCGTAAAGTCAATCACTGTGGGAAGGCTGGATTGCCAGGCATCGATTCGAGCTCGTAGTTCATCGAGCCGCGCCTCGATCTCTGACCATGACAGCATGACGCAGTTGGTCGAGTAGACCTTGTTGACAATCTCTTGAGTGATGATGGTCAAGTCGCAATGATACAGGTAGCAAAGACCAAAATTGGGGGGGAGTTTTCTGAGCCATGTCTGATCCCGAGACCTGGACTTTTGGGCATCTTCTCGGCTACCCGCCTGTCGGATCACCGTGCTTGACATCACATTGTTGATCATCTCATCTCTCAACGCAGGGCTATTCAGCATTTCGATGGCCGTGGGGTCTTCTTGAAGTTGTTCTTCTTCGAAAGGGAGGGGTAAAGGGGTTGCGTATCCGCCGTCGAGAGTGTAGATTGCTCGGCCGGTCATGATGCCTAGCATGTGTTCGAATGAGTAGAGGCACCACCAGACTCGATATCTAGCTTCTTTGGAGATGTTTGGGGTAATGGAGCTGTTATTCTTCAGGTTGATTCCGAGCGTGATGGCAGATCGGACCGCCAGAGCAGAGATTCTCCATGCCCTATGACGCTATTAGAGAGTTTCCCTGATTCATTGAATGAGGTTAGTGTCCATACCTATTAATCTGATCTGAAGCGAGAAGATAGAATGCAATCAAGCTCTCGACCTGGACCTGCTGAAGATCGGGATGACTGAACAAGACTTCGGAGTTGAGACTAAGCAGTCGAGCCCGTGTCATGTATACCAAGTGATCATCGCAACCCCCTCGCCAGGGCGCCTTGATCAGATGAGCATGCTTGGCCGCTATTGCGAAGATGATATTCAGAATGGCAAGCCACTTATCACCCGGCCGAGGAGCATTGGGTCTCGTGAAGCTGTCGAAGAAAGTCTGGTATTGCGCCCGGAAGAGTGGTTTGCTGATGATGGGAAAGAAAGGGTGTACCGTGTCCAGATAATCGTCGAAAAGCCGATCAGCCAGATGTCGAGGGGGCATGTCGTATCGTTCGACCGGCTCCGAGACGGAGATGTCGAGATCGTCCAGGTGGTAGTTCAGCGCATGAAGCGAGAATGCGTCTCGTCCTTCATCGTTCTTATCGTGATTAGATTCCATGGTCCCTGCATACCATCGAGCCCGTTGCTCGGCCTCTCGTTGAACCCGTTGCATCCACGAGATCTCCGAGCTCTTGCCCATAAACCCCGTAGCTCGAGTATGCTCGGTCCGATTGAGATCCTCCTCTACTCGATCAATAGCCTCCAGCGAGCCAATTGACGAGAGGGGCGACCGCTCCTCAGCATCCATTTCATTCTGCGGCGTTGACAGACGAGAAGTATTTTCGAAGTATTGATCACCTTTTAACCCATGCTTTTGTTTTGGTTCACAAAAAGGGTTAGCAGCCACCAGCCGAGAGATATCAACCATGAATGAATAAAGCAGACACACCTTGTCCAGCAAGCTTTTGATCCATTCGGCCATGCGAGGCTCGGTGGTACTGCGAAGGGCATTGACGAAGTTTTCATAATCTTGAATCTCAGCATTGAGCTTGTCCACATCCCTATTTGCTGGCGGGATAGTACCCCCATTAGTTAATCGATTGCAGTTCTTCTTAAGGTTTTTTCGCCAACACGAGGATAGCGCATTGGTTCGAATTCGCCCACTTTTTCATCTTTTCCCTCCAACCCACGGGGTAATTGCAATTGACTTGCAGCTCGCGACACTGTCGACAGACGGGGGTATCGCCGCTGCATTTCGTTTTTCGCTGTCTACACGACTCACAGGCCCGCGGGACCCGTCGATTGTAGCGCGGAGCCTGATTATGTGGTGGCTGGCGTGGAATGGCCACTTTGGCATTGGCATTGGCATTGGACGCATTTTGCATACTTGAGGATGATCCTAGTCCGGGCGTGGAGTTGGATGTTCTCGAGGCCCGCGTTGCTCCCCACGTTGACGCCCTGTCCTGGACGGAGAGGCGTTTGGGGGTTGCGGGAGCACTATGCGGCTCTGACGGCCTCGATGTCGATACTTCATGCTGCGCGGACGTGCCCTCCCCCGGTGACTTGGATAGTTGTTTTGCTGGTCTTCTGCCGGTCATGGACGCAGTCTGTAGATTAGGCTATAGCAAAAAATTACTCGACTACGAGGGTGGTCGAGCATCGTAGCGATTAATTGCCAGTGCGACGCTTTTGCTTCGGTTTGAGAAGCCGCCAATGAACGGGCGGGATTTTGTAGATGTGCTGACTGGTGGGGATTCGAGCCCTAAATGCTCCAAACCACATCAGAAAAGGGGTCTCGAGAGCTTTGGTATGAATGAGATCTCTCCATGAGATCAAAAGAATTTAAGAATCCATCATGGCTGTATGGTGCAGTGGGTGAAGAACCTTTCATTCTCGTTGTCGCATCACCGCTCAATAGAGCAAAAAGGCGAGACCAAAGGTAAGCTAACCCGAGAGGCACACGGCTCAGAGGCATTTACATGAAGCAAGGGAGGAGGTCAACACTAGATTTCTAAAGGCAATGGTCTTTGGAGGGAACAGTCTTTATCGCTCATTATTAATAATTGTTTCCAGGCTTCTGGAAGACCTCTGCGAATTGTTCACCTCCTCATCAAGTTCAACTGGTCCCAGCTCTTGGCCAGGGCCCACTTCCGTGCCTTTCCCCTTTTGAGGGATCGATCCCCAGGGCTGTCAGTGTCGGGCTTGTCGTATTTCACGGGATTTCTCATTTAGCGGGGACTCTGCTTGATATGGTTCACTTTAAGCCTGCTGCGCCTACTTCGGCAGCTACCATCAGGCATCAGCTAGTCGTTCAAAGTTCATCTCCATGAGGGTCACGAGCGGAAGCGTCGGGTGTTTTGAAGTCGTGGAAGTGCCCACGCAAATTTCAATTGGCACTGTACCTGAACGGGAGCAGCCGTTGCTCGAGCTTCATGATTGGTGCGATCTAGAAGATCTTAAGATAGGCTTCTGATTGACGGGTCCGACTCCGAAGAAAGAGAGGATGTCGCAAGTGTTCATCCTCGAGGAATTTTTTTCTTCTTTTGATCATAAGAGTCCACAGATCCTACCAGCTGGGTCTGATCGGCAGAGAAGAAGCAGAGGCTTTGACCGGGTCGCGTCGGCTCAGCGGATGGTGAAACCAACGGAGAAGAAGACCTTTTGGAGGCAGTGGGAAAAGATTCCGGCAAGCCGAGAAGCCGAGGAGAGCCGCCGAAATCTATGTAACACTGCCTTCGGACACACAAGTCAGGTAGCAAAAGAGGTACCAAGTCAACTCGAAGCCAATCATGACAGGCTCCTCTTCTATAGACTCAAACAGTGCCTCTTGTTAGACCTACTCAGATTGTCCGGGGCCCCAAATTTGGCAGATGTGTGGGGAAGTACTTGATGGCCTCATGGCTGGTAGCACACAGTATGTTTCAATAGGCTATTGCAACGACGGAAGGAAATGTCCGATCGTCATCACAGTCAACTGTGCGATTTCAATCTACGAATGCTCATTTACATGTATTATTCGATGATCTGCGGGTATCCAAATATTTGCATGTACCTGCTGTATGAAGCTCTTTCCCACTGGACTATCGTCCAAACCCTTTGCTAACGAGCTCAAAATCGTCGACCGGCTCAAGGTACAGCTAAACATATGCAAGCAATACTGACTGGAAGAAGCCTACTCATAGCTTTCTTCCTACACACCAGGTGAAGCGCACGCTCGTGTCTCTACAATAGTCTCGACCTGCTTGACGAGTTCGCCTAGCCGGTCTTCGAGGATCTGTCGTTCGAGGGCGCAACAGCCGCTGTTTTATGCTACCGTTTCAAAGACTGGACGGCCATTGCTATGCACTAGAAACAGAGTGTTCCGCGAGGCGTAGGCTATTATCCCCACCCCTTGGGTCTGTATCTATTCTGTGTTTTAGTGGACCAGGAGGCTCTGAAGTCCGTCTCGAATGCACCGGATCAGGGTAAATGGAAACCAGAAGTGCTAGATCAGGAAGAGATTGAGCCCCTGGACGGTTGTACGCAAAAGGACGTGAGTGGATATTTATAAAAATCCTGTTTAGCGGAGCTAAGTTTAATTGATTGGAAAATAATCGTGTATTATATAATGTTGATCGCCAAGATCTGTCTTATTCTCGACTTCCGGCAATTGAGTCACTAGCTACAGTCTAAGGTAGCTAAACTAATAGACGTGAGGAAAAGAATGCATAGTCCACATACCAGAGGAGGGTATTATCCTAAGCTAAGCTTAGAAATATCTGGTAGGTCATCTATTATATTGTCGTGAGAAGCATTAAGCTTTGCAAAGTCAATAGAGCTCTCCGATGGCCCGGATGTTTGGTGTCTGGCTAGAAACGATGGGGAAATTCCTGGTAAACACCGAAGTTCGACTCAGTGACCTCAAAACGAACCAGTGAAGACGAAGCAGGTCTGGATGACGCTAAACCGGTTTCGGTCGAATGCATTATGCGACTTGCTCCATAATCTATTCTCGAGGCCTGGTGTTGATGATCACCAGGTGTTCGATACGTTTGTCCCGGCGGTTGATGTCCAGCTGGTGAATCCCGCCGGAGGGGATGTTTTCCGAGTCCTATTCGCGCAATAGAAGTGACCAGTCATGTCGGCCAGATAGTGTGGTGACTGTGGTCTGGATGCGGGTTGCAGTGTCGCAGGCAGAACCCGATTCCATCGACTAGCTCTGCCTAACCACTTCACACTCTCTCCTTCTCCCATAATTTTGCTATCATAGAATCGGTACTTCCAGTATAAGCAACAAATCTGTGTAGACAAGTAATCGAAGCATCAGCAAGTGACCAGGTCCACGTGAGCCCCAGCTCCCAGACTCGTGACTCACCGCCTCGTGTGATGGTATCTTTACGGTAACGTCAGCGGGGGTTGCCTTTTGTCATCGTTTCCCCCCCCCTCTTCACTTCTACATCCATCACTCATCGATCTGCCTCGCCAGAACCAGAAACTTCATCCAGAAACGCCTGTTTTCCACACCTTTCTCTGCTCCTGATCTCTCCCCTACTTCAACAACTCTCCCGCTCCTCACCTCATCTCACTCCACATCCAGACCCGCTTTACTTATCAGCTTATCGAGCTATCATCACTATGCGTTCCAAGTTCAAGGACGAGCACCCCTTCGAGAAGCGCAAGGCTGAGGCCGAGCGTATCCGCCAGAAGTACTCTGATCGTATCCCTGTGAGTGTCACCCTGCCATGACGATGGTGTCATCTTGCTGGTGGACTCGCATCGTCGAGCTTCCCCAGAGCCTCATCACCGCCTTATCGTCCCCCTCACCGCTCCTTCCGGTAACTAACGGGTTCCGTCTATTGCAGGTGATTTGCGAAAAGGTTGAGAAGTCGGATATCGCCACCATCGACAAGAAGAAGTACCTTGTCCCGGCCGATCTCACCGTGGGTCAGTTCGTCTACGTGATCCGCAAGCGCATCAAGCTCTCTCCCGAGAAGGCCATCTTCATCTTCGTCGATGAGGTTCTGCCACCCACCGCCGCGCTCATGAGCAGCATTTACGAAGAGCACAAGGACGAGGATGGTTTCCTGTATATCACGTATGTTCTCCCTCCCGTCTCCACTGGCTGTCACCTTCTCCGTGCTCCAGGGGGCACGAACAGACCATGCTAACAGTTGGGGTTACTAGATACTCCGGCGAGAACACATTCGGCGACCTGTGAAGGCCACATACGTCTCTTTTGCTCACTTCGCAACCTGGCCCTGATTTTCCCGTCTTGACATCGTGATGGGTACCTGAGCCGGGGACCAAGTGGTATTCGCGGAGGAGGTACAACGTTGGGAGACAAGGTCTTTTGTTTTTCGGTCATGCGGCGTTTTTTCGGTGTTACGCTCATCTTCTGCTCCATATTCGCTAGGCTGGATTGCCTGCTGGCTTTTTTTTAAATCACGAAAGTAAATGGAAATCGAGGGCTGCTCGTTTGAGCTCGCAATTTTCACTTTGAGCTTTTTCCAGTTTCTGAACCACCTGACCCGTGGGTGCTCTAGTCCCCGTAACACCTAGGCATATGCTCGCCTTTTTTTTTAATGATGAAACACCACCTACTTCTATACTGACTTACTTTTTCTCCATGCTGCTCGCCAGTCTCGGCGCGCAAACGACCTCAGTAAACGGCCCCCACTGTAATCAGGCTTGTCCCACCAGCGCCTAGGCATTTACGCGCCAAGTACAATTGGAATCATTATGGTAACGAGGCTAAACATAGCCATCTGGGTAGTCTGAGACACCCTGGTCATTGGAGGGGTACTCCTTGAGTCCATTGAATCCCCCTTCTACATCCACATCGAGCCCACGAATACCTCTCACCAGGAACCCCAACCTTCGTCGCCGACGCTCTACATCATGGACCCTTCAAAGATCACCAAGAAGACTCTCACAGTCTCTCGTAACCTCACATACACGTACTACACCTCCCCCGCCCACCCTTCCAAACCATCAATCCTCCTCTGCCACGGCTGGCCCGACTCAGCCCACCTCTGGTCCGGCCTCATCAACAACTACCTCCTCCCAAAAGGCTACGGCGTCATCGCCCTTGACTGCCTCGGCTACGGCGAGACTTCCAAACCCACCGATCCGCAGCTGTACTCCTGGCGAGACCTCACAGCCGACGCCATCGAGATCCTCGACGCAGAGCGCCTACCCTCCGTCATCGCCCTCGGCCACGACTGGGGCAGTACCCTCTGTCAGCGTCTGTACAACTTCTACCCCGCCCGCGTGGCGGCGCTCATCACCATCAACGTGGGCTACATGCCCCCCTCGGGAATGGGGAAGTTCAACCTCGACGCCGTGAACGAAATGACCCGCCGCCAGTACGGGTACGGACTCTTGGAGTACTGGCACCTTTTCACGGCGGACGACGGCGTCCGCATTATGAATGAGAATCTCGAGTCGGTGTATTGCATGGCTTTCGGTGACCCGGCGACTTGGCTGGAAACGATGACTGCGCCCGGCGGGGCGCGTAGGTTCGTTGGCGGGGGTTGTACGCAGGACACGCTGCCTTTTGCGACGGGCGAGCATAGGAGGGACTTTTTGGAGCGGTTGAGTCGTGAGGGTGGGTTTGCGGGGCCGAGTTGTTGGTATAAGGCTTTTGCGTTTGGGGTGCAGGACGAGGCGGATAGACTCGTTGCTGATGTGAATAAGGTTGTTCATGTGCCGGTGCTGCATTGGGGTGGGGAGGGGGATGTGGTGGCGAGGCCGGATCGGTTGAAGCCTGTTATTGAGGCTGGGTTGTTGAGGGATGTGAAGGTTGTTACGAGGGAAGGGGGGCATTGGGCGCTGCTTGAGCGGCCGGATGTGTTTGGGGAGGATATACTGACTTGGTTGGAGGAGAGGTTTGCTTAAGGAGATGGTTGCTACGTTTGTTGGCTTGGATTGTGAGCAGAAGTATTTTGAAAAGCAATATTAATGTTGATCTGGATCGAAAGCCCGGGGAGGATGTAGGATAACTGGGTTTTATAGGGCTAATGAGGATCTTCAGATAAAGTATAGCCAACAAAACCACGAGATCGTACTCGAAAGCCTCATCTTAACTTCCCGGCAGTGACGTCTCTCCAGATTGTCCAACACCAGCCTCATGTTTCGCAAGTTCATAGCTAGAATTAGTCGTCCGCTGCCTTATTGACCGGATCCCACGGATTCATAGCTTCAACCAATACTTGGAGCCCCAGTCTCCCACCTTGATAGCATTGGATGCTACCGTCGACAGCAGCATCCTCAGTCTGAGGAAGCAGTGTTGAAAAACACCGAACTAAATCACCTTGCTGGAAATAGTTAGCCTTGCCCACACCAGGCTCCGATCTCACAGATTGTACATAAAAGGAAGACCTACGTTAAATCAAGTGAGTCCGCTTCCTGGCTTTCGCCTGGAAGGTCCTTTTCTGACCACCGATGCATTTTTGCAGCCAGGGGATAGGTCATGCGCTGCAAATCTATTCTAGATCAGAATATCGTGCAGACTTGAGAAAAATGTAAGGACTTCTCAAGGAAACAACACGTCTCGCTAGAGGGCAGACGGTGTTCATCACGCTAAAATAGTATCGTCCTCGGAATCCGGATTATGTTCATATCGTCAAGGGGAGTCTTCCTGCGTAATTCGGATTTATTTTCCGGGAATGTCGCAAATGTGTTGAAGTAAGATTTTGAAAACCACTGTAACAAAAACCTTAGTGTAAACTTCTACCACCATAAATGAGAAGATTCTTAAGAATATTCTAGAACTGGAACACCTAGTCCTAAATGCTGGTGCGATCATATCCAGAACGAGTCCGTCGGGCGTCACCCCAGCAATACCTTAGTTTTAGAGCCACATAACCTTGTGATGATTGGTCGTCGCTTGCGAGATACGAGAGCTTCAATTTGATATAAAACTTGAGATGCCAAATTGATACGTATTCTTGTTGAGTGCAGCTGTTCCTAGCTATAAGACGAAAGGCAGTCTGTTGGGCTCTCTAGCCTTGTGGGAAAGAAACCTAGACACGCTGTGCTAACTGAAAACACATCTTCAAATAATGAAAGCAGTTGTGTCATTAAAAGAAAGAGAAAACAGACACAATACATGGCACGAAAGAAAATAGAGCGTAGAGCAGCGAGCAATGTTAGAGTCGCTAGGTTGTAATGACATGTCTGTCAACGAGATCAAGTCAGATGACGTGACTATTGGTTGCTCCCTGATAAAACACCCCTGACACCAGGGATATTTCCTATCGTCGCATTCCCAAGTGACTGGGCACCTTGAGCCAGGCCTGATCCAGCACTACTGGCACCCTCCTTGCCCTTCTCGAGGAGGCCAGTAGCAGGTCCCGTGCGCGAACCCGACTCGTCCTTGCCATTCCTCTCAGCCCTGTTGACACCCTCCTTCGAGGCAAACTGTCCAACTGGCTTCAATAGACCCCTGTCCCCAATCTGATTGCCAACAAGGTTGGCGGTATCGTCTTGAAGTTTGTCGACTTGATCTATGCCAGTGACTTTTGTGTTGGAGAGGGCATCTATACGGGGAGCAGCCTTAGCTTTTGGGCATGTTATCCAGGATGGGGCTTGATCACTTACCTTTTGTCGCATAGGAAGCTTTATTATCCCCCTTTCCGAACCACTTCAGGTATTGATCTTCGATCCAGGGCATCCATTTTTCGTACTGGTCGTTGTAGGTGTCTTTGGCCCACTCGGAATAAGACTGTCTCTGCTCCTTTTGGGCTGTTCCATTGCCCGTAATGGGATTTGGGTTGCTTGAAGAACTCATCGTGAGCAGTTTGATAAATCAAGAAAGTTATGATATAATTTTGCTCTGTGATTTTGGTCGGTATCATGATTCAGATGATTGCGTTGCCATCTAATATATTGTCCTGCTCCAGCTTATGACGTCGGTGGCTCGGTGAGGAGATATCGCAGATGGAGATTAAAATAGACAAATGCCATGACATGGTTTACCTGTCTGAGCACAGACAATAATATGGAGGTTTCAACCTGTCATCTTAATTGGCAGAGACTTTGCTGGCTGGTTATAGGTAGGTGCGTGGCAATGGAGTGGAAGAGAATCGATTTGGATGGCGTGTTTCTACCTCGGGCATGAAAATAGCATACCCAGTCAATGGGGTGAACGTGCGAGAGTAAGGTTGGAAACAGATGATCTATGGCTTTGCGTATGATGATAGAAAAGTCATGAATGTTGCAACAGGGTCGAGGCATAAAATCGCCTTCTTCCTAGCAGTACTGTGTGATTTCGGTGGGTCGCGAGGAATGGTATCCAAGGCCCAGTACTGGTTTTTCTTTTTCTTGCATTGAACATATGAAGCTTCTCAGAATAATTCGATGCTGCTGAGACAATCGAAAGAAGACATCCTTCATTGCATAACCATCAGGCTATAGTTACAGTGTAAACTCGTCAAACTCATACTTCTGAACCCAAACCGCATCCTCTCCGACTCCGGCTCCCAATTGGGACTAGCGGCCCACCCGAGTCGCTCCGATAAAATTTACGGGCACATGTTGTCTTTCGTTCCTGGGATCTTCTGGTGTTCTGGTCTCTGGTCTCTGGTCTCTCTGGTCTTCGGTTTTCTTCCACTCTCAGCCCTCAAAAAACAGATCATGTCTCCTGCCATCGCCGCCGGTGCTGGCGCCGCCTCCAAGGATGTCAAGAGGGAGTCTGCGACCGCTCGTCTTCTCGGTTCTGGTAAGATCAAAATATGACTCCTAAAATGTTAACGGGCGACACGCGAGGGCCAATTGCTGACGATATGACTCCATAGGCTCTGCTGGTATCGCCGAGTTGATGGTCTTCCACCCCGTACGGTTCAATCCATTTCGAATACTCGTCATTCCACACCACTGACCGGGTTTGCCCCCTTTACAGGTCGATACCACGGCGAAGCGGTTGATGAGCAACCAGACCCGGGTAAGCTTGCACCGGAATGCGATTGCGGTGCGCACACGAGTGCTAATGATGATTTCGATAGATCTCCTCGACCGCAGAGTTTAACAAGGTTGTTTTCAAGGAGTACGCCGATGCCACCGTTGGCCGCAAGTTCACCTCTCTGTTCCCTGGTCTCGGATACGCCGCTGGTTACAAGGTTGGTGGTGCTAGAGATCTCTAGACAGGTGCGCATTTCGCTGACTTTGTCCAAACAGGTCCTCCAGCGCATCTACAAGTACGGTGGTCAGCCCTTTGCCCGTGACTACCTCGCCCAGCACCACGGTGCCGCTTTCGACAATGCTTTCGGAAAGGGAACTGGCAAGGCCATCATGCACGCCACTGCTGGCAGGTGAGAAACACTCGGACGTCCCATCTGGGGAAATACACTTGATTGAGGCTAATTATATGGCTAGTTTGATCGGCATTGGAGAGATTATCCTCCTCCCTCTGGACGTCCTGAAAATTAAGCGTCAGACTAACCCCGAGGCCTTCCGCGGCCGTGGTTTGTTCAAGATTATCCAGGATGAGGGTATGGGTCTGTACCGTGGTGCCGGTTGGACCGCTGCCCGTAACGCCCCCGGTTCCTTCGCTGTAAGCCATCATTTCCCGCATTTCCTATCATCAATCTCCCCACATACTGATCTCTTACCTCTCCAGCTCTTCGGTGGCTCTGCTTTCGCCAAGGAATACATCTACTCCCTCAAGGACTACAACAAGGCCTCCTGGTCCCAGAACTTTGTCGCCTCGGTGTGCGGTGCCAGCGCCTCGCTCATCGTCTCCGCACCCCTCGATGTGATCAAGACCCGTATCCAGAACCGCAACTTCGAGCACCCCGAGTCCGGCTTCCGGATCGTCTCCAACATGATGAAGAACGAGGGCTTCCCCGCCTTCTTCAAGGGCCTGACCCCCAAGCTCCTGATGACCGGTCCCAAGCTGGTCTTCAGCTTCTGGCTCGCCCAGACCCTGATCCCTGCCTTTGGCCAGGTTGTATAGATGGGATGAATTAAAAATAAAGGCCAAGATACTTGACGAGTTCTTTATAGCCGCGGCGTTTTCTTCGACACTCTCCTCTTTCAGCCCCATGTGTTGTTACTTTTTTTTCTTTCCCCGGCGTCTTGTCTCTGGTGTAGGCTGGACCGCTTGTGTATTTTTTTTTTCTTTCCCTCATAGATATGGTTTATTTGCGACGGGGTCTAGGTGACAGTCAAGAAGGAAATAAAAACTCCATCTCTGCTGGACAATACAATCCTATCGAAACGCTGTAAGCTGTAATTGTAATGTATATAGTAGATTGTTGGAGACTCGATGGCCGAGCTCATCAAGCAGCATATCACGTGATTCCATTGCTCCATCTTCACTCCAGATCTTCAACTCAGAGCTCACGGCCATTACCTCCCCATCTAAAGCAAAGTCTTCGTCAAAATGACCGTCTACCTCCTCTCCAAGTATGAGACCCTTATGCACCTCCACTACAGTCTCATCTCACGAGACACCTTAACGAAACACCCCTCTGACACACCAACCCACCACCTCCATATTCTCCGCACTCACTCCAACCTTAACCCAAATACTCCCCACCCCAAAAGACTACAATAACTAACATCCTTTTCTCCCTCCTAGAGTCGGTGACCCCATCTTCGCCCTAACAATGGGCATCGCAGCCTCCTTCTCCCGCATCCGCCGCGAACAAGCTGAGAAGCATCCCGAGAAAGCCGCGGAGATCGGATACGGGACTATCGTGCAGACAGGGCAGCGGCGGTTGCAGCGCTGGTGGAATGGAGATTTCAAGGATCTTTGATGGGATCGCAATCTGATGTGGCACTGTTGAGACTTGGAGGGGAGGAATTGGTACCCTTAAGCCCCTGGTGAATGGGTGGAGGGTTATGGTTGGGATGGGTGGACGGGGTGGACTGCGCATATATCCCACGATCTGTTCAGAACTGGGATTTGGTGTTTTGGTGTTTTATGTTTGAAACGAATTCTCGAGTCATTAGTCTCTGATTCCATCTTGTTGTTGCCGTTCCTTGCGCTGTTTTTAGTTGCTCCGAAGATCTCGCATCTATGTATCCCGGCGAGACAAGGGCTAAATGTCCAAGAAACGCAAGTTCAATTGGCAACAATTTATTATTCCATCCATGAATCTTATGAGTGAAGCCTGATTGATCAGTCAGTTACCAGCCTTGGCCCCTGGATGTGAGCATCGGAGCTCCCATCGGATCTCGATTTGTGCTCTTCTAAGACATGGGAAGCCCTCCAGGCGGGAATCTACCCAAGACTAACGATATACTTGCTCCACAGCAAAAAGTAATATTGCGCTGTTACTCTCTTGCTACTTACCTAACTGACGGACATGCACAATGCTCATCTGTGCCTCCTACCTACCTATCTACTATCCAACCGACACATCGCATCCGTGTGTCCCACATCCACCCCTCCCTCATCTCAACCACCATCCGCTCCCACTCCCCCATCTGCGCCACCGTATAATGATATCGATAGGTTCTCCCCTGCATTCAACCCCACAATCTCATCCCACGCAGTCACACCCCTCGTCCCCTCCCAAGATCACCCAGGTTCCACCGCGCCAGCTCCACCGGCGACGGACCACATCATACCAACCTCCCGTCCCTCCGGCAGCTCGAGAAACAAAATCCGACCCTGATACGAAATGGACCACGGCGTGTGCCGAATAGCTAGCTGCAAGATACTGGGCAGCCAGCCGCCGAAGATGCGGGTCTTGCGCGGAGCTTGGCCGGGTCAGCGTCGCTGGGTTCGCTGGCCCAGTCGAGGAATTCGTCCGTATAATGAGACGCGCGAGGAATGGGGGCCTATCTGATTCTGATTCGCCTTTTCGTCGACACCTAGCACAGCAAGGAAATGCTCCCACGTAAACGTCAACGGAGCCGTATTCTCGCCCACCTGCGTAGTTAGAGGGATTGGTTGGGAAGGGTTGATTTGATATACATGGCCAACATACAAGATGAGTGGTACTATGAAAGAAGAGGTAAGAAGTGAGTCATCGTTGAGCTTGAAGGTAACATAGCGGGTTTACTTGAAGCATATCTACGTCACATTACAAGAGGAAAGCTTTGAATTAAAGAAAATTTTGATTGGTGTTGCCAGGACTTTTCACCCCAGCCATGATAACCTTGTATCTATGCAATCACGAATAAAGAAAAAGAACAAAAACTTGATATCCCATAAGGTCGTAAAAAACAAACATGAAAAAGAGAGAAAAAAAAGCGCTTAGCCATGTCTCAAGCCAAAACCCCCTGTCGATTGGGACAAGATGTGCCCTGGACGTGAGAAGCCAAGGTGCCATGAATATCAGAAAGAATCCTCAAAGCGAGACATTTAGTCGAGCTCCTCGGGCTTCTCCTCAACATCGTCAGCGGTGCGGGGAGCAGCGCCGGGGGCACCACCGGGGGCAGCACCGCCGTAGGCAGCGGAGATGATGGGGTTGGCAACGCTCTCAAGCTCCTTCTGCTGGGACTCGTACTCGTCCTTCTCGGCGGTCTGGTTGTTGTCGAGCCAAGAGATGACCTCGTTGATCTTGTCCTCAACCTTCTTCTTGTCATCTTCGGAGATCTGGAGCTTGCCCTCAGACAGAGTGTTCTTGAGGGAGTAAGCGTAGGACTCGAGGCCGTTCTTAGCCTGGATACGGCCAGCCTCAGCCTCATCCTCGGCCTTATACTTCTCGGCCTCGGCAAGCATGCGCTCAATCTCCTCCTTGGACAGGCGGCCCTTGTCGTTGGTGATGGTGATCTTGTTGGTCTTACCGGTACCCTTCTCGACGGCAGAGACGTTCATGATACCGTTGGCATCAAGGTCGAAGACGACCTCAATCTGGGGAACACCACGGGGAGCGGGGGGAATGCCAGTGAGCTCGAACTTGCCGAGCAGGTTGTTGTCCTTGGTGCGGGCACGCTCACCCTCGAAGACCTGGATCAGGACACCGGGCTGGTTGTCGGAGTAGGTGGAGAAGGTCTCGGACTTCTTGGTGGGGATGGTAGTGTTACGCTTGATCAGAGGAGTCATGACACCACCAGCGGTCTCGATACCGAGAGACAGAGGGGCAACGTCGAGCAGCAGGATCTCGTTGGTGGACTTGGAGGAAGTGTCACCAGACAGGATAGCGGCCTGAACGGCAGCACCGTAGGCAACGGCCTCATCGGGGTTGATGGACTTGTTGGCGTCCTTGTTGAAGAAGTCGGAGACGAGCTTCTGGATCTTGGGGATACGGGTGGAACCACCGACGAGGACAATCTCGTGGACGGAGGCCTTGTCGATCTTGGCGTCACGGAGGACACGCTCAACGGGCTCCATGGTGGAGCGGAAGAGGTCCTGGCAGAGCTCCTCGAAACGAGCACGGGTGATGGAGGTGTAGAAGTCAATGCCCTCGAACAGAGAGTCGATCTCAATAGAGGTCTGGGCAGCAGAGGAGAGGGTGCGCTTGGCACGCTCGCAAGCAGTGCGGAGACGGCGGAGGGCACGAGCGTTGGTGGTCAGGTCCTTCTTGTGCTTGCGCTTGAACTCGTTGACGAAGTGGTTGACGAGACGGTTATCGAAGTCCTCACCACCCAAGTGGGTGTCACCGGCAGTGGACTTGACCTCGAAGATACCCTCCTCAATGGTAAGGAGAGACACATCGAAGGTACCACCACCCAGATCGAAGATCAGGACGTTGCGCTCACCCTCGACCTTCTTGTCGAGACCGTAGGCAATAGCGGCAGCAGTGGGCTCGTTGATGATACGGAGGACGTTGAGACCGGCAATGAGACCGGCGTCCTTGGTAGCCTGACGCTGAGAGTCGTTGAAGTAGGCGGGGACAGTGATGACAGCGTTGTTGACGGTGCCACCGAGGTAGGCCTCGGCGGTCTCACGCATCTTGACGAGGATCATAGCAGAAATCTCCTCGGGAGTGAACTGCTTGGCCTCACCCTTGAACTCAACCTCGATGACGGGCTTGGTGGCCTTCTCGACGACCTTGAAGGGCCAGTGCTTCATATCGGCCTGGACCTCAGCATCCTCGAAACGACGACCGATCAGACGCTTGGCGTCGAAGACAGTGTTGTGGGGGTTCATGGCGACCTGGTTCTTGGCGGCATCACCGATGAGACGCTCGGTGTCGGTGAAGGCAACGAACGAGGGGGTAGTGCGGTTACCCTGGTCGTTGGCGATGATCTCAATGCGGTCATCACGGAACACACCCACACAGGAGTAGGTGGTACCCAAATCGATACCAACAGCGGGGGCCATTGTGTCTGATGTGATGTGTGTGTGTGGTGGGGGGGGGAAAGGTCGTAAGAAAGGAAACTCGTAAGGTGGGTTGTGAGTAGTGTACAGGAGGTAGTGAGAGGGAGGAGAGAGAATTAAAAGGTAAGATGAAGTCTGGGAAAGGGAAAAAAAGAAAACGGCAGGAGTGCGGGCAGCGAATTCCTGCTATATAGTGAGCGGTGTCTTGTTCAGAAGCTTCTAGCAGGAGAGCTTCCATGGGCATCCATCGGGTTCCATGGCCTTCGATGCCCCAGCAACAGCCAGTCTACGCCATTTTGGAGGCCAGCCAGGCCTTTCAGACGCATCCAGTGGAGTCTACACACTGCTAGAAGCTACATGAAGGCCCAAGACGGCTCGAGCACGGCCTCAATTCGTCTTTGTTCCTTTGCTCTCTTTCATTGTTGATGCTGGGAGGGAATATTTTGGTGGGGCAAGGCATGATGTAATCGATGGTGGGATGACTCTGTCCCCCTCGATGGTGACGGTGTGTACTGTGTAATGCTTCTGTACGTCATGACCTGCCATCGTTGCCCACGGGCCGGAAAGGGGGGCAATCTGATCGTATTGGTATGGTCACCGCCTCGAGGGCGTCATGATGGTATCATGCACTTTACCACTGGGAGAGAAAAAAAAAAAAGAGGACTCACGTGCAATAGCAGCCTCAAAGAAAAGGCATCTGATCTCTTTGATCCAAGCCTCAGGCAGTAAGGCCACACGGCCAGCCACGAAGCCGTGCCAGCCTGCCAGGACCTGAGGTTCTTTCACTTTACTTGGCTCAGCTCTCTTCAGCTCTGACCTCCAGAGCGCCACAAACAAGCCATTCGGAGATCCCTGCCGGAGTTTGTAGATTGACTACCTCTGAGCAGTGAGATCAAACAATAATACCCGACAGATCCAGTGCTTGAAACAGAAATAAACAAACATCAAACAGCAGCTGTTGTAAATCACTATCCACTGCTATTGTGGAAGGCTGTCTTGGAGTACATACTGCCCGGAGAATACACACAACGATAGAAAGAAAGCACACCAGCCCTCTCCTTTGTGTCACCAAAGCTCCCAGTAACTAACACATGGATGGAAACTCACGCTACAAACAACGAACCAAGGATCATTCTGATCAGTCTGATGGGCATCTTTATCTTTGACCCGTACTTTTTAAGGCAAAACGCCCGCGGCACTAACCGTCCCTGGGCGCTCCGTTCGATAACGCCATCCGCGCTCCGTTTGACTGGCTACTGAAGTTTATTCTTCTCCAAGCTCTCCAAGCTTCCTTGGCCTGTTGTGCACTCGGCTTAGGGCTAATGTAACACTCCGCTCCGTAGCCTCGATCCTATCAGTTCTGGCCCACCAACCCATCATGTCAATTGGCCAAATCCCGAATGCCCCTCAAGGATTATCGGTAGATCCGTCGGGCAATCTTCGCTGTTTTGCAATGGCGATGAGACAATGGGGTCGCACGCCATGAGGCCGGACAAGATCCGTGGCGAAGATTTTACAGTATAAAGAGAAAATGTATCTTTCTTGCCCTTGCGGCCTTGCTTGGGCTTGCTTCACCCTTTCCCCCTTCCTCCGCTTGTTGGAATTCAGGTCTGCAGAGAGACAAGCTCTCTCTTCCAGCGGTTGTACAAGATGGCGCTCCGAGATGTGTTCAAACGAAGACGGCAAGGAGGACAGGTGGACTCCGCGGGGACAGTCGCCGAAGATCATGTCGAGATACCATCTCCCTCGAAGGATAAGCTGGACGGTACGGTCGTCGACGAGGAGACGATCAAGCTGCAAGGCGAGACGGCAGCCATTGAACAAGAGAGTCATGACAACCCCGAAATTGCTGCCCTGCCCTTGCAAGTCCGTCAACTGATCAACTTGACGGATGACCCGACGCTGCCGACCATCACCTTCCGCTACTTTGTGCTGTCGGCGCTGTTTGTCATCCCGGGCGCATTTCTATCTCAGATGAGCTATTTCCGGACGACCAAAGCACCATACTCCGTTTTCTTCGTCCAGATTGCCTGTCACTATGCTGGGCACTTCTTGGCCAGAGTCCTGCCCGCCTGGAATATTCGAGTTCCCGGAACTGGCTGGGGGTTTAGCCTAAACCCGGCGCCCTGGAGCATCAAGGAACATGTGCTGGTTACTGTGACTGCGGCTTCCGGTGCCACCTATAACATGGGGTACACTCCAATCGTGCTGGCGGAGCTTTGGTATGGCGAGCGAATCAATCCCGCCGTAGCTATCTTCTTCATGATGGCGATTGTGTGGATCGGATATGCATTTGCTGCCCTGGCACGAAACATTCTCCTCCCGGATCCCGAGTACATCTGGCCGAAGGCCTTGATGCAGACCACTTTGTTCGAGACATTCCGAAAGACAGATAACTCCTCGCGCCTCGCACGGCGTCAAATGAAGGTGTTTTTCTTTGCTTTGTTGGGCATGACACTATGGCAGTTCCTCCCCGAGTACGTATTCCCATTGACCTCATCACTGGCCTTCCTGTGCTGGGTTGCTCCGCGGAACCCGGTGGCCAACTTCATCGGGTCCGGGCTGGGAGGCATGGGCTTCCTCAACCTCTCCTTGGATTGGTCAAACATCAACTGGAACGGATCTTCCATCATGTTGACCCCGTGGTGGACGCAGGTTCTCCTGTTCTTGGCTTTTGCATTCAACTGTTGGGTCCTCATTCCTGCAGCGAAATGGGGAAATCTCGGCTCTTTCAAGCATGGGATTATGTCCAACAGCTTGATGCTGGGTAATGGTACCAGCTATCCGACTGCAAAGGTGCTCACATCCGATTACCATCTTAATGAGACCGCGTACGAGCACTACGGGCCTATGTACATGGGTATGCAGAATGTTTGGGCAACTTTCTTCGACTATGCCAAGCTGCCAGCTGCGATTACGTGGATCGCGACGTTTGGCTTCTCACAAGTTAGTGGGAACTTGAAGAAGATCTGGAAGACACGCCAGGCTGCACAGGCTGCGGGCGGCCAGGACCAGGGACAGGGTCAGGGTATCCACTACGCGTATCACGATCGTCTGAACGTGATTCAGCGACAATACAAGGAGATCCCGTTGTGGTGGTATTTTGTGCTGTTTATGGCCGGATTTATCGTCCTGATCGTCAGCACTGCGTGCGGGTATCTCTTCATCCCGATCTGGACCTTGTTCGTAGCTCTTTCGAGTGCGGCCGTCTTTGTCATCCCCTTTGCATGGCTCTATGCCATCTCAAACTATCAGCTTGAGACAGGCTCGTTCAACGAGCTGATGTACGGCTACATGGTGCACACCAAGGCCGGCTCGGGCCATCAGCACCCATGCGGACCCTCTGTGTACGGATCCATCGCTGGAGATGCCTGGTACCGAGCGCAGTATATGCTGCAGGACCAAAAGATCGGACATTACATGCATATTCCACCACGCGAGATCTTTTTCTCCCAGATCTTCGGCGTGTGCATGGGCGTTCCTATCAACTATGCCGTTATCCGGTGGATCATGGATACCAAGGGCGACTACATCACGGGGAAGAAGAGTGACCCTCTCAACCAGTGGACGGGCCAAAGTCTCCGAAGCTCCAACACAATGGGCATCCAGTACGCCATTCTGGGACCGAAGCGACTCTTTGCCGAAGCAGAGATGGCCCCGCTGCCGTGGTCCTTCCTCGTGGGAGCCGCCCTCCCGCCTATTCTCTATGTCTTTCATCGGTTCTTCCCACGTCTTCGCATTGATTTGTGGAATGTCAGTATCTTCTTCGGCGGTCTGGCGATGTTCTACGGCAATGTTAGTACCGGCTACACGTCGGCAATCATCGGCGGATACATTGTGATGTATTGGGCATATCGGAAGCACTTTGAGGTCTGGAAGCGCTATAATTATCTGGTCGCGGCTGCATTCGATGCAGGGTTCAATTTGAACATGCTGCTCATCTTTTTCTTCTTCGGTGCTGGCAAGCAAGTCTCGATGCCGAACTGGTGGGGGAATAATGGCGATTCGGTGGAACGGTGCTTTGCTTTGGAGAGCTGGTGATGCGCTATACTCGTCGCTGTTGGTAGTCACTGCCTCCAAAATCGAAATCAGAATTCTTCAGGATATGCCAAGTCACTGTAGACCAGAAAATCCCATGGAATCGCTTGGTTCACTATGAATCAAGATTGTATCCATGCAGCCCATGCGCAAGTCACGCAAGAACCCGCCGAGTCCAAAAGAAATGACGTGTATGCCTGAGGCCGCGGTGACGCGCCCCACATTGGCGAATCACATCACGGGATCGAGGCGTCCCTTACTGTTGCGGGTTGTTTTGGTTGAGAGCGAGAGAGCTACAACCTTGCAGACCGTCTCTTTTAAACCCTCCCTGTTCCACTCTCCCTCTTTCTCCTCCACTTCTCTCCTTACCATCTCCCTCCTCACACAGCCACAACTCTTCCACAATGGGTGACCACGCTACCACCAACAACCCCTCCACCGCCGAGGCCGCCTTCGCGGAGAAGGGCAAGGGCAAGGCCCAGGAGCCCGAGCTGAGCATGGAGGAGGACAGCTCCGACGAGTCTGAGAACGGTGATGAGATGGTGAGTCGAATTTGCGCATCACTCATGATCTCGATTGAGCATCCTTCGGAGCCTTGTACTAATCTATGGCAATAGGTCGACAACGGTACATAACCCCTCCTCTCCCCCACCTGCACACCGTCACGGTCTATTTTGCCGGCGTCATGCCGTGGCATAACAATGACTGGACGCACCTTTGCCCAACCCTTTCCCAATAGCCTCACACCCCACGAACTTTATCCTCCGCAATCCACACATCACTAACGCACTACATCTAGACGACGAGGAAGCCGATGACAACCTCGAGCCCATCTCCGAAGAGAACATCATCTCCGGCGGCCGTCGCACCCGGGGCAAGAACATTAACTGGGAGGAAGTCCGCAACAAGACCTCTGACGACATGGAGGAGGACGAGGATGACGACGAGGACTACCAGGGCGGTGACGATGACCAGATGCGCGACTAAGCGCTGGTCGCCACGACGACCGCGACAAAGCTCAAGCTCTGATGATAAATAACTGGCTTTGATGGGTTGGCGCTTGGGTGGATGGGTGGCTTTTCTCGGTGTCTTCGGGCATGTTCTCTATTCCTGTTTCTTGAGCTTCACGAGGGTTCTTTTCAGAGAGTGTCTACAAAGGATGACCTTCCCGATGCGAGGTTTGAGGACTGGGCTTGTGCGCTGCTTGTACAGCGATGACTACGACTCAATAGAGCTTGCTTGATTTACATTTTCTTTTGTAGCCTGCTCAATCTCTTTTTCTGAGGAATGGAGCTGCTGGAGTTATTGTAGATCTGTGGAATTTCCTCGATGCAGACACTCGCCGTGAGCGTGACGGTCCCTTCCAGTGTGAGACAGCCAAGTTCAACGGCACTCTCTCAATCATCTCGATATAAGATATTGAAAATCATTTTATATACCCACATCTCTCTCATACCTCCTCGAAAGTTCAACCAGACGCCTCATCACGTGCACCGGGCTTGGTCTCGGCCACGCATACGCTTTGGCCACCTGTGTTTTTGTGCTCCGCAAGCATCCAAAGAGCATCAACCACGAAGCCAAAACCAACAATTGGTTTCCAGCATCGCGCAATGACCCCATCTCACCGTTGACACATAACCCACACGAACATCGGAACTGACCCTTCTCCACGAAACCCGTGGTTCTCTGAACCACCACCGATCCGTCATGGCTTCACGGTATACTTCCAACCCTCCCCTTTCTTGGCAGCGGCCAGGCCCTCGAGACTCGCGGAACCTCGAACAATGGAGTGATGAACTAATCCGAGATGCTTTTCGGGCAGATTCCCACGCCAACGAGATCCCCGCTCTTCCTCATCGCTCTTTGACTCCTACGGCGGAGGCGATTCCCGCCCGGCGAGCAGGTCTCCTGCACCGGCGAGTGGTTATGGATATGGAGGGTATGCAGGGCCCGCGGCGCATGCTTATCCCAATGGGAATGGGGGTGCTAGTTTTCGCAGTGCGACGCCGGATAAGAAGTATGTCTTTGATCGGGAGGAGGGGATGCATCGCCGATGCGGGCCTGCGTCTGTTGCGATTCGGATATGATCTAATGCTCGATCTCGATGTAGGGGCCACTACTCCGACGCCGTCCTGTCCTCACTTGAATCTCAAAACGACGCCGAGGTGGAAGGTATCACGGCCAAAGTGAAGATGCTGAAGGATGTAAGCAGTTCCCAGGAGTGCACCTGCGCCCGGAATCGGAGCAGACAACCCAACCCCGTTTGCACGGCCTGACGCTAACGCCCCCCGGTTCTAGATGACAATAGCCATCGGCGATGAAATCCGCGACACGACGTACCTAAATACCCTCGAGAACTCCTTTGAGAGCACCCGCGTACGGCTCCGCGGGAACATGACCCGGATGTTGCGCATGGCGGAGCGCACCGGTGTCGGGTGGAAAGTCTGGCTGGGCTTTTTTATTGCTGTGTTCTTTTTGTTCTTCTATGTGTGGTTGTTTTAGGGATGCTAAGCTATCATGCTCAAGCTGCTTTTTTTTATATGCGCTGGCTGTCTGGCTTGCGGTCTTAATGTGTTGATGGGGATTTGGGTGGAATAAGGGAAAGCTGTCGCTGCGAAGGTGAGATAGACATACGAGCGTGCTCATTTTCGCATGATTGGTTTGGCTGCGGCGTTTGGTGTTTGGTTTCGTTCTTGTTCCAGGACTTGTCATGCCCAGGATTTATCGTACATAATCATGTGTGGTGCAAATAGAGCGGCCGCTGCGTAATTTCTCTGGGGGATAGAGTCATGTTCATTTCTTGTCCAGCCAGGGTTACTTAATCTTCCTCATTCGTATAGATGGACTAGTATATGCACCCAGTATTCATTGAGTATACAGGACTCCGTTTATTTTGATACACATTACCATATTATACAGCTATATCAATCACTCGTCAGCAAAGGTCCAGAGACCCCCAGGCCGCATTGCCTCCCGGTACCGCTCCTCAACCTTCTCTCGCTCCATCTTTCGCGCAGCTTCTCGATCTGCCTCCATCTCCTGCGTAGACGGCATCTCAGTCCGCCAGAAGCCAGGCGGACTCCGCGCTCGTTGGTGAGTATGTCGATGCCTCCCATACTGGTTGGCCAGGTCTCTTGCCCGCGCCTCCACAAGGACATCCTTGCGCTCTTCATCGTTCATCTCGTTGAGACAATGTCGGTTCTCGCCTAGGAACTCTTCGAGGAGTCGTTGTTCGTCCTCCTTTTGCTCGGCTGGAGTGGTGGCTTGGACTCCCATGCGAGCCATTGCGCGGAATCGGTCTCCACAGCAGCCGGGACGCGTACAGCCAGACATGCATTTGCGGTCATCCTTCTTGCGGACGACTGTGTCGTAGGCGTAGTCGAGGCCTTGGTTTCTTGCGGGATTGATTTTGAAGTGGTCGAGGTTTAGACGGTGGAGCGGTAGAGATCGGTATGGTTCTTCTTCCGGCCGCACTTCTGGGCATATTTGAGAAGGTTGGTCGACAGGCTCTGGCCGTGGACGTGGAGACTTCGCAGGCCTTCTCTTTGCATTTCCTGGGACTTGTCCAGGGGAACGGAGTGGCGATTTGGGGGGTAAAGAGCCTTCTAGAAGACCTTGCAGACGATCTCGAATGACCTTTCCTTCCCCTACTGACTGTTTCTGGACGGCTGCCGCGCTTTGGGCGCGCCTCTTCCGGGAACGATCCTGACTATCAAAGCAATCACCATCCTCTGCCATGAGCAATGCACGGATACTCGAAGGTCTCGGCTTCCCGTATCCAAGTTCTTTCCTCAAGGAGCTGACGGTTCGTGCATTACCGTCAACTGGCTGCAGCACATTGTGAAGTTGGACTTCGCGATCTGGAATGCTGTTCTGTGTCATGGGAGCTGACTCTACACTGTCGTCCTCCCAGTGGACTTCTCGGTGGGCATGACGTTTCCTGGGTGTCGGCACAGTAGCAGGGATATCATCCAGATCCTGAGTGCTCGGGAAATGTGGTCCGCTGCCAAGAGGTGCAGCCTGGCGCATTGGACTTGATGATATTGTCTCGGCCTTGACAAGGACCGGTCGTTCGGCAGCGTCTTGTTGCGGCACTCCTCCATCAGATGGAAGGACGCGCTTCCTCTTTTTAGTCTGTATATTGGGCAGAGGATAGAGCACGTCTGAACTGGACTCTGACGAAAGCGTATCACCACTAGCAGAGGTAGCTTGGGTCGCTGTTGTCAAAGCCTGGAAATTGGGAGCAGACATCTCCTTGCTGGTTTCCTCAACTTTGACCCGAGGGTTTGCATCTACCCGACTCTGCACACTCGGAGTCGGTGTACCATTGTTGGCGACTGGCTGTTGACCTTGGGTGTTTTCTGGCACTGGGGATGTGGCCCTGGTGATTGGAGTTTGCAACGGTTGAGGATTTCTCGGAGTCGTAGCCTCCTTGTTTTGAACTCTCTGAAATGTGACTGGGCTTTTCTCCAGTGTCAAGGTGAACGAATCCTTTGTCAGCTGTTTCTCCCAAAGCTGCAACTTCTTTTTGTGCTGAAGCAGTTTGGACTTGAGAGCATTCCAGCTCCGACTAAATGCTTGCAAGTCCGTATAGAGAGTCGTGTATTTGTCTTCGAGGATTTCACGTAGTTGGTCCGTGTCAAGTAGATCGGTCCTCCAAATATTCTTGGGTGCAAATTCTCTTTCGAGGTTGGCTATTTCGGCCGGCAATTCAAGCTCCTTGGGATCGACACTGTAGGTGCTCAGCTCATCCCGCAGCGCGGTAACTTCGCGTTGAAGTTCTTGAACCCTTTGCTCGGCTGCCTGCTGAGCGCCATGGGCAATCGATGCGTTTCTCTCGGCTTCCTTGATACGAGCATCTTGGGCATTAAGTTGCGACTCAAGTTCCTTGTGAGCATTTCTAAAGGATACCTCACATGCCTCTAGAACAGAGGCTTGCAGGTCCTTCAGAACCTCCATTGGGATGTCCGTAAGCGAAGGGTATAGTTCGTCGGAGACGCGACTTGAATCACTCGATCAACACGCGTCACACAGGCAATATGTACACCGCTTTTCCAGTCCGCTCTTTTGGTAACTGCTTATCGGCCACCGATAACAAGCAGCCCTCTGACGAAGCACAGCTCCCCATCTTCGGGTATTCGCCTCATACTCACCGCAGGCCATGTCCGTTTGATGCAAGCCGGGGCTTTGCAGCAGCATGTCCAAGCGCCGGAGAGATGATGCGCCACTTGATCTGCCCCTTACGAAGAGGCATCGTCACACTCTGAATTCCCCGCTCGACCGGCTGTCTACCCTCAGCGATGAACTCCTGCTCCATATCTTGTCATTCCTTCCGATCTCATCATTGAATGTGTGCCAGAGGTATGCTCCAAACTTCGAATCAATAGGTCGCTCTTCGTACTGACGTTCAGTCTAGGTTGTCCCATCGGTTCCACACTCTCGCCGGCGATTCTGAGCTTTGGAAACGACAGTACTATTCGCAGTGGGTTCGCCCTCGAGCCCGTCGCTTAGCCAATGTAACTCGCTCGTCGCTACCTCCCAGGGTAGAGTACTCGCCAAAAGTCTCGACATGGCTTGACCATAGCCACCTCGCCGAGGAAGGAAAGTCCACCAACTGGAAAGGACAATACCGTCTTCGGCACAATTGGGCCACGGGAGTCTGTCGGGTGACCGAAGTTGAATTCTCCCAGCCACCAACGCCTCCTGTGCTGGTCAAGCTTTGTGCCGGGGTTGTGTTTACGGCTGATACCGCGCATGGGCTTCGAGCATGGGGTGCAAAAGATCCCGCCAGCTGCTTGGCAAAGATCCTTTTTTCCAATCAATCAGACGAGACCGCCGTCTGTCCAACCGCCTTAGCAGTGAGCGAGCTAGATGACGAACTGGAAATTGTGGTTGGATTCGATGACGGTCACTTCAATCGTTACGTCTTTGAGATTGGAACCTCCCGACTACGGCTCCACTCTGGTCACGTCGGATTCAAGGACGGTGCCATTACCGCCATGGCTTTATCCCCGCCATATCTCTTGATTGTCTCTCAACACAAGAGCCTCTCGTTGTACAATCTGCGGGTCTCGCCTCATGTACCTGGAAAGACCGACGAGGCTACGCTTCGCAAATTGGCTTGCCTTAACGCTGCCAATATGGTAGCACCGATGACCGTTTCTCTCCGCACATCTGGCTTGGAAATTGTTGCTACAATCATATACAGTTTCTACCATATCGGCTGTGGATGGTCTTTGGGCATCCAGGAATTGCGTTTCAACCAAAACGGCCAGCAGGTGGAATCTCGTCTTGCCAGTACAGTTGATTCCCAGTACGGGGCCACAGCCCAGCGAGGGCGAACCACCTCGCGCATACGACGACATTATACAGGGTCTGAGGCAGGCGATAGCGACCTTGCTTCTGCGCCTGTCGCACCTTCGATTGTGCATGCACATCCGCCAACCTCCATGTCCTACTCCCACCCCTATCTGCTGACCTCGCATGCGGACAATACATTGACCATGTACCTGTTGGTGTCAGACTCTCGACGCCTCTATGTCCGCGGTGGTCAGCGGCTCTGGGGCCATACGTCCTCGGTGTCTGCAGTGCAAGTGACCAACCGAGGGAAAGCGGTGTCTGTGAGTTCTCGTGGCGATGAGATCCGCATTTGGGAGCTTGAGCCCGCAGTGCGCTCTCTCGGCAGCCGGCGACTGTTGCAAGAAGAGAACAGCATTCAAGTCAATGCCGAGAACAAAGATCGCGATGAATCGGAATTAAAGTCCGCGTCTCACATTCTTCGGGGGGGCATGAGCGATTCGGGAGTTGACACAGGTGCATCCGACGATGTATCCCTCATGCACGGATGTGTTGGATTTGATGAAGAGCGAGTACTCTTGCTTCGCGAGAAGACCATTGGCACGCAGCTACTGGAATGTTACGATTTTACATAGCACTCGTCGCAAGTCCTTCGATGTCAACTGGAGAGCGGTGCGGGGGGCTCACCCATTGAGTTTTGCCATATTGCGTCAACGATGCCGATCGAGTCTTAAGATGGTCAGCCCGTCTCGCGACTCATTGGTGCGCATCACGGCATTCTGGCTGAATGGGGGCGCTAACGCAGGGCTAGGCACCGGTCGCACGGCGCGCCAGTTCCCCGTAGCACAAGGTACTTGCCCCGCGAAGGGCTGAGGACCCTGGCGGAAGTCTTGCCTGGGCTATAAATTCCCCGTCGCCCCGAGACTCCTTTCGCTTTCACCTGTTTTCAAACCTAAAACGCCTGGTTTCGTTCCGTCTGGAATTTCCTTCCGACCTTGGATCGCTAGCTTGGACGCTGCTCGCGCTGAGCTCCATCTTGACTAACGAGCATGACGGGTTCCCCCCCGGACCACCAAGCCTTGGACAAGGTCTTGCAGCACGATTCACCTGCCCCTTGAGCAACAGGTCACGAGAAACACTGGCCCAACGGGTTCAATGGACCCATTCGCGTGGCTTGCCCGATTTCGGCTTGTCTGGATGGCAACATTCACAGGACGAACTGTGGACACGGGCAACCGTTGAAACTCGACCTTTTGGCCTGAGGCCTGACGGAGATTCAAGTGAGATGATGCATGAGGAGGAGAAACATTGTTAGTTGGCGTGATGATTGATGTATTGTTGCAGCATGGAAGATCTAGTCTTCCGAATGTATGACGAGAGATGAGAGAGAATGCAGAGTGAAACATGTCCCAGGCTGAGAGTGCATACTCTCTGCCGAGACCTATATCCTGAAATGGTTTCATGATCTTACAAAAGATCTCAAACGAGACTCTGGCAGTCTTGAGAAGCTCTTCAACGGAGGTGGAACGAATTGA
The DNA here is from genome assembly GCA_024706585.1 of Penicillium simplicissimum. Classification (NCBI taxonomy): domain Eukaryota; kingdom Fungi; phylum Ascomycota; class Eurotiomycetes; order Eurotiales; family Aspergillaceae; genus Penicillium; species Penicillium simplicissimum. The sequence continues at coordinate 3,131,444 of JAMZTW010000061.1, forward strand.
GACTTTCCAGCGCGGGAAGCCACCAACTGGCGAGGCTGGTTGGCCTGAGTCCCAAGGGGACAAATCTTCCCGTGCTGGCTGTTCGCCCCCCCGCACTACAAATTTCCTTTCGCCTGTCCAATTCCTCCCGCCTTACGAACGAAAAAAAAAAACCCTCCCGCCTCAACCCCTCCTCCCTTCCAATTGCCACCACTCTCTCCTTTCTTTTTCGACGATATACAACCCTTCCCCCCCCCCCCCCCCCCCAATCTAGCCAAAATGGATCCCCGTTCTCGTGCTTGCTACAACTGTACGTTCTTCGTCCCTGGAGCCATGCTCAACTCGCCTATGACACGCACACTGGGGTTCACGGATCAAGGGACGGTCGTCCGATCGCCTCTTGAACTCGTGGACACTGTCCCTGCGATGAACTTCATTATCAATGCACCTCCATGATTGTACTATGCCATGCATCTTGCATGATATGTCTTTTATGACTCCCTTGCTATCGTCCATTGGCCGCGTTCTGGCGCGGCGCCTGGATATTTTTTTGACTGACATTTTTTCTTTTTTCATTAGGCGGTGACGCCTCTCACCAGGTAAAGATGCCGTGTCCTCTTCACTTGGATTGAGTTTCTGGAGAGCTGAGGTCTCCTTGCGAGTCCTCAATTTCAGGAGAAGAATCCTTGACTCTTCTTGTCTGCGGGGAGAGAGAGAAAAAGATTTGAAACTTACACAATGTGATGTTTAGGCCAAGGACTGCCCCAAGAAGGGAACTCCCACTTGGTAAGTTTTCTGATCTTTGTCTTCCCCGGCAACATGGTTAGGTGAATCGCCAACTAATTTACTTTCTCGGATAGCTACAACTGCGGTGGTGAGGGCCACGTCAGTAAGTAACAACCAAACGACGCTCTTTGCCTCGTGCGCTTCGTCGCCATCTTCCAGGGTAACTAACCCGTCCACCCCTCAGACCGCGAGTGCCCCGAGCCTCCCAAGGAGCGCACCTGCTACCGCTGCGGCCAGACCGGCCACCTGTCTCGCGAGTGCCCCCAGGGCGGCGGTGCCAGCTACGGCGGTGGTGCCGGCGGCGGCGGCCAGGAGTGCTACAAGTGCGGCCAGGTCGGCCACATTGCCCGCAACTGCTCCCAGGGCGGTGGTAACTACGGTGGTGGTGGCTACTCCTCTTACGGCTCTGGCCGTCCTCAGACCTGCTACTCTTGCGGTGGCTTCGGCCACATGGCCCGTGACTGCACCCAGGGTCAGAAGTGCTACAACTGTGAGTATACCTTGAACTCTAACCCTCGGAGATGATCTGCTAACCTCACATGTCTCTATAGGTGGTGAGGTTGGCCACGTCTCCCGCGACTGCAGCACCGAGGCCCGCGGCGAGCGTGTCTGCTACAAGTGCAAGCAGCCCGGCCACGTCCAGGCCGCCTGCCCCAACTAAAAATTTTCCCTTGCTGGAACTTGCAACGTCTTTTTTCCTCGTTCGTCCTGTCCTCCTCAGGATCTAGGAGTGCTGGAACCAAAAAACGGATGATTCTTTCCTCTTTTTTATTCCCAACCACCCTTTTTGTTCCTTTTTTTTATGCATGCGCCACGATTTGAGATGTCTATTTCCCCACCGGGTTCTATTTGACTTTGTATTATCACTCACGGCTTGAATCACGACCATGGGTTCTTTCTTCTTTCCTTTGCATTTTCATCTGGGGGACTTGAAACTTTCTTCTACCTGCCCGTTTCTCCCTTGTCTGATCGATATCGATGATGTTGGATCGTGTGGAACTTTCCGTGTCTACCGGACTTTACTCGCGTGGAAAGTGGAGGTGAAGTGTCGTGGGGTGGTTGGATGGTTTTGGGTTCTTGCAAAATCAAAATTGGGTATGCATGGAATTTTGATGTCTACTGGACGCGTTACGGGAGATTACTGAGGTGCATGGGGAAAATGCATGGCTACGACTCTCGAGTACTTTTTCTTGTGCGTATGTGTAGTTGGTAGGCCGGTAGGATGTAATCAAGGTGTGGAATCTTCCACTATGAGGTCGAAGTATGTATAACGTTCTTTCTCTACAGTGCGGATAACGAGTGATGAGGTTGAGTTCCGTCCCAGTAGTCTGGCTATGCTGATCGCTAAGCAATTAGGAACTGCAGCTACACATCATCGCTCGCTTATACTTGGGCACATCGCCGCAGAATCGCTCCTCTTCCGCCTTGTTCAGGCCCCATTCCTCATTGAATGGGTTCAGGCTCATCTGCATCACTCGGCCCAGGATGTCCCGGTCACCCTTCTTCTCAACCCGTTCAATCACTTCGTCCAGGATCCAGCCCCGGGGGATAAACTGTAGTTCGACCGGTGGAGTTAGCCCTTGGCATATGACATCCGAGGGGAAGCAGTCGTAGGTTCTGGTGAAGGAAGACTCACGTTAGGATTGACAGCCTTCATGGCAGCCTGTCTCTCGCTGTCGCTCCCATTCCCCCAGTCCTCAATCACCCGAGCCCGCCAGCTATCCAGCCACTTGGCAATCCGAGCTCGCGCCGACTCCTCGGTATACCCAATGCCCCCGGATCCCTCAGCATGGAAGAAGACCGCCGCCGCCGCAATCCGCTTCTCCTCAGTTTCCACCTCCGCAAGCGCCAGATTCGACAACCGGCGGAAGAAGTGGTTAAAATCCAACTCCAGCGCCTCAAGCGTATCCAGCATCTCGGAGAAAAGTTTCTGAAAATCAGCCTCCTGCTGCGTCTTCAGTCCCAACCGCAGCGACATGAGCCGCTTATACTCATTCAAAAACACGGCCTTGAACTCCTCCCCCGTTCGCTCAATCACCGTCTCAGCACGCTTGATCAATTCCGCCTCCATCTCCTCGCTAACACCGTCCTTGACGAACCGCTCATCATCGACTTTATCGCCCGCACCGAGCAATTCGCCCAGCGACTCGCCCAGCCGCACGAGATTCCACCAGATAATGCTCGGCTGGTTCCGGTACGCGTACCGCAGCATATCATCGTCGTGGTTGGGCGTGTACTGTGGGTCGAAATTGTCCATGAACGCGAACGGCCCGTAGTCCATGGATAGCCCGTAAATAGACGTGTTGTCCGTGTTGAGGACACCGTTCATGAACCCGTACGCCTGCCATGCAGCTACCGTTTTGGCGTTGCGCCGCGCGATCTCCCGGTACAGCCGCGCGAAGCGGTTCTCATCGACACCTTGATGCGTCTGGATTGAGTCACGGGGAACCCCGCGTGGTGGATTGTCGATTTCGGAGGCTGTTTGGCCCTCGCCTATCGAAATCGCGGCCGGCAGGGTTTCCCAGCCGCCGAAGACGTCTTCGGCGGTGAAGGTTGAGAGTTGCCGGATCAGGGCGCGCTCGCCGCGCGCGCGGAGGAGATCGAATGTGCCGATTCGGAGCCAGCTTTCGGCGAAGCGGGCGACGATGGCGCCCGGTTCGATGCGTTCGCGGAGGACTTGGGATTTGGGGCAGAGGGTTAGGGATAGAGCGCGGGTTGTGGGGACGCCTAGGGCATTGAGGGCTGGATGGAATGGTTAGCACAAGAATGAAAGAGAAGCTTGTGAATGGAATCGCAGCCGAAACAAACCTTCAGAGACTATGTATTCCCGGATACTGGAGCGAAGCACGGCCTTGCCGTCGGCGAACCGGGAATAGGGCGTCTTTCCGGCGCCTTTGAGTTGCAGCTCATATCGCTTTTTGGATTGGGGGTTTGTTGTCTCGAAGAGACTGATTGCTCGCTGTGAAGCAATTAGTTATTGTCATAATCTCAGGCTTCCTGTTCCGAGGACAGAACTCACACCGTCACCTAACTGTCCCGCCCATGAGCCACTAGCCATTGTTAGCCTTTCCACGGAATTGCTCAGAGATAACATAAATCCAGGTCATGTCTTACAATTGCCACCCTGGTATAAAAACAAAGATTAGTCTTTATCGTCAAAATGAGTACGGGGGGAGAAAAAAACGAACCACCATAGCACTGCGCCCACGGATAAACACCACCCTTCTCCTCGGTCCACGCAAACTCATTCCCCGCAACCAGCGCCTGGAAAGACGGCGTCTGCTCATCGCCAGGCGTAATACCCAAATCCGCCATCGCCCTCGGACTCACTCCGAGTAACTCCGGCTCCTCGACGGGCTCCGGCCGGACGTAGGTGAATAGCGCCCCCTTCACCATGCGGGGGCCCAGCGTCCGCCGCGGGGCCTTGTGCGAGGCCTCGGGGGTCTCGAAGGCCGGGTCGGCTGGCAATTTGGAGGTGAAGACATTTGATTTCGGTAGGTCTACTAGGGACATTTTCCCGGGCGGAGCTGGGCCGTTGGTGGAGAGGTGGGAGGCCATTTGGTTTAGGCGCAGACGTGTGTTGGAGCGGATGGAGGTTAGTGGGTGGATTGATGGGGTGGTCATGTATAGAGATCGGCTAGTGTAGGCTCGAAGCATTCGAGCTGGGAAGGTGGGCATAGAGAGTCAAGGGAATGGTGATCGGGGTCGGCGGCTTGACTGTTGTGTATATGCTATAGAAGGCTAGAAGCTCTGCTGTGAATCTGATAAACTTCGTCGCGTTAGGATGGCGCGGATGACATCATGTGAATTATTAATCGCGACTGGCCTGGCCCCCGGTCTCGAGGAAGGAATGGATGGATTTCGGGATTGGTTTACTTGTCTGAGCAGGACAAATGGAACTATGATGGGATGACTTGGTCTTATGGAGTGGTGTACACCAGTACCACACTACTGAATTGAAACTTTGGCCACTGATTATATACTTATGTCAGGGGGAGGGGGGCAGGTTCGGCAATTCTGGCGGGCAGACGGCAGTTCGGTTATTGTAGCTTGATTCCATATATCCCTGTCAGATTCTTGTTTCGCAATGCATGGCACTTAGGGTTGATATCTCATACTCCTACTACCTGTGCTCGCAATAGCACGCAATAGGTGCTCAGACAACCAAATAGTCAGACGTCAAACACTCATTCGTCTATTGTAAACTCATCTCTTGGATATTATTTCCCCCTCCTGGCGGAACTGACCCGCTTTCCGAGGGCCACCCACTGGCAGTGTGGACGTCCAGTATGATTGATCATCAAGAGTCCAGGTAATCAGGATTCAGGTTATTGGATCCTTAAATATGTCCCACTTCCTCAAGAACCGGTTCTCGGCTTTGTAAACCCTGACTCTACAGTCTACAGGACTCGAGTACCTAGTATATCGATATACGACCATGGCTACCTCCCACTCCATCCCCTCCCTCAAGCTCAACGATGGGTCCTCAATCCCCGTAGTAAGTATTGAGCACTCCTTCACATTTCTTCTATAACCTACTCTGCCCTTCTTTTGGGCGTAATCTCCTCTCCGTTGAAAATATTAACCTATCCCTCTCCGCCAGCTCGGCTATGGCACTGGCACAGCATGGTACAAAAAGACCGACTCCGACATCAATCGCGAGCTGGTGGACGCAGCCAAGACTGCCGTGAAGCTGGGTTATCACCACCTTGATGGCGCTGAAGTCTACCGCACCGAGCCCGAACTCGGCAAGGCCATTGTGGAAAGCGAGCTCCCGCGAGACCAGCTGTTCGTCACCACCAAGGTGAACCAGAACGTGGCCGACATTCCCGCTGCGCTGGATGCGAGTTTGAAGAAACTGGGGTTGGATTATGTCGACTTGTATGCTCCTCCACCCGCCTCACGGATGATGATCTTGACCGCATGGCGGGACACGCTCATACTAAACCCTATACACAGGTACCTAATCCACCAGCCATTCTTCGCCCAGTCCAAGGAGCAATTGCAAAAAGCCTGGGCCGCCATGGAACAAGTCAAAGCCGCAGGAAAAGCCCGCTCCATCGGCGTGTCCAACTTCCTGCAAAGCCACCTCGAGACGGTCCTCGAGACCGCCCAGGTCATTCCGGCCGTCAACCAGATCGAGTACCACCCGTACCTGCAGCATGGGAACCTGGTGCCCTGGCAGGAAAGCAAGGGCATCAAGACGGTCAGTTACTCTGGCCTCACACCAGCGACTCGTGCGGCGGGTGGTCCGCTAGATTCGCTGCTGGCGGGTCTGGCCACGAAGTATGCGGTTAACCCGGCGGAGATTCTGTTGCGCTGGTGCTTGGATCAGGATGTGATTTCGATTACTACTAGTGGCAAGGAGACGCGGTTGGCGAGTTACTTGCGGGTGTTGACGTTCAATTTAACCCCGGCGGAGGTGAAGGAGATTTCGGAGGTGGGACAGACGTACCATTACCGTGCGTTTTGGCGGGAGAAGTTTGCTGAGGATGATCGGTCGTGAGGAGAAAAAAGAGCGAATAACGAGTAAAGGGTCTAGATAGGAGGCTGGAGGGGTATATGAGGGTTAGTCGCGTATATACAGCGGGGGTTGGCTTAGTGCTTATGAGGATCAGTGAGAGGAGCACATGTTCGAGCTGGCCGGGGAGATGGTTACATCCATCACCGGAATTGCATTCCAACGATCGAGGTCGGTGGGTTCTGTCTCTCGATAATGAGTATTCAGTTGATTCAAGAGGGTCCTTATTGAATGGTGATCATCAGACAATTCCATAGTAATGCAGTTGTGATCGAAATCATAACAAAGCGGGCGTTTGCTGTATAGCTCCCGGTCGATCATAGTCAAGGTGGAATATGACAAAGTGTATAACCTCACTCACGTACAGTATGAAAAGCTAAGATAGGAGACGAATGAATTCTACCGTGAATACCCATAGAGTAGTTCATAACTAATCCGCCAAAAAGTGACAGGGGAGCCTTGCAAGAGAGCACGAGAGAAACTGCTGAGACGAATTTGAGTGAGACTTGTTCCGTTCCCAACTTCCCATCTCCAAAACATCCTTTGGCTTTCCACTCCTCAGCCCCTTTCAAAACACCCCAACTTGCTGCTGGACACTCTCTTCTTCCCGTCCGACTTACTCCCTGTTTCCAACCTGTTACTTCTCAGAAACCCCAAACACTCTCGACGATGCGTTAGAAGCTCGCTAGCGGCTGCTCACTGACCCGCTGTCTCTCGCTCTCTCGCCCTCACCTCGATGAGTTTGGACCCGCACCCGATTCCTCTTCTCACCCTCGGCGCAGACTTCCAGCGTCCACCACGGCTTCGACTGTCAAGGCTCTCGACCTCGTCACCCTATTCACCTTCCCTTCCCCAACCTCCCTCTCCTCCGGCCCGTGCGCGCGCATTCTGATCCATGGTTCACGAATCCCTTCACATCCCCCGCGGACTGCGATGTCGGTGAACGATCAGCCCCCCTCCGCGGATCCTTCACTCTCCCAGCTTGCGAGCCGATCCTGTGCATCCGACCTGGACATTCTCAACACTCGATTGAAGCGCCTCTCCGACGACGTCCTCCCCCTCCATCCCTATCTCCTCACCCTCCCGACGAATGCGCCGTTCCGTCTCGGCTCCCGCTCCGCCAACAGCAATTGGGCCGTGGGACATGACCGGCCATTTGGTCCCGACGAACAGCAACTTCAGTATATGACCTTTCTGACGCATCACAATACCGATTCGTTGCTGGCAGCGGTGGGCGATTGGTCCGACGAGTCGGGTCGCATGATGCTCGATCAATCTTCGGGGCCGAGGACAACCGCCGAACAGCAACCCCGAGAGGCCGTGGCCAAGAGAAAGATCAGCTTGAACGATTACAAAAATCAGAAGACGACCGGAGCTGCCCCTTCCCCGTCGCCTGCAATTCATGATCAGAGAGTCCGGGACCGTTCCAACTCGGACCGGCGCGACAACACGCCGCGCGTGCCCAATCCCGAACCTGTCAAGAGGCACGAGAAGCTTGAGAAAAACGACAAGTCCGAATCGCAACATCGAAATACCTCAAAACCAGTGCCAGAGCCGTCGCCGTCTAAAACGGTCAAGAAGCGGCCCCCGACGACGGATCCTGAGCAAGGGAATTCACACGCGACCAAGGATTCCACCATGCATTCTTCTAAGAAACCGCGATTATCGCCCGAGAAAGAGTCGCGCAAAGAAGTCACACCCGCCAAATCACTCCCCATCCTTCTCTCCCCAACCCTGCCCCCTTCACCAGGTCCAGACCTGGGCTCCGGGCCACCTCGACTACCGCGGTTGTTGTCTCCGACTCTACCTCCGGAGATTGAAAAGGAATTGGCCCAGCTAGAGGAAGGGTTTTCTGGTCAGAGCTCCCCAAAGCGTGACACTACAATATCAAAACCGAAGCGAGACGATACGGGTCGCTCTCGAACTCCCACATCCTTCAATAGTGCCAGCAACTCGAGTCTACAAAGCAGTCGCGTAGGGGCTTCGGCAAAGGATTCGTCCTCCTCCCGGCTGACTCTAATTGTAAAGCTGCGTTACGGAAAAGTGAACCGCAAACGAGTCGACAGCCTGCTCAAGCTTTCTGGTAAAAGGAAAGCGCCTCGGTCGGATTCACCGTCGGGTCAAGACACGGAGGCGGAGGAGGCTCCTCTTGTTGAACGAAGGAAGGACTCTGGGTCCACTCGTGGAAACTCATTGTCAGATCGAGTCAAGCCCAAGGCCAAGCAGGCCCCTGACACGACGCCTGGACCGATCAGTAGCACTGCCCGCTCAAAAGAACCAAGGCCATCGATCGAGAAACCTCACCTGCCTGCCTCCGACAAAGCCAAGACAACATCAATAACACCTGTCAAAGATCTCAAGAGCTTTGGAAGCCGCCGAAACGATGTCGTGGACGGAGAAAACAAAACCCCCGTCAATCCCGCCAGCAAGCGTCTCCCCATTGATCCAGGGACCAAGGGATCACCCTCCCAACCAGACCGTTCACAAAATCACGAGCGACGAGAACGAGAGCGAAGGGCGTGGCACGATGAATTCAAGCATTTAATGTCGATGGGCCGGGAATTAAAACACGCCGCCGACCGACTTAACAACGATCCCTCATCAGACGAGAAACTGGCCGTCGTAACCGGCCTTGAAGCGTTAATGTGCTTTATTCTCGCGTTTGTGGCGGACGACCGAGCAAAGGCCCTTGTCCGGCAAGCGGGAGACTCGTCCGGCTGGCGCTCCATTATCGCCTTCTGGCGCGCCGTGGGGAGGAATACTGTCACCTACCCGGTGCTGCATAGTTTGTGCTTAATCCTGGGCGCGGTTTCTTACGACACTATTCACGCGCTGGATCTCGAACGCCTCGCCCTCACTCCACTGCCCGGAGAACACACGCCCGTACCGACACCCGGCAGCGACGGCAACACCGTGCTCGCGGACGAGAATAAGAAGAGTCTGAAGGAATTCGCCGAGTTAAAAGGCCGCCTTCTGGAATTCTACAAGGAATCCCAGAAACTGTGGCTGGATGGCTCGCGCGGTCTGTCCGAGGACGCCCTCAGCCGAGACTTTCCCGGTACCTGGTCGCGGCGCTCACACCAATACGCCGAGCGAGGGAGAGCATCCTTCAAGCCGGGCGACTACGCCGGCGACTACTTTCTCCCGCTGGCCGCGGCCACGCCGCCCATCGAGGTGGTGCGGTTTGGCTGGTCCCTCTTGAAGGAATGGTGTACGCAAGAAGGCGTCAAGTGGCAGACCCGTTTGGGCCTTTGACGTGGTGATCCTTATAATATCTCTCATCCTTGGTTCTTGCTTCTTGATGTTTATCAGCGAGATTCCCAGTTATCTTTGGCGCTTCTTTTACATCTCTTCTTTTCATTTTTCCTCTTTTCTTTCTTTCTTTCTTTCTTTTTTTTGGCCTTGTTCTTTTGCCCGATTTGTGGAGGTTGTCTTTCCTCAACTAATTCGGGATTCCTCGGGATGTGCCTTTTGGAGTGATTCCTTTTCTTTTCGACTCTCCCACATATGATACCAATGAGCTCTGGATGTTTTTTTTTTGGCCTTCTTCGGTTGTAGTTATTGCGATGTTGAAATATATTACGGCCGATACAGATCTGATTTATGCGCTTCGCTTCCATTGATTCTAGGACGAGGGTAGTGTGTATGTCTACCAGGATAAAGTTGTTCACACTTGAGCGGTGCTGGCTGCAAGGGGCAAGTACCTAGAGGCGGGGGAATATGGAATAGCGTGTAGCATACCTAGCGAGAGGGACTTACATTTCCCTGTACCTACGGTAGAAGTTGATATACGAAAATCACAAGAGCAGATCTTTCTATATAGTATAGTCATTTTATTGTAAAAGTAAAACCGTGTAAACCCGCGTCGCAAAGTGATATCCGCTCGAAACAACAAGAAAACAAGGCAGCAAGTGTAAGAGAGGGGGCCAAAAAAAGCACCAAGTAAGAAGAGCAGATCATGATCATCAAGAAAAGAAAGTAAAAAAGTTAAACCTCCCCATACTCCCGCCGAAAGTCAGAATTCGAATCCCCAAACAACCACCCAGCTTCGCGGCAGTATCGAGCTTCTCGCCCGTACACGCCGACTTCACTAGCCCAGCAGATCACGGCAGCATCGACAATGTCTGCGATCACGCTCTCCATGGCTCCCAATATACTCCAGCCGATTGTGGCTGCGATGAGACCGACTACGTAGGCGTACATGCTGCCCCGGAGGGTGCCGGTTGTGTTGAGACTTCGGGCTGTTGTGACCCAGCCGCCGAAGCCGAGGGCTAGAGACATCATGAAGCGGGTAGCGTGGAGGATTAGTTTAGAGAGGCGGTAGGAAAGGAGGGACGGTGATGATCCTGGTGAGCGGGAGTAGGTGCCAGGGTGGAGGGAGGTTGAGGCTGCGGATGGTGCCAGGAGGGTCATTTGACTTAGGCCTCGGGCGGAAGCTCCCAATGGCTGCGAGTGAATTGCGGCATAGGTGAGGGAGAGCGGGTTGGTTAGATATGCAATGGGGGTGGGGACGAGGGAGTATGCAAACAGGCTGATGATTGAGGACAGTCGGCTGGGGAGAAGGAGGATTGGTAGGCGGATGAGGAGTCCCAGTAAGCGTGACAGACTGATCGTGCCAAACAGAGTGGTGGTAGCATGGATGATGGCTGCCTGGACGATCTGCCTGGAAGTTGGAGCCGGGCTTGCGAGTCGATGGAAGTACCATTGGCTGACTGTGGCCGCGGTGACAGCACGCTGGATCCCCGCAATCGCTCCGATCGACCAGAGATAGATCAGGACGAAGTAGACGCCGAGCCACCAGCTGCTCAGATCAATGATGAAAGATCTGGTCCCCGAAAGGTGGCCGCCAAGGAAGACACGCGTGAACATGAGCATCCAGATCCATGTCCAGGAGACAACGCAGGCGAGAATGGCTAGGCCGAGAGCGAGAAGCTCTGGGTTGGCGGCTAAGATGCGACACGCAAACTCGAGCACGCCGATAGCTTTACCAATCGCTCGACGGCCTCGGAGAACATTGTATATCCATAGGCTCGCCATCACGAAAGGAACAACCGAGCCCCATCGCATCGCTTTGTCTTGGAAGCTGGACCCGTTCCACGCACCCTTGAAGCTCGAGATGAAAGGGTACAAAGAAAACGAGTACAGAATAATAGGCACCGCCACCACGACAAGGTACACCAGAATCCGCACATACGATCGTAGCAGAGCCAGCCAGATCAGGGAGACAAAAACTGATACAAGCGTGTAGATCCCCAGCAAAAAGTACGACCCATGGACGGTGAAGTAAATGGTGTCCCCCCATTGCGACTTGTCACCAGATGATGGGGTTGACGTATGGAGCCAGACCAAGAAAGCCGTCGCAAATAGTCCCGCAAGGGCGATCAAGAATAGTTGGCCCCAGAAAGCATCGTGCATGGTAGTCTCGGATATAAGCGGCGAGATGGACGCGGGTAATGAGCTGGAAGACCTCGACCGTCGCGGAGCTTCTGAGAATAGTGGTTGAGTCTGCTCTGCACGGCTATCGGAGATGTTAAAACCAAACGAATCATCCTTGGCGGAGGGTCGTTCTCGGAACCGTTGGATAGGCGGTTCGTCGCCCACAAGCTCAGAGGGCATACAGTCGGCATCGTCTGGACCACCTCGAAAGGAATCCTCCAGTCCCACATCCACTAGGTGACCTCTAGCTCGACTACTGCCAGGCCTGGCGTAGGGATCTGATGCCTGCTCCACCCCTTCCTCCACAGTCTCGATCCGCGAATGGCGGGAAGCAGGTATAGACTTCTCGCCGCGCCAGGAGCTCTTGATGCCCTTGCCGTGGCCGGGACGCTCATCATATCGAAACTGACCCTCCTCAAGATCCACGGACGGATTGGAATCTTCCTCGTTCTCTGAAGATTCTCTCAAGGTACTATCGCCAAAGTGCCGCCGGGACCGTTGTAAGGCGTAGAAGTCCGCAATCTCGCGCTCCCGCTCCGTCTCGTCATCTTCCTCCCGAAATTCATCCGTGGCACTGTAAAACAAAGGAGCCGGTTGGGCCGACGCTCGAGACGCAAAGGGGAAGTTGGAGATCTGCGATGCACCTGGTCGATATGGGTCACCGCCCCTTAGGAAAGAGCGGGAAGATGGGTGTCGTGTGCTGCCTTGGCGCTGGCTCGGAGGCGCACGACCGTTACGTTGGAGCTCGTCTGGCCGGGATGCAACTCGCGACTGGGACTGAGCGAGAAACCGTGAGGCATCTGTGTAGAGACAGTAGGAGAACTACGGTCAGCGAGGCCAGACGGTGGGTATGGGCCTATATACATACATTCCGAGAACATGGCCCACTCGCGGGAGTTCAGTTGAATGTGACGGGATTTGCGGTGTGAATCTCAAGTTTCTCGAGGGGTTTAAATGCAGGAAAGAGAAACAGTCAGAGGAATGATCCCACGTTTTAAAAGCTACCTCGATCTTGCCAGGCAGGCCGAGCGGCAGATGTTCAACGGTGAAGGTTGACGGGGCCTCTTCAGGTGATGCAAGCGTCATCCGGGCAGGTCAGGCTGCGATAGCTGACTCAGCGGGCCGATAAGGAATGGCGATAATCAAGTTCCACTCCTGACGCGCGCACGACAGGGTTACCGCATCCACCTTTGGATCGACTCTTCTCCATGTCACAGCCATGGGATTACATTGCTAAGCTTGTCTGCATTGGTGACTCAGGCACTGGCAAGTCCAGCGTGAGTTGGCTTCCGTGGATCTCCTCACCAGCACGTGCTAACCAAGCTATGCGGATAGCTCACCATTCGCCTCTGCGAAGGTCGCTTCTCCCCGACTCACGATGTCACCATCGGCGTCGAGTTCGGTTCGAGGATTGTCCCGGTTGGACCTCCTGCATCGCTGGAGCTCGGGCTAGATGAGCTCCCCCGCAGCGCTGCCCGTGAGAACTCTTCCGAGGAATCGACGACCTCCGGCGGTCTCCCCACGCCACCACGAAAGCCGCCAGGGACCCCTGTCCAGAAACGGATGAAGCTTTCTCTCTGGGATACGGCCGGTCAAGAAACATACAAATCCATCACCCGGTCCTACTTCCGAGGCGCTTCCGGTGCGCTTCTCGTCTTCGATATCTCCCGGAAATCGACCTTCATATCCTGCACGCAGTGGCTTCAAGATCTCCGCCAGATCGCCGAGGAGGGTATCGTGGTCATTTTGGTTGGAAACAAGTCAGACTTGGCTGGGCAGGAATCCGGTTCCAACCAAAGACAGGTCACCCAGGAGGAGGCCGAGGAATGGTGCCGTCTGAATAACGTCGTTCGCTATGTTGAGACTAGTGCCAAGTCGGGCGATGGTGTAGAGCGGGCATTCTTGGAAGTCGCCGAGCGCATCTATCGCAATATCGAAGCGGGTAAATACGACCTTAATGACCGGCGCAGCGGCGTCAAAGGCTTTGGCGCCTCAGGCGGTGCTCATACGGGGGTTCCAAGAACAGTCACCTTGGGGATGGATGATGCGATGCGCAAAGGCAGTGGTTGGAATGGATGCTGCTAGAGACAGATGGAGCGGATTTAATACAGCCTTGATTACTCCTAGCGCGATCACCTTGCGCCACCAGATTTACTACTAATTGCAAGAGAATGTACATATGACATGTGATCCAGTGAAAGAGATCAATTATACTATCTTTACAAAGACATGATCCATCAAGATAAGCAACATACTTGCCAGGTGAATGAACTAGCCTCTTTTGGGCTTAAGGAGTTCCCACGTCCGAGAATCAAAAGGCATCGAATGAAATAGCAAAGGGCCATACCCCCAACCCCCCACCCCAACATCAAGCATAGAGAATAAGAAAAATGCATTCCGTACTTTTTTTCAGGTTTGCAAATCCACCCACGGCCAGCTTCATCAGTTTGAGATCTTCCATCCGGGCAGCCAGCGCAGATGGGCCCACTGTTGGTTGGAGCCCTCCATGCCGAAGACGATGGCCCGGAAGTGAATGAACAAGCCGATAATGATGGTATAGAGAACAGCATACACCACTGCGGAAGCCGTGGCGTTGATCCTGCGGGTAACCCAATCGACGCAGAAACCAAAGACAATGATAGCGTAATAAAGAGCAGGGTAGTAGTGGTGGACATACGTCACACGAGCCATGATGATGAAGGGGAGATAGTGCAGGACCCAGCCGATGGCAGGGTAAATGCCAGAGTAGTGGATGTGGTCGATATCCTGCTGGCTGAGCTCCTTGTATCCTCGTTGCCAGCGAAGGAGATACCAGACGAACAAAAGGCCAAAAGCAACAAGACCGGCAGTGCTTCCCCAGTAGACGATAGGGTTACCGAGGAGGTAGTACTTGACAACGCTGTCATCCCAGGAGCACATGCGGAGACCAACGTTCAGGATTGGCCATTGCCAAAAGTGCGAAGCCAAGTCATCCTGCTTATCCGGGTCAGGAACCAGGGCATTGTTGGAGGTCATCATGGCCACGTTTAGGTGGATAAAGTCCTTCAGGAAGGGGGACTTGTAGGAGCCAGGGTCACCAGGAGGCACTGTGAACTCATTGTTAGTCGACTTCCAATCCTAGCTAGGGCATTTAATAGGGTGATTTTTAGAACTTACGGCGCTCATTGGTGTGGGACTCGACGTTCCAGTGAGTATAAACGTCGCCAGGCTTGTTTTCTTTGACACAAGTAGTCTCAATTTGCTTGAAACCCCATTGCGGCAGGTTGACATTGCCAGCCCGCAGATAGCAGCCCAAAGCTGGGTGGCGCAGTCGGAATGCAGTGGTCAGCGTCCGGATCTTGGAACGATCACGGGATGCCGCGTCGTTGACAACTTCAATCTTCCAGTGATCCTTGTCATCTCCGATCGTGATGTTGCCGTAGCAGGAGACCTCGTAGTGAGACTTGGTAACCGGAGCAGCAATAGCGTGAGAGTGCAGGTTACGACCGGTCTGTCCGTGAATGAGACGAATGGTGTCTCCATCGGCGATGAACTTGAGCTCGCCGTTGGCATCATACTCGGGCTCATCCCGGCTGGGGTAAATGAACCAGTCATTATTGGCATCCTTGTGGTGATAGCAGGTCACCTGCTGCTGGTTCGAGCCCTCAGGGTATGTCTGAACGTGGGAGTGCAACAGACCACCACCATAACCCATGTTCTTGATCGTAACCCGGGAGCCGTGAGCAATTTCAAGAGGACTATCTCTGCCAACCTCGGTACCGCGCAGGTTCGCCTGGAACAGAGAGCTCATTTGCGCATCGCCAGGGCCACTGTTGGACAGAACGGTGAAGTGCAGATAGAACGAGAACATGTATACCAAAATGGGAATGACAATCAAGCCTCCCACGCGAGCAAAGAGGTGCTTGGCCAGTAAAGTCTAAAATAAAACCATTAGCTTCGCCGAGTCCCATCAATCGATTAATGACAAAGTCCTCACCGGCGGCATCTTGACATCCCCGAATTTGTTCCAAAGGTCCTCGGCAGTATAGAGACCCACGACCGCCGTGCAGAAGAATCCAACCCACTTCACACTGCACACACAGCCGATGCTGAATCCAGTCAGGCAAAGCCAGAGCCACCACTGGAGCGAGAAGCTGGCACGCTGCAGACGGTGGAATCGGGCCCAGCACAGCATTGTGGTGAAGGTGAAGCAGAGCAGCATCGAGTCGAGAAGGATGAAGCGGGAGATAGTCGCATAGGAGTTCTCGCACAGCACCATCAAGCTGATCAGCCAGACCGTAGCCCGACGGAAGTTCAGCTCGCGCGCGGTATAGTAGGCGAGAGGAACACAGACGACGCCGAACATGGCATTGAAGGCTCGCATGAAGGTGTAGTCAACGTCCTCTGGGTACTTCTCGCCGGACTTGAATTCGAAGGATCCATTGTAGCCTGCGAGGTAGCCCGAGAGACCAACCAGCATCTTTCCAAGAGGGGGGTGTACATCGAAGTAGAACTCGCGCTTCAGGTAGTGGGAGCCGAACTTTCCGAAACTAGAGACCGTATCAGTCATTGGCACTGCGGGAGCGCAATCGCACGTGCAGATAATTGTGGTTCATACTGTGCTTCATCCCAGGTGACGATATTCGAACGGCCGATGCGGTAGAGTCGTGTGAACAAAGCGAAGGCTGTCAGGAGGATCGGGGCAATAATCGGTTCCCAGCCAGCGAGAACATGTAGGAAAGAGGGGGACTATAAAAGAGTGTGCGTTAGCGCAGCCCATTGGCATTTGCACTTGTGTCCGTCTTTACCTGGCCCGGCTTGGTCTTTTTGCCATCGTGCTCGACCACGATGGCAGGTGTGGAGGCCTTTCCGGAGTCAGGGACATTTCGCCGACGCAGATCGGCGTCATGCTTGGCGCCGGTGCTGGTAGCAGAGTCCATGTCGGCTACTCAGGCAAGTGGCCTGGAAGTAAAGGAAGGTGTTGGGTGGCTAGAGTTCAGATGGGTCGGTTGATGGACGGTGGTCGGAGGTCGATAGGTCAGATCGGTAGATACCAGCGTGGTCGGTTTCGTAACGAGAGTAGGGGGTTAGCAATCAAGTGTTTTTAAAGGATCATAGCGACCCCAAAGGTCGCAAGAAGAAGACAGCTAAAGCGCTGGAAGTCAAGAATTGAAGAAAAGGAACAAGAGAAGTGAGGGAAGAGAGACGGGGCTGAGGAAGAAGGCGAGCTGGCCAGAAGGATAAACAAGATCCACTTCCGCTTTAGCCCCCCTCCAACTGTCCACACCCGCCGAGGGAGGCTGCCCGTTTTCGGGTGGTTCGATACGAACGCAGTCAGCAAAGCGAGCTTGAAAGAATACCAGGAACGAATATTCATTAAATCGAAGAAGCACTTGTAGATTTGGGATTCTTCTTTTTAGAGCAATTGTTTGACATACTAGTAAAGATAGATATCTAGAGAGATCAGATACTGCCAGCTAGTCTACAACTCTGGATGGTCCCACTCAGAGTTCCAAATGAGCCTCACGCCAGCAATGCCTCGTATCAACCGGGCTAGAACATCCCACAATAACACACTCGCCAAGAATTCAACAGCCAGTTTATATATAGAGCCTCTCAAAAAAGACATCACCTGGCATTTTCGAGACAGACGAATGGAAAGCAAATTGGATACACTGCCGAGGATCCCCGATCCACACCATGTGAACAGCTTTGATGCAAGGTTCCTGAGCAATTTCTTTCTATACGACACACGTAGCATGACACCAAATGCAAAATCAACAGGCTATAGCCGGATAGAACCATCCAATATACAGGTATCAAGTAGGCAGGTGCACAGCCAGTCGACGACTTCCAGAGAAGTAGAAAAATCACAAGAAAAGCAAGAATGGTATAGTATATGAAGAAAGTCATCCCGAACCAGGGAAGGCGCAACAACAACCGGAAAGAAAGAAAGTAACGCCATGTCGGCTGACCTGCGCCGGGGTTCGCGATCATCCCCTAATGCTCCTCCTCATCCTCGCCTTGTTCCAACCGTCTGTATTGACTCGATTTGGTACCGGTACTTCCACTACGATGGCGATTGACCATGTTGGAGATCCAGCCTCCAATTCCTTCACCCCGATGACTACCGGCCTGTCCTGATTTGCCCAGGCCGTCACCGATCGAGGGCGGGTCGATATCCAGCCCTGGAATAGCACTGTCGGTTCCGAATTGGCCATACGGTCGGCGAATGTCAAGCGAGGGGACGGGCGAGCCTCCACCCATCAACGATCCCCGCTCACCGTCGGTAACAGGGGTGGGCATGGCAGTAGTCGCGTCGCCGAACAGGACGTTCATATCTTCCAGACGAACGCCACTGGTCTCTGGATACAAGAAGTACACTGTAGGTCCATGTGTAAGTATGATGCCAAGATCCTGGACGTCGCGAGAAGACTGGGAAAAAAAAGCGAAGGGAAGCCTTACCAACCACGAAACTACAAGCACAGAAGAATGCGTGCACCAGATACAATCGCCACCCGATCGCTCCTTGCAAAATTGGGGTCACTTCTCCCACGAGCCAGTTGAACGCCCAGTTGCTGGCGGTGCTGAGACTGGCACCCTTGGCACGAATGCTCAATGGCAGAATCTCCGGAGGATAGAGCCAGGGAATCGGGCCCCAAGACGCTCCAAAGGCGGCATTGTAGATCATCACAAAGATAACAGTCAAAATCCGGGTCGCCGAAATATCAATATGGATGAAGTAGGAGATTAGAGAGAGGGAGATGAGCATGGCCACCGCTCCGGAGAGCAGGATAGGCCGCCGGCCCCAACCATCAACCAGATACCATGGAGGCACGGTGGAGAGAAGGTAAGTAATTCCGTTGATACCCGTCATCAGAATCGCGCTTCGGCCTACCCATCCGGCGGACTCGAACACCAAAGGCGCGTAGTACGAGATCACGTTGATTCCGTTCAGCTGCGCCAAAGCTTGCGCCGACATGGCAATCAAAACTCGCTTCCAGTAGCGCTTGAACATATCACTGTAGGATCGCTCCCCCTCCTGTCGCTGCAGGAGGACATTCATCTTGATTTCTCGGTATTCCTGACGGGCCTTGTCATTGTGGATATCGCCCTCGCCATAAAGGTTCGCAATGACGATCATGCCTTCTTCGTCGTGATCGTTGTCGAGAAGCCATCTGTAGGAGGGGAGAGAATCGTTAGGGTTATCAGATTTCATAGCCGTGATTAGCCTGTTGGTATGCTTACCGAGGAGATTCGCAAATAATCAAACTGCCAATTCCGAGCAAGGCTCCCATGATGCATTGGCACAGCAAGGGCAGGCGCCATGAGATATCTGATTCAATAAAGCTGCAGAAATAGTCAACCCAGACACTTGTAGCGTATCCGGCAATGTTTCCCGTGAATTCAATGCAGGCCAATTTTCCACGGTTGTGGGGAGGCTACAAAAATGGTCAGTATAGAGGCATATAGCAGGGTATGGTAGTTTTCTGTACCGAGATTTCAGACTGATAAACGGGCACGATCGTCGACAAGGCACCAACACCGAGACCGGCCACGATACGGCCCACCATCATCATGGGCATATTAACCGCAAAGGTCTGCAAACCACCGCCGACGAAGAATACGGCCGAGCCGTATAGAATGGTCCGCCGACGACCGATGACATCACCGATGCGGCCCACTAGGAGGGAAGAAATAAATGCACCAATCTCCAAGATGGCCACCACGGTGCCGATGGTGGCCCGAGAGGGCTGGTTGAAGTAATCTCGGAAAAACGATCCACTGCTCCTTGGTTAGTGATGCTGTGATCTCCATCGTTGTCGCGTTTAAAGGGTGGGAATACGGACGTGATAATACCAGACATGACACCTTGGTCATAGCCAAAGAGGAAGACGCCTAATGATACAAAGACACTCGTAAAGTACCTACGGCGATGAGCAGGGATCTGTTAGCCATCATACATGGTATCCTCTCCGACAGCGTCGCATTTCAAGCCGAGCGGGGAGACCAGTGCTCTCGCAGGACTTACAACAACGGCTTGCCCACCAACCCATGTAGTTGGGCATTCTGCCCATTTCGAGGGGACATGATGCCGGCTAGGATACGCTCGATTCGGGGGATACGTCGCGGTGGGGGATCCGGAATTGGGATCTCGTCCTTTTCACGATCGGTCGAAGGGCGGGAATAGTCGAGATCGGGTGGATAGTGGACTCGCTTGGGGGCTGTCCTTCGACCTCGTCGAGCACGTTGGTCCCGGTCGAGCGACTTGCGGAGGCGGATCTGAAGCGGATCCTCGGCCTCGGCGAGCTGTTCGGCAAGGTCGCCGGTGTCTGACCAGATGGAGAAGTCTGACTCGCCCGAGCGAGTCGAGGAGAGGGAGGATCGACGACTGCCCTTCTCGCTGGCGGATTCCAGAACAGTGAATTGGGCGTGGGAATCGGGGAGGCTGCGGAGGGGTATGGCGCGTGGGGAGGTTGACGGAGGAATGTTGGCGGTGGACGGGCTGATATTCCAGCCCTTGGAATTCCCTTTCTGCCCTAGTTTTAATTCGTCGTTCTATTTAAAAGGGAATACTCCCGGTCCAACGAGGAGATCGCAAGGACTCAACTGTCCAGGCAGTATAAGGAGACCCAGTGACACAGGATCACAGCAAGACTGACAGTTCTGGCTGGAGGGAGGACCAGGCAAGACCAGCAGGACCAAGCAGGGGACCTGCCGCGACCCCCTTTCGGCGTGGAAAGTCTTACTAGTGACGCCACGCAGGCCGAAGCGGTCACGATAGGCAGTTCGTCGCTAGTCACACAGTGTGATCGACGCAAGATGACGGCAAGTCCGCGATGGAAAAGAGTGAGCGTGTTAGAGAAAAAAAGTGGAAACGAACGAGGTCAGGCGAGTGGTTGCTGGCAGCTGCGAATGGGGAGATAGGGAAATGGCTTCAAGTTTAAAGGAAGATTTCGGAAACTCAACAGCCTGCACAATGATGCAGGGTCCCACCCTGAGCGCAATGGAGAACTCGTTCGATCAGGGGGAGCAGAGAGAAGCAGACTTGAAGATGGATAATCGTGAACAAGTCCAGCTAGATTGAGAGAGGATTAGGAGACGAGAAGCAGGAGAGCGCAAAGGGACCAGAGGCCGAGCCCGGATTCAGCCCAGTCCATCAGTCCAGCTGTCCGACTGCCAACAGACCAACAGACCAACAGGGGAAGCCACCCTCTTCCAGTCCCAATTAAGAGCGACTCGTGAGTGGAACGCCTGCGAAAATACGGGGTTCTTGTCTCGTTCCGTCGACGTCGAGGGCGTCGAATCCGGAGGTCCACAGTGGAGCCCCTCCACGCCAGCCCAAACACTAACACCCGCTGGATGACGATATGTACTCCGGAGTAGTTGATCGACTATTACTCGGAGAAAACTACAAAATTGTACAACTTGATGGGCATACTAAGATGGTCACAGATATAAGTCTCTGGTTAGAGCCTCTATATCGTAGCAAAGATCGATTCTCAATACCGTAGAATAGATGGACGCTGGAAGATGTTACTACATAACCCCACCGAAAGCGTAGAGAAAGGAACAAAGTCTTTACTAATAGCCATCCTTGGCTGTCCTATAATCTCATGATACATCCATATTTATGACAACAGCATTGCTAACTGGGCAGTCTCATTAAACATGCAAGAACTGCTGCCTGGAGAGACAATCTGCCACTTGTCTGAGCAGTCAGCCAAACCCACTTGTACTATGCGAGAAAGCTGCAGACATTCCTGAATCGTCTTGCCAATCACCATTGATTCATGGACGAAATAGAGACTGTCACTCTAGCTTCGAAGCAGATTAGCAAGTTACTCGACATCAAGATGCCCTTGCATGGCTGCTGGTCGATGTCGATGAGCATGGGGCAAATCCTCGGGCGTGGTGGCGCTTGAGCCGCGCCCGTGCTTAATGCATGACCTCTCGAAATGACGGATTCTGGGATCCGACCTCCACTTAATTGTATGATCGAGGGAAAATACAATAAAGAAAGCGGTATCATCTGCTGTAGCCAAGTGGGGAAACCAAATCTATGTACGATGTAATATACATGATGCAAGATGCAAGATGCAGTCCCGTCATGGGCCTGCAGATCAATGAAAAACGCGATCTTCAACATTAGTTGAAGATGGGGACGAGACCGCTGGAAAAACGAGGACAATTCATGCAACACTTTAGTTAAGCAGGATATCGTATCCATCCTTCTGTATATGCACTGCGTCCGCTAGGCTCGCATATCGCCGACGGACCAGCTCGAAGATCACCAGGCCCGCACTGGTGCTGGGCACTTGACGAAGTGCACTCCCCGCAAACCCACGGAAGAGCCACAGTCGCCAGCCCCCGGCCCTTGTGGCTTTGCGGCGGCACCGTTTCCAGGTCTCCTGATACGCATGGTAGTATAATCGCAGCATTTGCCGCCGAGATGGGTCCAGACTGGCCTGCCGGTCAAGATACTCCAGCCGGCCGAGGTGCAAGTCCTGGATCCGGCTGAGTGGATGTTGAACAGTTTGCTGCGCGACCGAAGCCACCACGCCTGCCATCATGAGGAAACATGGCTCCAAGGCGTAATGCGGTTTGATGAATGGAACTCCGCGATCGCTGGACCCAGGGGAAGGGAGCTGATCGACCGTTTCAGCCCGTAGTGCCCCATAGTACCAGGTAATGAAGGAGTAGTAGGATTGCGATTTGACGTATTCAAAAGCTGAGAAGAATACTGCATAGCCGAGTGAGTCTCGCAAGAAGGACAGACTCCAGCCCGCAAAGATTCCTCGCAGGCCGATCTGCTTCAATTTGTGATGCCCATAATGCCACATACTTCGATACTGGCCGTCCAGCATGTCGCTTGTTTTAAGCCGAACCTGCAGGGCGTCCAATGGGGCGGCAATGATCGACTGGATCGTCCCAGCAGCAAATCCAGCGGTGAAGGTGGTTGACGGGGGAGGGGGAGGCCAGACTCGCTTGACGCCCTGCGAGACAGGTTCATGTAGGGCACCGAGGACTTGAAGGTAGGATGTGTATAGAACTGCGCCGACTCTGTAAGAAGAAAATAATTTCATTAGTCACAAATCTGTAATCTCAAGACGAAGCCAGAATAGGAGACGAAGGGCGAAGCTTCTTCAGACTCACCCCGCATTCGCCATCAAAGGCGGCAAGACTTGATCTGGAATGAATCGCCAGCCATAGGTTCTGACGGCATGGATCAAAAGACCAGGTGTTGTAGTGTGGATGGACCATTTGCCCTCTGCAACGCGAGGGTTTACAGCTCTTGCAAATGCCTATTTTCGAGACCGATGAGAGGCACTGATTAGCGAATCGAACATCGACAACGGGAGGGAAGAGGATCCATTTGTACCATATAACTAATCCCATATTAGCAGAGTCCAATAGATTTTCTAGTTCGAAGCAACCTACTCAACGCGAGTGCGAAAAAAGGCCTTGATCGGGGCTCGGAAGTAGAAGGCTACCATCTGCGCACTGAGAGCGCGAACACCTGCTGCAGAAGCGCCAGTAGCGGCATCGTCGCGAGGTTTTCGTCGAGTAGCCCCCGGATCACCGAGATGGGGCTCCAGGAAAATCGGATTCATCGCAAGTCTAGTTGCGCCGAGTGTGTCTCTCCCTGCACAACATCGGGATTCGCTTTCTTTTGGCTTGTTTTGTACTCGGAGGGGCTACCGGATCCCGGAACTTGTCTCACAAAGGAAGGCTGTCAAAGTAACGGACCAAAGAGAAACCGGAAGTAAACATAGTGACAGCCAGGACAAGGTGAAGAGTACTTTGCGACGAGCCTCCAGCGGAGAGGAGGCAGGAATCGTGAAGAAGCTCTTCCAGTAGTCAGAATACCAAATCGAAAAGCGGACCCAACCAAAACCTCCGCAAATGCACGCTAGGCCCAATGAGGCAAAACTGGGCACTGAAAGCCGCAGCGAACTCAAAACGCGCTTTTCGCGTCCGCCTTTCTCCTCTTCCTCTCCAAGGGCTTTCTTTGACATCACCACATCGCCCTCCCCTTCCCATACATCCTCTCCATCGGATTCAAGCTTCATCTCACTCCTATCTCGGTTGCTCCATCGTATGCGACCTTGATAATCGCTAAACTCTGAACTCTCCTATCGCCCCCGGGCTTTCCCTGTCGCCGGCAAGCTTAGCTTGCACAAAGCTACCAAGATGGCTGACAAAATCGCGATTGACAAAACCACTTTCTTCAACCATCTGTCGAATTTCTACGCATCATGGAAGGCCGACAAGCGCTCGGGAAACACTCTCTTCGGTGCCGCTGGGTCTATTGTCATTCTCATGGGCAAGACCAAGAGCGATGAGAGCTCTTTCCAGAAGAATAATGCTATGCACGTATGTCATCCGCTTCTTGTCAAGTTCTCATGCCTGGAATCCTTTCAAGTGGCAATGATACTTCTTCGAGATGCTAATGAGTTGGTACCTCAGTTCTGGCTCCTTGGATATGAGTTTCCTGCCACCCTCTTCGTCCTAACAACTGAGGCGATTTATGTGGTCACCACGGCTAAGAAAGGTACTATCGGACCGAGTTTACTACGCTGCATAACATCGGGCTGACATTTGGGTCATTTAGCCGAGCTTCTCGAGCCTCTGAAGGGTGGAAAGATCCCGGTTGAGCTTCTGGTAACGACCAAGGACCCGGAATCGAAGTCAAAGGCATTCGAAAAGTGTCTGGATGTGATCAAGGGTGCCGGAGTAAGTCTATTAAAGGCCTATATTCACAATGGGATTTTCAGGTTGGGCGATTAACACCGATGCTCGATGAATAGAAGAAAGTTGGCACTCTGCCTAAAGACACTACCACCGGTCCCTTCGCAGACGATTGGAAACGCGCATTCTCAGAGATTTCGAAGGATGTGGAGGAAGTGGACATCACACCGGCCCTTTCCAACGCCTTCGCAATCAAGGATCCAGAGGAGCTCGTAAGTTTCTAGCTCTCTGCTTCAGGTAAGGCGAGCTTGCTGATTGAGTCTTTAGGTCTCCATCCGCAACGCCTCCAGGGCATGCAGTGGCCTGATGTCGGAATACTTCGTGGACGAGATGTCACGACTGCTGGACGAGGAGAAGCAAATTACCCACAAGGCTCTCGCGGCAAAGGTTGACGCCAAAATCGATGATGCCAAATTCTTCAACAAGCTGGCGCGCTTGCCTTCAGAATTCGATGCCGAGCAGATTGACTGGGCTTACGGACCGGTTGTGCAGAGTGGAGGAGCCTATGATCTGAAACTGACAGCAACCTCCGACGGCAACAACCTGAAGCCGGGCATCATCCTCTCCAGCTTTGGCATCCGCTACAAAACCTACAACTCGCTCATTGGACGCACATATCTGGTCGATCCCAGCAAGTCTCAGGAAGCCAACTATGCGTTCCTGCTCAATCTTCACGATGTGGTGATGAAAGAGATTCGCGATGGTGTGGTGGCCAAGGATCTCTACAACAAGGCGCTCAGCCTCGTCCGCTCCAAGAAGCCTGAGCTTGAAGCCCATCTAACCAAGAACGTCGGAGCTGGTATTGGTATTGAACTCCGGGATGCGAACATGATTCTCAATGCCAAAAACAACCGTGTTCTGAAGAATGGAATGACGCTGGCAATTTCCATTGGCCTGACGGATGTGAAGGACACTGACTCCAAGTCGAAGGGGAACGATCTCTACTCGATGGTGATCACAGACACCGTCCGCGTTGGAGAAAGTGGACCCCATATTTTCACCAAAGATGCCGGAATCGACATGGATTCTGTTTCTTTCTACTTTGGAGATGAGGAGGAGCCTGAAAAGCCCGTCAAGGAGAAGAAGGAGGCAAAGTCAAGCGCAATCGCAAGCCGAAACGTTACGCGGACTAAGCTGCGTGCCGAGCGACCAACTCAGATCAACGAGGGTGCTGAAGCCCGCCGTCGTGAGCATCAGAAAGAACTCGCCAGCAAGAAGACAAAGGAGGGCCTGGAGAGGTTCACAGGCACTACCGGAGACGACAATGGTGTCGCCCAGAAGAAGTTCAAGCGGTTCGAGTCATACAAGCGTGACAACCAGCTGCCGCCCAAGGTCAAGGATCTGACTGTCTACGTTGATCACAAAGCCCACACTGTTATCGTGCCCATCATGGGCCGACCAGTACCCTTCCACATCAATACGATCAAGAACGCCAGTAAGAGTGACGAGGGCGAGTATGCATACCTGCGAATCAACTTCCTCTCCCCGGGACAGGGAGTGGGCCGAAAGGACGACCAGCCCTTTGAAGATCCATCTGCTCACTTCGTCCGCAATTTGACTCTGCGGTCCAAGGATAATGATCGACTTGCGCAAGTTGCGCAGGATATCACTGAACTTCGCAAGACTGCCTTGCGACGTGAGCAAGAAAAGAAGGAACTGGAGGATGTGGTTGAGCAAGACAAGCTTGTTGAAATCAGAAGTATGTTACTATGCCCGCCCTTATCTCTCGCTTGGATACTGACAAAATTTTAGATCGACGCCCGGTCAAGCTGCCTGACGTTTATCTGCGGCCTCCTTTGGACGGCAAGCGTGTGCCTGGCGAGGTAGAGATTCACCAGAACGGTCTTCGCTACCTGTCGCCTTTCCGCAGCGAGCACGTCGACGTGCTTTTCAGCAACGTCAAGCACCTCTTCTTCCAACCATGTGCACATGAATTGATTGTTATCATCCATGTCCACCTTAAGACGCCTATCATGATTGGAAAGCGAAAGACTCGGGATGTCCAGTTCTACCGCGAGGCTACGGAGATGCAATTCGACGAGACTGGCAACCGCCGGCGGAAGAACCGCTATGGCGATGAAGAAGAGTTTGAGGCTGAGCAAGAAGAAAGACGCCGCCGAGCCGCGCTTGATCGTGAGTTCAAGGCCTTTGCCGAAAAAATTGCGGATGCCGGGAAGGACGAAGGCGTGGATGTCGATATCCCCTTCCGCGAGATTGGTTTCACTGGTGTCCCCAACCGTTCCAATGTCTTGATTCAGCCCACTACGGATGCTCTCGTGCAGCTTACTGAACCGCCATTCATGGTCATCACACTGAATGAGATTGAGATCGCTCACTTGGAAAGAGTGCAGGTATGTTATACTTTTCTTGCTGCTATACCTCTTTGCCGTCCACAGTTTGCTAATTTGTACATAGTTCGGTCTCAAAAACTTTGATCTTGTCTTCGTGTTCAAGGATTTCCATCGGGCTCCTGTTCATGTCAACACAATCCCCGTTGAGGCACTGGAGGGTGTCAAGGATTGGCTTGATTCTGTCGACATTGCCTACACCGAGGGTCCGCTTAACCTGAACTGGACCACAATCATGAAGACAGTCGTTAGTGATCCGTACGGCTTCTTTGCCGACGGTGGTTGGTCGTTCCTGGCCGCCGAGTCGGACTCGGAGGGCTCTGAAGAGGAGGAAGAGTCGGCATTCGAGCTTTCCGACTCGGAGCTGGCTGCCAGTGAAAGCTCCGAGGAGGATAGCGAGTACGATGAAGACGCCAGTGCAGACGGCAGCGAAGAGGATTTCAGTGGCGATGAGGAGAGTGGTGAGGATTGGGATGAGCTGGAGAAGAAGGCCAAGCGCCAGGACAAGGAGGCGAGAATGGACGAGGATGATCGTGGTACTAAGCGCAAGCGCTAAGTCGGTCACTTCGTGGAGGATGGTGGTGCTGGGCGGGATTCCAATTACAGCTCATCCCAATGAAGCTCCAGTGTTTCTGTGCTTTTAATTTTTTTTTTCTTCTTTCTTTCTTCCGGCCTGAGCCTTTCTGTCTTGATAGTGTGCTTTAACAACTTTCGGTGAATCGGGGCCAACTACGAGAGCGCCTGGTATTCGCAAAATCAAGCCCAGCGTCGCTGGATTATCAGGAAATAGTCATCATGTCTCTACATGTCCCTGCCCCTTCTGTTCGCTCCTGAACTTCTGTCACTGCTTTTCGAGTCACTGCCTTGGTTCCACCTGACGTTTCAATCTATTGATGACCAGGATAATGTCAATGACCATAAGGAAGCTCCATTTGATTCTGTGTACATGAGACCGCAAACTACACATAAACCCCGATTTCCCTACTTCCCCGCCCGCATCGACACCCACATATTCCGCATGCGCTCATTCTGACCAGCCGTAAAACTCTCATAACAAACATCAGACGAGTAATCCATAAAATCATGAATAGCATCCAGCCCAGGCAAATTCGGGCACGAGTCCTTCTTCGCAGGACACCCACCCGTTGGCGTAGACTGCTGCGGTGTATCGGCGATATAGTCCCCCGGATTATCAGCGTCGCACGACTCCCCCTGGAAAGTATGCAGAAGGCCATTCCAGTGCCCGATCTCGTGGATTGCCGTCCCGCCGCGGTTGTACAGGTCCAGTGTGCCGCCGGACATGGCGCTCGCCAGGACATTACAGCCGTCCTTGACGTAGTCGGCGCGCGGGCTGGTGGCGTTTATGCTTGGGTCGGGGAGGGTGCAGAAGCCGAGGACGCTGGTTGAGAGATCGTTTGAGTGGGAGGTGGCGCGGCCTGATTGGCCGGGGGAGGCTTGGAGGTTGGTTTGGAAGTAGACGTTTAGGGTGCGGTAGGTGCCTTTTCGGAGGGTGGATTTCATTCCTAGGTCGTCTTCGTTGCGGGCCCAGATGTCGTTTACGTGGCGGGTGACGCCTTGTAGGCGATATTGGATTCCGGCGTCTTGGTATGCATCTTGGAGGATAGAGATCTAAGTTCACGTATCAGCAATCCATGACAGGCGATGAGTGAGGGAAGAGGGAAATGGGACTAACCTGCGAGTCGATCATATCATCCGAAATCTGGTCCTGCTCTGCTTTGCTAGTGATGATATGGAACCAAGTTTCGATCTCGATAGGGCCATCGCGGGACTCTGATCCAGCTTCCTGTGGGCGAGACTCATCGGTCCTGACACGCTCGAGAGCGTTCAAGAACACCGGGTCTGGCTCTTCAGTGGCGCAGATGCCGCGCCTCTCGGATAGCACGGGACTGCATTGCACTTGCACGGAACGGAGGGCTGCGAGAAGAAACACGAGCGGAGCAAAAGAGTGACAGACCATGGTGTTGTTGGTGTTGGATGCCCCGATGTCGCGATTCCTCCGTCACAAACCCTTGGAAGTGAACCGAGTCCCTCGTCCTGCGAGACCACCCACTATTTGACCGGCCGCCCTGAATCCTCCTCCATGGATCTGGTTTGATGCTGTGAGTCCGGAGAATGCTGCGTCATGAACGGAATGGAATGTATGTCCCATGCAAGGGGCTCGAAGGCTGTACCCGAGGGATCGACTGCTGCAAATCAGACGGAGCGGAGAAAACGTGCACTTCTGCCAGTTCATTGGCATCCAACAAGGCTGACCAATTCCTCCGTCAAAGAGATGAGGTCATCCAAGGGTGAGGGAAAGAAGAAAGAATGCTCGTTGTTGTGACAGTGGTAGATACATAGAAACTCCTTGTTAAACACCCGGCCCAGGACGATCCATTTATTCACAATATAGGCAACGGCCTATGGAGTATTGAAACCAGAAGAAAGGTTGGAAGAAAAGTATAGCAAAAAGAAACCGATATAGGGGAAACCGCCCAAGAAAGTAAACGAAAAAAAAAAAGGCAAGTCAAAGAAGGGACCCTCTAAGCCGCACTCGGGCGCATTCGGTCGTCCCGCCCAGAAGCCACAGCAGTGGTTGGCTGGTTGGTCGCATCCCACGTCAGATAGGTGTGATCACCCAGTTTTCTAGAAGATGATTAGCAATTGTCGCGCGTGGATAATCCAGACACTAGCCCAGGGTTGATCAACTTGTGCATACCTTGGTCGGATCAAGTAGGCTACTGTGAACAAGGCGCCCAACAAAACACAGACTCCGCCGACAACCACGTAAGCAATTCCCATGAAGGGATTCTTACCACCGATGATCGTGCGGGTAGAGAGCAAGATGGACTTGGTTCCATCGTACTCGCTGACAGGGAATTCTGTTGCGTGGTTAGCCAAGGGTCATGTCTGCTCATGGAGATCGCGGGGGGAAGAGATTGATCTTGCACGTACGATCGACAATATCCAGACGATAGTCTCCGGTCTGCATGGCGGTATCATCGTTCCTGCGGGAGAGCTTGCTAAACGAAGGCAACCCCGCTGTCCGCATCCAAACCATGAAATCCTCATCTTCATGAAGGTTGGGAATACCGGTCTTCTCGTAGGAGCCGTTGTAGCTCTTCCAATTTGGTGGAGGAACCACTTCCCATGGCTTATACTGGGTCTGCTTGATGAGCGCCTTATCACTATCCCAGGCAATTCCCTTCTTGGTCATTGTGTAATTGACTGCCTGGTCCCCTGTCAGCACCGGAGAGCCGATCGTGTCGTTGAAAATAGAGTTGGCGATCAGGCCGCAGGGGTAGTACGCTTTCCCAGTAGCGTCGTCGGTCGCCAAAGGAGAACACACACTGCCCGAAATAGTGCTGTTTGGAACCGCGGTGCCCTTCAATTGATCCAAGTCCAACGACTGAACATAGCGGCGATGGTTTTGGTAGAAATTGGTGAGTCGGTAGTACAGGTAGACTGGAGGGCCCATCGACTCGGGAATGTGGAAGTAGAGAGAACACACAATGGAGTTGTCGGTACCGTTAGACCGTTTCCAGTAGTACTTGCTCTCCGCAGTCGAGGCTTTGAATGTTGCAGATACACGGTCTGAGATATCGGACATGGTATTCTCCGGTGCTTTTGTTGCGCAGTCCGTGTAATCGATGACAAGCTCTTGGACCTAGGAAAACAAACGGTGTCAAGAGGTGCGACGGAATGGAAGACACTACCAAATCGGTACTTACCTGAGAGCTCGCCCAGATGAGAACGCCACCGATAGGGGCAAAGAGGACGCCGACGATAAAGAACAAAGGCAGCACACTTTTGGGGGTCAAGATCGGTCTAGGCGGAAGGCATCGGTCAGTCTGAGAGTTGGCGGCGGATGATCCGGAACCCAAGAAATAGCTCACTGCCAGGCTTTCAATCGTTGTTGTCGAAAAGCGGTATCTAAAAACACGTCCAGTCAGCCAAGGAACTGGCGGGCAGCATCATGAGTCTCAGGGTGTAAGGGGACGCGTACTGGCGGGTCTTCGGGACTTGGGTTTCTTGTCGCCATCGGCAGCGCGAGCGCGCTCCTGCTCGTCGATGGACTCGGCACGGGGAACCTCGGCCTGCGACATGGCGACGGGTATCGCGCAGGGAGTGAAATGGAGGAGGGAGGAGAGAGGATCGATAAGAGTGATGGAGCGATGGAGAGTGCAGTAGTGGATGGAGGGACCAAGTTGTGAGGGAGACGTCAGAAAAAGGTGGCGCCGGGGCGGAGTGACTGCAAGTGGCATCGACTTATTAAGCCCCACAGCGCTCGACGAACCACACGGGGCTGATGGTCTGGCCAACTTTACGACGATGAAACTGCAGGGACGGTGATATTTATAGCAGCACCAAGGTCTTTGGGTGCCTAATGATTTCAGTGTCTCCTATATGACAGAGATACAGTAGATGAGACGGTGACACTGGCATACTATAGAGATAGCTTGCAAGAGATAGCCACTTGGAGATACGAGTCAATTACAACTACGAGAGTAATGGATCTCACAAAGTGCGAAACTCATTTGCAATGGGGATATCATTCAAAAGAATCGTATCTGGTCAGGGTATCATATCATCCCGTAAGCTCTTCTCTGGAAGAAACCTCGGAAGGGATGGAAACAAGAGCGCAGCAGCAAAGCGAGAGGCAAATTCATGGAAACAGCAAAAAAAGAGAAAACCCCCGAAGTAACACCGTATGTGGATCGTGGAATACCATTCTAGATGGGGAGCACAGAAACCAAACGCCATAAAAAAAGAGCCGGGAGTGATACCGAACGCGCATGAGAAGCGATGCATGAATACCGAAGCGAGACATGATGCGAAAAGAGACATGGTTGCGCGAAAAAAAAAAAAATAAAGGAAGCATGAAACGCCTGTACTAAGGGGATATCTGTGAAAGAATGTGTCGTCATGCATAGCGGACATGAGAAAACAGAGCAGCCGTCATATGGAAGGCCAAGTGAAACAAGGCCACGATGGTATGGACATTTGCGAATCAATGTTCAGGACGGCAAAGACAGTCAGTGACCCGGAAAAACAGCCATGTTGGCAGTGGTTCAAAGTCATGCAGAACCACGGGATGTGCACACAAGGGCACGCTTGTACAGGTCAGTTTCACCAGCATCTTGATGCAAGACAGTCTCGGCGGGAAGGAAGCATCATGCATCTGTGAGAGAGAAGATGAAGTCACACCAGATAGGCCACGGTCAAGGATCAGTGGCAGACGGATCCTCGTTACGCCAGGAACTTTGCTGTAGAGGAAATCACCTCAGGTGGTTGAAATACTCCGGCTTGAACCAGCCCACGCGGTCGTAGGCAGTCCAGAGTTTGCTAGCTTTGTTGACGTCAATCTTGCAGGCCTGCTGAGCATCGGTCTTGCGGAACTCCTTGCCCACGCCAAGGGCACGCACGCGAGCCTCGAAGATCCGGCGCTTGCTGCAAAGGTAGGTCGCACAAG
Source organism: Penicillium simplicissimum (assembly GCA_024706585.1). Lineage (NCBI taxonomy): Eukaryota > Fungi > Ascomycota > Eurotiomycetes > Eurotiales > Aspergillaceae > Penicillium > Penicillium simplicissimum. The sequence continues at coordinate 3,163,719 of JAMZTW010000061.1, forward strand.
ACAGCCGGAGTGTCGAAGCCAGATTGAGCTCGGCAGGACTGAGCAGGTGTCGGTCCGGGTCATTGCTCAAATCCAACATTTGCCCCTTCCAGTCTGCCTTGAGTGCCTTGGCGTTCCCGCCCAACGTCTCCAGAGGTGGAGAGTAGTCTGGAAGGGATTGGAAGTCGGTATCATCTCGGTTCGTGCCGAGAGCACGAGGCTTGGACGCCGACATGGGGGAAGTATCAAAGGAGTCCAGGGTCTGCTGCTTGGGGGTAGATTTGGGAGTACGCTTGACGCGAGTGCGGGGGGCGCGCGGGGTCCCTCCTGCTACTTTCTTCATGGGAGCTGGGGCGATCTTCTTCAGTCTAGCCTCCGGCTCCCTGAGTGGACGGTAGCGATTCATCAGGACCAGCTGACGCTCGAGGGTTTCCCGTTCCTCCCGGGCCCAGGCTGCCGGGTTGCGATTGTACTGGGTCGAGACAATGGGCACGCACGACAGCGCCAGCAGGTATTCATCACGAGTGGGCTTGTTCCGCTTGTTCTCAAACCTGGCCATGTGTGAATTGATATGCTGCTCCACCAGCGCCTCCGCGGCGGGAGGGGGGATAGGCCCGAAGAGGGGCTCCTCGCGCGCCACAGAGTCCTGGCGAGGGAAGAGCACGGGATCTCGCGAGGCATTGATCTCGACATCCTGCTCAATCTGTTCGGCCGTGTGGGATCGTCGCTTCTTGGCGCCTGTGTATGGGGTCACTGGTGGCGAAGGCAGATCCATCTCGGACTGTGTGCGCTTGCGATCAGCTGAGATGGGGGGAAGCTTCATCAAATCTCCCAGGGAGGAGGCGTCGGGTTTAGTAAATGGGGAGGAGGGGTGGTGGAAGCTCTCCAGGGGCTTCGCTTCCGGGGGTGACATGAGGCTAGAAACGGGGAGGCGATTCATGATGGAAGAGTAAGCAGGGTGTTCGCCCAACCGCGGCGATGGTTGCGATTGCAGTGGCGGCTTTACGCCGGGAGATGAGAACATTCCAAATTGGAAGCTCGCTGGAAGAGGAGCACGTGTGGACACGGAAGAACGATTAAATTGCTTCTTTGTTTGATCTTGGGATTTCTGAGGAGGAACTGTTTGTGTTTTGCAATTGTCCAAAACGGAAGAGAATCCAGAATGGATCGAATTGCTCACGAGAAGTGGCGAGATTGGTGGGGGGGGGAGATTCAATGGGAGAGAGGGAGATCAGGGCACGCAAGAGGCGAGAGAGAGAGGAAGGAGGAGAAAGAGATGGCGACGCAGTCAGGTTGAAATAAGATCCTGTCTTATGATTGTACCCGAATATATGACGAGGGTGGAAGTCAATGGAAGTGCATGTCCAACACCCAGGTGATTTGTCAGGCAGTGGCGATAATCGGGGTTTAAGTGCCAATGGCCGATAATGAGTCAATACGAGTCAGAAACGGCCAGGCAACTGAGAAAGATGGATTTGGGGGGGTAGCAGAAGGGGGGCAAAAGAGGCCAGGGGCGAGCGTTGAGGGAAGGGAGCCTACTTATGGGAAACTGGGGGGGAGAGAGAGAGAGAGAAGAAAGGAAGAGGAGGAGAGACGAAAGGCAAACGAGTTGATCAAAAGTGGGCATCGGCCCCGGCGGAGGCGGTCATGGTTTGGTAAGATGGTAAGATGGTCAGATTGTGTATTGTCCGATCTCCCCCAATTGAAGCGCTCGGTCGGCTCAATAGGGTCCGATGGGAAGGGTAACGGTACCGATTCAGGATGTCATTACGCCGTACGGTAACAGGATGAGGCGCACTTCACTGACTTTTCAGCCATGGACCACGCGCCCGGCGGGAACCTGGTTAGGCAGACAAGAGCAACTGGCAACTCATTTGCACAGGCCAATCACCAGGCTTGGCTCCCCCTTGGACCTTGGGGGATTATTCAACTCGAGAATCATCAGGCGGAAGTCATCAGAGGCGGAAGCAGGATTCGGACCAATTCAACTCCCCGAATTCGCCAGCGGCCAGAAACCGGAATGCGATACTCCTTCGGATGCGGAGGAATTGGGGTTCACCATCGACCATTAGTACTAGCCCTACTCAAGCGCCATGATAGTTGTTGCAATTGATGTGATTGATGAGGCACCATCATGAATGCCAATCGTATTCAATGCGATGCAATCGTCCCTCAACCCCAACAGCGCGGAGCATTGCTCTCTGGCGACGGAGTATATGGGACGCTCGGAAAGCGTCGGTATGACTCAATGGAGGAGGGTCAGTGAGTCAATCGGGGTCATTCGACCAGGGAGGGGCTCACCAATCAGATCCCCCAATGGCATGAGCCCAAAACAATCCGCGAATCATCTTGGATCATGGAGGATAGTCACCGCACCAGAGGGGGGGGGCTGTGAAGATGACCAACTGCGGGGTGGACGAGCGAGTCATCTGCGCTGGGCTTGGGGCCTTTGGGCTGTTGCGGCTGTTGGTATCGTTGGTGTCACGGTAATTTATCATTCGAAACTCCTTGTCCTGGATGCATGATCAACGGTCCCCTCGATCAGTGCAGGTGCAGGGAATTAGGTTTGCACCGATCATTCGACATGGTTATATTATTATCGATCAGTGACAAACCCATCAACACATACAATTCCAGACCATGTCACCCAGTCCAAGGCGCATCTTGTACATCAGCCATCCTTTCCAGGCGGAGAGTTCTCCAGACATACCTGACTGCTTTCTCCTATTGCTCGAGCACTCAATTGCCTTGCCATCGGTCCGCCAATTCCTCTATTGCGACTCATTGGCCCCCCTCCATACCTCTTATCTGCTGCTCTTCTTACCCCTCCCACCCACCAAGCCGTCCTCGAGCCCTCAACCTCAGTCCTGAGAGTCCTCAGGTGACAAAGTTGACACGGATCGGCCTAAAAGACCCTAGCTACGGCAGCCTAGTGGCGCTAATTGGATACCCTCGGGGCGCATGACAACTTCTCATGCGGGCAATCACCCAATTTCTTTCCCCCAAGTTCGTGGTATTGATATCAACACCCGGCGAATCACAATCAGGCGATGTCCGATTGCAGCTCCACCAGTCACCCCCACCTGCGCCGATAGACTGTGCCTAATGATCCCTGGACCCCCAGAGTAGCGTGATCTCGTCGATCCTCCGTTGATCAACTTACAGGAGCCGAATACCGGAATAATCATGTTACCTATGGGTTTATGACTACCACCACTGCAAGAAACACAGCATCATGTCATTGATCAGTGAAGGCTAGAACGATCACCCAATACATCTCATAATCCGACCGTCCTCAAATTATCAATATCGGCCAATCCCTCGCGACTGATTCATTCCCTAGGTATGGCGATGCTGACCTAAGCGTATGGTCACGCTGTCCAGAAACGGCCAGATGACTTGAGGTTCACGCCGACCCGAGGTCAACGCCCTTGTGTCTGTCTAGCATGCTTGTGGTGTCTTTAGTGTCCGTAGTTGGTTTCTTTGGACATTTGCCCTCACCTTTCTAGCGGGTCTTTTAACCTAGGACCTCCAACTTAATGCCGCTTGCCGTCGAAGATGGATGGCGCGTGCCACGAGCCAGAGAGCAATTGTCCGACCATCGGTCAGCGTCCTATCTTATCAATCTACTTGTCCGCCGGTCAGGCTTGCAGATCCTTCTTCCTGTAATGACAGCTTTCATGGTGTCCCGTTATATACAAGCCCCTGTATCTTATGTCCCTTCGCTGTCAGCCCCCTCCACGCACTATCCTATATACTACATCTCTCTAATCGCAGAAAGAATGACTCTCCAGGGGTACTCGTTGGGAGGAGAACTATTTTAACTGTGTTCATGGCCCAAGACCCGCAATGGACTAGATCTAGCAACATATCCATTGTTATGATTCTGTTGAACACTTGAGTGCTATCCCCATTCGTGTACCAGTCTGCTAAGCAGAAGATTAGGCTCTTGGCCATTGAGACACACTTCCTGTGGAAAAAGCGGGAGACAGAATCCTCATTTTCAAAGCGTGTATCGAATGTTAGGATCCGCATCACTGTGCCACAGCACTCGAGGGTCCGATTCCTGCGAAGGAAAGTAGGCCCAACAGAGCACCAAAGCATGCTACAAAGCACAACGAGCAGGAGACCATCCTGCCCATGAAGGACTGTGGCGAATCCTTGCTGGGGTACAAGTAAGATCCTGCAATTCCTTCCCCATGGGTGACAGCAATGACAATTCCGATGCCCACGCCACTCTTGGCGTCACTCACTAGCGAACGTGCCTGGAAATCAGGCCAGAAAAATCGGGAATGTCATGTATGTTCCCTTTTCTTCATGTTAGCAATTGTGATCCGAGCTTAGTGGAGTTATGGTCAGACTGACCACAACTATCAAAAATGTGCTCGCATAACGGGCGTAATGATCATGGAGCAATCCCAGCAAAAGGTCTCCCGTCCCCGAGATACACCCTCCTGCAAATTTCGGTGGACTGCGGTTTTGTGTAAAGTCAGAAATCCAGGCGCTGATAATGAAACAACCGTAGGACGTCACATAAACCGGCACAGACATAAACCGGCACAGACATAAACCGGCACAGACATAAACCGGCACAGACATAAACCGGCACAGTCATGAGATTGGCTTTTGCGCCCGAATATCCGAGCACCCTGATGATGGAGGGCAGAAAGACCGAAATCACAGCCAAAGACATAGAAAGACCCGCGTAGATGAGGGTAGAAAGGTATAGGCGACAATCAAGCAAAGCACTGTCCATTTCAATCAGCATGAAGATTATGACGATGCAAAATGTCGTAACAGGCAGACCGTTTCACTTCCTACCACTGGATACCATTAGCCTGGGCTATAAACCGCGTACGACGATGCAGGATGATTCGATGTTCTTCCTCGATGAACCACCGATGTCACCCTAGTTCGGGACGACCAGGGAGGTACCAGGACGTCACAACCGAAAATGAACGTAGGCAACCCCTCCACAAACAACATCTGCCACCCTTTGAGCAGTAAGCCAGAAGTATTGCCTAGTCCGTAGGCAATAAGCCCTCCAAAGATGCCGCTAAAGGCCCTCATCCAGGCATAGGCCGCGATTCGTAGCGATAACTCCGACTTCAGATACCAGAATGCCAAATCAAGCGCGCATCCCGGGGCGAAAGAAGCCGCAAATATCCCTGGAAACAAGCGTAGGACCACTAGTCCAGCAGGATTGTTGGCAGCAGCTTGCAGGGTGCCGATAGATCCCCAACCCACCATGCAAAGCACTAGCCAGGCTGATGGACTCAGACCCTCGTCATGATCACACCAACAGTGCTGAAAATCACAGTGCCCACCTAGAACGTGCTGGCCGCTGTTTAGTACTGTTTCGAAGTTAAGTGGAGATCCTTCTCTAAGCCAATGTTTCTTGCATAGCCGAGATTGCTCCTACGTTGACCATGTTAATTATCTTATCTGAATGGCCAACAGGGCTGACTTACCGATCCATGTAGGAGACAAAGTACGTCAACATTATCCATGGTAGGTCTGTTCGGTCTAGCTCTCTCAGGAGCTTCTTTTTTCTCTCTTTTTCGGGGGCCCAGTCTTCAGGTTCAGGGACAGCCTCTAAATGGCCCGATGAAGGCTTTTCGACGACCTCAGACATGGTGAGCAAATGGCGACCACGCAACCATGATGTAAGTAGGATATTTAATCGTAATTGAGGACTTGGTCAACTGAGAATAAAAGCAATGGTCATGTTCATCCAGGGTAGCATTGCAGTTTATTCATACCACCTATGTATCTAGGTTGCTCAGAGATAATTGCCTTATTTTCCCGCATGGGAGACATAGAATCCGTAAATTAACTTTAGTGGAAGTTAGATACAAGACTTGCACAGGCACTTTATTCGGATAGGCTCCGTTTTACGGAAGGCATCCGCTAACAGTGGCATGTCGCTGCTAGGTATTTGCGATGCCTGGAAGGTCACGAATCGCAGATGTGGCGTTTGTCAGGAAGTGAGGGATTTTTGCCCAAATCAGGACGATTGTGTGCTCTAACACACAGCATATAGTTCAAAATCAGGATATCACCAGGATGGAAGACTGCCTTCCTGATTCCTGTGTCGCGGGTAACCAGGTATGAGTTTAGCACCCTCAGAGTCATCTTTTTGATCGATACTTCTTCATACGAGCGTGAAATTCAGTTCTGGAAAATTATTTGTAGTGCCGCGCACTCTGAATTTGCAGTAGGGAAATGACTCTAGAAAAGGCAAGTTGTGGGAAATCTTCAAAAGCAACGGTGGCAGTGGGTTGCCTGGCTGGAAATCAATCTTCTTGAGCGCGAGGCTCGCGGCTTGGCCTTGCCCGTCTTTGTAGTTGTAAAGACCTGAGACGGGATATTTAGGATCCCCCCGCCCTCTATATGGCGAGATTTTGCAGGGTGCTGCCACGCCCATCTATATCGATATCAATATTGTGATCCACAGGAAAGCACTTATACGGTGGTGGCAATAAGGCTTGTTTGAGAGTTGGGGATATATTCCTCGGTCCAAATCGTCTCTTTGTATTTTCTCCAACGTAACTGGAGGAGTATCATGTCTTCGACTATTGTTCCGCACACCCACCGCTGCTAGTTCCAATTTTTGCCGTAGTGGTCCGACGCATCTAGCTCGTCGATGAATATCAGAAGGCCGTAGAGTTTACAATGCGCACGGCCCTTATTTAGCTACATATTTGAGGTGCGGATTCCAACCTATTTCCTACGGATGTGCACCGAGATCAGGCCGTCCGCGCATTTTTTTTCCCGCTGATTCTCTGAGGATATCTTCACTGTAGCTCATTCCTATTGCCACTGGATGTGATACGTAACATTCAAATCCGGAGTGGGATTTTCCAAGACGTTTTCTATTAACTTGCAACGAGTATGAACTAAAGGGTCTTAGTACAACACTCTGGTGTGGATATGTAGTGTCATCAGCCTGAATTATGAATAAAACTACTGCGATGGAGTTGTATATCCCCGAGCTGGAAACCAAATCTATACAACGGAGAACAAGAATGAAAGCTTAAAGTAAACTGAGAGCAAGCCACGAGCAATCCTGCATTTAAAGATCAACGGAGCGTGGTCTGCTTGGTCTTGACTTCGGTGTTGATCTTACAGTACATTCAGTTCTGGTCAACACCAACTGTAACGTGAATGGCTCATACACGCCCCGTTGAGGCGGTTATTCCACCGTCAACCACAATCTTCTGGCCAGTGATATATGACGCCTCATCCGAAGCCAAAAACAAGGCTGCCTTTGCCACGTCCCATGCGTCTCCCATCCTTCCCATGGGAACCTGGCCGTCCCGCTTTTTCATGTAGGCCTCCTCATCTCCACCGGGAGCATATCGCTGCGCTAAGGCTCGGGTGTAGGGCGTATAGATCAGGCCGGGGACCACAGTGTTCAGTCGAATTCTCCTGTCTGCATATATGACGGCTGTCGCTTTGGTGAATTGCAGAATAGCTGCTTTGGTGGCCGAGTATGCAACTTGTGGTTTGCCAATGTACCGTAGACCAGCAATGCTAGCGATATTCACCACCACGCCGCCAGTGTCCTGCTTTTCCATGACAGGTAGGACATGATGGCAAGTGAGGTAGAGGCTGTTCAAGTTGATATCGACCTGGGAATTCCAGATCTCTTCCGACATAGAAGCGGGGCATCCGGGTTCAGAGCGACCCACATTGTTCACCAGAATGTCGATGCGGCCGTACTTCTGAACACATTGATCGACCAGCGACTTGACTGAGTCTGAGATGGTGACATCCGTTTCCACCACCTCACAAACACCGCCTTCTTTCTCGATACGATCTTTGGTCCGATTGGCGGATGGAAGTGAGCGATTGCCGCCAAAAATGAAGGCCCCCTGGCGAGCAAATTGCATAGCAATAGCCGCACCAATTCCCCAGCCCTCGTCAGTCGTCTGCCCGAGGCCAATGATCAAGACAATCTTTCCCTCGAGGCTCAACATGGTGGTATCCGCTTGAGTGCTTACCTTTCCAATAACTACTGAGTCGGCCTTTAAGTACTGTGCGTAAAGAACCTGGAGGCGGTTAGCATCCGCGCGTGCGGATACGTTCCGTCTATTGGAAGTGACCCTTAAAACAGCCCGGAAACCACATGAAATGCTTCGAATTTTGTCTGATATGTTAAGAACATTCCCATTAAACATGGCGACTCATGAACAGCCACTCAATCAGGATTATGACCTGGAGCAGCCGATTGTTTCAACTACGGGGCTTCGGCAGGGGCTGACATCGTACGGGGACGCTCACTTCTCGCTTTTCTTGCGCAAGGTTTTCATCAAGGCTTTGGGGTATTCAGAGGATGCGCTATCCCGGCCAATTATCGGGATTATCAATACAGGCTCTGGCTTCAACCCTTGCCATGGCAACGCACGCCAGCTCATGGATGCGGCTAAACGGGGAATTCATCTACAAGGTGGCATAGCCATTGATTTCCCTACAATCAGCTTGCACGAAGGATTCTCGCATCCCACCAGCATGTTCCTTCGTAACTTAATGAGTATGGATACGGAGGAGATGATCCGGGCCCAGCCAGTTGATGCCTGTATCATGATCGGCGGTATGTGCACATCGACACTCATGCCTAACTGGCCGCTGACTGATAAATTCTAGGATGTGATAAGACGGTCCCCGCACAGATCATGGGAGGTATATCTGCTAACAAGCCCATTCTTCCTCTTCTGACTGGTCCCATGATGCCTGGAAGTCATAGAGGTACGCGTATTGGTGCTTGTACAGATTGCCGAAATAACTGGGCATCCTATCGAGCCGGTGCAATCGATATGGAGGAGATCATGGAAGTCAATGAAGAGCTTGCACCGACAGTAAGTATTTTTTCTTCGATTGAGCAGATAGCAGGCTTGCTGATCTCGAGGCAGATTGGTACGTGTGGTGTAATGGGTACCGCAAGCACGATGGCTTGTATCACAGCAGCCCTAGGACTGATGCCCTTGCAAGGAGCTTCTGCACCCGCTGTTTCCGCTGCGAGGCTGCGTATAGCGGAGCAGACGGGTCAGATGGCCGTCGCCGCTGCCAAATTCCAAAGATGCCCGCAAAATATCCTGTCCGCCGAGTCATTCTACAATGCGGCTATTGTCCTGCAGGCTATTGGGGGCTCAACAAATGCTATGGTACATCTAATGGCGATTGTGAATCGCCACCCGGCTATCAAGGGAGCAATTACCCTTGAGACTTTGGATCAGATTGGTAGTACGACCCCGTTACTGGTTGATCTTAAGCCTAGTGGCGACAACTATATGACCGATTTCCACAATGCAGGCGGGATGCTCTGTCTTCTGCATCGATTGAAGCCCCTCCTGTATCTTTCAGCGAAGGCTATAAGTGGGGACACACTTGGCGAGGTCCTAGAACAAAGTCCATTCCGGGACTTTGAGTATTCACGAACTATCATTCGTACCCTGGACAACCCTCTACACCCATCTTCGGCCCTTGTTGTGGTCCAAGGGAACATCGCTCCTGACGGCGCCGTGATCAAAGCCTCTGCATCAAAAGACAGGCGGCTCCTGTGCCACAAAGGGCCTGCGGTTGTCTTTGAAACCCCTCGCGACCTTGCTTTACGACTTGATGATCCGAATCTTGATGTATCGGAAGACTCAATTCTTGTGCTGAAAAGCATTGGCCCCATCGGCAACCCGGGGATGCCTGAAGCGGGGATGATCCCCATTCCTCGAAAGCTCGCGGCACGGGGAGTGACGGATATGCTTCGTATTTCGGATGGGCGAATGTCGGGGACCGCGGGTGGTACCATTGTTTTACACGTCTCACCCGAGTCTGCGATTCCTGATTCGCCTTTCGGAGTCATTCAGACAGGTGATCTCATTGAGTTTGATGCGAAAAGGAGAATCCTGAGGCTCGATGTCGACTCGACCGAGCTTCAGTCCAGGATCGTGCAACGCAAGCAGCTGAGCGAAGAACACGGAACTTCGCCATGGAAAGATCGCGAGACCAGACGAGGATACCGTGGTCTGTATGAGAGGACGGTGAATCAGGCGCATGAAGGGGCCGATTTTGCTTTCTTGACAGCGACGGGCTCCTAGGTTACCTTAAGATATGAACAATGCTACGGTATATGAGAACGCCATGCCTCATGTACGGCGTTTTCCAGTGACACAAGCGTAGACGTGGCAGTAGTCGTAGGGGCGGCAACATCTATCTACAAGAAATTGTAAAAACCTCCAGTCATCTCCCTGTATGCCGAGAAAGAAGATCTATATCTGGATTATCAATTTCCTCTCCATACTATTGACCTTCTGCTAGCTCCGGGCTGTGAAACCATATAGGACAAAACTCAGTGCGTTTCAGATTTATATCCCGGAAATCTCCAGCCAAGAAGTCAAGTCCAGCCCTTTCAGAGACATGGGCTTTTATATCCCCATTTTCACCGTGCCTTTGCTGATATGTCTATCATAAGAGATGCTTATGTGGCAGTTGCAATAAATAGATAGTTCAATGCAGAATCACTGCCTAATGTACTTTGTATGCGAGCCCTGCACAACGTTGACCGTTTTTTCCCCAAGTTTTTTTCCTAATAGTAATTTTACTGAACGTCAGTGGTTTCCTAATCTTCGAAACCTTTCCTTCAATCTCGAGGATATCTCTAATTTTCGCGGTCGAAATGTAAGAAACCGAGAGATCCGTGCTAACACTAGCAGCATTAAGACTGGTCGATACGGTTACTATACTAGCGGCCGCGTCTACTACACATACCGATAATATACCATAGAGGGGTACCCTTCGAGTTGACATGAGGCGGGCGTATAGGTAACGTGGCGCGTATGAGACCGATTTCAGCATGATAGATACCGATCTCGTCAAGGAGTAAATTGTAGATTGGACTTGCGTTGGCGGGCTTAAACGCTCGCCACATGACTGAGTGTGGCTTCCATAGGAGATTTTTTTTAAAGGGGGGGTTCGAGATACTGTACTGAGTCTCGGCGGTTTCAAGGAATCGAAGTTGAAGGTGGAACAAATAGCCCGAAAAGCAATGAATTAGACGTTCGTTTTAGATTTGCCATCAACAGAGCGGGACACATCCGTGTTGTGGATAGGACCCGTTATGGATAGGATCCGAGCGCGAAGCTACAAGAGACTGTCTGCCAAATTCAAAGTAGAGCCTATCGGAACAAGACTGATAACCCGCGCGAATAGACTAGCTCTAATGTCCTTGGGCATCCTCACGATGGTATTGTTTGCACTGCCCTGGAAGATTGATATGTAACCACCGGTGCCGTTAATGAAAGTGGACGAGCACTGGATATAGTAACCCTCAATCTCATTATCGAAAGTATCATCGCGAGTTTTAAAAATGCTTCGTCGCTCGTGTATCTTAAGAGATTGCTTAGTAGGTTGTTCATCGTCTACGAGGAAGCTCCACTAATCGACAAGAGACTCGTCGTATGCTTACGGATCGCTATCGACCATGATAAATGTAAATAGATCTGTGCTTTTATCATTAGTTGCTAAGTAATCATCAGTGATGAACAGAAAAGCTCTATAGAATATGATATAGTCGTACCGTTATCGTTTTATGTCTTCTTAATATTATAATAGTATATCACATGATCTTTATCAGGATACTTAAAGAGATCTGCTAGATCTATAGGCCGATTGTGGGAGGCAGAAGGGGGAATAAGGCGCGTGTCCCGCTCTATTGCTATATTCCTAATAATAGTTATTGTTGATTCAAAAATCGACTTCTATACGCCGATTAATGAGCACCTTATCACTCGAACAGGTGTCGCAAAATGCCAGTCATAGTTTTTGTATGTGTCTGAATTTGCTGCAGCGCATATGGATACTGGTAAGTCAGCTTGAGATCGATGCAAAGTGCGATTGGCTGACTAGATATAAATATTGGATCGGGGACTGACTAGTACATGCTTAGCCAAATTTTTCATCCGGCAATTCTAGTGCCCTTTATCAAATTGAACCATTTATTCCTTGGACCCCTACACTTGATCACTCACATAATGCCGAGATCCGTTCAACACTGGCCAGGAGGAATCTCCACTTGTATCCAACCACACCCAGAACTAGATCTGTCTTGGGATCAGATCAAAGAGGAAGTTAAGAGCTGGCTACTCTTTGTACAGGTATATATCTTCATAGCATTCACATTTCCAACTACCACTTCCAGTTCCGTGCTAACATGCAGCCAGGAAAATTGAGTTTCTGTAGCAAACGCAGGTTCCTCCGATGAGACCTATGAGTTAAACCACCGGCGGGAACTGGTGGAAAAATGGGCTTCGGCTATATAGGAATTTCGTGATGTGAATTCACCTTAGTCCAACTCCGTTAAATCCCCTAAGAAATATATAATTATATCACTATTAACGTAGATTAATCAAGAAGTACCTAAATTAACGATCTATTCGCTGTGAATCCTTCTATAATTATAAGAGAAAGACCTTAGTTAGTATTAAAGTCGTATTAGATTTCTTCTATTAGATATAGTTTATTAATTTAAAGCATAAGAGCAGAAAAACCCTATAGATAAAAATAGTCTTCTTCGCTATTAATTACTAGAGCTATTAGATCTTTTAAGGCGCTAGAAATAATAGGAAGTATTAGTATTAAATCTTTTAAGGATATTAGGTCCTTTAAGGTACTAAAAGAAATAATAGGAAGTAATATCGATAAATTATTATTAGTTAGATTAGTATTTTAAGACGTAATTAGAAGAGGATATTATTATTAATTTATATTCAGTATACATATCTCTATATACCTTATTATCGTATAATTTCCTCTAATTCTCTAGTAGTAGAGTATTAGGATAATCTTTATTTCTCTATAGAAAATTTACCTAAATACTAGGAACTAGTTTCTAATCTATATAATAGTATTTAAGACTAAGATATTCGTAGACTTTTGTTAGGACCTAGTAAGGTCCGGTGGGGTATAAGAACTAGAGTAAAGGAATCCTATAGGGTACTATTGTATTTAGACTAATCGCTAAAGAGCTCTAAGTCTATCCTAAAGGGATTTACCTAAGTCCTACTATAGGTTAGGTGACTCTAGGTAGGTTACGGGACCTCCTAGAGTTCTCCTACGGATCTTATAGGATCCTCCTATTAGCTTTAGGGAATCCTCCTATAAGCCTTAAGGGATCCTCTTATAGACTTATAGAGACCTCCTACGTTATACTCTTAATATACTAGTAGGTAATAGTTATAATATTTTCTCTCTCCTTAAAGGCCTATGCCCTTATAGGCCCTTTATAGCGTCTAAATCCTAGATTTAGGTAATAAAGGAATAGAATAGAAGTATCTTATAGCGGGGTATTATCGTTATATAGTATCTTAACTAACTTTCTATAGATAAAGGATATACTCCTATAGTATTCTAACTATCTTATATTAGTTAATAGGCGCTATTTTAGCTAGGATCGTAAATAAAGGGTATCGTTCTATAGGACTCTATCCTTCCTTATATAGTTAATATTATCTTTATAGGAATAAAGAGATATAGTCCTATAATAATAAATAGTATTATAGGGATTATCTTCTTACCATCCTAGCGCTCTTCTATAAGAGTAGCAGAGTTATAATCTTATTAAGATCGGTCTTATTATTCTCTAAGGACCCCTATATCTTTATTTAGGTTTATCTTATAATATCCTTTAATTAAGATAGCTATCCCTATACCTCTTCTATCTCTAGGTATCTTCCCTCTATAGCCTAATTATATAGATATAAATAATTTTACTATATTAGTATATATTATACCTAGTAACCCTACTACTAGTTAGTATCGGCGATATATTAATTAATTACGTACGAATCCTAGTTATATCTACTAGGCTCCTATAATAGGTATCGATCCTACTATCCCTTATTATACGTATTATAAGATAAATAACTAGTATAAGTACTAAATAGGAGATAAGGTAGAAGTTAGGGAAAGTAATAGTAGCTATAGTTAAGTTAATAGTAGTAGAAAACTAATAGAATATAAGTTCTTCGAAGCTCCTATAAAATCCTATATAGTATAAATTATAAGAACTAAATCTTAATAAGATTTAGAAGATCCTTAGGAAAAGGGATTCCTTTATCTCTTCGCTCTTTCCCTATTCTCTATAGAAGTCCTTATACTATTATAATATATATAACTTAGGGGGAGACTTAGGGATCGTAATCCCGGAATATCCCTATATAAGCAATTAGGATATAATATACTACTAAGAGTCTAGGGTATCGCTAATCTCTAGTTTAAAACTAGGATAAAGTAGATCTTTCTTTTAAAATACTAAATCCTTCTTATAATTAATCTCTCTCTTTTAAAGGGGATATCTTAGCCCTAATACTACTTCTATTAGGAAAGAATAGGGCTATAAACTACTAGGGTATAGTAGGGATATTAAAGGAGAATATTAAAGATATAGAAATATATAAAACTAATAAATAAAATAATTTTAGTAATATATAAAAATAGATAATTAAAGAACTTTATTATAGGAAATAGTTAGTATAGTTAGTATATAAGAAATACTAAGGTTTTAGGGGGATATTATATATCTATCTTTATTTATAAGTTTAATAGAATTTATAATTATAGTAGCTCCTATTAGCGCTCCTCTTAGAGGCGCTTCTCTTACTCCTCTTATTTCTCCTATTTCTCCTATTCTCTCTCCTCTACCTAGTCTATCTCCTCTAATTCTATTATATATCCTATCTACTATACTAGTTCTAAACCTTTATACTTAGGTATAACCTAACCCTATATTTTATTTATATCTAATCTACTATAAAGGACTATATATTAGGATAGAGGCCTATTAACTAGGTAAAGAAGAATAATATCGGAAAGGAAAATAGTAGGTCGAATTTAAAGACTAAATCTTAGAGATTACTAAGTTTATATATCTCTAAGGAAAACTAAATATATAGTTCGCTCCTACTTTAGGACCGAATCGGTCCGGTATAATTCTATTATACGATTAGGGTATATAAACTCTATAATCCTAGGCTATTATAACTAATCTTTAGGATAGGATCGGAATACTAACGTTTCCTTATAAAATCGTCTAAGGTATACGCTATAATAATTAGCCTCCTCTATACTAACTATCCCGGTCGGTAGATAACTTATCTTATACAAAATATACTTTGTAATACTATCTCTCTTACTACTATACGTTTAGTATAGGCAATCTATAGGGTAGTACGTATATATAATATAGTATTAAAGGGCCGCGATATAAGAAGGTATTACGACCATCGCCTACTAGTATATTAAGAGTATAACGTAGGAGGTCTCTATAAGTCTATAAGAGGATCCCTTAAGTGTTAGGACCTAGTAAGGTCCGGTGAGGTATGAGAACTAGAGTGAAGGAATCCTATAGGGTACTATTATATTCAGACTAATCGCTAAAGAGCTCTAAGTCTATCCTAAAGGGATTTACCTAAGTCCTACTATAGGTTAGGTGACTCCGGGTAGGTTACGGGACCTCCTAGAGTTCTCCTGCGGATCTTATAGGATCCTCCTATTAGCCTTAGGAAATCCTCCTATAAGCCTTAAGGGATCCTCTTATAGACTTATAGAGACCTCCTATATTATACTCTTAATATACTAGTAGGCGATAGTCGTAATATTTTCCCTCCCCCTTAAAGGCCTACGCCCTTATAGGCCTTTTATAGCGTCTAAATCCCGGATTTAGGTAATAAAGGAATAGAATAGAAGTATCTTATAGCGGGGTATTATTATTATATAGCGTCTTAACTAACTTTCTATAGATAAAGGATATACTCCTATAGCGTTCTAACTATATTATATTAGTCGATAGGCGCTATTCTAGTAAGTATTATAAATAAAGGGTATCGTTCTATAGGACTTTATCCTTCCTTCTATAGTTAATATTATCTCTATAGGAATAAAAGGATATAGTTATATAATAATAAATAGCGTTATAGGGGCTATCTTCTTACTATCCTAGCGCTCTTTTATAAGAGTAGTAAAGTTATACTCTTATTAAGATTAGTCTTATTATTCTCTAAGGACCCTTATATCTTCGTTTAGTCTTATCTTATAATATCTTCTAGTTAAGATAGCTATCCCTATATCTCTTCTATCTCTAGATACCTTCCCTCTATAGCCTAATTATATAGATATAAATAATTTTACTATTCTAGTATATATTATATCTAGTAACCTTACTACTAGTTAGTATTAGCGATATATTAATTATTTATATATAACTCCTAGTTATATCTACTAGACTCCTATAATAGGTATCGATCTTACTATTCCTTATTATATATACTATAAGATAAATAACTAGCCTTATATTATAGTAAAGTTATCTCTTATAATATATTAAGTCCCTCCTAATATATATAGGTTAACTCTTATTTAGATTAGTATATTAATCCGATTCTTCTTAGGCTTAGCCTACTATCTATAGCTAATCTTTAGGCGTTAATTATATCTTTCTAGGGAGCTCGAAATATACTCTTATAGTATATCCTACTAGGTTATATATCCTTATTTAGCTCTATCTAATCTAGTCTACTACCTTCTCTATTATCCTTACTATCTCCTTTCTCTCCTTCTCTACTATTATCCCTATCTCTTATTTAGTAGAGGATAGTAAATAAGATTATTAGGTTTTTCTTTAGGATTTAGCTCTATATTATAGAGGCTATTTAGTAGATTCTTAAGATAGTTAAGTCCTTAGGCTTAGTCTAGCGCTTATAGTACTAGCCTTTAGTATTATTACTAGGTTCTAGTAAATACTTATTAAGAACGCTAGGACTATCCTACTTAGACTAGTTAGTATTATAGTTCTAGCTACGCCTATCTAGTATATCTTAGTATAGTACGGTTAAATCCTTTAGCTATACTTAAGGCCTATATTTATATTCTAGGGTATATTATCTCCTCCTTAGCTATTATAGCGGAGAGCCTAAGATATTTTTATAGTTTATTAGTTTATCCTCTAGCGTATTATAGAGCGATATAGTTTTATTAAGCTACTCTCTCTCCCTTCTTCTAAGAGTCTCTAGGTTAGGTTCTAGTAATAGATTAGCGTATATTAGTCTTCCTCTATACTTTAGTCTATTAGCGTTTAGGATATTCTAGGATATACTACTTCTTTTTTATATAGTTCTTAAATATAACTATATCTTCTACTAACGTAATCCACGGCCATCTCGGCCACACGGCCAACTCGGCCACCCCACCAGAAATCACGCGTCTCCACCAACCCACCTAATTCAACTATCCACTATGCCACCCAACCGCTCTGAATCTCGTCAGAAAGCTACCGAGCAGGAGGGCAGGATCCTACTAGCCCTCCAGGCCTATGAAAAGGGCCAAGTCAAATCGCTACGCGCCGCAGCGCAGCTATACGATGTACCGAAGACTACTCTACAGGACCGCGCCACCGGGATGGCTTCACGCGTCGAGAAGCGCTGGCATAGCCATAAATTGACACAGTTAGAAGAAGATTCACTTTCTAAGTGGATACTCTCTATGGATTCGCGTGGTGCAGCACCTAGGGCTTCTGCTATTCGAGAGATGGCTGATATACTACTCGCTACACGCGGTGAATCGCCAGCGCCTACAGTAGGCGTGAATTGGGTATCATCCTTCGTGAAACGCCGCGACGAGCTCCAATCGCGCTATTCGAGACGCTACGATTACCAACGTGCCCAAAACGAAGACCCTCGGTCGATTCGCGCCTGGTTTGATAGCGTTAAGCGTGTGGTAGAGGAGAATGGTATCCTAGCGGAGGATATCTATAACTTCGATGAGACTGGATTCGCGATGGGCCTTATCTCTGCGCAAAAGGTAGTTACTCGAGCTGAATACTACGGTCGCCGCTCTATCCTACAGCCAGGAAACCGCGAATGGGTTACTGCTATCGAAGCTGTCTGTGCTGATGGCTACTCGCTACCGCCATGCGTGATATTCGCAGGGAAGGTCTATATCTCTGGCTGGTTTGAATCAAACCTACCTAGCGATTGGCGAATCGAGGTCTCGAATAATGGCTGGACTACCGATGAGATAGGCCTTCGCTGGCTACAAAAGCACTTTATCCCACACACAAATTCGCGCGTACGAGGTCGATATCGGCTACTGATTCTTGATGGCCACGGTAGCCATCTTACACCACAGTTCGATAAGATCTGCGCGGATAATAATATTATATCGCTTTGTATGCCAGCGCATTCTTCGCATCTACTCCAACCGCTAGATGTTGGCTGCTTCGCGCCGCTAAAGCGTGCTTACGGTCGCTTCGTTAGCGATCTAGCCCGCAATAGCTACAACCACATCGATAAGCTCGACTTCCTCGCAGAATATCCTCGGGCGCGTATCGAGGCCTTTAAGCCGCAGACTATCCAGACTAGCTTCGCTACTACTGGTATCACACCGTTTGATCCAGAGCGTGTGCTAGCTAAGCTGAATATATCGCTCAACACGCCAACGCCACCAGGTAGCCGGCCAAGCAGCAGATCTAGCCAATTCACACCAAAGACGCCTAAGACAGTGATTCAGCTACAAAGGCAGGCTAAACGACTCAAAGATCTATTGAAACAGCGGTCAAATAGCCCCCCGTCGCCCTCAAAAACTGCTGTGGATCAAATTATCAAGAGTGCCTATCTCGCGATGCATAGCGCTGCATTACTATCCCAGGAGAACGCTAGCCTTCGCCGCGCGAATGAGAAGAAACGCCAGAAACGTACACGCTCGAATCGGCAGATAGCTCACGAAGGAGGCCTAACTATCGCAGAGGGCCTACAGCTAGCTCAGCAGCCAGAGCAGCCAGTCGAAGATAGCCAGGTGGTATCGCATGAGGCAGGCGAATCAGCGAATCAGGCAGATTTACCACGCAAAAGGGCTCCGCCAACATGTAGCGGGTGTGGGCAGATAGGTCATAAGATTAACCGATGTAATAAGCGCTAATTTGAGACGAATTAATATTGTTTTGGTTGAATTATCTTGATTTGAAAATTCTTAATGGGGGGAGGTGGCCGAGTTGGCCGTGTGGCCGAGATGGCCGTGGATTACGTTAAGACTTTTAGTTCCTATATATTTTCTTTATATCTATAGCCTTTCTATTTTATAAGGAATTCTATACTCTTCCTATTATCTTTTAGAATCTCTTTAACTTCCTATTCTAGCTATCTATTAATAATCTAGGGATCTAATCGCTCTTAGTTAGCGTACGGATCCCTATAGTAGGGTTTTAGTATAGATATATATTATATAGCGTATATCCTATAGTATATTAGCGTTAAGATAAGTTTATATACCTACTATCTAACTTTCCCCGCAACTTAGAAAGGCCCTATATAGCGGTTATCTAGCTTTTTATAGGGTTATCCGGAGTTAATATATTTATTTCGGAGTAGGATCTAGTTACTAACTACGAATAACTTATCTATATAGCCTTTATTATAAGACTATTTTATAGCGGCCTTAGACTCTTTAAGATATCTCCTTATTTTCTCCTATTAGGCTAATATTTCCTCTACGCGGGCTCTTATATCTTTATATATTAGCCTATTATTAGTTAGGACTAATATATAGAGATCTAGATTAAATCTAAGTAGTACCTATACTAGTAAGGTTTTAATAGCGCTATATATAGTATTATTATAAACTATCTAGACTAGTAATAGCTACCTTATCTAATTATCCTACTACTAGCTAACTATATTCTAGAGGTAGTACTCTAATATCTAGTTTTATCTCTCTATCTATCTATTAATCTATAGATAGTATATTATAGAGAGCTAGTATCTTATAGTAAGTAAGTAGTAGAATCCGCTCTAGAACTATATAGTAAAGATAGATCCTTAGTTGCTTATAAGATTCTCTAGTATTCCCTAGAGAGGTATTACGCTCTTATAGAAGATCTTCACGATACCTTCTATATTAATATCCTTTATATAGATAAGGTATAGTATATACTTAGTAAATAGGTCTATAATAACTATAATAATATTATAGATCCTTCCTTTCTATTTAAAGGGTAGTAGATCTATAATAAAGTTAACGCCTATCTATTACGCTAAGCGCTTTAGTATTAATAGTAGCTCTAAGAGTCTATATAGCTTATATTATTTAATAGCGTTCTTTTAATAGATCGGATACTTATTATAGTAGTCCTTAATCTCTCTATATATTTTATACTATTAGTACTTATATCTAATTATCTCTAGGGTCCTTCTTTATATAAAGTATCCTCTCTATAGATTATTATAGTATAATCTTAGGATCTCCTACTTTAGTATAGGCTAATCTAGGACTATTATATAGCTATTATATCTAAGGAGACTATTATTAGTAATACTCTAGGTTATTATAGGGCCTACCTAAGTTAGTCCTCCTTCCTCTTAGATATATATAGTTATATCCTAGTAGAAATTATCTTTTTTCTATATCCTCCTAATAAGTTTAATTATAGACTCTTTAGGTTCTATATTATATACTATCTCTTCTATTATAGTCTCTCTTACCTCTTTCTAACTTACTATTAGGATCTTATAAGTAGCTAGAGGGATCTTAATATAACTAAATATTATTATAATATTAAGATAGACTATTAGGAGTAACTCCTATTAGTATTCTATCTTCTTCTTAATAGTCTCCTATAATCTCCTTATAAAGACCTTACGCTTTTCTAGGTTAGGTTAACTTCTAACTATATAGTCTGGGCGCCTACTAAAAGTATTTACTAGATTTATCTTACCTAATTAATAGATAATAATAAAGTTAAACCCTACTAAATATTTAGCCTATTATATCTAGTACCTTATAAGTTCTTTAGTTATTATAAACCTAACTAGATTAGTATAGTCTATTATTACTACTATTAGGTATTTATTATCTTCTAGGAAGTACTACTATTCTTTAAACCCTATAAAGATCGCTAGTATCTTCTAGTTATCTATCTAGTAGTTCTTCTTAGCTAATATTATCTTCCTAGAGTAAAATACGATAGGATACTAGTATCCGTTAGGGTATAGCTATAATATAATATAGTAAATAGCTTCTCCTAAAGAGTCTATCTCTAGTATCGTCTTAAGTAAGGTATTAAAGTACGCTAGTAATAGGGCCTTCTAGAATATATCTTTAATCCTCTAGAAGGATTTAGCGGTCTCTAGAGTAAGTATAAACCTATCCTAGCGCTTATTCTTTCTCTTCTTTATTATATTAATATCTCTTATTAGGCTATTAAGCACTCTACTAACTAATACCTAATATATAATAAATCTCTTATAGAAGTTCGCGAATCTAATAAATTATTAGATATTAAAGATATAAGTTAGCTCTAGCTACTAGCGGATTATCTCTACCTATATAGGGTCTATAGCTACGCCTTTATAGGATACTATAAAGCCTAAGAACTCTACTTAGTCTATATAGAATATATACTTAGATAGTTTAATAAATAATTTCTAGTTAATTAGCTACTATAGGACCGTTCTAATAGCCTATATATAGCTCCTAATATTATCTAAATAGATTAGGATATTATTAAGGTAGACTACTAGATCTATATTAATAAGGTCTATAAGGGCTCTATTAATATATACCTAGAAGGTAGTAGGAGTATTAGTAAGACTAAAGGGTATAATAGTATATTTAAAGTACCTATAGTGTATTCTAAAGGCTATCTTCTACTTATCCTCTTCCTTAATATAGATCCTATAGTAGATATTATATAGATCTAGTTTAGTATAGATCTTTACCCTAGAGAGTCTTATAAAGGATTTATTAATTAGTAGTAGAGGATAGCGATTCTTAATAGTAATTACGTTTAATCCTCTATAGTCTATATAGAGCCTAAGCTTACTATCCTTCTTTAGTATAAAGAGGATAGGTACTCTTATAGGGCTCTTAGATTCTCTTATCTACCCTCTATAGTATATATCCTTAATATACCTTATAATAATAACGACTAAGGTAACTATTACCCCTTTCGGTATAAACTTATAGTAACGTAGAGGCCGTATATAATATATTAATCGCCCTATCTTTAAACCGTAAAGTAAAGTTATTATAGTAGGTAACGATAGTACCGTAAGTAACGTTTCGAGTAGGTTAAACCCTACTCTATCTACTAACGCGTAACTTATAGAGATAATCTCCTAGTTATAGGAATAACTCGTATAAGCGTAGAGCTAGCGAGCTACTACCGTTAAACTACCTAAGCCTAAGTTCTACTATAGTAAATAAACTAAGCTTCGCGCCTTCCTAACTTAGATAGATATATAACTCTATATTATTAGATATAATAGGGAAGCTAATAAGGTTATCTACGCTTCTACCTACCTACGCGGATAAGTATTTAAATAGTTTAAACTATATATTAGGGAATTTAACGAGAAACCGCGCGACGACTAGGGAGATATTACTAAGGCTATATTCGCGTCCTATACGACCTTTAAGAAGAAACTTAAATAAACCTTTAGCGATATCGACGCCGCTAGAACCACGGAATAACGACTCGATTAACTACGATAAACCGGATTAGCTAGTATATATACCGCCGAGTTCTAGTAAATTATCTCGTACCTCGATTTCGACGACGATACCTATATCTAGATCTTTAAGCGAGGACTTAAGGAAGATATAAAGGACGAACTTATAAGGTTCGATAGACTATAGGAGCTTTATAAGATAATTAAGCTCGCAGTTAAGCTTAATAATTAACTTTATAAATATAAGCTCTAATAACGAGAGTAGCGATAAGGGAACGGCTAAGGATTAGTAACCTACCGATACCGCCGCTATAAGGTAGGCGAGGATAATAGCGATAATAACTAAGGGAGTATAGTAACCCCTATAGACTAAGACTAATAGAGCTCGACGTAGTAAGACTCCCTATTAAAGAATAGAAAAGAAGAAAAGATAATAACCTATATTTTAATTATAGGGAACTAGAATACTAGGCGCGTATAATAACTATAGGTTATCACGATCTATCTATATATACCGTTATAGTATAAATCATTTCTAACGAATAATTTAATAGAATCCTCCGTGCCGTTACTTATATAATTTACCATTTGACTATAAAAGGTCTAGCTAAATTATTCGTTAGAAATAATTTATACTATAACGGTATATATAGATAGATCGTGATAACCTATAGTTATCACACACGTATATATAAGAAGCTACGTAATAACGCGAAACGAGTAAGATAGGTAGATAAGCTAAAATTATAATAACTACAGGCGACCTAAAGTAATAAGGTCCGGCCCTAGTAGCTTCGAGCTACTTAGGATAAGCAGGAAGACTTCCTAGAGATAGATTAGGAAGATATCAAGAGTTAAGGATAGACCTAGTATAGTCCCTAGAACACTATCGACTCCTAGGAATTATTATATAATCCCTAGGATATAGGCGAAATAGTCCTAGGAACGCTTATCGCGTTCCCGGATACTAAAGAGATCTTAGAAACTCTGCCTATACTCCTAGGAACGGATAAACCTAAATAGCCTTATAAAGACCCTAAGATAGTTAAAAGTCGATACCTTAGTAATAAACTCTAGGAAATTATAAATAGGACTTAAGTAACGCAAGAAAAGATTATAAGAGCCTATAACGTCGTTAACTAACTATTTAAGCTATATATCGGGAATCCTACTATCGAAAGGAACGTTCCTAAGGAAATTTAGTAAACCTAATAGTAACTTTAATAGTTACTACTTAACGAAGAAGTACTACTAGATAAAGAAGAGTAATATCTCCTTAAGTAACTTTATAATATTTACTCTAAAGGGATAAAACTATAATAATAATAGGACGATAAGTAGTACTTATATAAGAATATATAATACTTATATTAGGGATATATATAATACTCTAATTATAGCCTTAGAGCTATAGTTAAATACTACGATAACGACTATATAATCTACTACTAAGAAAAGCTTAACTATAGCCTAGAGCTAAAGCCGCTACGCTAAGAAAAGAAACCTAACTAGAAACTAGAATATATAAGACTCTAGTATAGAAACTAGAGGATAAATACGGAAAAGTAATACCTTATAGCGATAGTATAGAGATAATATTTAAGGATTACTACTAATATTATACTTTAACTAATCTTAGTAATAATCGACTTAGGAGTAGTAGGGAACTTTATAAGCCTACGTTATTAGATACGCTATTTAATTATAGGCGTAGAGAAGCTATAACAATAGCTAATTATCGGTCTTAACAGAGAGAGACTTAGACTAGGAATTATATATAAGAGTAGATCCTTACTAATAGTTATTAGAGACTACTTCGAGATTATTAACTTCGATATTATAAATCTTAGGGAGTATAATATAGTACTAGGAGTACTATAGTTACGAAAGTATAACGTAAGTATCGACTAGTAAGTAAGAAATATAGTCTTCGATAGATACTTATATTAATAGATAAGCGAGAGGTAGACCGGAAAAAGCGAGCCTAATATACTAAAGAGATCTAGCCTAGGGGAAGTAGGTACTTATAGAAACCCTTACGAAGGCGAACTTAAAAGGAGTTTTCGGCTAGGAGGTAGATATAATAGAAGAGATATAGTCGATATTAGCGTTATCGCTACTATAGAATAGCGATTAGATATAATAGACGACGAATTAAGAGATTATATCCTTATTAACTATAATAAAAAGACTCTTTATATAATAGGAATACTAGAGAAAGAATATAAGATCCCTAAGGAATATATAGAATTCTAGGATATATTTATGTTACTACCGGATAGTAAGCTACTAGAATATAGTCTATTTAACTATAAGATTAAGATTAAGGAAGAGGAAGAACCGAAGTTGATGAAGATTGTTGCGATCGAGGTCTTTGTCCTTTTGTAGATTTGAGGTAGATGCCTTTCTCCTTCTCCTTATAGGTCTCCGACCGGTGCTTTCCTGTTGATAGATTGTCTCTGCCTCTATATGAGGCTCTTCTTTGCTAGATTGCTTCTTCTTCCTTAGAGATCTTTAGAGATTCAGAGATTGTTGCCCTGACCAATTAACTGCTTCTTCTAAAGTGTTCCTGTGCGTAGCTGCTGGCCGACCTGGCCCCTAAACG
This sequence comes from Penicillium simplicissimum, assembly GCA_024706585.1. Taxonomy (NCBI): domain Eukaryota; kingdom Fungi; phylum Ascomycota; class Eurotiomycetes; order Eurotiales; family Aspergillaceae; genus Penicillium; species Penicillium simplicissimum. Next base: position 3,188,793 of record JAMZTW010000061.1, read on the forward strand.
TCCCTAGACGTTCTTAGGTTCTGCGCCCGATGCGTGTCTCTTCTACTATTATTCTCTTATTTCAAAACCTCCCCAAAAATCCAAAAACACAGTTAAAATTTTTCTATTGACAGTTTTTATTTCCTTGATCTCCTTTAAATTGATTTATATCCTCACTGGATTTTTACGCGTCTCCTTAAGTGTATTTTTGCTGTTTCAATTTCGCTGTTTTAATTTAACCTTCGGCTTCGGACCTAGCCCGGGCCTTACCACTAATATAATATATAATCCTGCTTTTGCTGCTAAACGAGTAGCTGAGGAAGATTATAGTGACTATACCTTTATGACTGTTGTAGGTGATGAAATATAGGTGATAGATATACCTAATGAATATACTCTGATGCCCCTTACTGTGTTAATAGAGGGAGAGAAATTTGATGTTTAGTTAAGAGATACGAAGAGAATCCGACTTCGAAAAAATCTCTACCGCTTTATTGATGCTAATATTCGTTATCCGAAGAGATCTAATACGGCCGCTATAGCTAAATAGGTTAAGATTTCAAGAGATATCTAAGTCTAGTTGTTCTAGAGCGTTTCACTAAAGATTAATACTATAGTAGATAATAGGCGATTCGAATACTAATTCGTAGATAAATATATTGAAGCGTTAAAATAAACCCTTAATGTAACTAGATATAACGCTGCTAAATCTAATTATATACGCTTTCTGTAGCTTGAAAGAACTTAATTTACTTCTGCCTCTAATTTTGTTGACTCCCTTCGTGATGCCTACGCTAATCTATCCCGAAGAATTTAAGTACTACCCTTTTTGGTTCTTTAAAAACTTCTTCTTAGGATCTCTGAAGATAACTATATAATAGTGGCTACACGATATACTTCTTTATATAAAAGATATCCTAACCTAGATGATATTACTTTAATCGTTCTTTTCCGACTATTTAATAATATCTATAACGAGCTTAAGACTTCTGAAAAATTATTCGCTACTTCCTTAGTTAGGTCTAATAATAATAACTTTAATAATAGTAATAATAGTCCTTAACTAAATAACTTCCTTCCCCTTAAGAATAAGCCACTAAAAACGATAAATATCTAGAAATAGGTTCTTGAATAGATTAATAGCGCAAATTAAACTACTCTAAACGGTTAATATACCTTTTATGGATAAGGAGGCTACTAAGCTAAAACCTATCTATACCTTAGTATTAAATATCGTTAACTAGATTAGAAACTAGTCCCTAGTGTCTAGGTAAATTACCTATAGAGAAATAAAGAATGCCCTAATACTCCCCTACTAGATAATTAGAGAAAGCTATACGATAATAGGATACGTAGAGATAGTATACTAAATCCGAACTCGAATCCGAACTAATTAGTCACTCTCTAGAATATAAATAACGATTCGATAAATATAGTAAACCTCCCTATTATTTCTAGTATAGCTTTAAAAGACTCTTTAAAAGATTTAATAACCCTATCCCTACCTATTATTTCTTTAAAAGACCTAATAACTTTAAAGGACCTAATAGTCCTAGCGATTAATAATAAAGAAGACTATTTTTATCCTTAAGGATTTTCTTCTATTACGCTTTAAATTAACGAATTAACACGTTTAATAGAATATAATTTCGAGGTAAATCGAGGTCTATCCCTTATTAATTTATAAAACCGTAGAGAATAGATTATTAATTTAGGTACTTCTCGCTTAATCTACGTTAATAGTAATTCTATTATATATTTTTAACCTTTTTTAGATTACTAATACTAAACATCTGATAGTAGAACTATTATATCTCGAGGAAAAGCGATTACACGAATTAATTTGAAGTTCCCTAACCGAATTTAATAACTCGATATTAAATACGAATTTTTCCTAGATAGCGAATTTAATTTATTTTCGATAACTCGTGCACTTTATAACCTAGGTATAGGATAGAAAGATTAGACTAATAAATTCGTCGATCCTAAGAACGAATTAATAATCCTTACTTATGCCTATAGGAAAAGAGGTATACTATTTTTGCTAATAACTACACTTATGCTATTAATTACCTTAGAATAGAAAGCTCTAAATCCTGTTATACTAGCCTATTTAATAGTAATAATTACCCCTAAACTTACTTATAGACGACTTAGCTATATTAGATAACCTACCTTAAAGATAAATCACTATCGAATAGGTTAGGATATCTAAGGAGATAATATCTTTAACTACGAACTATATCGTCTAGCTAAAGTAAAGAAAATTGTTTCCTATACGCTATAAAGACGTACTACTAAGCTATTTAAAGTAGTCTATTTAGATTTATACCCTTATAAACCTATAGGAATTAATAGCACTAACTATATTATTAGAATCTGCGATAATACTACTAGACAACGATAGGCGATTCTAATTAAAATAAAAGATACGTCTTCTCCTACTATAAAAAAATTCTGTATCGTTATCTTTAATACTACAAAATACTAGCTAAGGGAATAGCGCCTAGATAATAAGAAAGGTCTCCGTGAATAGCTCGCCTAGATTAAAGAAAAAGGATATAAAGTAATAATTAGCGCACTATATAACCATAAGTAAAATAGTGTCGCTAAGTTAACTAGATATATTATTATATAAGGTTCACGAACTCTAATGATTGCCGTACTAGATACGCCTGCTTTTTTATAGCCTAAAGTAGCAATTACAACTATCTATATTTTAAACCGTATACGCCGTCTAGGTAACACTAAGTCTCTAATTAAAAAATAGAATAAGGGGCTTAATTTACTATAAGGTCCTATTGATTTAGGTTTTTTACGCGTTTAGTACTTAAAAGCCTATATATATATCCTACTAGAAAAACGTATTAAAGCTAGAAAGATGGACCCTCGCGTATAGATTAGTTATTTAGTTGGTTATAAGGGAGAAAATGGTTATTTATATAGGATTTATAATCCTACGAAAAGAGAAGTTGTTCTTTGTCGTGATATTACCTTTTAGGAAGAACCTACACTAATTCGAATATCCTAATACCTTATCTATAACTAGAATACTACTAAGTCGTTTACTAATCTAGAATTCTAAAGACTAACGATTTATAGAAAGATTTAAGAATTGACGCTAAAGCTCTAATTATAGCAAAATAATAAATTGCCGGTCGTGATAACTGCACTAACTTAACTAAAATAAGCCCTAGCTCCTAGTATACTAATAGCAACTCCACTAGTCAATCTAGATATACTAATTCCCTTAATTAAAATATCATAACATACTTAGATGTTACTAATAGCTTAAATAACTAACGAATTAAGGAATTTCTATATTACACCAGAACGATTTAAAATATCTGGATCCTAAAGGCACTTAATACTAGAAAGACCTAATCGTTAATCTACCGAAACCTTAGTTAACCTAATTAACGTTCTTTAACCCCTATAAGCACCAAGAAAATCCTCACGATAAAGAACGGCTCCTAAATTGCTACCTAGAATAATTCCTAATCTAAAAAGTAAAGAATACGGTTCCTACCTTACTATAGCTATAGATAACGGATATCTTTCGCTAGGGATTTATTATACTGCCACAGAAAAAATTCGATCTTTAGATATCTTAATTCTAGATACTTATCGAGAAGCAATAAATTCAAAATTCGCTGCTTAATAGTTAGAAGCTAAGAAAATTTAATTAGCAAAAATTAATATAGCTAAGGCCCTTACTGTTGTTCTATACCTACTATAGGGGATATTAATTTTACTAGGAAAATAGGTCTATAACCTTAAAAAGGATAGTGACGGCTATATTCTTGAATTCCGTATAAGATAGGTAGTTTATGGTAACCGCTAAACACTAGGTGTCGATTTCTAACTAGATAAAAAATATTCTCTAGTTACTTCAGACTCCGCAGCAAAATTATTTATTTTAACTACTACTATTCGAAAATAGAAAATTTATTAATAGGATATTATAAGCGCGTATCTTAATACGGTAATTAATAATAGAGTCATTTTTATATAATAACTAACTAGCCACGAATTTCATAGATCTGACGGCGTTAAATACGTCTACGTGATTAATTAAGCTCTTTATAGTCTACGCTAAGTAGGCTATCTTTAGTATAATATCTTTACTGCGGACCTTGCTCAGTTAGACTTAAAACTATTCGATTCCGATAGATGTGTCTACACTAATAACGAAAAAACAGTTTTTGTATTAATTTACGTTGATAATATCCTTACTATAGGACTTAAAAAAGAGATTAATAATATCTAATACGGCCTAGAACAAAAACGATAATTAAAAAAGCTCCTATTCTAAAGATTTCTTAGCTATGATATAATTATTAAATCATTAGGTTATATCTTTATAAATTAATAAGAATACTTAACTTATTTACTCCACGATAAGGATATAGAAAATTTAAATCTATTACCGATACTATTAAGTCCTTCTTAGTTAATTCTACGAGGAGATTCTTACTAATAGCAATCTAAAGATAAGCTTAAATACGCTAAAAAGATAGGAAAGATCGGATAGTTATTAATCAAAATACGACTAGATATTACCTATACTATATTAAAATTATAACGCCGATCTAGTTCGCCTAGAAGAGACGACTTTCTTGCCTATAAGGATCTTTTGTATTACTTTGCTGGTACTATTAAGTTAGGTCTACCTTTTAGAAGCGACCCCTCTTATTCTTTAGAAGGATTTATTGATTCTTTATACAGTGACGCCGAAGATAGTAAGTTAACTAAAGCTTTTATATGGTTCTTTACTAGTACACCGATCTTCTGGTTATCTCGAAGATAGGATATTGTTTTATCTTCTTTAATAATAGCCGAATATTACGCGATGAGCACTACTTTAAAAGAAGGCCTTTACCTCGTACGAATTACCGCCGATATATAACTGATTTAACCTCTTAACTAAGATAAGGATTTTCAGAATAATAATCCTTTACGCCTATACTACGACTTAGTTAATGTAATTACTGCTGTTACTTAAGGTAAATTAGCTACTAAACATTTATAGATTAGCACCCGGTACTATCTTACTCGCGACTATATAAAGAAAAGACTAGTCACTCTGGTTAACATTCTAAGTAAAGATAACCTTGCCGATATTCTTACTAAAGCGAAGCTAAAAGGCGTTTTTTAAGAGGACCGAGAAAGACTATTAAGGATAAGAAATCCTCTGCTATGATTTTCCTATTCTAAATTGATGTTGCTTCTAAAGTTGATGTATTTTTCTTCTTCTTCTCGCCGCCTGGCCTAAGGGGGGGGTGATGAAGATTATTGCGATCGAGGTCTTTGTCCTTTTGCAGATTTGAGGCAGATGCCTTTCTCCTTCTCCTTATAGGTCTCCGACCGGTGCTTTCCTATTAATAGATTGTCTCTGCCTCTATATGAGGCTCTTCTTTGCTAGATTGCTTCTTCTTCCTTAGAGATCTTCAGAGATTCAGAGATTGTTGCCCTGACTAATTGACTGCTTCTTCCAAAGTGTTCCTGTGCGTAGCTGCTGGCCGACCTGGCCCCTAAACGTCCCTAGACGTTCTCAGAAGTTTATACCTATTTACCTATTATTATAAAAAGAGTTAGTGATACTATAGGAGTATATTAAGGAAAACCTTAAGAAAGGATATATTAGAAAATTAATATTACTAATAGGATATCCGATCCTATTTATACCTAAGAAGGGAGAAGAACTTCGAATATATATAGACTATCGATAGCTTAACGGTATTACTGTTAAGGATCGATATCTATTACTATTAATTAACGAAATTTAAGATATTATTTAAGGAGCGAAGTTCTTTACTAAATACGATATTACTAACGTATATAACTAACTCCGGATTAAGGAAGGAGATAAATAGAAAATAGTATTCCGAACTAAGTATAGATACTTCGAATATTTAGTTATACTATTCGGACTTACTAATATACCGGTATTATTTTAATAATTTATCTTTACTATTTTAGAAGAATACCTCGATATCTTCGTTATTATATACCTTAACGATATACTTATATTCTCTAAAACTAAAGCTAAATATATTAAGTATAATAAGAAGGTATTATAGAAGCTAAGAGAAGCTAAGATTATACTAAAGCTTAAGAAGTATAAGTTCTATATTTAAGAAATAAGCTTCCTCGGATATACTATTAGCCCGGATAGGTTAGGAATAGAAGACGATAAGGTTAAGGCTATCCTTAACTAGCTAACGCTAACCTATATTAAGGATATTTAGAGTTATCTTAGACTAGCTAACTACTATCGTAAACTTATACTATAGTTCTTAAAGTATATATTAGGACTTTATTAATTTACTAAGAAAGGAGTACCGTTTAAATAGGGTAATAAAGCGGAAAAAGCGTTCTAAGGACTTAAGGACCTATATCGATAATAGTTAGGGAAAGTAATTATCGTAATCTTTAACTACGATATACCTATTATTATAGAAACCGACGTATCGGATTTTACGCTCGGAGTATAACTTATATAATTAGGAGAAGATAGTAAGCTTAGACCTATCGCTTTCTAGTCTCGGAAAATAATCCTAGTAGAGCTTAACTATAACGTTTATAATAAGGAACTACTAGCTATAGTATTAATATTCTAAGTCTAGTAGGCTTACCTAGAAGGAGCAAAATATACTATAATCGTTAGGATAGATTACTATAACCTTACCTATTTTACTATAATAAAGAAACTTACTCGACGATAAGCTAGATAGATAGAGATACTAGCCTAATACGACTTTAAGATTATCTACTATAAAGGGATAGAGAATATAGTTATAGACGTACTTAGTAGATAACTAGATTACGAAATTAGAACTAAGGAAGTAGTACCTACTATCCTTAAAATAAATAACGATAGAGATATCGTCTATAATTACTAGATCCTTATAGTAACTAGCGAACTATAGGATAATAGATAGCTTAAACGAATTAAGGAAGCTATAATAAGCGACGAAGTAATCTAACGGATCCTATAAAGTAGATTATAAGAGGGATATATAACCTAGAACGATACTAGCTTAGTCCTAGTCTATAGATTAGTATATATTCCTAAGTCTTTAAAACGAAATTATTAAAGTATATCACGACGAACCGGTATAAGGATACTTTAGGATCGAAAAGATAATAGAAAAAATATCACGGAACTACTATATCCTAAGTATATATAGAAAAGTCAAAAACTATATCCGATAATATAATTTATATTAACGAAATAAGCTAGTATAACACGCACTATATAGAGAAATAAGGATATTAGAAACGCTAACGCGACTATAGGAATAGATTATAATAGACTTTATTACTAAATTACCTATCTTAGAGGGTAACGATATAATTATAGTAATCGTAAACCGACTTACTAAATACGCGTATATAATCCCGACGATAAAGAAGATCGATACTAGGACTATAATAAATCTACTTCTTAGATATATATTCGCTAACTACAGAACACCGAGTAAGATTACCTTAGATAAGGATAAGCTATTTATATCTAATATATAGCGGTTATTTACGGATCTAATAGGTATTAAGTATAGACTCTCTACGGCCTACTACTTATAAACTAACGAATAAACAGAATAGGTTAACTAGACTCTTAAATAATACCTACGATACTATATAAACTTCTAGTAAGACGATTAGACAGGATTATTACTAATTATATAGTTTATATATAATAACGTAATATATATAATAACTAAGGAAACGCTATTCTTCGTGAATTATAGGCTAAATCCTATAATCGTTAGAGAACCGATCGGCGAATACTTAGTAGTAGAGTTATCTAGACTACTAGCTAACGGACTAAAATAGCTATATCTTTAACTATTAAGAGATATCGAGTTTCTAAATATATATATAAAGTTCTACTACGACTAATCGCGCTAGGAGACACCGGACTTTAAAAGGGGGGAGAAAGTTTATCTTTTATAACGTAATATTCGTACTAGATAACCTAGCGTAAAACTTAACTATCTTAAACTTAGACTATTCAAAATCGATAAAAAATTAGGACTAGTTAATTATCGCTTAAAACTACTAGATAGTATATAACGTATCTATATAATATTCTATATCTTATTATTAGAAAAAGTACCCTAAAACGCCAAAATCGCTACTAATATCAAAATTAAAGAAGAAATAGAAAATAAATATAAGGTTAAGGAAATCCTAGTAACGGAAAGGATTAGCGGATAACCTTACTACCTTATAAAATAGAAAGGATATAATACCTTAGAAAATATATAAGAACTTATCGGGAACCTAATAGGCTACTACTAGCTAGTTTAATAGTTCTACTAGTAGAAGAGTTAGGGGCCTTACCTAGTAAGGTAGCGTCTAGATCGACCTAGGAGAATAATAGATTATTTAATAACTAAGTTAGAGTAGGATCCTCTAACGTTACTATAAAGAAATAACTATTAATCGGAATAGTAGATCGAGGAACCCTAGTAGTAGCCTAGGTACTCTCTATCTTACGCTCCTTTTACTTAGACTCAATACGCTCTTTTTTAAGATACTCGCGCTCTTTAACCTCGCGATATTTAAGCTCTTCTAACTTAGTAACTTCCTTAAAGTCCTAAGTAATAAAATCACTAGTACGCTTTTATAATAAGCGCTTTTACTTCCGAAGATAGGCTAGCTTAGCTAATATTATTTATTACTAAAGAAGGATAGCCTCTTCCTCCTTCTCTAAGGAATTTTAAGATTTTACTAACCGCCTCTATTTAGTATTAATAAAAGTAGGATTTAATATTATATACTTTACTCCTCTACTATCACAGATATAATTACTATAGTAGTCGGAGTAGTTAATATAGATATATACTCTTTTTAGATAAACGTAATATTTATAGGGAATAGCGGATCGAAAACCTTTATCCTCGATCCGATAAGTTAAGGCGTTCTTACGGATAGAAGCCTTAGAAGATATAGTTAGTATAGTAGGATAATATTATAAAGAAAAATAAGAAAATAGAAATATACGTATAAGTAAACTAGGGGCTACGCTACTTATAGCCGCTAAGGACACTAGCTTAAGAAGAGGGGGGATAATATTATAAGGTAGACTATTAGAAACCTATAGGAGATAACGATAGCTAACTAAACCCGGAAGAAAGATAATATCTATAGGAGTTACGTATAACTAATAAGGAGTATTATATATATACTTCCTAGGAGTAAGATTATATAGAAAAGATACTCCTAGGAGTAAAGTAGGTCCGTATAAAAGGGTATTTTATATACCTATAATTAGTAATCGATTAGGGTAATTAAGGATACTATATCCTTAAGGCGGATAATATCCTATATATATAGCTATATATATCTTAGATATTACCTAGTATAATAAACTACCTAATTAGGTAATTATATAACTAGATCCTATTACTAATAGGATTACTAGCGTAGGAACTTATTAGCGATAAGTCCTAGCGTATTAGCGATAAGTCTCGACTTATTACCGATAGGAAGGACTAGATATATAAGGACACTTATTTAGCTATTATATATTTAGTTCTTCGCGATCAATTATATATTATTACTTAGTTACTACCTTTAGACTTTGCACTCTACGGTTCACCTTTAAGATAACCCAACCTATAAGTAGGAGAGCTCACTTCGTGGCAACACTTAGTGACTGACTTACTTAGCGCGCACTCTAGCACATCCTGCAAGATACTCAAAAGGACCCGAGCCCGTGTAAGGCTTAGCACAGCAACGGTACGGTTGCGAGATACTCTTAGGATTCGAAGTAGAACTAGGCAAGTATAACCCATTCGAGCTCTACTCACAGTGACGCAGAGGCCGTGCGTAACACTAAGCTTATATAAGGCTTAGTATAGTAACGGTATAGTTACGAGATACTCTTAGGGTCGAAGTCTATACCGATAGGGCTAGAATTAGCCGTCTTAGTATATATCGTTATTATACCTTATAATAATAACGACTAAGGTAACTATTACCCCTTTCGGTATAAACTTATAGTAATATAGAGGCCGTACGTAATACCTAATAACCCTATTTATTACCCTTTACTAAATAGGAGATAGTAATAATAAGAGAGAGAGAAGAGATAATAGTAAGGATAATATAGAAGATAGTAGACTAAGTTAGATAAAGCTAAATAGGGATATATAATCTAATATAATATTCGATAAGAGTATATTTTAAGTACTCTAGAAAGATATAATTAATACCTAAAGATTAGCTATAGATAGTAGGCTAGGCCTAAGAAGACTTAGATTAATATATTAATCTAAATAGGAGTTAATTTATATATATTAGGAGAGAGTTAATATACTATAAAAGATAATCTTACTATAATATAAGGCTAGTTATTTATCTTATAATATATATAATAAGGGATAATAGGGTTAATATCTATTATAGGAGTCTAGTAGATATAACTAGGATTTATATATAATTAATTAATATATCGCTAATACTAATAATAGTAAGATTACTAGAGATAATATATACTAGTATAATAAAATTATTTATATCTATATAATAAGACTATAGAGAGAAAGTATCTAGAGATAGAAGAGATATAAATATAGCTATCTTATCTAGAGAATTACAAGATAAGCCCAAATAAAGATATAAGAGTCTTTAGAGAATAATAAGACTAATCTTAATAAGGATATAACTCTATTACTCTTATAGAAAAGCGCTAAGATAGTAAGAAGATATCTCTTATAATACTATTTATTATTATATAGTTATATCCCTTTATTTCTATAGAGATAATATTAACTATATAAGGATAGATATAATACTATAAAATAATACTCTTTATCTATAATATTAGCTAAGATAATACCCTTTAACTAATATAAGATAGTTAGAACGCTATAAGAGTATACTCTTTATTTATAGAAAGTTAGTTAAGATACTATATAATAATAATATCTTATTATAGAATACTCTAACTCTATTCCTTTATTATCTAAGTCCTAGACTTAGAGATTATAAAGAGCCTATAAAGGTATAGGCCTTTAAGGAGGAAGAAAATATTATAACTATTATCTACTAATATACTAAGATATAATATAGGAGGATTCTATAAGATCTATAGGAGAACTCCTAGAGATCCTATAACCTACCTAGAGTTACCTAACCTATAGTAGGACTTAGATAAATCCCTTTAGGATAGACTTAGAAGCTCTTTAGTGATTAGTCTAAATATAATAGTACTCTATAGGATTCCTTTACTAGTTCTTATACCCTACTAGACCTAACTAGGTCCTAATATATATAGATAGGGCTCTAAGAGATAATACTTAAAGTTATCTTAATACTAGTTAAATTAGCTAGTACTAATTTAATTATTACAATATCTATAAAGAAGTAATAGATATTTTATGGCGCGCTTACTATAATAGTTAGTCTTATAGATATTATAGTAAAGATAGGAATAAAAGAAAGAGTAGGATAAGAGAAAGAAAGAAAAATAGATTTAGTATAGATAGATATAGTCTATATATATAGAACTAGATAAAATAAAATTCTCTCTAAGTAGTATCTAAGAGCTAAGAATAAATAGTTAAAGAACCTTATAGTATATAATTAAGATCTAAAGGTAAAATAGGATATACCCTTTTAAGCTATAGGAAGTAGTTAGTATAAATATAGGAGTAGATAGATCGCTAAGACCTATATATAACTATATAATTAGTAGGACTTAGAGAGTTCTATATAGCTAAAGTTATATTAAGGAGAAGGCTGGTAATAGCTAGATACTTTAGGTAGAAAAAGCTCTTGGGATTATATCCTTCCCTACTTAACTAAAACTCGACCTCGAGTTTCTAAAGGGTTACTAAGTATACTAAATACTTTAAGATATTATATATATAAACGAAAGTAGTAGAGGTTAGTAAGTATATAATAGAATCTAAAGGGATCCTAAATAATAGTAAATAAAGAAACTATATAGCTATTAATCCTATAAATACTAAGAGGCTATAGTTAGGTTTAAATAAAGAAATATCCTAATATATATACTACTATTTCCTTTACGTTCGTTTCTCTTTTCTATTTTCCTAAATATCTTTATATTTATAAGAGAATCTTATTCTTTAAGAAAGCTCTATCTATCTCTATCTATATAATAATAATATAGATAAGTATCTTTCTTCCTAAATAGATATATATATATATATATATTAATATAGACTTAGTTTCTTCTTACTTTAGTATTACTTTTTCTAAGGACTTCTATTCTAAGTATATATTAAGTACTTCTAACTAGGATATTACTAAGATCTTAGTTAATTAGCTAGAAGAGGAATTTCTCTTTATTAGTTATAGTATAGATAATCCTAGTCTAGAGCTGAAGGCTATAGCTAAAGACTCTTATACTATAGCTTTTAATCTTATTACTAAGTAGATTATATATAATAATAAAGATAAGTATATAAGTCTAATAAGATATAACTTAGAATAATTATTTAGTAGTAAGATATATAGATCTAGATATATATAGTAATCCTATACTAAGTATTTTCTAGGGTATAAATATAGCCTTTCTAAAGTTAGTTCTTAAGGACTATTTATTAGCCTATAATATTAACTAATATAATAAATATAAGCCTTATATAGTATAGTCCTATAAATATATCTATATTATATAATAAGCTAGTAAATAGGTATCTCTAGATAAGAAATATAAGATCTATAATAATAGTAGTAGACCTTTTATATCCTATTATATATTAATATATAAAGACTAAATCTAGTTTAATAGTACTTATAGGAACTATAGATCTAATATAAATAGTATAAAGTATTTACTCTATCTTATTAATAAGAAGTTAGTTAGTTAGGTTAAGGATTATCTTAAGAAGATAAATCCTATATACTAGTTAATATAAGAAGATATATCTATAAGGTTCCTTACTCTAAATAATTCTTATTATAACTAAAGTTAATTAATTCTCTATAGCTAAAAGATAATACTATAATATTTATATCTTAATAGATCTAGTTATTAGTAGATAAGGATAAGAGGGAGAAACTAGAGATAGAAAAGGTAATAGAGAAGCTAAAGGAGAAGCTAAAAAAGAAGGAAAAGAAAAAAAGAAGGATATTAAAATTATTTAGATAGGACTAATTAAGAAAAAAAGAAAAGGCTCTAGCTAAGAATAAAGGAAAAAATAAGTAAAGAAGTACTTTAAGAATAAATAACTAACTAATCTACTAAATAATCTAGCTATAAGTAATAAGAAGGACTTTATCTATATAATAGTAGTATATAATACTATTCCTAAGATAATTAAGGCCTTAGAGAAGATATATAATACTCTCTAAGAGTAATTAATTATAAATAGTTAACTCTCTAAGAATAAAAGAGAGAAGAAGAATAATAATAATAATAATAATAAGGATTTTGATCCTTTTAAGGCCTTTATTAAGAAGTAAAAGTAGATATAAGAGACTATAGTTAGTATATAGAAGTAAATTAATAATTTTTTTAACAAAATAAAAAAAATAAAGAGATAGCTATATTAGGCTTTATTATAAGGATAATAATAGCGAATAGTCTATTAATATAAAGGACTATATATTAGGATAGAGGCCTATTAACTAGATAAAGAAGAAGGAAGTCGGAAAGGAAAGAGTAGTTTAAATTTAAAGACTAAATTTTAGAGATTACTAAGTTTATATATCTCTAAGGAAAACTAAATATAGGGTTTACTCCTACTTTAGAACTAAATCGGTCTAGTATAATTCTATTATATAATTAAGGTATATAAACTCTATAATCCTAAGCTATTATAATTAATCCTTAAGATAGGATTAGAACATTAATATTTTCTTATAGAATTATCTAAGATATATACTATAATAATTAGCTCTCTTCTCTATACTAACTATCTTAGTTGGTAGATAACTTATATAAAATATACTCTATACTACTATATTCCCTATTACTATATATTTAGTATAGATAATCTATAAGATAATATATAGATATATATAATATAGTATTAAAGGGCTATAATATTAAAAGAGTAAAGAGAGAATAAAAGAGAGATCTATAGAAATTATTAGAAAAAAAAGAGAGATAATAGAGAGATTAATAATAATAAGTCAGATTTGGTATTATAAAATAAGTTAATCCTAATTAGTAGATTATAAATAATAAAAGAGTAAAAAGAATATAAAATAAGAGTAAGCTAAAGTTATTATTATTAAAGTAATTTAATTATAGTTTAGTTATAGTATTAGGATTTAATATACTATAATAAAGATAAAGAAGATTTTTTTATATAATCTAGATAATAACTTTATATAGCTTTATAAAGTTAATTAGTTAGAATAAAGAAAAGATAGTAATATAATAAGAGACTCTAAAAATAATAATATAATAGTATTATTTTAATTATAAGATAAAGAGGATAAGTATAGCGTTATTTCTTATTTAGAGAAATATTAATTATTTTCTTTCTAAATTAAAATATCTTCTCTTTTATAAAATAATTATTATTAGATCTTTATTAATAATATTAGTCTTATATCTTTAGCTTTAGTCTTTATAATTTATTTACTAGACTTTCTTTAGTACTTAAAATACTTTAGTATAATAAAGAAAAACTATAACTATCTTATTATAGTAAAGCTATTCTAGATTAACTATAAATTTAATTATCTTAGCTTAGTATTATATATTAGATATAATATAAAATATAATCTTTATAAATTAGTAAATTATAGAGAGAGAGTTAAGAACTTTTTATTAATAAATTAAATAGATTTTTACTAATATAGTCTAAGATATTAAGATCTATTAAACTCTTTAGGATATATATTAAGAGATTTTTATAAGAACTCTTAAGCTAATAATAATACTAAGATTATTATATATTTCTATTTAGCTTATTAGTATTTATCTTAAGATCTTCTAGATAAATAAGGACTTAATAATAACTTTTATAAGAATATTTACTATTTATAAAAAGAAGAACTTCTTTAAGAGTCCTAAATATATATAAAAGATTTATTTTATTAATATTCTAGGAAAGAATTATACTAACTTTATTATAAGAATATTACTAGATTTATTTAGTAAAAATTATAGTTTATTAATAAATTTATATTACTTATCTTATCTTATTAATATCTTATAAAGATATAACAATAAATCTAAAGAAAAGAAATACTAACTTTATCTTTCTTTAGATAGAACTAATTAATTTTACTAAATATATCTAAGATATAATATTAATAAATAATATATTAATTATAGAGATAATAACTATATATAATATAATTATAAACCTAATTAAAGAATTCTAAAGATTAAGATAGAGAGATTTTATTAGATTTATAGTCTAGATTAATAAAGGATCTTATTTTTTACTTTTTCTTTATTCTTACTTTTTTAATATTTTAAAATTAACTTTTTTATATTCTTTATATTATAATTAAATACTTATTTATTATATTTTAAAAGCTAGTTGTTCTATTTAATAAAGAAGTAGATTTAGCTATTAAATTTAGCTTCTTTTTTAATCTTCTTAATTTTATATTCCTAGATATCTTTATTAAGATTTAGTATTAAAATTAATTTAGTATTACTTTACTTCGAGATATTATATTATTTTTCTAAAAGAGATATATAAAATATATTATAAAGTTAAGAATTTTTTTAGAGAGAGCTAGATAGTAGATTTATTTATTAACTAATTAAAGGACTTTAAAAAGACTAATTTACTTTAGGAAGAGTTTTTATAATTTTTTAATATAAAGATTATAAGTTAAGAGCGTAATAAGATTATTTTAGTTAAAAAATATAGATATTCTCTTAGTATTATAATACTTTATTATTATTTTATTAATATTCTATTAATAATTTATAAGTCTTTCTTAGAGCTCTATAAGTTTTTTAAATCTTATATTAATTACTAGTAATCTCTTTTCTTCTTTAATAGTCTTATTATATAAGTAAAAGGATAGATTATATCTAAATAGTATTTCTTAGAAGCTATAGTTAATTATAATATTCTTATATATATTATAGTAAAATTTAGCTAATTAAAGTAACTTTAGCTAATTTATTTACTTTTTATCTATAAAGTAATATAAATAATACTTAAATATCTAATTTATCTACTATATTTATTTATTATTTTAAGAGTAAAATATAATTAAAACCCTTAGCTTTATATTAGCTAATTTAAATAGAGTAGTCTAGAATTTACTTATAAATATAGATCTATAATTAGAGATAATTCTTTCTTATAGTTTATAAAGTAATTTAATTTTATTATAGTAAAGTTTAGTAAGCTTTATTATATCTAATATTATATAAATAGGAAAAAATCTTAAAAATTTTATAAAATAATCTATAATTATAAAAATTATATTAATCTTAAATCTCTTATAAATTATAGAAGATAGTTTTATAATAAAATCTATTAAGACTTATATTAATAGTTAGATAGAGATTAGAAGAGAGATTAATGTATTATACTTTCTATAATATAGTATTATTACTCTTTAATAGATTAGATATTATTTTATATATACTTAATATATTTATAAATATTTTACTAATAATATTTTTAGCTTAGTATCTTAATAGTTTAGCTTTATCTAAAATATCTATTTATAATAAGATTATTATAGTATAGCTTTATAAGCTTATACTTTAGTTTCTTACTAAAGAGAATATATAGTTACTCTTTAGAATATATTATATTATTAAGATTTACTAATTAGTTATTTATTCTTAGAATATTTTACTTAATAAAGAATTAAATCTTATCTATCGTAGGATTATCTTTTTACATTTTCTTGATAAGATTTTATGAATCAATTAATATATTTACTATATAGATACTCTTATCTTAATATATATTAATTACTTCTTATAATAGAAAAGATAGAAGTAATTTAATTCTTATCTTTAGATATTTAATAATCTATTTAGAGATTTATTTCTCTCTAGATTAGATATAAGTCCTTCTTTAGATATAAGTTAGTTAGAATTAACTAAACTATTATTTAGCTTTATTCTAGTACCTTTTTAGTAACTATTTAGGCTTATAATAAATTTAATAAAGTAATATTTAAGATATCTCTTAAGACTAACTCTATTATCCTTAAAGAGCTATCTATAGGATTTTTTTTTCTATATAATATATAATTATAAAGTTAAATATTAATAAGGTTATATATTAATATACTTAATAATGATAAAGTCTTAGATTCTATATAAATATTTTAAGATTATTATAGTCTAAGAAGATCTTAATTTAATAATAAGAGCCTTTAAGATAATAATACTATATTTTAAAACTATAAATAATAGTAAAAAGTTCCTAGTTACTAGTCTAATAATATAATTTAGTAATAAAAAACTTCTAAGACTAGAATATAATAAGATATTAAATATCTTAGTTATTAGGCTAAGATAAGATCTCTACTATATCTTACTAAAAAGTATTAGTTTCTAAGTAGATTAGATAATTAGAATTAGAATAATAAAGAATTAGCGCTATTTAGAAGATAAAAAGGAGTTATTTAAAGATTTAACTATTTTATTATTAAGATAAATAGTTCTTAGCTTCTTACTATCTATTATCTTTTTTGTAAGATTAAGAAGAGAGTATATAATACTAGAATAATTATAGATAAATTAAAAATAAAAATTATAAAATCTAAGAAAGATCTAGATCTTATAAATGAAAATAGGAAATACCTATTTTTAAATTAATTCTATATAGATAAGGTTTATTAAAATATTAATATTATTAACTATATAGCTAAGGAACTTAATATACTCTTAATAAAATATATACTTAAAGGATTTAATATAAAGTTTATATTAAGAAAGATATTTAGGATAAATTAGATATATTCTATATAGGAATTATAATTAAAGAAGAAAATAAGGATATTATTAAGATAGATTATATAGAAAATATTAAGATATCTATATAGTATAAGATAAATATAATTTTAAAAAAATATAAAAGTATTTATAAGACTAAAAGATATAATAGTATATTTAAAGTAACTATAATAAATATAAAATATAGACTTCTACTTATTACTCTCTTTAATATAGATTTAATAATAAATATCTTTCATATTAATTTTATTAAAATATTTAGTATAAACTAATTAATTAAGGATTTCTAAAATAAGAGAAAGAGAATATTAATTCTTAACTAAAATATAGTTAAGTCTTTAGTAATTTATATAAAAGCAGAGATCTTTATCCTTCTTTAATATAAAAAGAATTAGAGTATTAATAAAGCTTTTAAAGAGATAGATATATCTAGCTTTAAGATTAATCTAAATATAATTCTAGAGCTCTTTAAGCTTAATATAAAAGAGAGAATAGATAGGACTATAAGATAGTATTATATTTAGTAAAAAATTAATAATATAATTAATTTCTTTTTAGCTAAATATTATGTTAACTACTTTAGTAAAATAAAGATTAATAAATTAATAAGATATAAAGAGTTTAAGATTTTTATAGTTAGTACGAAAATATTATTAATATACTTCTATATTAATAATAATTCCTTTAATATTTAATATAATTAGACTAAATGATGGAGATTCCCTCTATCGGCTGTTGCCGTGTCAGGATCTTCCCTTGTGGGATTTGCCTTTTGTGGCCTTTTTAGGGCTTCTTGATGTTGTTCTTTCTCTTTCCTCTGCCATCTCGCTCAATAGCTTCGCTCAATGTCAGAGATCTTGCCTGTCTTCCTTGCGTAGATCGCTTCTTGTCAGGTTATGCGCCCGATCGCTGATTTTGACATTTGATTCAACATTGCCTTATTAGCTAAACTATTGATTCCAAAACCCTTAACTTGCCTTACACTAGTGTGTGGTGCTGGCTAAACTATTTGATTTCCTTACCTAGATCTAGGTATTAGATAAACCCTTTTGACTTTAACCTTCTCCGATGTTGACCAAAATGATATCTATTTAAGATTCAACCTTTATAAGGCTCCGAGCAGTACGGCAGGATTATTATAATTTTGTTACCGATACTACTACTATAGGCCCTATCATATAAATCACTAATACCCCTAAAGAATTTACCCTTAACCCTTTAGATCCCCTAGTAAATACCTAGGATTTTGATATTTAGCTTAATAATACTACCTAAATCCTTCGTTAACTAAATTTACACCGCTTCCTTAATAGAGATATTAAGCGGCCTAATAAAATATCTCCTTAAGCGGCTAGATAGGTTAAAACTTTAAAGAAGATCTAGACCTAGCTATTTTAGTTAATTCCTAAAGCTATTAATAGATTAATTTAAACTACCTATTACTATTATAACTTTACTAATAAATACGTTATCTTACTAAAAAAGGTCCTTAACTTTATAGGATATAATACTACTTATAGAGATATCGTTATATTTTAGAATCTTCGTCGTTCGAAGTTCTCTTTACTAATTAAATTCGTTACTACCTTTAGAGAGGCTTATACTAAGATAGAAGAGCGTATAATAATATCCCCTACGATTATTACTTAAATTATACTTCACGAGATTAAATCCGATAACCCTATAATAATAGCTATAAGATATACCGCCTACGAGAAGAAATTCGCTAAGATAGATAATTTTAAAGCTAAGGATTTATTTAGTTTATTTAATAAGGTTCTTAATAAGCTTTATAAGCTTATACCGATATTAGCTATAGTCTCGGTTACTAATAATAGTAATAAGACTAGGAATTAAGGTCGAACTAATAATAATAGTAAATACTAGCCTCTAAAGAATTCTCCTCTATTTATAAAAGAGTCTAATAACTTTACTACTATTAAGAAGTAGATAGAGGACTAGATTAACGGTAATAACTAGATAATACCTAATAGTAATTACGCCTTTTATACGAGATCTAGTCACGTAGTTAAAAACTACCTATACCTAGTTATCGAGTACCGACCGGCGAATTAGAAGCCTATAAAAGGTATTTAGGTAAATTTCCTATAGAGGAATAAGGATAATCTAATAGCTATACGTTATAACGATTATAAAGAGAGATTCGAGAATAGGATTCGTAAGGATAGTAGTTTAAACCCGCCGTTCTTAAATTTAAATCTACCTAGCTAGCTAGGTATACTATTAACATTAACTCTAATATCTTAAACACTATTAATATTAACTACTTAACCTATTATTATAATAAAACCGCTAACTCTATAAATAGCTTAAACTAGTTTAATTCTTTAATAAGTTTAACAAAAATAAGGAACTTCTGCTATTACGATTAGTAATAACGACGATTTAGAATATTACTATAGTACGTTAGCTATTTATAATAATAACGAAGATATATCTGATATTAATAAGTTATTAATTAATATAATAATCGATATTAATAACTAGTTTAACTCTAGATATAAACTATTAGGCCCTAAATATAACTTCGATAAAGGAAGACCGAGTCCTACGATTATCTATACTACTAGAGTTAACTAAAATATACTAATTCCTTTTTTAATAGTAATAGTTACTTATAGCCGAGGTAAATAGATCGTGGATTTAGGTACTTTAAGAACGATTTATATTAATAGTAATAGTTTAATTAATTTTTAAGCCTACTAAGGTAATAAAGGCTATAGATATTAGACCTTAGAAGGCCGATCTCTTAAATCCTTAGGTAAGGTAATTATAAGAATTAATTTAGTTTTTCCTAACTATATTATTATTAACCTAGATATTAAATACGAATACGTTCTAGAAGGTCTATTTAATTTATTATTAACTATAAGGATATTCTACGATTATAATATAGGTTAGAAAGATTAGAAGAATATCTTTATAGATCTAGGTAATAAATCAAAGATTTTAGCTTACGCCTATAGGAAAAGGGGTATACTATTTTTATATACTTCGTTAATTCGACCTTTATTAGCTACTAAAAAGAAGGCCCCTCCGCTTATTACTTAGGTATTTACTTTTATAATAATAATACCTAAATTATCGTATTTTAGATTAGGTTATATTAGTTAACCGACTACTAGGATTAATTACTATCGAATTAGTAATAATATTTATAAAGATAATATATTTAACTATAAACTATATCGTCGAGTAAAGGCTAAAAAGATCGTCTCTTATATTCCGTAGCTAAGAGCTACGATACTATAGTAATTCATTTATATTAATCTATAACTATATATTCCTATAGGTATTAGTAGTACAAACTATATAGTAATTACTACTAATAATAATACCCGATTTAGATAGACGTAACCGATTAAAAAGAAATCTAATACCTTAGATATACTTATTAAATTAGCTATAAGAAATTATAATATTACCGGAAGATAGCTATATAAGATTCGAATAGATAGAGATATAGGTCTTTTAAAATTTATTAAGTAGATTAAAGAAAAAGGATCGATTGTTGCTCTTATTATACCTTATACTTATAAGTAAAATAGTGTTACTAAAGTCTCTAGCTATATTATTATATAGGGTACTAGAGCTTTAATAATTACTACTCTAAATACTCTAGCTTATCTTTAGCTAGAAGCTACTATTACTATAACTTACGTTTTAAATTAAATCTACTATCTAGGCTAGGATAAATCGCCTCTAGAAAAATAGAATAACGGTTTAGGCCTTAGAAGAAGTAAGCCTATCGATCTAGGATTCTTACGCGTTTAGTATTTAAAAGCTTATATCTATATTCTAAAGGAAAAGCGTATCTAGGGCCGAAAGATATCCCTAAGGGCGTAGATTAATTATTTAGTTAGTTATAAAGGAGAAAATAGCTACTAGTACCGGATCTACGACCCTACTAAAAGATAGATTATTATTCGATATAATATTACCTTTTAGGAAGAACTATTAATACTTCGAAGATTAAAAGATTAAGAAGAATTACCTCTAATTATTAATAATAAAATCTAAGAGATTACTAATAAAGAACCTATAAAGGAATCTCGCTAGTAATAGTAATTAGTAATTATTAGTAAGAAAGATTTAACCGTAAATCCTCTAAATTCTTAAATTCCTTAAACTTAGTCCCGACCGTAATAACTAATTTAATAAGAACGTTAAATTTAATAACTATAATAACGTCCTAAAAATCAGCCGACTATTTTATATAAAAGAGGACCTAAAACTTAACTAGATCTAATTATCTCGGATCCTAGAAGTATTATAGTAGGCTAGGAGCGATTTAATATTATAAATTAAATAGATTATATACTTATAGAAAGACGCTAAAATCCTTAAATAGATCCGTTCCCGCAATAAGTTAACTCTAACGAATTTTCTTTTAAGCTATAATAACGTTAATTAATATAGCCTACTCCTCTAAAAATTCTATTAGCACTAATTCTATATCCTAAACCTTTAAAGCCTTATAGAATTCGAGGATTACTACTAAATATACCGGTAAAGCGCTTATTTAGTAAATCTTATAATCCTAACTAACCGATTCTTAGTATTAAGAAACTAAGTATATTTAAAAATCCTTCTTTTATACTTACTCCTTTAGATTCGGCACTACTACTAGATATTTTAGTTTATAAGACTCCTTAATCTTAGGTTATTCGCTAAGAATTAGAACCTCCTTAGATACCGTAACGCGAGATTCGTAAGATATCTTTAGTAGACCTAATTATAATAATTCCGCTATAACTAAATTTACGAAGGAATAGATCTAAATTAACAGAACTAATATACCGGAGCTCTTGTTAGCTAGAACTAAGAAGATTACTAGAAGGTATAGTTAGATATACTAATAAAGGAAAAATAAGAGTACTAGAAGATAATAGAATCCGTAAAAGTTTATTCTTTACTACTTCTATTAAAGATAACTATCTAGGTCCTAGTATATATTATACTACTACTAAAAAGATATAGTTAGTAATAGTTAAAATTCCTTCTATATATCTTAAAGCTATAAAAACTAATTTTATAGATTAATAGCTTAAGGCAGAAAAGGTCTAATTAACTAAGATTACCGTATTAAATACTATAAATCTTATTCTACTACTACCGAAGGGTACTAAAATCTTACCGGGTAAATAGGTCTATAACTTAAAGTAAGATAGCGAAGGTTATATCCTAGAGTTCCGAGTAAGATAGGTAGTTTATAGAAACCGTTAAACCCTAGATATTAATTTCTAACCTAATAAGCGCTACGCCCCTATTACTTTTAATATAGTAGCAAAATTAGTTATATTACTTACTATACTACGCCGTTAGAAAAGAGAGTAATAGGATATTATAGGTACTTATTTAAATACTATAATTAATAATCGTGTTATTTTTATAAAGTAACTAATAGGGCATAAATTCTTTAGCCTATATAGAGAAGAATTTATCTACGTCTTAAATTAGGCGCTTTATAGCCTTCGTTAAGCTAGCTACTTATAGTATAAAGTCTTTTCTAATAACTTAAAAGATCTTAGTTTAAAGCCCTTACTAGTCGAACTATACGTCTACACTAATAATATATTTACTATTTTTATTATTATCTACGTAGATAATGTCTTTTCTATAGGTATTAATAGTAAAGTTTAACGGGTTCGCGAGGGTATATTAGCTAAGAGAAAGCTTAAGATACTTCCTTTTAAAAGATTTCTTAGATATAATATATTTAAAGAGCTAGATAGTTTAATTCTTATAAATTAATAGGCCTATTTAATAGATTTAGTATATAATTATAGATTTAAAAATACTATACCTTCCCCGATCCTAATAAGTCCTTCTTAGAAGACTCCTTAACCTAATAAACTAAAAAGCGATACTAAAAAGGGTCCTTATTCGAAGATAATAGGTAAGATTAGTTAGTTATCTATTAAAATACGCCCTAATATTACCGCTACTATATTAAAGTTATAACGACGAGGATCTTCCCTAAGAAAAGAAGACTTCCTAGTATATAGAGACTTAATTTAATATTTTGCTAGTACTTTAGACCTTAGGATACCTTTTAGATACGATCCTTCGCGTAGTCTTAAAGGTTTTGTGGATTCTTCTTACGGAGATACTAAAGATAGTAAGTCTATAGAAGCCTACGTTTAGTTCTTTACTAGCGCGCCTATTTTATAGGCATTAAAGCGTTAAGGAATTATTACTATATCTTCTACGATAGCTAAATATTATACTATAAGTTCTATAGTTAAGGAAGGCCTTTTCTTAGCCTAGTTAGCTAGTGAGATATAATTAATTCCTAAACTTAACTAAGATAAGAACTTTAATAAGAATATTCCTATTTCACTTTATTATAACTCTGATCACGCTATTACCGCCGTTATAAATCCTAAATTAAGCCCTAAATTAATATAGATTAGCACTAGATACCACTTAGTTCGAGATATAGTCAAAAAGAACCTTATCGCCCTAGTTAACATTCCTAGTAAAGATAATACTGCAGATATCTTGACTAAAACAAAGCTAAATAGCGTTTTTCAGGAAGACCGCGAAAGATTGTTGAAGATGCGCTCACCGAATTGTTGATTTACTACTTTATTTAATGCTTTGAATTACTGAATTAATATATTCGAGATTGAGACCTTCTAGCCACGTGTGTTGTGGGCTGGTCCTAAGGGGGGTGTGATGGAGATTCCCTCCATCGGCTGTTGCCGTGTCAGGATCTTCCCTTGTGGGATTTGCCTTTTGTGGCCTTTTTAGGGCTTCTTGATGTTGTTCTTTCTCTTTCCTCTACCATCTCGCTTAATAGCTTCGCTTAATGTCAGAGATCTTGCCTGTCTTCCTTGCGTAGATCGCTTCTTGTCACTAAATAAGATAGGATTTTAGCATTTTAGGATTTTTAGGATATTAGATAATAAATAATAATCTAGGTTTTAGAAACACCTTAATAATTAATAATAATAATTAAGATATAAAAAGCTTTCTTAATATTATTATGGATTTTATTAAAAGCTTTAAGTAAAAATATCTATATAGAAGCCTATTAAAGTTTCTATTAGTATATAAAGTTATAATTAATAATATTAAGCTATATATCTATATTAAGATTAGCTAAAATAGGTTAATTTTAGATAGTTATTAATATTATAATTAGAGAGAGAGTCTCTATAAAAGACTAAATAATTAGGACTATAGAGCTTACTTTAATTTTTTATAGTTTTCTTAGTCTTTTATAGTAATTTTATAGACTTAGATAGAAAGCTTAGATTTATTCTTCTTAGGACTTTAGTAATTAGTAGAATAATAGCTCTTCTTACTATAATTATAATAAATAATATAAGAAAGATCTCTCTTATCTTTACTAAGATAAGATTAGCTAATAATTATAATTTAATTTAAATTTAATAACTTATTACTCTTATTATTTAATTAAGAATATTTATATTTATCTAATTAGTAATTATATAATTAGTTATTATTATATTATTTTCTTAGATTATAGTCTATAGATTAGCTTAGGTTTTAGTAATCTATATTATAATTATCTTAGGTCTAGATAGTTACTAAAACTATATTAATTTAATTAAGAGAAAGGTTATTTTAGTAAAATATCTTAAGTTCTTTCTTAAGAGATTAGATTAGCTTTATAAAGTAGCTAAGAATAAGTAAGTTATTTATTATTAAGATTTATATAATTTTTAATAGACTAGAGATAGATATAAAATACTCTTAGATCTTAGTTATCTTACTAGTAAGTCTAATAGTACTTTTTAGTAATATTAATATTAGCAAAATAGCTATTATAAATAAATTTAAGAGTCTAATCCTTAAAATTCTAACTAGATAGACTAAGTAATTAAGAACTAAGATTATTTATAATTTATTTATTAGGCTTTATAACTAGTTTTAATATAAAAGAATCTAGTAACGTAATCCACGGCCATCTCGGCCACACGGCCAACTCGGCCACCCCACCAGAAATCACGCGTCTCCACCAACCCACCTAATTCAACTATCCACTATGCCACCCAACCGCTCTGAATCTCGTCAGAAAGCTACCGAGCAGGAGGGCAGGATCCTACTAGCCCTCCAGGCCTATGAAAAGGGCCAAGTCAAATCGCTACGCGCCGCAGCGCAGCTATACGATGTACCGAAGACTACTCTACAGGACCGCGCCACCGGGATGGCTTCACGCGTCGAGAAGCGCTGGCATAGCCATAAATTGACACAGTTAGAAGAAGATTCACTTTCTAAGTGGATACTCTCTATGGATTCGCGTGGTGCAGCACCTAGGGCTTCTGCTATTCGAGAGATGGCTGATATACTACTCGCTACACGCGGTGAATCGCCAGCGCCTACAGTAGGCGTGAATTGGGTATCATCCTTCGTGAAACGCCGCGACGAGCTCCAATCGCGCTATTCGAGACGCTACGATTACCAACGTGCCCAAAACGAAGACCCTCGGTCGATTCGCGCCTGGTTTGATAGCGTTAAGCGTGTGGTAGAGGAGAATGGTATCCTAGCGGAGGATATCTATAACTTCGATGAGACTGGATTCGCGATGGGCCTTATCTCTGCGCAAAAGGTAGTTACTCGAGCTGAATACTACGGTCGCCGCTCTATCCTACAGCCAGGAAACCGCGAATGGGTTACTGCTATCGAAGCTGTCTGTGCTGATAGCTACTCGCTACCGCCATGCGTGATATTCGCAGGGAAGGTCTATATCTCTGGCTGGTTTGAATCAAACCTACCTAGCGATTGGCGAATCGAGGTCTCGAATAATGGCTGGACTACCGATGAGATAGGCCTTCGCTGGCTACAAAAGCACTTTATCCCACACACAAATTCGCGCGTACGAGGTCGATATCGGCTACTGATTCTTGATGGCCACGGTAGCCATCTTACACCACAGTTCGATAAGATCTGCGCGGATAATAATATTATATCGCTTTGTATGCCAGCGCATTCTTCGCATCTACTCCAACCGCTAGATGTTGGCTGCTTCGCGCCGCTAAAGCGTGCTTACGGTCGCTTCGTTAGCGATCTAGCCCGCAATAGCTACAACCACATCGATAAGCTCGACTTCCTCGCAGAATATCCTCGGGCGCGTATCGAGGCCTTTAAGCCGCAGACTATCCAGACTAGCTTCGCTACTACTGGTATCACACCGTTTGATCCAGAGCGTGTGCTAGCTAAGCTGAATATATCGCTCAACACGCCAACGCCACCAGGTAGCCGGCCAAGCAGCAGATCTAGCCAATTCACACCAAAGACGCCTAAGACAGTGATTCAGCTACAAAGGCAGGCTAAACGACTCAAAGATCTATTGAAACAGCGGTCAAATAGCCCCCCGTCGCCCTCAAAAACTGCTGTGGATCAAATTATCAAGAGTGCCTATCTCGCGATGCATAGCGCTGCATTACTATCCCAGGAGAACGCTAGCCTTCGCCGCGCGAATGAGAAGAAACGCCAGAAACGTACACGCTCGAATCGGCAGATAGCTCACGAAGGAGGCCTAACTATCGCAGAGGGCCTACAGCTAGCTCAGCAGCCAGAGCAGCCAGTCGAAGATAGCCAGGTGGTATCGCATGAGGCAGGCGAATCAGCGAATCAGGCAGATTTACCACGCAAAAGGGCTCCGCCAACATGTAGCGGGTGTGGGCAGATAGGTCATAAGATTAACCGATGTAATAAGCGCTAATTTGAGACGAATTAATATTGTTTTGGTTGAATTATCTTGATTTGAAAATTCTTAATGGGGGGAGGTGGCCGAGTTGGCCGTGTGGCCGAGATGGCCGTGGATTACGTTAGTAATCTTATTCTTATTAATTATATATTACTAGAGACTTACTTTAAAATGATATATAAGTTTATTAAGTTACTAAATATATTACTTTAATAATAATCTAGGGTAAAGATAATAAGAGATAGAATTAAGTTTAATTTTAATATCTTAAGGATAGTTATTTTAGTTACGAAATACTTATATTTTAGTATTAATTTAGTTCTTAATCTTAGTCTATCTCTTAAGCTCTATAATTTATATATAGAGATATTTAAGGACTAAAGACTTAGAAGCTTCTAGGTTAA
Source organism: Penicillium simplicissimum (assembly GCA_024706585.1). NCBI lineage: Eukaryota > Fungi > Ascomycota > Eurotiomycetes > Eurotiales > Aspergillaceae > Penicillium > Penicillium simplicissimum. The sequence goes on from JAMZTW010000061.1 coordinate 3,216,769, forward strand.
TTAAGCTATTAAGAGTATTAATAAGGATTAAGCTCTAGGCTCTTGACAAGAAGCGATCTACGCAAGGAAGACAGGCAAGATCTCTAACATTAAGCGAAGCTATTAAGCGAGACAGCAGAGAGAAAGAGAAAGACCAACAACATCAAGAAGACCTAAAAAGGCCACAAAAGGGCAAATCCTATAAGGAAAGATCCTAACACGGCAAACACAGCAATAGCCGATAGAAGGAATCTCCATCCCACCCCCCTTAGGACTAGCTCATAAGCTAATACACGTAGCTAGAAGGTCTTAATCTTATTATAAACACATATATCGAATATATTAATTTAGTAATTCAAAACATTAAATAAAGTAGTAAATCAATAATTTAGCGAGTATATCTTTAATAGTCTTTCGCGATCTTCCTGAAAAACGCTATTTAGCTTTATTTTAGTTAAGATATCTATAGCATTATCTTTACTAGGAATATTAACTAGGGCGATAAGGTTCTTTTTAACTATATCTCGAACTAAGTAGTATCTTATGCTAATCTATATTAATTTAGGACTTAATTTAGGATTTATAACGGTAGTAATAGCGTTATTAGAGTTATAATAAAGTAAAATAGGAATATTCTTATCGAAGTTCTTATCTTAGTTAAGTTTAGGAATTAATTATATCTTACTAGCTAACTAGGCTAAGAAAAGGCCTTCCTTAACTATAGAACTTATAGTATAATATTTAGCTATCGTAGAAGATATAGTAATAATTTCTTAACGCTTTAATACCTATAAAATAGGCGCGCTAGTAAAGAACTAAATATATACTTCTATAGATTTACTATCTTTAGTATCCCTATAAGAAGAATCTATAAAATCTTTAAGACAGCGCGAGGGATTATATCTAAAAGGTATATTAAGGTCTAAAGTACTAGTAAAGTATTAAATTAAGTCTCTATATACTAGGAAGTCTTCTTTTCTCGGGGAAGATCCTCGTTATTATAATTTTAATATAGTAGTAGTAATATTAGGGTATATTTTAATAGATAACTAACTAATCTTACCTATTATCTTCGAATAAGGACCCTTTTTAGTATCGCTTTTTAGTTTATTAGGTTAAGGAATCTTCTAAGAAGGACTTATTAGGATTAGGGAAGGTATAGTATTTTTAAATCTATAATTATATACTAAATCTATTAAATAGGCCTATTAATTTATAAGAATTAAACTATCTAGCTCTTTAAATATATTATATCTAATAAATCTTTTAAAAGGAAGTATCTTAAGCTTTCTCTTAGCTAATATACCCTCGCGAACCTATTAAACTTTACTATTAATATCTATAGAAAAGATATTATCTACGTAGATAATAATAAAAATAGTGAATATATTATTAGTATAGACATATAGTTCGACTAGTAAGGGCTTTAAACTAAGATCTTTTAAGTTATTAGAAAATACCTTATACTATAAATAGCTAGCTTAACGAAGGCTATAAAGTACCTAATTTAAGATATAGATAAATTCTTCTCTATAGGGGCTAAAGAATTTATACCCTATTAGTTAATTTATAAAAATAACACGATTATTAATTATAGTATTTAAATAAGTACCTATAATATCCTATTACTCTCTTTTCTAATAGCGTAGTATAGTAAGTAAGATAACTAATTTTACTACTACGTTAGAAGTAATAAAGGCGTAGCGCTTATTAGGTTAGAAATTAATACCTAGGGTCTAATAGTTTCTATAAATTACCTATCTTACTCGGAATTCTAGGACGTAGCCCTCGCTATCTTATTTTAAATCGTAGACCTATTTATCTAGTAAGATTTTAGTACTCTTCGGTAGTAGTAGAATAAGATTTATAGTATTTAATATAGTAATCTTAGTTAATTAGACCTTTTCTACCTTAAGCTATTAATCTATAAAATCAGTTTTTATAGCTTTAAGATATATAGAAGGAATTTTAACTATTACTAACTATATCTTTTTAGTAGTAGTATAATATATACTAGGACCTAGATAGTTATCTTTAATAGAAATAGTAAAGAACGAACTTCCTTAGATTCTATTATCTTCTAGTACTTATATTTTTCCTTTATTAATATATCTAACTATACTATCTAGTAATCTTCTTAGTTCTAGCTAACGAGAGCTTTAGTATATTAGCTCTATTAATTTAGATCTATTCCTTCGTAAATTTAGCTATAGCGGGATTATTATAATTAGGTCTACTAAAGATATCTCGCGAACTTTATAAGGAGCTTATAATAATTATAGTAGCTCTAAAATTTAGCGAATAACCTAAGATTAAGGGGTCTTATAAATTAAAGTATCTAGTAGTAGCGCTAAATCTAAAAGCGAAGGAGTAAGTATAAAAGAAGGGTTTTTAAATATATTTAGTTGCTTAATACTAGGAATTAGTTAGTTAGGATTATAAGATTCACTAAATAAGCGCTTTATTAGTATATTTAGTAGTAATCCTTAAATTCTATAAGGCTTTAATAGTTTAGGATATAGAATTAGTACTAATAGAATTTTTGGAGGAGTAGGCTATATTAATTAATATTATTATAGCTTAAAAGAGAATTCGTTAGTATTAACTTATTACGGAAACGGATCTATTCGACGTCTTTCGGTAAGTATATAATTTATTTAATTTATAATATTAAATTATTCCTAGTCTACTATAATACTTCTAGGATCTAAGATAATTAAATCTAGTCGAGTTTTAGGTCCTCTTTTATATAAGATAGTTAGCTAATTTTTAGGACGTTATTATAGTTATTAAATTTAACGTTCTTATTAAATTAGTTATTATAGTTAGGACTAAGTTTAAGGAATTTAAGAGTTTTAAAGATTTATAGTTAAATCCTTCTTACTAATAATAATTAATTACTATTACTAGCGAGATTCCTTTATAGGCTCTTTATTTGTAATCTCTTAGATTTTATCGTTAATAATTAGAGGTAATTCTTCTTAATCTTTTAATCTTCGAAGTATTAATAGTTCTTCCTAAAAGGTAATATTATATTAAATAATAATCTATCTTTTAATAAGGTTATAGATCTAGTACTAGTAGCTATTTTCTCCTTTATAACTAACTAAATAACTAATCTACGCCCTTAGAGATATCTTTCGGCCCTAGACTCGCTTTTCCTTTAAGATATATATATAGGCCTTTAAATACTAGACGCGTAAAAATCCTAAATCGATAGGCTTACTTCTTCTAAGGCCTAAACTATTATTCTATTTTTTAAGCGGCGATTTATCCTAGCCTAGGTAATAAATTTAATTTAAAATATAAGTTATAGTAATAGTAGCTTCTAGCTAGAGATAAGCTAGAGCGTTTAGAGTAGTAATTATTAAAGCTCTAGCGCCCTATATAATAATATAGCTAGAGACTTTAGTAATAGTATTTTACTTATAAGTATAAGGTATAATAAGAGTAATAACCGTTCCCTTTTCTTTAATCTACTTAATAAAATTTAAAAGACCTATATCTCTATCTATTCGAATCTTATATAGCTATCTACTAGTAATATTATAATTTCTTATAGCTAATTTAATAAGTATATCCGAGGTATTAGACTTCTTCTTAATTAGTTATATCTATCTAAATCGAGTATTATTATCTATAGTAATTACTATATAGTTTATACTACTAATACCTATAGGAATATATAGTTATAGATTAATATAAATAAATTACTATAGTATTATAGCTTTTAGCTATAGGATATAAGAGATAATCTTCTTAGCCTTTAATAATATAGTTTATAGTTAAATATATTATCTCTATAGATATTATTACTAATTTAATAGTAATTAATCCTAGTAGTCAGTTAACTAATATAACCTAGTCTAAAATACGCTAATTTAGGTATTATTATTATAAAAGTAAATACCTAAGTAATAAGTAGAGAGGCCTTCTTTTTAGTAGCTAACGAAGATTAAATTAACGAAGTATATAAAAATAGTATACCCCTTTTTCTATAGATATAAGCTAAAATCTTTAATTTATTACTAGGATCTACGAAGATATTCTTCTAATCTTTCTAATCTATATTATAATTATAGAATATCCTTATAGTTAATAATAAATTAAATAGACCTTCTAGAACGTATTTATATTTAATATCTAGGTTAATAATAATATAATTAGGAAAAACTAAATTAATTCTTATAACTACCTTACCTAAGGATATAAGAGATCGACCTTCTAAGATCTAATAACGTAATCCACGGTCAACCCGATAACACGGTCAAGCCGATAACCCCGTCAGGAATCGCGCGTCCCTTCTAACTTACCATCTTCAACTACTCATTATGCCACCCAAACGCGCTGAATCTAAGCAAAAATCTGCCGAAACGGAGGGCAGGATCCTATTAGCCCTCCAGGCAGTGCAAAATGGCCAAATCAAATCTCTCCACGCCGCGGCGAAGCTATACGATATACCCTACACTACCCTCTATAACCGCGCTACCGGAGTGCCTTCACGCGTCGATAAACGCTGGCATAGCTATAAATTGACACAATTAGAAGAGGATTCGCTTGCTGAATGGATAGTCTCTATGGATTCACGTGGCGCAGCGCCTAGGATCGCTATTGTTAGAGATATGGCCAATATCCTGCTAGCTACGCGTGGGACCCAGCCTCCGCCTACTGTAGGCGAGAATTGGACGTCAGCCTTTATAAAACGCCGTGAAGATATCCGCTCGTGCTTCTCGAGACGCTACGATTACCAACGTGCTCAAAACGAAGATCCTCGGTCGATTCGAGCGTGGTTTGATAGCGTGAAGCGTGTGGTGGAGGAGAATGGTATCCTGGCGGAGGATATCTACAACTTTGATGAGACCGGCTTTGCGATGGGCCTTATATCGTCACAAAAGGTGGTTACTCGAGCTGAATACTACGGTCGCCGCTCTGTCTTACAACCAGGAAACCGCGAATGGGTTACTGCTATCGAAGCGATCTGCGCTGATAGCTACTCGCTACCGCCATGCGTGATATTCGCAGGCAAGGTCTATATCGCTGGCTGGTTTGAATCAAACCTACCTAGCGATTGGCGAATCGAGGTCTCGAATAACGGCTGGACTACCGATGAGATAGGCCTTCGCTGGCTACAAAAGCACTTTATTCCACACACAAATTCGCGTGTACGAGGTCGATATCGCCTATTAATTCTTGATGGCCACGGTAGCCACCTTACGCCTCAATTCGACCGCATCTGCACAGAAAATAATATTATACCACTGTGTATGCCAGCGCATTCTTCGCATCTACTACAACCGCTTGATGTTGCATGTTTTGCGCCGCTTAAGCGTGCGTACGGTCGCTTCGTGAGCGACCTCGCCCGCGCGAGTTATAACCATATCGATAAGCTCGACTTCCTCGCAGAATACCCTCGGGCGCGTATCGAGGCCTTTAAGCCACAGACTATCCAGACTAGCTTCGCTACTACTGGTATCACACCGTTTGATCCGGAGCGTGTACTAGCTAAGCTAAATATATCGCTCAACACGCCAACGCCACTAGGTAGCCGGCCAAGCAGCAGATCTAGCCAATTCACACCAAAGACGCCTAAGACAGTGATTCAGCTACAAAGGCATGCTAAACGACTCAAAGATCTATTAAAACAGCGGTCGAATAGCCCTCCGTCGCCCTCAAAAACTGCTGTGGATCAGATTATCAAGAGTGCCTATCTCGCGATGCATAGCGCTGCATTACTATCCCAGGAGAACGCGAGCCTTCGCCGCGCGAATGAGAAGAAACGCCAGAAACGTACTCGCTCGAATCGGCAGATAGCTCACGAAGGAGGCCTAACTATCGCAGAGGGCCTACAGCTAGCTCAACAGCCAGAGCAGCCAGTCGAAGATAGCCAGGTGGTATCGCATGAGGCAGGCGAATCGGCGAATCAGGCAGATTTACCACGCAGGAGGGCTCCGCAAAGGTGTAGTGGGTGTGGGGAGCTAGGCCATAAGATTACTCGATGTAATAAGCGCTAATTTGAGATGAATTAATATTGTTTTGGTTGAATTATCTTAGATCGAAAATTGGTAATGGGGGTGGGTTATCGGCTTGACCGTGTTATCGGGTTGACCGTGGATTACGTTATCTATAGCCTTTATTACCTTAGTAGGCCTAAAAATTAATTAAAGTATTACTATTAATATAAATTATTCTTAAAGCTCCTAAATCCACGATCTATTTACCTTAGCTATAAGTAATTATTACTATTAAAAGAGGAATTAGTATATTTTAGTCTACTCTAGTAGTATAGATAATCGTAGGACTTAGTCTTCCTTTATTAAAATTATATTTAAGGCTATTAGAGCTATTAGGGCCTAATAGTTTATATCTAGAGTTAAACTAGTTATTAATATTAATTATTATATTAGTTAATAACTTATCTATATTAGATATATCCTTATTATTATCGTAAACGGCTAATATACTATAATAATATTCTAAATTATTATTATTACTAATCGTAATAGCAGAAGTTCCTTATTTTTATTAAACCTATTAAAGAATTAAACTAGTTTAAGTAGTCTAACTAGTTTAAGCTATTTACGGAGTTAGCGGTTTTATTATAATAATAGGTTAAGTAGTTAATACTAATAAAGGTATTTAAGATATTAGAGTTAATATTAATAGTGTACCTAGCTAGCTAGGTAAATTTAAATTTAAGAATAGCGGATTTAAGCTACTATCTTTATAAATCCTATTCTCGAATCTTTCTTTATAATTATTAGGATATATAGCCGTTAGATTATCCTTATTCCTCTATAGGAAATTTACCTAAATACCTTTTATAGACTTCTAATTCGCTAGTTAGTACTTAATAATAAGGTATAGGTAGTTTTTAACTATATAACTAGATCTTATATAAAAGGCGTAATTACTATTGATATTATTTAGTTATTACTATTAATCTAGTCTTCTACCTACTTCTTAATAGTACTAAAGTTATTAGATCCTTTTATAAATAGGGAAGAATTCTTTAGAGGCTAATATTTACTATTATTATTAGGTCGACCTTAATTCCTAGTCTTATTACTATTAGTAACTAAGGCTATAGCTAATATTAGTATAAGCTTATAAAGCTTATTAAGAACCTTATTAAATAAACTAAATAAATCCTTAGCCTTAAAATTATCTATCTTAGCGAATTTCTTCTCGTAGGCGGTATATCTCGTGGCTATTATTATAGGGTTATCTAATTTAATCTTATAGAGTATAATTTAAGTAATAATTATAGGGGATATCGTTATACGCTCTTCTATCTTAGTATAAGCTTCTCTAAAGATAGTAATAAATTTAACTAGTAAAGAGAATTTTAAGCGACGAAGGTTCTAGAATATAACAATATCTCTATAAGTAGCATTATATCCTATAAAGTTAAGAACCTTTTTTAGTAAGATAATATATTTATTAGTAAAGTTATAACGGTAACGGGTAGTTTAAATTAATCTATTAATATCTTTAGGAATTAACTAAAATAGCTAGGTCTAGATCTTCTTTAAAGTCTTAACCTATCTAGCCGCTTAAGGAGACGTTTTATTAGGCCGCTTAATATCTCTATTAAGAAAGCGGTATAAATTTAATTAACGAAGGATTCGGGTAGTATTATTAAGCTAAATATTAAAATCCTAGGTATTTACTAGGGGATCTAAAGGGTTAAGGGTAAATTCTTTAGGGATATTAGTAATCTATATAATAGGGCCTATAGTAGTAGTATTAGTAACAAAATTATAATAATCCTACCGAGCTATACGAAGCCTTATAAAGGTTAAATCTTAAATAGATATTATTTTAGATAATATAAAGAAGGTAAGAAGGTTAAAGTCAAAAGGGTTTATCTAACACTAAAATCTAGGTAAGGAAATTAAATAGTTTAGCTAGCACTACACACTAGTATAAGGTAAATTAAGGGTTTTAGAATCAGTGGTTTAGCCAATAAGGCAATATTGAATCAAGTATTAAAATTAGCGATCGGGCGTATAACCTAATAAGAAGCGATCTACGTAAGGAAGATAGGTAAGATCTCTAACATTAAGCGAAGCTATTAAGCGAGATAGCAGAGAGAAAGAGAAAGACCAACAATATCAAGAAGACCTAAAAAGGCCACAAAAGGGCAAATCCTATAATATAAGGAAAGATCCTAACACGGTAAACACGGCAACAGCCGATAGAGAGAATCTCTATTAGCTCTAGATACTAAAGTTCTAGGGATTAGGCTTTTAGGGTATTAAGATAGAATATTACTAATATATTAAGATTATTCTATAGCTATAAGATAGATAGATTATTAGTAAGTTTATTAGGTAGATATCTTTCTTCTTTAGGTAGTTAAAGAGGAAGATTTAGTAATTATAAAGGACTATATATTAGGATAGAGGCCTATTAACTAGGTAAAGAAGAAAGAAAGTTAAAAAGGAAAGGATAATTTAAATTTAAAGACTAAATCTTAGAGATTACTAAGTTTATATATCTCTAAGGAAAACTAAATAGGATTAACTCTTACTTTAGAACTAAATTAGTCTAGTATAATTCTATTATATAACTAGGATATATAAACTCTATAATCCTAGGCTATTATAACTAATCTCTATTAGCCTATAGGTATATATATTATAGCCTAAGCCGTTAGGCTAATACTATTATATATATAGATACCTAAATTATTAGGTATTACTCTTACTATTAGTAGCTATTACTACCTAATTCCTTAGGTATCCTATTTTATTCTATAGAAGAAATCTACTTTAGTAGAAGTTACTCTTCTTTATATTAATCTTTAATAGATTAGTCCTTACGCCTTCTAATAATATATTAGATATAATATCTATCTTCCCTATCGTATTTATCTAATATATCTACTTACCCCGGACTACTCTAGTCTAAATATTTCTATACTATTATATTAGCTATAAATATAGCTATCTTATTATATATATCTATATTAGTTAGTTAAATCTATCCTAGTTAAATCTTAGATCTCTACTTATTTAAGTCCTTCTTATCTTAAGTTTTACCTTACTAGCTACTAGACCGCCTAGAGCTATTTATCTTATCTTCTATCTTTAGGTGAAATCTTTACGCCTTAGAACCCTATATACTAACTACTAGTATATATCTACGTTACGTAATACTAGTAACTTAGCGGACTTTAGTATATTAGCTACCCTACCTAAGGTAATATTACGAAGTCTAATAGTTATAAGCCTAAGTCTGCTCTAACTAAAGATTTTATCCTGTCTTTATTCGTTTAGTACAATCTCCGACTGTACGATCTTACTGTTAAGACCTTTCGTCTAATCTTTTATCACCTTTTATCTTAATCCTTCGCTATAGCCGAGACTAACTAGTAGACTATTACCCTACGGACCCCTAATAATTAGGTTCCTTAGTATACGCTATTAAAGCTATAAGCCGAGATATAGAGTATTTAGTAATATATTAACCCTAAGGCGCCGGTAGTATCTCTACTATTGTTACCTATCTAGCTAATTAACCCTACTACTAGTAGCGTTAATCCTAGCGCTAATACCCTTCTTAATCTTAATCCTAAGTAATAGGCTTTATATAAGCTACTATAGGGCGAATATAACCGCTAGCTTACTGCCTATAACGTATATCTTAAGGTAGTTAATAGGATTGGCTAGGGTATCCGAAGATCTATCTTAAACGAGAACTAGCGCCTAATCCTAAGTAAGCCCCTACGTGACGCTATCCTTACGCTATAACGTAACTTCGCTCTAATAGATATATCTCGTATACGCCACGTGGATTACTTAGGCCGTCTATATTAAGAAGATAGTAGTAAGATTTAACTTTCTTAGCTATCACCCCTACTATATACCCCTTCTATCTAATATTACGTAGATCCTTAAGCCTACTAAGTTACTACCTGATCCGAAGATGACTTATCTCTATTAATAGAAGTATAGCTTAACCCTTTTCCTTGCTATTTAGACCCGGCTAGATACTACTTTTGCTAACTAGGTCCTTACGTAGTCCCTTATACGCTATACTAACTAGTATCTTAAAGCGGCTAACTATCTTATCTTATATCTCTATAGGACTAGAGACCTTAGTATCTACTATAATAGGATAAAACGATATATAGCCTTTACTACTATATCGGATATAAGCTTTACCGATAACCCGGACCGGCGGAGCTCCGAAAGATTTATCTTTTACCTATTCGGTAGCCTAATTAAGTAGCTTACTAGGAAATAACGTACTATTATAATGTTACCTACCGAGGTAGAGCTACTAGCTATTAGCTACGCGGTTAGGAACTACTATTAGATAAAACGCCTATTCCGTTTTATCCGATTCGACCCTAACTACCCCGAAGTAATATACTATAATAATAAGTAAATAGTAGATCTACTAATATAAGAGCGGTCTATCTTTTAGACGAAGCTTTACTATATAGATATTTATTAGCTTTAGGTACGCTAGGAGGTATAGGTAAAGCGCCTATAGATTAAATAGCTTAATACGTTAGAGATACTAGCTAATAGGCTAACTAAGCTATTAACGCGATTAAAGTATAAAGCTTTTATACGCTAGGTTAGGATAGAACCTATACTATTAAAGGTCTTATCTAGTCCTCTAGCGTATTCGCTAAAGAACTAAGGGGGTATATTAGCCTATAGGTATATATATTATAGCCTAAGCTGTTAGGCTAATACCGTTATATATATAGATACCTAAATCGTTAGGTATTACCCTTTCTGTTAGTAGCCGTTACTACCTAATTCGTTAGGTATCCTATTTTATTCTATAGAAGAAATCTGCTTCGGTAATAGTTACCCTTCTTTATATTAATCTTTAATAGATTAGTCCTTACGCCTTCTAATAATATGTCGGATATAATATCCGTCTTCCCCGTCGTATTTATCTAATGTATCTACTTACCCCGGACTACTCTAGTCCGAATCTTTCTATACTATTATATTAGCTATAAATATAGCTATCTTATTATATATATCTATATTAGTTAGTTAAATCTATCTTATTTGAATCTTAGATCTCTACTTATTTAAGTCCTTCTTATCTTAAGTTTACCTTACTAGCTACTAGACCGCCTAGAGCTATTTATCTTATCTTCTATCTTTAGGTAAAATCTTTATGCCTTAGAACCCTATATACTAACTACTAGTATATATATACGTCACGTGATACTAGTAACTTAGCCGACTTTAGTATATTAGCTACCCTACCTAAGGTAATATCACGAAGTCTAATAATCCCTAAGATAGGATTAGAATACTAATATTTCCTTATAGAATCGTCTAAGGTACGCGCTATAATAATTAAATAATATCTACTTATAGATATTAGTATCCTAAGGTCCTTAAGTAGATAATAAAGTATCTTCTTTATCTAAATTATATTAATTAGTCTCTCTTTCTAAGAGATTAAACTAGAGTTCTTCCTAGTCCTTTATTTTCTTATCTTTTTATCTATTCTTAGTATTAATCTTTTTTAGTACTAATTAAGAATATTCTTAGTAATCTAGCTCTTCTCTACTTAATTTAAGTATATACTATTAGCTTAGTTAAGTTTAAATTATTCCTATTTTTTATAAGTAAACGTTAATAAATTATAGTAGATTAAGGATAAGTTATCTTAATAATTTTTAGGATCCTTTTAGGCTTCTAAAGATATAAATCTTTCTATCTAAGAGTATTCTATATAGCCTAGGATAATTATAAGGATTTAGGGTCGCTAATATTTATCTTAATAAGATAAGATCTATTAATTAGTATATAGAGTACTTAGCTATTTAACTCTATTAATATATAAGTACTAAATAGATAGATAGATAAGATCTTATAGAGCCTAAATTACTTTACTTTATACTTCTATACTAATTTATTCTATATAAGTATCTAGTTATCGACTTTAAAGCTTATCTTTATAATAAGACTATTATAGATATAATTTATCTAGATTATATATACTAAGAGGAGTTTATTAGCTTTTATATATATATTACTTAAGTTCTAGAGTTTCTTAGCTCTCTTTATAAAGAATATCCTATTCTTTAATAAATTATTATTAGATAAATATAGATAAATACTATATATAAGATAGAATAGACTTAGTCTAGTTATAGTATATTCTTAGATTTATATAATAACTACTACTTAAGTAAGATATAGATCCTATATATATAATAGCTTATCTATAAGATATTTTATTAATATATAACCTAATAGTCTATTTAGGTTCTTAATCTTCTTATTTATTTAGGGATAGTAAAATATAATAATTTAGTATAAAGTCTTTAAAATATTTAAGTAGTATATAACTATACCTAAAAGAAGATTAGTATTATTATCTAAAATAATTTTAAGGAGAGTACTATAGTTTATAAAGATCTATTTATATAAAAATTACTCTAGGGCCTTAAGACTACTTTAGTAATAGGCTAGCTAATAGCGTAGTTAATAGCTATAATAATCTATCTATTACTATTTAGGGTTATTAGAAGTATACTAATAAGATCGATTCCTTATTACTTAAAAGGTTAAATACTAGATATTACTATATATAAAGGACTTTCTCTTTTAAGGGACTCCTTTAAGCCCTATAAGACTTAGTAATTTAGATAATTATATAACGTAGTTCACCGCTGAGCGGATCACACGGCTAAGCGGATCACCCTAAAACACTATACTAAGTGCGATAAATTATAACTCTATATCATAACTACCACATAGATTTATAATTAAATACTAAAGGATTATAGTCTTAATACTATTTTAAGATAACTAGTCTAATTCTTGAGTCTTAATGAAAGAATTAACGGAGATATATATATTTAAGTTTTAGGATACAAAAATATAGCGTAATTTATGGTAATGTATCTATGTTATCATTTTATCTAGCTTAGAATCCTATAATGCTCTTCTTGTATTATATTAAATACATAATCTAAATTCTTGATCGAAACAAACCTCTAGTAGTCGAAATATAGATGAATTAAATGTGGTATTTAGTATAGTGTTTTAGGGTAATCCGCTTAGCCGTGTAATCCGCTTAGTGGTGAACTACGTTATAATAATCTTAATATCTCTATATATCTATAGCTACTATATCTAGGAGTAAATAGCTCTATTTAGGCTAAGCTATCTAAGATAGCTATATTTAGTATATATTTAGTTTATAAGATCTTTATAGAAGATAAGCTTTAGATAAGATATATAGATCCTATTATTATAGATAAAGATAAGCTATTACTTAGTCTTAGTCTTATTAAGATAGATATATAAGTTTAATTTTAATATATACTTCTAGATAGTCTTTAAGACCTACTTATTTATAGATAACTCTTTAGTATTAAGAAAGTATATAGTTACTAATAATTATTTATCTTTAAGGACTTTTATAATAGTTAATAGTTCTATATAAATAATAATAAGAGTAATATCCTAAATTAGTTAAGATTTAGATATATTTATAGAGCCTTTAATAATAAAGTTTAGTCTTTTATTAAGTATATCTAGGATAATTATATTTAATCTTTTCTAATACTAAATCTTTAGATTATACTCTTAAAACTTATTAATCTAATAAGCTAAGTTTTACTATAAATAACTATTATATATAAATACTATAAACTTATATAATTAGTTATAACTATAATCTAAGTCTAATTCTTAATATATCTATCCTAGAGATAGAGTATCTCTTTAATAGCTAATAGCTTTTGTTTATAAATAAGATAATTTAGCTTAGTCTTAGTTAGTTTCCTTCTATTATATATAACTAGATAAAGGTTTTTATTAGCTCCTTATTAGAGAAGTATTATTCTAATAGCTTATTTAGAGATATCTATCTTAATAATAAAAGACCTAGAAAGATCTAGTTAAATAAAGATAGGGTTAAGTATAAGTATCTCCTTAATCTTCTAAAAGATACTCTTATAAGCTATAGACTAATATATAGATTAGAACTTTTACTTCTAGATCTCTATATCTAATTCCTTTAAGAGTTTATAAAATAAGATATAAATAATAGTAAATCTATATATAAAGTAATAATAATATATAGCTAGACTAGGGAATTAATATATCTTATAGATATTATAGGATTATAGCTAATTTTAGATAATTTTGATCTTTATTAATATTAGTCTAACTTAGCTATTATTAATAATATAACTATAAAACTCTAGCTAGCTAGTTATAAATTATATATTTATTTAGTTAGGTAATTAATTTTTCCTTTTATAAAACCTTAGATACCTAATAAAGATATTTATAGTATTCCTCTTTAGTTTTAGAGAAGATTAAGATATTATTAAGATAAATAATTATAAACTTATCTAGAAAGAGATAAAGGGCTTTATTTATAAATATCTAGAAAATAGCTAATATATTATAAAGTCTAAATAGTATTATAAGCTAAGCTATTTATACTTACCCTATATTATATTAAATATAGTTTTTAGGACTATATAGTTAGTTAAATAGATCTACTAGAAACTAAATATAAGATTAATCTTAAAGAGTATCTAGATATCTCTAACTTAGTCTAGAAGTTCTTAGATTTATAGTAGAGAATATTTATTCTTAACTATAGCTTAGTTAAGGATATAATAATTAATATATATATATATATTATTTTCTATTTAGTTTCTTAATAAATAAAACTAAGAAATCCTATAGACTAGTAGATAAATAAATTAGGCTCTTTTTAAGAAATATATTAACTTATTCTATCTATTTATATATTTTCTTATCTAAAAGAGAATAAGAATTAATATTAATTAGTTTTATATTATTAGTATTAATTAATATTATATAAAATTAGTTATTTAGGAGAGAGCTTATTAAGAAGTTCCTCTTAGATAATATCCTTATATTTCTATAATAATAAATAAATATAAGGATCTAAATATTCTAAGATCTAGATAAGAGCTATTAAATTAATTTTTAAGGCTTTTTATATAATAATAAGAAAGCTAGATATTCCTTTTTTCTTTAGTACTCTTTAGGTCTATTTACTATTTATTAGATTTATATAAATAGTCTTAAGCTTCTTATTTTAAAAGAGAATAAAAGAATTAATTTAGTATAAATACTTATAATTATAAAGTATTATTACTAATATTATTTAGATAATTTAAGGATCCTTAGCTATTAAGAAGTCTTATCTAAGAATAAACTTAAAATCTAATAGATTAAGAATCTATACTTATA
The DNA here is from genome assembly GCA_024706585.1 of Penicillium simplicissimum. NCBI lineage: Eukaryota > Fungi > Ascomycota > Eurotiomycetes > Eurotiales > Aspergillaceae > Penicillium > Penicillium simplicissimum. The sequence goes on from JAMZTW010000061.1 coordinate 3,231,981, forward strand.
TATATTCTCTCTAACTCCTTATATTAATTAGAAACTATATAAATAAATTTATAAAGAGTTATTATCTATCTAGTATCTAGATATATAATATTAAGGTTCTTTAGAGTGGAGATAAATAGACCCTAAACCCCTTTATAGTCTTAGTAGATAATAAGGAGCGATCTACGTAAGGAAGATAGATAAGATCTCTAATATTAAGTGAAGCTATTAAGCGAGATAGTAGAGGAAAGAGAAAGGCTAATATTAATAATATTAAGAAGACCTAAAAAGGCTACAAAAGGTAAATCCTATAAGGAAAGATCCTAACACGGTAAATATAGTAATAGCCGATAGAGGGAATCTCTATTATACCCCCCTTAGGACTAGCCTATACGCTAATATATATAGCTAGAAGGTCTTAATCTTATTATAAATATATATATTAAATATATTAATTTAGTAATTCAAAGCATTAAATTAATAATTTAGTAAGCGTATCTTTAGTAATCTTTTACGGTCTTCCTAAAAAACGCTATTTAGCTTTATTTTAGTTAAGATATCTATAGTATTATCTTTACTAGGAATATTAACTAGGGCGATAAGATTCTTTTTAACTATATCTCGAACTAAGTGATATCTTATACTAATCTATATTAATTTAGGGCTTAATTTAGGATTTATAATAGTAGTAATAGCGTTATTAGAGTTATAATAAAGTGAAATAGGAATATTCTTATTAAAGTTCTTATCTTAGTTAAGTTTAGGAATTAATAATATCTCACTAGCTAACTAGGCTAAGAAAAGGCCTTCCTTAACTATAGAACTTATAGTATAATATTTAGCTATTATAGAAGAAGTAGTAATAATTTCTTAACGCTTTAAGGCCTATAAAATAGGTACGCTAGCAAAGAACTAAACGTAGGCTTCTATAGACTTACTATCTTCGGTATCTCTATATAAAGAATCTATAAAGCCTTTAAGACTACGCGAAGAGTTATATCTAAAAGGTATCCTAAGGTCTAAAGTACTAGTAAAATATTAAATTAAGTCTCTATATACTAGGAAGTCTTCTTTTCTTAGGGAAGATCCTTATTATTATAATTTTAATATAGCGGTAGTAATATTAAGGCGTATTTTAATAGATAACTAACTAATCTTATCTATTATCTTCGAATAAGGACTCTTTTTAGTATCGCTTTTTAGTTTATTAGGATAAGAAATCTTCTAAGAAGGAGTTATTAGGATTAGGGAAGGTATAGTATTTTTAAATCTATAGTTACGTACTAAATCTATTAAATAGGCTTATTAATTTATAAGAATTAAACTATCTAGCTCTTTAAATACGTTATATCTAAGAAATCTTTTAAAGGGAAGTATCTTAAGCTTTCTTTTAGCTAATATACCCTTATAGACCTATTAAACTTTACTATTAATACCTATAGAAAAGATATTATCTATATAGATAATAATAAAAATAGTAAATATATTATTAGTATAAACGTATAGTTCGACTAGTAAGGGCTTTAAACTAAGATCTTTTAAGTTATTAGAAAATACCTTATACTATAAATAGCTAGCTTAATAAAGGCTATAAAGCGCCTAATTTAAGATACAGATAAATTCTTCTCTATACGGGCTAAAGAATTTATACCCTATTAATTACTTTATAAAAATAATATAATTATTAATTATAGTATTTAAATAAGTACTTATAATATCCTATTACTCTCTTTTCTAACGGCGTAGTATAGTAAGTAATATAACTAATTTTGCTACCGCGTTAGAAGTAATAGGGGTGTAGTGCTTATTAGGTTAGAAATTAATACCTAGGGTTTAACGGTTTCTATAAACTACTTATCTTACTTAGAATTCAAGAACGTAGCCTTCGCTATCTTATTTTAGGTTATAGACCTATTTACCTAGTAAGATTTTAGTACCCTTCGGTAGTAGTAGAATAAGATTTATAGTATTTAATATAGTAATCTTAGTTAATTAGACTTTTTCTGCCTTAAGCTATTAATCTATAAAATTAGTTTTTATAGCTTTAAGATATATAGAAGGAATTTTAACTATTACTAACTATATCTTTTTAGTAGTAGTATAATATATACTAGGACCTAGATAGTTATCTTTAATAGAAGTAGTAAAGAATAAACTTTTACGGATTCTATTATCTTCTAGTGCTCTTATTTTTCCTTTATTAGTATATCTAACTATACCTTCTAGTAATCTTCTTAGTTCTAGTTAACGAGAGCTTCGGTATATTAGTTCTATTAATTTAGATCTATTTCTTTATAAATTTAGTTATAGTAGAATTATTATAATTAAATCTACTAAAGATATCTCGCGAACTTCGCGTTATAGTATCTAGGGAGATTCTAATTCTTAGCGAATAACCTAAGATTAAGGAGTCTTATAAATTAAAATATCTAGTAATAGCGCCGAATCTAAAAGTAAAGGAGCAAGTATAAAGGAAGGATTTTTAAATATACTTAGTTTCTTAATACTAGGAATTAGTTAATTAGGATTATAAGATTTACTAAATAAGCGCTTTACCGGTATATTTAGTAGTAATCCTTAAATTCTATAAGGCTTTAATAATTTAGGATATAGAATTAGTGCTAATAGAATTTTTAGAGGAGTAGGCTATATTAATTAGCGTTATTATAGCTTAAAAGAGAATTCGTTAGTATTAACTTATTACGGAAACGGATCTATTCGAGGATTTTAGCGTCTTTCCGTAAGTATATAATTTATTTAATTTATAATATTAAATCGTTCCTAGTCTACTATAATACTTCTAGGATCCGAGATAATTTAATCTAGTTAAGTTTTAGGTCCTCTTTTATATAAGATAATCGACTAATTTTTAGGACATTATTATAGTTATTAAATTTAACGTTCTTATTAAATTAGTTATTACGGTTAGGACTAAGTTTAAGGAATTTAAGGATTTAGAGGATTTATAGTTAAATCTTTCTTACTAATAATAATTAATTATTATTATTAACGAGATTTATATTCCTTAATAGGTTCTTTATCGGTAATCTCTTAAATTTTATTATTAATAATTAGAGGTAGTTCTTCTTAATCTTTTAATCTTCGAAGTATTAATAATTCTTCCTAAAAGGTAATATTACGTTAAATAATAATCTATCTTTTAGTAGGGTTATAGATCCGGTACTAGTAGCTATTTTCTCCTTTATAACTAACTAAATAACTAATCTACGCCCTTAGAGATATCTTTCGGCCCTAGACTCGCTTTTCCTTTAGAATATATATATAGGCCTTTAAATACTAAATACGTAAAAATCATAAGTCGATAGGCTCGCTTCTTCTAAGGCCTAAACCGTTATTCTATTTTTTAAGTAGCGATTTATCCTAGCCTAGATAATAGATTCGATTTAAAACGTAAGTTATAGTAATAGTAGCCTCTAGCTAAAGATAAGCTAGAGCGAATAGAGTAGTAATTATTAAAGCCCTAGTACCCTATATAATAATATAGCTAGAAACTTTAGTAATACTATTTTACTTATAAGTTTAAGGTATAATAAGAGTAATAACTATTCTCTTTTCTTTAATCTACTTAATAAATTTTAAAAGACCTATATCTCTATCCGTTCGAATCTTATATAGCTACCTTCCGGTAATATTATAATTTCTTATAGCTAATTTAATAAGTATATCCGAGGTATTAGATTTCTTTTTAATCGGTTACGTCTATCTAAATTAGGTATTATTATTAGTAGTAATTACTATATAGTTTATACTACTAATACCTATAGGAATATTGTTACGAGGCAGACCGTCAGAAACCCGCGGGGGATGACGACAGCCAACCAAACCCGCAAGAAAGACAACACCTACAGGAGTCACGTGCGACCAATGAGGAGCCTTACACATATGCTTCCCAGGAGCAAGATCACATAGAAAAGGTGCTCCCAGGAGCAAAGTGGGTCCGTGTAAAAGGGCATTTTACACACCCACGATCAGTGATCAATCAGGGTGATCAAGGACACCGTATCCTTAGGGCGGACAATATCCTATATATATAGCCACATATATCTCGGATATTATCTAGTATAACGAACTACCTAATCGAGTAACCACGTGACTAGATCCTATCACCGATAGGATTACTAGCGCGGGAACTTATCAGCGATAAGCCCTAGCGCATCAGCGATAAGTCTCGACTCATCACCGATAGGAAGGACTAGATATATAAGGACACTCTTTTACTATTATATATTTAGTTCTTCGCGATCAATTACACATTATTACTTAGTTACTACCTTCGGACTTTGCACTCTACGGTTCACCTTTAAGACAACCCAACCTATAAGTAGGGGAGCTCACTTCGTAGCAACACTTAGTGACTGACTTACTTAGCGCGTACTCTAGCACATCCTACAAGATACTCAAAAGGACCCAAGCCCGTGTAAGGCTTAGCACAGCAACGGTACGGTTACGAGATACTCTTAGGATTAAAGTCTGTGCCGACAGGGCCGGAACCAGCCGTCTTAGCATATATCGTTATTATACCTTATAATAACAACGACTAAGGTAACTATCACCCCTTTCAGTACAAACTCATAGTAACGCAGAGGCCGTGCGTAATACATTAATCGCCCTATCTTTAAACCGTGAAGCAAAGTTATCATAGCAGGTAACGACAGCACCTCTAAGGGGAAGACCCCCACTAAGGCGCTAGCGCTAGAACTCGATTCTAACGATAAGCGCGATAACGAGATTCGGAACCTTAAGGCAATTATAAAGGAGCTTTAGAACAACCTAAACCTCCTAGGAGGCAATTATAACGAACACGTAACTAGTATAAAGGACTACTTAGAGTAACTCTATACTTAAGTCGTCGCCTTAGTACTAGTAACTTCTGTTAGAGCGCCTAAGCTTCTAAAGGCTAAGACCTTTAACGGTACTTAATATAAGTTACGCGGATTCCTAACGTAGATAGATATCTATATCGACGTTAATAAGGGACGACTCTTTATAGAAGGAAGTAAAGTTATCTTCGTGTTAGCCTACCTACGAGGGTAGGCCTAGGATTAGCTTAAACCCTATATTCGTAAATACTACGAAAAGGCTAATAACGAATAGTCCTCGACTATATAAGCTATTTTCAGTAGTTACACTACGTTTAGGTAGTACCTAGAACGTACTTTCGGCGATATTAACGCTAAGAAAACCGCTAAACGAAAGCTAAAGCGCCTTCGACAGATAGGCTTAGTATCGACCTACACGGCCGAATTTATATAACTCGCCGCGATACTCTAATAGGATAACTACGCACTAATCCTATACTACAACGACGGACTTAAGTCTCACATTAAGGATAAGTTAGCACGAATCGATAGACCGGAAAGCTTAGAAAAGCTTATCGACTTCGTAATACGAATCGATAATCGTTACTACGATCGGTAAATACAGAAAAGGGAAATCGAAGGATAGCAACGAGGCAACAGCCGGCTATCACACCATCGTTACGATAAACGACCGAACCGACCTAATAGGGATAGCGACCCCTATAGACTAAAACTAATAGAGCTTAACACAGCGAGACTCCCTACCGAAGAACAGAAAAGAAGAAAAGATAATAACCTATATTTTAATTATAGAGAACTAGGACACTAGGCGCGTATATATAAGAAGCTACGTAACGACGCGAAACGAGTAAGATAGGCAGATAAGCTAAGATTATAATAGTTACAGGCGACCTAAAGCAACAAGGTCCGGCCCTAGTAGCTTCGAGCTACTTAGGATAAGCGGGAAGACTTCCTAGAGATAGATTAGGAAGGCATCGAGAGTTAAGGATAGACCTAGTACGGTCCCTAGAACACTATTAACTCCTAGGAACTATTATACGATTCCTAGGATATAGGCGAAATAGCCCTAGGAACGCCTACCGCGTTCCTAGATACCGAAGAGATCCTAGAAACTCCGCCTACGCTTCTAGGAACGGATAAACCTAAATAGCCTTATAAAGACCCTAAGGTAGTTAAGAGTCGACGCCTTAGTAATAAACTCTAGGAAATCATAAAAGGGACTTAAGTGATATAAGAGAAGATCGTAAGAGCCTACGACGTTATTAACTAGCTATTTAAGCTATATATTAGGAATCCTACTATCGAAGGGAATGTCCCTAAGGAAATTCAATAAACCTAATAGTAACTTTAATAGTTACTACTTAACGAAGAAGTACTACTAGACGAAGAAGAATAATATCTCCTTAAGAAACTTTACGATATTCACTATAAAGGGATAAAACTATAATAATAATAGGATAATAAGTAGTACCTATATAAGAACACACGATACTTATATTAGGGATATACGCGATACCCCGACTATAGCCTTAGAGCTATAGTCGGATATTACGATAATAACTATATAACCTACTACTAAGGAAAGCTTAACTATAGCCTAGAGCTAAAGCCGCTTCGCTAGGAAAAGAAATCTAACTAGAAACTAGAATATACGGGACTCTAGCACGGAAACTAGAGGATAAATATAGAGAAATAACACCTTATAGTAATAGCGTAGGGACGACACTTAAAGATTACTACTAATATTATACTTCGACTAACCTTAGTAATAATCGACTTAGGAGCGGCAGAAAACTTTATAAGCCTACGTTATTAAATACGCTACTTAATTATAGGCGTAGAAAAGCTATGACTATAACTAATCGTTAGTCTTAATAGAGAGAGACTCGGACTAGGAATTATATATAAGAGCGGACCCTTACTAATAGTTATCGGAGACTACTTCGAGATTATTAACTTCGATATTATAAATCTTAGGGAGTACAATATAGTGCTAGGAGTACTATAGTTACGAAAGTATAACGTAAGTATCGACTAGTAAGTAGGAAATATAGTCTTTAATAGATACTCGTATTAATAGATAAGCAAGAGGTAGACCGGAAAAAGTAAGCCTAATATACTAAAGAGACCTAGCCTAAGGGAAGTAGGTACTTACGGAAACCCTTATAAAGACGAACTTAAGAGGAGTTTTCGGCTAAAAGGTAGGCCTAATAGAAGAGATATAGTTGATATTAGCGTTATCGCTACTTCGGAATAGCGATCGGATATAATAGACGACGAATTATAAGATTACGTCCTTATTAACTATAACGAAAAGACCCTCTACGTAATAGGGATACTAGAGAAAGAATATAAGATCTCTAAGGAATATATAGAATTCTAGGATATATTTACGCTACTACCGGATAGTAAGCTACTAGAATATAGTCCGTTTAACTATAAGATTAAGATTAAGGAAGGGGAAGAACCGAAGTTTATATCTATTTACCTACTATCATAGAAAGAGTTAGCGATACTATAAGAGTATATTAAGGAAAACCTTAAGAAAGGATATATTAGAAAATCGATATTATCAGTAGGATACCTAATCCTATTTATGCCTAAGAAAGGAGGAGAACTTCGAATATATATAGACTATCGATAGCTTAACGGTATTACTATTAAGGATCGATATCTATTACCGTTAATTAACGAAATTTAAGATATTATTTAAGGAGCGAAGTTCTTTACTAAATACGATATCACTAACGTATATAACTAACTTAGGATTAAGGAAGGAGACGAATAGAAAATAGCATTCCGAACTAAGTATAGATACTTTAAATATTTAGTTATACTATTCGGACTCACTAATACACCGGTATCGTTTTAATAATTTATCTTCACCGTTTTAGAAGAATACCTCGATATCTTCGTTATCGTATACCTTAACGATATACTCGTGTTCTCTAAAACTAAAACCGAATATATTAAGTATAATAAGAAAGTATTATAGAAGCTAAGGGAAGCTAAGATTATACTTAAGCTTAAGAAATACGAGTTTTATATTTAGGAGACGAGCTTCCTCGGATATACTATTAGCCCGGATAGGTTAGGAATAGAAGATAATAAGGTTAAGGCTATTCTCGACTAGCTAACGCCGACCTATATTAAGGATATTTAGAGTTACCTTAGATTAGCTAACTACTATCGTAAACTCGTACCGTAGTTTTCGAAGTACGTATTAGGACTCTATCGATTTACTAAGAAAGGAGTACTATTTAAATAGGATAATAAAGCGGAAAAAGCGTTTTAAGGACTTAAGGATCTATATCGATAATAGTTAGGAAAAGTAATTATCGCGATCTTTAACTATAACGTACCTATTATTATAGAAACCGATATATTAGACTTTACGCTTAGAGTATAACTTATATAACTAGGAGAAGACGGTAAGCTTAGACCTATCGCCTTCTAGTCTTAGAAAATAATCCTAGTAGAGCTTAATTATAATATTTACGATAAGGAACTACTAGCTATAGTATTAGTATTCTAAGTCTAGTAGGCTTACCTAGAAGGAGTAAAGTATACTATAATCGTTAGGATAGATTACTATAACCTTACCTACTTCACTATAACGAAGAAACTTACCTAACGATAAGCTAGATAGGCAGAAACCCTAGCCTAATACGACTTTAAGATTATCTACTATAAAGGGATAGAGAATATAGTCGTAGACGTACTTAGTAGACGACTAGATTACGAAATCGGAACTAAGGAAATAGTACCTACTATCCTTATAATAAATAATAATAGAGATATTATCTATAATCACTAGATCCTTATAGTAACTAGCGAACTATAGGATAATAGATAGCTTAAACGAATTAAGGAAGCTATAATAAGCGACGAAGCGATCTAACGGATCCTATAAAGTAGATTATAAGAGGGATATATAACCTAGAACGACACCGGCTTAGTCCTAGTCTACGGGTTAGTATATATTCCTAGAAGTCTTTAAAACGAAATTATTAAAGTATATCACGACGAACTGATATAAGGATACTTTAGGATCGAAAAGATAATAGAGAAAGTATTACGAAACTACTATATCCTAAGTATATATAGAAAAGTCAAAAACTATATCTAATAATACGACTCGTACTAACGAAATAAACTAGTACGATATATACTATATAGGGAGATAAGGATATCGGAAACGCTAACGCGACTATAGGAATAGATTACGATAGACTTTATTACTAAATTACCTATTTCGGAAGGTAACGATATAATTATAGTAGTCGTAGACCGACTTACTAAATACGCGTATATAATCCTAATAATAGAGAAGATCGATACTAGGACTATAGTAAACCTATTACTTAGATATATATTCGCTAACTATAGAATACTAAGTAAGATTACCTCGGATAGGGATAAGCTATTTATATCTAATATATAGTAGTTATTCGCGGACCTAATAGGTATTAAGTATAGACTCTCTATAGCTTACTATCTATAAACTAACGGATAAATAGAACGAGTTAACTAGACTCTTAAATAATATCTACGATACTATATAAACTTCTAGTAAGATAACTAGATAGGACTATTACTAATCGTATAGTTCGTATATAATAACGTAATATATATAATAACTAAGGAAACGCTATTCTTCGCGAATTATAGACTAAATCCTATAATTATCGGAGAACCGATCGGCGAATACTTAGTAATAGAATCTTCTAGACTACTAGCTAACGGACTAAAATAGCTATATCTTTAGCTATTAAGAGATATCGAGTTTCTAAATATATATATAAAGTTCTACTACGACTAATCGCGCTAGGAGACGCTAGACTTTAAAAGGGGGGAGAAAGTTTACCTTTTACGATATAATATTCGTACTAGATAACCTAGCGTAAAACTCGATCACCTTAAACTTAGACTATTCGAAATCGATGAAAAATTAGGACTAGTTAATTATCGCTTAAAGCTACTAGATAGTATATAACGTATCTATATAATATTCTATATCTCGTTATTAGAAAAAGTACCCTAAAACGCCGAAATCGCTACTAATATCGAAATCGAAGAAGAAACGGAAAACGAATATAAGATCGAGGAAATCCTAATAACGGAAAGAATTAGCGGATAACCTTACTACCTCGTGAAATAGAAAGGGTACGATACCTTAGAAAATACGTAGGAACCTATTAGGAACCTAATAGGCTACTACTAGCTAGTTTAATAGTTCTACTAATAGGGGAACTAGGGGCCTCGCCTAGTAAGATAGTATCTAGGTCGACCTAGGAGAATAACGGATTATTTAATAACTAAGTTAGAGTAGGACCCTCTAACGTCGCTATAAAGAAATGACTATCGGTCGAAATAGTAGATCGAGGAACCCTAGTAGCGGCCTAGGTACTCTCTACCTTACGCTCTTTTTACTTAGACTCGATACACTCTTTTTTAAGACGCTCGCGCTCTTTAAACTCGCGATATTCGAGCTCTTCTAACTTAGTAACTTCCTTAAAGTCCTAAGTAATAAAATCACTAGCACGCTTTTATAATAAGCGCTTTTACTTTCGAAGACAGAGAAGCTTAGTAAGGATAGCCTCCTCCTCTTCCTTAATCTAATTTTAAGACTTCACTAACTACCGCTATTCCGTATTAGTAAAAGTAGGAGTTAGTATAGCGTACTTTATATTACTACTAGCGCGAATATAGTCGCTATAACGATCGGAATAATTAGTATAGATATACACTCTTTTTAAATAAATATAACGTTCGTAAGGGATCACGGACTAAAACCCTTTATCCTTAATCCGACGAGTTAAGGCGTTCTTATAGATAGAAGCCTTAGAAGATATAGTTAGTATAGTAGGATAATATTATAAAGAAAAATAAGAAAATAGAAATATATATATAAGTAAACTAGGGGCTACGCTACTTATAGCCGCTAAGGATACCGGCTTAAGAAGAGGGGAGATAATATTATAAGGTAGACCGTTAGAAACCCGCGGGGGATAACGATAGCTAACTAAACCCGTAAGAAAGATAATACCTATAGGAGTTACGTACGACTAATAAGGAGTATTATATATATACTTCCTAGGAGTAAGATTATATAGAAAAGGTACTCCTAGGAGCAAAGTAGGTCTATATAAAAGGGTATTTTATATACCTATAATTAGTAATCGATTAGGGTGATTAAGGACGCCGTATCCTTAGGGCGGATAATATCCTATATATATAGCTATATATATCTCGGATATTATCTAGTATAACGAACTACCCGATCGGGTAGCTACGTAACTAGATCCTATCACTAATAGGATTACTAGCGTAGGAACTTATTAGCGATAAGCCCTAGCGTATTAGCGATAAGTCGAGACTTATCACTAATAGGAAGGACTAGATATATAAGGACACTCTTTTACTATTATATATTTAGTTCTTCGCGATCAATCATATATTATTACTTAGTTACTACCTTTAGACTTTGCACTCTACGGTTCACCTTTAAGATAACCCAACCTATAAGTAGGGGAGCTCACTTCGTAGCAATACTTAGTGACTAACTTACTTAGCGCGCACTCTGGCACATCCTGCAAGATACTCAAAAGGACCCGAGCCCGTGTAAGGCTTAGCACAGCAACGGTACGGTTGCGAGATACTCTTAGGATTCGAAGTAGAACTAGGCAAGTATAACCCATTCGAGCTCTACTCACAGTGACGCAGAGGCTGTGCGTAACATACCGCCCTATTAAAATACCGGGCGAACCAGGCATCAGATTAAAAAAGAATCCTAATCAATCTGATAGCCAAATCATTAGCTACTATCAGCAACAAATAGGTTCACTACTATATGCTAGCCTAAAGACTAGGCTAGATATAGCCTTCGCCGTTGATAATTGCGCGCGTTATATGTTAAATCCTGGCCAGGACTATATAAAAGCACTTGAAAAAATATGGCGATATCTATTATATAGACCTGATACAGGTCTACTATATAACTGCTACGGAGACAACCTATATATTAAAGGATACTCTGATGCTGACTGGGCAGGAGACCTTGATAGCCGAAGATCTACAACCGGCTATATATTTAGCCTCTGCGGCGATATCGGGTTAAATAACCCTATCTCGTGGAACTCACAACTACAAAAGTTAGTTGCACTATCTAGCTGTGAAGCCGAATATATGGCTATGAAAGAAGCTATTAAAGAAGCTATCTATCTAGCTAATATATTTAACTATATTAATAATCAACTAGACCTAGATGTTACGAGGCAGACCGTCAGAAACCCGCGGGGGATGACGACAGCCAACCAAACCCGCAAGAAAGACAATACCTGCAGGAGTCACGTGCGACCAATGAGGAGCATTACACATATGCTTCCCAGGAGCAAGATCACATAGAAAAGGTGCTCCTAGGAGCAAAGTGGGTCCGTGTAAAAGGGCATTTTACACACCCACGATCAGTGATCGATTAGGGTGATTAAGGATACTATGTCCTTAGGGCGGACAATATCCTATATATATAGCTATATATATCTCGGATGTTGTCTGGCACAACGAACTACCCGATCGGGCAGCCACGTAACTAGATCCTATTACTGATAGGATTACTAGCGCGGGAACTTATTAGCGATAAGCCCTAGCGTATTAGCGATAAGTCGAGACTTATTACCGATAGGAAGGACTAGATATATAAGGACACTCTTTTACTATTATATATTTAGTTCTTCGCGATTAATTATATATTATTACTTAGTTACTACCTTTAGACTTTATACTCTACGGTTTACCTTTAAGATAACCTAACCTATAAGTAGGGGAGCTTACTTCGTGGTAATACTTAGTAACTAACTTACTTAGCGCGTACTCTAGTATATCCTATAAGATACTTAAAAGGACCCGAGCCCGTATAAGGCTTAGTATAGTAACGGTACGGTTACGAGATACTCTTAGGATTCGAAGTAGAACTAGGTAAGTATAACCTATTTAAGCTTTACTTATAGTAACGTAGAGGCTATACGTAATATATTAATCGCCCTATCTTTAAACCGTAAAGTAAAGTTATTATAGTAGGTAACGATAGCACTATAAGTAACGTTTCGAGTAGATCGAATCCTACTCTACCTACTAACGCGTAACTTATAGAGATAATCTCTTAGTTATAGGAATAACTCGTGTAGGCCTAGAGCTAGTAAGCTACTACCGTTAAACTACCTAAGCCCGAGTTCTACTATAGCGAACGAACTAAGCTTCGTGCCTTCCTAACTTAGATAGATATATAACTCCGTATTATTAGATATAACGGGGAAGCTAATAAGGTTATCTACGCTTCTACCTACCTATATAGATAAGTATTTGAATAGTTTAAACTATATATTAGAGAATTTAACGAGAAACCGCGCGACGACTAGGGAGATATTACTAAGGCTATATTTGTGTCCTATATAACCTTTAAGAAGAAACTTAAATAAACCTTTAGTGATATTAACGCCGCTAGAACCGCGGAACGACGACTCGATTGACTATAATAAACCGGATCGGCTAGTATATACGCCGCCGAATTCTAGTAAATTATCTTATATCTCGATTTTAACGACGATACCTATATCTAGATCTTTAAGCGAGGACTTAAGGAAGATATAAAGGATAAACTTATAAGGTTCGATAGACTATAGGAGCTCTATAAGATAATCGAGCTTGCGGTTAAGCTCGATAATTAACTTTACGAATATAAGCTCTAACGACGAGAGTAGCGATAAGGGAATGGCTAAGGATTAGTAACCTACCGATACTATCGCTACGAAGGTAGGCGAGGATAATAGCGATAATAACTAAGAGAGTATAGTAACCCCTATAGACTAAGACTAATAGAGCTCGACGTAGCGAGGCTCCCTATTAAAGAATAGAAAAGAAGAAAAGATAATAACCTATATTTTAATTATAGAGAACTAGGACACTAGGCGCGTATATATAAGAAGCTACGTAACGACGCGAAATGAGTAAGATAGGTAGATAAGCTAAAATTATAATAACTATAGGCGACCTAAAGTAACGAGGTCCGGCCCTAGTAACTTTAAGCTACTTAGGATAAGCGGGAAGACTTCCTAGAGATAGATTAGGAAGGTATTAAGAGTTAAGGATAGACCTAGTATAGTCCCTAGAATACTATTAACTCCTAGGAATTATTATACGATTCCTAGGACGTAGGCAAAACGGTTCTAGGAACGCCTATCGCGTTCCCGGATACTAAAGAGATCCTAGAAACTCCGCCTACGCTCCTAGGAATAGATAAGCCTAAATAGCTTTATAAAGACCCTAAGGTAGTCGAGAACCGACGCCTTAGTAATAAACTCTAGGAAATTATAAACGGAACTTAAGCGATATAAGAAAAGATTATAAGAGCCTATAATATTATTAACTAACTATTCGAACTATATATTAGGAATCCTACTATCGAGGGGAACGTTCCTAAGGAAATTTAGTAAACCTAATAGTAACTTTAATAGTCACTACTCGACGAAGAAGCACTACTAGACGAAGGAGAGTAATATCTCCTTAAGTAACTTTACGACGTTTACTATAAAGGGATAAAACTATAATAATAATAGGATAATAAGTAGTATCTATATAAGAATACACGATACTTATATTAGGGATATATACGATACCCTGACTATAGCCTTAGAGCTATAGTCAGATACTACGATAATAACTATATAATCTACTACTAAGGAAAGCTTAACTATAGCCTAGAGCTAAAGCTACTACGCTAGGAAAAGAAACCTAACTAGAAACTAGAATATATAGGACTCTAGTACGGGAACTAGAGGATAAACACAGAAAAGTAATACCTTATAGCGATAGCGTAGGGACGATATTTAAGGATTACTACTAATATTATACTTCGACTAACCTTAGTAATAATCGACTTAGGAGCAGTAGGAAACTTTATAAGCCTACGTTATTAGATATACTACTCGATTATAGGCGTAGAGAAGCTACGACTATAGCTAATTATCGGTCTTAATAGAGAGAGACTTAGACTAGGAATTATATATAAGAGCGGACCCTTATTAATAGTTATTAGAGACTACTTCGAGATTATTAACTTCGATATTATAAATCTTAGAGAGTATAATATAATACTAGGAGTACTATAGTTACGAAAGTATAACGTAAGTATCGACTAGTAAGTAGGAAATATAGTCTTTAATAGATACTCGTATCGATAGATAAGCAAGAGGTAGACCGGAAAAAGTAAGCCTAATATACTAAAGAGACCTAGCCTAGGGGAAGTAGGTACTTATAGAAACCCTTACGAAGGCGAACTTAAGAGGAGTTTTCGGCTAAGAGGTAGGCCTAATAGAAGAGATATAGTTAATATTAGCGTTATCGCTACTTCGGAATAGCGATTAGATATAACAGATAACAAATTATAAGATTATATCCTTATCGACTATAACGAAAAGACCCTCTATATAATAAGGATACTAGAGGAAGAATATAAGATCCCTAAGGAATATACGGAATTCTAGGATATATTTACGCTACTACCGGATAGTAAGCTACTAGAATATAGTCTATTTAACTATAAGATTAAGATTAAGGAAGGGGAAGAACTAAAGTTTATACCTATTTATCTACTATTATAGAAAGAGTTAGCGATACTATAAGAGTATATTAAGGAAAACCTTAAGAAAGGATATATTAGAAAATCGATATTACCGATAGGATACCCGATCCTATTTATACCTAAGAAGAGAGAAGAACTTCGAATATATATAGACTATCGATAGCTTAACGGTATTACCGTTAAGGATCGATATCTATTACCGTTAATTAACGAAATTTAAGATATTATTTAAAGAGCGAAGTTCTTTACTAAATACGATATCACTAATATATATAACCGACTTAGGATTAAGGAAGGAGACGAATAGAAAACGGTATTCCGAACTAAGTATAGATACTTCGAATATTTAGTTATACTATTCAGACTTACTAATACACTAGTATCGTTTTAACGATTTATCTTTACTATTTTAGAAGAATACCTCGATATCTTTATTATTATATACCTTAACGATATACTTATATTCTCTAAAACTAAAACCGAATATATCGAGTATAATAAGAAAGTATTATAGAAGCTAAGGGAAGCTAAGGTTATACTTAAGCTTAAGAAATATAAGTTTTATATTTAGGAGACGAGCTTCCTCGGATATACTATTAGCCTAGATAGGTTAGGAATAGAAGATAATAAGGTTAAGGCTATTCTCGACTAGCTAACGCTAATCTATATTAAGGATATTTAGAGTTACCTTAGATTAGCTAACTACTATTATAAACTTATACCGTAGTTTTCGAAGTACGTATTAGGACTCTATTAATTTACTAAGAAAGGAGTACTATTTAAATAGGATAACGAAGCGGAAAAAGCGTTTTAAGGACTTAAGGACCTATATCGATAATAGTTAGGAAAAGTAATTATCGCGATCTTTAACTATAATATACCTATTATTATAGAAACCGATATATTAGACTTTATACTCGGAGTATAACTTATATAACTAGGAGAAGACGGTAAGCTTAGACCTATTACCTTCTAGTCTCGGAAAATAATCCTAGTAGAGCTTAATTATAACGTTCACGATAAGGAACTACTAGCTATAGTATTAGTATTCTAAGTCTAGCGAGCTTACCTAGAAGGAGTAAAGTATACCGTAATCGTTAGAATAGATTACTATAACCTTACCTACTTTACTATAATAAAGAAACTTACCTAATAATAAGCTAGATAGATAGAAACCCTAGCCTAATATAACTTTAAGATTATCTACTATAAAGGGACAGAGAATATAGTCGTAGATATACTTAGTAGATAACTAGATTACGAAATCAGAACTAAGGAAGTAGTACCTACTATCCTTATAATAAATAATAATAGAGATATCGTCTATAATCGCTAGATCCTTATAGTAACTAGCGAACTATAGGATAATAGATAGCTTAAACGAATTAAGAAAGCTATAACGAGCGATAAAGCGATCTAACGGATCCTATAAAGTAGATTATAAGAGGGATATATAACCTAGAACGATACTAGCTTAGTCCTAGTCTACAGGTTAGTATATATTCCTAGAAGTCTTTAAAACGAAATTATTAAAGTATATCACGACGAACCGATATAAGGACACTTTAGGATCGAAAAGATAATAGAGAAAGTATCACGAAACTACTATATCCTAAGTATATATAGAAAAGTTAAAAACTATATCCGATAATACGACTTATACTAACGAAATAAACTAGTATAATATACACTATATAGGGAGATAAGGATATTAGAAACGCTAACGCGACTATAGGAATAAATCACGATAGACTTTATCACTAAATTACCTATTTCGGAAGGTAACGATATAATTATAGTAGTCGTAGACCGACTCACTAAATACGTATATATAATCCCGATAATAGAGAAGATCGATACTAGGACTATAGTAAACCTATTACTTAGATATATATTCGCTAACCACAGAACACCGAGCAAGATTACCTCGGATAGGGATAAGCTATTTATATCTAATATATAGTAGTTATTCGCGGACCTAATAGGCATTAAGTATAGACTCTCTACGGCTTACTACCCGTAAACTAATAGATAAACAGAACGAGTTAACTAGACTCTTAAATAATACCTACGATACTATATAAACTTCTAGTAAGACGACTAGATAGGACTATTACTAATCGTATAGTTCGTATATAATAACGTAATACACGCGATAACTAAGGAAACGCTATTCTTCGCGAATTATAGACTAAATCCTATAATCGTTAGAGAACCGATCGGCGAACACTTAGTAGCAGAATCTTCTAGATTACTAGCTAATAGACTAAAATAGCTATATCTTTAGCTATTAAGAGATATCGAGTTTCTAAATATATATATAAAGTTCTACTATGACTAATCGCGCTAGGAGACGCCGGACTTTAAAAGAGGGGAGAAAGTTTACCTTTTACGATATAATATTTATACTAGACGACCTAGTATAAAACTCGATTACCTTAAACTTAGACTATTCGAAATCGATAAAAAATTAGGACTAGTTAATTATCGCTTAAAGCTACTAGATAGTATACGATATATCTATATAATATTCTATATCTCGTTATTAGAAAAAGTATCCTAAAACGCCGAAATCGCTACTAATATCAAAATCGAAGAAGAAACGGAAAACGAATATAAGGTCGAGGAAATCCTAGTAATAGAAAGAATTAGCGGATAACCTTACTACCTCGTGAAATAGAAAGGGTATAATACCTCAGAAAATATATAGGAACCTATTAGGAACCTAATAGGCTACTACTAGCTAGTTTAATAGTTCTACTAGTAGGAGAACTAAAGGCCTCGCCTAGTAAGGTAGTGTCTAGGTCGACCTAAGAGAATAATAGATTATTTAATAACTAAGTTAGAGTAGGACTCTCTAATATCGCTATAAAGAAACGACTATCGGTCGAAATAGTAGATCGAGGAACCCTAGTAGCGGCCTAGGCACTCTCTATCTTACGCTCTTTTTACTTAGACTTAATACACTCTTTTTTAAGACGCTCGCGCTCTTTAAACTCGCGATATTTAAGCTCTTCTAACTTAGTAACTTCCTTAAAGTCCTAAGTAATAAAATCACTAGTACGCTTTTATAATAAGCGCTTTTACTTTCGAAGACGGAGAAGCTTAGTAAGGATAGCCTCCTCCTCTTCCTTAATCTAATTTTAAGACTTTACTAACCGCCGCTATTCCGTATTAGTAAAAGTAGGAGTTAGTATAGCGTACTTTATACTACTACTAGCGCGAATATAGTCGCTATAATAATCGGAATAATCGGTATAGATATACACTCTTTTTAAACGAATATAACGTTTATAAGGGATTACGGACTAAAACCCTTCGTCCTCGATCCGATAAGTTAAGGCGTTCTTACGGATAGAAGCCTTAGAAGATATAGTTAGTACGGTAGGATAATATTATAAAGAAAAATAAGAAAATAGAAATATACGTACGAGTAAACTAGGGGCTACACTACTTATAGCCGCTAAGGATACCGGCTTAAGAAGAGGGGAGATAATATTATAAGGTAGACCGTTAGAAACCTGCGGGGGATAACGATAGCTAACTAAACCCGTAAGAAAGATAATACCTATAGGAGTCACGTACGACTAATAAGGAGTATTATATATATACTTCCTAGGAGTAAGATTATATAGAAAAGGTGCTCCTAGGAGTAAAGTAGGTCCGTATAAAAGGGCATTTTATATATCTACGATTAGTGATCGATTAGGGTAATTAAGGATACTATATCCTTAGGGCAGATAATATCCTATATATATAGCTATATATATCTCGGATATTATCTAGTATAACGAACTACCCGATTAGGTAGCTACGTAACTAGATCCTATCACCGATAGGATTACTAGCGTAGGAACTTATTAGCGATAAGCCCTAGCGTATTAGCGATAAGTCGAGACTTATCACCGATAAGAAGGACTAGATATATAAGGACACTCTTTTACTATTATATATTTAGTTCTTCGCGATCAATCATACATTATTACTTAGTTACTACCTTTAGACTTTGCACTCTACGGTTCACCTTCAAGACAACCCAACCTATAAGTAGGGGAGCTCACTTCGTGGCAACACTTAGTGACTGACTTACTTAGCGCGCACTCTGGCACATCCTGCAAGATACTCAAAAGGACCCGAGCCCGTGTAAGGCTTAGCACAGCAACGGTACGGTTGCGAGATACTCTTAGGATTCGAAGTAGAACTAGGCAAGTATAACCCATTCGAGCTCTACTCACAGTGACGCAGAGGCTGTGCGTAACACTAGGATATATATCAAATATCCCTGAGGTATTAGTTGATAATGAATCAGCTATTAAATTAGGGCAAAACCCTGAGTTCTATAAGAAATCTAAACATATTGATATTCAATATCATTATATCAGAGAAGCTATTCAAGATAATAAGGTCAAATTGACCTATATTACTACAAAACGTCAACTGGCAGACTTATTAACTAAAAATGTTAATAAAGTCCTATTTGAAGAATTTATTAAGCTAGCTAATCTAGTAGATATATCTACTATAGATAGCTAAGCAAATCTAGCCGAAATATATCTATAGTTATCATATACGACCTACTAATCTATATATTAGCTTATAGCTATATATAGATTACGGGGGGATATCGTATATAGATATAATAGGATATTACCGGCTATAGGATATTACCGGCTATAGGATATTACCGGCTATAGGATATTAACGGCTATAGGATATTAACGGCTATAGCCTATTCACGGCTATTATTATATAATTTGCCACTTAATATCTTAACTATAAATACAGCCGATATCTCCTGCCAGAGGCCATCTGAATGATCATCCTGAAATATTCTTTAACATCACCAACTATTATTATCAGTCATCAACATTAATCTTTATTAGTAATCATCCTGATTACTTATCTTTATCTCAACCTTATCAATATCTACTATCTTTTAAGATAGTCCTTCGAACCCTTATCTACTTCTTCAACCTTGCTTCCTATACGCCCTTATAGCCTGCTCACAGATTTATTATTTTTAAAAAGAAGACTACTAAGTACTAAAGGCTATCCTATCTATCCTATAAGAGTATAGCTCTTAGATAACTATCTAATATCTTAGCTAAAGAGTTATAGTAGATAAGAATAGATATTATTATTAGTTAGTATTTTAATTCCTAGAAAGCTTAGTTATAGATAAGGTCCTACTTAAATAGTATTTCTTTTTAAGTTAGATAGTATAAAGATTTTATAATCCTACTATAATTCCTAATAAATTATTAGTAGAAGTTATATATTCTAAGGAATAACTATATATCTCTTACTATTATAAAAGGTTTCTATACTTTAATAACCTTAATCTTTACTAGATCTACTTAAATTCTATCTATATTAACAATAAATCCTAGGAACTTTATTTCGGTCTTATAGAACTTATATTAATATAGAGTAATATAGAGGTCTACTTCTTCTAATTTTTCTAAGACCTTTCTGATGGAGATTCCCTCCATCGGCTGTTGCCGTGTCAGGATCTTCCCTTGTGGGATTTGCCTTTTGTGGCCTTTTTAGGGCTTCTTGATGTTGTTCTTTCTCTTTCCTCTGCCATCTCGCTTAATAGCTTCGCTCAATGTCAGAGATCTTGCCTATCTTCCTTGCGTAGATCGCTTCTTGTCAGGTTATGCGCCCGATCGCTGATTTTGACATTTGATTCAACATTGCCTCATTGGCTAAACCATTGATTCCAAAACCCTTGACTTGCCTTACACCAGTGTGTGGTGCTGGCTAAACCATTTGATTTCCTCACCTAGATCCAGGTGTTGGATAAACCCTTTTGACTTTGACCTTCTCCGATGTTGACCAAAATAACATCTATTCAAGATTCAACCTTTGTAAGGCTCCGAGCAGCACGGCAGGATTATTATGATTTTGTTACCAATACTACTACTATAGGCCCTATCACATAAATCACTGATGCCCCTAAAGAATTTACCCTTAACCCTTTAGATCCCCTAGTAAATACCTAGGATTTTGATATTTAGCTTAATAATACTACCCGAATCCTTCGATAACTGAATTTACACCGCTTTCTTAATAGAGACATTAAGCGGCCTAATAAAATATCTCCTTAAGCGGCTAGATAGGTTAAAACTTTAAAGAAGATCTAGACCTAGCTATTTTAGTTAATTCCTAAAGCTATTAATAGATTAATTTAAACTACCCGTTGCTATTATGACTTTACTAATAAATACGTTATCTTACTAAAAAAGGTCCTTGACTTTATAGGATATAATACTACTTATAGAGATATCGTTATATTTTAGAATCTTCGTCGTTCGAAGTTCTCTTTACTAATTAAATTCGTTACTACCTTCAGAGAGGCTTATACTAAGATAGAAGAGCGTATAATAATATCCCCTACGATTATTACTTAAATTATGCTTCACGAGATTAAATCCGATAACCCTATAATAATAGCTACGAGATATACCGCCTATAAGAAGAAATTCGCTAAGATAGATAATTTCAAAGCTAAGGATTTATTCAGTTTATTTAATAAGGTTCTCAATAAGCTTTATAAGCTTACACCGATATTAGCTACGGCCTTAGTTACTAATAATAGTAATAAGACTAGGAATTAAGGTCGAACTAACAATAATAGTAAATACTAGCCTCTAAAGAATTCTCCTCTATTTATAAAAGGGTCTAATAACTTTAGTACTATCAAGAAGTAGGTAGAGGACTAGATTAACGGTAACAACTAGATAATACCTAATAGTAATTACGCCTTTTATACGAGATCTAGTCACGTAGTTAAAAACTACCTATACCTAGTCATCGAGTACCGACCGGCGAATTAGAAGCCTATAAAAGGTATTTAGGTAAATTTCCTATAGAGGAATAAGGATAATCTAATAGCTACACGTCCTAACGATTATAAAGAGAGATTTAAGAATAGGATTTATAAGGATAGCAGTTTAAACCCGCCGTTCTTAAATTTAAATCTGCCTAGCTAGCTAGGTACACTATTAATATTAACTCTAATATCTTAAACACTATTAATATTAACTACTTAACCTATTATTATAACAAAACCGCTAACTCTATAAATAGCTTAAACTAGTTAGATAGCTTAAACTAGTTTAATTCTTTAATAAGTTTAACAAAAATAAGGAACTTCTACTATTACGATTAGTAATAACGACGATTTAGAATATTACTACAGCACGTTAGCCGTTTATAATAATAACGAAGATATATCCGATATTAATAAGTTATTAATTAATATAATAATCGATATTAATAACTAGTTTAACTCTAGATATAAACTATTAGGCCCTAAATATAACTTCGATAAAGGAAGACCGAGTCCTATAATTATCTACACTACTAGAGTTAACCAAAATATACTAATTCCTTTTTTAATAGTAATAGTTACTCGTAGCCGAGATAAATAGATCGTGGATTTAGGTGCTTTAAGAATAATTTATATTAATAGTGATACTTTAATTAATTTTTAAGCCTACTAAGGTGATAAAGGCTATAGATATTAGACCTTAGAAGGCTAATCTCTTAAATCCTTAGGTAAGGTAGTTACAAGAATTAATTTAGTTTTTCCTAACCGTATTATTATTAACCTAGATATTAAATACGAATACGTTCTAGAAGGTCTATTTAATTTATTATTAACTACGAGGATATTCTACGATTATAATATAGGTTAGAAAGATTAGAAGAATATCTTCGTGGAACTAGGTAATAAATCAAAGATTTTAGCTTACGCCTATAGGAAAAGGGGTATACTATTTTTATATACTTCGTTAATTCGACCTTTATTAGCCACTAAAAAGAAGGCCCCTCCGCTTATTACTTAGGTATTTACTTTTATAATAATAATACCTAAATTAGCGCATTTTAGATTAGGTTATATTAGTTAACCGACTACTAGGATTAATCACTATCGAATTAGTGATAATATCTATAGAGATAATATATTTAACTATAAACTATATCGTCGAGTAAAGGCTAAAAAGATCGTCTCTTATATTCCGTAGCTAAGAGCTATAATACTATAGTAATTTATTCACATTAATCTATAACTATATATTCCTATAGGTATTAGTAGTACGAACTATATAGTAATTACTACCGATAATAATACCCGATTTAGATAGACGTAACCGATTAAAAAGAAATCTGATACCTTAGATATACTTATTAAATTAGCTACAAGAAATCATAATATTACCGGAAGATAGCTATATAAGATTCGAATAGATAGAGATATAGGTCTTTTAAAATTTATTAAGTAGATTAAAGAAAAAGGATCGATTATTACTCTTATTATACCTTATACTTATAAGCAAAATAGTATTACTAAAGTCTCTAGCTATATTATTATATAGGGTACTAGAGCTTTAATAATTACTGCTCTAAATACTCTAGCTTATCTTTAGCTAGAAGCTACTATTACTATAACTTACGTTTTAAATCGAATCTACTATCTAGGCTAGGATAAATCGCCTCTAGAAAAATAGAATAATAGTTTAGGCCTTAGAAGAAGTAAGCCTATCGATCTAGGATTCTTACGCGTTTAGTATTTAAAAGCCTATATCTATATTCTAAAGGAAAAGCGTGTCTAGGGCCGAAAGATATCCCTAAGGGCGTAGATTAGTTATTTAGTTAGTTATAAAGGAGAAAATAGCTACTAGTACCGGATCTACGACCCTACTAAAAGATAGATTATTATTTAACGTGATGTTGCCTTTTAGGAAGAACTATTAACACTTCGAAGATTAAAAGATTAAGAAGAATTACCTCTAATTATTAATAACAAAATCTAAGAGATTACTAATAAAGAACCTATAAAGGAATCTCGCTAGTAATAGTAATTAGTGATTATTAGTAAGAAAGATTTAACCGTAAATCCTCTAAATTCTTAAATTCCTTAAACTTAGTCCCGACCGTAATAACTAATTTAACAAGAACGTTAAATTTAATAACTATAATAACGTCCTAAAAATCAGCCGACTATCTTATATAAAAGAGGATCTAAAACTCAACTAGATCTAATTATCTCGGATCC
The DNA here is from genome assembly GCA_024706585.1 of Penicillium simplicissimum. Classification (NCBI taxonomy): domain Eukaryota; kingdom Fungi; phylum Ascomycota; class Eurotiomycetes; order Eurotiales; family Aspergillaceae; genus Penicillium; species Penicillium simplicissimum. The sequence goes on from JAMZTW010000061.1 coordinate 3,256,504, forward strand.
TAGAAGTATTATAGTAGGCTAGGAGCGATTTAATATTATAAATTAAATAGATCGTATACTTACGGAAAGACGCCAAAATCCTCGAATAGATCCGTTCCTGTAATAAGTTAACTCTAACGAATTTTCTTTTAAGCCATAATAACGTTAATTAATATAGCCTACTCCTCTAAAAATTCTATTAGCACTAATTCTATATCCTAAACCTTTAAAGCCTTATAGAATTTAAGGATTACTACTAAATATACCGGTAAAGCGCTTATTTAGTGAATCTTATAATCCTAACTAACCGATTCCTAGTATTAAGAAACTAAGTATATTCAAAAATCCTTCTTTTATACTTACTCCTTTAGATTCGGTACTACTACTAGATATTTTAGTTTATAAGACTCCTTAATCTTAGGTTATTCGCTAAGAATTAGAATCTCCTTAGATGCCGTAACGCGAGATTCGTGAGATATCTTTAGTAGACCTAATTATAATAATTCCGCTATAACTAAATTTACGAAGGAATAGATCTAAATTAACGGAACTAATACGCCGGAGCTCTCGTTAGCTAGAACTAAGAAGATTACTAGAAGATATAGTTAGATACACTAATAAAGGAAAAATAAGAGCACTAGAAGATAATAGAATCCGAGGAAGTTTATTCTTTACCGCTTCTATTAAAGATAACTATCTAGGTCCTAGTATATATTATACTACTACCGAAAAGATACGGTCGGTAATAGTCAAAATTCCTTCTATATATCTTGAAGTTATAAAAACCGATTTTGTAGATTAATAGCTTAAGGCAGAAAAGGTCTAATTAACTAAGATTACCGCATTAAATACTATAAATCTTATTCTACTACTACCGAAGGGTACTAAAATCTTGCTAGGTAAATAGGTCTATAACTTAAAGTAAGATAGCGAAGGTTACGTCCTAGAGTTCCGAGTAAGATAGGTGGTTTATAGAAACCGTTAAACCCTAGATATTGATTTCTAACCTAATAAGTGCTATACCTCTATTACTTCTAACGCGGTAGCAAAATTAGTTATATTACTTACTATACTACGCCGTTAGAAAAGAGAGTAATAGGATATTATAGGTACTTATTTAAATACTGTAATTAATAATCGTGTTATTTTTATAAAGTAACTAATAGGGAATAAATTCTTTAGCCTATATAAAGAAGAATTTATCTACGTCTTAAATTAGGCGCTTTATAGCCTTCGTTAAGCTAGCTACTTATAGTATAAAGTCTTTTCTAATAACTTAAAAGATCTTAGTTTAAAGCCCTTACTAGTCGAACTATACGTCTACACTAATAATATATTCACTATTTTTGTTATTATCTATATAGATAATATTGTGATCTCAGGAGTGTAAAGGGCATGATTTGTAATATTAGGGGCTAACTGGTACTAAATGAGCGGATAGCGGTAAAGACCGGCAGAAAGTAGCCGTAAGCGTACCGCTAAAGTGGGTCCGGGATCACATCCTCCCCCACCAAGAACGAAATTCATCCTGAATCTTGCCGTCACGTGACATCGGAGTGTTTTAACTCGAGGTCTCGCGCAGGAGCATCAGAAAGGGTAGAATCTCATCCAATCTACATACATAATGAATCAACAAAAGAAATACTTCCTATCCCGTCTGCGTCAGGTTATCGATGCGGGCACATTCGGGCCCGATTCGGCACGTGACCCACAGCCTAACTCCATGAAGTTGAATAACTTCAAATCAACCGGCAGTACCAACCTTCCTAACCGCCAACTTCATCTCGGCAGATTCCACCAAACTACGCAAAGAAGGCGACGGGAACAAAGAAACGCTCACGGAAACTCCTATTAGGCCAATAAAGATGCCTGAATGGCGGAGGATATAACCCTCCAGGTTTCCCCCGTCCGCCCCCTTCCTTTCTCTCCTCATCATCTTCCTTATCCCCAGCCGCGTCAGATCTTCTGGCTTATCAGCCTTATCTCGGCCTCCCGCACGCAGTAAAATAGGTAAGTGCCCGATTCGCCTTGATTCCGATGGGGCATGCTAACGGCTATGTAGCTCCTCCTCGTGAGGATGAATCTTTGTTAGTCGAAGTCTTGCGCCAGGCCGCTATTAAGGCCGAATCTCTGACTTCGTCCACGACGTCTAGCAGTTTCGATTCGGAAGACGACGAAGGCACCGTTCCCCCGCTCGCGAATAGGCTTGACGGATACGGCAATCCTGATCTGTCATTGTTCCAGACCGAGACTGAGCGGAAGCTCGCTGGCTTAATTCCCGTCCGCAATGTTGACTGGCGAGGTGGTAAAGCAAAGGATTGCAATGGCCCTTCCCAGCGCCGGGCTGCACAAGTGCAGCGTGTCGGGACGGCCGCGCCCTTAGGCGGCTCATGTCATGCCTACGGGTCTGGATTTGGCCCTTTTTCCACCTATGTTGTGCTGGTCCACGGGGGTCAGCCGCACTTCGCCGGTGCGTGTGCGAACTGCTCCTTTAACGGTAATAGCAAGAGCTGTTCATTCCGTAAGTAATCCCCCTCCCCCACCTAAGAGCGGACCACCGTGAGTAAGTACTAACGGTCGTGTACGCCAGGTTCGGAGAAGGACATCCTTCCGGGATAGGTTCGCGCGATCCTATCCGCGCAGAACCCCGACCATCCTGCACTTCGGCAACCGACTGAGGTTACCGCTGCCAAGGGAAAGCGTCGCACCAGTAAGGCATCGTCTTCAGTCGCCGGGGACGAGCTTACGCGTGGGCTGAAGAAGCCGCGCCCCCGTACTCGTTCCAGCGTCCTAAAGGATAAGGAAGCCAAGGGCAAGGAGCCTGCCCCTGCTGTGGCGGCCACAGCCGCCGACGAATTCCACCAACTTCCACTCGTCGACGCGCCTGTTGGCCCCTACAACAATGCCTGGTACGACTCTCCGCTCGACGATCCGCGCTTTCGCGGAAAACAGGTCGAATAGGACGTCGCACGCGAGGCTCTTAAGTTGCTTCCGGAGACTGTCGCTCGCGCAACGGCAGATTACCACGCTCTCCACGCCTTTTTGCGCGATGCCGGCCAGCTCCCGGAGCAGCTCCAGGCGGAGGAAGAAGAGGATGAAAATCCCTTCTACGGCAAGTACGCTTGAGTGCGCTCTTGTCCTCCGCAGGCCATAAAAAATGGCCAGATCTGACGATCTCAACGTTGCTATGTTAGAATCGTCTGGGATAACTGCTTGCTGAGTTGTCCACGACGGCGCCGAATTGCGCCCCTGTAGCTTAGTATTGCTGAATTAAGCTACCTTCCATTACTCTATTCCTAGACTTTCGCGTAGAACCCGTAAGATTCGTAGTCCTCGTAGACGTAGTGGGGATGACCACGGCCAGTGGTCCGTCGAAAAGCATCCTCTCGTGGGCGGCGGCGTCCCGGGGCCCACTGGAGCTTGGTTGAAGAACGTCTTCTTCGTCGGCCGACTCTACTCCCTCGAGATCCATCGGATCTCCTTCAGATAGCGCGCTTTCTGGATCGGTAGCACCTGAATCCCACGCATCTGGATCTCTTCCCCGCGTCTTCGCCGCTTTCGCCCTGGCAAGGCGAGCCTTCTCGATGACGCGGTCTGCGATCGCTTCCTCTTCCACCAACTCGTGGCGAGCCCGATTTCGCCTCCAATCGTTCCATTCTTCCCGGGTGAATGTAGACAATTCCGAGTATGATGGCGGATCCTTCTCATCCTCGAGGATACGTGCGAGTTCCTCGGGCCGGCCTATATCAAGGTTTTCCCGGCGCAGTGCTGCTTTCGCGGCCGATGACGTCCACAATTTGGTAGGGTCTTGAACGTTCGCGGCGATAAGCCTGGCACCATTGATGAGAGTTTTGAGCACGCGGCCAGACGGCTCTTCGAGAGCGTACGTTCCGAGTGGGTGGCTCTCCAAGACCCGATACGGTCCGAACCATTTGCTCTCTAACTTCTTCCCACTCTCGTTGCGAATAAGTACCCAATCGCCCTTCGAGAATCCCGTCTTCGTGACTACACTGTCACGAACGCGCTTCTGTCGGATCGCGCGAGCGAGTAGCATCTCGTTGGCTTTAGTGCGAGCGTCGGCGAGGTGCGCAATCTCGTCTAGTCGCTCACACATAGGCTTCACGCGCGGATCTTCGGCCGAATCGCTGGGCAATTTTGGGTGGACTCCGTACACCAGGAAGAATGGACTGTAACCTGTGACGGCGTGTTCATGTACACGTGCGGCCACCAGGGCTTGGGTAAGGAAGAGATCCCACGCTCTCGTAGGCTTCCCCATGAGATACTTCGTAAGCATCTTGCCCAACAGTCCATTCAAATTCTCCACTTTGCCATTCGTTCGCGGATGATATGGCGTAGTGGTTCTGTGCTTTGTCTGCATGAGCTTCAGATAGTATCTGACAGCGCCCGCGAGCAGGTTGGGGCCGTTGTCAGATATCAGCTCCATCGGGGCACCGTAATTCGCGAAGATTTGATCGTGCAAGAACTGTCCGATCTCCTCCTCGGTGGCCTCCTTTAGTGCCCTCGCGACCGGCCAACCGGTGGCATAGTCGATGGCAGTGACTATCCACTTATTGCCGTTCGGAGTCGTAGGCAATGGGCCAATCAGGTCGATTCCCCATCTCTGGAAGGGCGTGATGCCAGCCGTCACCATGTGCTGAGCAGTCTCCCGTTCCAGACTCTTCTGCAGACCTTGCGACACCTGACAGTTCGGACACGACTGTGCAAGATCTTCCATATCTTGACGCATCTGTGGCCACCACGCGCGTGGCTTGACCACTCCTCTGAGCCCTGGCCAGCTCAAGTGTCCGAACTCGTTGTGTAGCCTCCGCAATAATTCTCCACGAAAGATCGGCTCCAAATAAGGGGCACAGAGTCCATCTTCGTAGGTGAAAACGAGCTGACGGTCGTCGTCGCTTATGGGATCCTCGCGCATCTGCATGCGCAGGTGCGGAGCCCATCTCTTAACGGCGCGGGCGAGCATTTTCTCGTCCGGCAACTCCTGCGTGTCCAGGTAGTGCACGACAGCGTCATACCATTCGTTTTCTGGGACTTTCATGACGGTAAACGATTCCGCCTTCCCTGCAGCGAGAGTGACGTCCCAAATCGGCCGGGACGTTGACACGTTGGCTGGTCCGTCGCCCATGAAGTCGGGCCGACGGCTCAGCGCATCGGGGACAACTGCGTCCTTTCCCTTCCGATACTAAAGCTTCAGGTTATACTCCTGAAATTCTGACACCCAGCGAGCCAATCGCTTGCTGTAGACCCTCGTGGTGTTCATGTACTGCAGGGATTCGTGGTCGGTGACGACCGTGGTTTAGGTGCCATTTTCGATATAGCGGTCCCAGAGGCGTAAGGCCTCCTTGATAGCCAGCAACTCCTTTTCTTGCGTGGGATAGTTCAATTCCGCACCTGAAAGCTTGCGGCCATCGTATGCAATCGGGTGTAATTTACCATCTTCGCCGAGTTGCAACAGGACCATACCAATCGCCTATTCTGAGGCATCCGTTTCGATAACGAACGGCTTAGTCAGGTCTGGCTGGGCCAGAATTGGCTCGTCGGTAAGCGCCACTTTGAGGCGTGAGAACGCACTTTCGCACGCTGTCGTCCACCGAATCAGCCTGAACTTCTACTTCCTCAGGCTTTCATCTGTCTCCTTGAACAATTCGTGTAGGGGAGCACAGATCTTCGCGAAGTCCTTGATGAAGCGGCGGTAATATGTGGCGAGACCGACAAACTAGCGTACGTCGTGTACGTTCCGTAGGGTTAGCCAGTCACGAATGATCGCGATTTTTGCTGGCATAGGGCGAATCTTTCCTCCCCCAACAATATAACCACAGAATTCCAGGCTATCGCGAGCAATCTCGCACTTCCCCGGCTAAGCGATCAGTTCGTGCTTCTCCAAAGTCCCGAGAACTTGCTCGAGGTGCCGGTAGTGGTCTTCTATCGTGTCCGAATAGATGAGGATGTCATCGAGGTAGACAACCACAAAATCTCCCAAGAACGGGCGCAACGCATCATTCATGATCGTTTGAAACGTCGCGGGAGCGTTACATAGCCCGAATAGCATTGCGAGCCACTCGTACTTACCCCAGATCGTGTTGAATGCTGTCTTTTCGATCGATTCCTCGGCCATACGCACCTACTAGTATCCAGAAGCGAGGTCAATCTTGCTTAGGACGTTGGCCTTTCCGACTCGGTCCAACAGCTCCTGGATTCGCGGCAGAGGGTAGCCATTCTTGACCGTTAGCTCATTAAGAGCCCGATAGTCAACGCACATGCGCCATTTCCCATTCGGCTTCTTCACGAATAGGACCGGGAAGCCCCAGGGGCTAGCGGACGGGCGGATGAGCCCCTTCTTAAGCAACATCTCGACCTGTGCCGCCTGCTCTCTGAGCTTCTCGTCCGACATCGGGTACGAATTCAGGTTAACCGGCTTAACATCTCCCGTTTGAATCTCGTGGGAGATAGCGCGTTCGGGCAGTAGTTTAGCCGGCAGCTTATCTCGCCAGATCCGTTTGAATTTCTGCAAGATCTTCGTGATGCGCGGATTCGCGTGCTGCGGGACACTGACGCCCTCGGATTCGTCATCCTCCTTGGATTCTCGAATCACCGTGAGATAGCCCTCCGTATTGGCCTTCTTCATGGCCCGGCGGACCTGTTTCGCACTCATAAGATTCAGCTCAGTCTGGCCGATGCTGCCCGCAGAGCACGTAATTGGCTCGATACGGTGCGTTTTGCGTCGGCCCTGATCCTTGAGCTTCATCACTGACGTGATCCAGTCGATCTCCGGGTTCTGTGAGCGTAGGAAATCCCTACCGAGTATGAAGTCGAACTCCGGCAGTAGGAGAATCCACGCTTTCACATAACCTTTCTACGTACCGAGGGCGACTGGGATATAGACCGATTCGTTCGTGTATAAGTGCCCACCATCTGGCATCTTCACACGCAACGGCTCGTACTTCCTCCTGCTGAGGGCGTTCGGGGCGAGGCGTTTGGCAACGGCCTCAGCCACGAACGTCTTAGAAGCTCCACAATCTAACAGTGCGTCCACCTCGGTGCTGGAATCTGCTAGGCCTAGTCGGGCCCGATAGAACAGAAGGGAGTCGCCCATAGTGTTAAGGGACGCCTCCTGACGCTTCTTCTTCTTGCCGCGTCTCACTTTCTTCCGCTTCTCGGCCTAATTCGGATCCAGCAGATCCTGTTCCTCTAGGATGACATCGGGGACATATAAAGCTTCTTTGAGGCGGCTAACGAGTGCTTCTATCTCGTCAGCCCGCTCTAGTTTCCCTGCTTCGAGCCCCGATTCGATCCGTTTCGCTTCCTTTCATTTTCCAAGATCTTCTTGCGGAGTTCACAATTAGCTAAGATATGGCCCGGTTAGTCGCAGGCGTGGCAGATAATAGGGTTATTGTTCCGCTAACCCTGTCCCTGGTATCCGCCTCGACCTCGCCCGCCATTTCCACGCCTATTCGGGAACGATAGCATAGCACCGAGGTCCATCGGCTCGCCGCCGTCGTCCGCAGCCGGAGCTTATCTGCGGTAGTAGCCCGCGATCGTCGCCGCTTCCTCGTAATTTCTGAAGCGCTCGATGATATCGTCGAGGGCCGTTAGGGGGTTTCGTTCCTCCGCCCAACGCTCCTGGAGCTTCTTCTTGGCTCCTTCCCGCATGAACTCGAAGAAGATATTATCCGGAATCGCCTGTTCGCATTCCATCGCGGCCTGACGGAGCTAGGTGGCGTATTCCATGAACGACTGTTTATCGCCCTGACGAGTGTTTCGGAAGCGATCCCACCGCTTCGCGGCGCTCAGGTGCTCCGAGAAGTTCTTCATGATCCACTTCTTATACTCGTCCCAGTCCGTCAGCCGTTTCTCGAATCCTCCATCGACCTGTCGTTCACGATAGCGCCAGGTCTTTGCCGCGTGGCCCGTCAGGGCGCTGCTGGCGTGCATGATTTTCTCCCAGTCTATCAGATAGGCGTGGGAGAACTCGCCGATCTGGCGGAAATATCTATCGCAATCGTAGAGGTATTCGCGTACGGCCTCATCAGGGATCTTGCCGTTATAGTCGCGAATCTTCCCGATGGTCTTGAGGATGGCTCTGCGCTTTTCCGAATCGGCTCGCTCGTCTGCGTTCGGACGAGGGGATTCGGTCCTCGAGTTTAGCGAAGCAGTAGGGGTCGGCGCTACAGTGCTCTCCGGGGGAACTCGCTGCGCGCGCAGGGCAGCAGCAGTGTCCGAGATCAGCCGAAGGCATACGACGCGGGTGTTAGGATTCGTATTCTCCCACAAATCCCAATACTGAGCCGCCAGAGTCTGAGGAATCGTTTGCAGAAGCTCTCTAACCACCTGGTTGAGGGCTTCGTCGGCCGAAGGCGTGCTGACCGACTGGCCCGGTTCGATCCCACGGGGATCTTGGGGCAGCGGTCTAGCCATCGCCTCAGCGAGGGTGGGATCCTGTGCGCCGTCGCGCATAGCAGGGTCCGCGTTGTCGGGATTCTGGTGCATTTTGAAGCGTAAGGGGGTGATCGTTTTGGATTCACGTCGCTATTGTGAGGGTTCGTAGGTTTAGTCGATATCTTGCGGTTATGCAATAAAGTCGAGTCCTTTCTCCCCCTCCAAATCTTTTACTTCCGCGCTATCTCGCATTGTGCGGCCTAGCACGGAAGGATGCCCCACAGGAGATTCGTGTGTGATTGGGCGTACTTGCTTCCCTCCGGGGAAAATTTCATTCAGGGGCGAGGACTCCGCGCCATAAGGAGTGTGAAGGTCCCTATGCCGTACTCGCGAGTCCTTTTGCGGCCTTAGTGAAAATTCTGCGCTGTTGCTGGTCGACGTGCGCGGAAGCGTTGAATTGTCTTGTTTTGCCCTATACTACACTGGAATCTCATAAGATCTTACGCAAGCGGATCTTATAAGGGAGTCCACGCAACTCCTGGTGCGCAGCCTCCCGTGGGCGACCGTGGAAGGCCGCCCTTTAGAGGTTTGCTACCATATGTGATCTCAGGAGTGTAAAGGGCATGATTTGTAATATTAGGGGCTAACTGGTACTAAATGAGCGGATAGCGGTAAAGACCGGCAGAAAGTAGCCGTAAGCGTACCGCTAAAGTGGGTCCGGGATCACAATATCTTTTCTATAGGTATTAATAGTGAAGTTTAACGGGTTCGCGAGGGCATATCAGCCAAGAGAAAGCTTAAGATACTTCCTTTCAAAAGATTTCTTAGATATAACGTATTTAAAGAGCTAGATAGTTTAATTCTTATAAATTAATAGGCCTATTTAATAGATTTAGTGCGTAACTATAGATTTAAAAATACTATACCTTCCCTAATCCTAATAAGTCCTTCTTAGAAGACTCCTTAACCTAATAAACTAAAAAGCGATACTAAAAAGGGTCCTTATTCGAAGATAATAGGTAAGATTAGTTAGTTATCTATTAAAATACGCCCTAATATTACCGCTACTATATTAAAGTTATAATAACGAGGATCTTCCCCGAGAAAAGAAGACTTCCTAGTATATAGAGACTTAATTCAATATTTTGCTAGCACTTTAGACCTTAGGATACCTTTTAGATACGATCCTTCGCGTAGTCTTAAAGGTTTCGTAGATTCTTCTTACGGAGATACCGAAGATAGTAAGTCTGTAGAAGCCTACGTTTAGTTCTTTACTAGCGCGCCTATTTTATAGGTATTAAAGCGTTAAGGAATTATTGCTATATCTTCTACGATAGCTAAATATTATACTATAAGTTCTATAGTCAAGGAAGGCCTTTTCTTAGCCTAGTTAGCTAGTAAGATATAATTAATTCCTAAACTTGACTAAGATAAGAACTTTAACAAGAATATTCCTATTTCACTTTATTATAACTCTAATAACGCTATTACCGCCGTTATAAATCCTAAATTAAGCCCTAAATTAACATAGATTAGCACCAGATACCACTTAGTTCGAGATATAGTCAAAAAGAACCTTATCGCCCTGGTTAACATTCCTAGCAAAGATAATGCTACAGATATCTTAACCAAAACAAAGCTAAATAGCGTTTTTCAGGAAGACCGCGAAAGATTGTTGAAGATACGCTCACCGAATTGTTGATTTACTACTTCATTTAATACTTTGAATTGCTGAATTGATGTATTCGAGATTGAGACCTTCTAGCTACGTGTGTTATGGGCTGGTCCTGAGGGGGGTGTGATAGAGATTCCCTCCATCGGCTGTTGCCGTGTCAGGATCTTCCCTTATGGGATTTGCCTTTTGTGGCCTTTTTAGGGCTTCTTGATGTTGTTCTTTCTCTTTCCTCTGCCATCTCGCTCAATAGCTTCGCTCAATGTCAGAGATCTTGCCTGTCTTCCTTGCGTAGATCGCTTCTTGTCACTTTCTTATATATTATTAGTATTACTCTAAGTCCTTATCTATATAGATAAGAACGTTATTAATAAAGGCTATATAGAAGTTATTAAGGTATTCTCCTAGAGTATAATTCATATATTATTAGAAAGTTATAGGGCTATTTATTAAGCTAAAAGATAATATCTTATACTTAAAAGAATTATATCTTAACCTAAAGGTAGTTAAATCTTCTAACTCTAGATCTATCTTGATTTAATAGAATCCTTAATAGATATCTAGCTTTATATAGTACTTAGTCTTACTTATATACTATAATATCTTATTAATTAGTAGAATTAGATATTAGTCTTTTTTTATAAGTATATTTAACTTCTAATAATCTATATAGAAGTAAAGTCCTTCTCTAGGCTTCTTTACTATTAGAATTAGTAACTAAAATAGGGCTATAGATAATATAATAAATCCTTTAGATAAGTTCTTAAGAATATAGTCTTTAGCGAATTATAACTCTTCCTTAGTCTATTTATAAAGTAAATAGTATCCTAAGATACTTAGGTCTTTTCCTTCCTCTAACTTAATTTAGTAGTTAAGTACTTCTTATAATAATAATAATATATTAGACTTAATCTTAGAGAAAAGAGTAGTTTTATTATAGTAATAAATAGGAATAGTTTACTAGTATAACGGGCTAGAGCCTAGTAGTAAACTATATACTATAGCTATATAGATCTATTAATAGGAAGATTAGAGGAAAGACACCGCCTTTAGTAGAAAGGCCCTTATACCGTTTTACTACTAAGAAGAGGCTATTTCCCTTCCCCTCCTTAAGATTATTATAAATAGTATATTAGCCTAGTATAATTAAATTAATTCTACTATAGCCCTTTATAACTAGATCTCTTTAACTTTAATAATTTACTTCTACTTCTCTTTAATAATATAGTTAATTTCTATAAGAGAGATAATAAATACTTATATACTCTTCTATTATAGATATCTATAGAATCTTACTCCTTTAATAACTATAATCTTAATAGGTTTTATTAGTAAGGATTCTTTCTAGGTCTTTTACTTAGATAGTAAGATCTCTTCTCTATTAAATATCTACTATATTTTCTTTATAGTATTCTCTTAGTAAGAATTTTTATGTATCTTAGGAATAGCCTTTCTAGCTATTTAGACTTATTTCTTTTAGATCTCCTCTTCTATTAAGATATTATATTAATTAGCGTTACTCTAATAAAAAGATTTAATCTTTAGTCTCTTTAGAATCTATTATAAAATAGATTTTAATAGCTAGTTTAGTACTTTTTCTTTAAGTATTATTTAATTGGGCTAGAAAAGATAATAACTTTAATAGTTAATAAGGACTTTATATCTTTTAAACTATAGTCTATCTATAATTATATTATACTTCTCTAGATCTATAATTAGTATAAACTAACTTTATTATAAATATCTATTTATTATAAATATTAGTCTAATTATATAAGTAATTAGTTATTAGAGTTCTTTATTAAATCTTATAATAGGATACTCTTAAGAGAGTTTTATTATATAAAGGCTCTAGTATTTATAAGATAAGAAACTAAGATTATTTTTCTATTTATAGCTACTTTAGTATTAATAATTAAATTACTAGGAGATAAGAGTTTTCTTAAGTCTAAACTCTATAGAGATATACTAAATATACTTAGGGTAGAGACTTTCTCTAAGTAGACTCTTTTCCTAAATCTAACTCCTTAGTAGCCTTAAGTTCTATAATAGTTTTACTCTTCTTAGGGTTAACGGATATAAGTATAGTATTAGGGTCCTTCTTTTTCTTTAGGTAGCTATAGGATATATAGTCTTATTTATAATAATAAAAATACTTACTCTTCTTTATAAGGTTAGTCTTCTTAGTATTAATAAGTTAGAGAGTTAAGAATAAGTTTAATCTAAATCTAATATTTAAAGAGTTAGTATTCTTATTAGCGTTTTAGTTAGTAATCTACTATAAGATCTAGTCTATAGTCTTCTAGTACTTATAGATAAACTATTAGAGTATTATATTATTATTATTAATATCTATTATAGTCTAGTTCTATATAAAAGTAGAGATCTTTTAGTTTAAGTCCTACTTCTAGAGATTAATAGATTAGTTAGCTTCTTTAGTAAGTTAAGTAAATTTAGCTAAGAAATTAATAAAGTTAGTTTTAATATCTATTATAAGTTATATATATTATATATACTTAGGGGATTACTAAAGTCACCCCCCCTCTCCCTATTTTCACCCCCCCCCCTACCTGAAAATTTAGGTTTTCAGGCAGAATTCAGGTATTAAGGCAGGAATTCAGGCAATAAGGCATCAACTTTTTATTTTTTTTGGCCCTAGAACTTGACCGCCCTTAGTAATCCTTCACCGCCCTTCGCCGCCAGTGACCGCCCTAATTACCCCGCCTAGACCACCTTACCGCCCTGATGACTCATAAGCATAACTACCTACCCTGGGCACCGCCTGCCTTTCTATCTTCCAACCTCCTAGTCCCACCCTCCACCCTCTACCCTCCACCCTGCTTCCTGCGAATCCTATAGCCCTCTGCTCGTGCTCGTAGCGCTGCTCATAGGCGTGGGCGTGGGCGTGGGCGCGGGCGCGGGCGCGGGCAGACTACGGAGGATTCAGAGGATTCAGAGGCCGCGGTAAGTAAGGAATTTAAATCTAGCCAATCAGAGGCCGAGGATTCAGCGTAATTTTAGTGTTAGAATGGTGCGAAATGAGTGTTGTTTAAGTGCTTCAAAAATGTGTAGGTTTCATGCGGAAATCAAAATGGTAGACTATAGAGACCAGAGTAGCAGAAAGGGTGGCAGCAAAAGTGGCAGAACGGGGGCGGAGAGATAAAGGTTAGCAGAAAGTATGGCAGAAAACAAAGTTGATGCCTTGATGCCTGAATTCTGCCTGAAAACCTAAATTTTCAGGCAGGGGGGGGTGAAAATAGGGAGAGGGGGGGTGACTTTAGTAATCCCCTATACTTATTATAGGTAAGACGCTTATAATTAAGATTATTAAAAATATATTCTAGATAGTTAAAGATCTTATTAATATTCTTATATAGGCTTATAGTATTATCTTATATCTAAGATTTAATATATATTAGCGCTTTATCTTTATAGTAGCTCTTAAGGTAGATTATTTAATAGTTAGGAATAGGGTAATAGTCCTTATTTAGATAGAGCTTCTTATAAATATCTAACTTCTATCCCTTAAACTTAATCTACTTTCTATTATTTAATATTAGTAGATTAGGTAACTTTATGGTCTTTTATAGATAATAATCTTTAGATACTAGCGTTATATAGTTTAAGAAGTCTCTAGATTCTATTAGGTATATAGTAATAATTAATCTATCTCTTTCCTTTTAGGTCTTATTTAGTTCTTTATATAGATAAATATATTTCCTTTCTATCTACTCTCTCTAGGTATCTAAAGTCTACTCCTATAAGTAGAGGATCTACTATTTAAGCTAGAAAATCTTATTCTAGTAGTTAGCCTTAAGTTCCTTAATCTTATTCTATAACTCTCTATTTATATTATTCTTATATTAAAGGATATTAAAGATAGTCTAGAGATTCTTCTAGATCTATTTAACTAGCTAGTTAGTAGTCTTAATCTTAATATTTATTTTATTATCTTAGATAAGTAATAGTAAGCTTTACTAGGGATTATATAAATAGATATATTCTATTATATTATTATTATTATCCTATATAGTAGAGTAGGTTTAAGCTATAGTAGTAATTAGTTTAAGTTCTAATTTATTTAGGTTAAGTAGGTTAGTAACTAGATAGCTAAGATCTCTCTAGAGTAAAGAGTCCTTCGCTTTACTAGCGCTATAGAGAGATAAAGATTTTAAAAAAGAAGAGCTTTAGTTTAATATTACGGTTAAGAGAGAGATATTAAATCTAACTATACTATTTAACGAAGAAACTAAAGCTAAGGAAGAAAAGAAAGAAGAAAGTAGAAATATAAGAAGGGCGGCTTAAATACCCCTAGTAGAATCTTATAGAATCCTAATACCGCCTTTCTAATTAGTCCTCTAAGAAGTTTATCTATAATAGTTATATATAGATCTTAGTAATCTATCTATTCCTATATTTATACTAACTACTTTATATTAGTCTTATAAGAGTACTAATAATATTCTAATAGTATATTAACTAAACCTTATATAACTTCCTAGATAACTTTATATCTATATATATATATAATATTATTATCTATTTCTCTAGATTATTAGTAGATTATTAGTAAAAAGTAGATAAAGTATTAATAAAACTCTAAGATATACAGTGACGTTACATAAGTTTTTAACACACCCGCCCCACTCACTAGTACACCGCCTAGAATATGCCCTACCGCCTACTATATACGCGTAGCTAGAAAACACGCTAGAACGCGCATCTCGCGAAGAGTCCATAGGATCTCATAAGACCTACGTAAGAAATAGATTCTACCTACCTACCTACCTGCCTACATATCTGCCTACCTACTTATCTACCTACTTACCTACTATGGCCCGTTCAAAAGAGCTTACACCTACCCTCCGCTCTCGCATATGCGAACTACACGATATTGGCTGGGGTTACAGACGTATTCATAAGCGCTACCCCTGGATACCGCTCTCTACTATTCGATATACTATTATTAAAGAGCCAGAGAGACGAGACGGTGTTTCGAAGCCACGCTCTGGTCGCCCACATAAGCTTACTGAAGCGGATAAAACGCGTATCCTCGAGGTCATTCATGAAAACCCACGCGTTACTCAAGAAGATCTCCTTACTGAGGTGGATCATAGGGTTAAATACTGCTCAATTCGGCGTTTATTAAATGCTGAGAATATACGCAAATGGCGTTGCTCCTGGAGACCCTATCTCGACGAAGAACACGCGATTAAACGGCTCCAGTGGGCACATCGCTACCGTTATTTTACCCCGGCTGATTAGGCCCGTGTTTACTGGTCTGATAAGTGTACTGTTGAGCGTGGGATCGGTGTACGCCGCGAATGGACCTTCATACGTCCTCGAGACCAACCAAAGATGGGTCAATATCAGGGATTACCGCATCGCGGTAAGCAGGTTAAGCAGATGTTTTGGGCTGCTTTTTCTGCGGATCGCCGTACGGGTTTAATCCCTCTATTCGGAGATCCTAACTCTGAGCGTAGTGGTGTGAATCGATTTGTTATTGAGGAGTTATACCGTCGAGTGCTCCCGACCTTACTCTCTGCTGAAGATGGGATTTTTATGCATGATAACGCACCAACGCATACCGCTATTGTTGTACGCGAAGCCCTTGAGGATATGCAGATCGAAGTGATGGTCTGGCCGCCTCATTCGCCCGATCTTAATCCAATTGAGAATCTGTGGTCTCTTCTTAAGGCAGAGATCTATAAGCTTCGGCCTGATCTCATTCATATGAAGAACAACGATGAGACCAAGCAAATCCTAGTGGAAACAGCCCAAATTGCGTGGCAAAATATCGATATGAGGCATCTAGAACACCTCTCTGAGACTATGCCTAATAGGGTACAGGCAATTATTGAATCTGAGGGGTGGTATACGCCCTACTAGGGCCTACTGGTGGTGTATTTACTATATATCTGGTAGATTTACTAATGTTATGGAGTTTTGGCGGAGGGTTTGTGACTGGCAGAATATTATGTAATTTGGATGGGTGGGGCGGGTGTGTTAAAAACTTATGTAACGTCACTGTAAGTCTCTAATATAATATTAGGAAATTAGAATTTAAGTAGATATTAATTGAATATCTAGAATTTATTATTAAGACTAGAGAAGATCTATATATAGATCCTAAGAAGATCGAAGCTATTAGGGTATAGGAGATACTAAAGAATATAAGAGATATATAAGGATTCCTAGGATTCGCTAACTTTTATTAAATATTTATCCTATACTTTACTATTATTTTAGTATTATATTACTCTTAAACGTAATAAATAAAGGAGTAGAATTTAAATAGACTCTAGATTATCAATAAGTTTTTACTAAGCTAAAGGAACTATTTATTATAGTCTTAATACTTATCTAGTTTAAGAAAGACTATAAACTTATTATAGAGATAGACTTCTTAAGATATATTACTAAAGTAGTACTTTTATAATAGTAAGATAATAGTTAATTAGCGCTATATATATATATATATATATTTCTTAGAAACTATTACTGATAGAGTTAAATTATAAGATCTATAATAAGGAATTACTAGTAATTATATAAGCGTTTTAAAGGAATAGTATCTAGAGCTAAAGATAGTCTCTTACTTTGCTATTATAACTAACTATAAGAACTTATATTACTTTAATAAGATTTACTAGCTCTTAGAATAATAAATATAATAAGTACTATTATTATTAGAGTTCGACTTTATCCTATAATACTAACTAGATAAATAAAGTAGATATCTATCTAGATACTCTCTTATAATATATATAGGATATACTAAAGGACTATATAGATAAAAGACTAATAAACTATCTATAGAAGGTATTTAAAAGAGTAGTAATCTATATAGGAGAACTAAGAATAGCTATAGATAAAGAAGCTAAACTAGACTTTATAATCTTAGTACTTCTATTTAAAGAAGAAGAGCTCTAATAAGAATAGGAATATATAAGATTAATAGACCTAATATATTAAGCCTACTTAGAAATACTAAAAATAAATAAATAATAAGTTATAGTAGAAATAGATATAAGAACTAGTCTCTTAGAATACTAACTAGATAACTAAGGACTACTCTAGTTCTAATAGCGAACCTAGATCTCTAATAATAAACTACTATATATAAGAATTATCTAGAAGATTTATAATTTTTATATTATAAACTATCTAGGATAAGATACTATATATATAATATTATCTTATTAGTTCTTCTAGTCTAGGGTAGTAAAAGATATTTATAGATTCCTAAGAAACTATACTATTTATAGCTAGAGTATTACTTAGAGAGATATAAAGTATAGACTACTAAAACTACTACCTATTCTCTAATGGATATAAACTAAGATCTCTATAGACTTTATTATTAGCTTATTACTATTAAAAGGAATCTAGGTAATAAATCTCCTTATAATTACTAATTAGCTAACGAAGAGAATTATCTTAGTTAGAATAATTAAAATAATAGTAGAATAAGTAGCGGAAGCCTTCTTAATATATTTCTATATACATTATAGCTTACTATTAATAATTATTAGTAATTAAGAGCTATAATTTATTAGTAAGTTTTAGGAGATTACTTATAAAAAGCTATTAATCTAATACTAACTCTCTATTATTTTTTATCTATAGATTAATAAGATTACTAAATAAGTAAACAGTTTAAAAGAATCCTATAGATCTTTATATCCTATATAAGATAACTAGATAGACCTTACTAATTATTATAATAGTAATCAATAATTAGGATATAACTTAAACTAGAATATTACTATTCTTCTTTATATATAGTTACTATATTAACTCTATTAGTATTAAAGAAGGTAATTTATCTATATCTAGTAGTATAAGTAGTAATTATAACTATATAAGATAGATAATAAAAGTATACTAACTAATTATACTAACTAATTATACTAAGTAGCGCTAACTTACTAAGAAAAGGACTAAATATAGTTAAACCTTAAGAATATTTAATCTTAATAGTACTTAAAGAAGCTTAATTAGCTCTATAGAAGATATACTATTTAAGAGGTTGACAAGGAGCGATCTACGCAAGGAAGACAGGCAAGATCTCTAACATTAAGCAAAGCAATTGAGCGAGATAATAGATCGAAAGAGAAAGACTAACATCAAGAAGGCCTAAAAAGGCCACAAAAGGCAAATCCCATAAGGAAAGATCCTAACACGGCAAACACGGTAATAGCCGATGGAGGGAATCTCTATCATACCCCCCTTAGGACTAGCCTATAAGCTAAAATACGTAGCTAGAAGGTCTTAATCTTATTATAAATATATATATATCGAATATATTAATTTAGTAATTTAAAGCATTAAATTAATAATTTGGTGAGCGTATCTTTAATAATCTTTCGCGGTTATCCTAAAAGACGCTATTTAGCTTTGTTTTAGTTAAGATATCTATAGTATTATCTTTACTAGTTGAGAACGTCTGGAAACGTTTGGGGGCCAGGTCGGCCAGCAGCTACGCACAGGAACACTTTGGAAGAAGAAGCAGTCAATTGGT
This sequence comes from Penicillium simplicissimum, assembly GCA_024706585.1. Taxonomy (NCBI): domain Eukaryota; kingdom Fungi; phylum Ascomycota; class Eurotiomycetes; order Eurotiales; family Aspergillaceae; genus Penicillium; species Penicillium simplicissimum. The sequence continues at coordinate 3,275,073 of JAMZTW010000061.1, forward strand.
CAGGGCAGCAATCTCTGAATCTCTAAGGAAGAAGAAACAATCTGGCAAAGAAGAAGCCTCATATAGAGGCTGAGACAGTCTATCAACAGGAAAGCACCGGTCGGAGACCTGTAAGGAGAAGGAGAAAGGCATCTGCCTCAAATCTGCAAAGGAACAAAGACCTCGATCGGTCGCAACAATCTTCATCACCCCCCCCTCAGGCCAGGCGGCGATAAGGAAAACAACATCAATTTTTAGAACAACATTAAAATAGCAAAATCATAGCAAGGGATCTCTCATCCTTAATAATCTGTTACGATCTTCTTGGAAAACACCCTTTAACTTTGCCTTTATAAGAATATCAGCAGGGTTATCTTTACTCGGGATATTAACTAATATAACTAGCTTTTTCTTTATATAATCTCGAGTGAGGTAGTATCGAGTACTAATCTAAGATAGCTTTATAGCTAATTTACCCTAGGTAACGGTAGTAATAGCGTTAATAGAATTATAATATAGGCGTAAGGGATTATTATTTTAAAAATCTTTATCTTAGTTAAGAGGTTAAATTAATTAGAACTCGGCTATAATTTAGGTAAGATAAAGGCCTTCTTTTAGTGTAGTACTTATTATATAGTATTCGGCTATAGTTAAAGAAGATATAATAATATCCTATCTTCGAGATAACTAGGAAATCAGCGTTCCGGCGAAGAACTATATAAAAGCTTTAGTAGATTTACTATCTTTGGTATTACTATATAAGGAGTTAATAAATCCTTCTAATAGGCGTAAAGGATTAATTCTAAATAGTAGGCCTAATTTAATAGTACTAGCGAAGTAGTATAAGAGGTCTCTATAAGTAAGGAAATCTTCTCTTCTTAGTGAATTAGAGCGACGTTATAATTTTAAGATAGTATAAGCGATATCCGGTCGTATCTTAATTAATAACTATCCGATTTTTCCTATCTTTTTAGCGTAAACTAATTTATCTTTAGAATACTAAGGAATATTATTAGTATAAGGAATTAACTAAGAAGGACTTAATAGGATAGGTAAAGGATTTAAATTTTCTATATTCTCGTCGTAGAGTAGTTATATTAAATAAGCCTATTAATTTATAAAGATATAACCTAATAGCTTAATAATTATATTATAGCTAAGAAATCTTTAAAATAGGAGCTTCTTTAATTATCGTTTTTATTCTAGGCTATATTAGATATTATTAATCTCTTTTTTAAGTCCTATAGTAAGAATATTATTAACGTAAATTAATATAAAAACTATCTTTTTATTATTAGTATAGATATATCTATCGGAATTAAATAGCTTTAAGTTTAACTAGGTAAGGTCCGTAGTAAAAACGTTATACTAAAGATAGCCTACTTAGCGTAGACTATAAAGAGCTTAATTAAGTATATAGATATATTTAACGCCGTTAGATCTATAAAATTCGTAGCTAGTTAGTTATCGTATAAAAATAACTCTATTATTAATTACTATATTAAGATACGCGCTTATAATATCCTATTAATAAATTTTCTATTTTCGAATAGTAGTAGTTAAAATAAATAATTTTGCTACAGAGTCTAAAGTAACTAGCGTATATTTTTTATCTAGTTAGAAATCGATACCTAGTATTTAGCGGTTACTATAAACTACCTATCTTATATAAAATTCAAGAATATAGCCGTCACTATCTCTTTTAAGGTTATAGACCTATTTTCCTAGTAAAATTAATATCCCTTATAGCGGGTATAGAATAATAGTAAGGGCCTTAGCTATATTAATTTTCGCTAATTAAATTTTCTTAGCTTCTAATTATTAAGTAGCGAATTTTAAATTTATTACTTCTCGATAAGTATCTAGAATTAAGATATCTAAAGATCGAATTTTTTCTATAGTAGTATAATAAATCCCTAGTAAAAGATATCCGTTATCTATAGCGATAGTAAGGTAGGAACCGTATTCTTTACTTTTTAGATTAGGAATTAATCTAGGTAGTAATTTAGGGGCCGTTCTTTATCGTAAAGATTTTCTTAGTACTTATAGAGGTTAAAGGACGTTAATTAGGTTAACTAAGGTTTCGATAGATTAATAATCGGGTCTTTCTAGTATTAAATATCTTTAGGATTTAGGTATTTTAAATCGTTCTAGTATAACATAAAAATTTCTTAGATTATCCGTTATTCTTACTATTAGTAATATTTAAGTATATCGAGATATTTTAATTAAGGGAATTAGTATATCTAGGTTAGCTAGTAGAGTAACGGTTAATATATTTAGCGCGAGGATAATTTATTTTAGTTAAATTAGTGTAATTATTACGGCCGGTAATATATTATTCTATTATAATTAGGGTTTTAGCGGTAATTCTTAAACCTTTCTATAAATAGTTAATCTTTATTTTTGAAATTCTAGAATAGTGAGTAATATTTTATTAGTAATATTCTAGTCTAGACTTTAGGAAGTTTGAATTAGCGTAGGTTCTTCCTAAAAGGTAATATCGCGGCGAAGAATAACCTCTCTTTTCGTAGGGTTATAAATCCTATATAAATAGCTATTTTCTCCTTTATAACTAACTAAATAACTAATCTATATATAAGGGTCTATCTTTCTAGCCTTAATTCGTTTTTCTAGTAGGATATATACGTAGGCTTTCGAATACTAAACGCGTAAAAATCCTAAATCTATAGGACCTTATAGTAAATTAAGTCCCTTATTCTATTTCTTAATTAGAGACTCGGTATTACCTAGATAGCGTATATAATTTAAGATATAGGTAGTTATAATTACTGCTTTAGGCTATAAAAACGCGGGCGTATTTAGCGCGGTAATTATTAGGGCTCGGGAACCTTATATAATAATATATCTAGTTAACTCTATAATACTATTTTACTTATGATTATATAGCGCGCTAATTATTACTTCGTATCCTTTTTCTTTAATCTAAGTAAGCTATTCACGAAGACCTTTCTTATTATCTAGGCGCTATTCCCTTAGCTAGTATTTTATAGTATTAAAGATAATAATATAGAACTTTTTTATAGTAGAGGAAGACGTATCTTTCGTTTTAATTAGGATTATCTATCGTTATCTAGTAATATTATTATAAATTCTAATAATATAGTTAGTACTATTAATTCCTATATACTTATAAGGGTATAGATCTAAATAGACTACTTTAAATAGCTTAGCGGCACGTCTTTATAGCGTATAAGAAATAATTTTCTTTACTTTAGCTAAACGATAGGGTTCGTAGTTAAAATTATTATCTCCTTAGATATCCTTACCTATTCGATAGTAATTTATCTTTAAGGTAGGTTATCTAATATAGCTAAGTTGTCTATAAGCGAGTTTAGGGGTAATTATTATTATTAAATAAGCTAGAGTAATAGGATTTAGAGCTCTCTATTCTAAGGTAATTAATAGCGTAAGGGTAGTTATTAGTAAAAATAGTATACCTCTTTTCCTATAGGTATAAGTAAGAACTATTAATTCGTCCTTAGGGTTAACGAATTTATTAGTCTAATCCTTCTATCCTATCCTATAATCTTAAAGTGCGCGTATTATTAAAAATAAATTAAATTCACTATCTAGGAAAAATTTATATTTCACGTTAAGCTACTAAATTTAGTCGGGGAATTTTAAATTAATTCGAGTAATTACTTTTCCTTAAGATATAAGGGTTCTACTATCTAATATTTAGTATTAGTAGTCTAAAAAAGGTTAAAAATAAATAATAGTATTACTATTAATATAAATTAAGTAAGAGGCTCCTAAATTAATAATCTATTCTCTATAGGTCTTCTAAAAATTAGCGAGAGAAAGACTACGATTTATATTAAAGTTATATAGGATTTCTTTTATAGGGTCTAGGTCTAGGTTATAGATCTAGAGCGTAATAGAAGAAAAACCTTAAGGGTAAAAATAGTCTTCGTCGTTATTAATCGCTAGGGCTATTAAATCTTTTAGAGTTATTAAATCTTTTAGGGTTATTAGATCTTTTAAGGAAATAACAGGAAGGGATAAAGGGTTTACTATATCTATCGAAATATTATTTATATTTTAGGGAATAACTAGTTATTACTTCGTATTCGGATTTAATAAGCTATCTCTACGTATCCTATTATCGTATAATTTTCTCTAATTATCTAGTAGAGGAGTATTTAGATATTCTTTATTTCTCTATAGGTAATTTACCTATATACTAGGAACTAGTTTCTAGTCTAGGTAACGATATTTAACGCTAAGGTATAGATAAGTTTTAGCTAGGTAGCCTCCTTATCTATAAAAGGTATATTAACTATTTAGAGTAGTTTAATTTATACTATTAATCTATTTAAGGACCTATTTCTAGATATTTATCGTTTTTAGTGGTTTATTCTTAAGAGGAAGGAAATTATTTAGGGGACTATTATTATTATTATTATTAAAGTTATTACTACTATTAGATCTAACTAAGGAAGCAGTAAATAGTTTTTCGGAAGTCTTAAGTTCGTTATAAATATTATTAAATAGTCGGAAAAGAACGATTAAGGTAATATTATCTAGATTAGGGTATTTCTTATATAAGGAAGTATATCGAGTAGTAACTATCGTATAGTTATCTTTAGAAATCCTAAGAAAAAGCTTTTAAAGAACTAAGAAAGGGGACACTTAAATTCTTCGGGATAGATTAGCGTAGGTATCATAAAGGGAGTTAATAAAGTTAGAAGTAGAAGTAAATTAAGTTCTTTTAAGCTATAGGAAGCGTATATAATTAGATTTAGTAGCGTTATACCTAGTTACATTAAGGGTTTATTTTAACGCTTTAATATATTTATTAGCGAATTAGTATTCGAAGCGCCTATTATCTACTATAGCATTAATCTTTAATAAAACGCTCTAGAATAACTAGGCTTAGATATCTCTTAAGATCTTAACCTATTTAGCTATAGTAGCTATATTAGATCTCTTTAGACGACGAATATTAGTATTAATAAAATAGTAGAGATTTTTTCGAAGTAGGATTCTCTTCGTATCTCTCAACTAAACATCAAATTTTTCTCCCTCTATTAATATAGTAAGGGGCAGCAGAGTATATTCATTAGGTGTATCTATCACCTATATTTCATTACCTACGACAGTCGTAAAGGTATAGTCACTATAATCTTTAACAAGAAGCGATCTACGCAAGGAAGACAGGCAAGATCTCTGATATTGAGCGAAGCTATTAAGCGAGATAGCAGAGGAAAGAGAAAGAACAATATCAAGAAGCCCTAAAAAGGCCATAAAAGGCAAATCCCACAAGGGAAGATCCTAACACGGTAATAGCCGATAGAGGGAATCTCTATTACACCCCCCTCAGGACCAGCCCACAACACACGTAGCTAGAAGGTCTCAATCTCGAATATATTAATTTAGCAATTCAAAGCATTAAATGAAGTAGTAAATCAACAATTCGGTGAGCGCATCTTTAACAATCTTTCGCGGTCTTCCTGAAAAACGCTATTTAGCTTTGTTTTGGTTAAGATATCTACAGCATTATCTTTGCTAGGAATATTAACTAGGGCGATAAGGTTCTTTTTGACTATATCTCGAACTAAGTAGTATCTAGTGCTAATCTATGTTAATTTAGGGCTTAATTTAGGATTTATAATAGCGGTAATAGCGTTATTAGAGTTATAATAAAGTGAAATAGGAATATTCTTATTAAAGTTCTTATCTTAGTTAAGTTTAGGAATTAACTATATCTTACTAGCTAACTAGGCTAAGAAAAGGCCTTCCTTAACTATAGAACTTACAGTATAATATTTAGTAATTATAGAAGAAGTAGTAATAATTTCTTAACGCTTTAAGGCCTATAAAATAGGCGTACTAGTAAAGAACTAAATATAGGCTTTTATAGACCTACTATCTTCGGTATCTGTGAGCAGGCTATAAGGGCGTATAGGAAGCAAGGTTGAAGAAGTAGATAAGGGTTCGAAGGACTATCTTAAAAGATAGTAGATATTGATAAGGTTGAGATAAAGATAAGTAATCAGGATGATTACTAATAAAGATTAATGTTGATGACTGATAATAATAGTTGGTGATGTTAAAGAATATTTCAGGATGATCATTCAGATGGCCTCTGGCAGGAGATATCGGCTGTATTTATAGTTAAGATATTAAGTGGCAAATTATATAATAATAGCCGTGAATAGGCTATAGCCGTTAATATCCTATAGCCGTTAATATCCTATAGCCGGTAATATCCTATAGCCGGTAATATCCTATAGCCGGTAATATCCTATAGCCGGTAATATCCTATAGCCGGTAATATCCTATAGCCGGTAATATCCTATTATATCTATATACGATATCCCCCCGTAATCTATATATAGCTATAAGCTAATATATAGATTAGTAGGTCGTATATGATAACTATAGATATATTTCGGCTAGATTTGCTTAGCTATCTATAGTAGATATATCTACTAGATTAGCTAGCTTAATAAATTCTTCAAATAGGACTTTATTAACATTTTTAGTTAATAAGTCTGCCAGTTGACGTTTTGTAGTAATATAGGTCAATTTGACCTTATTATCTTGAATAGCTTCTCTGATATAATGATATTGAATATCAATATGTTTAGATTTCTTATAGAACTCAGGGTTTTGCCCTAATTTAATAGCTGATTCATTATCAACTAATACCTCAGGGATATTTGATATATATCCTAGGTCTAGTTGATTATTAATATAGTTAAATATATTAGCTAGATAGATAGCTTCTTTAATAGCTTCTTTCATAGCCATATATTCGGCTTCACAGCTAGATAGTGCAACTAACTTTTGTAGTTGTGAGTTCCACAAGATAGGGTTATTTAACCCGATATCGCCGTAGAGGCTAAATATATAGCCGGTTGTAGATCTTCGGCTATCAAGGTCTCCTGCCCAGTCAGCATCAGAGTATCCTTTAATATATAGGTTGTCTCCGTAGCAGTTATATAGTAGACCTGTATCAGGTCTATATAATAGATATCGCCATATTTTTTCAAGTGCTTTTATATAGTCCTGGCCAGGATTTAACATATAACGCGCGTAATTATTAACGGCGAAGGCTATATCTAGCCTAGTCTTTAGGCTAGCATATAGTAGTGAACCTATTTGTTGCTGATAGTAGCTAATGATTTGGCTATCAGATTGATTAGGATTCTTTTTTAATCTGATGCCTGGTTCGCCCGGTATTTTAATAGGGCGGTATTGATATATATCAAATTTCTTAAGCAATTTATATATATAGTCTTTCTGATCTATATATATTAGCTTATCTTTATAATTAATATTTATATTATTGCCGAGGAAGGTTGATATATCACCTAATTCCTCTAGTTTAATATATATATTAAACTTCTTAGCAGTCTCTTTAATATAGGTCCTATCGTGATGTATAAATAGTATATCATCCACGTGGACTATTAATATAGCTTTAGTCAGCTTATTAATATATATCCCTTCATCATAAGGTAAAATAGTAAATCCTAGGCTATTAGCTATCTTTCTGAAATATTGGTTCCAAAGCCTAGGTGCCTGTTTTAGACCGTATAAGGCCTTCTTTAGATAGCAACATTTATTAGAATATATAGGGCTATTATATAGGCCTTTAGGTAATATTGTATAGATATCAGTATCTATATCGGCGTGTACAAAGGCGTTTTTAACGTCATATTGTATAATAGGCCAGCCCTTATTAACTGCTATAATAAGTAGTAGATACCAGGTCTCAGTCCTAGCAGTGGTTGAGAAGGTTTCTAGGAAGTCAATACCAATCTTTTGGTAGAATCCTTGAATAACCCATCTAGCCTTATATCTAATAGATCTATCGCTATTAGTAATATAATTAGGCTTTATAGTAGTAGGGTTCTTAATAGCCTTCTTTTTAAATACCCACCTACCCTTTATAGGTGTAATATTAGGTGGTATATCAATAATTGTATAGGTTTGCTGAGCTAATAGCTCATTATTTTCGTCTAGGCACGCTTGGTACCATAGATCTTTTTCATTTGAATTCATAGCTTCTTCGAAGCTATTAGGTTCTGATATATCAGATGTAGATAGTATATAATCTATCTGGTAATTATATAGCTTCTTTAGCTGATTTGATATAGTAGTTTGGTCAATACTATAGATATAGGCTTTATCTATATGATATAGCTTAGGTATTTGAACCTCAATCTTATGCGTAGGGTTTGCATCTATTTTTATTTGAGATAGCCTAGTGGTAGCTCTAGTAGGCCTATCCTTATTAGGATTAATAGGCTCCCTAGGCTCTATAGGTTCTATCTCAATAGGCTTAGCCTTATCTTCATAGATATTTGTCTGATGCGTATCTAAGAATTTACCTTCTAAGATAACTGCATCTCTGGTCCAAATAGTCTTCCGTAGCTTAATATCATATAGCTTATAGTGCATATAGTCACTATATCCTACTAATATAGCTAGGTTTTTCCTAGGTTCTAGCTTAGCTAGATGCTTATTAGTGTGATAATAGGCTATAGATCCCCAGATTTTAATATGATTGATATTCGGGGGCTTACCCTTATATATCTCATAGGGTGTTTTATAGTCAAGAGATCTATGAGGCGTCCTATTATATAGATAGGTTGCTGCTAATAGCGCTTCACCCCATAGGCTATAATTAGCCTTAGATAGTATTAATAAGCTTCTTAGCTTATTAAGTAGTGTAAGATTAATTCGCTCAATTAGACCGTTAGGTTCCTTAGTATATATAGGAGTATTTCTATGGATAATACCATATCTCCTAATATATATAGCGAATTCATTGTTAATGTATTCTTTACCATTATCGGTAAATATCTCTTTAATAGTGTTATTAGTCTGATTTTCAGATTGAATTTTATAGATCTTTAGCATATCAAGTGCCTGATCCTTGGTTTTCATTAATCTGATATCAAGATATCTATATTTCTTATCTAGGAAGGTTATATAATATCTATAACCATTATAGGTCTTAGGGCTTATAGGGCCACCTAGATCACTATGAATTCTTTCACCGATCTTATAGTCGGTAGTATCATAGGATCTTTTATTAATAGACCTATTATATTTTGCTAGTAGGCATGTTTGGCAGATATCTTCAATATATCTAGATATATCTTGCTTAGATATATTAATACTAAGCTGTTTAAGTATCTGCTGTAGTGGAATTAGCCCTATATGAGCTAATCTTTCATGCCAGCGTTTAATAATAGCTATTTTCTTAGCTTCTTCATCAGTTTGAATAGCTAGGATAGCTCTATATCTTTCTAGTCCTTTAGGACAGAGAATATCAATATTTGTCTTATATAGGCCTGCCTGCTTAGTAGCAGTAAGTAAGGTAGTCCTATTAGATATAGGCCTATTAAATATAGTATATATATCCTTATTATTATATATATCTTTAGTATATATAAAGGCCTTATCCTTATAAAAGGTAGATATTATATCCTCTAGGCAGTTCGTGCTTAGGATATTAATGCCTAATTCAGGCATATATAAAACGTTCTTCAATATATAGATATAGTTAGTGTTGAATCTAACTATAATATCTCCTTGATAGTTGATTTGAACTGATTTTGCTTTTCCCCATACAACAGATTTATTTGTAGGCCAATACTTATAGAAATATTCCAATTTGTTAACAACAGAGATAGTAGCAGCAGTATCAACGATAAATTCAATATCAGATAGGATAGATTGATTCAATAGCAATTTAGCAATCTCCTTTGGTTCAATCTGGTGTTTTTGATGGTTTTGGTTAAATATACCGTATATATCATCAGTATATTCACTAGCTGCTTGTATTGGCTCTTGGGGTAAATAGGTAATATATACCTTAGGCGAATTGATATCAGTATTAATATCGATATTATCATCGATATCCATAGAGAAGGTAGGGCTATTAATAGATTCACTAGCGTTATAGCTAGTAGGATAGCTATCAGATAGGCTATCAGGTAGGCTATCAGGTAGGCTATTACTAGCGTTATAGCTAGTTGATTCGCTAGTATTCCTAGGTCTATCAGACTCTAGTATTGTAGCGATAACTGCCTTTTGCTTGTGCTGCGCCTCTAAAGAATGCTCTGATTTAGGATAATTGGCGCTAGCAGGTATAGGTATAAGATATAAGATTAAAAAAGAGATGCAAAGAACTATAACATGAGAAGAATAAAACATGTATTAAAATAAAGCTGATGGGGCCTGCAGGTAACCATGTGGCCCAGTGGAATGCGGATGGATTTCTTCTGCAGAATAGTTAAATCTGGATGCCTGAAAAATCAGGCAGCAACGGCCATTGAAGAACATCAAAATACTAGCTACATGCAAAAGCCGATTGCAGGAAGAATAAGATACTACTGCTACCGGATACAATAATACTACTATGAAATACTACCATCAGATGCAACGGATTACCACCGTATGCAGCATACTAGAAATAAACCGAATGCAGCCAATAACTACTACCGCATACAGACTATACAGAAAGAAGAGATCAAGAAGATAAATACCATTAAGATATCCTAGCTAAGTGAAGCGAATAATTGATGCATCTCATCTTCTACTATCTAGTAGGACTTCGTCTTTCATATTACTCCTACGAGCCACTTCCTATTCGTAACCCTTAGCTTGCTAAGAGGTTATGAGCCCGAATCTCATTCGGCTCGCCCTTATTCTTTCTTTTTAGCCTATCTTACCTAGGCTCCCTACTCTCATCAGTCAACATGTCTCTATCAAAGATTCATATTGAGCCGCTTTCTGGCCCTGAGAATTATGTTGATTGGTCTATTCGCCTAAAAGATCTTCTTATTAAGGACGATCTTATCGAACCGATTGAAGCCGATTTCACGAAAAAATCAATTTCATCTGATGTGTCACCTCTTTCATCTGATACGGTACCCCTTTCATCCGATCTGCCAGAATCCACCAAACTATCGAAGAACCGCAAGACTTTGTCAATCATTCGCCTACTTTGTGCTAAGAATACCCTTCTCTACATTAGAGATGAGACCTCGGCATACCTTGCCTGGAAGAAGCTCGAAGAGATCTATTATCCGAAGGGTTTTACCACTGAGTACCTTACTCTGAAGGAACTCTTTGATACCAAGATGATAGATTTTGACGATATGGGTCAATACCTTAATAAGGTCAAGATACTGGTTGATGACCTGAAGGCAAAAGATATCAACCTACCTAGCCAGGTAGTGATTGCCTGGGTGCTGAATAGCCTAGATGATTCATACCAACCTTTCGTCCAAAATATTACGCAGAGCCTGCGTAAGGATCCTTCGGCCTATACGCCTGATTCGCTATTTGCCAGCCTTATTGATGAGGCCAGGGGCCATCAGCCTAGCCAACAGCAGGCTGACCAGCTACTATATAGTAGCCAAGGCCAGGCCCAGGGCCAGGGCCATGGTCAGCGCCAGCGTCAGGGACGCCAGCTACCTAAGAACCAATTTAAGAACCTGCCATATCAAGATGCTTTTTGCAGAAATTGCAAGAAGAGTGGCCACTATATCGGCGATTGCTGGTGGCTACACGAAGATAAGCGCCCTACTGGCTGGATTCAACATAGCCGAGTGGAAAAGAATACCACTAAGTCAAACGCTCTCAAGAAACCACCCTCTGCTGCCAAAAGAGACGCGATACGCCAAGAAAAGCTAATTACCGCTATCATGCAGCAAGCTGATGAATCAGCCGCCAGTGGCAGCCAAAATAGCAGCGAAGAAGAGATTAACCTCAATTCACTTAATATTAGCCATAATAAAGACCTTGATCTCATCGATTAGGATGCAGAAGTAAGATATCATAATAACCAGCAAGATAGCCGGCAAAATACCCATCAAGATATATATGCTGATAATATACTCTCTATAGATCGTGTAGAGACGAAACGCAAAAAGATGGGATCAAAAGCCAAAAGATTTGATATTACAAACGTTGATTTTATAATTGATACTGGAGCTACTGTTTGTGCTATTAATGATTTGAAATACTTTAATAACTACTATAGTACTAATAAAACTGTTGTTTGGGGAAAAGCCAAAAAGCTTCATATAAAATACGCTGGCGATCTAATATTTAGATCTAATACAAATTATCTTCATAAACTATATGATGTTCCTTATATACCAGAACTAGGAATCAATATCCTTAGCATAAATCAGCTAAAAAATGCTACATCTATTTTCAAAGATAGCAAAGCTATTATATATGATAAGGATAACATTAAGATATTGCAAGGAGATAAGCAAGGTAATCTATATAAAAGCACGCTTAAAATCATACATCCTATATCAGATACTATAAATTCTATAGATACTAGGAATACTATAAAGAATTGGCATGATAGACTAGGTCATATAGGCCTGTTGCCATTAAAGAAAATACTAGATCAGGCCAAGATTGAGATATCCTTATCAGAACTTCAAGAATATCTTAACTACACCTGCGAGATATGTGTCAAATCTAAATATCATAGATATATCAATAAAAAATCTACATCAGATATATCATATAGCACAGGTGAAAGGATACATAGTGATATAGGAGGACCTATCTCACCACGGACCTATAATGGCTATAGATACTATATCACATTCTTAGATAAGACCTCAAGATATCTTGATATATCCTTATTAAAAACTAAGGATGAAGCATATAATAAATTTATCAGATATAAGAATATATCAGAGAACCAAACTGGCAATAAAATAAAAGAATTTTTTACTGATAATGGCACTGAATATATCAATGATAACTTCTATATATTGATGCGAAGGTGTGGCATATTGCATAAGACCACACCAGCATATACTAAAGAGCCAAATGGCCTAATTGAAAGAATTAATCTTACATTGATGAATAAGACCAGATGCTTACTAGCCCAATCAGGTCTAAATGACTCCATGTGGGGTGAAGCATTACTAGCAGCTACATTCTTATATAATAGAGCCCCACATGCAGCGCTAGGATTCAAAACACCTTATGAAATATTCTTTGGCAAAATACCTGATATCAGCTATATTAAGACCTGGGGATCAATTGCATATTATCATCCAAATACTAAATATAAGAATAAGCTACAACCAAGGAAAAATAAGGCTATATTAATAGGATATAGTCAACATAATCAATATAAACTATATGATATCGAATTAAAGAAGACTATCTGGTCTAGAGACACTACTGTTTTAGAAGGTCAATATCTACACAGATCTATAAGATCTGAATCATCTGATATATCAACATCTAATATATCATATAAACAGAAACGTGAGAAATATCATATCAAAACAAGAACGGGTAAGCAAGAAGAAATAGATGCTGACCCCTCACATAAGATAGAAATTCAGATACCTTCTCAGGCAGATAATCACATATACTCTATAAAAGATACTACACTAGCAGATAAGCTTACTACTTATAATAAGCTATCTAGCAACTATATATTATCTGCTACTACTGATAAAGAACCATCTTCATATCAACAAGCTATGAAGTCAGATGAAAAGAATGAATGGTATCAAGCATGTGTTGATGAGAATCAAAGCCTATTAGATCAAAATACATTCAAGATAATAGATATACCACCTAATATAAAGCCATTAAAAGGCCGATGGGTATTTAAATTAAAGACTATAAAAGATCCAAACTCAATTCAAAGCAACTATATAACGAATAAAGATAAAACTGTTAGATATAAAGCTAGATGGGTTATCCAAGGATTCAACCAAAAGCTAGGGGTTGACTTCTTAGAAACCTTCTCTACCACTGCTAGAACTGAGGTTTGGCATATGATAATAATAATAGCCGTTAATAAAGGATGGCATATTAGACAATATGATGTGAAGAATGCATTCGTACATGCTGATATAGACGCTGAAATATATACTATACTACCAGTTGGACTATATCAAGATGAAAAATATAAAAATAAGTGCTGTAAACTAAATAAAGCACTATATGGGCTAAAACAGTCACCTAGATTATGGAATGAATATTTTTCAGAAGCTATGCAAAGATATAAATTCTATAGATTACCACATGATGAAGGTATATATATCAATGAAGAAGATCAGGCTATTATAATAACACATGTTGATGATATATTAATAATTCATAAAGATATTAACTATATCAAAGATCTAGCTACTAAAGCTAGGAAACATATCAAAATAGAAGAAATAGGCGAAGTTACTACCTTCCTAGGAAATAATATAAATATAGATTATAACAAGAAGATGGTCACTATAGATCAAAAAGATTATATCAAGAAGATACTAACTAAGTTTAATATATATCAGTATACACCTAAAAAATTACCCGGAGAACCAGGTATTCATCTGAAAAAGAACCAATATAAAACATCCGATGAAATAACAAATCTATATCAAAAAGAGATAGGATCTTTACTATATACTAGCCTAAAGACTAGGCTAGATATAACATATAGCGTATCATACTGCGCTAGATATATGAGTAATCCTGCGAAAGAACATATAGCCGAGCTTAAAAAGATATGGAAATATCTGCTATACATACCTAATCTAGGGCTCACATACGATTGCTCGGGCAAGGATCTATATATTAAAGGATACTCCGATGCGGATTGGGCAGGTGATACAGATGGTAGAAAGTCGACTACTGGCTATCTATTCAGCCTATCTAGTGATATGGCTAGAAATAACCCTATAACATAGAATTCAAAGCTACAAAAATCTGTTGCTTTGAGTACCTGTGAGGCCGAATATATGGCACTTAAAGAAGCTGCTACAGAAGGAATATATCTAGCCAACATATTCAACTATATTAATAATAGGCTAGGTCTAGGCTATACATTCAGTATACCGCTTATATTAATAGATAACCAATCTGCTATAGATCTTACTGAAAACCCTGAATATCATAAAAGAACAAAGCATATCGATATAATATATCACTATACTAGAGACCAAATAAGACAAAAGAAAATAAATATCCAATTCGTCCCAACTAAAAAGCAATTAGCTGATATATTGACAAAGAACCTAAGACTACCGATATATAATAACCTGAAAGAACTAGCAAATATGAAACAGATACCATAACATAAAGGTTATCTTTTAAGATATATAACCTAATCTTTACACTATATATAGTATAAAGATTACGGGGGGCTATAAGATATAAGATTAAAAAAGAGATGCAAAGAACTATAACATGAGAAGAATAAAACATGCATTAAAATAAAGCTGATGGGGCCTGCAGGTAACCATGTGGCCCAGTGGAATGCGGATGGATTTCTTCTGCAGAATAGTTAAATCTGGATGCCTGAAAAATCAGGCAGCAACGGCCATTGAAGAACATCAAAATACTAGCTACATGCAAAAGCCGATTGCAGGAAGAATAAGATACTACTGCTACCGGATACAATAATACTACTATGAAATACTACCATCAGATGCAACGGATTACCACCGTATGCAGCATACTAGAAATAAACCGAATGCAGCCAATAACTACTACCGCATACAGACTATACAGAAAGAAGAGATCAAGAAGATAAATACCATTAAGATATCCTAGCTAAGTGAAGCGAATAATTGATGCATCTCATCTTCTACTATCTAGTAGGACTTCGTCTTTCATATTGCTCCTGCGAGCCACTTCCTATTCGTAACCCTTAGCTTGCTAAGAATAGGCCTATTAGTAGGCTTCGGTCTTGGTTGCCAATTCAAAGGCCTTTTCTCAGGATAGAGATACCAGCAGTCTGCTGTAGTATGAGTAGCCCTTAGGCAGTGGCCGCAAAACGGTCCATCTAGCGGTCTTCTCTTATAGGACTTGGCTATCTTAGTAGGTCTATAGCGTTTAGATAGCTGCCTAGGTCTAGGTTGACTAGGCCCTAGCCTATTAGATAGGCCACGCTTCTGATATATATTAGTAGAATATATATCTTCCTTAGTATCCTGATGCCCTCTAGCTTCATCAATTAAGCTAGCGAATAGGGTATCAATATT
Source organism: Penicillium simplicissimum (assembly GCA_024706585.1). Lineage (NCBI taxonomy): Eukaryota > Fungi > Ascomycota > Eurotiomycetes > Eurotiales > Aspergillaceae > Penicillium > Penicillium simplicissimum. The sequence goes on from JAMZTW010000061.1 coordinate 3,291,071, forward strand.
ATAGCTAGTAGGATCCTTTCGAAGATAGATCCTCTACTAGGAATTTAACCTTATTAAGGTACTCTTCGATAGTAGGGAAATCGTTAGAGCTAGTATTAAATAGCTCCTTAAGCGTAAGGTATTCAGTAGTAAATCCTTTAGGATTATATAATCGCTCAAGGGTATTCCAGGCTTTATAAGCGATATCTTCGCTTTTAATAAATAGTAGCGGGCCCTTAGCGCAGAATAGTCTGATATTAGCTACTGCCTGACGATTGTTATCATCCTTAGTAGCTTTTTGAATAGCGTCTACTATACCATCTTTGGTAAATAGCGCTTTCATCTTAAGAGACCATTCAATATAGTTGACAGTACCCTTAAGCGGTTCGATATATATCTTTCCTACTGAGTTGCTCATAGTGGATAGATATATATATTAAGATATATCCTAGAAGATAGATTAAAGATATATTGAAGATAGATCGGAGATAGATCGGAGATAACTCGGAGATAAATCGGAGATAACTCAGAGGTACTAAAGGTAATTCGGATATAATTCGGAGGTAGCTCGGTATCGGAAAAAGGTTTATCCGATAGTACCGAAATAGGTAGTAAGGTCGGCTTCCTATTTAGGAAGGTAGTCGATTGATAGATTGATAGGTTATTAATAGAGAGGATAGCCTCCTATAGCTAGTGCTAGAGTAATATACTATATAGTATATAATATAAAGCACTCGGGCTCATAACCTGTGAGCAGGCTATAAGGGCGTATAGGAAGCAAGGTGAAGAAGTAGATAAGGGTTCGAAGGACTATCTTAAAAGATAGTAGATAGTGATAAGGTTGAGATAAAGATAAGTAATCAGGATGATTACTAATAAAGATTAATGTTGATGACTGATAATAATAGTTGGTGATGTTGAAGAATATTTCAGGATGATCATTCAGATGGCCTCTGGCAGGAGATATCGGCTGTATTTATAGTTAAGATATTAAGTGGCAAATTATATAATAATAGCCGTGAATAGGCTATAGCCGTTAATATCCTATAGCCGTTAATATCCTATAGCCGGTAATATCCTATAGCCGGTAATATCCTATAGCCGGTAATATCCTATTATATCTATATACGATAAGCTTCGAAGGACTAATATTCTACTAGTCTTTTACTACTATTAACTTAACTATAGCTACTATTACTTTTCCTAATTTCTATCTTACTTATATTATTACGCCTTATCTCCTATTTAGTACTTATATAGATAGTTTATATATATTTCTATTTCGTATTTAATAAGAGGATCTTAGAGATTTTAGGAAGATACCTATCTTAATATCTTTAATTTAACTTATTAGGTTCTATATAATCTTCTATTATATTACTAAAGACTCTTTTCTTTTCTTCTTCCTTCGTCTTCTATAATCCTATGAGCCTATAACCCTTTTATAAGGATGTAGGCTTATACTATCCCTTTATCTAGCTTCTATTAGATAACGCGCTAGTATAGTTTATTTATTTTCTTATGCCTCGACCTATCTGTCTCTAAGTAGACTGCCTTATAGTTATATATTTCCCCTATTTTAATAGGAATTTTATAAGAGCTTCGAAGGACTAATATTTTACTAGTCTTTTACTACTTTTAACCTAGTTATAGCTACTATTACCTTCCCTAACTTCTACCTTATTTATACTAGTATACCTTATCTCCTATTTAGTACTTATATTTAGTTAATCTAGTACTTATCTTTAAGGCTACTAATTACTATCTCTTCCTATAAAGCTAAATATATTACTAAATTAGAAGCTATAAAGGAAGCTATCTAGCTTTAATAACTACTATAGAACTTTAGGTACTAAGAGCCTATAACTATATAACTCTTTAGCGATAACTAGGGAGCCCTTATACTAGTAAAGAACCCTATAATATACTAATAGTTAAAGTACATTAATATTTAATACTACTTCGTAAAAGAAAAGATTAAAGAAATAAACCTAAGCTATATTAATACTAAAGATAATCTATTAGTAGATAGCCTAATTAAGCTCTTACCTAGACCGGAGTTTAAGAAATTCTAATAGATGAATAGCTTATATCTAAGGCTTAATACCTAATCTATATAGCGAACCGGCTCTCGTAAGGATCTTTTGAGGACTAAATAGATAGTAATACGCCCCTTCTAACCCTTAAGGGGGGGAGGTATTAGAAGAGAGCCGGTAAGGGTCCTATAACTTATATAAGTACGCCTATTCGTGGGGACCTAATCACCGAAGATTCTGCCCGCTTATTCCTTACCGCCAAATCCTTACACACGAAACCGATGTATATATTCTCAAGATAACATAATCTAACTAAGCAAGACACATTGCTCTACCCCCTACATTTCTCCCTTTCCTATTCATTAACTGGCTAATATTCCCTCATTCGTAGCCTATTTCTAATATTTACAACCACATGCCGGAGAGTAGAGATCGTCCCTGTGGTGGACCAACACTTGGGGGTGTGGGTTTTCATGAAAATGGGCCTCTAGAGGGCCAGGATCAGAAACTCATTGGTTTATGCCAGTTTCTGGGTAGCTTGTTAAATGTTAATTTACATAACATTTCTTTCTAGCAACTGGGATTAGGAGCTCATTAGGGGCCCGATATAGGCTTATCTCATTGGTTTTTGGAATTTCTGGGTAGGGCTGCATCCTTAGGGGCATACAGTAGCAAGATTGGCTTACTGCAATTGGGTTATAGGATCTGTCGAGTATTTGAGGCCTACGATTGCTCAGAAATAATCGCATTAATCTCACTTAAAGAAGCTTAGGCCTTTTATATGGGCTTTTTACAGTTTCTAGGTGGGGGCTGTATTCTTGGGGAGTTAGGACCTAGCAACTCAATCTTGGCTCATTGCGCCTGCGTGTATAGGATCTGTCGAGGACTCGAGTCCGACAATCATCTATAAATCATGCTTGTCTCCGTTGTAAAAAACACCTTTACTGCCACTCAATTTCTTCTATTGCAAAACACCGCTGCCCGTCTCTTGAACCACTTTATCACGCCATGACTTGCCCAGGATACAACACCAAATCCTCCAACGTTCAGCAACAGTCCCAGATCAATTCTCTGGAAAAGGACGATGCAACAAGCGACGCTGCTGGCAACACACTAGGTTACGCTGCGCTGGATGCTCTACTTGAAGAATATCTAGAGCCTTTCTCTCCAGATCAGACATTTGATTTTTCTCTCTCGGTAGTGCCTCGATTCGAATCCAGCTTTTACTACTCCGTACACCTTCGAGATTCTTCAGAGAGCCATCGGGACAATGATCATTCATTGCACGTCAACAATTACCATTATCACAATTTGAACCAAGTTAGGTAAACATGACACCCTCAAGTCGAACTACAAATACTTGCTGATAATGACTGACCTTGGCAAGGCCTCCCCTTCTTTTACTTGCAGTTGGCCAAACTGCAAAAGTCCCGGGCCCCTTTCTAAGAAAGGATCGCTTTTCCGCCACACCGAATGTCTGCATCTCACTCCATGTGCCTTCAAGTGTCCTCATCATGCATGTACTATGTCTTTCGATCGGAAAGACAACCTGGACCAGCACCTGCGCTCTGTTCATTGGCCCAAGTGTTGAGCAGTGATTCGATATGGCCTAACTATAGATCTTAGTTTTGAGTGTTGTGTATTTGCAAGGACGTTTAAGATTTTCACTTCTTCGAAGAGCGGCTTCTGGCGTGTGTAAAGGAAGCCAGTGTCTCTGGAGTAATTGGGTACACTGATCGATGGCTTCGGTGCTATTTTGACTTGACTGAAAATTGTAAATTTGGGATGAGGCGCCATCGGATTTTCTTGCAGCCTGTATCCAACTTTGGCACAATTGATTTCATCGAGTTGAGCTTCCGATACATGCGAGATTATCACGATAGTAGCCATTCGTGAGCTGATCAAGTCATAGCTGTCTAACCACTGACTAGACAGCGTTCATTTAATTGACTACACCCTGCCTATGTAGTAAGCATTTATTGCTTTATCCTCAATGTTGCCTTGGCCCAGAGTAGTCTGCGGGGGGCTGATGCCCGAATAGGCCATAACGCAGCAGGTCAGGCAAAATTAGGTTGTCTGCGAACTGAAGGGGCATTTCGATTTAGCTACCGCCTATCGGATACTGTAGACTGGTCCTGATTACCCATTTACGGTCGTATGATAGATATGCTGCGACTGATATACCCATGCATGCAGATTGGCATAGCAGGTATGCAGACGTTCGCAAATGGGTGTAAAAGCAGGGCTTGTGAAGTGACCCATGCCAAGATGATGGCTCCACCCATCAAAGTCCTCCCTCATCTACACTGGTACCTCGCGCATTCATGAGTGAACTAAAGATAAGTTGTAAAATCTCCGGCATGAACATGAGGGAGAAACACAATGGAACTTAATCAGTCTTAAGATACTTCGGTTTCAAAGCCATGAGCCCCTTAGTGCTCAGATCTTGTTGTCAGCCTCATGTACTGCGGCCAAGGCCAAGCTCTGATGGCAGTATGCAAGATGCTTAAGTTCTGGTATTCTGCAACTAATTCGCAGTCCCCTTGCCTTGATGCTCCGGTTATACTGGACATCGTGTCAAACAATGTATTTGTGCCGGACAAAAGTACGTAACATATGCAGGGCAGCTTACGCTGGCGGATCTCCTATGACAATGAATGAGAGAAGGGAAGCGGGAACCTCAAGCGTAACTCGAGGACCGAGGGAGAGTCTGATTTGCAAGTGTCATCCCAGAGAGGTCGTCGCTTGACTACAAGACGCCAACGGGTGGCTACCGAAGAACATGCGCAGGATACATCAGAAAAGCGTCGAATCGTTGCGAACTAATTTGAATTTTTGGTTGTCCTGTTTTAACTGGCCACCTACCGGGACAACCGAAACCCCCGTGCGAGTGATGCAAAATCTGTCATACATGTCATGTCCTTTTTGGTTCTCCTTTGATCAGAAGACAACAATTGCCATGGTTGACCAGTATTTAACACCCCTTCAAGATCAAAAAAACCCTTTAAACAGTCTCGAGGATCTGCTCCTTGAACTCCCGCTCAACCTTCTGGCCCTTGTCATCGGTGGCCGACTCGCCGTGCAGGGCAAGCAGAGCACCCAGGTCGAACTTGGGGGACTTGAGGAGCTTGACCTTGCGGATGTGGACCTAAAAGAGAGGGTATTTAGCAAAAGGGGGTGGACATGCAAGCCACACACACCAATGGGTATGGATAGCCTGGAAGAGAGCGCTTACGTTCTGCAGGGGGTAGATGCCCTGGGTGGACTTCTCAATCTCACGGCCAATAACCTCGGGGATGAGCTTGTGGGTGAGCTGAGACAGAGTGCAGCTGGCAGCCTCACGCTGAATGATCTCGGTCATCTTCTTGCGAATGGCGCGGATTTGAGACGAGCGGGCGTAGGTGGTCTTCTTGATCTGGTTGGGGCGTCTCTTGGTGAAGGCAATGGCGAACAGGCGGAGGAGGTAGTCGTCAGTGGTCTTCACGGTGATGTTGGCCTCGATCAGGGACTGCCACTTGCGGACCAGGGAGCGCAGCTTGTCGGTGGTGAAGTCCAGACCGTGGAAGTTGGTCAGGCAGTTCTTGCCCTGGATCTCGTCGACGCGGAGCTTGACCTTGCGGAAGGAGTGATCCTCATCGTTCTGGAGGTCGGCGAGGGAGACCTCGAAGATACGGCCCTTCAGGGAGTCGTTGGCGTTCTTCAGACCGCTGGTGCGGTTGACCAGAGTCTTGCCGACACTTCAAAAACCCATTAGCAAACCAGGTCCGTACCGAAGCGAAAACTCGACGTGGGAGAGAGTGTGGCAGGGTGAATCATACTCGCGGGTCTGGAAGGTCGAGGGGGCCTGGCAGATGAAGGAGAACAGTCAGCGGTGTCATTCGAATGGAAATTGTTTGATGGACAAGACCAACCTTGACCGAGTACTCGTCCTTACGGGTGAAGGGGTCGACGGTTCTCTTCTTGATACCCTTCTTGCCCTTTGACAGGCGCTTGTTCCTAAAAAGGCGAGACGGGTCAGCCCAATTCCTTCGACGTGGATATTCAGGCGGTGGCCGATGGGAGAATTCGATGAATATCCAGACTGCAATAGAGCAGAAGGGTTGCCGAAGAGCAATGGGGGAGAAAGCGCATACTTTCCAACAGCCATGTTTGCGAGTCGGGTCTATCTGAGTGTTGTGAAAAAGACAGACGAAGGGTATCGCACCACGGCGCTCGGAGGGTTTCGAGATTCACGCTGCACTAGTCGACGGGAGGGTTGGAAAACCAAAACCCACAGAAAACTCGGCTAAGCGAGCCAACGCGGGCCCTACTGCTTACATAACGGAACCCCACGTGATACACATTCGACTCCCAGCCCTGGCGGACCTCGATTGTGCCGATTATCTAATCCTCTAATCCCCCAATCTGCGTCACGTGCCGGCGTGACTGTGCCTCCTACTGTACCTGTAAGTCTAAGTTGTCTGAACTTTGGCGTGTCGGGTCCAGTACTCCAGTAGTAGTAGGACTTGGTGCATCATAGTCATAGCCAAATCAGTGGTAGAGAATGGATTGTCCTTGGGTGTTCAAGACAAAAATTCATACGCGAATCAGTCTCCCTGGCGATGCGAAACTCTACCTCGCCTTCGAAAGAAATTCCCAACGAGCCTTTCAAAAAAAAAAAAAAGCACAAGAGAAGAAGAGTACTCTGTCATTCAGTGTAGACCCGCATCTGGCGCAGTATAATCATGTTCATGGGCTCATCTGCCAAGCGTTATCAGGGAGAGAATCCCCGGAATTAGCATCAGACCACAGACAGGGAAATTAGACACAACTATGCTTTTGATGAATCATCATCAGTTCTCTAAGACCAGTCTTTCATCTTCTTCCATCTTATTTGCTGCTACAGCCTTGCGACTTGCTGTAATAAATGTCGGGGTGTCGAAAGTTTTCAACTACTACGGGCCTACGGCAGACCATTCGTCCGCCTTCTCTCTCCGCACGAGCCACCCCCTCACTGTAAGGCTCTCCGCGAACGAAACCATCTTTTTGCGACTCTGCGTCTGCCATCCCCACCATCAACTGTCCTTCCACCCACACCAGGAATATGGTAAGTCTCCTGGCTATGGCGTTGCCGCTACCTGCTGCGCCGGGCTATGACTATTCGACTTTCGCGGGCCTAGGTTGCTAATAGTCAATTCACCTCACAGGGAAAACGCAAGAAGTCCAGCAGACAGCCCCAAGGGCCTCGAAAGGTACGAGTGTCGTCTCGCCTTCCCGGATCTTCTCCCATCCGATGACGACAGAACACTAATGCTGCGACAATAGCGGGAACCTCTCGCAACCACCTTCGCCTGCCTCTTTTGCAACCACGAGAACTCAGTCGTCGTCAAGCTAGACAAGAAGCTGGGTCTGGGCGACCTCTCGTGTAAGGTCTGCGGTCAAAAGTTCCAGACCGGCATCAACTGTGAGTGGGATTCCAGATTGCTATCCCAATCAGTTTCTAATCGCACCTGGCAACTTCATTAGACCTGTCTGCCGCCGTAGACGTGTACTCGGACTGGGTGGATGCCTGTGACGCCGTGGCCAAGGACGCTGCCAACCAGTATGAGGGGCCCGCGGGATCGACAGGGAACAGCAGGTCGGATGCTCTGGCTGGTGGGGGGCTTGGAGACACTTACGACGACGATGACGACTATTGATCGGATTACGGCGGCAAGAGAGGGCGGGGGCGAACGGCGCACAGGCATGGTATCGATTGCACGAGCTTTTTCATATCCAGCTACGGTAAAATACTCCAGGAACAAAAAAAATTATTTCCCACTTTGGCCCTGCCGCTGCACGTGCTTCTTGATTATATCCATTGTGAAACTGCTACGCTGTGGACCGAGCTCCAAGGCAGCTTCCTAGGTAATCCGGTAGACGAGCTTGCATTCAGCTATCCCGAGTCCGCTAAGACAAGAGAGGAACCCATGATGGGTAATATCGAGTCTCCTCTGGATGATGCTGTCTCTGTCCCAGGGTAGCACCCCGGAATGTACACCAACCAGCAGAGACCGGAGTGTAGGTTACTCTACATTGTCCCTGCGAGGTGAGTTCGGTGTGCCCTATAGGGTGTAGTACCTGTCACCAAAGTCTCCCAAGCCCGGGATGATGTACCTGTTGGTTAGGTCAGTCTAATGGTCGCTATCTCATCACGCAGGGAGAAACGGGGGGGGGATCAGTACTTTTTCTCATCGAGTCCCTGATCAATAAATGCGGTGACTACGCGGAGCTTGGGGAATCTCTCCGCAAACTCGGCCACGCCTGAGGGGCTTGCAATCAAATTGAGGAACAAGATTCGGTGCTCCGGAACTCCCTTTTGCTTTAAGACCTCCACTGCCAAGGTCGCGGAACCCCCTGTAAATCAGCGTTAGTAAGACTACGAAGGAATGATCAATGACCTGTTCGTACCGGTTGCGAACATGGGATCCAAAAGGAGAACCCAACGATCAGCAATATCGGCAGGAAGCTTCTCGTAGAAGAGTTTAGGCATGCAAGTCTCCTCGTCACGCTGGATCAGGATCTTTCCAATGCGGACAGACCGGCAACAGTCCCGCAGGCCTTGCTCCATGGCTTCTCCCGCTCTCATGATGGAGACACCGCAAATCTTTCCTTCAAACTTGACGCCCAGGTAAGCCCGACCGACTGGGGTAGTAACGGACTGCTCGACAACGGGAAGGTGGTTCAGTCCCTCTTCCACCAAGAGTCGAATAATACGATTGGAGTAGAAGATGAAGTCGGCACGTGCTGTCCGCTTATCTCTGATCATGCTGTGGGTGGGTTAGCTATCAGCAGTTTGACAAGCTGAGGAGTTCTCACGTCAAGAGAGCAATCAGTTGAGGTGTCTGCGAGAGCACATGGACATTCTCGTAGGAGACCTCCTTGGAAACCGTAGCCGTGGGTTTCTCGCCATCCGGGCGATAGATAGGACCGACTCCCTGGGCTGGAGACGGAACTGGTTCTTGGCTAGCCATCAGGGAAAGAGGGCACAGAAACGATCTTGGACGGTCCTGTGAATGACGGTGGCGAGGTAAAGAAGAGTATAAAATCAGAGAAGGAGGGGAGACTCGCCCATGAAGAGAAAGGAGAGTGAGGAGCACGCGAGAAGCGGAGGAAGCGGGGAGGACTTTTTCTCTTATCGCGTATCGTCAGTCGCGGGCTTTGGGCTGCTCCGCACTCACTTGGAGCTTAGACCTTATCGCGCGCCGTGACGCAGTCTAACCTCCTCTTCCATCCGTTAACTTACATCATCCCCCCCGCTGATTAAGCTTCTGCAACCTCGGGGTCCTTGAGTCCTTGAGTCTTTGACCAACCTCCAGCACTTCTACCTCATATACGACCTCATAAACCCAGGCGCAATTGCCGTTATCCCTTTCGCGTGACTACCCGCTACTATCCTATAGCCACCATTCCCTTTGCGCTGGGACTCCCGGCTGGTTCGGGCCGTTCGCAGCTACTTGACTTGCCTGGAGAAGCTGTTTTGCCGTCTCCCATCTGCTTTCGCTTGACACTACAGCCAGCACTCGGAATGTCCTTGTCGTCGCTGCGCGTGAATCTTCAAAAGTTTCATCTGGCATCTGGAGATCTGATAACGATCCTTTGAATTGCTGTCTACGCCATCCTCGTCGTCCCAGCCCCCCCCCCCCCTCCCTCCTTCCGCGAATGCGATGCGAAGAGTCCACGAGCGCCTCTAAATCGCAAAGATGGAGCAATCGCGCCCCCGAAGTCGGCGTCTTGTGACTTATGGTTCTTCAATGAATAGTCAGCTGAAGAAGAGTCAGCTGAAGAAGAGTCAGCCTCCTTCCAAAACCGCCCCTGCCCGCGCCTCGGTAGCCAAGGGATCGCTGGACGCTCCTAGTAATATCCGCTCGTCGCGCTCGTCACCCAACGAGATCCCTGGAAATGCGCCTCGAAACAAGCAAGCTGGAGTTTCAGGGGCAGCACAAGCGTCAAAGATTTCTGAATCGTCACACACGGCTGAACAGGACAGCATTTACGACCTTCCTTCGTCAGATGACGAGGACCACCTGATTGCGCCACGCAAGCGCCGACGGCAAGATGCTGATACAAACGGGAATGCCAAATTATCTCGCTACCCCCTCGCGGTGCGATTTCCGCCAGAACCCGAAGCAAGCGTTGCGACACAAGATATCCCGGTTAATCCAGACCTTCCGGAATCCCGTACCAAAGTCAATTCCCCTCGCGCCACAAGACATGTGTATAGTCGTGGAAGGCCGCGACCGCAAAACATTGATACCAGATCAAGGTCTCTTCTGGAGAAGCCCGCAGAAGACTCATTCATGGATACTTCCCAGGAGAGCAATGCAACTCATCTCGCCTCTCTTGACACGAGCGGACAATTGAGCCAGTCCAAGGTGAAGCAAGCCTCAAATGAAGGGGGAGTATCTAGCCCATCAAGGGAGTCTGGCTCACCTCCTCCGCGAATACATGCTAGCGCTTGGGGTGGAAGCACAACACCCACTCGAAGGAGGCTAATTGACTCATTGGGTGCTCGAGAACGATCGACCGATGCGTCATTGGACATTGCGCCCGGTAGCCAACCGTCTTCTCCTTGTATACCTCAAAGTTCTAGTCGACCAAAAGCATTTCCTCCGCCAACCACGCGTACGAATAGCCAGATCACAGACTCAGGCCAGGAGACCGTCGCAGTTTCACCGCACCTTACCGGCTCCAGGGTCACATATGCCCGTCAGCGGTCATTTTTGGATGATCTGGCTTCTATGACAGGTGAATTGGTAGGGCCGAATATAAGCGCTAGTTTCGAGAATGATGGCCTATCAACTTCACAGGCTCGGAGATTTGATGACCTTCCCCGTGCCCGCCTCTTTGAAATCGGGGAAGTCAACAATGATGACGGATCTGTTCGCAGTATCCACGAGCTCCGCCGGGCCGGAGGGAATGCTCGTTACCAGGGTGCCATTGAGTCCATCTTTGAGGATATCGAAGATCCCCAGGTGTCTGTATCGGGTCGATGCAATTCTTTCCTGCAACTTTGTGACAAGTTGCTCGACCCGAAATTGGCACGCAAATTTGTCGAGTGCAACTTTGATAGAAGGCTTGTCGACTGCCTCTCTGGTAAGCTCGACATGGTCTCTGCTACACTTGGTTTATGCGTATTTGGCCTGGCCTCCTTGGGTCGATCCCTGCCTTATGTCCTTGCAGCCGCTGCATGGCCGAAATTGCTGGACATTTCGCCCACCCTTCTCGGGGTCCAGGGTGACTTTTGTGCGACGGTGCGCGACCGAGAGAGTGGCTTGTCCAAGGCAGCTCAAACATCAGTACAACGTATGGCACCGCGAATACACGCTGCTTTGTTTCCTGAAATCTCGGGCCCGACGTTTTCGCCATGCCTTTTGGCACTACACTGTTCCAGGGTAACCATTGCCGCATTTCAGGCAAAGGGTGAAAAGCCGGATGGTCTTCCGGCTCCCTTGCTGAAACAACTTGTTAAAATTCTCTTGTCCAAAAGTTCTCATCTTGAAAAGAAGGGGACCAGCGGCGAGGATGGATCACATGCGTTAATAATGGGGTTATCGATCCTCGAGGTGCACATCACGTCCAAAAATCCAATCCAAGAAGATCAGCTCGATGCTTTGAGTGTTCTCTGTGACATGCACGGCTTGCTTCGACTGGATAAGGATGCCAGTGCAATCCGCCGGCAAGTCCAGACACTTTATCTTCGAGTGATCCTGAATACCACCAACAGCAATCCAACGCTTTGTGACAAGTTTGCAACTGCAGCCATGATTGACGAGCTAGCCACGATTGCGATGGCCAGGTTCGGCGATTTAACTGAAGACACCCTTGCACAAGAGAACAATCCCCTTGACACCGTGATCCTAGCACTGGGGGCTTTGATCAACGTGGTCGAACAGAGCGAGGCATCGCGCACGATGTTCCTCAAGTCTGGATCTGTCCAACAATCCATCCTCGATCAGCTCTTACGCCTCTACCTAGCTCATGTTGATTCGATTGCCAAGGTAGGACTTCACCTGACTCTCATACTGACTGGACTGATTAGCTGACGGGGGGTTTTAGGCCCATTCTGTACTGGAAGTGCATCACAACGTCGCCGTGGGGTACTTGGCCGTACTACTCCTGGCACTTTGCCTACACGCGGGCGCTCGCATGCAAATCAAGCAGTCCCTTCGTCCCAAGGGACTGGCAATTATCATGTCGACCGTAACAGAGTTTTCGCAATATCACCAAAAGATCGAACAGGAACTCCACACTGCTCAGGCAAAGAGAGAAGCCAATGGATTTTTGGTCCGGCTTCAAGATCTGATCACTGAGATCCAACGCATTGATGACGAATAATTAGAAAAGAGCATGGGCATGACCTGGGTATCTGTGACCGTGTGAAATTCAGTACGTCCACTTTGGATCTGATGTACATATATAGATAGTCATCCTTTCGAGATTTGCTTTTGGGGCCTATCCTAAGCCTCGGAAGCGGCGCAAAAGGCGGAGCACTCCTAACACAAATATACTAGGCGCATATGGTTGATGCGCTTTATGACGCGAGAAGAGATTCCCCGTTCCACTCAGAATGTATTTTGGTCTATTCTTAGAAATAATGATTATTAGTTACCTGTCCACAGAGCCCCCTCGGATTCCAGTACTCTAATGCTGTTCGATGTACTTCGGAAAAACTCCGTCTTGCTGGATGGGGTGATATCTAATCAGCTGTTTGCAGCGTTTGCAGTCGGAGCTCCCGTTTGCTTCATGGAACTTTTGCCACCCGCGACCGCAGTGACTACACTCCTCTCTCATCAAGCACTCTTTCTCCAATTCTACTTGTTTAGCCGTCCCCAATTGTTTCCTCTTGTTCTAACCACTTTCTCTTCCCATTCCCCCGTCTTGGTGCAGCATAGTTCGCTGCCCTTCCGTTAAGATGCCCGCCGCACCTAAGCAGAGAAAGATCGCGATCGTCGGTAGTCGCTCTGTGGGTAAGTGATCTGTCCATCGTCTCTTTTTGAACCCTCCCTTGAACTGTTGTTGATCGAAGCCTATCCCTTGATCAATAGGCAAGTCCTCTCTCACTGTCCGCTTTGTCGAGCAACATTTTGTGGAAAGCTACTACCCCACGATCGAGAATACCTTCAGCCGGATTATCAAGCACAACGGCCAGGACTACGCAACGGAGATTGTGGATACCGCGGGACAGGTATGGCACTTCTTTGACGTTGTGAAGACCCATCTGGCTAACATTTTCCTCTTTTCCATGACAGGACGAGTACAGCATCTTGAATTCGAAGCATTTCATCGGCATTCATGGCTATATCATTGTGTACTCCGTCACATCACGCCAGTCCTTTGAGATGGTGCGAGTTATTCGAGATAAGATTCTGAACCACTTGGTAATATCCTCCTGCATCCCCGCGGCCCGCGCGCTCAACATGGGACATTTCTAACCATCTGCTTTTTTCCAGGGTGCCGATGAGGTACCATTGGTTGTGGTGGGAAACAAGAGCGATCTAAAGGGGGACCAACGACAAGTGACGCTCGACGAGGGCCGACAACTTGCGGAAGAGTTCCATTGTGCCTTTACCGAGGCCAGTGCCTTCCTTGACTTCAATGTTGCCAAGGCTTTCGATTTGATTATTGGGGAGATTGAAAAGTCTCAGAACCCATCACAGCCCGCTGGGAACAACAAGTGTGCAGTGATGTAATCATATCCTTGCACGATCGACCTTCAACTTCCTATTTGTCACCATGGGAAGGTATAGACGCATGCGTGACACACGTGCTGGTCTCGAGATCATCGAATCGAGGCTGGCTATCCTGCCTTTTCCAACTCAATTCGCCCTGGAGCACCAGAAGCCCCAGTCTCATAGTTCTCGGCCACGAATATGAGCTTTGATATGCCTGTTCGTGGCCATACTTTTATCCTCATTCGTTTCTTTTATTTGCGTGCCTGGGATATTTCCCTTGTGGAGTGGGATCGAGACTCTTCCCACCCTTTATGACTTCTGTTTCTTGTTGGAACGGGCTGCTCAGGGTTGCTTTTTCAGTGTGATTTTGGATATCGTGGCATACGCAGGATTGTTTGCATGGATCGTGGCTTTTTTTTTTTTTTCTGATGTTGTGTCTTTCTTTCTACACTCTTATGGGGCTAGGGGATCTGGATTTTGGTACTCAGCGGAGCATAGAATAATCAAATGGCCGCGCAGGCCTTACCCTGAATTCTCGATGTGTCTGTCCTAATCCTGCCTGTGATGGCTCAGCGTTCACAGATACTGACAGTAGTCTCGTGGTAACATGCGAGGGACTTGATAGACATTTACAGTTGATATTTCCCATGCCTCGAATGGGAACCTGAAACGCTGGGCGAAACCCGTGGATTAAGTAATGCCCCGCGGGCGCGCACTTTTTACCCCTCCACAACTGAACGGCCTTTTGACTCACTCCTTCCCGGTCCTCGCTTCTCCCCCTAACTCTTCAACCATGCTCGACCTCAATGACTTTATCGCCGAGCGCGGTGGCAATCCCAACAAGATCAAGGAGAGCCAGCGCAAGCGGCACGCGCCCGAGGAAGCTGTCGATGAAGTGATCGCGTTGTACGAGGAGGCTCGGAGAGGTAGGCTTGCGCATGCGAAAAAAGGTCCAGATACTTAGTCAGATTGCTAATATCGCTCTGCTTAGCTCGGTATGAGGTAACCAAGTTCGGCTCGGAGCTGAACCCCCTGCTCAAGCAAATTGGAATGAAGAAGAAGGTATTATCTTCCCGCCAGTTCGGTCCAGCACACATCTCTTCGGAGCGAAAGGAGAGAGGCCTAGGGTACAATTACTCATGGAATCCGTTTCTACAGAACAAGGAGGACGCGAGCGAGTTGATGGCGCAAAAGGCAGACCTCGAGAAGCGCAAGAAGGAGGCTGAAGACTACGCAGTCCAGAAGGAGCTGGAGCGGGACCGCAAGATCCGCACCATTGGCAACTACGTCCACGAGTCCGTGCCCGTGAGCAACAACGAGGTATTATCAGCATGTCTAATTAGAGTTGTAATCGTTGCCCAGACTGACTTACGAAATCTTTACAGGATAACAACGAGGTCATCAGGAAGTGGACACCCGAGGATGCTGTCATGGATCGACCCGGCTGCCTTTCTCACCACGAAGTCCTGACCCGCCTGGATGGATATGACCCGGAGCGAGGTGTTAAGATTGTCGGTCACCGCGGATATTGCTTGACTGGATACGGCCTTTTCCTCAACCTGGCCCTCGTCAACTACGGCCTCGAGTTCCTCTTCAAGAAGGGATACACTCCCAACCAACCCCCGCAGTTCATGCTCAAGGACCTCATGGCGAAGACTGCTCAGCTTGAGCAATTCGACGAGGAATTGTACAAGGTCACAGAAAGCGAGGACAAGTCCACGGACAAGTACCTCATTGCTACCTCGGAGCAGCCCTTGTCCGCGCTGCACGATAGCGAGTGGCTGCAGGAGAAAGACCTCCCGATCAAGTAAGGCAGCTCCTTCTACCTTTGTAGTCCAAGTCGAGAACTAACGAAGAGCGTTTGTAGATATGCTGGATACAGCACGTGCTACCGTAAAGAGGCCGGCGCTCACGGAAAGGACGCATGGGGTATCTTCCGTGTTCACCAGTTTGAGAAGGTGAGCCCGACCCTTTCGCCGACTTGACATTCTGCAGTCGTCTCACACTCTGTATAGATCGAGCAATTCGTCCTCACCAAGCCGGAGGACTCGTGGCAAGCGTTCGAGGACATGATGGCCACATCCGAGGAGTTCTACCAGTCTCTGAAGCTCCCATACCACATCGTGGCCATCGTTTCCGGCGCGCTGAACAACGCCGCTTCCAAGAAGTACGATTTGGAGGCATGGTTCCCCTTCCAGAAAGAGTATAAGGAGCTTGTGTCGTGCTCCAACTGCCTTGACTACCAGTCTCGTGCCTTGGAGATCCGGTACGGTGTCAAGAAGGCTACCGATCTGAAGAAGACCTACGTGCACGCCCTGAACGCGACCCTTTGTGCTACCGAGCGCACCCTGTGCTGTATTCTGGAGAACTACCAGAGAGAAGATGTAAGTGACTACTGCAAACTTTATTACCCAGTCTTTCCACAACAAGTCAGACCTTTTCAATACAGCAATTACTAACACGTTACAACAGGGTATCGAGGTCCCAGAGGTGCTGCGCAAGTACATTCCTGGCGCCCCAGAGTTCCTGCCTTACGTCAAGGAGCTCCCCAAGGGCTCCACCTCGCAGCAAAAGGCCAAGGGCAAGCAGTCCAACAAGCCCGCTGAGGATGCTGCTAAGAAGATGCAGGACCTGAAGGTGTAGAGGAAGCCCGGAATAGGCTGCAAGAAACTCTACCCCCCATCTCAAAATTCATCGCTCAAGCGTCAAATGATACCATGGAACGATTCATATGTAAAAGCTCATGTGTACATGTTTGCGCATTTGTAGATCTGGGATTTTGTTCAGTCGGAGGTGGCACTAAGCTGAACTACACTATAACAAAATGTACATGCCAGCCACTATCGTGCTGCGCTAATGCGTTACAAATGCTACTGGTAAGATCTGGTGGGGCTGATGGCAATGCGACCTGGACGACTTGATTCTTATGCATAGGGACAAGGGACAAGGAGCGGTAATTGGTAGGCGAAGCTATGGGTAGTGATCCAATTTGCGTCAACAAGTTGTTGATGAAGCACAGCCACCTACAGTCTTGATGTGGTTTCAGGATTCTCTACTAGAACACACTTATACGACGTATGGATTCGCTGAGAAAACAGTAAGTGTTCACTTGGTACCTTCTACGTGCCGCTTTCGATGCTGTTAACCAGGACTAGTAAGACGAAAGGATAATGGGATATTTGCGATGGAAGCTCCACCTCAAATTGCTTTTTCAGGTGGTTTCACCTTTTCGACGCTGTTGTGATATCTCAGTGGACCTTTCCAACTAAACTAAATACGCAGCACGGTCAATTTGACCATCTTCATGCTACCCGCATTCAACCTTAGGCTCGCAGATTGAGACTGACAACACAGGACTTCCGAAAATCACTCTATACTTTCGATGAGAAGTTTGGGTATAGAGGCAGGTATGAAAAAAGAAAACCTGACTCGCAAGCATATCCAACCTTACCAGTAGGTATGCTTAGCTTCATCCTCTCGCTGGAGGATTGACATGGCACAGAGGGGCAACCCTCGGATACTTTCAAGTTCCTACACTGGCTTAAAGCATGGTAGGATTATCTAGGCATGTTACGAAGTGACAAAATAAAGGTTTAGCTTACCTCTCGCCCGGTCTTAGCTTTCAAGAGGAGTAGCAACTAGACTCAAGGAGAGGAAAGAGAGAGAAAGGGAGAACAAGAAGGTGAATATATGCTGCAACCCCTCACTCTGTCCCTCCAAGAGTTTGGTCTTGCTCCTTCCCTAGTGCATTTTCGATTGTCCCGAGACTAGACCATGCAAACAAAACCAAGCACTCGTTGTCTCCATCGAATATCACTTTTTCGCTGATATATGATATAATCGCCCGGATGGTCTAGTGGTATGATTCTCGCTTTGGGCCACAATCTCAACTGCGAGAGGCCCCGCGTTCGAATCGCGGTTCGGGCCTTGCTTTTTTGTCCTTTTGAATGACTGACCATTTGAAGTTACCAACCTCCCTTGGCGGCTCTCTTGGTTATATTCATTACGTTTTGCTCTTTCATCCTTATTTTTCAAACCTTCTTGGTCATAGCCAAACTAAGAGGGGAGAAACGTGGTTCCTTGTGGTACATAGTCGCCTGCCTGTTGTTTCCAGTTTTGTCCATCTCATAGTTGAATTGGTTTAATCTGTCTCTGGGAACATTCAAGCTTCTAGGAGATATATTGAGCTTTGCGATAGGTACATCAAGCCACTCTCACTGCAGGTAGATAGCCTATATGTACTCATATGTAGATGTGCTGCTGCTGATCGGCCAAACCTGGGCCCCACGGGACTCGGCTTGCCGGGGGAGGAGTCGCCGGTGATTGGCGTAGTCAGTTTTACCAGGAGGACTGAAATTTGTTTCGTGCGCTACATAGTATAAAGTTTACTCGAATATTTTAAGCTCATTCTGTTACTTAATCGGATGACTACACGGGCTGATCGGATTTAGCCTACAGCCCAATCCACTGGATCGAGTACTGTAGTACATACAGTATTACGGTGTCCACTGTCTGGAATGCTTCTAGGCTGGCGGCAAAAAGGAAAAAAAAAAAAAAAAAAGGGGCTCACCGCCCTGGGAATTTGCATTGCCCCTCCATCACGACATCACGACATTTCTGACTCACGGGCGGGGAGGGGGAAAAAAAAATATCAACCGTCCAAAGCACAGAGCAAAGTGACTCAGTAGTCAATCCAAACACCGAATCGCCGAACTATAGCCCAGTTTGCCATCCAACAATTGATCTCGTTACGTAGTCATTTTCGGAGAATTAAGAGAAAAAAAAGTGCTGCTTTTGTGATGGTCCGATTCCGGAGAGTCGTGATCCACCGTACTTAATTACTGACCTCTGGAGGATTATCTAATGGGTCTCATCCCACCTGGTGATTCAGAGCTCCCCTCGTCATCTCATCGTTTCTCATTGATCACTTTGTCTCTTCATTGACACTTCCTCTCCCATCCAATTTCTACCGCCATCCCCCGAGTCGCCGCACCCTCATCCTACCCTCGAGTCTCGAACACTCACACCATCATGACTTCAGCACGAGACATTCGTCCTCGCGCGGACGACTTCGCTGCGCAGGCCCAATACCTCTCCACCTCGCCCAATGCCTCCTTCCACTCCCCCTCGAGCCACAGCTCCGTCCTGACAAGGACGGTTCCCGTCGTCAACGCCAAGCACCTGAAGCCCTTTGCCACCGAGGACATCAAGGTCTTGCTGTTGGAGAATGTGAACCAGGCTGGCCGTGATATTCTGAAGCAGCAGGGTTATCAAGTCGAATTCCTCAAGTCGTCTCTCCCGGAGGACCAGCTGATTGAGAAGATCCGGTATGTCTTGCTCTCAAATGCGAAAGAGGGATGTTCAAAAGAAACCTCCCGCTGACGTTCCTGTGCAGTGACGTGCATGTGATTGGTATCCGCTCCAAGACCAAGCTCTCCGCACGAGTCCTCAAGGAGGCCAAGAACTTGATTGTGATCGGCTGCTTCTGCATCGGTACCAACCAGGTCGACCTCCAATATGCCGCTGAGCACGGTATTGCCGTCTTCAACTCGCCTTTCAGCAACTCCCGCAGTGTCGCCGAGCTGGTCATCGCTGAGATCATCTGCCTTGCTCGTCAATTGGGCGATCGCTCCATGGAAATGCACAACGGCACCTGGAACAAGGTCAGCAACAAGTGCTGGGAGATTCGCGGAAAGACGCTCGGTAGGTCGACCTTCGTTGATTTTACTACTCGCCCGGCTCAGAGTCCACAATTGGATCAGCTGGGGCATATTACTGTGGCCGGGACTAACTTTTTTTTTCACAGGAATTGTCGGATACGGTCACATTGGGGCTCAGCTCTCAGTATTGGCCGAGTCTATGGGCATGTCTGTCATCTTCTACGACGTTCTCAACCTCATGGCTCTGGGTACCGCCCGCCAGGTCAACACTTTGGAGGATCTCCTGAACGAGGCTGATTTCATCACCTGCCACGTTCCCGAGCTTCCCGAGACCAAGGGTATGTTCGGCCAGAAGCAGTTTGAGCAGATGAAGACCGGCAGCTACCTGATCAACGCCAGCCGGGGTACTGTCGTGGACATTCCCGCCCTCATTGAGGCCATGCGCAGCGGCAAGGTTGCCGGTGCCGCTCTCGACGTCTACCCCAACGAGCCTGCCGGTAACGGTGATTACTTCAACAACGATTTGAACACCTGGGGTTCCGATCTGCGGGCCCTCAAGAACCTGATCTTGACTCCTCACATTGGTGGTAGCACCGAGGAGGCCCAGAGTGCCATTGGTGTGGAGGTTGCCACAGCTCTGACCCGCTACGTTAATGAGGGTTCCACCCAGGGAGCTGTCAACTTGCCCGAGGTTGCCCTCCGTTCCTTGACTATTGACGAGCCTAACCACGCCCGGGTAAGTTCGATATTCTACAATGCAGCTGCGCTGCTCTATTGTACACCTAATTGAACAGAACGAATGATCCTAACTCGTTGTACAGGTTGTTTACATTCACAAGAACATTCCTGGTGTGTTGCGCAAGGGTAAGATCCATGTGCACATCTCTCCAGGCTCTTCAAGAAACTGACCGAGGTTTATAGTCAACGAAATCCTTGGTGACCACAACGTCGACAAGCAAATGACCGATAGCAGAGGCGACGTAAGTCTTCATCCCTCGCAGAACAGAAAGTACCAGGGAAGAGTCAGCCACTAACCAGCCATTACCAGGTTGCCTATCTGATGGCCGACATTAGTGATGTTAACACCACCCAGATCAAGGACCTGTACACTAGCCTCGAGAGCCTTTCTTGTAGGTCCCATCCCCCGAATTTTGAGGGCTATACTCCCCCTCCTCGTCTTAATGCACGACCATACTAACTTCCCCCCACAGCTCGCATCATGACCCGCATTCTGTACTAGACAGCGCAACTCCGATTTAAAAAAGCTGCGCTATTGTAATCAACTTGACATGTTTGGAATTCACTGAATCTACCTGGTGATTCAAATCTCACGATTTAGGGGAGGGACCCTTTCAACGAGGTCTCTCGGGGAAATACTTTGTCCTTGCAAATACCTTTCCATTTTTTTGTTCGCCTTTATATCTCTGCAGATGGCGGTGTTTTGATTCATGTGACCAAGAAGTTTTAGTGGTAACCTTGAAAAGTTCAATTTTAGAGACTTCCAGAAATAGAAGCTTTACGTTTTTCATTTGATCTCTCTCATTTATGTCGATTCAAATGGATGTAGCTCGGGTGTCATGCAGAACGGGCGTCGAACTACACCTAGTAGGCGGCCTCCGGGCACTCGCCGGTGTGCCACCACTACCCGAGACTGGATATATCCTTACGAATCAATATCTTGGTTTCTAACAGGGTTGGAAAAGAGTCATCACATGTAGTGGGTTGAATTTAGATATCCGAGTATCTAGACATTCAAGGGCATGTAGACATCCAAGTCATTCATGCAAGTGGGCTAACTCGTTCCTTTACCCTGCTTGGCCGCCGCAGGGGATGACTGTCTCGTC
This sequence comes from Penicillium simplicissimum, assembly GCA_024706585.1. NCBI lineage: Eukaryota > Fungi > Ascomycota > Eurotiomycetes > Eurotiales > Aspergillaceae > Penicillium > Penicillium simplicissimum. Next base: position 3,312,283 of record JAMZTW010000061.1, read on the forward strand.
TTGCTGCGAGGAATCATCATAGGAGACCCGGCTCCTCCGTTAGGTCAATCGGACTGGGGAGTACAAGGCGGAGAGGAGGGTGGTAAGCATCGTGGGGTAGGGAGATAGGGGGTGAAGAGGTGTAAGGAAGGGGGAAGGAAGGAGAGGAGGTAACTGTGTGATCTTCACCCACGGGCAGGGTCTCTGTAACCAGGACTCCGGCTCCTCCTCCTCGGTGGTTCACGACGGAAGTCCCGTCTATTCCCACCACGCCAATCATGATTCGACGGCGTATGGTAATCCCCCGAGTCTCGCCCCCGATCATGAGAACTGCCCCCGTAGCTAGGAACATACGAATCGAGATTATGACCACCCTGGGGGATTCTACCACCGGGACGACCCTGGCCCGGGTTGAACCGATCTCGGCGCTGGTCATCTCGCCCGTGCCCATCGGACCTGCCGCTCTGCGAACCTTCCCAGGGCGGAGGAGCCGCAGACGTAGGCGGCCGCGGAGGGAGTCCGCTCTCTCGTTGAGGCGGGAAGGGCCCGCGCCGGTGGGGGACACCGGGGGGCCCGTTTGGTCGACCGCCGCGGGCGGCTCCCGGGATGCGGCTGTGATTGCTGTTGCGTGAGTCTGGCCTGGATCCAGGGCCGGTCCATCCTCCGTTGGAGGTGGGATCGGTGGACCCCATTGCTGGAGCTGGGGGTAGAGGGGCGCGCTGGTCGCGGAATTTCTTTCGATCCAACTCGTGGGAATCTTGGTATGTGGGGATCTCGCCGGGCTTTGCTGGGAGAGGAGGTGTTGTGAAGTATGGGTGTTTCAAAGCGTCGATGGCGTTGATGCGTTTACGCCAGTCGAGCTTGAGGAGCTCCGTCAGGAGCGAGACGGCCACGGGGCTTTGGCTGTTGGGGTGTTAGTATCATCTTCCCACGGGGATGAAGTTCATTGGTACGATCCGTGATTACTCACTCTTTGAATACCTGTGTGAGGTTGCCCGGTTTATTGCCAAAGCTCTTCACGCCGTCGCATCCTGGAAGGGAGCTCCACCCGGGCATGTTCTCCTCAGTGGGAGTCCCCACCAAGGAGAAGATAAGTTGAGCTTGATTGAGATCGCTGCTGCCAGAGAGAATCGGTTTTCCTTTGAACATCTCGCCAAAAACGCACCTATAAAGGTCAGAAATGGACGAGGAGGTGTAAGAGGAAGATTTGTAGCAAACGGGATAAGCTTACCCAACTCCCCACATGTCAATCGCCGATGTATACCGGCGAAGTTGCAGTAGCAACTCCGGTGGTCGGTACCATCGCGTCACAACCAGGGCAGTGTATTCTCTTTTAGCCTCCCCGCCGCCCTTACCGGCCTGCGGAGGAGGTTCATCAAAGGGTCGGGCCAGGCCAAAATCAGCAATCTGGAGAATGCCCCCGTTGCTGATCAAGAGATTGGCAGCTAGCCCGCAGTGCTGTATTAGCTGGATTCTGACATGAACAAATCTTCGTAATCACACACCTTTCATATCTCGGTGTAGAATTTGGTTCTGTTGTAACTGTCAGTTCAAGACGTTTCTGTTGGGAATTTCGAAGGATATCCATACCGCGTGCAAGTATCGCAAGCCTTCAAGCAACTGATACAGATAACACTTGATTTGCGGCTCGGTGAAGTGGACGGCGGGATTCTCCAGCAGGCCTGAGAGATCATGTTCCATGTATGGAGTGACCATGTACATGCTGGGCTTCTTCCGTCCCTCGCCTTGAGGCATTGTCAGCGACTTGCTCCCATAGATTAGAGACAGAGCATGTCTTACCCTTGCTCCGTTCAACCGCCATCTCCTTGAGCTGCAAGATATTGGGGTGGGAAAGAGCTTTCAAAAGCTTGATCTCGCGGATCGCTGTAATCGGAAACTGTGTAACATGAGGATTGGTGCCCGGCAGGAGAATAGTATTAGCGAGTCACTTACACCTTCTTTCTCATGGTGCATGAGAATCTTCTTCAGGGCGACAATACTGTTATCTTTCTTGGATCTCGCCTTGTAGACCTCACTGCTCGTGGGTTAGTCCATTTCCGTGCTCCAAGGACACTCTCCGGAAACATACCCGAAGGTTCCCTCACCAAGTTTGCCAATAAATTCAAAGTCTCGAATGTTGGAACAACCAGGAAACCGAGGCTCGCCCTCGCTGTTCTTCTCGAGTGAAGCGATAGGCATTTTGTTTCCAACGGCGTTGAAGGATCGACAAGAACAGGTATCGGATAGACCGCAGATTGGGGGGTGTATCGGCGACAAAGAAAGAATGTATGTGCCAGATCGAGAATTTTAATCGCCTTTCATGGATTTGGCAAGCGAAGGTAGGTAGAGGGCAATCGTAGATGGTAACAGTTTGCGTAGTGAGGGGTGTCTCGAGGAGAGGTGAAGCGGAGTTGCTGATGAGAAATTCCCAAGGTCGACTTCACAGTAGACGGTACAAGGATGCCAGAGTGAGAGTGTGAGGGACGCAGGCAGGACTTCACATTGCGGGAGGTATAATGCGGTGCCGTCCCGAACTGGCGATTCAAGGGCCTCGGTCAATCAGGTCGGCGCAGGAGCAGGTTGCGAGGGGGGGTGGCGAGGGACTCCGGAATCCGTGTAGTTCATGCAAGTGTCCTAGATTCCAAGGCAACTCAAGCCGCAGTTAGTGAAGTTGTTCAAGAGCTCAAAAATGTCCGCGACTCGAAGTGACTGGGAAAAAGGCGCGTGCCGTCACTAATCACGTGATGCAAGAGAGTTGAACCTCCGCCCGCCGACCCGCTTCCAGACTCTCTCTCCCTCTCCAGCAATCTGCCCCCGTTCGTGAAGCATCCACTTGCACGACATACACAGTGAGAGACTCTGAATCCCGACACAACACTGACCACTTGAGCTGACCCAATTCCTCCAGTCATGGCAGGCAAGGCCCACCACCCCATCCACATCCACCCGGTCCGACCGCTCTACCGCTTCACGGCCACTGCCTTGGGCGCCAGCATGTGGTTCTTCGTATGACTCTCCACGCCGCTCGATCCTCGCAGATATGGAAATGCTAACACTCAGTTCCGGTATATAGCTCATGTACCGCGCTAAGAAGGATGGCCCGGCCCTGCTGGGCTGGAAGCACCCATGGGACCACTAGACGATGGGCGTCTGTGTGCCTCGAAACCCCTCCGTCTTTCCACAAATACATGCGCAATTTTGGTGAACTGGAATTGATCCATTACTGCGCTTTTTCATGCTTTTATTTTCATCTGGAGAGTCCTTGGTCTAGATGGGGCTTTGACCCGGGTCAGTTGAAATGTATTATACCATTTCCGTGCGAAGACAATGCGACTGTGATAGAGTGCTAAAAGAGACCGCTCTATCTATCTATATCACTCAATTGCATTACAAGTACAGTTCCAATCCCATCTGACCGTCGCAGGTCACTGGCGCATCTGCTCCAGTAGAACCTTGTACTGGCGGCGCTTCTTGCGGAAATTGGGCTGCAGGCGGGTGCGAAGATGGCCGAGAATGCGAGCCAGACGAGGAAACGCGACTGTCTCGGCCGTCCAAGCTAGCGCGAAACCCCCAAGTGCCAGTGCCACAACAAAGCTGCGGAAGCTATCTGACATAAAAGTCAATTGCATCACTTTCGTAACCCACTTGGAGGGACGGAAGAGCATGTAACCCGCAATTGCAAGGTCAATGAGAATGGTAATAAGATATGGAGCTGTCACCGGTGCAGCCATTAGCGTTATGAATCGAAGGATAAGATTGCGGGTGTTACTCACCATTTTGGGTCATTGGCTGCCGGAAAGGCGGCCCAACGCTCAGTACAACGCTAGTCAGGATGTACTGGAAGCATGAGAGCAGGAACAGGGCGGTGTTCTGCGAATTGACAATATTGCTCTTCTCCACGTCGAGCTCGGGAGGTATATACCTAAGCAGCGTGGATGATCAGTAACCGCGCTGGTTCAATGAGAATTGTAAAAGTCGACTTACCAGGGTTGTAACTGGACAGTCTTGTAAATGACCAGCTGACCCAAGACCACCAACATGATCTGACCCAGTAAAGGCGTGAGGACCTTCCGCGAGACAAGATCTGCCGTGGGGCGTTTGCGAGAGAGGGTAGGATATGGACCAGTCCAACCCACTGCAAGACGGTCAGCTTGCGTTAATATAGGACGAGAGGGTCAGGTCCGTGACTCACTGAAGATGGCAATAGGCATGATGAGAGCCAGATCGATGAATAGAAACTACATGGCGAGTCAGCGATCTCCCACCTGCAGAAAGAGTCAACTAACTGATGAGATTTGGTTTGCACTCACCTGGAAGTCACCAAGATTGGACCCCGACGTATAGAGGAAGCTGACTGAGGAGAACTGAATGGCGGAATAAAGACTCATGAACTTGAAGCAACAAAAGCTTGTCACCAAGGCAGCTCGTCCCTCGCTTTTGAGAATTAGTTACTTGTCTTCTCGAAACTCAATGCTTGATCTTACCGAATCAATTTTGGCACGCAAGAAATGTCGAATTGCCGGCTGGTAAAGGGCGCTGCTACAGAAGCTTCGGCATCTGATAGAGAAATACCAACATCTGCTGCTTTCAAAGCACCACAGTCGTTTGCGCCATCTCCACAGAAACCACAGCAGTAATCGAGTGATTGGAGCTTCTCGACGAGTTCATGCTTTTCATCTGGTGACATCCGGGCAAACACTTTGCCAATGACCAGCATCTAAATCGTAGAGGATGCCGTTGAGTATAGATCCATGATATAGAGCATGAGATACCGGACCGACTTACCCTGTTGAGCACATCCTCATTCCCAAAGTCAATCATCCACCGGAACACATCACCGGTAACGGCAATGCAGTAGTTACGCCCTTGCAAGGCATTTCCTGGAATAGATACGTCGTTTTCTGCGCTGGTGTCCATGGGCTGGGGAGGGGTTAGTTCCAGACAATGATGCTCGTGGGGGGTTTTCGTACCAAAAGCGTTCTCGGGTCCAGCCTGAGATCTGGATCATCCACACTTTCCCAAAGAAGAGAAGTTTTGCTAACGAGTCCGGGGTCTTTAATGTTTTATCAGCCCACTGCCGGTCCAGGAATGAGCGGGGTTGTATAAATACCTTCGGTAAAATGAGGGATGAAGCATTGTTCATTGGGCCCAATCATTTTGCATTCACGAGCCACGCTGATCGCAGTCAAAATGTTATCACCGGTGCACATGGCATTTCGGATGCCAGCCTGGTTGAGCTCAGTAATCACACGGGTCGTAGTGCTCTTCAACTTGTTCTCAAAGATGATGAAGCCAACAAACTCCAGGTTGCTTTCAGCTTCATCACGCTTCAACTTTTGTACTTTCATCCAGCTCAGTTTGCGCTCGTATCTGGTGGCACAGGCAATGACACGGTATCCCTTGTGCGTGTAGTGATTTAACAGCTCATCGTAGTCAGAAGGAACTGTGGCAAAAGAGTAAGCGAATCGTTCAAGATAAGGGCAAGGAGAGGAAAATACTGACGGGACTCGGGAATACAGATGTCCTTGATACTCTCGGGTGCGCCTTTGACAAAGAAATTCACACCATTGTCCCCGAACTGTCGAACAACCACACTAGCACGGCGAAGTTGCGAGACAAACTCAAAGTTTCGAAGGACTCCAAGTTCAACGGGAATCTACAACGAGCGTCAAAGTCAGCAGCAAGTCGTGTAAAGGGTCTGGAGGGTTGATCTTACATTTGGCCCATTGGGTTGGCTGTCGCCAATATGGCTGACCGGGGGTTTCGCAACAGATGGAGTAATGTTGTCGAATTTAGGGCTTGATTGCTCAGAGGCATGACCGCCACCCTCCTCGTATGACCATCCTGTGAATTGGAACATCTTTACATCGAGAGGGTCGCCGAGAAGTTCCCCATCCACAACGCGAAGAGAATGGCATGTCGCCATGGTATATATGATTTTCCGCTGCTTTTCATTGTCAAACGGAGAATCTCCATTTGGAGTAGGAAGCAAAACCCCGGAAGATGTTTCAGACAGGAGATCGGAAAACCTATATGAAGTCAGTCATTGCTGAAAGAATCCAATATCGATGCAACTTCTTACCTGTGATCGTTGCCCACCAACCGCGCACCAAGAACATCTAGTCCATCTTCGGTGAGGGTGCCGGTCTTATCGAAACAGACAACATCTAGTTTTCCACCCACATTGACCCTGTGTTGAGATGATTTAATAAAAGAATGCAGAATTCCATTTATTCGGACGCCACTCACTTTTGCGGGCTAATACAGAAGATCGACTGCTTCTTCAGACGCGAGAGAGCAAAATTCGTGCCAATGGTGAGCGTCGCAGGGAGAGCGGGTGGAACCACAATCGTGATCAAATCGAGTGCTCGAACGATGATCAGATGCCAGGCAAGCTGCCATCGATTAGTGACTGAGTAGAAACATCGTACTTTTCGGACCATGAACTTACACCAAGTCGGACAAAGTTGATAAACGATGCAATAAAACCAAGAAGGGCGACCACGCCCATCACGGCAATGTAGCGGAAAGAGTCTCGGTAAAACTTGAAGCCCGATGGTTTCGGGAAAAGCATTGAGCGAACCAATGCACCCTTCGTCGTTAAGAATCCTGTTCTAACAACGACTGCCAATGCAACGGCTTCATCATCATCAACGTTCTGAGGTCGCCGGGCACGAATGACCTTCGTCCCGCTGAAGAGGAAGTGCTTGGCAACATTGGCATGGATAGAAGGAGCACTCAGATCGAGATACCTGAGAGCCTCGTCGGTGAGTGGGGTCTTGGATACGGGAACCGATTCGCCTGTTTTGGTTGTTAGATCTTCCCATCATAAATGCACCAAGGATCACCCACCAGTGAGCATGCTTTCGTTCACGATACAGTCGCCTGACAGTAGAATACAATCACACGGGACTTGGTTCAATGACGGATCAGAGAACTCAAATACATCTCCAGGCACCAAGTCCTGGGAGGAAACAGATCTCCCTATGGTAGAGAGTCAGAATGAGCACAACTCGGTGCATCACAGAAAATTTCAACGCTGACTTACAAAATCCATTTCTGAGGACACGCACATCACAATCGAAGAGGGAAATCTCTCTCAGACGGCGCATAGTCTGTATCCAGGTCAGTCGCTGCGGCTTGAGACTAAGCAAGCTAATAACATACCGATCTTGTCTCCAACACGGTGGTCGCAATACTGAAAACAGAGATGAGGAAAATGCAAATGGCGTAGTAGTAATACTCGTCCATGGACCAAAGCACAAGGCTTGCCACTTGGAACATGTAGAAGGGATGAAAGGCCTGGTTGAGGAGGGTGTCAGAGCGTTCTTTACCAACTGGTCCACCCGTGGAGATCACATACCTCATCAACTAAGAGCTGAGGAACAGTCTTCTGCTGAATATCAATGACATTCTGGCCAAATATCTGCTCCCTGCTATCACGCTCATCGGCATCAAGGCCCGCTCGCATGACCTTTGCATTGGTCCATGAGGGATCCTTCCACCCGCTAATCAGTGCAAACTTGTCCTCGGTCGGGTGATAGCAAAAGCGCATATGCCTATAGTCGAGGAACCGTAGATGTGGCATCGTAGGGTCGGTGTCTTCATCGTAGACATGGCCCGGTGGTTCTACGAATACAGTTGACAACGGGCGCCCATAAGACTGATTGTCAACCTCATGAATGGTGAATTGATTCCATTGATCCTTTCCTGATGTTAGCATGGCACAGGTTCGAGGATGACAAAAAGCTCTCACTTCAATTGCGATCCATTGGCACTTTGCCAATGGCGTTGCCTTTCCGACAAGTCGAACCCGCCATCGAGGAACCCAACGAAAAAGCAAATAAGCAAGTCCGCCGGTGAGCAGGCACAAGGTCAGGTAAAGGGCATATCCACCCGTACTTGTCGAGAACCCGGCAAAGACAGCGGTAAGATCCTCGGAGGCAATGTACACTTTCTGATTGAGCCTACCGCCCGTCCTTCTGTCCCGGCCAAAGGAGCTTGCCGAGATAAAGCGAGAGAGCAGAGGGTGCTCTACCGAGTCACGGGAGAGTCTCTTAGAGACGAAAGAGCTCCGGTGAGACTCGAGATCTGCTCCATCCAGGCCATCTGCCGATTCCTCGATATCGCTCTCCACATCCACTGCGTCTTCGTTGGACCATTCTGCAAAGTCTTCCTCGTCCTGGAAGTATGTAAAACTCACAGTGGATCCAGCTCGAGCACGACGATGCGAAAACGAGACCACACTCGAGGGAATGCTTTCGGAAATAGGGCCGTCGAAAACCTGTCCCAACCGTTGTCAATTGGGGGGTTGAACTTGTTTGCAGTCTTCTCGAATGACATACCTCGTTCCGAGCCATTTCAACATCAGATACCACGCTCACACTAGAAAGAACAATCAGCGATTGTGTTTTGCTTGAGATTGAGCAGAGCCACTACAACCTGCTCCTCAAAGAGTCCCGGCGACGACTCGGTCGGGGCATGGAGAGATCCATGGGGCCTGTCCCCAATGGGGACTGAGGGCTGCTGCCCATGGTGTGACGAAGTCCAGTTGCCCGGGTTCTGTTTTCAAGGTGGAGTTGATCGCGTGTTGCCTGCAGGGTTCTGAGAGTAGCTGTCAAGGCCAAGGAGCACCTATCAAGCTCCACAGATGATCAAGGGTTGTCTGCTGTCACAATATACATGACCAGGCCACACACGAGCTCAGGATCTACATGCGACTGAGACGAGGACTGTGGGGATTGGGGAAGGGAAGCTCATCGGAACTAGCGAGGGGAGGCGTTTTCCCCGAACTGTAGTTACTACAGTAGTGACGCCCCGTTATCACCACGTGATCGATAAGCTACATTGGTGGCCTCAGGCGAGAATCAGAGACAATTGCCCGGAACTCCTCCGGTCCTCACTAATACCGTAATTTGTTCGACACTTTCAAGATGGACGATATTAACGATCCTCAGGGCAATTGGCATAACATCTAGTTAAGGGTAACTCTATTTACCGAAGCTTTGCGGATGGATCACTTTCAAAATGTATTCTGACATAATTTCTACAGCATTAAAGGGGGAATTCGGCAAACTTGCCTTATCTTGTTCTATCTTGATATCGGATGATAGTTATGGTTCACAGATTGTTATTCATCGACTCGGCTCGGCATGAGCTTCGTCAGAGTGTCGGACCTCATCTTCAACTTAATTCTGGACCGAGAGACCAATAGAGAACAAGTTTCCCTTGACCGAGTCATAACCGGGAAGGGCCACAGTCAACCTTTGTATCCAGTGAATTGACAGAGCAAAGCCGAACCATGTTTCTAAATATAAAAGATCAAAGATGGACGGGTCGATGGACCTGCGTGCGACGGTTTAAAGGCAGGAATGGCTGGGCCTCGATCTGGACCACCACTAAACTCCGGGTAAGCCAGCTGGAACACCCTCCATTCTGTAGAAGAGTACGTACCCACTCCCTGTCGTGCTGAGCAGCGAAGGACAGCGAGGAGGGTAGTTTGCACTTTCTTTTTTTTTTTTTTTTGCATGTCTGTTTTGCCCCCGTTTGTCCGAGTGATTTCCTCTGGACCAGACGCCACCGAGAGGGGTTTGGTTTTACTATGAAATGAAAGTAGGCTTGCATGTCCACTTTGTACAATCCATCAACAAAAAGCCAGTAAGTGCATTTTGATCAGTGACCTATAGGCTATGATAGATAGCTCAAATAGCTTTTCTGGTCTATCTGATATACGGATGAGATACAAGGTCAGCCTTAAGATAATCATCTCGAACGACGTTCCAGAACTTTGTTGGGATGCGCGAGACTGCCCTCAACCAAGAAGCGCGTCCCGCCAAGGCTGGCCACTAATCAACTAAGCAGAATCCCACCACATCCTTCCAGATCTTAGACTCCCGAAGTTGCCCCCCCTCCTCCTCCCAAAAACCGCCGTATCAAATTCTTCCCCTCCCCTCCCTTCTCCAACCTTTCTTCTTCCTACCTCCCCTCCCTTCTCCCTTTTCTCAATCCACATCCTCTCTTCCCCCCCCCCAAGTCATCATGTCTGAACCTATCCGGAATAAGAAACCCGACTTCCCGGTCGCTCCGTAAGTATTTTCTTTGCTCGCCCTGGTACCCGCTTATCGGCAAAGGGGAAAAAAAACACTGACCCAGCTCCGAAAATTTCAGGACCCCGCAAAATACGCCGGCCAATAATGCCCCAATCTCTTCCCACGCTCAGCAGCCTGGTGTGTCCAGCATCAAGGAAGGTATGTAGTTGCGATCTTGGAAAACCCTCCATAACCCCTCATTACACGGTCGCGTTCCTGACCGCTGTTTCCTACAGAGCCCTTGGACAGCGCCGCTGCCGCCTCCCTCTTCGCCCGTAACCCGGCCTTGATCAACATGATCCAGGGCAAGCTTGGTCAGCTCGTCGGCCGCTCATCTGGCTACATCGAGTCCCTCCCCCCCGTCGTCCGCCGCCGCGTGGCTGGCCTCAAGGGTATCCAGAAGGAGCACGCCAAGCTGGAGGCTCAGTTCCAGGAGGAGGTTTTGGAACTCGAGAAGAAGTACTTCGCCAAGTTCACTCCCTTGTATGAGCGCCGTGCTACCATCGTGAACGGTGGTGTCGAGCCTACCGAGGAGGAGGTCGAGGCCGGAAAGGAGGACGAAGAGGAGGAAGATGACGAGGAGACCAAGGAGGCCGAGGAGAAGAAGGAGGATGAGGGTGAGCCCACGAGCGGTATCCCCGAGTTCTGGCTGTCCGCCATGAAGAACCAGATCTCGCTCGCCGAGATGATCACCGATCGCGATGAGGAGGCTCTCAAGCAGCTCACCGACATTCGTATGGAGTACCTCGACCGACCTGGATTCCGCCTCATCTTCGAATTTGCCGAGAACGAGTTCTTCACCAACAAGACCATCACCAAGACCTACTACTACAAGGATGAGAACGGCTACGGCGGTGACTTCATCTACGACCACGCCGAGGGCTCCAAGATTGACTGGAAGGCCGACAAGGATTTGACTCTCCGCCTGGAGAGCAAGAAGCAGCGCAACAAGAGTGAGTTTTGAAAATTTGCAGGCTGGCCTTTTTATTCCTTGGCCTTTCCCCACGTAGTTTCGAAATTGGGAAACTAATCTTATTTCCCCCACAGACACCAAGCAGACCCGCGTTGTCAAGATCAGCGTCCCCACCGAGTCCTTCTTCAACTTCTTCTCTCCCCCTCAACCACCGGCCGATGATGACGAGTCCGTTGCCTCCGACATCGAGGAGCGTCTGGAGCTGGACTACCAGCTGGGTGAGGATATCAAGGAGAAGCTGATTCCCCGCGCCATTGACTGGTTCACCGGCGAGGCTCTGCAGTTCGAGGAGCTGGGTGAGGACATCGACCCCGATGACTTTGAAGATGAGGACGATGAGGATGAGGACGAGGACGAGGACGAGGACGAGCGAGGCTCAGACCGGGATGTGGATGACGACTCGGATGAGGAGGTAAGACGAGGCGCTCTCTTTTGATTTTCGAAAGATCAAATTGCTGACTTGATTATCTTCTGTAGGATGGTACTTCCAAGCCCAAGAAGGAGGCTGCCGAGTGCAAGCAAAACTAGAACCGCGGGATCAAAAAGTGGCTCGCCATCGAGCGGAGCAGCTCACTGACATGCTTCAAGGGAATTCCTTGTGATTGACGTTATTGCTATGTTTCCTTTTCTTCCTGTCCCTCTCCTCACTGATGCTGTTGTTCCCTCTACCTTTGCACTGCGTGAAACTTGTCCTGTCTACCTAATATTTCTCCAATCAACCGACATAATCAGTCTGTAATAATCCGCCCTGTGACAGGAGGCGAGGCTTTGTGATGGTTTTGAGTCCTGGGCGCTGGCAATAGACATGGGTATGGCTGATTTGAAACCCGTTACAATGAGCTTTGTTTCTTCGACGTTCATTCACATATCTTCGGTCATATGGTATAGATCCTTATCCGGGCATGGGTGCTGTTGTCTCGCAGGTGTTGCCGTGCGTCCGGACCTCAATAGCTCGTCTCAGCCAGAATCCGGGGTAGGTCCGGAATCCTGCCATATAGGGAAGTTGGTCTATATTAGTATATTGAATCCGCCCGGAGATTTAATGGGTATGAGCCTCTGAGGAGGCGTATACTCTTATATATAGAACCAATTACCTATCGAGTATACGAATAGGGATACCAAGGACAGCATGGACACCAGTCTGGCCCTAGGATTGTCAATGGCAGTCTCAAGATAGTGTATCACATCACGACTCATGTATTTTCATCACAATACGGCCTCTACACAACACTCAACATCAGCCACGACTGGAGGTTATGCTACATTAGTTAATCATTGAAGCACAAAACGGATGGCGGTGACAGAAAGTTGTGGGGTCGTGGCGCGGGTGACCCCCAAATCAGTCCCGAAAGCTCCCTTCAGGGGCTGGCTTGAGTCCGCTCTTCTCTCTCGCTAAATGAGCCAGCTGTTAGTTACTCGGTGACGCGCTTTTTCTTCCTCCCTGAACCCTCAGTCCCGTGCGCTGTTAGAGCCTCATTTTCCTTTTTTCTTTTCTTTCTTTCGGATCATGAGTGGATGAGTGGTTGCCGTGAGACTCTCTTGTCTTTCGAACCGTCTCATTTGTGATTGATTTGCCCTTTTATTGCCCCCAGCCCGAGTCCCCGTTGGGATATCCGCATCTCCAACACCGACATCCCTCCGGATCTCCTCACGCCACATCGCCCTCCTCCTCTGTGTCGATTGTATCGAGCCTGCCGGCCTGACTAGATTCCATCATGGCGCATATCTATGAGGTCGGGACACGGGCCTGGCAGCCCGACCCGACGGAGGGATGGATCGCATCCGAGGTGAAAGAGAAGTTGGTCGATGGAGATAAGGTCCAGTTGGTGTTTGAGTTGGAGAATGGTGAAGTGCGTTATCAGCCCCCTGTGACAGTGGCAGATGGAAGCATTGTCGGCGTCGGTGTCGCGAGTATCGGCAACAGACTGACCGGGCGAGGGAGAACAGACCAAAACGATCGAGACGACCCAGGCGGAGCTGCAGGTCGACAACAACTCAAACCTGCCACCGTTAATGAACCCGGCTATGCTGGAAGCGAGTGAGGACTTGACGAATCTATCCCACCTAAATGAGCCGGCTGGTTAGTCCTGCCAAAACATGTGTGCTCCCGTGGCTTCCACTGATACCTTTGTGCAGTCCTACAGGCTATCAAGCTCCGATATGCCCAGAAGGAAATCTACACGTATAGTGGAATCGTGCTCATTGCGACCAATCCCTTCGCCAGGGTGGACTCACTCTATGTGCCGCAGATGGTGCAGGTCTATGCCGGGAAACAGCGCGCTTCCCAGGCGCCTCACTTGTTTGCCATTGCCGAAGAGGCTTTTGCGTAAGAGTCACCCGTTCTGTCTGATAGGTTTGTGTCGGATCATTGTGCTGATTGGACACCGTTCGCGATTATAGTGACATGCTTCGCGACGGAAAGAACCAAACGATTGTCGTATCTGGTGAGTCTGGTGCTGGAAAGACCGTGAGCGCCAAGTATATCATGCGCTACTTTGCAACTCGCGAGTCCTCCGACCAGCCCGGCAAATACAGTACGAGCCGCGCAGATGCCACGACCGAGACTGAAGAGCAGATTCTGGCAACCAACCCCGTCATGGAAGCGTTTGGTAACGCCAAAACGACTCGTAACGACAACTCCTCCCGCTTCGGAAAATATATCGAGATCATGTTTGACGAGCGCACAAACATCATTGGCGCAAAGATCCGGACATACCTGCTCGAGCGATCTAGGCTTGTGTTCCAGCCGCTGAAGGAGCGGAATTACCACATCTTCTATCAGCTTGTCGCGGGTGCTACCGATGAGGAGAGGCAGGAGCTGGGCTTGCTGCCCGTGGAGGAGTTTGAATATCTCAACCAGGGTGGCACGCCAGTCATTGACGGTGTGGATGATAAGGCCGAATTTGATGCGACACGGAAATCCTTGGCCACCATCGGTGTCTCAGCTGGCCACCAGACTGAAATCTTCCGTATCCTGGCGGCTTTGCTCCATCTGGGTAATGTGAAGGTCACAGCCACTCGTACTGAGTCTTCCCTGTCCCCATCAGAGCCGTCGCTCGTGCGGGCGTGCGAAATGCTTGGAATTGATGTCAATGAGTTTGCCAAGTGGATCGTCAAGAAGCAGCTGATCACCCGTGGAGAGAAGATTACCTCTAATCTCACACAGCAACAGGCCATTGTGGTTCGTGATTCGGTTGCCAAATTCATCTACTCTAGTCTCTTCGACTGGCTCGTGGATACGATCAACCGCGGATTGGCCAAGGATGAGGTCATTGAACGAGTCAAGACCTTTATTGGTGTTCTGGATATCTACGGTTTCGAGCACTTTGCCAAGAACTCCTTCGAGCAGTTCTGCATCAACTACGCCAACGAGAAATTGCAGCAGGAGTTCAACCAGCACGTGTTCAAGCTCGAGCAAGAGGAATACGTGCGAGAGGAGATTGACTGGACCTTCATTGATTTCTCCGACAATCAGCCCTGTATTGATCTGATTGAGGCAAAGCTCGGAATTCTGGCTCTTTTAGACGAAGAATCCCGACTTCCTATGGGATCCGACGAGCAGTTCGTTACCAAGCTCCACCACCATTTCGCTGCCGATAAGCAGAAGTTCTACAAGAAACCTCGCTTCGGCAAGTCCGCTTTCACCGTTTGCCACTACGCCGTCGATGTCACCTACGAGTCGGATGGCTTCATCGAGAAGAACCGAGATACTGTTCCTGACGAGCACCTGGAGATTCTGCGCAACTCTTCCAACAGCTTCATCAAGGAAATTCTGGACACCGCCGCCGCCGTCCGCGAGAAGGACTCCGCTGCGGTTTCATCCAAGGCCGTGGCTGCGGCTCCCGGGCGTCGTATCGGCGTTGCTGTCAACCGCAAGCCTACCCTGGGTGGAATCTTCAAGTCCTCTTTGATTGAGCTGATGAACACTATCAACTCTACCGATGTGCACTATATCCGTTGTATCAAGCCCAATGAGGCCAAGGAGGCTTGGAAGTTCGAGGGACCCATGGTTCTGAGCCAGTTGAGAGCTTGTGGTGTTTTGGAGACTGTTCGAATCAGTACGGCGGGCTACCCCACCCGTTGGACATATGAGGAGTTTGCCATTCGCTACTACATGCTTTGCCATTCCTCGCAATGGACGTCTGAGATCCGAGACATGTGTCATGCCATCTTGCGCAAGGCTCTTGGTGACGCAAACCACCAGAAGCAGGACAAGTACCAGCTTGGTCTGACCAAGATCTTCTTCCGGGCCGGCATGCTTGCCTTCCTGGAGAACCTGCGAACATCACGCCTGAACGAATGCGCGATCATGATTCAGAAGAATCTGCGTTGCAAGTACTACCGTCGTCGTTACTTGGAGGCTCGTGAGTCCATTCTCACCACCCAAGCCTTCATCCGCGGATTCCTGGCTCGCCAGCGTGCCCAGGAGATTCGCCGAAACAAGGCTGCAACTACGATCCAGAGGGTCTGGCGTGGATCGAAGGAGAGAAAGCGCTACACCGAGATTCGGAACAATGTCATTCTGTTCCAGTCTGTGATGAAGGGTTTCCTCTGCCGTCGCAACATCATGGACTCGATCAATGGCAACGCAGCCAAGGTCATTCAACGTGCGTTCCGTACGTGGCGCCAATTGCGGGCCTGGAGACAGTACCGTCAAAAGGTTGTCACTGTTCAGAACTTGTGGAGAGGAAAGCAAGCCCGAAAGGCTTACAAGACGCTGCGCGAGGAGGCTCGCGATCTCAAACAGATTTCCTACAAGCTGGAGAACAAGGTCGTGGAGCTTACTCAGATCTTGCAGTCCATGAAGCTAGAGAACAAGTCTTTGGTTTCGCAACTGGACAACTACGAGACTCAGCTGAAGTCATGGCGTGCCCGGCATAACGCGCTTGAGGCACGCGCAAAGGAGCTCCAGGCAGAGGCTAACCAGGCCGGTATCACTGCAGCTCGCTTGGAAGCCGTCGAGGAAGAGTTGAAGAAGTCGCATGAGACTCAGGCCGAAAACACAGCTACCATCAAGCGCATGCAGGAAGAGGAGCGAGTCAGCCGCGAGACAATTCGTGCCACGACTGAGGAGTTGGATCGTCTTAAGATTCTCAATGCCGAGACCGAAAAGGAGAACGCTGCTCTCCGGGCTCGGGTCGCGGAGCTTGAACAAGAGTTGGAGCTTGCCAAGCGGTCGGTGCCAGTCAATGGCGTTAATGGCGACGTGACGAATGGCGCCGTCGCCCCTGCTCCTGCAGCCGGTTTGATCAATCTCGTCTCGGTCAAGAAGCCCAAGCCTCAACGGCGCAGCGCGGGTGCAGAGAAGGTTGGGACGGATCGTTTCAGCGGTGCATACAACCCACGCCCTGTCTCCATGGCCGTTACTGGAGGTACCATTGCCCGGGCGGTTCCCGCTATCTCCCCTGGCTTCGAGTCACCGGAGGCCGAACTCGAGCACTTGCTGTCTGAAGAGGACGATCTGAATGACGAGGTTGCTATGGGTCTGATTCGTAACCTGAAGATTCCCTTGCCAAGCTCGAACCCGCCTCCCACCGAGAAGGAGGTTCTCTTCCCCGCGTACTTGATCAATCTCGTCACCTCGGAGATGTGGAACAATGGCTTTGTCAAGGAGTCCGAGCGATTCCTGGCTAATGTGATGCAGTCCATCCAGCAAGAGGTGATGCAGCATGACGGCGAGGATGCGATCAACCCCGGCGCCTTCTGGCTCTCCAATGTCCACGAGATGCTGTCGTTTGTCTTCCTGGCTGAAGATTGGTACGAGCAGCAAAAGACGGATAACTACGAGTACGACCGTCTTCTGGAGATCGTGAAGCATGACTTGGAGAGTTTGGAATTCAACATCTACCACACATGGATGAAGGTGTTGAAGAAGAAATTGTACAAGATGATCGTCCCTGCGATCATCGAGTCCCAGTCTCTGCCTGGATTCGTGACCAGCGAAACGAACCGCTTCCTCGGCAAGCTGCTTCCGTCAAACAACAACCCGGCTTACAGTATGGACAACCTGCTGAGCCTTTTGAATGGGGTGTATCGGGCCATGAAGGCGTTCTATATTGAGGACTCGATCATTACGCAAACTGTTACCGAGCTCCTGAAGCTGGTGGGTGTGACTGCATTCAACGATCTCCTCATGCGGCGAAACTTCCTATCGTGGAAGCGTGGTCTCCAGATCAACTACAACATCACCCGGATCGAGGAATGGTGCAAGAGCCATGATATGCCGGAGGGAACGCTCCAGTTGGAGCACTTGATGGTACGTCACAATTTAAAAGATCTTGTTGTTTATCGAAAACAGCAGACACAAGCTAACATTTCAATAGCAAGCAACCAAGCTCCTTCAGCTGAAGAAGGCCACCTTGAATGATATCGAAATCATTCAAGATATCTGTTGGATGTGAGCGATCTTCACGTTTCTTATCCGTTACCGCTTCTAGTATGCTGACCTCTTTGTTCTCCCAGGCTCTCCCCCAATCAGATTCAAAAGCTCTTGAATCAATACCTGGTCGCCGACTACGAGCAGCCCATTAACGGCGAGATCATGAAGGCCGTTGCCTCGCGGGTGACCGAGAAGAGCGACGTTCTCCTCCTGTCCCCCGTGGACATGGAGGACAGCGGCCCCTACGAGATCGCCGAGCCGCGAGTGATTACCGCTTTGGAGACCTACACCCCATCTTGTAAGTGATGAGATCCGATCCGCAGAGACTGCGTGCCTATTCTGACAATGCTAATGATGTTCTTGACAGGGCTCCAAACACCACGACTGAAACGGTTGGCCGAGATTGTCTCTGCGCAAGCGATCGCCCAGCAGGACAAGCTCGGAATAGAAAACGGGACGTTGGAGGAGTAGTTGTTTGTGTGTGTGTATACTAGACATGTTCATGTTCTCCTTGCAATGTTCTGTGAGCTACGGATAACGACTTGTGTGACCATCTATCACCCACGACCATGTGATGCCCGAGCAGATGCTGGGCTTGAAATACAGTGATGCAATGTTTCGATTGAGGAGTAGTAGACTGTTCTGTTTTTGAAGGACTTTGCGATGTAAAGAAGAGAATAGTAAATGCACTTCCTATGCTTTATAGACGATATTTCATGTAGTCAATCAACCAGCTCTCGGCAAGCCGAGCGGTGTCCGCTCGCCGCGGGGGACTCCATTCGGCGGAGCACCGGCGAACATCTTCCATCCCACCATCACTACTCAGTGACTCACCCCTCCAACCCAACCTACAACACAGTACATCCATCACAACCGCCACAATGACCCTAACAAAACTCAACTTCATCACCGGCAACAAAAACAAACTCGCCGAAGTCCGCGCCATCCTCGGCACCGTCATCGAAGTCGACAACCAAGCCGTCGACGTCCCCGAAATCCAGGGCACCATTGAAGAAATCGCCAAGGAGAAGGCGCGGCGTGCTGCTGAAGCGGTAAGCCACTCATCACTTTCACATACTCCAGTAAGAAAATCAAAGTTATGCTAAGTTACTCACTCTCGTGGATCAGATCAATGGCCCTGCTCTGACGGAGGATACTGCGCTGGAGTTTCATGCGCTGAAGGGTCTGCCGGGGCCGTACATGTAAGCATCCCGCACAGCGAGGCCCCAGAATCTTTAATCTTTAAAGGGAGTTGGAAATGACTGACGATGCTTTAGCAAATCGTTCATGGAGTCTCTCGGCCACGAGGGGCTGAACAAGATGCTTGATGGATTTGAGGACCGGGGCGCCGAGGCAGTGTGTACGTTTGCGTTTTGTCGGGGGCCGGGTGAGGAGCCTCTTATTTTCCAGGGGCGGACTGCGGTGTGTTTCGCTTCTTTCCAAGAAGAGTATCATGGGATTGAATTGGAAGCTAATGCGGTGCTAGGGTACTATTGTGCGGCCGCGAGGCCCGACGAACTTTGGTGCGTACACACCCAGATCGGCTAGGATATGCTCGAATATGTATATGTACTGATGCAATCTTCCAGGCTGGGATCCAATCTTCGAGTACGAAGGCCAGACATACGCGGAGATGGATAAAGAGGCAAAGGTGAGTGCTTTTCCCTACCCTCTACGTTGTACCAGTACCAGTACCAGCACCCAGCGCGGGCATGCAGACATATCCAAGAAAAAAAGAAATCAGAATCACTAACGCCCGTGGCCTTATCTCGTTCCAGAACAAGATTTCTCACCGGTACAAGGCGCTGGTCAAGCTCCAGCAGTGGCTGGCAGAAGGCCAGCAGTAAAGGGGGGCCGGCGGGTATGGGTATATATAGAGCAGAGCGAGGCCCTCGCATCCAAGTAGACACAAAGATCTAGACGAGGCCTCATCGCACAGACAGATCATTAACAAAAGATATCTTCCGCATTATCACATTCGCAATCACTCCGCACCCTCGGCATGTTGCTTCTTCCAATTCTCGACCCACTCTGCGATTCGGGCACAGTTGCTCTCGACATCACCGTCCTTCTCGCTGTTCAATTCGACGACGATCTCTTCGTCGTAAGCTTCACGGGCCTCTTCCGACAGAACGCCGAAGATCTCGGCGTCCAGGTTCTCTTGTAGTTTTTCTTCGTGGTATCCTCTAAAGCGTGTTCAGCGTTAGCACCAGATCAAGCGACTGGGTATACTCTCAAGCAGGGCAGTGATAAGATTTACCTTGAGCTTAACCGGTCATATAGAATCGATGTCTCCGGACACCGAATAACAACGACCAAATCGATCCACGACTTGGGGAAGAGGTCGCAAGCGTGCCAGTCGATCAAGTATCCGCCCTGAAGCACTTCATCCTCAATCGCATCGAGTAGCTGTATTAAAGGTCAAATCTTAGTCCACGATGCGACAATGTGACAAGCGACAGCGATAACAAACACCCCCCGCGCAACCCCACCAGAGAGAAAAAAAGAAAAGCGTCGCGCATCGACACAAGAGTTCATCGCATGGCTCTTTCGAGTCCAATCCACAAACATACCTTATCCTCATCAACAACCCAGCTCTTCCGCTCCTCGTCGTACTCCTCAAAGCAGTCGCGCTCCTTGGCGATCTGGTTGATTGACAAGTGCTTGAGGCCGGTGTCTTGGGCGAGTTGTTCGCAGTGCACGGTTTTGCCGACGCCGGGGGTACCGGTGATGATAACGTTTGGATAGGTTCGCATTTCCGTGATGAGGTCGTCGAACTCCGTGTAGAGGACTAATTGAAGGGAATATTGGAGCTGGTGGTGGGGGGTTGTGAGTGAGGAGATGCCTCTTTTCCCCGGATGGAAATTATCTCGGATTAATCTTGGTTCCGCTTATCTCTTATCGGCTGCGAGTATACCGTGAGTTCCAGTCGATGCTACGCTTTGTGTAGATTGCAGTGTAAATATACATGGAGAAGAAATAGAAACGATCGGATATTTAAATGCTGTTCTATGTTCATTGCTCCGAGGTGATGCCACTTCAAAAGATATCGTCATCACTCTGCTATCATTTCGATGTCGTCTCAGCGTCGGGAACTGGGATTAATCTGCGAAATCAGTACCTCATCCCAAAATCAATCATCTGTCTACTCACTTGAGAAGCTCAAAGAGCTTATATTTCTGTAAATACTTCGTCCCTCTCCGATATGCCTTGAGAAGGCGGGCCGGATTGTCGCACTTCGCAGATGTCCCAATCAGGCGGGACATCGCTGGTGAGGTCTTGAACATGGGATCAAAGACGAGCAGATTCGCGCTGTTGTCATCGCGTATCTCGAATCCCACAATCGTCATTGAATGGCCTGTTTCTGGATCAGATACTAGTTGAAGGAAATTGGGTTAGAAACGGAGAAATGTACCTTGATGTTGGAAATAGACCGGCGGAAGATCGGTCTTGAAGACCCTGGTCTTTTCGTCATCTAGCGAGCATGTCGATCGAAAGTAGTTGGCTACCTCCATGTAGAGTCTATCATGTGCCGGCATTCCTTCGCCCGCGGGTAAACTACTCGCGTCGCAGCTGCATGAGGTTAATCAGGTGGAGTCTGGTCAATATATTGCAAATCAGCACTTACGGGATCCCAAGACTCTGGAACAAAGCTTGTGCCTGTCGCAAATTAGTATTCAGCAGACCCCAATACTCCGTAGCTAGCTTTTGAACTCACTTCTGGCGTACCAATAAATTTCCGCGTCCCCTTGATCCCTCCTGTCTCCGTTCTCCCTGTACTGTTGAACCCCATATCCCACGCCTGTTCGATCAGATCCTGGATTTCCAGAATCGACGGCACACCATGAGGAAAATGCGTATGCTCCAGACTCTGCGTCTTCGTCATATACGAAACAAGCATCTGAATATTCCGATACCCACAGAAGCCGCCTTCACGGGGTAGTTTGCAGATATGGCGAACTTTCGGGTTGCAGAGAAACGCCCGCTGAACGGTCTTGTCTTGCTCGCATAGCTTCGCAATGACCGGGATGAGATTGTCAGTCTCGTTTTCGACCGTGGTCTGCCTGGCTAACCTTCCGTCCGAGGTTATTTGGGTCTGCTTTGAGGTTCGGCCACCCTTTTCCAGCATATGTCTCAGCCAGGAGGGCATCTTTTTCTCGTGTGCGTGTGGACCCAGTTCAGAGCGCTGGCTACCATTTAGTTGAGCCCCAGATAACTTGGGAGAAGGCTACTCAACTTACCCCCAGCCGCATTGCGCCATCATCTCCACGAGTCCGGGGTGGGCTCTTGGCTCGAGCCGGCTTGGTATTGTTATTCGTGCGGGCAAAGTCACGACCGACGCCTCGTTTGCCACCTTGGAGAGCACCCTGTAAATCAAGCTTGTCCTCTTGACCAAGTGGCAAGTCATAATCATCAGGGTCCGGGGAGTCAGCATGGAACGGGCGCTGATCCACCCCATTCTCCTCGAACGCGATGCCCTCCGCAAGATGAAGATCCAGATGCGTCGACAGCTCAGCTGCAGTCACAGTCTCACCACAGCCATGTGGGCAGTCGACGTATTTCTCTGTTGAGTCGTTCTCTGTCGGTAGCGGCGACGGGGATTGCGCCTGCCTGGGCAGATCAGCTGCAAGCATTCCCGGGCCGCCACTCTCCGGGTGGCAGTGATCAATGTGCAGCTCTAGAAAGCTGGCATCTGCATCAGAGAAGGGGCAGAATGGGCATGTTAGCTGGTCGGAGCTATCCATATTCTCTGCGTTGCGCCTCTCAGGTAGTGGCGAATCGGCTGGTCGTAGGTAGTGGGATTATCTGTGTGCCAGAACCACGTCGAGGGATTTGAAAGACCCTAGATACCAAAAACCAGCCGCTACTAAAAAAATCCAGTAAACCTCCTGCACCTGTATCTCCTTGTAGTGTATCCGAAGGGCTGGGTACCTTTAAATCTTTTGGTTCTGGCTGGCCGGTGCCTGAAAAGTGGTGGTTGTGGATGAGACCCACCCGACACAAGTCTCGGCCGCTGAGACGTTGGGCGAATCTATGCGCGCCGCTAACCTAGCTTGGCATCATTTCTAGTCTAGAGATCTGTTTCACTGTGTCTAGTTTGGTGTGACCCTTTGTGTCGTGAGCAGGCTTAGGATATACTGGGGATGTATTTACCGTCTCGGTCGCACCGCGGGATTAGCTGAGTGCTCGCTAGGTACCTCATGATGAAAATATATCATTGAGTCACTGTGACCTTCACTTGTGTAAAGAGAGTCAGGTCTCAAACAGTGGGAATATACTGTATCATGGAAGTAGATGATAGAACCTTATGGAAGAATTCATCTTTCAAGAAGGGAATCTGCTACAACATAGCCCATACCAACCAACCACACCGAGCGGAAGAGACCAGCCTCATTACATTCTAGCTAGGTAGCCCAAAACGCATTCTACTCCTAGTCCTAACGCGTTGTTTAAATACATGCCGATCCGAGTCCATGCGTTAGTCAGGAACTTCGGCGTTTCTAGTCGGGACTTGGTCAAGTCATCAGGAGCCTGGCGTAAGGTCTTATCTCGCCTCAGACCTCTGATTGCGTACTCCTGGTCTTGCCGATCTCCATGTTACCCCTAGGGTGACCAGTGGTTTATTCATGCGGACTGGCTTCTAGACAAGAGTGTAGACCTTAGGTGTTTTTTTTGTAGCCTGACGGGGTGGCTACCTAGGTAATTTATGCTTACTGTGGAACATCAGTTTAGTTAAAGGTTTCTTATGCCAGCTTATGTTAGACCGGTGAGTGAGGCACGCTCGAAACTATGGCGTAACGAACTTCATTTTGATCCCGAAAGCTCCCATCACGCCAGCACGGCCGCGGAGTAGGCGTGATGACTCGCGCATACCGCTATTTCGTAGTCCGTCTCCCTTGGGCGAAGAGGAGGATAGTCACGATTTGTATTGATACTCTTATTCCTTGCATGAAGCACAGTCTACTATCCTTGCGATAGGTTCACGACCTGTCCAACTAAGGCCCCGCGGAGCCTCGGGTTGTTTCTTTGCACTCAGTTCCTGATTTTGATGTCATCAGAACAGTCTTATTAGCAGAGCCAGGATCGTCAAATTGGGGAGCTCTCTGACGCTCGGTAGGTGGATTTAACTAACACTATACTTATGTTGAGAAACAATACACCGCGAGAGCCGTGATGGACTTGCAGGGCTGGCGTGCGTATGATCGTTTAATTCGAACTTGTTGTCTCATAGTGGAAGGCTAGGTTAGCGTGCAGGTATGCTTGAAATCAATGGTACAAATAATCGCTGAAACTCTTCTTCCACAGTACATCAGATCATTTTTTGGTTCTCGATATCTACCACCACTCTTCATAATGATTACATGACAATCCTAGGGAACGAATGAAAAGACACCGTTGACAAAAACATACAACAGCCAGGATTCGCATGTGGTCACCCACCATACTACTAACTGGCCGGCGTGTGGCTTAAGTACGGCTGAGCGGACGGGAAGCCCTGTTCTCCACACCCTGTGGTCGTATGTGCTAACTAGGAAGTTACAATTGATCATATCCCTTGCAATGTCTTTTAACATAGACACGGCTTTGGTAACGTTATCGCGCAGCCATAGGTGACTCACTGACTCGGGTGAGTAGGGCGAGTGCGCAATGACGCGCTGATCAATGCTTCCAGACTTTGAAACATCGTAAATAAGCCAGGGACTCCAAATACAGATTTCAAAGATTTGGGGATATTCAAGGAATCCGCCGAATGAATATAGTCTATACTTCAACCATGTTTGGAAGCTCCAGGTGGTGTGTGAGTCGACAATTCTGCGTTGATTAAGGTTGTTTGCAGAAAAGGCACATGCCAAGGAAACCTAATTTGGTACAATTGTCACAATTAACATTTTCGGGTGGCGATCAACAGAAAAAAGGTAGTATGAGAAGCAATCCGTAGTATTTCATAAATATCAGAACTGTCGAATTTAATATCGATGAATTTTTACAGTAAGGAAACCATGGGGTCCCTTGTTATGCTCCCGTGCTACGTTGACAGTTGATCCTTGAGAGTCGTGCCTTGGCCTAAGCTGGACAGGCAGTGCGTCATTTCCGAGAGTTGGGCTTATCGCGGGGCAAGGGCGATGGCGTGATTACCACTCGTAATGCCCATTGGTGGTGGGATTTATCGGCGGGGTTCCTCCGACATCGCGGTGCCTGGCAGAATTGGGCGGTGGAGGAAAAAAAAACCCCCCATTGTTCCTTACCATACGGAAGTAGGTGATGGAACATCGGAGGTTTGCTGGTTGAGTCACCGCAAAAGAAAAAAAGAACGCCGCAGCCGGCCCACTCCTCCGCTTTCGTTTTCCCCTCCTCCAATTCTCTCTCTTTGCATGTTGTGATTTTCTGTCTTCCATCTTTGGTGTTTGGTCCTTGGAATCTCTGGCCATGACTTCTTTCGAAGCAGACCGTCCGGCCCCCGCGGCCGTGCATAGCAATTGGGTCGTACAAAAGTTTGGCGGCACCAGTGTCGGCAAGTTTGCGCTCAACATTATCGAGCAGGTCGTCCAGTACGATTACCCCTCTACCCCGTCCTTGCCCCGTACCCCGGTGCAATTGACCAAATGACACGGTATGCTGACGATTGACTACGATATGTTACAGACCTAGTCTCATTGACAACAGAGTCGCTGTTGTATGCTCCGCAAGAAGTAGTTCTACAAAGGCAGAGGGCACGACCAACCGGTGAGTCATCTGGATACTCTTGTTCGACAACACTCGACATCTCAACCCTTGGATGTTGTGCAGACGACCACAAGCATCAAATCAAGTTCTAACATCCAATTCCATCAGGTTACTGCGGGCAGCCCGGGATGCAGAAAACTCCCACTCCCAGCAATATAAAACATTCGTCGAGGCTGTACGGCTGGAGCATGTCGAGGTGGCCCAGGAACAGATCAAATCAGTGGAGCTAAGGGACCAAGTGGTCGCCGATATTAATGCAGAATGCGTTCGAGTCCTCAAGGTCCTCGAGGCCGCCCAGACCCTGGGGGAGATCAGTGCTCGCTGCGTGGACAAGGTGATGAGCGCCGGCGAGAAGCTGAGCTGTCGGCTCATGGCTGCGTTCCTGCAAGATCGTGGCGTGGACTCGCAGTATGTCGATCTGGCCGACGTGATTGATTTCCCCATTGGCGCCAACGGACTCGATCAAGATTTCTATAACTCCCTGGCGGCGGCCCTCGGCAAGCTGGTCGCAGATTGCGGGCACCGAGTGCCTGTAATCACAGGTTACTTTGGTACTATTGCCGGTGGCCTGCTGGATCAGGTCGGCCGTGGCTATACTGATTTGTGTGCCGCCCTCGTCGCCGTCGGAACTCATGCCAAGGAACTTCAAGTCTGGAAGGAAGTGGACGGTATCTTCACTGCTGATCCACGCAAGGTCCCGACGGCCCGACTCCTCCATGCCATCACCCCGGCTGAAGCCGCTGAATTGACATTTTATGGATCGGAGGTGATTCACCCCTTCACCATGGAGCAGGTGATCCGCGCCAAGATTCCCATCCGCATCAAGAACGTGATGAACCCGAAGAACCGCGGCACCGTGATTTTCCCCGATTCCGCCGCCGAGCTGGAGCGCACCACTCCCGGCCACGATCCCCGCCTTTTCCGCACCCGAAGCCCGAGCTTCAGGCAGCAGCCGAAGCGGCCGACTGCCGTCACTATCAAGCACAAGATCCTGGTGATCAACGTACACTCGAACAAGCGGTCTTTGTCACATGGATTCTTTGCGGGCATTTTCTCGGTGTTGGACAAGTGGCGCCTGTCCATTGATCTGATCTCGACCAGTGAGGTCCATGTGTCGATGGCTCTGCACTCGGAAGCGCCATTGTTGAATGGCAATGGGCGGGACGAGTATCAGGTGATCGACGACGACCTGAAGGGCGCATTGCATGATTTGGCCAAGTACGGAACGGTAGACATCATTCCCGAGATGGCCATCCTCAGCTTGGTCGGCAAGCAGATGAAGAATATGATCGGTGTCGCGGGGCGTATGTTCACTACCTTGGGGGAGAACAATGTGAACATTGAGATGATTTCACAAGGTAAGACATTCGTTGCCTAATTTCCGCCCCTCCCCCCCTCCCCCTTCCAACGTGCAGGAGAGGAGGAACCCTTCGAAGATAGAAAGCTAACCAAGTGTCTTCACTCCCACAGGTGCCAGTGAAATCAACATCTCCTGCGTCATTGAAGAGCGCGATGCCGACCGCGCGCTCAACATCATCCACACCAGCATGTTCACCTTCCTGGATTAGCGGTCCTAGAAGATGATGAGCCACCGCATTGTTGTTTTGAGATATCCCTTGTGCCGGTTTCTTTTGCTTCTTAGTTCCTTTCCTACATTATGCTTCGTTTCCCCTTCTTGCAACGGAAAGCTTTTGTGATAGAGAAAAGTTGGTGTGCATTCATCCCGAGCACCCCTCATCGAGGGACTCGGGGGCGCTTCAGCATTATGCTTGTGATTTTTCTGCATGGGCCTGGCGTTTCTCATTGTTCTGTCGGTCCATTCTTCCGAGACTTTTTTAATCAAAATCTAAATCGAGAGATGTTGGGGTCCTTTCATGTTTGAGGACGAGACGGGGTTTCCTCGCTCGGCTAATGCATGGTATATACATACACCGTTGTTCATGGAAATAGACCCTCCCAAGATGCAAGGACTGCTCCCTTGTCAGTAAGTAGATATAACGTTAGTCTTGTATATCATTAGCATACAATTGCAGGCACGATTGCATTCAAGCGCAGGCGCACGTCCTCTCTGCAGGGTAGTTTCGCATACAGATGATCATCGACTCCCCTCGAGCGATCCCAGCAGGTACCAGGTGTATCCAATAGATATCACATTATAATTGGATAGTATTATCTTGTTCCTCGCAGGACTGCAAGCACATACATGATACAGCAGACTGGGTGGAAGCAGGCCAAGCCAAGCCAAGCCTCCCAGCGAGGGCGTTGAAGGGTGGGCGCATCATCATGCCCAATGCCCATAGGCTGGGGAGAGCAAGGGGTGATCCGACGCAACCGCTGTCTTGAGTTACATCCGCATTCCAGTTGAGGGGCCAATGGAGTGGCCGGGATGATAGGCCGTTGAGGATGAACGCCGGAATATGACGGGTGTAGGTAGTAGGTTGTAGGTAGTTGGTACAGGTTGTGTGAATGTTGGGTTCATGGTTCGCTGACGATGTACGAAGTATTCCGTCGATGATCAAGGATTTGAGGGAGGGCGAGTCTAGACCTGCCGAGTCCCGACCAGTATCCATCCAAAGTACCTGCTAGGGTATAAAGTACAGACTATTGATAATTATAGCCTATGGATCCTCAGTATTGGAGCTAAGAGAGGTAGACCGTTTCTAGGTAATGGGCATATGAGAAAATATCCAGTACAGAATATTGAGTTAAACTACCAGGATAGACTCGATAGAGTATGGAAACTGGATTCACAGTTGGGATGGGATCTCTTGTAAGTTGTGCAGGTCTGATCATAGTGGAGTCTTCTCTGCAGGGCCAGCACGACCAGAGGAGCCACATACTCCAGACATCCAATGATCACCCGCTAATCTGCTCTCCAAGCCGGTTTAGCTCCTCTGTGAATCTCGTTGAACCAGTCGGGCTTGTCGATCAGCGCCTTGTGAATGCTGGCGAGCAAGGAGCGCCAATCCCTTCGTACACTCGTCAAACAGCGGTACTGTCACATGTGACCGTACTGCAGATCCCACATCCCACCCTAAGACGCGTGACGCGACCGCGTCGATACCATACCTGACCACATCCCCAACTGGACAGTACAGTATCTCTACACCCTCACTTTCCACCATCGCAACTCCTCCTCCACCACCCCCCAGCTCGAAGAGAAGGGCCCAAACGTCTTGTCCTCGACTTCTCTTACGATCCAACTACACCTGCTGCTGCTGGATCCTCGAAAGGGACAGCCAGACTGATCAAGACGGGAAACAAAAGGACGCGACTTCCAGAGACTCCCCCTTCCTCAAAGCCCCTCTCCACTGCTGCCTTCCGATCCAACTCTTCATCTCCCAACTCTTCCATCGCAACCTCTCTCCCCGTCAGACTTTGCCTTCCGGAACTCTCACCTTTCGCTGGACAACCGACAACCTCAAATCACCAACTGATAGGCCATCGGAGGATTTGATCTTCTTCGCAGCAATCCTCTCGTGGTGATTTCCCATCGCCCGCTGATTCGCCTCTCAAGATTGGACGTGTCGTTTCTTAGCGCCTGGTGGCCCAACGCTCACAATCACGACTAGTCTTACTGCATGACAGCCTGAGGCCTCTGACTTGGCTCCCTCTCTGTGACTTGCCATTGGCTCATTCTAAATTCTCTTCACCCGTCACATCTTCCGTTGGGCGACACCGCCATCGGCTGTTTTGTCTCCGCCGGCTGTCACACTACTGTTGCCGCTTCAAGTCGCGCCCTCCACACTGTTTACCGACGCGTCATATGGTCCCTTTTGGTGACTGGTGACGTCCTAACCTCGTTCCCGACTGTCCAAACTATGGGATCGACGCGTCCTGCGCTCGGCGCGCACAGTTATTCCCCGGCATTGGCTCCATCTGCCCAAGCCTCGATCAAGTCGCAGCCCCATCTACACCCCTCACCGCTACCAGTCCAGCCTATTATTGAAAACTCATCCCTTCTCCCTGCTGGCACGCACAGGCCATCGCCGACCAAAGGACTGCCCACCCAGGGCTCACATCCTGGGCGAAAACTCGGCTTCGTCCCTATCACCGCCCCAAACCCTCCTATGTTTACCACCGACTCCCCTACCAAGAAGCCGCCCTTCCCCATCTACGCACAGTCCTCGATGCCGCCGCACACGGCTCTCTTCACCACCTTTCCCAGCGTCAACCCTGAGGCCTCCAAGGAGCACCATCCCCCCGAGGATTCGGCTAATGGCAGCTTTGCTGACTTCCCTGAACCGTCTTATGAGTCCAAGGTCCCCATGAAGCGCACTCTCATGGAAGCTGCTCCGCTCAAGGAGCGCCCTGTCAAGAAGCAAAAGTGCGAAGACGCGCCTGTCCACCAACTGCCCGAGCCCCACCAGATGCCGACCATCGAGGATGACGGCACCAAGCCGCCATACAGCTATGCGACCCTGATTGGCATGTCAATCCTGCGCGCGCCGAACCGGCGATTGACCCTGGCTCAGATCTACAAGTGGATTTCAGATACCTTCTCCTATTACAAGAACACGGATACGGGCTGGCAGAACAGTATTCGGCATAACCTGAGTCTTAACAAAGCGTTTATCAAGCAAGAGCGGCCCAAGGATGACCCCGGCAAGGGCAACTACTGGGCTATTGAGCCCGGTATGGAGACGCAGTTCCTGAAAGACAAGCAAGTGCGTCGTGCCACCATGTCAAGCCTGCCCCTCCCTGCCATCCCACAAAGAGAAATCGTCCCTCAACCGCAAACTGCAACCACCACAACGTGGATGGTGCCACCTCCGCCTGTGCGACAACGTCCCCCACCAAAGGCCCCAGCTCGAAATGAAGATCTCTCCTCCGACGCGACTCTGCCGGCATCGGATCCGGCGTTGCAAGATGACAGCGATGAGATCCCTCACCCCGTGGTGCAGCTCGCTGCGCCAGTCCGCTCTTCGCCACTGCAGGCCATTCGATCCTCACCTCCGATTGCCCCCCCTCGCTTCTCCCGTCCAGGCACGCCTCCTACACCTACCCACCAAGTCAACCCTACTCCGGCTCAGCGCCCGCGGAAGCGCAAGTCCATTTCGATGAATGATAGTGGTTATTTCTCGTCATTGGAGTCTTCCGCCATGCGGCCCAAGGCGGGCCATATCCTGACCTCTGATCTGGATATTGAGCCCCCGCGCATCAAGCGCGGTCGTGCCGAGGAAGAGATCGCGCGCATTCGTAGCTCTTCTCACGACATTAGCCCCGGTCAAGCGACTATTCGAAAAGATGCTCGCACTTTGGTTGGCTCCTCCCCCCTCCGAGGCGAGTATGTGAGCATGCTTCCGCCACCATTGACGCCCATCATCAAGTTCAAGAAGCCAGCCAAGCCTCCTCCCTCGGTGTCACCTAATACCAACCTGCGCAACCACCGGCGCAAGATTCAGCAAATGGTCAATTCGCCTATCAAGCATCTGGGTATCACAGATGACGATTTGCCGTGGAGTCCCGCCTTCAATCTTCACGAGGAGTCGTTCACGCCCGCGGATCACTTCCACACTACCTTCGACGTCTTTGCTGATGCCAGTGCAGATGCGTGCATCTCTTCTGCCGCTTTTGGCTCTCCCGAGAAGCGCTCAGTCAAACGTGCGCGCATTGACTCTGGAAGTAACGCGCTTATCGACGTGACCAGCTCGAACATCAACACTCGACTGAGTGTGCCTTCGCTCACCCGATCCAAGTCATCCATCTTCCCAGAGTCGCCGTCCAAGCTGGCAGACGGGACTCGCCTGGGTGATGCCAATCAAGATGACTTTTTCTCCTTCCACCTCTTTGACGAGGGCAGTGATAGCCCTACCGAAGTGGACGGTGTTGATCTGTTGCAAGGATTCCAGAAGATTGGCGGTTCCAACAAAGATGACACGCTGAAGCCCAAGACACTTCACTCGCGGCCTCATCTGAGCAACCGGAGCAACTCGACCATGTTTTGAGAATCTCTTGTTTTTGTGTTACCTGCCTCCTTGTTTGTGCTTCAACCTCTTCGCTCTTCGCTCTTACCTCTTTGCTTTTGGGCAGGAACTAAAGCCCAGTTGGATTCCCCTCATATCGTTTGTGTTTTGATTTGAAAAATTTGGTGTTCAGCTGTTTATGGTGTCTATTCGAGATTTTCAAGTCCTGGTTGGCCTTGTGTCTATGCGCTGCATTTTTTGTGACCCTTCTTTCCTGTCATGCTTCCTGGGGGGGCACCCTCACTTTGTCTGCGTTCTGGGTTGAAGGAGTTTGAGATGGTCCTCGGGATATCACCCTGCTTTGATCGCAGGTGTGATTCTTTTGGGAGTTTCTTGAGGCTGCGCAGAGACG
Organism: Penicillium simplicissimum; assembly: GCA_024706585.1. Taxonomy (NCBI): domain Eukaryota; kingdom Fungi; phylum Ascomycota; class Eurotiomycetes; order Eurotiales; family Aspergillaceae; genus Penicillium; species Penicillium simplicissimum. Next base: position 3,343,745 of record JAMZTW010000061.1, read on the forward strand.
CGCCGGTTCTGATTTTTGCTGTTTGCTTTTCCACCGTGCCCCGAGCTGGGCCTGACACGACCTTAATGACGACGCCAAGATGTACATGAACAAGCGATGGCTTCATGATTCGGGATATCGGGGCTGGGATTGATCTTTGTTTGTTTCATCGTTTTTGATTGTTCAGGATTCACAAACTATCGCGGAGCTACTAGGACGGGGCTGGATACATTGGAGGCGCTTTTGATTAGTTTAGCAATTTGAAAGTCATTATTTGTTTATCTACCTTCGCTCCGAAGGATTCGAGTACAGCTCGCAAGTATTCTGCTTTCATAGTACTTTACTGGGAATTGAGTCCTGATGTAAAAGGGTATCTGATTGACTGTGTCTCGATCTGCATAAGTCACTCGACACGCCTTGAAACAGAGAGCATGTCATCAAAAGACAAGTAACACCTCATAAGAAAAAAAGATATGCAAGCCCGTAACACCCCAAACCAACCGAAATTTTAACCTATCAAGCCCATGCAATTCTCGTGTTGACTCTTCTCCGAAAAAAACCCGACTCCAAGTCGAGTCCAGTCAAATCGAGTCGTTTCCGTGAGTAGCCTAGTCACTGCTCGCACAGCCCCGACACCCACAACTAACACACTGAATCGTCTGCTCCTCTTTCAACTGCGCCTTGGGCACGCGGCAGATGCAGGTGGAATTGAAGTTTGTCTCTTTGGTCTGGACGCAGCGGAGACAGCAGAGCTAGAGGTGGAGCAGAGAGGTTAGCAGGTGCGTTTAGAAAATCGCAGAAAATACCCATGCTATACTGGACAGGAGTGGTAGGAAGGTAAGGCGTCGGGCTGTACTGGGCTTACCTTCTCGTAACCCTGTTTCTTCCATTTAGCAATCAGATTTGCGTCGGCGTAGTTATTCTTCAACAGCCAGTCGTAAAGTTGCTTCGAGATGGCTTCTTTTTCGTAGTAGAGGTCGTAGATGTATCGTGAGCCTGCACACATAAAGCGTCAGTCTCAGTCTCAGTCTCAGTATGAAAGGGTCCAGCAGGATGCTCTCTGCGCAGGACGAAAGTCCATCCGGATGGCGGGCCGTGGGGGGGGGGGGAGGGGGAGCACACATACGCTGGTGGCTAATCTGGAAAATCGGCCAAAGAACCTCATATTTCTTCTTTCCCTCGTGAGACGCATTCTCTGCGTCTTTCATTTTATTGCTAAACTCCAGCAGGGTATCTTCTATGTCGTCGAAGCCTGCTGGTGGGGGTTTGCGATTGCGGGCTGTGCGGACGGGAGGCATGGTGGCCGGTTGAGTTGGGTTTTGTTGTGTTGTGTGGAAGAGCGTGAAACGAGAGCAGAGCGCTGTAGCAAGCAAGGTCGGAAAATCGAGGGTCAAGTATGCTCTATACCAAAAGCAAAGAAAAGCGAACGATGAGAAAGGAGAGTTGCAAGCGCATGAGCACTTCAGGCGCAAGACGTACCTCGATTCCGCGTCATTTTTGTGCCGAGCCTGACCGCCTTCGATTTTGCGGCGCCGAGCGACTTTCCGAGATGGGGACAGCTCCATTCATTACTTCGGACTCTCTCTCTCTCTCTTCGAATTCTCAGTTTATCTCGTGCTTTCCCCTCTCGATACCCATCTCTGATCTCTCTCACTCGCTACAATGGACCCCTCCCTCGACCTCTCCAAGCTCAGCGACGCCGACAAGGCCGATCTTCAGCAACAACTGGCCAACGAGCAGCAAAAGGCTACTATCCAGCAGAGTAAGTGCTGCACCTCCACCTCCACCTCCAGTTAAGCATAACGACGTCGCTGCGATACAAAACAACTATTCCATATCAATATGGGAGAAGCGCGTGCTAATTTCCCCGTTTCAGACGTCCACTCCCTCAACGAAATCTGCTTCAAGAAGTGCATGTCCGGCAAGAGCTTTACCTCTGGTACCCTGGACCGAAGCGAGGAGTCCTGCGCGACGAACTGCGTTGATCGCTGGATGGATTCGCAGTTGTTGATTCTGCAGAAGCTTGGGAGCATGCGTGGGCAGTAATGGGGTCATCGTGGAATGTGCTATTCGTTCGTGGGTGTGGATAGAGCCCATGGATGGATCATGGATCATGGATGGATGGATGGATGGATGGATGGATGTACCCTATCTGGTCTGGTCCGGGCTGGGCGGGTCAGGGTTTTGTTAAAATAATACGACTCACGCTGGAAGATCTCCCATTGAGCAGGTGATGGGGCTGATGGCAGCATGCCTGGCCTGGTGACATGTCTGATTCTTGGGACTGCCGGCTGCCCGCGGGGACGGAGGGTTTATAGAGGCTGAATCTCTTCTCTTCTCTTCTCTGGTGTTATGGGGGGGTCTTCGTGGGGATGAAACGGAATGTAAGAGTCGCTTGTATACTAGAATCAAAGTGAATGGACCGGACCCTTTGTGCATATCTTTTTCGTCCATGCGGCGTAGTATATTTGCCGAATACCCACGACCAAAGTCAAGGTACGTAGGGCGTAGTAGATCGAGCATACCTATCCACACAAGTCGAGGATATCACACATGGCCCCGGGGGAAATAAGCTGATCTTCGACGAAAGAATTATCCACCATCTACTTAGACCCAACACTCCCCCGAACCCCCGCAGAATATCATGATCCATTCATGGAGATGACCCATAATGCAATTACTCCTTACGCAGCGAGCGCAAACCCGCCTACACCATCCATCTCATACTTATACTCGAGAGAATGAAAAGTGTTTGAATCGTGTCAAGAAATGTTTCTTTTTTGTATCATTCAGCCCCTCGTTGCTGCATATAACAACCAAGGAACTGGCTGGTATTGAGAATCACCACGGTGGAAAACAAAGTTCGCCTAAACCCAAAGAATTCAATTTCCTATCCCCCCTTTTAGACGATAGCCAGCTTGGTGGCGGCAATGTCCAGAGCATCGACGTCGGGCGTGAGACGGGCGAAAGCCTTCTTGGAGCCGTCGGGGCTGTAAACGAGAAATTAGCAATTGCGTTCACGGAACTTGGAATCATGTCTGGCACAATTCGTGCTCGCTCTCCAAGGGGTATCGTACCGGACGAGGGTGTTGACCTTGACGGTGTCAACGTCGTACAGCTTCTTCAGAGCCTGCTTGATCTGGCGCTTGTTGGCCTTGACGTCGACGATGAAGACGAGGGTGTTGTTCTCCTCGATCTTCTTCATGGCGCTCTCGGTGTTGAGGGGGTACAGGATGATGTTGTGGGCATCCATGCGGGGGTCACGGGGGACCGAGACACGGGGGTACTTGGGGGACCGCGAGAGCTGCAGGGTCTTGGGGCGGTGGAAGGTGGTCGAGGTGCGGACCTTGCGGGCCTTGTGGAGCTAGAGATGGCGAGATATGTTAGTGATGTGTGGTGGTGTATACTCGAAACTGAATCGTAGCCATGATCGAAGATCTAAAATCGAAGACTCGTCCGGCATTGAGCAGGTTGCGGAATGGGTAGGAAAACGTACGGAAGAGCCCTTAACGACTGCCTTGGCGGCAGCGTTAGCCCGGGAGGCATTGCCTGTAGAATAAAAAACCCCCGTTAGTTCTTGAGGGTCTCGCAATATCGAAAATGTGACAATTTGTGGATGTGCAAATCGGTGCAATCGAGAGAAGTTCCGGAGTGAACAGAAACCATGCCAGAATGTCGAGTGTAATCGGTGCGTCGTGTCCTCCACGATTATCATAATATGCCCGGTCTTCCGGCGCATCGACGTCCACGATGTGGGTTTTCAAAGCACATATCGTCCATCCGCCTCTTTTCTTCTCTCCGGAACACAATTCTCGATCGCACAGAATTCACAGGGTGGTCGAATGCATGTAGGCGAGGTCATTCGAACGTACCTTGCTTGGTGGTAGGGGCCATGGCTGTCGTCCGCTGTCGTGGTGATTGTCGTCGCAGTGTCGAAGTTCGAACAATTTGGAGTGGCTTCGCTAAGCGAAAACCCTACCACTGTGTGGGTCAGGTGATCTCGGGCGGTGGCCTCGAGGCTTAGTCACGGTGGCTGAGTCAGCGCTGCTCCGCACGGGCACTGGGCGATCGGCCGCTTTTTTTGATGGGACTAAGAAATGGAGGACATAGAGACCTCGACTTTCGATGATACTGGGAGGGTTGGATTCCGGTGGATCATCGTAACCTGACTGTTCATCACCAACATGCTTGATGAAATTCCTCTTTGACCACAGTTCACCCGATTCGATACATGCAAATGGCTCCCAAAAGCCGTTCTAAACGGCCAAGCCTCCTCTCCAAAGGCCGGCCACCAACCGTCAAGCCCAAACAAGCAGCTCTATCCTCCAAAGCCACCCGCAATCTCATCCGATCCCACCATCAACTCCTCAAAGCCCGCGCCCAAGCCGAGAAGGCCGGCGACGCAGCCAAAGTGAGCAGCATCGATGCTCAAATCCAAGCCAACGGCGGACTCGACAGTTATCAAATCGCCAGCAAACTCGGGCAATCCATGGACCGGGGCGGCGACTCCAGCAAACTGCTCATTGACTGGATTAAGCCGCAGCTGAAACAGTGGCAGCCCAGTTTGCCTAAATTGCGCGTGCTGGAAGTTGGAGCGTTGAGCACGAAGAATGCTTGCTCGAGGACACCAGCTTTGGATGTCACCCGGATCGATTTGAATTCGCAGGAGCCTGGAATTTTGAAGCAGGATTTTATGGAGCGGCCGTTGCCGGAGTCGGATGAAGAGCGTTTTCATATTATCAGTCTATCGCTGGTGCTGAATTACGTGCCCGATGCGACGGGGCGGGGCGATATGCTCAAGCGCTGTGTCCAGTTCTTGACGTCGCAATGTCCCATCTTGTTTGTTCCGACGCTGTTTTTCGTCTTGCCGGTGGCGTGCGTCGATAACTCGCGATACGTGACAGAAGAAAGACTACTCGACATCCTGGCCAGTTTGGGATTCAATCTGGTGCAAAGCAAGCGGAGCAACAAGCTGATTTATCAACTATGGCATTATACGGGACAATCTTCGCCCCGGACATTCAAGAAGGAGATGCTCAATCCGGGTGCTAAACGAAATAATTTCGCCATCATCTTGCGTGAGGGGTGACCTCCACGCGCATTACAGTCATAAACATCACGCCATGCATATACAAAAGGACCAACCAATGCCGTTGAAAAACCTCGAACCGACTCAGTCTTCCGAAATCATCTCCCGAGGTAGGAAGGCCCAGACTGTTCCCACCGCCGCGAGGATGCTGGATGTGATGAGCAGGAACCAATCAAGGATGCGCTCACGTCGAGGGATCTCATTCCCAAAGATCTTCAAGTAGAAGGCGAGCGGGAAGATGATGCAAATGGTGAAGCAGAGGAATGAACCGAGGAAGGCCATGATGCGGTCGAATGAGGGGAAGACCACGGCCAAGAAGACGATCAGGGCCACCGTAAAGACACGCACGGCTATCCGGATCACTTTCTGGACCACCTCACCGCGCTGGCGATCACCCGTTACGGGTGCATTTCCCACGCCACAGAGGACTTCAAAGGTGGCCACCAGCGGACGGGCACTGCATTTTGATTAGTGCTGGGGTTCTATGGTGCGATGAGGGCATCAAACTCACTTCAAAGGCACTTTGGTCAGGGGGATAATTGCAATGAAGATGATGATGCAAACGGACAGGGCTTGCGGATACTGGTCGACCGTGAGGATATTGGCCGTGACTTCATCACGAACGATATCCCCAAACATGAGCCAACCAATGATAGCCATGGAGCAATCCAACCCGAACTGTTCACTTTTGTCAGCTTCGTTGTGCCCACGTAGGATAGTAATTCACTTACCGTGAAAATGTATGTCACCCAGAGACTCTTCCCATACTTCTTTGGGTGCCTCATGTCGCGGTAAATATTAGGAAAGACGCCATGACCACCCCAAGGGGCTATCCTGTCGCGTTAGCTTTTTGTATCTTTGACGTGCTGTCAGAATGAATCCATTACTAACACATGATGAGACCGAAACTTAACGGCAGGGTCGCCCAATTTTCTGGAAAGAGGAATGTATTCGCGGGCTGTCTTAGCGAGCCCGGACTATCTGGCTTAATCAAGCCGTCGACACAGATGAGAATCACGACTATTCGTAGTTAGCCTATACACACTCACAAGTCCGATTGGCCACGATTGTTCTTTCACTCACTGGATGTGCATGATACGATGCCCAAAATGCTAGTCACACTGAGAAATCGCAGCGGCAAAAAGTTCAACGGGACCAGCACCAGGCCGCAGACGATTTTCCATTCTAGAATGCTCAGACCAGGGACCAGCGCATATAGGCTGTCTGCGAACAGCACCACCAGAGCAACACAAGCACCGAGTAGTTCAAGACAGAACAGGATACTCGTCACAAGACGCGCTTGTTGTCCAAAGCTGATATAGGCGAGATCGGCATAGGTGACCAAAGTCTTGTCTACATCCAAGCACTTGGCCAAGATCTTGGCCGTATACGAAGTAGTCACAGCAGAATAGAAGAGGAACAGCAGTCCCAGCACCCAGCCAGCATGCTTCATCGCCAAGGGCAAACTCAGCAACCCAATGCCGATTAACACGTTGACCGAGTTGAAGACGGTTTGGGGCACGGTAGACTGCCCGATGATGATATCCTCGTGTGTACCATCCTCATGCTCCACATGCTTAAGGATCAACGGCTCCCGGTCAGGGTCTGCGGTGCCATCCCCGAGCGACTGCTGCTGTTCGCGGTGGAATTGAATCGCATGGCGACGGGTCGATTCACTGACGCGCGAGGAAATAGTCCCGTACGAAGTGGCAAAGCTTCTCTCAAACGACGAGGCCAGCAGGTTTGCGCTAGGAAGACCCTTCCTAGGTCGTCCCGGCGCACTCAAGTCCTCTTGCTCAGATTCGTCGCCCTCCGAGTCCTCGGACAGCAGAGGCCGCTCGACGTCGGATTGGCGGCGAGCGCCATATTCCAGGCCCGTCGCGATAGCAAGCTCGTCGTCCGAATCAACCGCCAAAAAAGACGAGCGCCGAGGGATCACCTCGGGGAAATAGGCAGCTCTTTGCCACGAGCGGGCAAAATTGTCGATACTGTTCGGCCCACCAATTTGGCGAATGCGCGAGAATGAGGAGGATCTGGCACGGACGTTAGAAAGATTCATGACGATGTCAATGCCCCTAACAGAGGACTTCGAGAGCCACCAAGCATACCTCACTCTAGTCAGGTTTTCCGCATCGCCGATCGGATTCCCAGGAACAAGGCGACCAGGGTCGTACGAGCTCGAGTTTGACGCTGTGGCCGTTGGGATTCTCAACGAGCCATAGCTCGACGGCTCTCCATGGGGGTCATCTGAATTTCCAGGTGCCATTTCTTGGCAATTCCCTGGTGATTGCTTCTAGAGTACTCCAGGAGTCGTAACGCGGGTCGTAGTTGATCGCGGTGTGTGAAATCCGAGGCGAAGCTTGAGGGAGGTCTGCTTGGCTCAGGGACGGAAGTTGTAGCCGAATGGGTCTGGTGTGTCTGGGCGTGAGTCTAATTTGTGAACCAAAAGGACCAGAAAAGGTGCGACTCTGGTTCACACGGGCGATTCAGGCACGAGACGGAGCGAAAGCAGGAAAGATAAGAAGAAGAGGAAAGCAGCGGAGCAGACCAGCGAAGGAAGCTCCAACTTCCAAGCTCCGCCTAGTGTGTTTGGTAGTGTGGGGTGATAGCGTGCCTGTGCTGATAAGCGCTTTTTGACCTCACACCAGTTTTGAGTATGTAATGGAGTCGGGAGGGCGGGAGGCAGAAGGGGAGAACTCGGAGAAATTTATGCTTATATTATTCGGGGTAGTAAATGAAGTATGATGAGGGCTAGGTAGTTCGTACTACAGTAGGCAGTTTGTACAGTGTACTCCGCACGTCTTTTGAGACTCGGCTGATCGCGATCGCTGAACAAATCAATTTCTGGAGGACATGCGCCATACAAGAGGGGTCCATTGGGGGACCCGAGTCAAAAAGAGGTGGTGGGATGGACCAGACAGAGGTTGGAGGATATACAGAGTCAAAGTAGAAAAAGAAAACGGCAGCCATGCAAGATGCATGACGAGTCATCCGAAGCAACCAGTACATACGTACATCATACAGATTGGAAGTATCTTCAGGTACCTTTTTCGTCAGGCACGACGATCCCACACTCCCAACGGCAAAGCGCCAACTGACCAACTACAACGTGGCGTGGATGGCCGCCCGGCTTACCTCAGCCCACCAGCGAGAGCCCCTCGAAAGTTGGAAACCCCACGCCCGCCGAAAAGGAATTTTGCAACGACGTCAAAAGTTGTCCCAAGTCCTTCGTCCCCACTGCATATATTGGTGAGTCTCTTCTTATCCTCTCTATCACTTTTAATCCAGGTCACTTTTGCCCCCTGCTAACTCAAAATCCTGCGCTTCTACTCAGGTGTCAGGACTCCTGCCTTTGTTACCTCGGGTCTTCCAATTTTGACCCCGGTTAGGCGTCGATAGGCAAGGCCTCGGATACTCTCTCCTCGCCCCGGATCACCTTCGCCTCGCCCACCATGAGTTCCCAACAGCAGGGCCAGGGTGGTGAAGCCGAGAAGAACATTGAGATCTGGAAGGTCAAGAAGCTGATCAAGCGTCTCGAATCCGCCCGCGGAAATGGTACCTCCATGATCTCGCTCATTATCCGTACGTCTCTCCCGTCAAGGTCCAATCCCCAGTTGGACTTGGTGTTGTACAAAAAGAGACCATATCCCCGCTGACTTCTACATGCAGCCCCCAAGGATCAGATCTCTCGCGCCGCAAAGATGTTGGCTGAAGAATATGTATGTCCCCCGCCTCACCCACTCATCGCGTCCCGCCACTTCCCCGAAAGTTTCGGAAAAGTTAATCTCTTCAATAGGGTACTGCTTCCAACATCAAGTCTCGTGTCAACCGACTCTCCGTTCTGTCGGCCATTACCTCCACCCAGCAGCGTCTCAAGTTGTACAACAAGGTCCCTCCGAATGGGCTGGTCGTCTACTGTGGTGAAATCATCACCGCAGAGGGCAAGGAGCGCAAGATTAACATCGATTTCGAGCCCTTCAAGCCCATCAACACCTCGCTCTACCTTTGTGACAACAAGTTCCACACCGAGGCGCTGAGCGAGTTGCTTGAGTCGGACCAGAAGTTCGGCTTCATTATCATGGACGGTAACGGTGCGCTCTTCGGTACCCTGAGCGGCAACACTCGTGAGATCCTGCAGCGTCTGTCCGTCGATCTCCCCAAGAAGCACGTAAGTTTGCCTTGACTCTTCCGCTGTTCCCCGTCGGATTGAAATTCTGCTTGTGCTCCTCGCTTTTGCCTCTGCATTATCGCTTATCCATTGCTTTCCTCTCATCTAGGGACGTGGTGGTCAATCCGCTCTGCGTTTCGCCCGTCTTCGCGAGGAAAAGCGTCACAACTACGTGCGCAAGATTGCCGAGTTGGCTGTTCAAAACTACATCACCAACGACAAGGTCAACGTTGCCGGTTTGGTCCTCGCTGGTTCCGCCGACTTCAAGAACGATCTCAACCAGTCAGATATGTTCGACCAGCGTTTGCAGGCCAAGGTCATCAAGGTGGTTGACGTGTCCTACGGTGGTGAGAACGGTTTCAACCAGGCCATCGAGTTGGCTGCTGAGACCTTGAGCAGCGTCAAGTTCATCCAGGAGAAGAAGCTGATCGGGAAGTACTTTGAGGAGATCTCACAGGATACCGGCAAGATTTGCTACGGTGTCGAGGATACCCTCAAGGCCCTGGAGCTCGGTGCCGCGGAGACTCTGATTGTGTTCGAGAACTTGGACGTCACTCGCTGGGTTCTGAAGGATTCCGCTGGCTCGGAGGTCATCTTGAACACCACCAAGACCCAGGAGGCCAACCGTGAGCTCTTCCAGGATAAGGAGACCGGTGCTGAAATGGAAGTGATTGAGTCGACCTCCTTCCTGGAGTGGCTGGCGGAGGCCTACAAGGACTTTGGTGCGGAACTGGAGTTCGTGTCGGACCGTTCCAGCGAGGGTAACCAGTTCGTGAAGGGCTTCGGTGGTATTGGAGCCATCCTCCGCTACAAGGTCAACTTTGAACAGCTTGCGGATTATAGCGACGACGACGAGTTCTACGACGATTGACGGTTCGGCCACCTCGCAGAGAGCGAGGATGAACGGCCAGAAGCTCCCGAGGCGAGTCTTCTGACGGCTCGCCCCGTGGATCAAGCAAGCGACTCCGAGATTGGAACCCAGGCATCCGTAGAGGATACCTTCAAACACTCTGTTCCAAGCCCCGTGAAGTTGCTCAGAGGTGAGTTATTCGTCCTTTAATCATCTCTCAGCGAGTCATGCTCTAACTTTTTCTCTTATAGGGTCATCCAAGCTCCGTGACACGCTCACTGAGGTCACCTCAGTGTCTGAGACGAACATGTGGTGTAAATTGCAATTTGAAAGGTTGGATGCGATTCTCTGCAACATTCACTCGCCCGTTGCCGCCTGTCTATACCGCGCGTAAGCCGGATGGAGAAGGGTCACGGTCAAATGCGCGAGCGATTGTTTTCTTGCTGCGGTTCATTTGTCGCCGTTGGTTCGGATCGACGAGATGATCTGGGTCCTCGTTCTTTTTGTTTAGTCGCACTCGTTATTCTCTGGATAAAAAAGTAAAATTAAATGCACCCGACTTGCTTGCAAATGCATTGACTGGATTTGAAATGTACCTAACTTGATTCACCTTGGCCTGGCTCATCGGTATCTATCACTCTGTTTGCTCTGACTGGACCGTCATGGCGTCGAGTCTGGACCCGGGCAGCATGTCAATAGTAGTGCTTTTGTCTGAGAGCTTCGGGAACTTTGTGACCGGAATTCGACTTCTATAGCGGCCCGAAAGTGCATTGTAGAAAGATAAGGATATCCTAGGTATAAGCACGCTTTTGTCTTTCAATCCCTTGTGTAGGTATCATCACATTGTCCCAAAAATATACAACCGAAATCATCTCAACCCGGCAATGCCCACGGAAAGCTGATCATTCCAAGTGCCCCAATCTCTACAAAACTCGGTAACATGTCTTAAATCGTCCAGAGCCTTGAGAACAGCCTCCTTATTCTCATCCGATGGCGTCCGCCCACACTCGACAAAGAAGATATATTGCCAGGCGCGCTTCAAACTCGGCCTCGTGTTGATACTCGTGAGGTTCAGCCCATGAGCCTTGAAAATGAGCAACGCATTCGCCAGAGCACCCGGCGAGGAATGATCAATCGCGAAAGAGATCAACGTCTTCTTTGTTGCCACAGCGGACAACGAGGGCTGCTCAAAGTCAAGCTGAGCGGTCCGCTCAACACGAGTATTCCTTAGAATCAGGAAGCGGGTCGTATTATCGGCCCGATCCTCGATATTCTCTTTCAATACGTCGACACCGTGATATTGCGCTGCGAATTTGCTAGCGATGGCCGCGGCATGCTCGCCGGTCTCTTTTGAAACGATCTCCGCGGCCTTGGACGTCGACGAGACATCCTGTCTCTCGACGCCCTTGAAGTGTTTTGACAGCAGGTCCTCGCATTGGCCCCAGGCCTGCGGGTGTGTATATAGTTTAGTGATGGAGCCGTCGTAGCCCGCCCACCCGGACCGGTACGTGCCCTTGCGCACGAGCAGGCAGTGGTGTACGGTCAGGTAGTACTCCCCGCAGACCTGGACATCTGTGTATTGGGCGCTGCGGTCCGCGAGCAGATCCAGTGTCTGCACGACGGAGCCATTGGTCGAGTTCTCGAACGGGATGACCGCGTAGTCGGCCGTTTGCTGTTGCACGGCGGTGAAAGCATCTGCGAACGAGACGTGGGGAATTAACTCGGCGTCTGTCTTGTCGAAGGACTCTGCCGCGGCCTGTGAGACAAAAGCACTATTAGACGAACTATTTTCGGCCAATAGTGTGGGGTAATGGACGGGATGTTGGTGACTCTCGTACCTGGTGCGAGAACGATGCCGGCGGGCCTAGGAAGGCCACTTTCAAGCGGTCGGCTAGCATTTTGCGGGTCAATGCTGGACAAGCTGAACAAGAGGGACCACGTCTGGTCCGATCGATGCGGACAATTGAGTTCACTGGTCTTTAATAGTACCTCGCGATCTGGGCCGAGCGGTGAGGGCATCCTCGTGTGGGTATCCCGACACGGACAAACAAGGCAAACTCGAGGGTTTATCGAACATCATATCGGGGATTCACACCTCCCCGCATCTTGAGGTGACAGTCAATTGGGCTGTTTGCTGTGTGTTATCTCGTCGATGAAGACAAGTCTGGCTCGGCCATTGCTCCTCGTGAAACAGCGAGGAGCTACGCGGTATACATGCCGCGGTTACTCATCGCTGGCCGAGCGCCTCCAGCATGAATTGACTACACGCAAGATCCCCTTGTTCTACGATTACTTGCACCCACAGCCCTCACATCTTCTCAATCTCTCGCTATGTGATCTCCTTCCGAAGAGCGACACCACCGCTAACCCCCCAAGCACGACTCTCCCCTCAATAACGAAGCCATCACCCCTTCCGCTCGGCCACCACATAATCTACTTCCCTCCACAAGTAACCCTGTCGCAATTACTCCCAGACGGCACAGACATTCTCCATACACCGGGTGACCCATTCCATCGACGCCTCTGGGCCGGTGGTAACCTGCGCTTCCCCGCGCCGAGCCCGCTCCTCGACGGCCGGCGGGCCGTATGCATCGAATCAATCCGCAATGTCGCCGTGAAGGGCCGCGAGGGCGACGAAAAGGTGATAGTGACGATTGAGCGGCGCGTGGGCACAGTGCCCGAGGGCGAGGATGAAGCTCAGACACGGAGTCGGATATGGACTGAAGATGAGGCACTCGCGGGCGAGGCGTCCGTGATCGAGAATCGAGATCTTATATTTATGCGGAGCAAGAGTGCGGCGCAGATTGCGGCGGACCAGGCGGTTTTTGATGAGCCGGGCCGGATTGTGAAAGGTGTGCATGCTATCTTAAAAGCAGATAACCTCTAATTCAAGTTCCCCGTATGGTCTTCTTCTTCCGACATTGCTAATCTGCTTTTTTCTCCGCTACAACAGCCCCCTCCGGCGCAACACTCCGCCATTCAATCACTCCCAACAAATCCCTCCTCTTCCGCTTCTCAGCGCTAACATTCAACGCGCACTCTATCCACCTTGATAGGAATTATACCCAGAACGACGAGGGGTATCGCAACCTTCTCGTTCACGGCCCGTTGACGCTGACACTGCTTTTGAGCGTATTGGAGCGCCGTTTCTATGACTTGGGTCTTCGGGTTGAACACGTTGAATATAAGAATCTTGCGCCGCTGTTTGTAGATGAGGTTTTGACTGTCTGTGGGAAGCCGAGGCATGGTGATGCTTGGGATGTTTGGATTGAAGGGCCTGGGGGTGGTCTTGCTGTGCGAGGGACGGTGAGGGCTTCGAGTGTATGATATATTTTGAGTAGGAAGTGATACCCTGATACTCAGTCAGCGTGGTGATTGCCCGAAATAAGCTTTGACCTTGTAGACTATCCTCCACAACACTGGATTACAAGTCTTCCCAGTTTATTACGCTTACGTCAAGGCGATATGCCTCCCAGACTCTCTCCTGCGAAGCTCGTTCTCATACGTGATATGATAGAGAATTAGTCCTTCACGACTTCGGAAATGGCGGAACAGGCCGAATGCAACAAGCAGAGCATCACAGTAGTTTTCGAAATTAGTTCAACCTGACAACCTCCACACTCTGTACATGATTGTTGCAGCCTGACAGGTGTAGGTGGGCCCCATGGACTTGTCCTAATACAGTAAGCGGCTGAAACTACAGTAACGAAGCTTCAAAGACCATTTTGCCGACGTCCAATCAGCGACGAAGTCCCTGGAAGCGAGAATCCAATCTGATGAGATGTAACCCTGAACCGTATACGCGAAGTACCGCTTGTTGTCGCCGTAGAGGAAAGGCGCGCAGAGAACGAGTGCATAAACCGTCCACTTGGAAACAACACACTCAAATCAGACACCACCCACGAACCCAAAAACCAGGCCCCTAAAAGCAAGCGAACGGGAGGAAGGTTAACCAACATGACTCAGAGTTTGTCGATCCTTTGTTTCGGCGACTCCCTTACTGCAGGCTTCTACCATCACGGGCTGGAGTATCATCCGTACGCAAAGAAGCTCTATGAGTGCCTTCAAGCAGCGTTTCCAACGGCTGAATTCATGATCGAGGTGGATGGAGCTCCAGGAGACTTGGTCACATCTCCTCCCGGGTCATTTTTATCTCGGATTCAGGGGAAATGTTTGACGAAGAAATATGACTGGGTCATCATTCTCGGTGGGACGAAGTGGGTATACCTTCTTATCTACTCTATACACTGCATATTTACTCAAGCTGACTTCTTTACACTAGTGACCTTGGATATGGCAACGACCCTGACAAGATATATGCTGCCCTTCAAGGGTGCTGGAATGTTGTTCTTGCCACAGGCGGCAAAGTACTTGCCTTAACAGTCCCTGAGTGCGCAGCGGAGTCTGCAATTCTGGACCAGAGACGGGCCGAGTTGAACTCGTATATCCTCGGTCATCAAGCAGAGCTATTGTAAGTTTTTCTGGCTTCTTAGTGCGACGAAGGGGATCTCTAAACCTTTGATAGTTACGCGTTTGATCTGAAGAGTAAAATTCCGTATCGTTCTGCGACCCATGCATTCCGAGACGAGATATTTGATGATGGCTTGCATCTTACCCCGGCCGGATATGATCTGATGGGGAGTGTGATAGGGGCTCATTTGGTTAATCTCTGAACACAGAAGGGGCAATACAGTACAAAGGGGAAAGAGGTGGACCTAAATTGCTGCTAGACGAGATATTATAACCAGGACGCCCATTGCCCGTCAAAAAAAATCCGATCCAGTCTCAATAGTGTCATAAACAAGCACTGCTTTCCTCAACTTCCTGATTCACTTTCCGATGTCCTCTACAAATCGAGGCGCGATGCCTATTTTTATTCCCCTGTCAATAAAGAAATTTGGATCTTGGTCCTTGTGTACTTGCTCGAGGTCAAGGCCATTCTCGAGCATCACCACGCACGTGTGTTGGCATGCGGTTTTGGGGGTATCCTTACCGATTGTTGACACAAGCCGTTCAGTGTACTCCTCCACGGCTGTCAATGCGACCCGGAATTTCGAGGGGGTCAACCGCCGCTTTGAACATTACGGTATTATTGCGATGACTCATTTATCATCTAAGGTCATTTGATTGTCATTTGCCTCCATATTTTTTGCCCTGAAAATACTCCAACTTTGGATAATACAACAAATTAGGTAGCGTGGTCGTCTATCAGATCTAAGGATCTCAGGGACAACCGAAACAGAGCAGATACATGTCCTAGTTATACAATTGTGTATATAGTAGGTAGTACTATATTAGTATATACAGTCCGATTCATGTGTGGGTTCTCTTCTTGCCTCTGTCCCATAATGTCGTGTTTTTGTGCTCGGGTGTCCGCAGAGCCGCGCCAAGAAATGACGGATGTCGGAGAAACCTCCTTGCCGGAGCCGGTTTGCACACGTTTTTTATTTCTTCCCGCTTCCACCACTCTGTTCTTTTCTCTTCTCAATCATCTCTCTTTTCCAATTCCAAAGCTCATAGCCCTCGGGTGTGATGACATGAGCTCCTCCTGACCCCTTCTCTAACTATCTAGCAACTCTCATTGGTCTTTGATCACTCCAGCAGAGATGGATGCCTTCTGGCGGGCGCCCCCCGTGGCCAGGTACGCGCTTGTTGTTCTGGCCCTCAAGGGCAGGTCCCCGGGGTGAAGCGGGGTGAAGATTAACGTGTCAATCTCAGGACACTTACTGCAGCGACTCTCATTGAGTCCCTCCTATACTATGGAAGGCTCATCACGGGCCGCTCTCTTCCTTTCGTCCCCAGGAAGATCTTCTGGCATCTGCCCCCACAGCTTTGGCGATTGGGAACCTGCTTCTTCCTTACCGGCCCAGATCTGGAGTTCATCTGGGATCTCTGGAACCTATGGCGCTACAGCAGTGCCCTCGAGACCCAGTCGGGTCTCTTTTCCAAACCTGGAGACTTCTTCATCTACATTCTGTTCGTAGCCACTGTCATTCTGGTAAGTGACTTGCTTGCCCCGTGGCCAGCAATAGTAGGGACATTGCTTGTTTTGTGTGTTTTTGCTTGCGTTCATTACCCTGTCACCTCGCATATCTGCCCGCCCAGCCACATTCTAGCTGAAGCGGTTCCTGGAAGTGAGGAAGATTACCCCTGCATCCCGTGCAGTACCTCATTCGCAAAATCCAAATGGTACTGCATGCGGTGTGGGATTGGTGGGACTGCCTATGAGATAGCTGCCGTGACTCTATATTCACGGCCAGTGGTTAAGGTGCCCTACATTCTACTATCATCCATCATCTTGTTACCTATACCTATCTATCATTCCCAAATATCATTTCGATTCATGCTCTTATTCACTCTCCACTTCCCGCCTTGCTTTCCCTGGTAGCCAGCTCTCTCCTTGCTCAGCATGCTAACCTTTTTGAAGCTTACCGCAGGTTGGTATTTGAAGTACACGATGTTCCTCCATGGTAAGCCCCTTGCAGTATGCAGTCATCTCCGTAGAGCAGCCGCTGATATCCTACAACAGCCCTGATCATGGCCCTTGTCTGGACATACGCCCAAGATAAACGTGGCACCCGCGTGAGATTCTTCGTCATCGACATCCCGGTCATCTACCTGCCCGTTGCAATGCTGTGCATCACCATGGTGCGCGGTGGATGGGAGGCAATGCTGCTAGAAGGCACCGGCATCCTCGCTGCCCACCTTTACTTCTTCATCACCCGCCTCTACCCGGCCTTCGGAGGTGGCCGAAACTTCATCTTCACTCCTCGTTTTATCCAGCGCTTCTTCTACAAGCATACCCCGAATGCTGGATACCGTGGATACGGCACGGCTTATCATGCGCCGCAGCCAGCTGAGTCGTCTACGCCCCAAAGTCGGACTTCTGGTGCCGATACTCAGAACACCTGGGGTAATTGGGGGTCTGGACGCAGACTCGGATAAGAATAAATGCTGTGCGCAGTCTAGAGTTGGAGGGAGATGAGCAGGCATAGAGCGCTCTGTCCTCTTTTGTTAACCGTGCCCTTCGAAGGCCTTGGGATCATCGGTGTTAACGGGGAGTTCTCATCATGATCACCAACCCGGCTTTTTGTAAATTAGCGTTACGAGGCACCGAGTCACTCTTAGTCCATACGTTGCCAATTCACATTACTTTGCTATGATATTCGTTAAGTCCTTGTTATATAGGAACTCGCGAATTACAAGTTGTGGTTGGGATAGCGCGCTAATAGGCTGTCATGTAACCTCTCCCTCCATCGCCATGGCATAGCAACCCAATCTCGCCCTTTCAAAGTCTATTCTCCTGCATCCCGCTCCTTTCGCCTCCTCTATCTTGCCCCCACTGCTGCATAGACCA
This sequence comes from Penicillium simplicissimum, assembly GCA_024706585.1. Lineage (NCBI taxonomy): Eukaryota > Fungi > Ascomycota > Eurotiomycetes > Eurotiales > Aspergillaceae > Penicillium > Penicillium simplicissimum. The sequence goes on from JAMZTW010000061.1 coordinate 3,361,188, forward strand.
GACGGCGACGGAAGTGATCAGCCTTAGCGTAGAGATTCTTAGGAATCATGTTAGTATAGTCCTTGGTAATTGCTTTGGGTCTTGAAGTTGGGGATGACTCCCCTTAGCCATATACCATCTATCCCGGTCAAAGTATAGCCTAGCCCTAAGATCGTCCACAACGTGCGCCCTAATATGGACGCGACCTACTGCCGTCTCACTAATACAGTAGACTCGGACTTGAGTGTATTGATTGCTCAGATAGTGAGAGCCTATGCACGAGAGTGAATTAGGTAGAACTGTGAATAGTGCGTACGGGATATCCCAACGACTTTAGCGTCAATAAGATTTATGACGCATCCCGAATCCAAGCAGTAAGTGAGCAGCTTGTCGAGATTCCCCAGTCCAACAGTAGCTATCGTCTACTACCACGACCGAAATGCGTAACCCTGTCGGTGGTTACCGTCCGGCCTTGCGGAATCCATGACTGCTAGGGTTGGGTTCTAGAAGTTGGCCATTGCGCTGTCTGGGATCGGTGCCGGGGCGTAGGACTTGTACTCTAGATGAGCACGAAGCTGGTTCTTGGAGATGAGTGGATGTATGCCTTCGTCTACAAGAAGGACTATCATTTCTGCGGAAATAGTAGAGTGGAAGTCCAACTAGCTTTATTTATTTTCAAATTTTCGCCTTTACCTGTTCCCTATTTATGAGTGGCAACACACAGGAAGCAGTCAGGAAGCAACCAGGAGTCTTGGTATCTCAAGGAAGGAAGAGACAGGGGAGACGAGATTCCTTATGGTTGAAGCAGGACAAACGGCGTAGGGCCTGTCAATCAATGAATTCACGGAAGGGAAATATCCATCTCTTAACGAATACTATATCCCAATGAGTTTAGTTCGTCTCTTTCATACTTGTTGATATAAAATCCGAGTTTTCCTCGGAAGTTCTTGCTGGTAGAGTCCGCTCCAGAATAAAACCTAGCTCCACGAGATTCCCTCAATTTTCAACACTATCCTGAAGCTACGTTTACCAGTGCTCGAAACCGATGCTTTATCTAAAGCGGGAGTAGCACAGCACAGTATGATCAGCTTAGGATGCCGCATATTCAGACGTTTTTAGAAAATTCCCCTAAGAAGGCAGTTTCTTTTTAGAGAGTGCAAGGAAGAGACGTTCTACAGCCTAAGAAAGAGCAGTTAACTAAGGGGAAAAAAAACGATAACGAGGCGCAGCCTACGAGATCTGATCATGATTCAGTGTGATAGAACGTTATCTTTTATGGCTCGGCTAGGGAATGCTATTTTGGACCTTGTTCAACAAGCTGCTCTGTGATGACCTCTCCCAGCTTCAGCGTCTATTTCACGAATAGGTACCTATATGACTTGTAGAAACGTACTCGTTGTATGGAATCTGGGTGAACCAATGGAAATGGAGAAAAGTCTTGCCAGCCACAGTCACATGACCCAGCAGCGGGCGCTAACCGGATCGGGCACTGGAGCTGCCGCACTCGCAAAATTTCGTTCCGTCGAACAAATTTTTGGACCTCAACAGCAATTCGACACCCAAGATGGCCGCCGTCAACAACATGGAGGTGGACTACACCATCAAGCCCGAGGCGGTTAACCCAACTCAGTCCAGCGAGGACTGGCCCCTCCTGCTCAAGAACTACGAGAAGCGTACGTGTGAAAGATTTTTCCATGGCAGAGAAAAATCCGACATGGAGCATGGCTAATTGATCTGGAACCCTTTGCAGTGCTCGTTCGCACCGGTCACTTCACTCCTATCCCTGCCGGTGCTTCTCCTCTGAAGCGTGATCTCAAGTCCTACATCAGCTCCGGTGTTATCAACCTGGACAAGCCCTCCAACCCGTCCTCCCACGAGGTTGTCGCGTGGATGAAGCGCATCCTGAGGTAAATCCCTCTGCACCTACACTCCTGAATATCGACAAGGACGTTCAATTCTGATATATTCTCTCATGATAGATCCGAGAAGACCGGTCACAGTGGTACTCTCGACCCCAAGGTCACTGGCTGCTTGATTGTTTGCATTGACCGTGCCACCCGTCTGGTCAAATCGCAGCAGGGTGCCGGTAAGGAGTACGTGTGCGTGATCCGCCTGCACGACAAGATTCCCGGTGGTGAGGCTCAGTTCCGCCGCGCCCTCGAGACCCTCACTGGTGCGCTCTTCCAGCGTCCTCCCCTGATTTCCGCCGTCAAGCGTCAGCTCCGTATCCGTACCATCCACGAGAGCAAGCTGTACGAGTTCGACAATGAGCGCCACCTTGGTGTCTTCTGGGTCAGCTGTGAGGCTGGTACCTACATCCGTACCCTCTGTGTTCACCTGGGTCTGCTGCTCGGTGTTGGTGCCCACATGCAGGAGCTGCGCCGTGTCCGCAGTGGTGCCATGAACGAGGAGAGCGGCATGGTTACTCTCCACGACGTTCTGGACGCTCAGTGGATGTACGACAACCAGCGTGACGAGTCTTACCTGCGCCGCGTTATCAAGCCTCTGGAGAGCTTGCTCACCACCTACAAGCGTATTGTCGTCAAGGACAGCGCTGTCAACGCCGTCTGCTACGGTGCCAAGCTGATGATTCCTGGTCTCTTGCGTTTCGGTAGGGGTTTACCAGATTCTTCTCCAATGTACACAGATAACTAACATTTCCCTGCAGAGTCCGGCATCGAGGTCAACGAGGAGGTCGTTCTCATGACCACCAAGGGTGAGGCCATTGCTATTGGTATTGCGCAGATGTCCACCGTCGAGCTTACCACCTGCGACCACGGTGTTGTCGCCAAGGTCAAGCGCTGCATCATGGAGCGTGACCTGTACCCCCGCCGCTGGGGTCTGGGCCCTATTGCCCTGGAGAAGAAGAAGCTGAAGTCCGCCGGCAAGCTGGACAAGTACGGCCGCACCAACGAGGCCACCCCCGCCAAGTGGAAGAGCGAGTACAAGGACTACAACGCCCCCGAGGATGGCACTGAGCAGCCCGCCGCTGCCACCCCATCTGAGGCCCCCGTCTCTGCCCCCGCCGAGGAGGCCGAGTCCCCCGAGGCCGAGGCCGATGCCAACGAGGACAAGAAGAAGCGCAAGCACGATGGCGAGACCGCCGAGGAGAAGGCCGAGCGCAAGCGCAAGAAGAAGGAGAAGAAGGAAAAGAAGGAGCGCCGAAAGTCCAAGCAGGCTGAGGACAGCGATGATAGCGACTAGATGTCCCCCTCCAGGAAGACCACCCCCACCCGCCTGGTCTATTTCCTGTATCATATTTTCTGCTTTTACTTTCTATCTGGAGTCTTGGGTCAAAAGGGAATCTGTTGGTTATAGTTGCTCGAATGTTGTTTCGAATCATATCCTTGTTCTAGTAAAGTTTTCTCTGCTACTTGCTTGACAGGAATTGCGTGCTCCAATCATCTCCGTCTAAGCAGTGTCGTACTTCCTCTTCCGTACAGATTCACAAGTACGCTTTACCTCCATGCTTGAACAGATCAAGGAAGGGTGCGGAGAGGCCGATTGCCACCGACGGAAAGAAAGCCACTGGAAAGGAAGATCTCTACATCGAACGAGATTTCAAGTTGGCCAAGAGACTGCTTGAAACCTCATTTCCAACCATTCGAAGGGCTCGCAGTCACCCGCAGTACTTCCACGTGCAATATTCCCTCAATCCTGAATCTGATGATCTAGAACCCGACTCCAAGTCTATCAACCCACTCTGGAGCAGATCGACAAACCCCTTGGATGAGCTAAATCTACCCATCGAAGAGTCCCTCTGCCCGCCAAAACGAGCAGAAGAGCCAATGGATCAAGCACCAGCAAAACCAAAAAAGAGACGTCAGCTACAGGGTTCGAACCTGTGCATCCGAAGATACTAGATGCCCAAACATGATGCCCAAGAGGGTGAAGTTCAAGTCTAGCGCCTTAGACCACTCGGCCAAACTGACGTAACAACGTCATAATTGGAGGCGTGAGTCAAGGTGATGTTTTGGTCAATCTATCGCCCGCTGAGTTTTTACAGTCATGATAGCTGTGTCTTTAGTCTGTGGAGGCTAAGGGCCCCCCAGAAGTTATTGGAGAAGATTCGGTATACAATTTGATAGTACTGTAAATAATGTCAGTGGCGATATGCTACGAGTACTGGAGAGCATACTGGTTGTTTGCTGGGAGAGTCCATTCTTAGGGCGTCCAAGAGGCTGTCTTTTGCAAATAAGAGAGTGTTAGATTGATGGATATGCATATGATCCTTAACAAAAAAACATTCAAATTAGCCTGATAGAGGCAGCGTGTAAATCTTAGATGTACACCCACTTGTAATGGATTCTCTTTATGGCCGAGTCGAGGATGGAGATCTCGTGACCCAACACGGACCCATTCCGGTCTCCGCATTTCCCCTCCAGCACATCATCAGACCTTCTCCCAGACCCTTTGACTCAAAGCCAAGGAGAGCAATACAGGTCTAGCTCCACGAGACGAAGGACTAAACCAGACCTAACCCTATCTCTACCATGGCCGCCGAGCTGACCTCTATCAAGCTCAACCCGGAGAGCCATCTGATCCTGGTATGTTCAAGCAGCTCCGCAGTCCGGCAAAGACGTCACCAGCTGATTGCCCGCATGTCTCCTCCAGGATCAACCACTCCTCCGCCTCCCCCACGAACTCGCCCGACGAAACTTCAAGACCGTCCAACGGGTCGTCGAGCGCGAGAAAGAATATGTTCTCCCCGCACTCAAAGATGCCGCCAACGCCTCCCTATCCAACACCCACACGCCGGACCAGACACTAGCTGCGCTAGACGCCATGATATCCCGGATGCAAGGACTGAAGCGGAAGATGCAGAGCCTCCAGGAAGAAGAAAAGAAGATCCAGACGCAGTCGCGGAAACGGATTCAACACCTGGAGGCGCTGTACAAGATTCCCAGTCTGGCGGATGTCAAGTATGACCAGTGGTCGCGCGTGCGGCTGGATCGGTTGTTGGTGGATCATATGTTGCGGTCGGGATATTCGGAGAGTGCGAAGCAGCTGGCTAAGGAGCGGGGTATTGAGGAGCTGGTTGATTTGGAGGTTTTTACGCAGTGTCAGCGGGTCGTGGAGAGCTTGCACCGTGGAGAGACTAAAGAAGCGCTACAGTGGTGTGGTGAGAATAAAGCTGCTCTCAAGAAGAGTCAGGTATGCCGCTCATATTTTCGATGTTCGCTTTGTTCATCTCGATCGACCCCCTGTTCTAACCAGCTTCCAGCACAACCTCGAATTCGAGCTCCGGCTACAGCAGTACATTGAGATGGTCCGGACACAGGACCCGTCAAAGAAAATCGAGGCCATTAACCATGCGAGAAAGTATCTAGTTTCTAACCAAGACCCGGACAGCAAGGAAATCCAGCGAGCAGCAGGGATGCTGGTCTTTGCCCAAGACACCCGGGCTGAACCCTACAAGGTACAATTATCTAACCGCCCGAAGCTCATCTAGCACGACTAACAAGCTACAGACGTTCTTCTCAAACGACCGGTGGAAGTTCCTCTCAGATCTCTTCATCCAAACGCACCACGAGCTCCTATCCTTACCATCGCAGCCACTACTTCACATAGCCCTGTCCGCCGGCCTGTCCGCGCTGAAGACTCCGCTGTGTCACTCCGCCTACACTTCCTCCAGCTCCAACTCTCAGTCCACGACGACATCCGTCTGTCCCATCTGCTCCACGGAACTAAACGAGCTGGCGCGCAAGATGCCCTACGCGCACCACTCGAAGAGTTACGTCGAAGGCGACCCCATTGTCCTGCCCAACGGGCGCGTCTACGGCAAAGCGCGACTGCTTGAGATCAGCAAGAACGTCGGGTCAGTCGAGTCGGGCAAGGTCAAGGACCCGACGACGGGTGAAGTCTTTGACGAGAGTGAGATGAAGAAGGTGTATATCATGTAGAGCGTTTTCCTCGTATATTGTCTTAGCGGTCCCCAATCTTACTCGCTATCACTATCCCCATCCCTAGCCCTCTTCTTCTTGTTCTTTCCCCTCGCCTCCTCCCGCTTAACCTCAAAAACATACATCCTCGCCAGCCGATCCTCCCCGCGCCATCCACCCCTGCCCCCATCCTTCCCTTCAACCTCCCCCAGCGTCCGCGCATGCGAATACCCCTCATACTCCGCCCAGGGAAACTTAAAGCTCGTAACGACCTGTAGTCCCGCATGACGCGCCAAATCCTTGATATTCCACAGCGTATACGGCTCGCCCTCGAACAGCGAAACAAGAATCTGGCCCGGCCCCGCGCGCACGCCTTTACTAGACGTCTGCGCATCGCCGCCACCATCACCATCACCGTCTTCATTCTCGAGCTCGGAGTCCTCCGAGTCCGCGTCGGAGTCTTCTCCGTCATCCCACTCCTCCTCGTCAGCATCCTCATCCACCGGCACCGGCGCAGCCGAAAGAAGCGGCACACACGCCTTGAAAAACGCAACCAGTAGTTCCTGGTTCGCGCGTACCTGCCGGTTCACATCCGTCGAGAGTCCGCCGACGTGGGGGAAATTGAAACAGATCACGTCCCAGGGTCCGCTGGGCGGGGACGTCGACGGCGCAGTGGTCGATTGAGAGTGCCCCTGTGATGCCGCTTGCGACTGCTGGTGCAGCTTCCAGGCCGGGATTTTGGGTTCTTTGCGAGGGAAGCCGGTGCGAATTTCTTTGCCGCCGCCGGCTGGGGTGCCGAGCTTGCGGGCGTCGACGGAGAAGAGGACTTTGGGTGTTGGTTTGGGCGTGGAAGTTGTGGTGGTTGTTGAAGATGCTGGGGCCGGCTGGGCATTAGATCCAGGAGTCTTGTCTTCGCCTGCATCTGCATCCGCAGATTCCGTCTTGGACTTTGACTTTGCAGAGTTCAGGATCTCTTGGATATGCGCTTCGGCTTGGGGGTATTTGCTGAACAGGGTTTCTTTCGAGTCGTAGCATGTTGCGCATAGTTTGCGGCATTTGTATTGCCTGGCCAGGGAGCGGGCAAAGGAGAAGTCGCCTAGAAGGTATAAGCGTGGTTCTCCGTGAATATAATGTATCAATTGAGAGCAGATAAAGAATAGGAGGTGGTTGAATGTAAAAGCGGGATTCAAGCCAAGATTACTACTCTTCGAGGACAGGTATCCATTCTTGGTCCATGGCTCAATTGCAGACCAGTGAGCCAGGAATACATAGAACTCCCTTTCTCCCTTCCAGAGATAATCAAGTCCAAGAAGATCAAAGAATCTTTTCAATCCGAATTGAACGAAAGCAAAGACCCCAAAATCTCGCTCCAAATGGATACGAAAGTTGAAGGAAGAAAGTACTCACCCTCCCCAACCAACAGAATCCGATCCCCCCTCAAAAACGGCACAATAGGCCTCTGATTCGCCTGCAGAGACTGCTTCTTCTGGCTCCCCTCCTTGACAGGCCCTCCAGCTACAGAATCCTGCTTGGAACCCCCGGGCTTATGCCTAGCCTGGGAGGATGGTGCAGGGCCAGCCTTGGGACCGCTAGCGCGATGGGAGCGAGGCGGGGGGCCGCTCTTTTGCTTCTTGCGAGGCATTGGGATGATCAATCACGCGGTTCTTGGATGGTCGATATAGAAAGGGAATTGATGTATAAGATAGTGTGCGAGATTCTCCAAGTGGGTGTGGTGCCTGTGGATATACTCCGGCGCGTACTTGAGGTGGAAAAATGGGGCTGGTTTCGGGCGATCAAAGTTCCGACCTTTCCTGGGGTTCCGTGCATATTTCAATCAGCCAGAACGGTGGAATTGGTGGAACTGGCGGCGGCGCACTACAGCACTTTGTGCTAGCAAATTGGCTATATGTAAATCAAATCTAGAGTTCTGATATTACTTCTGAAAAGGGTTGATGAAAAAAAGACACGTTCTATTCCAACATGGCATAGCTATATACAGAAACCATGACAAGACCAGGCTATGCCCGCGAAAACCACACCCAAAATTACTATAAGTCATACTGTAGCCCAAGTGGACGAGGTGCCCAGTCGACCTCCTCCTTGCCATCTGTCATTGAAGGCAAATGAGCAAGGTCGACCCAAGGGATAAGAAAGAAGAGAAAATGGAAAACCACCAACACCAAAAGCACAGTATCGACTCTTCAACCCACGAAAAGCACGGGCACCGACGGCTGCAATGAAACGTGAATCATACACATGCAAGAAAGTAAGGCTCCCCCACTGCGTATATGGGAAGCGATGATGCACGAGGTCCACGGACATCCCTGAGTAGCCACTCAAGGGGGACCTGCGGGACAAGGACGAGAACAAGAACAACAAGGAAAGGTCATTTCATCTCTTTATATTTGGTCTTTCTGCGCAGCTCTTGTCATTGAACTTTTAGTTTAAGCATAGCTTAGGCTAGGCTTAAGAGCGCAGCGAGTCACGCATGCTCTGGCTGCTGGCGCTAACCAGTGGGTTGGACATGGGCAGGACGCCGGTCTTGGGCTTGGCGTTCTGCTTGATTTTGGCAACGGCGTAGACGATGCCAGAGACGAAGCCGACCACAATGGCAGAGACACTGGGGAAGGTGACGGGTGCGTCGAAGAAGACCAGACCGGAGACAGCAATGGGGAGCTTGTTCAGGGCGCCGACCATGGAGTAAGTGGTGGAGGAGGTAACCCGGACACACCAGGCGGAGGTGTAGGAGATGAAGACGGAGGAGACACCGGTGATGATCATGGCGAAGAAGATGCCGTTGCGGTTGGCCTCGGGGAAGTTGCGGGCCAGGTTTGCGGCGGACCAGTCTTCCACGAGCAGAGTGGCGACAATGAGGACGGGGATGGAGAGGAGGTTGTTGTAGAACATGGCTGCAACGGATATTAGTATGCGCGAGGATCGTATCGTGGGAGGAGAAGTACGTACTGTCAAAGTCCTTGAAGTTGGTCAACTTGATGCGCTTGCGCATGCCGAGCACGTAGGAAGATGTGCACAGGCAGTTGATCATCATCCAGACGTAGCCAGCGTTGAGAGTGGAAACCTTGCTGCTGGTATCACCGCTGCTCTCAACGGCATGCTTGATGTCGGCCCAGGCGGCGATGATGGAGCTGAGAACCATCAGGCCGAAGGAGAAGAGGGTCATGTTGGTGACAGAGCCGCCGAACCAGAGGACCTCACCATAGGCGATCAGAATGATGGTCAAATTCTTGAAGATAGTGTAGACGGGGATGGAGAGGAACTGGAGGGCCTTGGAGCCGGTGTAGATCATGCCGATCAGCAGAAGGGTAATGGGGAACCCTAAAAGACAAACAGAATGTCAGCAAAGATTCCCAACACAGCTTCACAGTTCGGAATTGATGGAAAGAGAATCTCATACACTTCTTGGCCTCATCGGAGCTAAAGTCACGGTAGGTGATCAGACCCATAGACTTGCACGTTTGGATGGCAAAGATACAAACAATGGACTAGGAAGCGGATAGTCAGAATACTGTATCGGCAATCCAACCCGACTGAATATAGGATCTACCACATACCTGCACCATGAGCAGCAAAAAGTTCAAGTTAAAGTCCAAGCCCGACAGAACATACTTGTTCATCACGGTCATCAGGATTGAAGAGCCGCAATACGCCAGAACCGGAAGGGCAGGGTTGTTCGCGAGCGCCGAGGGAGGAGAGCTTGTGGCACGAGACAAAGGAGGAGGCGCCGCCTCGAATTCCTTGTTGCCCTGATCGAGCTTGTCCATCTCGATGGCGTAGCCGTCGGTCTTCTTGTCTTCAACCATGGTGGCGGAGTTAGCCCCGAGGGGGTAGATCGAGGGATTTGGTGGTGAAAGGGGGGGGGGGAGAGGAGCCGAAGGAGGGCGCGGGAGTAAAACGAAAGGAAATGCCCGAAAAGAAAGCGCAAGAGGCGAACAACAGGCAAGAGATGCAGCGGAACTGACACGGCGGAACGTACACGACGCGCAAAGGAGAAAACTGGCCCAAGGGGGAACAAATCTTTTGGCCGGAATCGTTCTGCTGAGATAAGCAGCGGGCTAGGGGGGCTGAGTCAGCCAGTCTCTGGAACGTCGAGTTACAGTCAGTCAGTCAGTAACTAGTTTACTCTACTAAAACTGATTCAGTTAGCGAGAAATGAATGGCTTGAATTAGAGACAGCAATTTCAAAAAAGATAAGCTTTCTATTGGTGACATGCAGATTCTTCATTTTGGCTAAAGCCGGGATTCAGACCGAGTCCCCAAACGGGCTTGCCCGATCATCACACGCAATATGGTGGTAAAAGTGTCTTCAACGTCGTGGGAGAGGGGCAAATTTCGTATCAAAATCTCATACACCGCTAGGGCCCACGACACTGATCTCCAGCTCATCCTACAATCAAATAGCCGGTCAATCAATCAGGCTTTCCCACCGAACAAGAAGCCACAAGGAGGAAGAAAACAAACCTCAAGATCCCCGGGTACAATCAGCCCCGGCAATCCCCAACTCTTACTGACGCGCGGGTTCTTCCGCATATAAGCCCGATACCCCGGCGCCCCGGGCCGCACCACATTATCGGCGATGACCAGCGCGCCCTCCTTCTCCAGAAAACCCAAGTTCTCAGCCAGTTTGACGTCTGCCTCGTATAGCGCCTCATCGTGGTCCAAGAATAGCAAATCGATGCCCCCGTCGCCGAAGGTTCTTTCCTTGTGGAACCGCCGTAGGGTATGCGCAGAGGCACCGACGACGACCTCGACGAGATCGTGGAGGCCTGCAAGGCTCACGAGATTCATAGCAATAGAAGCAACCAGAGGATCAATCTCGATGCTATAGATCTTGACCTTGTCCGTTCTTTTGCTCCTGCTAGCCGCTGCGCTATCCTCGTCTGCGTCCTCGAGCTCCGCATTATCCAGGTTCTCCCCGTAAATCTTCTTCAGGATACTGCCGAATAGGATAGCAGAGTACCTATCACCAACACCAAACACGTTAACCAAGCCCGGCATCGCAATGTCTACGACAGGACTTACCCAACATATCCCCCCAACTCCACCACAACCCTCGGCCGATGCTCCCGCACCAAGACAGCCAGCCTCTCCGCTTTCTCAGGCCCGATATTAATGAGAAAATCCTCCCGGGCAGCAAACTCGTCCATCACCCCTAAAATAGCCGCTGGGAAACCCCGGAGCTTCGTGTCTAGCTCCGGATGTGCGTAGATGTACTTGAGCAGGGTGATCTCGCGCCCGTCGTGGGACTCGACGATCTCAGATTCCTCGAGCCGCGCCATCTTGCGGGGAGAGGGATATTTTGTGAAGATGGGGGGTTCGTCGGTGTCTGCCATTTTTGATGTTGGAGGGGGTAGATAGGGATAGAGGATAAGGATTAAGGAATGAGCTGGGAATGGGGGAAGTACTCTCCTCTTCTCAGGGTGAGCTCACATCAGCATCCCAGCGCGAGTCCGATACATAAATACGAAGGATTATCCTTGCGGGATGATGATTAGCGTAAGCAGTAGATTGAAGTAGTATTTGGATAAATCTAGTTCGACATGGATCCGAGGCGCTAGCGCGGTGGGCCTGGGGCCGGGGTTCAGAGGGTATTTCTGTCACATCTGAAAGCCTGCCTCAAGTCTATACTGTAGTTACATGATGGACTTGTAGGGGGCTTTTGCAAATAATTACTCGTAGCGCTTTTCCCACGGTAGATGTACAGAATGGAACATCGACGGTCCTGCGGAATCTTTCAGACGGGGCTGCTAATCAGACAACATGGCCTGAGCATCTAACTGTGTCAGCGGTTTGAGTCACTTCTCTATAATAACTATTATTGACTACACAACAAAATTTAATGTTCTATAAGGTCAGATTACCACGGAAACTGTAGGTGTTAAGTTTAGCTTTACCCTCTACTTGTGACTGCGAAAACACAGCCTCACTATAAGGAACCCGGCAAATTCGCTGATAGCTTGAACAGTCTATCCTTCATGTTAAGAATAATGAAGATATAGGTAGTCAATTGAAGTTCATACCGTCTTTTACACTACACTTTTACGGTGTACCTATCATTTTCAAACGTCTGAACTTATCGATTGAAGCTAGCTGAAAGCCTGAAACAGTATAGGTTAGTAATCCTTGTAGCCGAATGAGATAGAGGGTAGGCTTACGCAGATCCAATCTTCAAGGCAGATGTTAATTTATTGAAGAGAGAATAATATCATACCTAGGCTAGGCTGCCCGAGATATAAATGGTTGATGTCCGTAAATGGCAACGTAACCGTAACCGTGACCTTGACCTCTCTCTGGTAGTATATTATCTTGCGGGCGGCCCTGGGCACTGATCCTTCCTTTCCCCAAGATCGTTGTAAACAGCATGTTGGCATAGTATAACTAAATTGATTCGGCTACAGCCCTTCCCATACAACGCTCTTCCGAAACCCTATCGTTAACCGTACACGTGAGCATCCGAAAGTCCCGGACGCGACAACACAAGCATGTAAAGGTCTCAAATTGTAATGGGGCTGTGTAACAGGACAGGAGTCTGTCATAAATTGGACGGACAAAGGAACACCAGGGTTATAGGATGAATGTGTTTTAGACATCATTGAACAGGAAACCTTTGACAGTCACGGGTTGGTCTTCTGGAGCACTTGGTGATGGAGCAAGTGCATGGAACAGACTCAATCAGATAGTCCTCCAAGAACCTCGGCCTGTCGAGACGCCCAGTACTTCCTTTTCTCATACCAAGCCCTGTCCAGCGGGCGTGGATAGTTGTAATGGTGGGGATTCTGGTAAACCCACTCCACCCATACAGAGTAGATTGAGCTGAGGGGAATTGCACGTCCATCTGTGACTTCCTCCAAAACCCAGTACCGGTCTTCCTCTTCTTCAATCCAGTGTTCATTAGTCAGTGCGTGGAATGAACCCCTGGAGTGATGAGAATCCCGAAGTACTCGGCCAGTGTAACGCCCTTCGATGGGATCCCAAGAACGCCAGTATTTCACGGACTCAAATGATCTGTCCGGGATCTGAAAGTCCGCTATCAAAGTGAGCCAGCCTTCTGCGATCACTTCAATTTCTGTGCTGAAGGTTGCATCACTCATTATACCGTTGAGAATGGCCACAAAGTCTTTCTCTTCATCTATAATCTCATCAATATCTGCGTCATCCACGACCTTGGTATTCCAGGTATTCCAGCGAAATCTTCTGTTGCAACAGACATGGGTCATCTCAGCCGACTCGAATTCCCTCAGTCGTTTCAAATCATACATTGCATTTTGTGCATGGGTCCCTCCTTGAATCTCATCGAGCATCAGGAGGCACTCCAAGACCCATAAATAACCCAATTTGTATCCGAGTGGCTTCAGCAAGCGAAGTAGCGGAGGACACCCATTGGGTGCACAAGGACAACGGCAATTGTCATGGCTGCCAACATCTGCACCTTGAAGAAGAAGATTGGCAATAAGGGCAAGGTCTCTTGAATGACTCTTCATAATAGGAGAGTTCGGGCTCGCAGAGGTTTTGCCCGTAGTCAAAAAGAAAAAGAGATCGGAAGACAATTTTGCACAGGCCATCTCCAGGGCTGATTTTCCATTGATATTTTGGAAATTGACATTGCAGCCTCGGGCTAAAAGTTCTTCAGCCAGATCCTTCCGGGATGAGACGAAGGTCATTAGAGCAGTCTCGCCTTCAGAGTTGGGTCGGTCAATGTATTCAAACCCCGCATCGAACAGAGCAATCATCCAAGCTTTATTCATAGAGTGATGAAGTAAATTACTGCCGTCTTGGAACAGCAAATGCTTGTCTACTCCCAAGCTGAGCATCTTCTGGAGAGTTTCGGGCGACAGCAGTGACTCGTTCCACTGCCTCGACATGGGGGCGTGCAAATACTCCAGTAGTTCAATCATGAGACGGTCCAATTCGCTCCGGAGAACTGCCTCATTGACAAGCGCGGTTGCATGAAGGAACGCGATTGTTTCGGTCACTGTCTCCCAATGTTCCCAAAATATAGCCCGCTGGAGGTATTGGAGATGCCCGTCTCTTAGTGGATTTGCTCCTGCCTTCAGAAGGAGCATCACGGCATCGGTACATCCATAAGCTGCTGCGTAAACAAGAGGGGTATAGCCGTATGAGTCCCCTTCATCAATATCGACTGATTGAAACCGGGAGTAAACCTGTAATAACAGAGACAGCACATCCGGCCGCCGAACAGCGACGTGGAAAGGTGTTTGTCCAAGACTGTTCCTCCCACGTAGAGATCGTGGATCCCGCAAAAGTTTGGAGATCTCACCCAGGGACCCACAAAGAATGAGATCCATCAATGGAGTTTGACCCCAAACGCCTGGAGAATATCAGATTTGTACCGGCTGCGCGATAGTAGCAACCATGCCTCAACTCACCGTACGCGTGCTCAGAGCATTCACGGAGAAATTCGAGCAAAAAGGGATCTCCTTTATCGTTTCCATCTGGGAAGGGACAAGAGGCGGGAAAGAGAAGGAACCCATGCGGACGAGGGATTTGTTGATCAAGCCAAGGGTTCAATTGATCTGTGTAGATAGTATCCACCGAGCAATCGTATCCTGATGCGAGCAATTCCTTCAGTAGGCCCAAATGGATTCCACGGCTGTTCCATCCAGCCACAAGCGATAGAAGGCTATAGTTATTCAGACAGCTATTAGTCAAGACTTTGGCCACGAGCAGGCGCTTCGGAATTGTTAACATACGGTGTTTTGGCTCGCAATGGTGCGCCACATTTGCAGAGAACCTTCACAAATTCGAGAACAAGGTATGGACTCAGGTATAAACTCCTCAACAGTCTCTAGAGTTTCTTGATCAGAGGGCCATCGATTATTGAGAAAGGTCTGGACCTACCTCGAGCCATGTGCTCCCGTCGGGAAAAATGTCCCACGGAGAGACAACGCCCATCTGGAATAATTTAGACAAGTCGTCGCATGATTGGTAAATGTTGGAGGTATCTTTGTGGCATTTAAACACCAGCTGAAATCCAGGGGAAGTGTTTTTAGCTAGCCGCTGGACATGAAGACTGGGGATGATGGAGATGCCGTAGGTTCCCCATGATAGATCCAAGTCTGCCTGGAACGCCCAAAGCAAGCCGAATTTTGCAAGACCCATGAAATATGAGACGCGTCGCTGCTTGTTCTGTTTGAAATAACCAGCAAGACTCTTTGAAGTCATACGAGGTGTACTCTCTCCAGCTGACAAGGTTTGGGAGTCATTCGCTGTGGCAACCAAGTTTGTCCTCGTAGTTGCCTCGAAGACAGACGAATTTTCAAGTTGGCTGAGGACCACTTTCGTATTTGCCATGGTGCGGGTTGAAGTGACAGAAGTCTGGTACAGCAGCAACATCTTGATATAGCCGGAAATCTTGGTGAACATTCTCTCCAAGGACTTTTCATCTTTCAAGCTGAGAATTGCTTTGCGCGTCCTCGCCAACTTAGATTCACTCTGTTCAGGTGTCAACTTGATCATGAGATTGTCGAGCACGATCATTTGCGAGTAGCATTCGTCGATCATCAGTTTCAGTGCGGACGATGTTTGTGGGTTGAAGTGCCCGAAGTCGATATGGAACTGGACCCGATGTAGTGCTTCGATGAAAAGAGGCAAGTGAATTGCAATCTCGCGCAGGGTTTCTGGAGCTTCATTGACGCAGCGGATATAGTGGTTGACCCGCTCAAATACTTTGCCGGTAAAGTCAACCAGTTGAATGACGGATGCGACGGAGCCTACTACGGCCAACGCTTCCGCCATCTTGACAGGGCTTTCTGGATCAAGAAACTCTCAATTTGTTCGTTGAATGTTGAAAATCGGCAAGATCTCGTGAGAAAAGGGGAGGGACAGCATGGAGATATCGAGGGATGCCTGACACGTCAGTTTCCAAGGATGAGGCTGAGCGCAAGGCGGGGCTGACTTGGGCGATACGCCGCATCGAACCATGTGAAGCAGCCTCTTGGTAATTGCTCGAGCGCAGCTTTTCTCTTCCAAATTGCTTGGATATAAAATTGTCTCATGCATATTTAATCGGAAAGTAGTTTACATGCTGGCTCCCTCATAGAAAAAGATACAGTTGTAGCTACTGTGCCGCCACAGTACCTTGTTGGATGCAAGTGTCGAGAAATTCCCTCCCATTGTTAACTCAATCTTTTGAATACCACATCTCTTTGGATACAAAATCCATGAGGCATTGCCTTTTAGAGATGGTTCGGGATTCAGGTAATGTGAGCTAGTTCGAAAACCAATGGTGCAATAGGATGAGACCTGTGATAGCTTCGAGGTAGTGAGCCTCTACCGGACTATGGCAGATAAAGCTCGATTTTTATCCGTCCTGCTATGAGCTCGATCGTTCCTTCTGCTATCCGTAAGTAGAGAAGGCCTCTTTTTCCTGGCTACAAAGGCCATGAGCATCTATCAGCAATGATGTATCACTTTAATGTGCTTGCTAGTCATGCGTTAGACCTGCAAAGTGGAATTCCTGTCTCTAAACTCAGCCTCCCTGAGATCTGAGATGGCGAGTTGGAACACAGGCAAAACGTAACGGATGGGGGCTAAGGCCAGCTGGGCACCTTGGACTGATATTGATTGTACCCTAGATCAAAACGACAGTTGATCAATTCAAGCGAATTGAAAATAGTTATAGAGTGAGAATACCGTTAATTGAGCGAGCTATTAAGGAAGCCAGGTGGTAAACAAATCCATTGTGAGGAGAAAACTCAGGGCACAGCTACGCGGTGGAGCAAAGCCGAGCCCCTCGCCCAAAAACATTTCCATCCTCGAACCTTCTTTCAACCTCCAACAATCCACCCAACTCCACCACCTCCAGTGCAAGCTTCAGCCAGCACTCAGAAAGTGCCTGTCACATCCAATTGACCACTTGTCAACTATCCAACTTCCAATTCACCACCTCTACCATCTCTACCACCCGTACCACCTCCTATCCAGGCCAACAACCCCACCAACCCCCCCCCAAAAATGCCCACCGACTCCGACGACGAGGCCCTCTTCGCCGCCCTCGAGAACGAAGAACCCTCCCTACAAAGCTACCGCGACACCCGCATCCAACAACTCAACGCCGAATTCGCCTCGGCAAAAACAAACCGCTCCACCACCAACGCGCACAGCAACGCCAGCGCAACCCTCACCCACAACGACACCTACCCAACCCTACCCTCCGACCAAGCAGTCCTCGACCACACAACCTCCTCCTCACGCACGCTGATCCACTTCGCGCACGCCGACTTCGCGCGCTGCGATATAATGGACAAAGCACTGACTCAACTCGCGCCCGCACACCACGAAGTGCGCTTTGCGCGCGTAGACGTGCGGAACACGCCGTTCCTCGTTGAGAAACTGGGCATCAGGGTCCTGCCTTGTGTTATCGGGTTTAAGGATGGGGTTGGGGTGGAGCGGGTGGTTGGGTTTGAGGGGTTAGGGGAACGGGGGTTTGATGGGTCGGATTCCGGGTTTAGTCTGGGTGTTTTGGAGAGGAGGATGGTTGGGAAGGGGGTTTTTGTTGCTGTGAAGGTTGGGGGGGAGGGTGTTGATGGGGAGGGGGGCAGTGATGAGA
This sequence comes from Penicillium simplicissimum, assembly GCA_024706585.1. Classification (NCBI taxonomy): domain Eukaryota; kingdom Fungi; phylum Ascomycota; class Eurotiomycetes; order Eurotiales; family Aspergillaceae; genus Penicillium; species Penicillium simplicissimum. The sequence continues at coordinate 3,378,636 of JAMZTW010000061.1, forward strand.
GTGGGAGCGAGGAGGAGGGGAGGAGGAGGAATGGGTTTGGTGGGGGGAGGAAGAAGGGGAAGACAATTCGGGGTGGGAAGGTGAGGAGGGATGAGGAGGATGGTGATGATGATTGGGATTGAGGTGCTTTCCTGTTCATGTACCTTGATACTGGCTATGACATACCCCTGCATGATAGTGTATGATGATGTCTATGAGATAGATCGATGAGCATGAAAACGAGGTTTGACAACCGGTCGAACGACCCTGCCAAAGAGCAGCATGAATACAAACCTACAAAACCAAAACCAAAACCAAGCAATCAGACCCTCGACCAAGGGAAAATAAATTGGAGCCAGACACTCTCAAAAAGCGCAGAGCACTAACACTGCATCATCGTAGAATTACAGACAAAGATTCAATGACGAGGGATAATGAAGCGGGCTTGAAGGCCATGAGCACAGAGCCAGCTTGATGGCAAGTTCAGGAAACAGCAACATGCAACGCACTGATAAAGAGAAAAAAAAACGCGATTGAAAAAAAACAATGAGAAAGCTTAACCTCGACCCCCCTAAAGTTACAACAAATGCTGCGAAGCCACAGGGCCGGAGAGGAAAAAACAGATGGAAAGGGAAAAAGGGGAAGGCTAAAAAAGGTTTCTATACACGAAGCAGAGACAGTGGCACATAGATCCAGAAGTTCGTTTCATCGACGCCTGCGTTGCCCTTGGATTGGTAAGAGAAACAGTAGAGCCCAGCGAGAGAGCGAGAGGTAGAGAAGTGGTGGAGGTAGGTAGAGACAACGGCGAGAAGGGAGGAGGATAAAGACAACCGTCCAACGAGAGCACGAGACCAAACTCAAACTCTAGATGGCCACATTCTTCATTTCTCCTAGCACCTCTGAATCAATGACACTTGAGGGTTCTGCAGTTCCGTCATGCTTTTCGCTCTTCTCGCTCTCGGGCGCCTTGGTCTCATTCTTCTTCTCGAGGCCTCCCTCATTCTCCTTGTTGGAGATCTGTGGCGTCGCAACCTCCATCAGGTCCTCCGTATGGTCTGCTTCCTTGCTGTGCTCCAGGGGATCTTCCGAGATGGTTGGACCCGCAGCCGCAATGGGACTCGAGATTTCCTCCGTCACACGAGCCAGAGGGCTGGAAACACCGAATTGCGTTTTGGGGCTTTGCGTAGGACCCTTGGAGAACCGATGCGGCGAGCGGCCACGCTCTTCGGCCCGAGTTGGGCTTCCGTATGGCGAGTCCCGACTGCTGGATTTGCCATTGCCGTTCACTCCCAGGCCGTTGGGACCACGGCGTCGCGGCGCGCGACGCCCATACTTCTGATCCGTTCGCCAGCGCAAGATCTCCAAGTATGGTGGCTCAACATTCTGCTTCTTGAACTCCTTCAGCTTCATCTCGTTGGTCTCCTCGTCAATAATGGTCTTGCCGCTGCATAGATCGTCCGCGAAGCTGGCGAGGAAGGCTGCCCAAGACCGCGCAATGACATATTTACAGTCGTAGTCACGGCCAAAGATGATGACCTGACCCCATTTGCCTGCGGGTCCGGGTGCCAGATCAATGGCGATATTGTTGCCGCCCCAATCGCGCGCAACGGGAATCCAGCCATGGTGGGCATACGCCTTTTGCACAGCGCCGGGTGGTTGAGAATCCTGGCGGTCGAGCAGATCATTGCGCCACGCCCCCGGGTTTTGTTGCTGGGCAGCCGCGGAGGACGAGCTTGCGGCGGAGCTAGACACTGGCGCCGGAGGAGGGGCATTGTGGCTCAGGAATTCCTCGTTCACAGTCTTCCAGTTTTTCCGCTCCTGCACAATCTCCTCGCAGTCCAGCAACATGCAGCCGAAGAGAACACCCGTAGGCAGACCAGGTCGCTCCTGGCCATCGTGGATCATCAACGACTCGCGCAACTCCAAGGGCAGAGTGCAATCCAGCTCATGTTCCAATTCATTAATGTCGTTTTGCGTGCATCCTTCGCCGAGATTGTCCAATAGTTCCTCGTAGTTGTGTTCCAACCACCGCTCGATCTTGCGCCAGGAGTGAGCGACCGGGGGTGGAGGGGGCGCGCCGTCATGGAAGCTCTGCATCTGGATCTCTGGCGGTCCATCGGCCTGCTCGTTTGAACCCCGTTTTTGCGACGTGAGCGATCGCATGCCCGGAGAATAGGGGCGGTTTGGCGAGTTCAGCTCGGTTGGAGAGCCGTTCCATTCGGTCGCTTGTGTAGATGCCAAGCCCTTGGTTGGCTCGTCGTCGTAGGTGGTGGAAAGGTCGGGGCGGGATTCGATCGCGCTAGTCGCAATGGAGGTCAGAGGTTCATGACGGCTTTGGCTGAGAGGGACGTGTCGACCCGTGCGGTAGGGTGAGTCGTGAGAAGCATGACGGTCATAGGAGGTCATGGTATGCCAGAAGGAGCGCCATGCCGACCCGAATCTAGAGGGCCAGGGGGTCAGCGGAGAACGGGCGGCTTGAGATGTGCAAGAACACAGCGGCAACACAAAATACGAGCAGCAAAGGAGCGGAGGTGAAAAAAGAGGTCATAGCGAGGGAATAAGAGAGCAGGGAACCTACGCGTTCGCCATAGTGTCAAGATGGAGGGGAGGAGTTTCTCAGAAAGGACGCAAAAGGACGGTCATTGGCGACCGGATTTCCGATGGGAGATCAGCGAGAGAGAAATGTGGTCAAATGGAGTAAGTCCAGCAGGGGGTAGAAGAAGGAGAAGGAAATCGTCCAAGAAGTTGAATTAAAGGAGGAAGTTTGGAACAGCAGAGTAGTAGCGGAGTCGAGAAGTCGAGAAGTCGAGAAGTCGAGAAGTCGAGAAGTCGAGAAGTCGAGAAGTCGAGAAGTCGAGAAGTCGAGGGTTGACGAGAGGGTTCGATGGTTCGATGGTTAGGTAAGGTAAGGATGGCAGGAACGAAAATTATGAATAGATGGTGGTCCTTTCCCCGTGATTGGGAACTTTGTGAGAAAGGATCCGCCTTTTTTGGAACCAACTTTTTTGGACGGGCCACTCGCCGGTTGGGATGGAGTTCTCAGGTACCTGAACCACTGAATTGCTGAACTGCTGAACCACTGGAGTGACGGTCGCTCTACTGAGTTGGCTGTGTTGGTTGTGTACCTCCCAGGGTCAACGCCCCTGGCCGCATCCAGGTCGATGACCCTGAGGCATGCAGATCATGATGTCGTCGCTACTGCTGAGTGCAGCATGCCAGCCCTTTGCCATGTTCGCTTTCGCTTTCTACGACTACGCGCAATGATGATGATAATACTTGCATTGTCACCCAACTCATCCATTTCTGACGTACCCACGCCAACGCCGACGTGCATCGGGTCTGGCTAAAGTGCTAGGAGTCAAACATAACTGAGTTCAGCATGTGCAACTGGGACGCCAGCGGCACCACGACAATGTTGACACGACAAATACCCTCAAGCGGCGCTGAGCCGAGCCGATTTCGGTGGCTTTTTCCAGAACATTCAGAAATCTACCAAGACGCCGGAACAGGTATATGATGACAGTATGATGGTTCTCCTCACACTGTGTACAACATCCACGAAGTATCAGCCCTGAAACCTCAGCCACTTCTTCGCCGTGGCGTGCACCCTCCTGTCCAAATTAAGCTTCATCAGGTCCGAGACAAGATCGACGGCCAGACAAAGAACTTAGACGATAGATCCCCACGATAGCGCCTCGGTACTTGACTTGTCTACGGCATGACCAAACCATCCATCACGCCAGAAAGAAAAGAAAGATTCGAGAAGCTCCCCTATGATCTATCGCCCTCATCAGATTGTGCCTCTGCCAGGTTTTCCAACAGGGGATGCTTTTTCCCCCATGCTAACAAAGACCGCGGCCCCTCTCTGCCAGTGCCAGCGCCAGACCCAATCTCGCCGCTGTATAAAATTAGCACTTGGCCCAGACAAGTCTGAGTGGAGCAGCCCGCCCCGAGGCGCGCACTCGACAAGGTCGAGAGTGGCGTCGCAACCAGATTATTAAGGGGGTGGAATAACGCCCACGTAACGCCTGCGATACAACCCCGTATGGTGCTATAAATGTCCACATTTTGATCACAGTTTGCGTATACTGTAGTAGGAGGTTAAATGATATTTCTTTTCTTTTCTTTGATTTTGATATAATTGTATTATGTACGGCGTACAAGTCCACGTCGGTCTGCCACAACTTAATATGGCAGAAGGTTCAAGGTTCCAAGAACCCTGATTCGAGCACACCCACGAACCCCGTTTCGGCCATTTTCAAATTGAGATCAGCGCCGGGGACCAACCCATCACCTTTATTCTCTCCTCATTGCTCAAGGCTCAAGCCCTCGGGGGAGGCCCTTCCGCAAGACGTTCTACCGGGGTGGAGAGAGAGAAGAGCGCCCGTAGGCGCCGTTCCTGCAACGAAATGATGAGAGTGGCTCTGGGGCCCTGGGCTGGTCCACCAGAAAGGTAAAAGGATGAGGAGTTCGCTGGTTTAAATGACCTTCGATAGCGATTTACTTAGTAGTCGATTGAGCGTTATAATATTACTATTTTTCTGTGTAGGATACTATAGAGAAAATAGCTCGCTCAGCCATGGGAAGGGGGCGATTTGAGGGTCTTTCACAAACCTGCCTTTCACAAAGTGTCAAGTATACACTTACCTGTGACCACTTGCGCCTCCATTTAAACCTAGTAGCCTTGAATAGATAATTCGCTTCTCGGAGCCTCGGCGGAGTAGTTATAAATATCAATGATTATGATAGACTTGATAGTTGTATTCCTTCAGGCCAGCTACGCACTGGATCCCCCAAGTGACTGATTATCTCAAACCCAGAGCGCCTATAGCCCTGGAGTTAAACTCATCTTTGAGTTCAGCCCAGGACAGGCAAGGAAGGACGTGTCCATTTCCCCATAGCACCACGACCAAGCTCTTGATGACCCTTGGTACAGGTATCTACCCTTTTGTCTCTACGCAACGTGTGATTACCCAAAGAGCAGATATCCCACATTTACAAGTATTACAAGGAGAGTACCTACGACACACCATAATCAAAGGAGTGGACGCGAATTGTATTCGCAAAATCAAACAACCAGAAAAGAAAATCGCAAAGCCAGACTAGACCAGAGTCTAGTTGGCAAACGAGGGGCAAGTACACCAGAGTGCGCACCGTTGACATGTCCATCCACCGAGGAAGTCGGTCATCGTCAACGACAGGCACTCGACACAAAGGCAGAAAGAAAACGGCAAAGGGAAGAACGAAGAACGAAACAGAACAAGAGAATGACGTCCTCGAAATGAGAAACATGGCAACCGGGGATGCAACTGCAACTGCATACGCAATTGCAGTCACTAGTCGACCAAGTGAAGCACTTTCAAACCTCAATCGCCCGACTAGTCCGGCAACCCCAGATACCATGCAATCTCGGAACTCATAACAAGCACAATGCCTTGCAGGATCCCGACTCCGACCGATGCAAACGAAGCGGCCCGGCTTCGTCAAACTAAACCCGAACCGAGCCCAACCCGAAACCAGCCAAGCCGAACCGAAGTTGATGAGCCTCCACTGGAAGCCAAAAACCAATGTATCGTGAGAAACACCGCCCGACCGAGAACCGTTGTCATCATTTGCGCGGAAGACGATGTAGACATAAAAGGAATGAAAAACAAGTGGGAGACAAAGAGGGCAAAAAGCGAATTGCGAAAGACAAGGGAAGTAGGCAGGGAGGGATCAACGATGATCTGCCAAGGGTAACACGAGAAATTAGAGACATCCGTGGACCAGTCCAAGGATGTGATGCAAGCCGCCTGTGAAACCGATGCTTGAAGCCATTGAACACAAATAAAGGACATGGCAAGAAGGTCCCCCAAAAAGGCAAGAGTGTGTTGCAAGACATGCGTGCAAAAACCAGAGATCATGTCCATATCATCATCTTTAAGAATGCCACTTCATCAAGACACAAAAAGATAAATTGAAAATCGAACAGCTAAGCAGCAAATGAACTCTGCATACCACTCGTCGGGAGGCCGGGACCTGTGGGTTGGGCAGCGTCCAGCTTCAGGATCCGCCGAAGGTCATCCTCCATCTTCTTGGTGTCGATCGACCTGGATGTGGACGAAGATGGAGAATTGGTCGGCAGAGGGAAAGCAGCCTGGGTATACTGAGGCTGTGGCGAGACGAAGCCGGACTGGTGCGGCGCGGGTGCCGGGGCAGTCGCCGCATAGTGACCATTTGTGTAAGGAGCGGGTGACGAGTGGCCAGAAGGGTGGCCATTGCTGTAGTAACCGTTACTGTAGCCATTGGTTCCGGGAACTTCGCGTCTCAGAGGCGAGTTGGCGTTCCGGAACGGCTGCGAACCATTGGTGTGGGTGTAGGGATAAGAGGAACGACCAGCGTTGTTGGGGTGATTGTTGATGTCGATGGGTCCCCGCTGCTGTGGGCCAGCGGGGGAATGACCTTGCGAAAGAACAGACGGAGGACCCGAGTGAGCACGCATGGGGGTTGCATAGTGAGGAATGGTCGAATTGATGTTAGGTCGAGCAGACGGAGAAGCACCGAAATTGGCCGGCTGCGTCGGAGTCGGAGGAGACCTCGATGAAGAGGGTGGCTCCTGAGGCCGCGGATTCAGCAACATGTACTTCAGTTGCTCGGTTTTGATGCGGTTTTGGTCTTCGGTAGTAGCACCTGGAGCGGGACTAGGAGACTGAGACGGGGAACTGGAAGATCGCAAAGCGTTCATGCGATCCTGGTACGAAGGAGCAAACGAAGGACCGATTGGCGACGCCCGCGCACGTTCGGTTTCCAGATCCATTGGGAACATGCCACCGGGCGTATGGCTGGGATTTGAACGGAGGACTTTGGAATCGGTCTGCGGCGAGCGCACGCGAGTGGCTGCCTCGGGACTGCCCATGGTATTCGAGGTGCGGGCCTGCACAGCAGCCTTGAACAAGAAATCAAGAGGCGATGGTTGCGAGGCCTGAGTCGCGGCTGCGGGTTGGGGACGAGCTGGTCGCGGCTTGGACGGAGTGGCGTCGAGATCGGGTTCCATCTCCGCGTTGTCACTATCGGTCTCCAGGGTGGGCGCAAGATCGGATTCGGGGAAAGACTTGGAGAAAAAGCTCGGAATGGGCAAAGCCGACGGGGCAGGCGAGGCATGGAAGGTTGGGCCTGCGTAGGCTGCGGCGCTATCCTTGGCTTGAGGGGTCGCGACACTGGGCTGCGAGTTGGTGTGTCGGTGACCGTTCTGATTAGGAGCGGGCGAGAATCCGTTGCCATTGCGAGGCTGGGGTTTCTTGCCTGAGCGCGGAGGCTTTTTCTTGGAATGGACATTCACCGACGAATCGGTCATGGCTCCAGCCGGACTCATGTTGCGCGGCGGCGAGGATGGTGGGGTGCTCAGTAAAGCGGAATTCTGTGCAAGCGGAGTGGTCATCTTCTTCGAAGGTCGGCGGTGATTGTTGTTGCCGTTGGCGGTATTGTTGTTACTCCGCGCGCCCTTGGGAGTGGGAAGGTGAGGAGATTGGGTCGACATGGCGGCGATTGTTGTGGCTTAAAAAATAGGCAGCCTGGGTGGGTAAGATATCGGAAAAAGGAGAAGCAAGTAAAAGGTAAGAAGCGCTGAGAGGGACAACGGTAATGATAATGTCAAAGGAGGAGAAAGCCCAGTCACTGCTCAGCAGCTGTCGACAGTATTAGAGAAATTCCAACGCCGGAGAAGCAGAGCAAAGAACGAACAGGTAGTGCGGCGATTTGCAAAGAAAAGGACCGAGCACAGAAACTGGAAAAAGAGGTCTAAAGCGTTGAAAAGAGAGGTACGAGCGAATCGCACGAGAGCGACATGTCTGGCGGAGGCGATAGGAGGAAGGGGTGATGAAGGAGAAGAGGAGAGGAGAGTCATCAAGCGATGGAGTCGCAGGGCTGGCAGCGGGGGATGACTAAGAGCGTCCGCCACCCGGCAGTTTGCCCAGGCCGCCTTACATACCGCCTGGCGTTGACAATGGGAGACTCGGGAGAGTCGCCTTAGTTAGGGATAGTACTGGCCAGTTCTGATGACTGGCGGAACAAACATAATCAAACATTTCCAAACGAGTGGGGGAGCTATCCAGACCTGGTGAGGCTCCGCGGTGTCCATCACCTCTCTTGACCACTTCTTATCAAACCATCATCTCACCTCCAAGGTTGTTGTCCCTCCACCAAAATCCAGAATCCTTGCTCCACCTCCATCTCCCGCTCCAAGAGGTCCTCGACGTAGTCTCCAGTTCCGGACCCTGTCTATCCATTCCTCCAACCTCAACCACCGTCACCTACCACGACTACAAGCAACCTTCCCACAATCATAGCTATGGCGGATGTTGAAATGAAAGAAGCCTCTGCCTCTTCATCCAAGGGCAAGGCCGTGGCCAAGGGCGGCGATGGGGCCAGTGATAAGAAGAAGTTCGAAGTGAAGAAGGTACCTCCACCCTGCAACCTTGGGAGCAGCCGAGCTTGAATTCAAGAACAGCTCAACTAAGACCCTATATAGTGGAACGCAGTCGCCCTATGGGCCTGGGATATTGTCGTCGATAACTGCGCCATCTGCCGGAACCATATTATGGACTTGTGTACGTCTCCAACGCTCGTGATGCCTTTCGCTGATATATGCTAATCTTACTATTACCACCACAGGCATCGAGTGCCAAGCAAACCAAGGCTCATCAACTACAGAGGAGTGCACCGTCGCATGGGGTATTTGCAACGTCCGTACACCCTTCCCGATCCTTGACCGGAACTCCCTTCCTGGTCCATGACAGCCATGACTAACGTCTTTTTGTTGGTGTAGCACGCATTCCACTTCCACTGCATCTCGCGATGGCTGAAGACCCGACAGGTATGCCCACTCGACAACCGCGACTGGGAGTTCCAGAAGTACGGACGGTAGACGATGCTGGGCGTTGTCTTTCACGAGTGATTCTTCCAAGTTTGCTTTTACAATTTCCACGAGAACAATACAATGCCCGGTTACTGGTTTACGGGTTCTTTTCTACATTGTCATACACATATTCGCAGATCCAGCTCGATGACTGCAACACGAAGAGAGAACAACAAGAATCAAGATTTTGAAATACAGAATACAAAATTGAAGTTGGAGAACTTATGCTCCATGTGATTCTCAGCCCTAGCCAGAGCTGTAGCTGTATGACCAAGAGCCAACATCCACGCGCAGTAAAGCAGCCCACGGATGCTCCCAATTATAAACCCAATTTCTTAAACCAAGTCCAACCACTTTCTCCCCAGTGCTTCAAGCAACCTTAACCCCATCAACCATAACCCCCGTCCCCCCAACCCTCCCTTTCGCACTCCCAAACCACGCCTCCGGATTGCGATTATAAACCGGCCACGGCGGCACAACAACCAGCGCCGTAAACAAGGTCCCGCCCAGCCCGATCCATAGCGTAAGATGGATATCCTTGTAGATATACCCGACGAGGAAACTGAGAGTCTATTGCGAGAGAGAAGGCAACGGGTTAGCTAGTGCGCTTGCGCGTGCGCCTACAACGGCTTCGTTGATTCCGGGGGAGGTAACGGAAGGACAGGGGTTGTAGGTTTCTGAGAGGTGACATACGCCAGAGATTATTAGGAGTACTGTGCTGAGTAGTTCGGCGAGACGTTGGCCGTGGAAGTCCTGTGCGGGCGCGGTGTTAGCTTCTTTGCTGTGTTGGATGCGGGATGGCGGGATTGGACATTGCAAGACGGGGGCTGGAACGGAACGCACGATTTGACCTTCGAAGGCATCTTGCAATGGGGCGAGGATGTTGTCCATTGTTTCAGGGGGTGAATGAATTTGGGGATCTTGAGCTGCTTTCTGGGGAGCTTGGGGTGTTCGCCGGTGCTTATCGCAATGTTGTCATCTGCCCACCGCCTCCGCCTGCCGGACTGCCATTTAGGAAGTTTGTAGGTACTGTACTTCTGCTGTTTAGATAGATTGACGCAGTCTTTGATTATAATTCGAATCGAATTCTTTTAGAAGACAACAGAGTAATCATTTCGAATAAACTTCCCAAAGAAAAAGGGTGACATGTCGCTCATGATTCATCTATGTACTCCAAATGTCTATCTCTATAGGACCTGGCCCGCAATATCATACTTCAGAATAAGCGACCACTCATATCATAACGGCCAGCATCCAAACGCTCGGTCTCGCACAAATCCTGATCCCAACGAGGACTTTGCCAGGCTAGATTGACCAACAATAAAGAAAAAGAAACAAAATGGTAGAAAAAGATTCCCCGGGCTCTCATGTAGTTGCCAAGCATGCCAGGGGAGAAGCAGCGGTGAATGAAGCTTCGATCTCGCATAACCACACACGGCTCGGGAGTTGATGACTTGGGTCCGCCTGTCCCGGTCAGCTCATGCGGCCTCTATCACTGGGTTCTCCTTCGCCATCCGCCGAGATTGGTGCATCCTCGCCCAGGTCGATCCACAGAGGACCGAGCCCCGTGGCTCCCGGCTTGCCATGCTAAGTGCATCGACACCTACAGAAGCGCCAGCGCGTCATATTCAGATCGCGAGCCAGTTGCGGGCAAAAGATCGACACTATGACGCGCTGGAAGAAATGGAGCATCCCTCGGGCAGCTTAGTTGGCAGTGACGGTGGCGCCGTCCTGGGCAGGCTCGAGCAGCTTCCACTGGCAAGTGATGTTATTAGTGGCGAAGTGGGCGATGATGTGGTCAGCGATCTCGCTGAAGCGATCGGTGGCCAGGGCGAGGATGGTCGGCCCCGCGCCGGACAGACAGATGCCCAGTAGGCCGGGCTGGGTGGCCGGGGTCATGGATTGCAGAATTTCGGTCAGACCAGGAATGAGGGTCTTGCGGTATGGCTGATGCACTTTGTCCTGCATGGCAAGGAAGATCATGTCCGGGTCTGGCGGGGAGCTACCCAGGGCGGCGGGAAGAAGGGCAGCACGTTGGAGGTTGAAGACCTGTAATTGCGGATAGGTTAGCTAGGCGCTGCACAAATTCGTAATACAGAGAAATTGCAAGCAATTTGATCCACATTCAAATGAAGAGGAGAAAGTTCCCGATGGACCTTTCGTTGGTCTCAACACGTACCACATCAGCCCTGGTGTACGTCTGAGGAAGCACATTGCGGGCATTGGCAGTCGGCACCACAAAGTCCGGAATAATGGCAATGGCCTTGATCTCCGGGGCCCAGTCAAACTTTCGGTAGTGACCGATTCCCAATGGGGGCTCTGGGGGCTTAACACCAGTATCAATGCCTCCGGCGGGAGCGGGCAGAACCTCACTGAGAGGAATCTCTTTGCGCGCAACGTCCTCGGGCTTCAACTCGTTCAGGTACGTGCCCACAAAGCCGCCAAACAGGGATGCAGCGACGTTATCCGGGTGTCGCTCTGTGGGAAAGGACCACGTTAGTTCATGCTCGTCATTATGCAAGGTGGTGATTCGGGATCAGGTCTGCGCGATCCAATTGTGTCTTTTGCTCCGGCCATGGGGCCGTTATGCAGATACTAGTCTGAGCCAGGATCCTACGCCAGCAAGCACAGAACACGCATTGTCCTCCACTGTCCCTAGTCGAGAAATCTTGCACGTACCAATCATCAAACAGTAATCGAGCAGGCGGTCCTTGGACAAGCCCAGCTTACCAACCTCGTTCGCCAGCATCACACCGGCCACGACGGCCGTACCCGAAGATCCCAGACCCCGGCCGAGCGGGATAGGGTTGATTATGTGCACGGAGGTCTCGACGGGGAAGGCGCGCTGGTCATGGCAGCGGAGGACGTAGAGGGCGACGCGGGTGATGAGATTGACCTCGGGGTCGAGGCTGATCTTCTCAGTGGACTTGCTCTGGTCCTGGTAGGTGATAGCGCAGTTAAGGGGGAGTGTGGAGGAGCCCTTGGAGGGGTCGATAGTGACGTGAATTTCGAGATGGAGGGACAGTGCCAGGCCGATCACATCGAAGCCGGGGCCAATGTTGGCGGAGGAGCAAGGTGTTCTGATCAAGAAAGAGGTCGCCATGGTGAGCAAGGGGAACAAGTGCGACTCAGAAGGCCTCCGATTATTCAACAACCCCGGACTTTCCTGAAAGATTGGTGCAATTGAGCAAGAAGGTGTCGTTCTTGTGCTTCCTGCACCAGAGCTGTATGAGTTGTATGGAGGGGTTGTTTGACTCAATGCGGGTCTTGGCGCGAGAACAAAAAAAGAGTGTCCGACGTCGGGGAAGAAGAGTGGAGCTGATCAACTGCGGACTGGTGGGTTCACTGGGTTGGTCAATTGGCTCGATCTGTAAGGCTACTGTAGGCTAAGTAGCCGAGGAGTAACGATCATAATAATCGAGGCGATCAAAAGTCCATATGGCTTTGATTGAATTGGTGAAAATCAGGTGTCGTGTGCCCTTGCTCTCTTCTCGTCGCTGTACTCCGTCTTTCTTCGGTCGACTCTCCGCCGTGGATGAGCGGCACATTGGAAGGGCATTCGGGGACAAGGAGGACACTTTTTCTGGGCACGCTATCTTAGTGTCTATCAGAATTAGTTATCACAGGCAATTGTTGTATAGATTTTCCATATTTGAGGGTGTCAACCTATTTATGATGATACAAGTATGCTTCTGTCGGTGTGGAGTCTTCACGGAGTACCGGACTATGGAAGGATACTGTAGGTGCCCAACTATGGAGCCATTCATTCGCTACTGCTAGTCTGGTGGATATACCTGTACAGTAGTCCTTATCCACCAAACGATTGAAACAGTATGTAGAGGACTGGGTTGGTCAGTACAATTAAAGACCTCGGTCATCGTTGTAGCCATCAGCTCCAGGGTAACTAACCAGCCTAGCCCTATCCCAAAGAGAACTAGGATCTGCCGGTGAAGACTCGGCAAGAAATGCCTCATGGCCAAGAAATGATGACAGGGGACCGGAACGTGTGGCTGGAACAAACTATAGACCAAAGAGGGTAAACTCTAGCAGGTTCGTCTCGGGACGGAGTATGGCGTAGTTAAGTTTGTTCTGGCCGGGTGACGCCGTCTGCAACCTGACCCGCCGAAAATTTTCACAGTACGGCCTTTCCGGCCAGGGAGTCCCGAGTTGGAGGATCAAGTCGTGGCCTGTTCAATGATGATACGAGACATATATAGATGAAAGTACTATAGATTGTGTATCCGGATCGTCGGGAATATCTGATATCCAATTCTAATACCAAGGATACCATGTACAAGGTAGTCTACTGCAGAATGCAGATACGTCGAGGCATGATTTGCAGTGGTTGTGACTGGCCCAACGCCCGCATCCAGCAGTGGCCGACCATTGGAGCCCGTGCGTTCTCGCCACAATTGGAACCTTTCGTCTCAGCGCCACTTTTTCTTTTTCTCTTCCAGCCCACTACCGTTTTCCCCCTCTTCTATCGAGACTTATAATACCATCACAGCTCTCCTCGGGAAAAGCAGATTCCCTGTCAAATTCTGCTTCCTATCTGATCACATCAACCCACCCCTAGAGGCCCTTGCAGGTTCAGTTTCTCCTTTGGAAGACTCTGCCAGTAACCCTCTTGATCCTTCTGATACAGCTTGCGACTCAGCTCGCTCGCGCAACTCTTGCTCGCTCGCCCGCTCGTCGTCGCCCTGGAGCACTATCGCTCCCCTTCAATCGACTCATTCAAGTTGGCGGGACTTCGCTACACGCAGTACTCCTCTCTCCTCCACCCTCTTGCGGGCCCTAAGTTTCGGGTCTTCTGCGGAGGTGACACTCGACCTCCCTAACTTGGCCTACTCCCCCTTTTGAGCGTCGCAGCCAGACGTACGTCGGGAACGCCAGACCCTCGTGAAGGGTCTGGCTCATGGATGGAGGCCCGTTACCCATAATACGGTCCCCTTGAATCAGAAAAGAACACCGGCTTACGTTCTGTGGCTGTTTGTGCTGCCGACAAAGCAATCTCAATTTTAACCTAAATTACCAAAATTTTAGTCGACAACGACATTTCCCATAGCAAGGGAAATCGCACCGCCCAATCTGGCGTGCTAAACTCGAACTCGATTCAACCCAATTCCCCTCCTCGCCTCTAATTCCTCTCCTATCAAGAAAAAAGGATATCAAGCAAACCAATCTCCACCAGAAGAAACAACAACCCCAACCATGTCCAGCGGCCACCACTCGGAGAAGGAGCTGTGCCTGACTCGGTACAGCACTCCTGTTCCCGAGCTGGATGATCATCGCTTCCACCTGAACGCCATGACTACCCCCCGCATCGAGGCCCCTCAAGAAGAACCACTGAGCCGCGAGAACACTGCTGCTCAGCAAGGACCGAGAGGCGAGTTGGCGCCCGAACGTCCCGACCTTTTGCAGGTGCAAGATGCTCTGCGTGATGCTGCTCCCGTGTTCCGTGACTTTGAACAGGCTGTGATCGATGACGATCGCTCCGAGCATGACGTAGCTGGAATGGGCCGACGCTTCTCGGTCGACCCCGCGACCAACTTCCATACCCCTCGACGCATTAGCTGCGCCCAGAAGGACCTCGGAGGTACCTTGTCTCGCAGTTCGTCTCCGTCGGCGCGGTCCTCGTCGCCGCCCAACTCGGTCGACGCTTTCGCGGACCCTCGTCGCCGTGAGCGTGCAAACACCCTGGAAAGCCATGCGCTACCCGATCTGGAGGCCATCCTGCAGCGCACTGTTTCGGGAGGTACCCACGCACGCCGTCCGACCTTCAGCAACGCTAGTGCCATCCGGCCTCAGCCAGGTGACATTTCTGTTTGTGCGCCGGAAGAGCCTCGTGTGCCGATCACTTATGAAGAGCCCGGTCGTATCCCAGTCATTGATTACGAGGAGCTGGAGGAATTCGTTGCCTTGAACCAGCAAGCCAAGATTGCTACTGGCACCAACAACTGCCGCCGCAAGCACAGCTTGAGCTCGCAGAGCAAGCTGCCGCGGATCTTTTATGATCTGCGCCCGGGTGCTAAGAGTCCTGGTTTGGAGGATTTCAAGAAGGGCGACTTGACTGATTCATCGGATACTTGCGAAGCGTGTACCGAGATGGATGACAAGAAGTTCAGCAAGGTTTTCGACGAGAAGGAGCTAGTTGCGACGCTCCCGAACATCAACGAACCCATGCGCTTTGGGTTCTTCTCATCAGAGTCGCAGACCACCGTTCACGCGGCTGAATTAGGAGATTTGGTGCTCCCTGGAGACAGCTTCCGCGACCTGTTCCAGCTGGGGCCCGAGGGTGGTGTGTGGTGGTTGGATGTGGTTAATCCTACGGAGGAGGAGCTCGGTGCCATCTCACGGGCATTCTCGATTCACCCGCTGACCACGGAGGATATCCTGACTCAGGAAGCGCGTGAGAAAGTGGAGCTGTTCAAGCAGTACTACTTTGTTTGTTTCCGCACTTTCTACCAGATGGACAAGACCAGCGAGGAGTTCTTGGAGCCCGTCAACTTCTATATGGTTGTGTTCCGGGATGGAGTCTTGACGTTCTCCTTTGTGGAGAACCCGCATGCTTCAAACGTGCGCAAGCGTATTGGTAAGCTGCGCGACTATGTCTCTCTCAGCAGCGACTGGATTTGTTACGCCATGATCGACGACATTGTCGACAGCTTCGGCCCGGTTATCCGGGACGTTGAGCTCGAGTCCGAGGCAATCGAAGACCATGTATTCATCGCGCGCGTCGACGACTTCGAGTCCTTCCTGCCACGTATTGGCGGACTCCGCAAGAAGGTTATGAGTCTGATGCGTCTCTTGGGTGGCAAGGCAGATGTTATTCGCGGCTTCTCCAAGCGATGCAACGAGCAGTACTCGGTGACGCCGCGTGGCGACATCGGACTGTACCTGGGTGATATTCAGGATCACGTCGTGACCATGATGTCGAACTTGGCTCACTTTGAGAAAATGCTGAGCCGCTCGCACACCAACTACCTGGCCCAGCTGAATGTCACCAACCTCGTGTTGGGCAACCATGTTAACAAGGTGCTCAGCAAGGTCACGTTGATTGCAACCATCCTGGTCCCGATGAACCTGATCTGTGGTCTGTTCGGCATGAATGTCAAGGTCCCAGGTAGGGAGGACGATAGCCTGACTTGGTTCTTCGGCATTCTGGGTTTGATGGGAGCCATCATCGCTGTTAGCATCTGCTTGGCGAGGTGGCAGAAGTTGGTCTAATCTTGTTCTTGGAATGAGATCACTTTCGGCAGGAGAGTGCGTTATTGATGCCTTGTTTTCGAGCTTTTGATTCTTTTCCTGTGACTTATGTTCTCTGGCTGTGCCTTGTGCTGATATCCTTGTGATTTCCTAATGGCGGCAAGCTCTGTGAGCCTGGTCTTCTTGTTAAGTACATTCGGGTATTGTTGTACTGCTTTCTGCATATGTGAATACTTGGAAATACATTTGATTGCATCAGCAGTTTAGAGCTTTCAGTGCTAGTTCCTGAAGTGAAGTGTCGTAGCTTTGCGTCGGTCATCTATGCGGGTTACACTTATCTTGCACCGGTCCATAGTTCAAGACGTCTTTGGTCAGAATACACGGTGATCTCATATTGTAGATCTATATCACGTGACCTGGACTCTCACTGACCCGCCCTTATCTTATCGGCTCCGCTCATCGAAACGTTTGTCCACCTCTGGACGTGACCTTTCTTTCGCTTCTAATGCCAACACTCGATGCGCCCGCCATGGCATCCCCTCCGCCATCAAATGCCCTGACCAAGCGGCCAGATGGCCAGCTGATGCCACCACCTCCGGCCCCCAAACGAATCAAACGGCCTGCGACAGCTCTAGACGAAGACGTCTACACCAATGCTCTTTCCCACATCATCGCCCGTGATTTCTTCCCCGGTCTGTTGGAGACCCAGGTCAAGCAGGAGTACCTGGATGCGCTGGATTCGAAAGATAAAGCATGGATTACAAGCGCCAAGAAAAAGCTTGCAGATGTGATGCGCACCCCGACACCCGGATCGAATGCGCGGCGGAAGACAGACTCGGGCTCGGTGGCGGGCACGCCGATGCATTTCCCGGCAGGTCGCTCCGACGAGACTCCTCGCGGATGGGGTGGAGATACGCCTATGTCTGTTGCGTCTACCGGAACCTCTGCCACGACGGGAAGGGAGCGGGATATTCCTGATGTCTCGAATATGGGTCTGATGGCGTTTCAGGCTAAATATACCAGTGAAGACAACGAGTCCTTCAACAAGGTTCTCGACAAGCAAAATGAGAAGAAGCGCGAGAAATATGCTTTTCTCTGGAACAACAATAAGATACCCTCCGCCCGTCAAGTCGCTCATCACCAGGCGGAAGTCAAGCGCATCACAGCACAAGGTGGCAACCCCGAGACTAGCCTTGTGAAGCGAGATGAATCCGAGACTGCCATCAAAACAAACCTCGACGCTCGGCCAGCAAGACCCGATACGTGGAAATCACGCCCGGACAACGGTCTTATGTTCCTTCCATCTTCGATCGAAGATACCCACGAGACACTCCACCAACAAGCAGAGGCTGCCTCGCGGGCGGGTCCGAAACGTACGCTCTACCAAAACACCCGATTGCTCGACCTAGATGCAGCCGCCGCGGCGGATGCTACAGCCTCCGTTCCACCTTCACCGTCAATCTCCGCAATTCAGGATGCCATCGCCGGTCGGCCGCACCTTAGCGAATCCGAAGCCTCTGCGGTTCCAGGCGGCGAGACACCCCGAGTGAACGGGTACGCCTTTGTCGACGAAGACGAGCCCGAGTTTGAGGTCGCACCTGAGGATCCTTTGGAAGCAGACTGGCGGCTCCTAGGGACGTCATCAGATACTACGCCGAATCCTTTCCAGCTCCGCGAGACGCGCAAGCGTGAAGCCCTGCACCATCGTATGGTCGATCGCGTCTCTCGCACTAAACGCGCGGAAAAGGCTGCCCGCACCATGAAAACGCCCGTCACTGCGACGCCGCGCTTTGCCAGCAGTCCCCGCCTGGACTTTGGTCTTCGGGGTACCCCCGGTGGCGCGGTAGCCGGTGGTCAAGGAAAGATGTTGACGCCGGCTGCGCAGAAGTTATTGTCGCAGGTTGGCGGGAGTACGCCGCGGGGATCTGGGTCGGGATCTACGGGCAAGTCGGGGCTGGGCAACATGTGGACTCCGACGCCGCGGCGGAAGTGAGGAGTTTCGATGTTGTCGATGGTGATGGTGATGGATTATGGATTATGACTTATGATACCAATGGTTGGGGGATGTCTTTTTTACGTGTGGTGTATATATCAATAGAGACCCAAATAGATCCACAAGCCATGGACAGCTAGAGCGCAGTGTTACCCGCGTCAAAGTGCTTTACGTTGCCATCATCCTGTGCAATTTAGAAGTGTTCTCGTCCCAACTCATGCAAGTAGCTTGAGATGGCATCAAGTACATTTTCAGTCAAACACCGGAAATGTCGGAATTCCCAGGAACGGCTTCCCTATTCGGCCCGATCTCGGGACATTCCGAACTTCATCTAATTTCAACCTGTGACACCCTCAACTTTAGACAGGAATATACTCGAAACCCGGACCTTTTGAAACTACCCGGTGAGTTTAGGTTCAATGGTAAATTCCGGGCACAAATACTAACTCGGGAACAGTTTCCCTGGTATAAAGCGAATCAATCAATTCAATTCTAAGCACCAGACACTCCGGTCTGGAATAAAACCACCTCCTGAGTCCATGCTTTGAACCCAAATTCTGGGTCGATATGAGTATTGGAACGGGCATCAGTGCCGAACAAGCACAGTCCCCCCCCGCCGCGTCCGAGCAGGCACAGCCAGCAAATACAACTGCAATTTCCAACACCGAGTCTGCGGACTCGGAACCATCGAAATCTACATCCTCGCTGCTCTCTTCCCTCTGGACGCCTATCAGCTCCCTTCTCGGGCAAAGGCCAAAGACAGTCTCTGAACCGACCAACGATACAATGCTATCAAATACTGGAAACACGACCACCAATCCCACAGAACTGGAAGCACCAACAACTCCATCAAACCCAAACCCATCCCCACAAACCAGCCCATCAGATCAACCAGAACCAGAACCCTACTACACCCCCACCCAAATCCCCCTCTTCAAAGCCCTCCAAAAAAAGCGACTGAGCGGAACCCGCACAAAACAACTCCTCCGCGCGGCATCCCGCGCGTATAATGACCCGCCACCTCCGCCGGAACTCGGGTCTTGCTGCGGGAGCTCGTGTGATCCGTGCGTGAACGATCTGTGGAGGGAGGAGAGGGATGTGTGGAGGGGGAGGTGGGGGGATCGGAGGGTTGAGGGGGATGGGGATGGGGATGGGGATGGGGATGGGGATGGGGTTGGAAGTGGTGGGAAGGAGGGGTTGGAGTGGTGATGTAGAAAGATTCTCTCCA
This sequence comes from Penicillium simplicissimum, assembly GCA_024706585.1. NCBI lineage: Eukaryota > Fungi > Ascomycota > Eurotiomycetes > Eurotiales > Aspergillaceae > Penicillium > Penicillium simplicissimum. Next base: position 3,397,935 of record JAMZTW010000061.1, read on the forward strand.
TTAGACAGAAGAATTTGAATTGTTTGTATATACCTACTCTAGTATAGCTTCAAGAACTCTTGGAATCTAGTAATGGGGAACTTGACATGACACGGACCTGGCTAGCAAAAACATAATAATAATGCGGGTACAGCCAAAAATAGTCAAGTCAAAAGGTCAGGATGGGTTATCAATATCATTGAATGCACTTCCAGGTCTGTCTGGTACCCCCCCGGCGTGGCTTTGCCTTAGAGCCTTTGTATGGAGACCGCGAGGTTGAGGGTTCCATTCCCAGAGGCATCAAGTAATTTACTAATCCCCTCGTAGCCATATCTTGCGTCTATACATATAAGAAAACCACTCCACATGCAACACAAAAAACGCTCAATATGCAACTCATCAGGTGTCTCCACATCTACAAGAGCCAAACCCCAACCCCAATCACCATCCCCCACACTGCCCAACCCAAACCCACCCTCGCACCACCATTCAAATAATACGCCGCTCCCAAATAACTACAAGTAATATCCCCATCCCCATTCCTAAACCCATAACTAGCATTCAACCACGGCCCCGTCGGACACCCAAACCCCAACGTCGACGGACAAGACTTCACCAGCGACGAGCAAATATCCTGACACGGCAAAATCTCCTTATACGGCCCCGGCTGGATCTCCGAATCGATCAGCGGGTTGCGACTCGCGTTCGTCACGGCGCTCTGGCGGTACACGCTATCCGCCGGGAGAGAGGAACCGTTGATAAACGGCTGCCCGGCGTTGCGGACTTGCAGGTACGCTGCGTTTTTGGTAAAGTCTTCGCAGCGCGGGATGGAGACGCTGCAGAGCCATTGCTTGTAGGCTTCTGCGCAGTCATCGCAGCCGACGGCGAGCGAGTACATGGATTCGGCGCTGGCGTTGCATTGGATTTGTTGGAGGCTGTAGGTGAAATTGGTGTAGTAGTTGGAGGCGTAGTTGTCGTAGATACTGCGGAGTTGGCTGACGTTTTGACGTTTGGGGTTGGCGGGGACGGCGTAGGCTACTTCGGAGCAGAAGGTTAGGTTGAAGAGAACGGCGCAGTTGTCCTCTAGGAGAAGATTGTTAGCAGATAAGGTCTTGGGAGGACTGAAGTGAAACTCGGGCAGGTGGACGCTCTACATACCTGCTTTCGTCGTAAAGTTCATCGCTTTCCACACTTTGCCGCCACCTCCGACGATGCCGTTCCCGTGTTGAGTCGAGTTGCCCACCATGGCTAGGATGCCATTGTACGTAGAACTTCGGTTCAACCCCGTGATATAGAACTGCTCTTTGGGCTTATTGCCCAGTCCCCGCGAGGTCATACCCATTTCAGTCGAGTTGCTGATCCGGCCCAAAGTTGACAGTGTGTCCAACGCACAAAATGAGCGCTCCAGCCCGGCCAACGCCGTGTTGTTGATATTGTGTGCGAACATAGTAAACGGCGGCTGCAGATTCATCCATTCCTGATAGTTGGTCGAGTTGGGGTCTGACTGAGTCAGGTTATTGGTTACCAGCAGTGCAGCCGAGACATCAGCGTCGATGAAGTAGAGGAATGAGTCGTCGTCGATGACGCTGTGAAAGGGCGCATCAATCGACGCCGCAATGTGATATTTATACGTGCCCGAGTACGCGGTCGAGTTGGGCGCTGCAACACCGATGAAAATGTCACCGTCTGTCGTGATTGAAGCGTTTGCAAAACCACCCTCGGCTGTGATCAGCGTCTGGCGGTTGTCGTCCTTGCCAGGACCGGGCTTTTCCAGCGATTCATCCGTCGAGTAGTAGAGCTGCAATTGAGGAAACGAGCCAGGTACAGTGCTAGTGCTATTCGAGGTCGGCTTGCGACACGTCGTCAGCGACAGATAGACTGTGGTTTGGTCGCGCTTCGCTAGCGGCTCAACTTGCTGTCGTTTCCGCAGCTCGAGCTTGGTATTGTCATTCTCTTGCATATCCCGCGCACTCAGACTAGCCGGTAATGTCGAGATAGTGGTCGCCCTCTCGCCATTCACCATCTCCTTTGTGACGAAGAACCACTGCACGCCGCCAACCTCCAACGTACTATCCTGGTATTGATTGTTGCCCAGCGACTTCGCATCGCTGGGATAATTCCTCCGCACAAGATCCAGCTCGCCGGATTCACCGCCCTCGTCCGCATTATCTCGCAGCTCCAGCCCGTTAAATGAGTCCAGGGCAACGGGGAAGCCTGCCCCGTCGCTGACGATCGGCCCGCCGATCAGACTGCTCTCCGTCTCGTGCGGGATGTCCACGGCATGGCTAGTCGAGGCGTGTGCGAGGCCTGGGAAGAGCGGACTGAGTGTGCCGAGGACCGTTGCAGTCAGCAAGTACTGCAGGACAGCGTGTTGTTGTCGCATGGAAAGTTGACTGGGGGTTATTGGCTCCTGAGATCGCGCATGGAGATGTGTTCGTAAGGAAGGTTGCGCATGTAAGACAGGGACAGCTTGGCGTTGGTGTCGAGAATAGGCGGTTTAAAAGACCACTAAATTGCAGTCTCCTCCTGAAAGGTGCAGTATCCTCTGCTGCACGTAAAATGGTTAGAAGGTAAGTTGGGAGGAGAAGCAAATGCTAATCGCGATAATGAGCCTTATCAAAGTAGTTGCTGCCTTGCTGCCTTGGCGCCTGCCGCGCCAACGCGTACTCAATTGATGCAGACTAACATGTGGTACAAAGACGAGAGCAGAGAGACACGAGAGAGCAAAAGACGATCCAGAATGACATTTACACGTGAGACTTGTCGTGCATAGTACCATCGTTCCCTTTTTTCGACGGTATTTTCACCTGCGATAGATCTGGCAGCGAAACGAAACGTTTCTAATAAACATGAAAAAATACACATGGCCTAGGCTTACCAGCAACCCGACGGTTTCACTTAGGCCAAGTACCGCGGTGAATTGAATCTCCTCGATGACTAGGAGCACTCGACAACAATCATCAATTGCGGACTGGTCTCGCCATAACTAAGGTTGAATACCCTGTTCACGGGTCTAGTAATGCCATTCATCTCTTCCACTTTCGATATTACAGATTAAAAGGTATCTTAGCGGATACGCCTCAGGTAGATCAAAGGCATTTCAGGTCGACGATCTAGACGCAACCCTAAACTGCAGATGATCCAACCGCTACAATCGTCTACAACCGGCCCAAGTAGGTTAGAAGGTAAGTCAACAGAACCATTCACCGGTATACATTTCGGCATAGCGACGGCCACACCACACCCGACACCGCTCTATAGAACATTGGAACTCAAAAGAGCAACGACAGGGCCGCTTAACAAAAAGAGACAATAGCCAAGCCAGGCCAGGCATAATGAATGATTCCAACCAAAACACAAACACATCCAACCTTGCAAGTTAGAATCAGGTATCCAAGCAGATGAGCATGAACATGAACATAAACCCAAAGCCGATGCCCACTCATTTCATCCGACCAAATCCGATTTAATCCCCAACCATCCAGACCAAAAGGAAAGAGGGAAAAAAGAGATTCTTTTTTACCAAATCCTTTTTTTTCGCAGGCTTTTGATTCCACCACCTCCGTTCCAGACACCAGGACCGAGAACCGATATCGCTGAGAAATGCAGAACAACAAACAAGGAAAGGGCTCGAAAACGATGGAGATGGGAACAGAACAGGGTGAGGAAATGAGAACGAGAGCCAGAGCGCATATGGGACATGTGCAGGATAGATGATCGAGGTATACAGAGACGTAGACCTCGTGAGACAGGAACGACAAAGAAAAGAAAACATAAACGACGGTGCTGGTCAAACAGATCAAGGCAAAGACAAGGAAATGTAGGGGTCATGGACTCATGGAGATCTATCACGGACAGAGTGTAAGGCAGACGAACAAGAACAAGCAACGGAAAACGAAAATGCACCACAAATTTTATCTTCCAAGGAGCCCCAACAGAACGAACAGACAAAAAAAAAAGCGGGAGAGAAGGTAAGGTGAGGAAAATCATCCGGGCAGCTCAGCTCGCCGGGGTTGGGAAAAGCGAGTACGAAGTAGTCCGACTCTTCTTGCGATTGGGGTTCTTCATTGGCACTGCCGGCACAGGCGGCGTAACAGCCATAGCGACAGCCACACCATTAACCTCCTTTTCAGCCTCAACCTCGGAGATGCTCTTGGACCGATCATGCGTCGCGGGGGAAGCCGTCTCAGCGCTCGCTAGACTGCCGCTGCTATCCGCATGCATCAGCAGGTGTGATTCAGCCAGGCTTTTGGTCTGGCGGTGCAGAGAGCTCGCGCCAGATGCAGGACGGGCCAGGATCTCGGCCGCGCTGAGACGGTCCGTTGGCATGATTTCGCGAGAGCTGGAGAGGGAGTGGACTAACTCGGGGACGGAGGTGGTCGAGACGGAAGACCGGTGCTTGCGGACGATGCTCGCGGCGCGGGAGAGCATCAGACTCTCCTGGGAATTGCATTTGCTGATGGGGGAGAAGCTGGAGCGTGGCGAGGCGTTTTGAATTCCCGTCGCGGCGAAGGGAAAGTGTCGGTCTGAGGAGGCGTCCGCGTCCGCGTCCGCGCCAGAGAGGTAGTCCTCGTATAGGATGTCTTGGTTGAGTTGCTTGGAGAGGATGGAGGAGGAGACGGGAAAGTAGTCAGCCGGACCGCGGATGAAGGCGCGCTCATACTCCGCAGAGGGTGTTGCGGCAGAGGGTGGTTGGGTTGAGCGTGCGGAGGAAGGGTCGAGATCGGGGGTTGCCAGGGTGGAAGTGCTCAATGGGCTGGGCTGTAGGTGCCGGCTGGGTTTTTGAGGCACGGAGAGAGCACAGGACTCGTCCGTGCAGGCAATGCCAATTTGAGGGCGGGTTTCTTCGAGGGAAGTGCGCGTCCAGTCAAAGTTGGAGGTTGACTCTGCGGCGTGCTCGTAGCAGTAGTCGATATCAGCGTCCCAGGAATCGTACAGCTCGTCGGTGTGGGAGAATTGTTGAACACCAGAGACCGGGGGAGTAGTCTCAAGTTGTGCGGCCTCTGAGTCTTCCTTTGGCGGGGTGGTGGGCAGATTTTCAGGCAGCGTCGGCGAGCCCAGGGCTTCAGAGAACTTGCGCGACAGCTCTTCAGCCACAAAGATGGAGAGTGGAGCCTTTGGGGCTGCCATGCGAGTCGACTGGGGAACAACTGTGCCGGGACTAATGTGTGAGGTGGAGTAGGAGTGCGCAGTGTCACTGCTGGCCTCGGGACTGTCCCATAGCCGAGTTCCTTCGTCTTCCTCGGGCACCTCTTCGAGGTCGTAGTGGCTGCTCATGGAGGACGTGCGAGCGGTGGTGAGTTCCCCAGCGAAATCCGGACTGAATCGCAGTTGAGAGGAGGACCGCTCGGATTCGACACACTCGGGATACGTTGGCGTGATGTTCAACCCCAAGATCTCATCAATGGCTCTAGGCGCGGGCTCGATACCCTCCTCCGCGGGAACCTCTGGTACGGCCGGGGGCGGGGGTGTTGTTGGACATGATCGGGGATATCTAGAGACCGGCCGAGAGAAGTTTTCATGAGTGCGAGATTCCCTCCGCATGTGGCCGCGGGTCGGGCTGGTTGACCCCGAGGCAACGGGCGAGCGTGGAGGACTCTGCGGCGCGGGCTCATCAACCGTAGTGGCCGTTCCATAAGCAGCAAGGTCATCGGACGAAAAGTTGCGGAAATGAATGTCGTCGGCGCGGATGCCCTTGAGGCCAGCCTCAGGACGCTGTGAAGCGCGAATCACCGAAAACTCCGTGACAAGGTCATTCTCGCGCGTCTGATCTAAATATTGGAATTGCGAGGGACTGGTGTGGGTGAGATGGTGGAAATCGAATGGATCCGAGATGATGCTCTTGAGTCGTTCGTCTAGAGAGGTATAAGTTAATGATCAAAATTCTATACCCATTGGTCTGGTGGGCCGCAGCATAGCCGATTCTTTAATAACCACTGCAAATGAACCAAAGGCAAAGATATAAAGATATCAGATCAATCATGCAGGTCCGACTTACGATGATCAACGTGCCGGCCCCGCTGGCGCCTCTCAGCCCGGGGCATTCTGTCCAATTCGTCCTCCTCGTCCAGCGTGGCGACGATATTGATCTTACTTCCCTGGCGGCGCAGGATGCGACTCCCACGCGCAAGAAAAGACCTCGACGCGCGGTCTGATTTATCGGCTCGCATACCCAGCGCAGAGGGCGCTCGCTCGTCCAGCGATGGAACGGAGCTATCAATGGAAGTCATGGATGAGCCCGGGGAACGACGCGACGAGGTCGAGGTGGTGGTATTGCTTCTTGAACGGCCGCTGAAGACGGACAACCGCTTGGGACTTTGGGCGAGGGCCGTGGATCGTGAGCGAATATGAGAGGCATGCTCTGGAGGATCGTTGGACGAGCGGGTAGACGGGGGATCACTATGGCTGGACTGATCGTCGTCCCAGTGGCTGGGCAGACGCGAAAAGGTCGACATGGTTCGAGGTTTCAATTGTCTCGGTTCTTGGTGGAGGACCGGTCTTATCTGAATCACCGCAGACCTGGACGCACCACACTAGACACGGGAAATGGAACAATTGGGGCTAGATGGCGTTCTTTTTTGGGGGGGGGGGGAAGGCGAGAGAGCTGGGACGGGTGGACTCCAGAGTCAATGGGCTGCCCCAATTTATGTGCGAACAGGCTGAAGCACGAGCAATTGGTGTTGTTTCATGGTAGGTTGAGGCTGTTTTGAACCTGCTTCGAGGCGTGTGAAGGTTTGGAGGATGTGGAGGGTTGTTTGAGCAGGAGAGACCCCCGGAGAAGGAAAAGTTGGAGAGTGGGCGAGAAGCGAAAGGATCGTGGAGGCTTTTCGGGGGAGGGGAGGAGGAGGGAGGGGAGTCGAGATTTGGGTCAGGGCGGAGTTATAATAAGAACTCACGATAGAGCGATAGTCGAAGGAGCAGGTGTAAAATAAGTCGATCGATCGTACGTACACTAATTAGGTGTACCAGACTACCAGTACGGACTACAAGTACGGACTACTACGGAGTACTTGGGTATGAAGGAAGGCCTAAGGTTTTGGGTGATACCCCGGTGGAGGCCATCGACATCTGAATAATCTGCGGCAGATGGAACGTGCATCCAGCCTGAGTCGTACACGCTCCGTACGGAGTATCACTGCGTCTGGATATAGAACAATAATAATTGATAAATCATTAAAATAATCCCATCCTGAGTCAAAAAGCAGAACGGAGCCCCGGTGGACCCAACCGTTCAGGGGCGCCGCACGATGATTTGAGGGCTCGACCGTTGCACAGGATGCTGTCTTGAGAGAGCAGACGGCCCACCTGGAGGCCACTGTGGAATGGCTCTGGATTGATTTGGCTACAGTATTATCTAGCTTAAAGAGAATCAAATATTCCATGCTCTTTCATCATGCTCATGAGTAGATGGGACCTATTCTTTTCTCTATCGACATCTCGAATATCCTCCCTCGAATAGTCCCAAGCAAACGGAACCGAACAGAAAATGGCTTCGTGCGACCCTCGGAACGTGTTGGGCTGTGGGGACACGCTTAACCCAGTCGGGTAAGTATCGGCATGCGAATTTGATACAGTATTATAACCGGACTGGAAGCAGTGGAAGTTGGAACGTGTAGGGATTTATTTTTGTTTTTTTTTCTTACTGGACTCTGCGCTGATCTTCGATGCTGCTTCTACGAATTTCTTTTTTCTGATCGTCCGACATTCGACCTATTGATTATTCATGCTCTGCTTGACACTCAAATCTCAACAATCAGACTGGCCACACGCACGCTCCCGACAATAACGGAAAGTATAACATTTTAGTATGTACAGTCCCATGCACCCTGTAATCTGTACAGTCCGCGACGCGACCACCTTCCGAGGTTTTGTCTCCCTAACCTCCTCGTCTTCCTTACCTACGGGCCTACGGCAAGTTGTACTCATGCTCTACCACCCTCTCTGCTTGTGATAGGAATGCGCATGGGACTTTGGTGTCGAAGCACTCCGGCTTCATGCAATGTGTATGCAATTAATTAACACCCATCGAATCCTTTGAATAGAAAATCCCACCCTGCCGTTTGAAAATGCCTCCTCCAAAAGCGCCGTGCGAGCATCCCATTCGCCCGCGGACGGGCTGGTGTCTTTTTCCCCGCGTCACTAGCGTAGCCTCGGCCGCTTGTCAGTGTCAGCTTTCAAGTTGTCAACTCAGAACACTGCCAAGTAGTACTAGGGCGGAAACTGTAGTAGTTAGTTGGTTCTTAGCTGCCGACTAGGTGTTTTAGCGACCTCGAGTTCATATATCGTACCCTGGGTGGATGACTCGTGGGGGGATGTTAGGAGGCCGTCCTTACTGAACGGAGTAATCCGCGCCATGACAACCATCCTATTTGGGTCCCGTCGGACGGCCTACGCAGTGACCACCCACCTTTTTGGGACTAGAGCCTTCCTCGAGCAGGCCCCGACGAGCTGGTGGTAGTGGGGAAAGGAATGGATCTGGCAATCTGGCATCGCCGAAGGACAGTACAGTTGTAGAAGTAGTGATCAAGCAATCAATCTGGCAATTTATCGGGGTTGACTCTTGATCTCCATGGAGTCATGGACTCGTGGGGCTTGCACGGCCACAAGCCAATAAGCTACTCCTGGCTCGATTAATATCTCACGATGGAGTAAGCAATATAGTACTCCACGAACTATCCTCCGCATGAATTCTCCATATTGCTCTAGCATAGAGACCTGCGCTTTGAGTGCTTGCTGTGGACATGTGCTGCTCCTCGGCAGTTCACCTGTCATTCTCCGTTCGGTCGACTCGGTACATCCATCGCAATCTACTTCATACGGACGAGACACGAGTCTGATGAACCCTCTTTCCAAAGTCCAGACTTCAAACATGACCCCCTCCCAAGCACCGCTTGATCACAGCCGATCGGAAAATCACACGCAGATCTCGGAGGGTGCCGTAACTCTGTCAAACATTGAAACTACTGTCCACTCCGTACACAGGAGTTCTGCGCGCCAAATTTAGTCTGGCTTGTTGTATATTCAATGCCATTGTCCGAGGTTCTCACCTCGCGTACCTCCCCTCTTCCTCCGACAGCAACAGGGATGCATCTTGTATGCCAACCGATTTCTTCTCGTGGCCCCCCGCGCCCCCCGGAATATCGCACATCCCCAAGATTTGTACTTCGTAGCGTTCGTAAATCCTGGCCAGCTTGCAGTAGGAATTTCCGGAGCTCACCGGTCGCGTAGGGGATGTGGATGAACGCAGGTTTGCGAGAAGGATGGACAAGCATACGCCGACAGGCGATGCTGTCTCAGATTTCGGATGCGGGGGATAGCCCTGCTGCAGTGCTGCCAGCTGCCCTAGTCTAGCGACTCGCGAGTCTAGTGTAGAGTCTTAGTTTTGATCCCAGTCCCGGTCGCGTTGGTTCTCCGTTGGATTTTGGTTGGACTGGTCACTGCTGGCCTTTCGTGCCCTTTTTTTTTTTGCAGGTACAACTTCTAGTGATCGAATTGGTTGGAACTTTAGTGATGTTCGAAGCCAATGTTTCTTGGGTACAATGAGCTTGTTCAGCCTAGTTAACCTGCGTACCAAGGGAAGGCAGCACTCTTTTGGAAAGGAGTTGGTTCCTCCCGTCTCAGGATGGACTTGACCGCGGACGGATTCCAACCAGCAGACCTGCCTTGGATGGCTTCCGTATTTTACTCCCTCTATCGTATTTTCCCATACAAAAGACTCGACACTCTCGTACAGGACATGTATTCTCGAAGATCCCACAAGCCCTACGCCCACGGAACTCCCACGGATATCGTCATTGCCCTGGGACACTGGGACATCTCCGGTGGGGCGTTAAGTTGCAGCTAACAGCGTTCGAAACAAGGGAGAAGCCCGACGGAAAGAGTCAAGAACGGCGCCAGCGTCTCAGACGCGGCTGGGCGGAAACTTAAAGGAGAACTGAACATGAAACCCGACAACATAGTTGCCGGGGCCCGGAGGCCAGCAGCTGCTCAGATGGTAAGGGGTGGGAAATACATATCTCCGGAAGGAATCATCGGCTGAAGCCTATGTATCATCAGAAGTGTTGCTTTCCACTCAATATAAACAGACTGGAATCCTATCTTCAATCATTGTTCATGATCATGCACAACTCCGTCGTGCCTGATTCTTGACCCAACGCACGCGGCCGCCCCCCGATGGGCCTCCCCACCGGGCGTCTCTTCCAAGTGGACTCCTGACGATCCCCCTCGTCTAGAACTTCGGTGACCTAACCTTCAGTACGGAGTACAGTCAGTACACTGAGTATACTGTACACAGTGTACAGCAGTGCTCGACCTCCACCCACAGCTCCGGCCACGAGTCCCGCGACAGTGACGACACACGAACGACCCGAGTTCCTACTGTAGATCGGCATCCAATTTACCCTGATCCGTCCGGCGAACGGATCAACACTGATACTGATACGACCGCCGATCGGTCGGGTACGGGAGATGAGACTGTTCTGGGCTCTGGCTGGAACTGACCTTTTGAGAAGGTCGATAACTGTGCATTTACTGTAGAGAGACTGGATCAAGTTGATCAACTGTATGGAGTCTATGGACGATGGTCTAGAGAAAGGTTAAATCGTGACAGCTGGATAAGGTATGTACAGGAGTAATAACCTTGTTAGCATGCTAATTGCTAATTGCCGTGGCCCGGCAGTTCCTTGGAAGTTCGATCGAAGGTTCGGTTCAAATCTAAAGAGCACGTTGCATGGGCTCGATTTTGATTCCTGAAATTGACAACTTTGCGATGTATCTCCGCCCAAAAGGGGGTAAGTCACACCCGCTTATCGTCCATCCATGATCCCAGGCTCTTAGCATACCCCAATCCTAAACCGTCTCAAGCTCCGTTTGCCCCTTCACCGCACTACGAACCTCTTATGGCCCTGGATGCCCGAGATGAGAGGTTCTGAAAGAAGAAAAAAATTGAGGCGTGGTCTGTGTAGGACGACGATAAGGGCAACCATGATAATTGAGTGCTATGGTAAGATATCATTACTGAGTACGGAGGTACGGGCGCACAGAAGACATCATTTTTGTATGTACAACCTTCTATTACTAGTAATAAGGGAAAACTACGGAAGACACCGCGTAGCCAGGACTTGCCGATAGCGACAATTCTCTCATCCCGTCTTCGAACATTGAAACTGAACCAGGATCTCTCGCCCGCAATGGGGCCAAAACCACCACCTTGACAGACTAACGCCCGGATCTACTCCGTCGAATACCCGGCCGACCAACCTGGCAGAAGCCCAGGGTTGACAGCAAGTCTCTCATGGGCTGAATAGGACAATTGACTTCGTGCATTAGCTATTCGCCGGGCAGGACACAGTATACTCAATACAGTAGGTACTGGGATCCCCCCCTTCAACCTACGACACTACTCCGTACACTTACAGACTCGCCGAATTCTACTCCAGTCTCCAACCGACCAAAGCTCCCAATCGCATTTTTCTGTTCCTGCGTCATGCATCAGCATTGACCTCCCAGCACGCCTTAGTCCACTGTTTTCCGTCAGCGTCATCAATCCTTCGAATGCACAGAGGAACTACGGCGATGCTCGTTGCTCAAGCGAAGCACGCATCGCAGTCCAAGCCATCCAGTACTGTACTTCATGTAGATCTAGGTTTGACCTTCCTTGTTCACCCTGCCCTTCGTCCCCACGCTTAGGACCCGTGGTTACCAGTTACCACAGAGTGCTGTACCATGTACGTAGTCAATCTAGCGCCATTCCCGCCCCGAAGTGCCGCGACTCCGCGAGTATCACAGCGTAGCTCGAACGAAGTGCGAACAGGTTTGATCGGGCGCAAGCTGGCGGCCCCCTCTCTCACCCCTTCCCGGGCTTCCCCCTTTCCCTCGCTCCACGCCCACGGAGTCTCCCGTTCGTGGTTCAGGGCGGCTGAGGATCGACACTGCGGGCTCTTGGCTTGAACGAGAACGTGGCCTAGGCTTTGGACTTGGAGGTTGCTGAATGCTGATGGATGGTATGGCGGCTGGTTTTGTTGTTGACGCTCAGATGAAGGGGAGAGCTTGAGCTGCATGGTTGTTAGTGAACTTAGTTCAGGTCTACCACTTCGTACTATCGTATGCGGACACGATTCATGAATGGTCCATGTCCTCCCAGGGTTAGTGTACGAGAAGCCGTAGATTGTTTGATTCAATAATGAGTACGGAGATGTACCCCATATTCGATCTCCTAGTTTCGAAACATCCATTCAGCTAAACATCTCGAGCTAGATAGAACTCGGCAACTGTCGGTCTCTAACACCTAACCGACACTTAACGGCCAAGTCCTGAAACAAGTTACTAGTTACAACCCATTGAAAACGCGGTTGCCCTATGTACCCCTACCCCTGGCCCTCCGGCAAGATGACGCCCATATTCCGAAACACGTAATAATTCGCCGTGTACCTTCCAGCCTTACGATCTTGCCGTGTTTCGCGTTGGCCTACGGCTACCGTACTGCCAACCTCTGTGTCTTCGTAAACTGAACGATCAATCAGAAAACAAGAACACGAAAGACAGACAAGGATTACCCCGTAAAGACGGCATGGCCCGTCAGGGATAACACGCCTTGCGGGGTCAGGCTGACTTCTCTTCTCCATTGACTTTCCCGGGCGCAATTGACAGCTATCTACCTACCTAGGAGACTATGTACTGACTCGCGAATCACTTGCGTCAGATATAGCACGAGATAAGGACTCAAATCTAGGGTTTTGCGGTGCTTCTGCTGTCAAGACTCAAGAGAAACTTGCCTATGAGATCCAGCCGCGCTACGCGTGTGGGCAGGGGCCGGGCGTCACGGTATCCCCACCCTCGTGAGACATGAGATTAGTGGGAAATGAAGATATCGCGATTGACGATTCTTTGTTCAGGAGATCGTTTTTACTGTTCACTTTCAGGAGATCTTTTGCGCCAAATTTGTCCCGTGACTGGTGTGGCTGTCGATAGTCGACGGGTTGTGGGAGTCTTATGCCACCGGTGGAGCACTAGAGGTAGGCAAACATCGTAGGGAACATCAGGGGTTAGCTCGCCTAGTAAGGGGTATGGCACTATGTACCATCACGGAGGTACTGAATCATGACTCGGGATATGCTGTGACTCAAGGGTTCAAAGAAAGTCATCAGAATGAAACGACACAGAGTCCGTCGTAACCTTGACGGTCTTTTTGGAACTGATTCACGCCCATCTAGGGATAGTGATATCTGAAATCCCCACGACAAATTGATCGAAGTTCCTGGGACTGACTGAATCAAATCGCATACTATTACAATTACCATCGAATTGAAAAACTTTCATCCCAGAATGTATTCAGATAAGAGATCCTTCCCATATGACGCTCCAGAGGTCCGTCAGCGAGACATCCAATTATTCATTCCTTTCACCCTCGCAAAGTCGCAGGTCGGACTCGAGATCCTTGACAGCAAAACAAGATAGTCTGCTGATATTCCACCCCTAGATGTCGACAATGACACCGCTGGCATCAACGGGAGGAACTCCATCGATATCAAAGGGGCCAACACGCTGCTCATCCCGGTTATCGAGGGCAGTCCGTTCATCGTTGCTCGGTGTAGTAATGCCATCATGCTTATCACCAGTGATGGAGCCCTTTCTAGGAGGCTTAAATTATACCCGCGCTGCCTTCACCGGGTACGAGGCCAGCTATATCAGCTTCGCTGACAACGCTTTTACTAGGGCGATGGAGGGTGCTTAGAGGGCCTGCCTGGACGGTAGATACAGCCAGAAGAGCAAGTATGATAGCGAATCGGTGCATGATGAGGATTGTTGGATTGATGATAAGGCTTCCGGAGGGTAATTTTCAATCGCTTCAACCTCATATGTTGTACATCTCGTATTTTGATTCTACTTACCAAAAAGGCGAGTGATAGCGACCAGCCGTCTAAATTTGGTGCGGAGAAGGAAGAAGAGTATTAAGACTTTGGTCCGAATTTCGGTCCCAGAGCACTTGGGGGAAAAGTGATTGGCTTCTCAAAAAAGCATTAAGGATAATCGAAGGGTTTCTATTCTTCAGAGATCACTATGTAGCATTGGCAGCAAGCAGAGAGGGTCTGGTGGAGGCACGCTTTCGCAAAGCATCGATGAAAACGCACTTTGTCAACGATCTCTGACCATATAGGCCAATAAGTGCCAGCGGTAGGATCAAAAATGTCACAGTTGATGTCATTCCTTGGGAAGAGACGTTGGCCGCTGATGGGAGTCGGACGTTACGAGTATGGCAAGTATAGCAAGAGAGGCGGTGCATGTTGCATGTTGTTATGTTAGAAAGAAAGATATGCCAATATCGGCTCTACATGCGATGGTTTACCATATACCCGTAAATCAAATAACGGAAAATGATAACTGCTTCCCAAGGTTTGTAAAGGTAACTATCTCAACATCTTGGAACGACTCGCAATGATAGAACTTCTCTCGGGCGCCAAGACCCGCCGCCCATTAAGCTTAACAGGGTTAAAGTTCTGTCACGCTTTTACCTTTCTTCCGATCTATCTCCAGGTACAATTTATCGCGGGCCAAAAGTATTCTTACTATCAACTGTGTCTACATTGATTCAGGGGCTGGAGGCTTTTAGGAATAAGATAATTCACAAATGTGTTGGTTTTTAGGCTCTGATGATAATCTTCCAGCTTTGTCTGCGGCTGGATCTTGTCGGATCACGGAGGGATCGTCAGTTAACCTAGAGGGAGCAGGGTTTAAGTCTTTTCTCCAGATCTTCCAAGATAACTTACACCTCTGGACTGAAAGTGGAAAAAACCGACCACAAGGGATCTGCACCCTGACTGAGCATTTTTGGAAGATGCTCTGGATCTTACATGGCAGGGTTATCACGGCGTATACGAGGTGAAAAGCTTCAACAGGAATGTGGACTCCCTTTCCAGGCACACCCGGAATAAGTGACCATACGGGATCTGACCTGACTCAAAGGATACCATTTCAAGTCAATCGCAATTGATTGTAATTAATTCTAGACAGGACACTCTCTGCAGCGAGTTGCATGATGTTTACCGGAGCAGAAGCAACACAGCATGAGTGAGACATTTAAATTCCAACTTGGAACAACATGCAGGCAGATATCCAACCAGAAAACCAACGCACAGTATCTGAGACATTGGATTGGAAGCTCTGTCAATATTCAATGGCCTGGCTCAGGCAACACCTTACCTAGATAGAACACACTTCGAGAAGCGAAGAAGGACTGGAGACTAAGATCGTTCGCCGCCGTTCCCCTCAATTTCGCCAACATCATCTCCACAAAATCAACGAAATTTACTCCGATTCAGCCCTCAAATCCAACGCTGACACTCACACACCAACCCGGCTACGCTCGCTGCACTGCAATGCACGGTCCCGCCTGCACGATGGAATGGGACCTGCATCTACGAATCTAGATTCCGATCTCACGTACTGTATCTGACCCAATGTCGGAGCGTATCGGGGCTGTATCTCACCCGCTTGTCTTGTATGTCGCTTGGCATACCCTTGGCCCTGGGGCCACAAGGAACAAAAGTACATTGCGCCTGCGTTAACAATGCGCCTAGAGAAGGCCCGCGCTGCGGAGTTACATTAGACGGACCCAGCCTTGCCTCCAGGATTGAGGAATCCGACCGGGGCGGGTCCCTCGCATATGGATCTGACAATACTTACAGCCCTAGCCTAGTGCTGAATCTGGGAGTAGCCCACAAGGCACAAGCTGGACAAATGCGAACGTAAATTATCCGAGGTGCAGGGGCCGGAAATTAACGGCGTCAGCTTAGCGATGCTCGTGTCGAGAGCTGCTGTAGCTCATTTCAATTCCATTGTCAGCCTAGAGCCTAGCCAACAGGCAACAGACAAATAGGCAATGGCTGACCTGGTTGGGGTCAAATGGTATCTGAGGGGATAAAGTATTGTGCCGTGAAGAAACAGAGAGCAGCAAAGTGGCGAAGTTGGAAGTTGGGGCTGGCTCGAGGGTACCCTACTGTGCAAGCGACTCAGTTAATCCTTCCTTGGACAATCAAAATTCAACTACCAGAATATGCGGACGCTGGATACGGAGAGAGACGTTTTATGGAACAACCTTTTGATATCCCGGTCGAGTACAATCTGTGTCCGGTGCAAGGTCTTTCTCTCATACTCTCCGCGGGCGTCGCCGAGAGCGAAGCACATTCAATTGGATCCGAAGAATATCTACGAGAAAAAGCCCCAAGTATGTCACAACGTTTGTTCCCAGCAGTTGGTGTTCCTATACAAACAATTGGAAATCTAGGGCGAAGTAATCTCTGTCCGTAACCACGTATCGATTAATTATCGAGAGAGGGAACGAGTGAAGAAAGCAGAACTTATCGACCAGGATGCCATTCCTCCGGAGCGCCATGATCTGTTTATCCACCTACCCTTCAATCCCAGGCTTCCTCCGCACTCTTTGCTCGGAGAATAGACCCACGTGGCTAGCTAGGTATACCGCAAACGAAGCGCTTTAACTGCCCCCACGGGGTTCAGTTCTGATATTCGAATCTAGAGGGATTGAGAATTGCCGGTCCATCTTGGCTCATCCAGTTGCTTATTATATGACATTTCTCACAGCCAATAATGCCAATGCGTCTATTTGGCCCACTGCAGCCCTTGATGGTAGACTCAAAAGCTGACATGCCTGGGCTAGTGCCCTATTGAGGTATCCTGTAATGGGGGAACTTGTGGATGCCCGGCTGGATAGTCCGTCTGCAATGGGCGTTGCGTTGACTTGAACTGGGATAACAATAACTATGGAGCGTGCGGTAATGTGGTAAGTGGGACTCACTCCGAGTCATGGTGACATCGGTTGTTAGTGCTCCGACAACAACGGGGACTTTGATAGCGACAAGTGCTGTTACATGGGTGTCTGCACGGATGACTATGGGTTCTGCTGTGCGAACTTCCACT
The DNA here is from genome assembly GCA_024706585.1 of Penicillium simplicissimum. Classification (NCBI taxonomy): domain Eukaryota; kingdom Fungi; phylum Ascomycota; class Eurotiomycetes; order Eurotiales; family Aspergillaceae; genus Penicillium; species Penicillium simplicissimum. The sequence continues at coordinate 3,414,849 of JAMZTW010000061.1, forward strand.
GATCTGTTGAGATTTATGATCCAACATCAGACGAAGGAAGGGTTGTTTGAGTAGTAGTGTATCGGAGTTCAACTTGCGACGACTGATTTATGCTACTATTCTCCATGTCTGGTAGTGATAACCATTCAAATAGCTTGATGACGAACCATGATTGACTATCCCGTCCAGACCTGCTAACGATCTGTATCTCAAAGTCACGGCCTCATGGAGGTGCATATCGACGAGGTCCATGAGGACGCCCAATCGGCTTCCCAGATGGCTCTTACCCGCTGCGTCTTATGTCGACGAGAGGAAATGTCCGTGCTCAACGGAACGGACAGGACTTGTCTGATGTAGTGGAAATGATGCTTCGCTTTTAAAACTGGCTAGACAAGATTCACCCTCAACGCTGGTGATTCAGAACTGGAATTTACATAGATGAGAAAATAGTAGCGAAGGATAAGGTTTGAAAAGTGTAATAGAAAGCCTGGAAAACTGCCAACGCCGAGGTATGTAGGAACACAAGCATAGAAAGTAAAAGACGAGGAGTATTAGAAGGGAATACTTCCAGAGTCGCAATCCCAATTTTGACAGCTCAATCCTCCTGCATATCATCACCAAAGAGCTCATCATCGTCACCCTCTGCCACCTTCTCAGCCACCTTCTCAGCAATCTCTTCCTCCTCCTCGTCATCATCATCATCCTCAATCCGACGAGAAGCCTTCCCCCGTCTCCGCGGTGCAGCCTCTTCCTCCAGTCCCTCCGCATCATCACCACCAAACAAATCCTCATCGTCATCGCCCTTGGCCGGCGATCCAGCCACAGCACCACCCTCCTCCTCATCCTCCTCATCCGAATCAACCACAACCTCCGAGCTCTTAAACTTACTCGACGCCCTCCCGGCACTCCGCCGCTCCAGACGACGCTTCTTCTTCGGAGCAGCCTCGGCCTCGGCCTCGCTCACCCCGTCCTCACTCCCAACACCGCCCGCATCCTCATCATCAGCCGCCACAAAGGTATCCTTCTTCTTGCGCTTGGCAGTCTTCTTCTTCCGCTTCACCTTCTCCCCCTCACTATCCGTCGTCATTTCGGCTTCTTCACGCTGGCGTTCCCGCTCAGCCCGCAGCGCCGCGTGTCGCTGTGCCTCTTCGATCATCTGCGCCCGTTCGGCGGCGATCTTGCGCTTGCGCTCGGCTTCGACTTCCTGCGCCTGGCGGACTTGTTCCTCGCGGGCGGCGATGGCCGCTGCGCGGGCCTCGCGTGCTTCGCGGAGCTTGGCGGCGTTTTTCTCCTCGTATTCTTTCTGGCTTTGCAGGGCGCGGTCTAGCTGCTTGGCGATGGTGCGGCCCATGTTGGCGCGCTGTTCGAGGGCGCCGGCTGGGTAGGGCGGGTTCTTTTCTTTGGAGAGGCGGTCGAAAGTGACGATGGCTTCTTTGAGGCCCTCGGCGGCTTCTTCGACGTCTTGTAAGGTCTTTTGCGTGGGAGCGAGACTGTATGCAAGCGAGGCGATTTGGTTCTGGACGAAGGCGACGTTAAATTGGTTGTGCAGGGAGTCGGGGGCGACGGAGAGGGCGCGCTGGGCGTACTCCAGGGCTGTCTTCATGCCTTGGAGGCTGCCTTCTTGTTTGGCTTTAAGTTGCCAGACGCGGCCGAGGCAGGTAAGAATTTGCACGTCGCGGGCTCGGTCTTTGTTGAGTGCCGCTTCGTAGTGCTCGATTGAGCGCGAGTATTGGCGCAGTTCGACGTAGGTATGGCCGAGATTCATGTAGACGCTGGAGTCTCGGATTGCGTCGCGGACGCGGGAGAGAATTTGCATCGCGCCGCTGTGGTCTCTCTTGTCGTCCACGAGGGCAATGGCGATACCCTGGGCTGCGTAGGCGTTCTTGGGATCTAGCTGCAGAGCCTTTTCAAAGAATTCCACAGCACGCTGGTACATCTTGCGGCGCTTCTCCTTCTCCTGGTCGGTGTCGCGGCGCATATCACGGGCCACGTTGAGATGGACATTGCCCATACCTGTGAGCGCGTACCGGTCGTGCTTGTCGTGGTATTGTAGAGTGTGCTTGTAATGGCGCTGTTCGGCGTCTTCGTTGATGTTGGAGGAGCGCTTCTTCGACTTGCTGAGGTACCAGCCGAAGAGAGCGCGAACTTCTAGGTTTGAGGAGTTATTTTCGTACAACTTGGCAATGTGCTTGGGGCCTAGGTCGTTGGGACTCTGGATCAGGGCAATGTATGTCAAGCGGGCACTGGCTTCGGTGTAGTCGCTGTGGCGCTCCAGGAGACCCTCGTAGATCTTTTTGGCCTCATCCCACATATCAGCAGCCTCGTAAGTGCGACCCAGGTTGTAGCTGATGGTGGTAACAAGCGCGTCATTGTCATTACCGTCGTCACGCTCCGAAGACCGTACGCAGGCATTCAAAGCAGACTGGAACATCCCACGAGCCAAGGCGATCTTCTCACTCTGGTACAAGAAGCAGCCCATGTTGTTGAGAAGCTGCGGCGGCAGACTCTCCCGAAGTGTAGACTTCAACTGGTCGTCATCATCAATGTCTGGCCACTCACCCTCGGGAATGCTAGCAATCTGCAGCTGTTCCAGCTGCGTCAAACACTGCATGCTCTTCTCTGGCGCCGAGCTCTCATAAAGCCGAGCCAGATAGACCAGCACAGATTCATCCGGTGCGAGCATCTGCTTTTCATCCTTCCACATTGAGCGTACAGACTCGAGGAGTGTGATGGCCCGCTTTGTCTCATTGGACTTGTCTTCCTTGCTGCCCGCGCTTTGCGCAGCAAACACTTCTTCAGCAAGCAGAGCACCCAGCAAGATCATAGCCTCAGCATTCTTCGAGGTCTGGACAATCTTTTCCAGCCGGAATTTGGCGCCATCAAAGTCCTTGTTAGTGACCTGCATCTGCACAGCACCGAATTTGGCCGGAAGATAGCCTTTGTCACCGCCGCCACGAGCTTGGTCGGAGCGGTTGTAGAACTCTGTTGCGCGAGCTACATCGCCCTCGTAATGTGATTTTCGTCCGAGGAGATACCATCCATCACTAGCAATGGGCATGACATCTGTACGTTCAATGGCTTTGCGAGCCAGAGTTTCAACTGTGGGATACGCCTGGCGGAGAAGGAAGTAGCCACCAAACAGGGCACAGGTCATTGGGTATTCCTTGTCCAACTTGAACGCCTTTTGTGTGTATTGTGTCATGGCCATCTTGTACAAAGATCCGAACTTGGGATCCGTGGTTGGGCGGCGGGAGCTGTCGTAGAGGTAGTAAACTGCGAGAAGGACGTTGGCAACCTTGGAGTCGGGGTTCTGCCAGAGACAAGACGTGGTCAGCTAAAATGACTTGGAATGGAGGCGAAGAACTTGAAACTTACCAGCGCCAGCGAACGCTCCCAAGCTACCTTGGCCTGATCCTTGAAGCCCAGCTGCCACAAGCAGCAACCCAAACCGATTCGAGGATCGGGGTCTGTCAAACTCGGCACCTGCATCAGGACCTTTTGGTAGTCCGCCAGGGCATCCGCATATCGTCCCAGCATGTACAGCGCACGAGCGCGACCCATGATAGCCATAATGTTACGCCCGCCAAAGGCCTTGGAAGACTCCTCGAAACATTTCAACGCCTGCCGCAACGATTCCACGCGGTCAGACGTGTCGACCGTGCCGGGGCGCACCGCGCGAGGCGGATGCAAAGATGCACGGAGGAGACACAGAACACCACGAGCCAGGAACAGAGGCGGGTAAGCTGGGTTCAAGCGAGACGCCTCGTTCAGAATTGACGTGGCCTGCTGCAGGTAGAAGTCCTTTGTCCTGGCTTCGGTGTACAGCTCGCCCTCCGGCGCCACACGCGGTGCCTGTCGGCTCTTCAGCATGAGTAGCCAGCAAATCCAGCCCAATAGTCCGAGCTTCTCCTTGGTCGCGCCGTGGGCAACGGAGGAGAGGCCCTTTTGCAGGATGTCCAGCGCATGGTCCAGTTGCTTTCGCTTGGCGTAGGCCAGAGCAATAATAACCCAGAAGTTCTTCGCGGCGCGCTCATTTTCAAGCAGTGTGCACAGTTCGGTCGGATCTTCTGGAAGATCGAGGAGGCTGACTTCGACTTCGCTGTCGAAACTGGAGGCCGGGATGTCGATGGCGTCGGGGATGTCGGAGAAGCGGAGGGTAGAGGTCGTCGTTGTTGTCTCGCTATTCAAGCCATTGGCATGGCCATTCTCGAGAGGCGCCATGGTGGCGAATGTGGCACCCTGCCCGAGGTGATGCGAGAAAGATGAAAATGGGAAGAGTGAGGAGGACGAGTGGTGGTTCGTCTCTCTTTCTCAAGGATGCGGGATTGCGACGGAGGATGAAAGGGTCGTGGGTGGAAGGACTCTCTTAACTCATGGTCGAGTGAGATGGGCCCTTGACTGATGGAATCACTGAAAGAATGTCTTGCGCCGGTTCACTTGAGGGTTGAAAGGCGGGCTGCCAGAATCAACGCGCAAGTGAATCGGAGGAGTTTGGTTTCCAGGTGCTGGTCAGTTGAGAATTGGAGGCCCGGAGTGTGGCTGGTGCGGGTTACACCGCCACAGTGCCACGCCAAAAGACAGAGCTTCAACATCGAGACCCATTGACAGGACCATCATTGAATAAATCTATTATGGGCTGAGATACGTCAATACAGTTCTGCTTGAGACCATGTCATCGGATAATTCGTTCAATGTTCATTTCAAAGGTATAGATTAAATATTTTCCAGATCTTGTCATCATGTCATGCCCAATATCACCAAAACACAGAGAGGGGGTGGCTTTCCCATACTCCCAACTCCCAAACCTAGCGAGATGAAGTACAGACAAAGCTGCAGAGAAATGCAACACCAAGCAAAACAATGAAGATCTGAATGATCTCACTCCAGTGATGCAATCGAACATAGGACTCTACATAGCCAGCGCTGACAGCCACTTTCTGCGCCTCGGTAGCACTCTTAGCCTCGATGGAGCCGGCCAAGTCGGAGGGGAAACGCCCAGTTTCGAAGTAGTAGTCCATGAGTTCATCTTTCTCGGCCCAGCGAGCTCGAAGCCATTCGTCGAATTCTTTTTGATCGTCTAGCGGGATGTCTGCGACGGCGAAGCGTCTCCAGTGCATGTTGACCGAGGTGGGTGGGCGGCCCCGCACGTACGTGGAGCGGAGGGTGAAGTACTTGTCAGGATAGCTGCCCTTTCTGCAGGAGGAGAATTATTTGCATGTCAGCGATCAGGGTCAACGTGATTCACGTGATCATCATTCATTCGAATGAGGTGGGATACATACGGTGGCCCTTCGTAGGCAATTGTGCTATCGTAGACATAGTCCACGGTTCCGCGCAACTGCTGCAGACAGAAAAACAGACCGGTCGAGCGAGGCAGAATCATATGCTTGAATGACGCATAACCCTGCTTCTGACCAAATTCATCACTCCGGCGCTTGGTATTGAGGGACAGATTTGTCCCCTCGGGAAAGATCAAAAGCCACATTGGGTCAAACTGCGACTTGCTAGACTTGGAGCCCGAAAGCCGAGTTTTCAACTTCTCCAATCGATGTTGAAGCCGTGGCTTGTCTGACTGCCATTTGCGGGCCATGAAAATGAAGCCATAGAACATCATGCCCTGGCCCATGACAGGAATATACTTGAGCGATTCTTTCAAGATGATGAAGATGCGGCCATGCATAACATTTGTATAGGCGATCCACCAAAGGTAAATCCAGTCGGTATATACCTGGTGATTGGCGATCATGACCAGCCGCTCGGGGAACTGGGTCTGCAGCATCCCACCCTCGGACAGATGCAACTGGCCCCGGACGCTCTCGTCTCCACTGACCCGGAACAAGGTCGGACAGCCATACTCTGTCAAAGCCGTAATAGTAAGGCTAAAGTTTTGTTTTGTGTAGGCCATGTACGTGTAGTACCAGTCCTTGTTGATCAGGTATAGCGGGGAACCGACGAGCTGGGTGACGAAGATGACGATGCAGCAGCAGTTGAACCAGGCGGCCATAGCCAGGGAGCGAGCGATTTGCATCGGGATGCCATGTTTAAGGCGCGGCTCGGTGGGAGGGCTCGTAGAGTGTTTTTGAAGCTCACTCGTATCCTGGCGGGGGAGAGGCTTGCGCTGGCGAGCCTCGGCTGTAGTCATCGTGGTGGATGAACGAGGGAGGAGGGAGTTGGTCGGTCGGGGGCCGGATAGGAATCGATATACCCTGAGTTAAGGAGATCCCAGAGAGCTGGAGCGCTAGGAAGCAACTCCAGAGAGGTGCAGAGGCCAGCCCACCGGGGTTGTGTCTTTGATGCTTAGCGGAATGCGGCGGATGGAGGATCGACCGAGCAGGCGGTGACTGTCTCTGTCGTGGAAAATGCGGGCAGTTGCAAAGGAGAAGAAGGGTGGGAGAGGTAAAAACCGATGAGCAAGGTGATGAAAAGAAATGGTTATTGAACTACCATGGCGTTTTGAGAGCTTTGGTCGAGACTTTTTGGAAGGTCTGGGCTGTGTGAACGGTCTCGTGGACAATCCATTTGTTGGCAAAAGCTCATAACGTCAGAGTTTGGAGCTCTTTGTGGGGCTTCTTTGTTCTTGTAAATATACGCCAGGCTGGCGTCCTCTGACAGGATCAGCTTATGCGTGATCCTGCTGGGCGCAGTGGCTTTGAGCCTCTGGCAAGATTACGATGCCTAATAATGTCTCGAGATCGCCTGCCTGTTCCTAGCTCTTCCCCGCACCACATCACAAGATCCGCTTATCTCGGGCTCGATCCTTGCTAGCTTGTACAAGCGAGGTAGACCTTCTACACGCGCTTATTTATGCCTCACAGGCCGGTAATTGAAATCATTCGAAAGTGGAGAGTGGCTTTTGAAAGTGAAGATGGATGCTCCATGGCGCATACCCCCCTGTTCAGGAGCCTCAGCAGAGGACTATACTGGTTTTGGGCACCTACAAAGCTTACCCACTCGCCAAGGGCTGATACTTGGCGAGCGCATTTCTCAATGGTTCAGCAATCGAAAAACATGACAATTGATTGATTTTGGGCTCTAGGAGGCTCACCTACAACGGCATTGACATGTAGCTTCAACCAGCCCTCGTCCATGGGGTAATTCATCGGAACCTCGGGATCCCGAGACTGGAGAGACCCTCACATATCCACCTTCGTATATTGATATTGCCATCGAACCTTGTCCTTGAATTACTCTGCCGTCCTATCCGCGCAAAACCCGTACTTAATGTGTGTGACATGTCGCAAATTGAATGCTTTGATTTGCAACTTGGTAACGTGGAAGGCGACCTCGTCAAAACTCTTCGCCCCTGAATGCAGGCTTGTGGTCGCGACTCACCAGTGCCAAATGCCGTCACAATCGAGGCTGGACGCAGCCAAGCCAAAGGGAACTGCAGTATCCTGGACTCAAGGGTTGTTTGTTGACTGTTGTCGGGATTGAGATATGTTGACGTGACGATTGAGTTAGGCACGAGGCTCAACCTTGGAAGGGTGGAATGATAAACGAGGGGTCAGAGCGACTGATAATCTCCGCTCTATCCCTTCGAGAAATCCGCAGGACGGTGCCATTAGATATCCGATCCAGCTGCGGTTCAAAACTCAGAGGCCCTCATCCTCAATGGAAGCCAGCAGGGATCAAGGACCATGTACATACATAGTGTAGCAGATCCTGGGTACGATTCCATCATCAAAAAGGGTCGCATGGTGGAGTTGCTCACGGCGTATGAGATTCTCGAGCAAACCAGTGGATTACCTCTGATACTCGCTCCTGTTCCAACTTCCAAGTCCAGAGACGAGACTCCAGACCAGAGACTCCAGACACAATCCCGACGGACCTTCCAGAACACCAGACGACCCGTGGATCCCGCGCCCCTCTGTTGGACTCCGCAAAGCCCGTTGATTGGCGACAGGCCGTTTTCCATAGATTGAACCTCTGGGTCCCAGGGTCGTGAACACAAGGTGAAACCAAGAAAGTCATTTGGATCCAGGGGGTGGTAGTAGCAATTACAATTGTACTTGAATTCGATAGTAACAGTTATTAGTATTACGCCGCAGCACTCAAGGAAGACAAGTACGGTAGCAAATGTCGTTCGATCTCAGGGGAGATCTGCCTAACCCCCCGCCTAGTCGTACTACTACAGAAGTACGCCTCCCTTTCGTGCTTCGTCCATTCCTCCAAAGTCACCGCCATCGCACCTCTTTCTCCTCCACACCCCCCCCCCCTTTATCCTCCTTTCCTCCCACACCACCAGCTCAAACCTCTCCAATTTCTCATCCTGCCATTGTTCTTCAACTCTTTGGGCATTTTTGCGTTCCGTTCATTCAGCAATCCTCGCACTGCGAGGACTGTTCCTTTTCCTCTGGTCTGCGCCCGCTCCTCTTGCACACCACCCCAAGAATCCCAGACAGGTAAGCGACTTCCGCCCCCCCCGTGTCCGCCCCCTCCTCCACCATCGCCTCAATCTCGCCCTCGTGTCTTCTGGCCGATCAACGCCTCTTGTCTCTTCCAAGACTCTTTCTTTCCCTCTTCGAAAAATTGCCGACCACCAACCTGGTCCTTTCATCTGACGCGGAAGCAGGAGCCGCTACCTTCGAGGGGCCTCAGGAGGTCTCGGCGCGCCCAACTTACTTCTTTCTTGCGCGTCCCTGATCCCTGAAAGATGGCCTCGTACGGCAAGTAAGTGACCGGCCCCTACTTGCATCCCACCATCGACAGCCTTCTCCTAGAACCCATTTGATCTTTTCTTGTCGTCTCATGAATTCGATACTAATCATCTATTGTTGCGCCTGTTTAGCGGCACAATGTACACACCAGATCAGTTCATGAATCCGGGGCCGGCCCCCCGCCCCCCGACTGATCGTCCCAAGTTGACGCTCCCTACCGGCAACCCCGTCGCAACCTCCTTCAGCCAGATGTCGCTGAATTCGCCCAGTACTCCCGGTCCCGGCGGCAATCTCTCATTGTTCCCCAACACCAGCACTCCCAGCTTGAACCGCTCGCAGACCGCGGGCAGCCAGGGCGGCATCGCGATCATCAAAGAGGGTTACGTGCGTTGCAAAGAAGACAAGTTCTTGGCCACATGGAATCAGCGCTACCTGGTCCTTCGCGATTTCAAGGTTGACTTCCTGAAGAGTGAATCCGGCAAAGTCGTGCTGTCCTTCCCCCTCTCCACCGTCACCGCCGTCGCACGCTCAGAGGAATCGAAAATGGCCTTTGAAATCACTCGCCTGGCCAACCCCAAGGACGCTGCATCCAAGGCCGCGATGATCACCCGTGATGTTCCCACCAAGACAATCACTTGTGAGGTGAAATCTGACGATGAGATCTATGAGTGGATTGATAAGATCTATGAGCGCTGCCCCGGCATGGGTGGTGTCAGCAACCCCACCAATTTCAGCCACCGAGTCCACGTCGGCTTCGACCCCCAGACTGGCGCTTTTGTGGGCTTGCCTCCAGAATGGGAGAAGCTGCTGACCGCTTCTGCCATCACCAAGGAGGATTACAAGAAGAACCCCCAGGCTGTGATCGAGGTCCTCGAGTTCTACTCGGATATCAAGATGCGAGAGCAAAATCCGCAATACTTTGCTGGCATGGGTGGTCCTGCCGGGCAGCCCAAACCCCTGGGCAGCAACGCGGTGGGTAACTCGATTGCTCCCCCTCGCCCTCCTCCTCCGGGTCCCCTGCAGCGCCTCGATAGCGGCCAGTCCAAGGGCTCCATGGACAGCTCGATGCGCTCTGCGACGTTTTCTCCCGGCCAGCAGGGTCCGGATTCTGATCGTGCCGCTGAACAGCAGCAGCAATTGGAACGGATGAAGCAGATGGCCGAGCAGGAGCGTCGTCGTGTGGAAGAAGAACAGCGCCGTAAGGAGGATGCCGCTTACAACGCATCCATCCCCCAGACCCGGGTTCCCTTGGCCAAGCAAGAGATTGGTGGCTACGGTGGCTCGGATCCCTCGATGAACAGCCGCTACCAGCCCAGTCGTCCGGCTCCCCAAGCACCCGGCTCTGGAGCCCGCGCCCCTGGACAACCACTTACTGCCCAGCGTCCGGCCCCGGCTCCTCCTTCGCAGAGCCCATACGGTCCGGCACCGCGTACTGCTGCCGGCGGTAGCTCTCGGGGTGATGAGAGCCAAGGGTCGCCTTCCCGCTATGCTCCCAATGACCCTCGCGCCCAGGCCTCTTCCAGCCGCCAGCCACAGTCCAATGGTAGCAAGGGCCAGCAAGGACCTCCTCCGTCCCGTCTGCCTGCTCCGGTCCAGGCTGTGAAGCCATTGAACATTGCCAACAAGCAGACCGGCACCAAGCAAGCTGTACCGGATGGTGTTCGCCAGGCTGAGGCTGCCCTGACGAAGAAGCCCGAGCCGAGCAGTAAGAAGGAGGTGCGCATGTCGGCTATGTCTGAGAATGAGGTTATGGACCGTCTGCGATCGGTGGTGTCCAAGGATAACCCGAATGAATCGTACAGCAAGCAGCGTAAGATTGGTCAGGGTGCATCCGGATCCGTGTACGTTGCTCGGGTCAAGGAGAATGCGACATCGGCGGTGGCCCACGAGCTGTACCGACAGTATGGCCCTCGATGCCAGGTTGCCATCAAGCAGATGGATCTGCGCAGCCAGCCTCGTAAGGAGCTGATTGTCAACGAAATCATCGTGATGAAGGATAGCCAACATGCCAACATTGTCAACTTCTTGGACTCGTTCTTGCAGGAGTCGAGCAATGAGCTCTGGGTGGTCATGGAGTTCATGGAGGGTGGTGCCTTGACGGACGTCATCGACAACAACCCAGTGATTACGGAGGGACAAATCGCAACCATTTGCCACGAGGTATGGAATTCCTTTTCTGTTCTGATGGTACTTCCATGAGGTAACTCACTAATTTTCCTATAGACATGCAAGGGATTGGCCCATCTGCACAGCCAGAACATTATTCATCGTGATATCAAGAGTGATAACGTCCTGCTCGACCGAGTTGGCCACGTCAAGATCACCGACTTTGGCTTCTGTGCTAAGCTGACCGAGTCGAAGAGCAAGCGTGCCACCATGGTCGGCACGCCCTACTGGATGGCACCCGAGGTGGTCAAGCAGAAGGAGTACGGACCCAAGGTCGACTGCTGGTCTTTGGGTATCATGGCTATCGAGATGATCGAGTCCGAGCCTCCATATTTGAACGAGGAGCCTCTCAAGGCTCTCTATCTGATCGCCACCAACGGCACCCCCCGTCTGAAGAAGCCGGAGAAGCTGAGCAAGGAGCTGAAAGCCTTCCTGAGCGTCTGTCTTTGTGTGGACGTTCGCAGCCGTGCTACCGCCGACGAGTTGTTGGCTCACGAGTTCCTTCAAACTGGCTGCAGCCTCGCCAGCCTGGCAGAGCTGTTGCGTTGGAAGAAGGCCAACGGTCAATAAACGAGACAACCCCTCATCCGTCCTTCCTCTCTCTGCTTATGACACGCCCCGCCACCTACTCTCGTCTATATCAAAACACCATTCTCGCTCCTCTTCCACCCAGTCTACGAAGTTGATTGACCACTTGAAAGATCTGCTCTGCGCACATATGGGTCCGATTTAACGCCCCTCGGTTTAGACACGTTCCTTCTTCCACTCTCACGAAAACCCGCATCATCATTCTGCATCATGTCCCATTCTCATCTCCATCCTCCCCTGCCTTCAAGCCCAATTCAACGACTTTGATCAAACTAACGCCGCGCTGTGACTGCTTCTGTTTCACCCCCTGACCCGCCTCCTCTTTTCTCCCATCCCATCCATTCCGCACATACACACCACGGCGTGGGTTAATTGGCGTTTCATCAATGATTTCTGTCCCTGTCTCTGTCTCTGTCTATTCTGTCCGCGCTTTCCCCCCGAGGGGTTCTTCCTCCATGTTCGTTCCTAGTACTGTCCATTTCGCGTCTATGATAGTCCCCGTCCTCGCTTGAGTTGACTTGCACAAAAGAGTACATTTTTCATTTTGACCTTCTCGTCCGATTGTCTACTACATCTTCCGGTCTAATGAATACCTGGTTTGATTGTGGTGCTATTCGCATGGCCTGTCAGCTTAGCGTTGCGATTAGCGCTAGTCCTCGTTCCGTCCTTTTCTAGTCTCGACGTCTTTGGTCGATGAAGGTTGAACCCTGGGGCTTCAGGTCTTTGTCTGAGATTGTTATTACGACGATGATGCTGATGATCATGACCCTGGTTAATGCTTAAGCCCATTCGCTTACTGTTTTTTTTTTGTCATCTGGATTGTATTTCCAGGTTGGAATGGATGCTGTACTTTTGGCTGGCGATGTATCAAGAACAGATTGGAAGCTGTGGTGGAATTGAATCTTCAGTAATCCGACTTTCGCGAAGAGGATGAACTGTGCATCTATTGTTCCAAAGCCCGTGTTCGGACTTTGCTGGTATCTCCCTGTGCCTCGACGGGCATTGCAACGAAATGTAGCGAGCGAAGCGTCGTCGACTTGATCCAGGGGTTGCTGGCCAGGACTGAGGTTTGTTTCAAAGTGGCCGCGCACACTGTTCAAAGCCCTGCAACATCCAAACGCCTGGTATACATACATTGGATTTTATCAAACTTAAACACAAGAGAGGCTCGGCATCAAAATACCCTTCGGGCCGCCGTCTGACCTGGATATCGCTCACGAATGCGACGCTTTTGAAGACGACATTTCATCGGACCCCCTGCTCAAGTTTAAAATGAACCATTCTGGAGCTGTACTCCGGGTATGGGCAGCTTTATCTGACATCTCGATCATTGCGAGAACATCCCAGATTGGGATCCTTTCATGCGCAAACTCCAGACCGACTGTTCCATAGGCCGGCGCTCTACTAGAGAATTCGCCAAAGGGGATCCTGATAGACCAGGCGGTTCGGATGAGGAGGTACATGCATGCAGATGATCATGAAGCAAAGTCATTACAAGGCCACTTCCTCCCAAAGAGCGCCGCATGTAGCGACGAGGCAGGCCTGATTCAATCCGCCGGTGATACCTGAATGGCAATTTCCCTTATTTGTCTCGCTCTTTTTTCCCTCTTGTGCTTCGATAAATCAAGGCATTGCGGTACCGAGGAGCAGTCCCCATCACCGCTTGTACGATGGGAATCCTCGAGGTAATTTGATCTACATGCGTAGTCCACGACGCGAGTGCTTGAAAGTCCATCTGAATTGGGTTTCCGGCTATTGTGACTGGGCCGTGTAGTATGCTTTCCTGTTGGGGTGTACGGGTTCCTTCAGTGGGGATTGATGATATTATGCTTTCTCGATTTCCATTCAGCCTTTAGTCCCGAGTTAGACCGAAAGAGAGAGAGAGCAGTTGGTCTTTGCACACTCGTGCCAATCTCGCGACGGTCAAGATGAATTGTATTGTGGACGTGAAGGTGGTGATCTCTGCTATGCATTCAAGCCATTCTGTAAACCCAAGTAAGGTGCAGATCTGTTCCAGGATTGATCAATTCATCGTTTACCTAGCCTAGGTTGGAAAACAGGTTTTAGCTGAAAACGGGCATGCACTCCCCAGAAAGATACCTAACTATCCCTATTAATCCGCTCACCAATACATCGATAGGTACACTGCAAGAAACCTGTGGAACACAAAGATAATGACCAAATATCCCAAACTCCTTAATTGCAACTATGTCGGGGGGTATTCTCAAATACGTAGCAACTAGGAACCACAAAAACGGTAATATCCATGAAAACACAAAGTCTCCAAGGAGACGGAAGGAGCAAAAAAAAACGGAGCAAAGGTGCAACTTCAATGAGCCGCATTCCTAGGTTTTCCTCGGCACTGCAGGAGGGCGAGGAAAGGATGCTGATGACGACGAAGGGGATGGGAATGGGAATGAGGACACGAATGCCAATAGGGACGGACGGTGGGATAATGGGGGGTAACAATGGGGAAAAGAACGGATAGAACACACTTCTAGAAGGTAAATGGGTAAAGCAACAGGGAGAAGTGAAAGGGGAAGGGAGAATGTGTATGGCCATCCCATGCAAAGAACGAAAACCGCAAATCAAAATCAAAATGGAAACAGAAACGCTTTTCCAGTCCCTGCCAAAACTCCAGGAATAAGAAACCCCCCATATCCAGGAAGAAAGAAACTGTTGCTAAACAGATAAAAAGAAAAACCAAGTGTCCAGTCCGGTTGGATCAGGGCAAGTCAGCCATACCTTCTCCATCTGGTCTCGTCGCACTAGAATCATGTGCACTGAGAACAACGTAACACCAGGAACACGCTAAACCTGTCCCTGGACACTGAGAGCAGCCGGGCGCGCTTGCATATCACTCATCTCAACATCCGTCCCGGGGTCTCCAGGAAAGTCCTTCGACTTTGGCTCCTGGGCCGAGGCAGGCGAAACGGAAGAATCGGGGTCATCTGCATCTGCGGGCGCATCCATGGGTGGGGGCGGAGGCGGGGGAGGTGGTGGAGTAGACTTTTGACGCTTGGAGGGCGAACTGTCGGCCTCCGAAGTAGGATGCGTGTCTAGACCAGGAGAGGTGGCATCGTCATCACGCTTGCGCTTGAGCGAGGACACGGCAGAGTCCTCATCCATGTGGGTAGGGGATTCACCGCTGAGACCTGGTGCTGAGCGTGCGTTGTGATCGGCTTCGTCGTCGGACATTTTGACGTCTGGCTCATCGGCGGGCGTGCTGTCGGCTTTGGAGTTGGTGGTGGAGGTTTGCTTTTCGGCCTTGCGGGCCTCGCGCTCCTTGTGCTTTACGGCAGCTTTCTCAAAGAAGCCTTTGCAGTAGCTCTTGACGGTCTTTTGATGTTTCTCGCTGATCTTGGTTGGGTCTGTGACGCGCTCCTTTTTGTAATCGCCTTCGACAAGCTTTTTGGCGGTCTGGATGAGCTTGTTAGATACTGTAGACGGGAGAATGGACGAGGAGGCTGCGTAAACATACCTCTTTGGCAAAACGCTTCAAATCCTCCTTGGGAATCTTGTGCCTGTACTGATCCACAACGTGCTTGATGGTAGGGTGCAGCTAAAAGCAATTGGCGTCAGTACAACATTCAATCTTCGCATGCATCCTGGGGTATGCATTTTCAACTACGTACCGTGTTCTCATAGAGCTTCTTCTGCTTCTCCAAAGAAAGCTTCTTCCACCAATCTGCCTCCTTCTTTTTCTTCTCAGGCTGCGCGTCAGACGAGGGCTGTGGCGTCCCTGGCGTGGCACTCTTCTGCTCGGATGGCGTCTTGTCCTGCGAGTTCATAATCCCATCGATGATGCTCTGCAGAGCCTGGTTGCGCTTGTTTGCGGGAGGCACAGCAGCCGGTGCAGCTGGCGCAGTGGGTCGTGTCCAGGTCGTCTCGCCCGATGCAGAGTAGTAGTACACTCGTCCCCCATCGGCCTCTGCGGTGAACCAGCCCTCGGGCAGAGGCTGGCGATTGCGAGCGTCATTGCGACGGTCCCGGCGTGATCTCCCGCCTCCTCCACCGACTCCATGGGGATGTACATTTCGGTCGCGTCGTGGCTGACCGGTACCGCTAGGCCCTCGCGGTGGCAGGTTCGCGGGTGACGGGGAGCGACTGACAGATCGTTGCTGTTGTACACGTCCAGACTCACGGCGCTCAAATTGATTGACAGCCTGCTTGACGTGTTGATCACCTCTCTTCATGCGGGGAATGCGATATCCGACCTCCAGGTTTGCCCAACTCGCGAGCAATGCCACGGCCTTTGTCGCCACGCGCTCATCGTCGCAGGTCGTTAATGGCTGGATATTCGTCTCGATCTTTGAGTCAATAATCTTGTTCCTCGTCAGGCGCGGGAACTGATCCAGGATATCCAGGATCTGCATGATCACGTTGTAATCCTCTTTCCACATAGCCAGTTGTGAGTTGAGAATTTGATAACCGTGCATCTTGACAACCCGGTTGCGAACACGCTCGTCCTGGCACCGTTGAATGCGCCCCAGCAACTTAACGGCAATCCACTTCTCCTGGCACTGCATGAGCGCAGCCATGACTTTTGTCACACCATCCTCATCCAGCGACTTGGGCTGCACGCTGTCGACGTACTCTTCATCGGCTTCTTCAGTCTTCTTCTTGCGAGGCCGTCGAGCCACCGCCGTGTCCCAGCCATCGGTATCGTCAATGCCCAAAGCCTCAATGGTCGCATTGGACAGCTTGGTCGCCCGCTCAGTCTGCGTCCGGCCACCGATGAAGCTAGTACAATTTGGCTCGCCGCAGTAACATGGCTGGGGGTCCGCGCCATACCGATCGACGTTGTAGTTGAAGACGAGTTCCTCACCCGCCTTAATGGCACGCTCGGCGAAAATGCCCATGCGCAGCTTCTCACCAACCACCCACTTGTCGACATAGCAGTTCGGGTTGCACGAATGGTTGCAGAAACGACCCAGATTGCCCCGTTTCGTCGCGTCCACAAACTCGCCCTTGTTCAGAGACATGAAGTAGAAATGCTTGATCCCATCTTCATCATACTGCCTCATCCGACGCCGGAACTGGGCTTCGCCCACCACTTCACCGACATACTCGAAGATGAGCTGGTGCGGCTCCAGATCGATCTCTGCCCGCAGGCCAAACCCTTTCTTTTCGGTCTTGATGACGGCGACGGGCGCATATTGTTTCTTCTGGAACCGTTGATTTCGACAGTCGGGCCCGCAGCCGCAGTCACCCACGCACTCGATCTTGGTTGCACGATTGATGCAGTCTGAGTCTTCGCCACATGCTGTATTTTGACCGGCTTCGGAGTCTGTAGGAAAAAAAATTGAAACATTGGTGAGTGATGATGAAACAAGAAGTGAGGGGAAACCCGCGCAGAGCACTCGACATTTTCAAGGGGAAGCAACCAATAAACGGGGATGCCCTCTGCAATGCACCATCCGAGAAATGCCTTACGCAGAGATCCGCAAGACGGGAGCCATCTTCCCTCGCAACTCCGGATGGCAACATAGCAGCAGGGCAAATAATGAAGGACAAGTAAAGTGAACAAAGCAAAAAGAAAGGATTACATACCCCACTCCTCAGCGCAGTCGCACTCCATCGCATGCTCAGTGCAGCCCATGTACTTATTTGCATACCAGCACGTGTCAATCTGCTCAAAAGTTGCTAGCGCGTCCGCCGTGCTATCCGGCAAGTGGGAGAAAAGCTGCGGCGGCCGCGCCGCGACCTTCTGCGAAGAGCTTCGCGACAGCTTCGGCGGTTGGCCGGGTTCCTGCTTGACGACGATGTCGCCGCCTACCCGTTCCCGCTTCATCTCGGGGTCGTCCTTGATTGCGTCTGAATCGGCGCTCGGCGTCCTTCCGGGGCTGGTGATGGGTGTGTTAAGGTCGGTTGAGGTTTCTTGCTTAATGGGGGGAAGAGGCGAGCGGGAGGATCGCGCGGGCTGGCCGTTATCTTTGAGAGTGGCATGGCCGTGGCCATTCACTGCGGGCGAGTCCATCTTGGTGGATGTTGCCTCGGAGTCTTGAGAGTCCGCGTTGTCATGGGCGGACATGACGAACACGGACTACGGCGGGGGAGACTAGCGGTTGAGGTTCAAGTAGATGGATGGAAAGTAACGGTGATGATGATGGTAGAGGTCACGGTTGCAGAGTGGGTAATGAGAAGGAAGACAGGAAGAGTCCTCGGGGCGAGTTCAAGGGAGTTGTAGAGAGAGATGGAAAGTAGAGATTCACAGCTTCATTCAAAAGATAATCCTAAACTGCCTGGTTGCTGTCACGCGCCCTCACCGCCTTGTGCCTCGATACCAACAAGTAGAACACTCCTCCGGAAGAGACCGTGGGCACCCTCATGGGCAATCAACGGCGGACTGACGATTACTCATTGAATTGGTTCCCAGCCGCTCGAATTCCATCCGGATTTTCTTCATACAAGTCCCTTGAAGTCGATTATGATCGTGCCCGAGGCCGGATATAGACGCGTCGCGCAACCGAGGCCATACTTCCTCGAGGCGGCGATAAGAACCGACATCCATTTGGGAGCTGGACGCAGAGGACAATGCAATCGCTCTCAGTGAGACGAAGCCATGCTTTTGACTTAGAATTTCGGAGCGGGAGGCTCTAGAGCCTAGTCTTGGATTGATGACGCGCGTAGAGAACCCCGATCGCCGAGCCACGTCGCGTCAGAGCATCGCACCGACCACGAGAAGAAAGGGGCTAAAACTTGTGAACAACCTCGGTATCAGACTAGGCAATGCAAGTGAGAATGCAACTGCATGCGATGCAGATATTTCGCAGGAGCCATAGGCTCTGCGAAGCTGGCCATGCTTGAGGTCATGGTTGCAAATGCATGGCGCCGGGCTTTGGACGGTATGGAGTAGATAACGGACGGACTGGTGGGCTGGGCGGGCTCGAAAAGAGGAGTGGTTAGTGCCAGACTGCGCTTAGAAATGACTTGACACTTGTCGAGTGGATAGTCATGGATTGCTTGTGGCATATTATCGGTAAAGCGTCTGTCTCCTGCAGAAATCCATCCTGGACAAGGGACGGGCTTCCAAAAAAAAATGAATGGATGAGAAGCCCCGATTTGGGGGGCTGCTGACTTGCTGCACGCTGTGGGATTAACTCTGGGCGGGAAATCGATTGGATGGGAGTGACTCTGCAGGAGAGTTTGATTTCATTTTTCCTGTTAGAATGCGACGCAGAAATGCAAACGGTGTCTGTGCGTCCAGAGCATCGTTTCTGATTCAGTTCGAATCAGGAGAGATTTGGAGTCAAGGAGTTGGTGAGCGACGAGGGGAGTACATAAGCTTGGTTCCTCAGGTTGGGGGGGGATCTAAACCTTGCGAGTCATCAAGGCGGACAACTAGCATGTGGTCAGGGTCTGACTGGCAATAGTAGATACTAGATGTCGATGATGACGTTGGGGAAAATGGATCATCATACACTGCAAGTCATATATTAGGGTCTGAAAATGAAATAACGAGGAAAACCTAGCTCCTGCTTGGAGTCATGGGTGTAGTACTATGCCCGAGACTGCGATGAGGTACCCGTCGCTTAGGTACGGTATGATCCAAGACATATACTACCTCAAGGTACTGTATGTATATCAAGGAAATGCCCACTAGCATTGCTGGGATTTTGATTCACATCGAATGAGATGATATTGCCGACCACTAAGACAGCGCATGCTGGGCAGGAAGTATCTAAATCATGGACCAATTCCCATGGGATTGGAAGTGATTAGGCCTACCGTAGCAGCGAAGCCAGGCCGAAAAAATGCCTCGTGCCGCCCTTTCTGCTTGTAGAACAACTGTGCTTGATTGTTCCTTTGCATATTATACAACCGCCTTGCCCTTCATACACTCTCAATATGGTGGTGTACTTTTGCCCCTTGAGGTCTATTTACAAAGTACCCCCTGCCCCGCGAGATGCCTGTATCGCCGACCTACATCATAGTAGCGAGATACCCTGCAAAGTATAACTCAGGACTCCTTCTGGAATGAGTAAGATGTGGAAGCTTGGAGTTCATGAACGACTGAGAGATAAACTTAGAAAATGACAGCACGAGCTAGGAGCTTGCGAACCACTCGATGAGCTCGATAATTCGCAGGTTTGCCCGGAATCGTGCCTTCGACACCAGCCGAAAAGACACCGGTGATTCATCTTGGCGGGGCAGATGGTCAAAGATCTTCGAACCGTTTCCTGTTTCTCTGACCCCCTCTCTCGAAGCGCAGGTCAAGCTAAACCCTGCACGGGTGATCAGAGAAGCAATGTCCAGGACTCGGGACTCAGCACAAGTCTGTATGGAGTATATACTGAAGAGTGTCCGATTGACCCTTGGGCTTTTCCACACTGTCCTTTCTAAGTTAACTCATAATAGCTTCGTCAGTCCTTCTTCCGTAACGTCTCCATGCTTGTCTCCCTGCCCACCGGATTACCCAAAACATCCCATCAAAGTCCATAACAAACCCGGTGGATCGACCCTAAACCGCCCCTGGAACTAGCTTCAAACACAATCCATTCACGAATTTCTTCGGGCGACCCAACGTCCCGGAGCACCCGCCGGGGCGCGCCTATCAGAGCATTGCAATTCGCCCCAATTGCGCCCTGAGGTAAGCATCCCGGCCAATGTATACATTTCTACGGAGGATAGTGCCACTAAGCACCGCCAAAGTGGATGTCTACACGGTTTACCACCGGGAAAAAAAAGCACTTACTTCCCGCAGGATGTCCCTTGGCTCTGGGACCATCAGGGCCAACCGTTTCCCGACTGTACGACATTTTGGGGGGATATTTTTCTGATTTCATTTTGACATTTTAAACCTTGGCTGCAGCTCTTTTGACTTTGTTGCCCCTGATGAGCTGTCGTCCTAGTTCCTACCCGTGCTAGCGTCATGGCGGATGAGTCTCTTTTCGTCAGGCGCTGTCGCTTTGCGCTTGCGGGAGTTCCACTTGTCAGTAAGCATCACGGAGGGGCCAGCAATGCAATTGTAAGTAAGTTAAAAGTGGTTGACAAAGTTGGGTTTGCCAGATCCTTGAGGCATTGTATGTACTAGTCTCTTCAAACCTTTGGAGAGTTGTCTTTTCCTATACAAGCACTTACTGTAAAGCAGTCCCCAACGAGGCTGCTACCTCATCCTCCAGACCACTCGCCATGCACTGCATGCAGTGTACTCCGTACACTTGCCAGTCTCCACTTCCACGCGCAAAGGAGCCCGTACATGGATGATGGACGGAGGGCCTCCAGTTACATCCATAACAGTTTAGCCCATTCAAGAGTTAGTGCGTCTCCGTCGACATACAGTAGTCGCTCTACTTTAGTGCGTTTAGTGAATTAGCGTGTCTCCGAGGACCGACACTGGATTTCCCACCCCCACTGGGAACGCTCTAAAAGATTGTAGTATTGTACTTGGACTCGACTGGACTGGCCTGGCCTGGCGCTCTTGCTCTCCCTTTCCCCCCTCGATCGTACTTTGTTGTCGAGAACGAGCCCCTCCGGCGACGTGCATCACTAGTAATTTCGTTTCGTCTCGAACTCTTCTGGAAGAGATGAAACTCTCCGATTTCCCCGTTTCTGGTCTTTTGGGTTAAAAATAATTCACCCTTTTTTTTGGCTCTCTCTTTTCCTCTGCCACGATTATTATTTGTGGGCTACACTGCTCAACTTCTGCGTTTTCTCTGATTGCCTATTTGGCTTCTATTTTCATTCTTAGCCTCTCTCTCTCTCTCTCTCTCTCTCTTGGGTGCCCGCTTGTCTTTATTCTCGTACTGTAATTTCTGGCCCCAGACTCTTTCTAGTACTTCTCCGTACTGCATTTGCTGCATTACTCGACTGCATTCATTACATTACTGCGTTGCGACTGTGCTCGACCTGAATACGCGCTCCCGTACCTATCGCTACTGCTTTTTGCGACAGCGTTTCCTGCTCCCAATTCTCCTGCTTTCGACCTCGGGGGTGTTTCTATTCTCCCTTCTACGTCGCTTGTCTCTCGTTCTCCTCTTCTCCACTGATTCACAACCACCTTCTCCGCCAAAACATCTTAGACTCTGCAGCCTTCCCTCCGGTCCAACGCGCCGCGGTCCCCTCCTGCGCGATCCCGGCTGCTCAACTGCGTTTGGGCCAATCTTTTGCCAGCCGGGCATTCATGGACCGCGTTTTGTTTTGCTGCACCTCTATTTTCCTGTGGCTGTCAACCTTCCAGAGGATCGCTCCTTTTTTATTATTTTGATTTTTCGCTTTTGATCGCTGCATTGCTTTCCTGTCCTCTTCCCCTCTCCCTCCCCCGCCTTTCGCTCTCGCGTCTTCGTCTTTCGTTGGCAATCGGGGATTCCTCAGGATTTCCTTGTTTGAACAAATCTTTCTTTTTTCTTTTGAGGAGCCATTGGTTGATTCTGCTTCTTGACTTCACCCTCGTGGACAGAGAATGGGCACATAGGAGTTTCCTTTTTGCGTGCTTTGATTTGTACTGTTTTCGCTTCTTACTCTCCTTATTCTCGAGGGTTCTCCAGTGTCCATCGTCGTTGGCTTGTGTGCACACACGACTTTCGTTCCTGTCTTGCTGCCATTCGCTCCGATTTAAGATCTATCTTGGGAGGCTGTCTTTGCTTTGTTTGATCTTTTGCTTTCCTTTGCGCAACGAACGAGGGTGACGGTGGCTCTCTTCCGACATCTTGACCCATCGGTCTCCCGCATCTACTATTGCTGGTATTTGACGAGCCAAAGGAGCATCTTCTGATCTCGCTTTGATGGTCCGGATATGTCGAATCCACCCGATACGCCATGGTCCGAGGAGGAGAAGGTATGGCGAACAGCATGACGACCCCAGCCAAAAGATGGTAGACTATACTAACAACAACACAGAATACTCTGCTCAGCGAAATCCTCAAGAAAGCGGGCATCCCGTCCAGCTATCTCCTCCGCATAATCAATGAGTGCCATATCCTCCCTGCCTGGGAGCACATTCCCCTGCCACAAGGTAATATCACAACCGACAAACTACAAGGCCCCGTACCTTCCAGACTACCCGTTGATCACTAACCACTACCATCGTGGGGGAACAATAGGCCGCTCCCTTAGTCAATGCAGAATGGCCTATGAAAACATGCAATCGCAATTGAAATCGCACTCGCAACCACAATCGCAATCACAATCCCCATTTCAGTCCTCGCAGCAACCAAATCAATCACAACATCAATATCAGCACCCACATCACGCACCACCACCACCACCTATTGCGCCGGCGCCTTCAACCTCGATACTTCGTCCCGACGCACCAGGAACTCCATCCGCTATAGATCCCTCTTTTCGCAAACGACCACTCTACCCAGCCGACAGACCAGCCCCTCCACGCGCCATCCAGCCTCGTCCTCCCGCCAGCACCGCCTCCTACAGCAGTGAAAGCTCCGCCCAACTATCACCCCGCCTCGACACCACTCCCAGCGGCGAGCCACCTCGCAAGCGCGGCCGTCCCAGCAAAGCCGAAACCGAACGGCGCAAAGCCGCCGCCGAAGCCCGCGGCGAGACATATCCACCTCCTCGTCGTGTAAATCCTAATCGCCTCAAGGTCCCACCCTCCCCGACTAGCCCAGCTGGTCCATCTCTCGCGCCCTACCCACCCGCACCAGCGCCCCAACGCGTTCACGGTCCCAATTCAGGCTCGATTCCGTACGATGTGACGGGAAGTAGGCCGCTTGCGCCAGCTCCGTCCTTGCCTGGTGCGAGTGAGCGCCGTGATATGCCTGCCCGCAGTATGGGGGTTAATATGCGTGAGCTGCCTCGACCGGCAGAACTGAGCCACCCATTGCCCTCGCCGCATGCCCTGCAGCTGGGGCCGCCTGACCAATTACCGCGTCTGAATAGCAATCCTGGAGAGCGTAGCGCGTACGGCACTATCCCGGATCGCTTTTCGCCGCCGGATAGTGGGCGCAGGGACTCGGTTGCTAGTCGAGGAGAGCCGCCAGTGGGACCGTATGCTGAGCGTCGCACCAGCACGCCGGGTGACAAGCCGCTGAGATAGATGGCGAATATTAGGCCGATGTCTCGCATCCTTGGGAGTTGTTGCGATGGGATTCGATCTTGCTTGCGCCTGCACAATATGCTAATTGTACTATCGGCTACGATCGACTATATCGAGGACCATTCTGTTGTGAGGATGATCCTTGTTACGCCCTGACCTGCTCACCTTGCCCGTGCCATTGAATTGTTAGAACAACCCCCACCACAATCCTTTCTCCCCTTTGCAGCTATGTCTCACGACGACATCGAATTCATGAATTGAACTCTTGACGAACAATAGACAGCGTTTCGAGTTGCGTTTATTGTTGTGTTTACTTTGGACCCGACCTACCACTTGACTACTCTGCTCTACACTGCACTGTTTTGAATCGCCACTTGCGCTGCCATGTGATATTTCTTATCTGACTACTTACATCTTCGCTTCGCTGTTTTGCGGCTTTGGTCCTTCTGACGCTACGCTCCTTGCAAAACACTTTACGCAGTATGCCCTGCGATGATCTCACCCTGCACGGTCTATGTCCGTTTATGCGTCTTCCGATATCGCCGACGATCTCGCTTCTGCTTCGCGACTTCTGTTGCCAGTGCCTATCGGCACTGATGTGTCCACGACGACTACTCGACGAAGATACGGCTCTATGCAGCCCTTTCCATTTCAGTTTCCAGCTATTATCGAGTTCATATCAAGATCATTTTTTATGAACCAATGCTTTATGCTTAATTGACTTTAAACCTGCTTTGATTTGTTTCGCTTGCTTTTGATCAGCCTCGCTTTCTGGACTTTGATCAAGCTCTACGCTTTCTCTGGTCGTTTCTTATTTCCTGCCTTTCTTCTGTCTGTCTGTCTGCCCTGTGTCTACCATGACGTGCCATGGCATCCCCTTTTCCCACAACGGCCCAACATGAAGCGAGCATGGCGACAGCGAGCTTCTTCTCTGGGAGGCATGCATTTCTTTCCGTCCATTCTTGCCTTTCCATGGACCTGGACCTCTGCTTCCATCTTTCACCTTTCATTTTCGCATCATGCTTATCATACCTGATCAGGCCTACATTTGTATTATTTAATACCGCCCTTCATTCCTCAAAACGTCCTCCATCAGACACACATGCCAATCCACGTCCATACCCAGTGTCCCAAACTAGCTTCAAGCCGCTCCTGACACCATTCCTTGCCTTGCTCCGCTTCTTCTTCAGCTTTTGCTTGTTTTACACTTCTCTTCTTTCTCCAGGGACGCGATTGACGAGTCCCTTCCTACATTACGACTTCGCGCCTATTACGTACCAGGCTAATGATGACCTGACCTGACCTGACCAGATCAGCTTTTTTATACACTTACACTTGCGTGGACTGAACTTGCTTTTACAGTTGTGTTCTGTTCTGTTGGCTTTTTCTTCGCTGCTTTTGCTTGTCGCTTGAATTGTCTTCTTGTTACAGTGTTATGACGCATGTATGAATATATAGGACTTTTTAATGTACAGCGCTAATTGCTCTTCTTCCGACCCTTCAAGCCACTGTTCGGTCAAATCTACTAATTGACTATTCACTATTCTTACGCGGTTCCATGACGATACTACAAGTTGCTCGGAACTAAGATCTACCCAGTAAAGGTGCTTCGAGACCGTCTGGTCGATGTCAGGCAAAAGAGCCACGTGCTCACTTGGGTTGACAAGCGTTATTGACTGAAGTTAGTTCCAGAATCCAGCTATGTCTATTCCAGCCATCTCAGACCTCCCGTGCCTGCTTATCTACCTCGCCGCACAATTCCAAACTCCAACCAGGATGCCATGGAGATGGACGACCTCGACAAGTGCCACCTACAACTTAGCATCCTTTCCGGGGATGCCTACATCCGCGTGTGTCGCTGCCTTCGCGCCCCGCTCTTCCCATGGCGGAGGATGCAAATGAGGATGGATGACCTTCAAGACCTCGAAGCAAGGAGGCAAGTGTCTCGGGAAGAGTTCCGCAGGCTCCGGGAACAAGCTGCGATGTCCCAGACAGAAATGCTGTGGTTCGATAAGCAAATGCAGAACCTTCGACGCAAGCGAGGTGGAAGAGATGAGAGGTTCTCAAACTCTCGGGCATGAATGGCTTTAGTCATATAGTGGTCTTTGGGCGCAACAGTTAGAATACTAATGTTACACTGTCCTTGTTCATGCGTTCCACTGGTCTCTTTCCCCTTCTTACCTACGGACCTGCTAAGCGTATGCTATCAACGCCCGTCGTCTATTCTCGTAGGGGATATTCTGGATAGCTACGATACTTGGTCACGATGTTTATCCTTCTTGTCTCTCGCTCACTAGATTCTCCTTTTCCCTCTCAATTTTCTTTTCCATCTTCTTTTCCGTCTCCTTCTATCCTCCTTCTAATTTCTGTCTTATCCTCTTCTATCTAATTAAAGTAAGGGGATTACTAAATTGACCTCCCTCTCCTGCCTGAAAATATCTAAACTTCAGAAAATCAGGCATTAAGATGGAGGTAATCGATAATATAAGATAGTAATTAGAACTTAATCCCTAACTTGTAACTACCCTAATCACCCTTTACCGCGTTTACTACCCTACTTATTTAGTTATCTACACTCTGTTAGAATGTATAGGTTTATACGTAAACTGAAAAACTGAACTAAAAGAGTGTTCGAAAGAGTGTTCGGAAGAGTGAGCAGAGTTACTCGGCGTAGTTGCAACGACTCTGATGTTTCCTATTGAGAAAACACGCTGCACCAAGCGATCGTATGCCTCCAGTCCCTGAATGGTATCTCCCCCTTGTCCCCGGACGCCTGACACGCGATCCTTTTCCAGCAGAGGGAGAAAGACTAGGTGAGCTCCACTCATTATTCGCGCTCAACATCTGAGAGTTCAGGCGTCTGGTTCGGCACCCGCCTTGCAATATCCTGCCGGATTGTAAGGTTGCGAACTGGTACAGGAGGGTGTATAGCTCGGGGAGGGGAGATCCTGACTTTGTGTCGTAAGAGATAATTTTCGTGCACTTCCGTTCGTTTCTTCCATGTCATTAATTTTCTACATGGGTGAGAGTCTTCCCTCGCAGAGTTCCCATCTTCCCGCTCAGAGTACTCTTCCATTGTGCCGTAGTCAATGCAAGTCAAAAGGCAATAAGTAATAGCAGACTAGATCTAGGGGTAATCAAGCTCCGAACACTCAGATAGAAAGCTTCAGTCTTATCAGCAGTATGTGACTTGTGTAGAAATAACACCTCGACTCCGGTCTGCTATCCACATGCATAGGTATGTATGGTCTGCCACTGCCAGATCCTGTTCACGATCCACAGCCTTCCAGCGCCTATGTACAATATGATGACCCTGCCTTCTCCCCCGAGGCAGCAGATCGCTTTCTACTCGTCAGGCTTGTCACGAACCCGCGAAAGCAGACGGCGCAATCGCGCCGTTGAATCTCCAGCACTGGTATTCGAGTCCGAAGCTGGAACACCGGTGGCCTCCAAGGACGATGCTTCAGGGCCAGGAATGGACTGTGACGAGAGCGACGACGGGGGATGAGACTGTCTGCGCTCGCGGGGTGCATCTTGCTGACTCTCCGCAGAGTCTTGGCTCTGCCTCAACTCTCCTACCGGTGGATTTTTGTCCTCCCTCTGCTCAGCCTCCTTCTTCTGTTCCATCTGGTTCCGCAGTAGACTCACCGCGGCGCCAAACGCCGTCGCAGACCTTCCACTCGCTACAACCGGCATCTTGTTCCCAATCTGCACATCAAGTACCTTGTCCTTGACAAACTCCATCACCTCGTGCTTGCCCTCGACACGGCGGGTCAGATACACCTTGGGACTGACGCCCGCGCCAGGGAAGGTGGATGTCTTCGACTTGATGCGCTCGAGTTCCTTGCGGTAGGCCGTCTCGTAGATGTCGAACTCAGCGGCACCGGGGGACTCGCTTACGATCTGCATGGGCTCGTCGGACACGGCTGCGTCCAGGGCGGGATCCATTCCGCCCATGGTGCTGTCGGGTTCGGCGAAGATGGGACTCGGGTCACTGCCAATGTTGAACTCGCTGGGTTCCTGAGGCGACGTTCCGGTGTAGGTTGACGGGCCGATGAAGAGATAGGGGAAGTCTTCTTCCAGCGGATCGCGTGCATGGCCCCTTGTGCCCTCGACGCTACGTTTGGTGGTCGCTGAGCTGGCTCTTGAGAGCGCGGGGTGAGGCGATGCCGACTGCGAGGGAGGCCCGGTGACGTCTGCTTTTCCAGTTGACCTCCCGCTTCGTATGGAACCGGAGTCTTTTCGCTCTGGAGGCTCAAAGGCGCCTCGAGATCGCCGGTTGCTGGTAGGATCCTCGGTGTGAGATGTGGTGTTCATTGGACTGCTGGCATGTGGCCGTTCTGAGCCAGGCCCGTCTCGAGTATGTGACCCTGCCAGCATCGGATGCCGTCCGAAGACCTTCTTGATCTCCCCTGCGAGACCACGATGACCACCGTCAGAGTTGGGGTCCAGCCCGACCGTCGGAAAGTCGTCGCTTTCATCCATTTCCATAGGCGGCGCGACAAAGTGGGCTTCATGATCGGCACCGAGGATACTTTGCAACGCTGGCCCTGCTTTAGAGGGATCCATTAACCGCTTGAAGCTCTTGACTGCTCTCATCTGCGTGCATCATAGTTAGAAGGGTACCGCAAGTCGTGTACTTTGATGTCAAGAACGTACCACAGTGAGCAAATGCCCCATATTCTTGGTGATGGCCAGGTTCATTTCCTCCTCTGTAGGTGGCTCGATGATCTGCGCCGTGTTTTCTTCGTAAGAGAGAAGGGGATCAGCTCCATTGGCCGTTACCCAAGGGTGTTCCTGATTGTCCAATATTAGCAAATGATCAAGACGCCCCGCTGTATCATCATTATCTCACTCACCCGTAAATCACGCATTTTAATTCGTTTCGCCGGATCTTTTTCCAAGATACGGATCATCAAATCCTTGAAATTCTCATCTTGCTCATCCTCGAAGTCTACAGCATCGGTTCGAATACTTTCGTAAAGCTCGAAGATACTTTGCTTCTCGAATGGAAGTTTGCCGTATCGGAGACAATATAACGTGACTCCCATCGACCAGATATCCGCTGCCTTACCCGAAACATCACCATGCTTCACAACACACAGCTCCGGCGGGAGAAACGCCGGAGACCCAGCTGACTTGGCAGTGAACATGTCAGAGTCCTTCTCAAACATTTCCGAAACGCCAAAGTCCACCACTTTGAGCACGTCGTCATTCGTCACGAGGCAATTGTCAGGCTTGATGTCGCGATGCACAATCCCTTGTGCATGCAGATACTCGATTCCCAAGATCAGGTCACGAAACCAGCAGCGACATTGCTCGTTGTCATATGGATCGGCTCGCTCTTCCAAGCCCACCTTCATCACCACACCTTTCTTGCACATCTCCATGACCATGTATAACGAGTCCTCGGTCGGATCATCCAGCACTTCGATCAGCGAGACTAAGTTGTTGTGATTCAGTTTCTTCATGATTGCGATTTCCTCCTTGATCAGATAAAGCGGGTTCTTGGCGTTTTCATCATCGTCTTGGGACGGATGACGATGAAGAGGTGAGTTAAACCCAGTACCGGGTCGTCGAGGTCCCCGCGGTCGTCGTAATAGATGTGATTGTGCGCGCTTCCTGAGTCGGGATTTGGAGAACTCTTTCACTGCCTAGACATCGACCACCAGTCAGCACAATGCAGTTCAAAGGCGGCCTCTCCGCATCCGCGTCCCGATCTCCAGGCTGGCTGAGAACGCGGCTATTTAAGCACAATCGATCGAGGTAACGTCCATACATATTCATTTCCATATTGGTCAGCAGCCAGGTGAACGGCACCAAATGATCCCCGTCCAATCTCCTGTTTGATGATATACTGGTTGATCCGGTGCTCTGCCGTTCCGTCGTCTTGGCTCGTAGTATACTCGGAGCGGGCGTCCAGTGTTTCCTATGCCAATAGGAGACACAAATCAGTCTCTCGCTGGAATTGATCCCTCGTTCGCCACACAAAGCTTCCACCCACCTTCACCTGACGCCTGGCTCGGGGGTTCCGTTGGCGGTGCCGTGGCAGACTATCAAAGGACCCAGAGGAACTAAATGTGGTAACAGAGGAATATAAATTAGCTAGCCAATCGTAGATACAAAAACGGTGCTCTATCAACCTCCGCAAGTTTCCTTGCTGCTGGATAAGGAAAGCTTACGTGACTCGGGGAGGCCGCGGGGGTAGACCCGCTCCCTCGAGCGAGTCGATCGAGGGCGTCGCAGAGACCTCGGAGAGGGGAGTCGTGACGTTGTCGTCCATTTGAATGAGGGTCCCGCTTCAGAGGTGAGGGACGATTCCTCTGAGAGAGATTGGGTTATGCGCCAGGCAAGTGTGGGTGGGGTAGGCGAGAGTCGAGGAGTAGATAGCGAGCAGAGATGCAGGCTGTCAGCCTTACGAGGCGAGGAGGAAGCTTGTTTTCTCCGTTCTGCAACGACGGTCAAATGGAAAGACCGACAAGAGCAAATTAGCAAATCAAGACCAGTCGGGGTTCTCCATCGAGGGTATTTGGTCTCTCCAGGCAACGCCTTTTTCCATTTCTACTATCGATAAATGGGCGGACGTTATCGATACCGCCATTCTCACCGCCCCAATTCCTCCCCTGAACCATCAACAAATCAGTCACCTCCCACAGCTGTCCCCCAGATGCCCCGTCCTCAGCCATGACTGTCTACTCGTTCTATATCTTTGACCGCCACGGTAAGCTCAAACGTTAAAGCAGTGGACTCCACTTGACTGATCTTGCCCCCTCTGATAGCGGAATGTATCTACAAACGCCGCTGGCTGCCTCGCCCAGCGTCGATCGTAGGGAAGTCCTCACGGAGCGCCGATAGTCCAGCCCAGCCAGGGCCCGCAGGAACGGGCCAGACGATGCGAGCGACGGATGACGACTCAAAATTGGTGTTTGGTACAGTGTTCTCGCTGCGGAACATGGTCCGCAAGCTGGGCGGTGATGAGGACAAGTGAGACATTTCCAGCAAAGATACCTCAACCACGATGACGATTGTCCAGGTCGCTAACTGTTCACTCCTCCCCTAGCTTCGTGTCCTTCAGCACCAGCCAGTACAAGCTGCATTACTACGAGACGCCGACCAATATCAAGTTTGTCATGCTGACGGACACCAAGAGCCCCAGCATGCGCATCGCCCTGCAGCAGATCTACATCAATCTCTACGTGGAATATGGTTCGTCCTGGCCCTGGAGAATATGCGCGCATACATCCTGACTCGTCCATCATCTATAGTTGTCAAAAATCCGCTCTCTCCCGTCGAGCACCCCGGCGGCGTAGGTGTCAACAACGAGCTCTTCGAGGAGTCACTAGAGCAGTTCGTGGTACGTTTGCGCATTCCCACAAATAAGCCGTGCGTTCCCTTCATTGTTGATTCCATTGCTGATCCGACAGCAGACACGCGTTCTATCATGAATTGGAATCACCTTTCAACCAGCCAATTGGCTCCACCGGCACCACCGAGGACTGAGCTGGCAATTGGAAGCTGTACCACAGTCAGCCGGCGTCTCCAAAACCCAGCACATCCGCATACTGTCATGTCCCAGCAGAGATGCACCACGGAGGAAACCGGATGATCAAGCCGTAGCACTCGACGCCACCCTCCGGTCTGCACATACGACACATCCAGCCCCTATAACGCCTTTTCAGATGATCAGATCAGATAAGGGCTCCAGTCAATGTGGCAGACACCCCACGTGCTGCTGCACCGGCACTCGATAAGCGGGTTTACCTAGATGATCCCTGCCCATAGATCTTTACGCAATCAGTCAGGAACAAGCGCAGACTTAGCGACCGAGAGCGGGAGAATCCGGGTGGATGAAGGTCAAGGGAGAAGCTTCCCATGCCATTGCATAGCCGAATGGCGTCTTTGAACAGAAATCCGAGGAGAACCTTGCATTGTTGTTGTCAAGGCATACCTACGATCTTATCCTTGTCTGGACACCAGCCCCTGGAGTACTGTAGATTGCGAGTGGTAAAGCCGCACTGTCTGAAACAGGCCAGTCGAGGGACTCTAGGTACCAACAATAGACAAAGCAAGATTTCTGAGGTCGTGGTATATGCACGTTGCGCCGTGCTGATAGCAATCTAGAACAAACAGTCGTATTTCCTTTGCAGAAGCTCGGTGAGATCGCTTCGACTACGGTTTGATTTTACCTACCAAAGCAATCATAACATGGATGATAAGTGACATGATTTCACTGGGTGCGTACCCAATTGAATACTGCCAGTCGCATTCAAGGTCCTATCTTCAACAGACCCAGACCTACCTTATAGACGGGTATCATCTCCATAATTGCTTACCCAGTATGGTATCAAGTCTATATCGCAAGCAAAACAAAGCAACATGCACAGGGCCGGCCCGGACCACACGTCAAGCTCCAACTGCCCCATCCCGGTCCCTGCTTATAGAGGAAGACAATGATGCACCTTTGTCGGACACGAGCGGCGGGGCTCTACTGTCATAGTAATAGATTGACATTATCAGCTCTCTCAATCTCTCGCAAGCCGAACCTGCGCCAAGCCGAGGCGCCGTGTGTTGCATCCTGGTGCAGGGCATGGACCGCAGGTTCAATGCACGATGCAGAGTTGGGCTATAGCTTTGTCTGTTATAGCATCTTTATAGGCGTTCTCATGCATATTCCGGAGATGAGCTAGAAGGCATGGATGGATGTTACCGGGCTTGGAAATCTACTTTAGAAACTCAATTTCAATAGCGAATTCCCTGGTGACTCCCGCAATCGGAGGATGGATACGCTGCAGCAGGATGTTGGAATCCAAGGGATGTGCAAGGTTTGGAGAATTCAGGACAGTGTCTAGAGTACCTACCATCCACGCCCAGACATGGCGCATAGCACCACGCATAAGCATCCAAGCTCCCTGCATATAGAAAAGCTCGGCTCGGCCACAGCTTATCTTGAGCTCACCGTTAGCTTTCATTTGCTCTGGGGCGACACCATGAGAATTCCCAATAGCTACACACAGAAAGTGAAGTAGTAACAAGGAGAACCTCTTCTAATACCATCTGACGATAGTCAGCCCCCTCCCGACATCCTAGGCCACGCGAGTAGGATAACGGCAGCTCCTCTAAGAGTCCCGGAGAACTCGCCCCCGAAAGTTGAAACTGGCGGTCAGCAAAAGCGAGACATGGTTGTACTCGGCTGCGCCGTCGGTCCAGTGGAGTGGGAAGCGTCATTTTGGTAGTTCCCCTCTCGGGCTCGGTATGTGATTTGTAGAAGAAAGTACAGACTACAGACAGAGGGTCATGATTGTTTGCGAATTTGTGTGATGGACGTACTAAGCACCGTGTAGAGTTGACGTTCCGGGCTGCTCGTGCCACTGGGTGGCTCGCGCTTGGATGGTGGGGTAAGTGTTTTCTGTGGAGGGAACCTTCAACCGACTTACCAAGTTACCAAGGGTTGACGACTTGAAATTTGACAGGGCAGGCGGGTCTGCTTGGACGTGCAAAGTCCTTCCATATCAGACTAGTTACAGGAGCGGTGCCCTTTGTGGAGGGATCTTGGGTCCGTTTTCTTTTCGCTCCTATAGACACGGACTTACGCAGGTATGGAATTGGAATACGCGTACCTAGATACAGGTTGAGTAAAGTAAGCTCGAATACAATCGTAAATGACACTCCACTCTTTCAAGCACAACATTTGTTCTTATTTACCACAGTGTGAGTTGGCATCCCCATCCCAGCCAAGACAATCCAAACAACCATAGGCCCATCGCCAAACAGGGAAAAAAGAAATGAACAAGGTTCCATCAGGCAAAAGCAAAAGCAATCTGCATTGCATCTGCACGGCACAATTATTAAGCAAACACGACACGCCCCTGCTCGCCCTTTGCAGGCGCTGATTGGCGAGGAACAAATGCCTCGTAGTTTAATTTCAACGAGTTCAACTGGGACAGGGACAGAAGATGCTGTTCAACGATGGAGCGGAGGATACTGTCACTCGATCGGGTTGAATAGCTCTGTTCAGCACGCAACGAGTAGGATTATTGAATGCTTTCTTTATTCCCCGTTGTGCGCGTTTCTCCGTTGGTTTGCCTTTTTGGCGCATGTGCTCGGCTGGGGGAGCCTTGGATTTGACCAGGCCGAGGTTGCCCCGGATTAATCTTGCTAGCCTGTAGTGTTTCCTTCGAATGTGAACGGATGATGGTGCAAATCACAATCAATCTAACAGTCTTTGTGGAAATAAAAATTTCCGAGAGTAGACGACTCGTCAATCATTGCCTTTCAAACGTGTGTCGCCATCGATCATAGAGGGGTAGTACACTCGAGGGCTTCAACGACCGAGCGATCCCACGAGTCAGACGACGATAATCTGGGGTAATCCGTGTGCCGTCTCAGGTCGGAAGTCTAAACCGGCATGGGATGATGGGACACGCTTGTCCTACGGAGTACATACGTTCTGCAAGTACTGCAATACTGCTAACCATAGTAAGCTGTAACTACTTTACTCCATACACTCTCCATCGCAAAGGGATCTACTCTACCCCTCCCAAGCCCCTCCTGACAGCAAATAGAATAGGCATGGATGGCAATATGAAACAGGCTTAACCACTTTACTTATAGGCTCCTCGAATCTATACGTTACACGACCAGCCTATGATATCTCCAGGAATAATCAACACAGCTTACCTTCCTTCCTCGTCAAATGCATGCATACTCGAACCGATCAGATCACCGCAATACATTGACGATCGGGCACCCCATACCCATAGATATTCCCAGATCATCGGCTTGTACAATTAATGCCCTCAACTACTGTACCACACTGACTCACAGATCTGACGACACAAGCCCTCCAGTTCTCGACTTTGCAAACCACCTACCTAGCATAGAAAATCCACTCGGCCGTCCCGCCCGGCCGATCACCACTGCGTAAAAGCCGGGGATAACCACCATAGCATGCACATCTCCCCATCGGGCCACCCGTGAATCCTAGCGCGGGGCTCATCCACGATAGTGTCATCCGTAAGCGTGTCCCCAAACAGACGCCGTGATATACGGGGTGCTAGCGAGCGAGAGAGTGTGAGCATGGCATATTTTATCTAGCGTCATCGTAGCCAGGTGACGGCATCGCGAGGGCGGTGCGGGTGAATGGGCTGATGAATGCTGACCACTAACCTAACCAGTGACTATCCGCCATTCTTGTAGACGGAGGACTCAGCTGAATGGGTCGTGGTCTTGACATTGTGCTTCGTTCTTTCTTTTTCTAGATGTTACTTCCTCGTGCTAATGCCAAGGTGTGTTATCCGGGTTGTTTGAGTTGGCAGATCGACCGGGTCGGTACTCGAGTTGTGGAAATCGATGAGCGATATAAGAGAGCCTATCAGGGTTGTAGCTGGTGAGGAGGGTATGGAAACGCGGCTGGTGAACGAGCTTTACTTGCGTGCGCTTCACCGTCTCTTTTGCAGCGCGATTTAGTTTCCGAGTGGGGTTGGACTGCACTGAGCAGTGCGACTAGTGTGGGAAAGTAGTTTCTTAGTTGCTTTGTGGCTAGGGGCTTCGTTTCGTACGTGTTTCGATTTAGTCTTATTGGTTGGATGTTTCTCGTCTACGCATTCGAGGACAAAGGTTCGATACAAAGATTTTGTATTTCAGTAATAGCGCGGCGGCAGTTTGTCTGTTGAAGCAATGAGGCACCCGTCGAAGCCCAAGCCAAATGATCTTTGTTCGTGGCCGTTTATCGAAGGCATAATGGAGAGATGCAACACACATCTAAGTACATACAGCAGACAGGTAATCGATCTCCTATCATGCTTTATCTCACAGATTCATGCCTGATCTGCACTGTTTCGTAGGTGGACAGCGATTTTGTTGTTGTTGGCTCCACTAAGCCATGATTATCATGATCATCGCGATAAAACCATCAGCCCCGCGTTCAACATCACCAGTATACCCCTCAAAACAGCAGGACAACTGTCTCTGCCAGCGCCACACGACGCACCCAGTACATCGGCTCATCCTGCTGGTGTGGGGGCCGTGATCGAATCACGTCACGGCCGCTCGACAATGCAGACGAGGTGCACAGCCTCACTCGCATCGGGGCCATGCGCTCGGCGCATGGCCGTGGCGGAAGTATAATCATTAATCATATTACCTACTGTAGGTTAACGACGGGAATGAGCGATTCTGTCATCTGAGGTCGATGATAGCTCACGCCTCCAATCATTTTTGTGGCTGACGACGTCACCGGGAGCATTGCGATCGGGGGGTACGTGACAAGCCAGATTCTATGAGGGGCAGGGACAGGAACAGAAGCCAGCAGAGTCATGCCCTCACCTTAAGTTTCTTAAACAGGGACAATGCAGTCGTGTAATCACTAACCAGCGATCAAGCCCGGACCGAAACGGACGTCATCAGGGGAGCGTCCTGTAATTTCGGATGGGTCTGCGCAGTGCTTAATCATGCTAAGCTGCGGATACGGAAAAGGAACAGACCCAGCATCGGTACCAGGGATCTTCGAAGTTCGGTGGGAATGAAGCCAGTTGAAACTTGCAACTCGAGGACAGTAGCCAACTAGTAGCTAGTTAGTTACATGCGCAGCTATGTCACTACTGTCGCACGCACTCCTGAGCAGTTACGCAGTTGTCGACTGGAGGACGGATGCTTATCAACTAGGGGAGAATAAAATCACTCACCAGAAACGGTCTCCATAGTCTGTGGTGTCTGGTCCACGCAAGATGCAAGTACTGTCCGATATTGGGCCTCGGAACCCGGATGTCAGGTTTTACCCTATTTCTTTCTAGCCCGTCTCCAGTTTTTGACGCTTTGTGCGTGTCTGGTTAGTAGTTACGGGGCCCCTCTTTGCTCAAGTTCCCGGAGGTGTTGGAACTTGGATGGCTTTGGTGGTGCCCGCACCAGTAGGGTAGGAGGGCATGCGCCACTCGGTAACGGGGAAATGAGGAATGTTACCACACGGACAAAGGACTCCTCCGTGCGGCCTACGGATAAAATGGGCGGCATCGGATGGATAGTGTGGCTACTGGCTAGGCAACAAAGAAAGTGAGAATACTGCAGAGTAATAATAATACGGAGTACGTCTATGGCAAGAGAAAGCATTATTTCAATTTGTTCTCTGTGATACTGTACCATCCAATTCCCTCTTTCCCATCATTGCATGATCAGCACCTTCAGAGGGAACATTAGACTGTGGCTGTCACTCGCCGCCTGAGAGCAGAATGCCCTGGAACAACACCCGTGGCAACTACATACTAGAGTAGGCTAGGAGCAGTAGCACTGATTATCTTCTTAGTATTATGGACTAGGGCTGTGATATGCCTGACAAAGCTGACCAGCTGAAAAGCTCGAGAAAGCTGACAATTAATAATCTCAGATCCTCCTGGAAATATCACAAGTGTACACAGTACTTGGCAAGTTGGGGCGTGGCAGTGAGAACCGATCTGGTACCCTTAGGTACAGAACCGTCTGGTAAGAAATCCCATACGGTGGCCATACACATTACCAACCCACAATGTGTCTCTCTACGACTGTACCACACTTCCATTTTGCTTCCCCGATGCGACTTGGTACCAAGTACTCGCTGGAATTACTTGATTCATATACTCTCGAACGAGCTTCCCCCTGCTGTTTAGTGACTCCCCCTTCTATTGTTGTACCAGGGATGTACTCTCTACTCCCCGTATTCTGCTTCCTCAGCCTTAATAATCCACCAGAAAATTCGATTCTCTCCTCGGCAGCACTGCCCCGTAAAATTACTCTGCTTGCACGCCATACAAACCTCGTTTCCCCGTGGTATTATTTCGCAACTGATTCTCCCCTACTTCTCCCGTACTCCGTAGTAGTATCGCCAATTTTTATCCCTCTC
This sequence comes from Penicillium simplicissimum, assembly GCA_024706585.1. NCBI lineage: Eukaryota > Fungi > Ascomycota > Eurotiomycetes > Eurotiales > Aspergillaceae > Penicillium > Penicillium simplicissimum. The sequence goes on from JAMZTW010000061.1 coordinate 3,452,107, forward strand.
GTCTGCCACTTTTCTTCTTTCTCTCCTTTCTTTTTCCTTTTACCTCGTGCAGTATATATCATATCAGACATACCCCTCGGGGCGTATGGTCTCGAGTCTACTGCTCCGTATACGATTCAATTTCTGCGATTTTTCCTTTGGAGCACTTGACCATACTTAGCGTGCCACTTTTCTTTTGCCTCTCGCGCATTTTGGCCGCTTGCGAAGTCGCTGTCGTCACCTGTACACACTGTGTGCCTCAGGCCGCCAAGGCATCCCACACCACCTTTTTTTCGCCAACCTCACCTCCTCCTCGCCCTTCTCTCTCCAAGAAATAGCGAGATCTCACAAGGCACATCGGTTGCAGTTTAGCAGCTCTCGGCTTCGTGCGAGCTTCGCTCGCTTCTCTTCTACCCACTTACCGGGGAAATCTGTGAAACTTTCACATCACCCTCTTCTTCTCCGGTCTCTCCTCCCTCTCGCCCCCTCCTCCTTCCTCCCCAAAAAGATCCACCGCACATGACTCCGCTTTCTCCCTCACCTGTTCCGTCCGCAGTCTCCTCAGCCGCAGCCTCACAACATTCACATGACCCTCGGGATGGAGACCCTTCGGTAACACGAGCCCTAGCGGGCATGAATCTGTCCGTGGCGAACGGGGACATACTCCCTCCGCCGGCCTCCCCGGCCACGAAGCCTGGCAAAGGCAACATGGCCTCCCGCATTTCTCGCATGTTCTCGAGCTCGGGGAAGCAGACCCCGACTCGAGACCACGACGTCACCCACCGCGATCTCTCCGATAGCAGCATGGAGAGCGTGCAGCCGCTCAACGGCAAAGAAAAGCCCAACTCGAAGGCCTCGTCTCGCGCCAATTCCAGACCCCCCTCTCGCGCTCCCTCTAGACAGCCGTCGCTGAAAAACGAACCCGTTGAAAACAATCAGAAGAAGAAGTCGGCCAATTCCAAGGACCAGAAGGATGGCACTACTCCACACAAGCGTTTCGAGGTCCTTCCCGAAGGCACCGGCACTCACGTCCATCACCTTCGGAGTGCCCGACGACAGGAAAAGCTTACCGACCTCCTCCGAGACATGCTGGGCGGTGGACGGAAAAAGGGCGATGACCAGGCTGACGAGCAGCAGCTCTCGCTGATGTCTACCTGGATTGACCAATTCAAAAACGAGCGCGATAAGCTGGCCGCCGATAAGAAGGGTGGACCCAACGCGACTGCGTCCCTAGTGGACAAGTACGGAAAATGCCAGGAGATCGTTGGTCGTGGTGCCTTTGGCATTGTTCGAATCTCCCACAAGGTGGACCCGACAGACTCCAAGTGTGAGCAGCTGTACGCCGTCAAGGAGTTCCGTCGCCGACCCCAAGAAACCGCCAAGAGATATCAGAAGCGGTTGACCTCCGAGTTCTGCATCTCGTCTTCTCTTCGCCACCCTAACGTCATTCACACCCTCGATCTGCTGCAAGATGCTAAGGGCGACTACTGCGAGGTCATGGAGTACTGTGCCGGTGGCGATCTCTACACTCTTGTGCTGGCAGCCGGCAAACTCGAAGTCGCCGAGGCAGACTGCTTTTTCAAGCAGCTGATGCGTGGCGTCGAGTACATGCACGAAATGGGCGTCGCTCACCGCGACTTGAAGCCCGAGAACCTGTTGCTGACCACCCACGGCGCCCTGAAGATCACCGATTTCGGTAACGGCGAGTGCTTCCGCATGGCTTGGGAAAAGGAAGCCCACATGACCGCGGGTCTGTGCGGGTCTGCGCCGTACATTGCGCCGGAAGAGTACATTGAAAAGGAGTTTGACCCGCGGGCTGTGGATCTTTGGGCCACCGGTGTGATCTACATGGCTATGCGGACGGGTCGGCATCTGTGGCGTGTGGCGCGCAAGGATGAAGATGAGTTCTATCAGCGGTATTTGGAGGGCCGGAAGCACGAAGATGGATATGCGCCGATTGAGACGCTGCATCGGGTAAGCGCTGCTGCAGGTCATTCATGCAATGCAAGGCATCAGACTGACTTGACATGTTCCTCCCAGGCCCGTTGCCGCAATGTGATCTACTCTATCCTTGACCCGAACCCCTCTCGCCGCATCAATGCTTCTCAGGTGCTCAAGTCCGAATGGGTACGACAGATCAAGCTGTGCAAGGCCGGCGAGGAAGGGTTCTAATCGATCAGCTACAAATGCTAGCTGGTTGATGAGAAAGGGCAAGTGAGCAGTATTGCCTGATCTTGTGGATGATGGACCCAGAGGTATGGAGAATATGGACGGATTGAACTGCCAATCGGGTCATTTCTATGTTCACTCTTGCCTCGTGTCTATCATCCCCTTTCATAAAAGAAGGAAGGCTGTTTTGGAATATGTCTTGCTTCACGATTATTTCTCAGCACCCTTGTATCCTTTCGGAACCACACAGAGGGAGGAATTTTGACACCCTTACAACATTCCCGATAGAACCAGGGAGGCCCTTTTGATTTGATGTCTTCCTACCTTATCATCCCTCTTCCCTCTTGCCTTCTTTTTTTCTTATTTCGTCCTGATTGATGACTTGTCATATGTACCGGCGTATTTGTCATCTTCAATTCGTGTTCATCGATTAGCTGGTTAAGGTTCTTTTTTTTTTTTATTCGGGGCACTTGCCATGGATTTTGTACGCCAATTGCAACGAAGACTCATGACTTTTTTTCTTTTTCTTCTCGTTTCATATACACTTCTACGTCTTATATTTTATTTCTGGGGGTCCAGTCATTTTGCGATGAGCGGGTTGAGTCTCGCCGGCGTTGTGTGGAAGCTTGTGTTTTGGGCGTGGAAGGTTGTGCGTTGCGATGGGGGTCGATTTTGTGTTAAGCCGTTGGTGATGAATCATGATGGCCTGGAGAGAGGAAGATTGGCGAACTTGTATTCCCCTTCAGGAGCTGCGTGATGCTACGATCTTGGTATTCGCCCTGGAATAGAGGGGTGGTGCACTTTCACTCGTTTGTTCGAGCTATCTGCGCGTGAAGATTGACCCCTCGCTCTGTTGTATATAGGCTGGACATGACGAATCTCCCGTCAAATCTATCATCACAGTATAGTACAATCTGATATTCCTCAACTAGCTCTGCCGAGATATATCGGACTTGATTCGGTCCTTGTCCTCAGTCACTAGTGGCCCGCGCCACAGAGCATACAGTAAGGTTCTGAGCACTCTATACGTTCACAGACCGTGGCTAACAGGCCGCATCCATTGCCAGGTAGACAATATCAGGCTTAGCCTGCTGGAGGCACCAGATCCAGTGCTCGCTAGCCAGCGCATCGTGCAATAGCTACACTCTATGTACAGGATACTTCGTACAGGTATATATCCACTACAGAGGTATACTGGAAAAATTCCTTACAAGAGGGTCAAGAACCGAGAACCCAAATGCAACCTAGATTCAGAAATCGAACCAGCACCGCCCCATAAACCAAGACTAATACTCTTGGCATATCACCACGCAGTCTTTAGGCACCTGCATTCCAGGCTCGGCGTCCGCGGACTCGCGGAGGGATTCAGGGTCCCACTCGTCCAGGAGGACGCACAATAGATTTGTTACGGAACAGTACACTATCATATTGTAAGTTAGAGGACCGGGAAAGTTACAATTATGTAAAGATTCTGAATAGGGCTACTGTTTCGAGAAGTATCGTCAGGATTACACTTACAGTGCTGCGCTGCACTGCTGCCAAGACTACTACAAGTCTATCTCCACTTCTAGGCTTCAGCCTTCAGCCTTAGTGTTAGTATTCAGCCCTATGACAAGGTTATGGCGGTATGGAGGGGAGTTGGTCCCGATACAGGGATTTTGTAATTTGGAGTGGGGTTGTTGGGTGGTTTTACGATACTGGACAGGTTAGTACATACGGACTATGGAGTGGAGTACAGCGAAGTGCACTGTGCAGATTCTACTTTGGTATGCTAGGGGCATGAACAGAGCAGGTCGAAGTTAGAATGACAGCCTGAATTTGGCCTGGCATTAGAATTGAATCGTATTCCTTGGGGATTATGACTTTCTTTGAGCCTCGGCGAGTGTGTCTCCAGCCTGCTCTGATATGGAATCCCGTTCTATCGAGAAACACTCCAGCATCAAGATGACAGACCCCCAATCAACTAACTCAATTCACCTCCCAACTCCATCCCTCAATCCAACATCAACCTCATAAAACAATTCTCCTTACTAGCAACATACCCCCCAAAAGCACCACACTCCGTAAACCCCAACCCCCGATAAAACTCCCTCGCCCTCTCAAACGACCCATCCGTCCCCGTCTCCAGACTCAAACTAACATACCCCCGCCCCTTCGCCTCAGCAATAATATGCTGCACAATAGCCCGCCCCACGCCTTTCCAGAGATGCGCCGTCGCCGTGCGCATGGACTTGATTTCGCCCGCGGACGGGGAGAGTTGCTTTAAGGCGCCGCAGCCGAGGAGGATGTCGCCGTCCCAGGCGGAGTAGACGGTTATGGAGGGGTGGTGGAGGGCTGTGAGGTCGAGGACGTGGCAGGATGGGGAGGGGGTTTTGCTTTGGAGGTCTGAAACGTGGAGGGTGAGGAGGGTGCGGATTGCCGGGGAGGTGAGGTCGTCGTGTTTGATGTGCATGGTAGCGTAGTGGTGCCCAATTTAGACCTAAATTGGGAGTTGGTGAGGTCCTTTTCCCCCTTTTTTGGTGTGATGAAGTTTTTATTGAGTGGTGTTGATGAGATATGTATTGGATATCTGGGGTTGATAGAGAGGCGGGTGAGTCATAGTGCTTCCGTGATAACTAACTCGTTAGTAGATGTTATATCACGACGCAGTTCAGGCAAAAAGGGATCATTGCTTTGGGATATACTGGGTTAGTGATTCCTCGAATCATTTTGTTGGTTGCTTATGTCTATGCTGGATATTGCCTAAAATGATGCTGAGCAAAATACATCCATGATCTACTTCGGGCTTTGTCACTCGGAACCGTTCGAAGCGTATTTTGTCACTGGTCTATTCGATGCCTTAACCCCAAAAGACTGGTTAAAATGGTCAGCTAGGCACGGGAACAAATCATGTTGTTCTATACATTGTTCTTAATTTGTGTTGACCCATCAAGTTGCTTGGTAAAGAGTCAGCACAAAGCGGGCCTGGGCAAAATTCTGATTCAAGTTCTTAGGGAACATGCTTAAAATACATACAAAGGCATTGTTCGAGACATTAATCAAGGCAATGAACTAAAATCGTATCCGAGCAAAGGTTGAACCCATCAAAGACTTGGTCGGACAAAGGCCCTTCGATGACTGGCTTTTCAAGCGCCATACTGAAGGTGAAAGAGTCTTACAACATCATTGTTCGGACAGAACGTCTACCGAGGACCGTCGAGGTACATAAGGTAGGTGCACACCCACCATACTCCAACCCATCCCTCAATCATCTCCAACTGGAAGCCTGAAACTAACAACCTTAAGTATCTCTCCAAACATCCTCTTCATCTCCGCAAAATGATCACCAGCCGCCTCAACGACGCAGCAATCTGCCTGCACCAAGCTCTAACCCACCACAGCATCATGTACGCCGTGATCGGCGGCTACGCCATCACCCACTTCGGCGGAAACCGCCAAACAAAGGACATCGACTGCATCGCAATCGCCTCCAAAGCGCAAATCGCCACCGCCATGAAGACCGACGCTCGCTTCATCGTCTTCAACGGCGACCGCAGAGACTTTGTTCGTCTTCGCTGGGCCGAGATGCCCAATCGCAGCGATGCGGTGGACATTCGCATCCACTGCTCCGTGTATCCCGGTGCTCGGTTTCCAAACGCACTGTTCCGTTTCGAGGCTCACGAGGTCAAGGGTGGGACTTTGGGTAAAGGGATGGTAAGTTTCCATGAACCGTTTTACTTGTTCAAGGCGGCTTTGCGGGCGGCGGGGTCCAGGGCGAATTTCGTGGATTCGGTTAATGTTCGTTGGTTGGTGCAGCGGTATGAGACTGAGATTAAGGTGCGGAAGCATAAGATTTTCTTGGGGGATGTTGGTCGTGCGCTGAAACAGCATCCTAATCTGGAGGGGGTTTTTGATCCGCTTGGTGTCGATGTTGGTAAAGCGAAGATTGCGGCGAAGGATTTTGTTCCGTTCATGGGTTCCCAGAGACTGGGCGATGTTCCGGTTGGTTTGTTTGATAGTCTGGCTGACTCTTGAATTGGTAGATTGTGCTTGCTCTAGGATTGGTAGCTAATAGGCTGCTCTCGGTGAGTCTATTTCTCGTTTGCTCTTTACTGCTGGTATTGGTGCCAGGTTGCTCCGTTATTCGTTCAGAATGCACGAGGTTCGTTGATCGAATCAAATTGACTGAATCTATTTCTCAACCTTATCTTTTGAATATGAAGTAGGTAAATCATGAAAATAATTCTCCGAGGGAATATCTACATAAGGCATTAAGAATGAGTGCAAGGAGACCTCAAGTAAGCCTGCTCAGTCTAATACAGGGCATGCAGATGGATAGAAGTCAACATCCATATGTACTATATTGTACTAGCTTCTTCTAAGAATGTTCAGCACCCTTGGAATAAGTTGCATCTTGCTGTCCATTTGCATTCAGTCAGAGACCTATTAAGTGTAAATCCTGTACCACGATAACCCTCTTCTAAATGACAAGGGCTAGTCCGCCCATGATAGCTGCCCCAACAGCTACAAACACATTTCCGGGAACTTCAGCTATCTTGACTGCGCCCCCAGTCTTGGTCTCACTCGCAGCAGAACCAGTCTTACTAGCGCTCTCGTGGGTACTCGAAGTCTTGGTAGAAGATGCACCTGAGCCGCCCGTATTGGCTGCACCAGTTGTCATAACAGCGGTGCTTCCAGCACTGGCTTCGGAGGTTTGCTTGGTGCCACTGCCAGTGGCAGTGCCAGTCGCCGTATTAAACCCCAGTGCAACAGCAGATGCCGGCAGGCTTTCCGTATGCGAGAACGTGGCCACATACGTTCCGCTTTGGCCCGACTGATATACAGTGCAAAGAGCCGAAGATCCAGCGCTGATAGACGTACACCCCACAGACGAGAAGCTGAGACAACATTAGTGTCATGGTTTCCACGTTTACCGGTATCTACTCGTCCCAAAAGCAATCGCCACTCACAGAGGTTCCGACGGATCGGTGTATGAGCACCCAACATAAGATGGGCCCGTGACAACAGTGGCACCGGCACTAGGCAACGTGCACACATTGGCACCGCCGTTGTCGCATTTGGCAATGTAGGTAGTGTGGGTGGCATCCTGGACCGTTTGATTAATACGCAACGCTTTTGTCCTAGAGCTTCGAGATCGCTGCTTACACTGCCAGCTGTAGAGATTGTCACATAGCCCGAGTCGACAAAGTATTGATTCAAGAAAGGGGAGTCGGCTATATGCTGGTCGGCAGTGACGATCACAGCACCGGCAAGGATTAGAAGGCTTCGAATTGACATGGTCATGGTATTAAATAGAGAATCGATCGCAAGCCAGAAGATGACTTCCGTGGCAGTGTAGCAGATGAGTGTTCGAGGAATGAAATTTTTGATGTACAGTAGTATTATTTTCGTGGAGGCTGCCAAGGGACGCTATTTGAAGCCAAGGTCAAATTGGCATTTACGGAGCTCCGGCCTCCAGGTTGCTTGGGCCTTGACCTTGGGACACTCGCTTGGTGCTAGCCTGCTTCAGGGGTTTTATGCGGAAGCGAACCATTAGGAACGGAGGATTGTCTTGTGGCGCTTACTAGCCATGCTTGCTAGCCTCATTGAGGCTTTGGAGGCCTTCACAAGCTGACAGCTGGATGGGCAGTACAAGGCAGCAGCATCATAGTGACTGTTTTCGGTCGACACCTCGTAGAATTTGTACACAATGTAAGTCTTCATGGCTAGGTGAACCTAAATACATGAGTCTGCAAACTTGGACAATTTAATGTTCTACTTCTCGTTGTAACGCTTGGAATCAACTCGGCAGATTCCTCAAGCGGTTGATGGCTCCACATTTTTCCAGATGGAGTAAGATCAGCTCATTTACCCAGACGTAATCACGTAGGATCAGCTCCTTTGCCGATGCGAGACATTGCTGCTGGCCATTCGCATCGGCAAGTGGAAACCGAGCATTGCCAGGAGGGTCTAAGCGCCCTAAGGGTATTACTTTGGCAACAGCGCATCACGGTGAGTCAAAAGCCACAGGCTTCAACTAAGTTACTCGATACCGTGTGACCGTGTCTTTTATTTCTCCCAGCGCAAGGCAACCAAGTTTCCTTCCTCTCGACGGATTTTATAAAGCCGTCTCATCGGCGGTTGGTAACCGAGGGACCGAACTCCATTTTCCATTGTATTTCTTCCAACAATACAGTCTCTACAAGGTCTACCTTTATTATCTATAGTGATCATGCCTTTGTGCGAAGATTGTGACACTTGGGACCTAGACGAAACAGGACCCTTTGGTGTCATCCTGGGTAAATATGAAGATCTTGTCACCAAAGCAGACGATGGCTGCGAGTCGTGCAAATTATTCTGCTCGGTCTTGCAAACATCCAGTCGGTACAAGGGCCAGTTGGACAAATTAGCAGGGCAGAACATAGCATTTTGCGAGATGCGTCTAGATGTTCGAGAGCCGGGGGTCATTGGCATGACCATGTCTTGGGACGATTTATGTCTTGATATGTGCGTTGCGAGTGACTATGAAGGTAAATGCGAGCACGTCCACTCCGCGAACCTATGAGTCTTGGTTATTGACCTTTCCAGGGCCGCTCGCCGAGCAATTTGACTCGCTCCATGAAATGGCCAGGAACTCGCAAGATGACACGTGCATGGCCAAGATCGCTTCGTGGATGTCGCAATGCGCGGAACACGAGACGTGTCCCCAAACCGGGTCAGCTCCGTTGCCGGAGAGGATCATAGAGGTCTCTCCCGATCCTATGGTCGCTCCACGTGTTATCGCCTCCGATGGACAAAAGGGGGCCTACATCATTTTAAGCTATCATCATTCTGCGGACTCGGCGGGTTCAAGCACAATCAAAGAGCTGCCCAAAGCGAGCTTACCAGCTGCTTTGGATAATGAACTCTATCCCAAAGCCATAGCCGACGCCATTGATGTCACTCGCAGACTGGGTTATCAATATCTTTGGATAAGACAGCTCTGTCTGACGACAAGCGAATTCTTTAAGAACCCAGCCCGCTTCCTAGGCATATACGGCAGAGCAAGTTTGATGCTTACAGCTTCTGTACCCTCCGAGCCTAACATAGGACTCTTCCATGAAAGGAATATCCTCCAATCTCCAGCATTAGGTCTTGCCAAAGACAGATATTTCAGACCCCGTGCGCTACGCTGGATGTCCAACATCGACGAAACGCCGCTTGCTAGACAGGGCTGGAATGTGGCAGAGAGAATGCTTGCACCCCGTCTCGTTCACTTCACAGAGCGACAATTAGTCTGGGAATGTGCTTCTTGCTGTCAATTTGAGGCAGCAAAGGTTATCAACGGCCAAGACTCCGGTCCAAGAATCAACGGCTATGATAAGACACTATTCCAGCAATTTGTAGCGAGGGCACTGCTACGACCATTGACGGATATCGATGATATCCCCTCTGCTGGCGAAGCGGACGTTATTGCACGGCTCGAAGCTTGGACTGGCAGTGTGAATGCGCTCTCTTGGGGAAGCTTTGAGAATCCTTCCGACAAGCTTCCCTTAGTCGGTAAGATTGCGCTGGCTATCAGGGACACCAGCATGGGAGACTACTTGGCCGGAGTTTGGAGCAAACATGTCATATCTGGGCTTGCTTGGGGCCGGATGTTTTCACTATTGACCCCAGCTACTGAATACGTCGCTCCGACGTGGAGTTGGGCCAGCGTGAATGGTCCTGTTGGTATAGACGATGTTCGCGAGAGCCAGGCTTCAGATTCAACGTGGGCTCAAAAGTATCGACCGGAGCTTATTTCGCACCACATTCTCCATGTCGACCCTTCGAACCCCTACGGAAACATTTTACCCGGATCACATATTGTCCTTGAAGCGGCCTGTATCGGGTTCAAGGCACTAACAAATGCGTTCAAAGACAATGAACAATCATTCAGTGTCAGACCAATTCTTGACCAGTCCTTGATGTTTGAGTGCCTCTGCTGCAGGCCAAGGCCGGCAGAGGTTCAAGAGGCGGATTCTCAAAAGTTCACTCGGGAGATTGATCATCATATCTGTGCTGTTCTCAGGATTGGCGACTGGACCCAGGACACTGACAAGGTTGGACCATGTCTGTGCCTTATTCTGAAAGCTTCTGATGGAGACGACTGTTATACCAGAGTCGGCTTGATGGTCATTACACCCAGTTCTTGGAACAAGCCCGTTAACCCTAGTGGCATATTCGATGGATTAAGCTGGGAAAGACGCCAGCTGAGGCTAGTGTGAACAAGGGAGACTGTACAGAGGCTCTCTCTTTAAAGTTCGCTTTGATTTTGGGTTGAAGGCAGCTAGCTGGGCGGCTATCAAGGTTCGCGCAGCGTGCATATACGATACTCCAATCTGCCTTCCTTGCTTCTTCCCATAAATTGTGTGAGGGTTTTGTCCATATCCACAATTCCATACCTTAGACAGCTGGCTTTTATCAACTTTGTGTAGTCAGGTTGTATGCTTCCCATACGGACCGAAGAACGTTTTGGGCAGACTTTTAGGGTTCTGTCAAGATACCAATTGCACGTGGCCTCGCAAGCCAAATATGACGCTCTAGATAAGAAGAAATCTCGTATTCTAGAGCTCTTCTCAAAGATTGCGGAATTTGGATTACTAAATTAACCTTCCTTCAGCACATATTAAACCCCCCTCCCGCCTAGAGTACTAGATTATACGAACTAAATAGTGAATAGAATATTGGAAGCAATATTGGAAACAGTGTTCGGAAAGAGAGGTCAGTAGTAGGAAGAGGTTACTAGGAAGCTTCAGGTAGGAAGAGGCCGAAATATGCAAAGGGGGCTCAATTTAGTAAACCCCAATCAACATCGTCTTGCCAATGCAGCCAACTCCCACTTCGCCCACGTGTCCAATTTCTTAGCCTGCAGCTGTCGCGGTGTCTCACCCGCCAGATTAGGCCGATCCATCATAGCATTGCCCCCTGCCTCTAGCAAGATGACAAGCATCTCATCCAGCGCTCTGATCCGTTCATCGTGCGTGGGTCTCTCAACACCTTGACTTGTCTGCCGGAACAGAATCGTTCCCATTGTCAAACATTCATGCAAAGCTGTATTCCCTTTGGAATTAGTGAGATGGATATCCGCGCCGCGACTGATCAAAATCTAGTCGCCTGGATCTGTCGAAGATTCCTGGCAATATTATGCAAAAGCTGTGTTTCCGTTTTTGTCTGGTTGGTTGATTTTGGCACTGTGTGAGAGAAGGAGCTCTATTAGAGGAGTGTCGATGGGTTCACCATCCAGGCAGTGAGCGGCCATCTTGTGAAGCACGGTTTGATCATTGGTGTCCAGGACGTCTGTATCTGCACCATTCTCCAGTAGAAATCGCAGCACGGCATTACAGTGCTTGCTCCCACCACAGCAGGCGTGACCACTTATCGCGTAGTATAGAGCAGTTCCGCCCCGGTTGTCCCGAGCATTGATATCACTGCCAAGTAACAGCAGCTTGATGGTATCGATGATCCGGTTCTTGACTTTGACGTCAGAGAGCCAGCATTCCCACGAGCCAGGGCCCGCGGCTGCCTAGTGGAGCGGTAGACGCCCGTTACTGTCACGGCAGGATAGTGATTCTTTAATGTCCTTTCCAGTGTGATCAAGAAGCGTTTGAAGTGCCTCCGTATTCCAATACATGCTGCTAATATAAAATGCGGTGATATCCCACGGGTATCTCTTTTCAGACCAAAACGTGGATGAAGGTTGGTGCTGGTACTCCAGCTGCTTGGCGTGGACATCGGCTCCTTGGCCAATGAGTCGTGTCATCATTGCTGAGCCGGCTTGAGAGGAAGCTAGACCGAGGACTGTCGCAAGAGGCTGCAGAGGCTGTCTTGCAGAGCCTCTGTAAAGTATTATTGACGCAAATTCCACTTCCGTCCTGGGGATGTCGACTGCTCGAGCCCACGCACCGCCATCGAGGAGTAGTCGCATCAATTTCTCGCCACGGGAAATACGATCGCTCTTCCATTGCTCGGCATCAATCGGTATCTGATTTTTGCGGTAGTGCGGGGGTAAACAAGTCAAAGACTGTGCAGTCGCTAGCAGCGCTTCATCACGGGACGACTGGGCGACATGGACGGAGCCGAGAGCAGGCTGACTGTCCAGGATGTACCGCACCGTCTCAAGCTGCGCCTCCCTTCATGCAGCCGCCAGCAATGAGAAGAACTTCGGCTGATGGAGCGGCACTTTTGTCGCGTCGGTGTTGTAGTAATCCACGAGGACACGGAGGATCTCAGTGCGCCCGGTCGAGGCGGCGATACAGAGCGGGTCCTCAAACTCTTTCCATTCGTTGTCGAGGGCTGGGGAATAGACAGAAAGTTATTGCTTCAGTCTGGGAATGTCGTTGAGATAAATGATTCGGTAAAGAAGGCTGCTGTCTTCTGTCTCGTAGAGTCTGGCGCTATCTATATTGTGGAGGGCGGTTTCCGATGTCTCCCAGGGCTCTTCCTCCCGTAGGAAGTTGAGATAGCTGTATGACATATACCGGAGTATCTTCTTTGAAAGATGAGAGGAATTGAAGCAAGAACCGCAGATTGGATTGCCTGCACTTGGTCGAGTGGAAGTGGGAGAGGGCAGTCGAAGGGAGAATTTTCGCTCTGCTCTTACCCGCTCCGGGTCTCAGGACTCGTTCTCCTCCATCTTCCCAGTCCCCAGCACTGAGAATGAGCTACATAGTGTACGGCCTATGTATAGCATGCCCTGTTCACCACGCTCTAGGACGAATATGCGGGAATATCCGGATATCTTCGTTACTCAACTAGCTAAACGCTACGATTCCAAAAAGACAAGGCAATAGAATATGCCACTCATTATTCCCGCAGGATTGTCTACCTAAGGCATGAATAGGCATATATGGGCAAAACAGCCGAGGAAAAGCGAAACCGTCATTCATGCATCATGGCGAAGGATTTGCGGCTTGCGTAGCGACGATCGACTTCGTAGCGGGGTAATGGGGAGCTCAAGCTCAAAATAGCACGGTGCTCATGCCAATTGAGGGCCCATGCTCCCGCACGACGCAGGCTGTACGTATACTCTTAGAAGACATCGCAAGGGTAAACACTCTCGTGGTGGCGAACTTGGAATGGTGGGTTACCTACATGTTGACAACTTGACATGGGTAGCTCCCTGTTCCACAGCACGAGTAGGGCAGCCTAGCTCCCCAACGTGGGAGGAAATATTTCGCGCATTGGTAATTTGGTCGCAAACGCCACAATTCTGAATCATGGAACATCATGCCATGATGCCACTCACATGGAGCCTGGAGTAGCTGCCATCATACTGTCTAATGGAAAGTATTCCATGGATCCCCGCCGATCTGGACCCATCTCGAGTTAGTTTTAAAGCCACACAAGCTTTCCATTCCGAGCATCATGGTTGTTCACACCTCTCGCCCCCTCCTCTCAACAGAGGTGGACTGTATGTGAGTGTACGTTCATCCTCCGATCAATATTCAGGTGGCAATAGAAATAAATTAGTGTGCTTATGTATCGGCTCTTTCGGACTAGGAAAGCCCTCTAGTTCGCCATCGAGTCCAATAGCTGGAAAACTTGGCACCATAGAGAACCCGATAGCGTGCGATAGCGTAACTAGCGCTTATCCTGTGCCCCTCACTCCCCCGAGTCCCCCCTCCTTCACTCGATTCACTAGAAGTCTAGAACAGGTCAGATCGAGATCAGATGGGCTGGGATAATTACTCCACATCTCAGCTCCCCCCCACACCCACACGGATCGCCCAAAAGGGAACCTCAATGGCGACTAAGGGTCTCTAGCACGTCATGTCGCTACCCCTCCAAGCCTTCAAGGACCCCGAGGTGCCCGTGGCGTAAACATGTTAAATAGCTGTCCCCGGAACTTCCGAACGCCTGTTCGTCTTGATTCTCTTTTTGATCATATCTGAAGTCGAGCTCAAGTTTTGCAAACATGTCTTACAACGACAACAACGACGTAAGTTTCATTACGTGTTTCAATGGGAATGTCGCTTGCATACCAAACGGCCACTAGCCCTCCAATTCCCCTCTATGACCACTCTGCCAAACTCTACCTACATCGCATATCATAGGTCATCGCTAACTATGCTATAGCGCTCTTACGGCTCTGGAGGTAGCGACTCCTACGGCTCCTCCAACCGCAACACCGACTCGTACGGTTCTTCCGGCCGCGACAACGACAATTCCTACGGCTCCTCTGGCCGCAACACCGACTCCTATGGGTCTTCAGACAACACCGACTCTTACGGTTCCTCCAACCGTAGCGGTAACGACTCCTACGGCTCTTCTAACCGCAACACCGACTCGTACGGATCGTCGGGCAACACCGACTCCTACGGTTCCTCGAACCGCAGCGGCAACGATTCATATGGCTCGTCCAACAAGGACTCCTACGGCTCGTCTGGCCGTAGCGGCAACACCGACTCCTATGGCTCCTCTAACACTGACTCCTATGGCTCGTCTGGCCGTAGCGGCAACACCGACTCCTATGGCTCGTCTGGCCGCAGCGGCAACACCGACTCCTATGGCTCGTCCAACACCGACTCCTACGGCTCCTCTGGCCGCAGCGGCAACACGGACTCCTATGGCTCGTCCAACACTGACTCGTACGGCTCGTCTGGCCGTAGCGGCAACACGGACTCCTATGGCTCGTCCAACACTGACTCCTACGGCTCCTCCGGTCGCAGCGGCAACACCTACGGATCTTCCAACAACAACGACGACTCGTACGGTTCGTCCAACCGCAGCGGCGGTGACAGCACTTTTGGCAAGGTCATGGAGAAGGCTGGTGACATTCTGGGCAGCAGCTCTCTGCAGGAGCGTGGCCAGGAGCGCCGTCAGCAGCAAAGCCGTGATGATGACTACTAAGCTGCTGGCTTAGAGTTACGGGTGGCAGTATGTGAGGGAATTGTTTACTTGGTGCGGTAATTACTCTGATGGACGAGGTAGTTGCCAGTATACGATTGATTTGTATTTACTTGGTAAATGTGCTTGATCATGAATTGCTGATGATGAGTATTGCCAAAGAGAAATTCCAAGTAGCCATGTGAAGTATAGTCAAAGTTGTTTATGATTCTGGGACACTCCTCGATTCATGATGTCAATTTGGGTTCAGGCACCTGCGTTCTTCCAAGGCGGGAGGATCAACCTACCCAAGCCTGTACATTGATCCTTCACTTGCATCCCCTTCTCTATAGCATTAAAGGGACAATAGTTACTTCTGATACCTAGTTCATGATAACATCCAGTAAAATTTCAAGTCAAGAGCGACATCTCTGCAAAAAGATGAAGAACAACACCCCGTCCTAAAATAGAATACGAGGCTTCTCTTCTCCCTCAGCCCTAGTGACGTAGCCGCATCCGGAAATGAATGACTAAGCACATGCACCGCCACAGCAATGCGTAAGGCAGACCTGCACATTGGGGGCCGAACTGACGTGGGTGGTATCTCGACAAACACTGTCAACTTCCTATCCAGCTTCTGCAACCGCTGCCACTCGACAGCAACACACCACCCACTCGACTCACGAAGCGGACGTCCACCCCCCGCGCTTGACCGAGCCTTCCACCCTCGAACCACGTCACAAAGAGCAAATCGCAGGCTGCCACCATGTCGTGGGCAGGTACGTCGTCATCGACAGCGCGGTCCGGACGCGGACGATGTCAATTTGAATACGGGCGTCGCTGACGATAGTTTCGGGCAGGATTTAAGAAGAATGTCAACCGGGCGACGACGCAGGTTATGATGAAGACTGGTGAGTTCGTGGATTGGAATGCTACCCCGCAACGAGGCTGCGGGAGGGCTGGTGCCGAGTCAGCGAGACCGCGGGCTTGCACTCGCGAGGTTTGAATGAGTGGCTGATTTTTTGGTGCTAAAGGTCATGTTGAGCGGACAAATGACCGAGACTATGAGATTGAGGAGCGGTGCGTTTCTACTTGGGATATTTTGCTGGGTCTGAGACAGTGTGCTGATGGGGGGATATAGTCGGTACCGGACGATGGAGGCTGCGGCGAACCGGCTGCAGAAGGAGGCGAAGGGGTATTTGGATTCATTGCGAGGTGGGTTATCTCAATGCCCAGGGCAGGGCGAGAACTACGGCTAACGGTTGTGTATCTAGCTATGACCGCATCTCAGATGCGCATTGCAGAGACCATCGACGCTTTCTACGGTGATGCCGGCACTCGCGACGGTGTCAGCCGAAGCTACAAGCAAGCCGTGGAAGACCTCGACGCCGAGACCATCAAGGCTCTAGACGGGCCATACCGGTAAGACCCAGCCAAGAGCCTTAATGCCAAACCCAACTCTAACCAGCTTCACTACAGAACCACCGTCCTCGACCCCATCTCCCGCTTCTGCGCCTACTTCCCGGACGTCAACGAATGCATTAAAAAGCGCAACCACAAGCTCCTCGACTACGACGCCATGCGCGCCAAGGTCAAGAAGCTTGTCGAAAAGCCCGACAAGGACGCCACGAAGCTGCCCCGCACCGAGCGCGAGGCCGAAATGGCCAAGCAGGCCTACGAGCAGCTCAACGAGCAGCTGTTCACCGAGCTCCCCCAGCTGATCGACCTGCGCGTGCCATACCTGGATCCTAGTTTCGAGGCTCTGGTTAAGATTCAGTTGCGCTTTTGTGCGGAGGCATACTCGCGGATGGCGCAGGTGCAGCAGTATCTTGATGCCGAGACGAGGGACCAGTATGCGCGGGGTGATTTGGATAATCGGGTTGAGGAGGTTTTGCAGGAGATTCGGGAATTGAGTATAGCGGGGACTGTTTAGGGTGGTGGTGGTGGTGGTGGTGGTGCGCGGTCTATGGTGCATAATGGGGTTTGTGGTTTTCATGTACTTGACGAAGACTACGCGGTGTTATCTGTCTTCTCTGTGTTTTCCCCTGCTTCCAGATCCTTTGTCGTTCTTCAGCCAACACATGATGTCCGTGTCTTGTACTTGGCACGGGAGTCCCTTCTCTCTTCTTTCCATCGAGCCCCTTCAGACAAAACGGAGAATTCCAATGGCGCATGGCGTATGCTTCCAATCGCAGATGGGGGTATCAAAAACAAGTGCTATCTCACGCTTCAATCGAACATCGTCCACCGTACGGGGGGTTATCTAAATCAAATCTCTCCCACCATCAACACCATCCAACCATCTATATTGACAAACTCCCACAACACCAGCCCAACACAAAAAGCACATTCATCTCTTATCCCCCCATCACCCAACCCGGCACATCTCCTCCTCCAAAACATCCACCACACTCTCCGCCGCCCGAGCAACAGCATCCACCTCCCTCCCCGCCATCTCCGTCAATACATACCTCGCAACATCATCCTTCTCCCTACCAGCCGGCCTTCCAATCCCCACCCCCACCCTCAAAACATCCAATTCTCCGGCCTCCTTCCCCCGGGGCGGAAACATCCCCTTCCCCCTCAAGCTCTCCAAGACACTAATCAACCCCCGGTGCCCGCGCAAACTCGCACTCTCCGGCCCACCCCGCTTCACACGCACCTTCCCCAGCGGCGCCTCCAGCTCGTCGTGTAGAATGACCAGCGTTGCTGGGAGGTTCTCCCGCGAGGAGAGCCATTTCTGTAGCGCTTTGACTAGTTTCGGCCCCGAGATGTTCATTAGGCTTGGGCTGCGGAAGGTGGTGTAGTAGGGGGAGGGGGTGGGGCCGAGGCGGGTGGGGAGGGAGGGGGTTATGAAGTCGAGGAGGATGTGGCCGGCGCTGTGGCGGGTTTTGAGGTAGGGAGGGGGGTTGCCGATTGAGGCGATGAAGAGGAGGCGTTGTGGGGGGCGCGGGAGGGTCATTTTAGGAGAAGCGGGTTGGCCTGGCCTGGCCGGGACTGCACCTGGACCTGGACCTGGATCTTGAGGTTGGCTGTGGGAGGAGAGTGGTGTTTGGTGTTGTAGTGCTGTAGTTGGGATATAGCGGTGGTGGATTGTCAACCTGATAACGGGTTGGGCCCGTGGCTGTGGTGCGGAAGGAGGGGCGGTCTGATAGCCTAATGGAATCCGGAGTGCTGGGTCTGGCGAGATTTGGAAATGGAAATGGAAATGAGCGTGCAAGTACGAAAGTACTCAAGTGCAAGGGCGAGTCGTGACTCGTGAGTCGTGAGTCCAGTATGTACAAGTGCGACAGGCGTACGGAGTGCTCCGTACTACCGTAGTGTGTACAGTAATCGACTTTTTTCCGACTCCGAAAGTGTGGATCAGGAACGGGAGATCGTCTCGTGACTTGGGAAACTTTGCTGGGAACTTCCTCCGCCTTACTCCTTTAGGCAAGACCCTTTGGCTCCGTGCAGGCTTCGCAACCAGACGGTCGGGTCCGCGCACGGACAGAAGTACCGTACTACGTTACTCTTGAGACAGGGGTAGTAGTAGTAGTAATAGTAGTACTGAATCTACTGATGGAGAACATACTACAAAGTGTAATGGTTGGAAAGGGCAGGTTTGTTGGTCTGACTTGGAACAAGTAGATGCAGCGATTGTATCAGTTCATTCGATGGATTGGATAGGATGCTCGTCTAGCAACCCTGAACAACTACGCTTTCTTGAGCTTATGGACTCCTGTCAATGGGTGAGGAGTGAGACTCTGTCATCGCACATCCTTCTTGGACTACTGCCGCAGTAAGTGCTGGGCAAGGGGTCACTGTGGACGACTCTGAAAATTAGGCCACGTCGGCATAGAGATGCCACGCACCCGGCTACAGTTGGTAGTGGAAAGGTTATTTCCTAACGATCAGCCCGTTGCCTGATCTTAGTACAAAGGAGTCAAGTACGTCTGGTAAAGATATGCCGTGGTACCATGTCCTTGCCGTCCGCAACACACTATGTAAGTCAGCTATGGTAACGAGTGTAGATGCACTAGTCAATCTTATTTTCAGATGGGACAGCCCTGAAAATCTAACGGCGTCCGGCTATAAATACTAGGGCTGCTATACGTGTACTCCGTACAAAGCATTATACATGGTCTACAATATAGAGATCTAGATTCCCGGGTACAGAGCCTAGGTGGTATCCGTTCCCGTGGGATAGCAGTCATATGCTAAAGAGCTTAGTCAAAATTCGAGAAAGATATCCAGTATTTGAGCTTTCAAGATGCTCATTAGTCGGAAAGGTGAAATATCGTCGGAGTTGGAGTCTATCCACTACCGGACGTGTTCTCACTTTGCAGGTGGCTACCTACACCACGGAATCTCTCCGTCCAGGCCCCCTGATCGTGCCACCTACCACAACGCACTCCAGAAAAGTACTGCGAGACAACTCACTTCCAAGGATGGCGGCGTGAAAGGCGACCTAAGCCCTGGAGCGTCATATGCATGTACAAACCCATTTGGACACGATGTCCTTCGAAACCCTTGGATCGTCTCGTTACATTGACCGAAATCCCCGAATAACCAGCCGGGTAATTGTACACTGGTCTACATCTAGCCCAGATCCTACCGTCTCGCTTGAACGAGCTACTCGTCTTACCATAATTGCTATCGTAGCAGTAGCTAATACTTTATAATCTCCATCCACCTACTTCACGACATATCCACACATCACTGTATGTACATCTCGGTCCTCCCAGAAAATGCTCTCCGTCCCTGAATCCCTGCACCCGAACCACACCACCGGGTCAACCCGCCGGGTCGCACATAAGCTCCAAACCTAAATGTGCACACTGGCTCGATCACGACCTCCGGCCTTGCTTCAACTGTTGAACCTTTTTCCCATCGCAGGACATCCCGAAGGCAGGGCGCTGGAAATGAGAATTATTAATGGGCCTGGATTAAGACTTAAGTACTGTACATAGTACTTACTAAAGTCTGAAATATCGCGGGCTCTGGTAGCGGTGAACTTCGGTCTTACTCGCCCTCGATTACTATCACCCTGGCCCTTAGTAGTTGGATGCCTACGGCCGGAAGGACGGGGTGGTAAGGGGCACGAGCACGTAGCCAGGCTATCCCGACTGGTCATGGACCAATTTCCCAGAGTTTAGTTATGTCTCCGCTGGCGGGGATTTCTCCGCTGAGGGACGGAAAACGGGTCTCGATGTGGTAAGGAGGGGATTTTGTCCGTAATAATGATCTGGAAGTACATACTACAATCTTGAAGATGACAATGGAAAAGGTGTGAGTAAAGGACGTAGCAAAACCAGGACTTGGGTTGACTTCTGGTCTGTAAGAACAGTATGATATTCTTCGTATATGACCGGGCTAAGTGGCCTGATGGACGACCCATTGATGGGATGTTTTCTTCCTTTATTATTGCTTCCCCCCCCCCCACCGGCCCAGACTGTCGGGTCTGCAATACAGTATCTCTGGATCTATCAATAGTTTTAGCACCGTTTTTTTTCCCGGTGATCTGGTGGAAATTGGATATAATTCCTTTTTGCGCCTCCCGATCGAACTTTACAACTGCCATCTAGCACAGACGCTTGTCCACAAAGTGATCATACTGTACTGGATGTGTTCCATGACACGATGCATTCTCCAACTTTTTATGTTATTACTGAGTAACTTTTGTACTCTGTGCTGTACATACTCCATTTATCAAAGTTCACCCGTACGGCGTACACCGTCGTCCGTTCTTCTAGCGCCGCCCAACTACTCCGTATGCAGTGACGTCTCGCGGCCCAGACTATCGGGTCGTGACCCGGTGCGCTGGATAGTGATGCTCCATAGTAATTATTCTCCCGAGACGACTCGACTCGATGTGGAAAAGAAATTCATAATGAAAATAGAATAAACATTTATAGGATTACAATGGACAAATGTACTTCATTAACTTTGCCGGCGTCGTTTCTGTTCAGCTTAGAGTCTTACTCTTCTTGTTCGTCACTCCACGTTATTTCCTGCGCCAGCGCAACTTTACTTTTACCTGTTGGTTCCCCTGGTTCGTCTACTTTGAGTATCCTTCTTTTTCTACTGTCTTTCCGCCCTCTCTTGACTCTTACTCTTTTCTCACGTTCCCTGTCTACAGCAATCAATCGCTTACTACCTGGGTGGTTCGAGCATTCCTCCAGCCACGCGGTACCTTGCCGTGTCCTGCTCTGGTCTCGCATCTATACCCCTCCTACCGACCCAGTTTGTCGGATTCATTCTCGCCTCTATACATTCAAGCAAAATGTGCTCGCGGCCTCGGTTTATACAAACTAGCAATCTCCTCTAGAACTCTTTTCCAATCTTGTCGCCCTTTCTTTGCCCATTGATCGCTTAAACCCGCCATGTCATGGACGATACAACCATCCAGCCAGCGGAGGACGACCTGGCCCCGGACGAGGCCCAGACCCAGCATGCACGTTCGAATTCCGACCCCGAATCCGACTCCGATAATGAATCTTCAGACGAGACATCCATGTACGGATAATCACTCCCATACAAGTTTTCCCACACTCCCATCGACAGGCGTCTCCGCATTGCAATACACATCGAACCTGAAGTATACAAAATCAAAGCACCAAGTCTAACCTCAACCAGAAAATCCACCCGCTCCTACACCACCCTAACCCTCACCCACATCCACGAAAATGGCCGCCGCTACGCCGACGACACCTACTTCATGCCCAACGACGAACCAGAACAAACCCGCCTAAACATCCTCCACCAAATCTACCTCATCCTCCTCGACAACGCCCTCACAACAGCGCCCCTCCCGCCAACCTCCTCCCCACACATCCTCGACATCGGCACCGGCCCCGGCGACTGGGCCATCGAAATGAGCGCCGCCCATCCAGACGCTCGCATCATCGCCTCCGACCTAACAGTCTTCGACTCGGGACTCGGACACCTCGCCCTGCCGAATGTGGACTTCCAGCTCGCCGACGCGCGCATGCCGTGGACGTACCACGAGCCGTTTGATCTGATTCATATCCGCGGACTGTCGGGCGCGTTCCAGGACTGGGGCGGGATATACGCGCAGGCGTGGGCGCACACGAAACCCGGTGGGTATATCGAAGTCGCGGATGCAGATCCGGCGGCTGATACGATCGGGTTCGACCCGTCGATGCCGGCCGCAAGTGAAGCGCGCATCCCCGCGCTGCGAAGCTACACGGCTGCACTGCGCGCGGCTGCTAAGGCCGCTGGATACCCGCGGGACATGGCGCACCTGCGCACCGACGCGCTGGTCGCGGCGGGATTCGTGGATGTGCGCGTGTTCGAGCGGGCGGTTCCTATCGGGCTGTGGCCGGAGGATGTCGGCGAGAGAACGCTGGGGAAGATGGTGCTTGTTGCGTTGGTCGAGGGGTTGGAGGGGTATGCGATGCGGGGGTTGACTAGGTACGGGGGGTATAGTGTTGAGGGGGTGCGGGGGTTGTGTGAGGCTGTGAGGAGGGAGCTTTTGCGGGTGGATGGGTTGACGGTTAAGGTTAGGGTTGTGACGGGGAGGAGGCCTGTTGATGGCGGGTGTTTTGCGCAGAAGAGGGTGGATTTGTTGGCGAGGGTTAGGGCGCGGGCGAGGGTTGTCCAGGGGGGAGGTTGAGGGTGAAGAGGGTGATAAAGATGAGGTGTCGAGGTGTTGAGATTTGGAGACTGGCGGTTGGGGGTGGAAGATTCTTGTATATAATCTCTGTTTCTGTTGCATGCAAGCAGGGCTGAGCCGAGAGCCCTCGTTATCTGGTTTCTATAGGGAAAAGTGGGTTTGCCAATTTCAAAGCGTCTATGGACATAGAATTGATCGACAGTGGCTTGAAATATCTGAATTAGCTCAATCTTTTACTCGATGTTCTTCAACCATATGTCGTCCGTTTCGATGGAGTAGAGAGGTCTATCAGCTCGGTGGTACGATGTACATACACTGCAGCCAAACTTATAAGCAATTCAATAGAGGAAGAGGAATGGCATTGATAGACCTTCAAGTGCAAAGACAACGCTAAATTAAATGCATCTTCTACGCACCCCTATTTAAACAGCCTAGAAATGCGCAAATTCTGAAAATCCCACGCATTCACATCATCATACCGACACGGCGTCGCGGGCGTAATAAACTCCCTAAACGGAAACAACGACGCCGTCCGATTCGGCTTCGCAAAATACGCAATCGAATACCGCTCCGGAATAACAGCCTCCCTCTCCCCAACCTTGACAGAAGGCGGATACGTGACCCGATGACAAGCCGCACGGAACGTATCATTCGTCAACCTTTGCATCGAGTCCCCAATATTCAGAATAATCTCCGTCTTGTCCGCGGACTCGATGCCGTGAAACACGCCCGGATGCTGCTGGTCCTCGACCTGCAACCCGCCCACGGAGTCTTGGAAGAGCATCGTGATGCTGCCAAAATCGGTGTGCTCGGCGATGCGGGTGGCGGTGCCGTCGGCGAGATCGGAGGCTGGGATTTCGGGGTAGTGCAGGATGCGGAATTCGTTTTCGGCTTTGTTGTGCAGGGCCAGCATTTGAGTTTCGTCGATGCCGAGGGCGCGGGCTAGGGCGGCGAGGATGTCGAGTTCGAGCTTGAAGCAGGTTTCGTAGAAGGATTCGATGAAGGTGCGGAAGCCTGGGAGGTGTTCTTCGGGGACCCAGATGTTGTCTACGAGGGAGTCGCGGGGTGAACCGAAGTCCACTGTTTCCTGTATAGCGATTTAGGAGGGGTTTCTCGAGTTAGGCATTTGAGTGTCTTACTTTGATGTCACGGACAAATTTGCCCTGTGGAAGCCCCTTCTCAAATCCACTGATGCTGGAGATGGACTCTTGTCCAACGTAGCAGTATCCACGGTTGGGGTTTGCCTGAGGAGGGTGCTTTGCGAGCATCTTGACCTCGTGAGGGAGCTCAAAGAATTTGCGAGACTATTACAGTCAGTGCTTAATCTAGGGCCAGAGTAGAGGTGTGAACGCTCACCCAGTCGAATAGATCATAGAGGAGCTTGTCTGGAAGACCGTGGTTCTTCAACTTAACGCCACCGCGAGTCTTGAGACCGTGCAGCAGCGCATTGGAAATTTCCTCCCTCTGCTCGGGAGTTCCCTTTAACAAGGAGAGATCAAGAGCCTCAGACATTGTGACGATAATGATTGTAAAGGGAAGAGAACGCTGATGGAATGAGATTCTGTCTTGGTTGATGTGTTATAATGTCCGTTGTATGAGAGCACCTGCAGTCAAGGGAGGACCAGGGCCAATTTATAGACTTGAGGCCCATCAAGCATAGCGTCCTGTATCTTGATGCGGGGTTCATCTTTTCGACAAGGTAATGTTTCCTGTCATGGGGTTTGTACGAATCGAAACTAATTACTTTCCCAAAGAGCCCGAGTGGGTCCGCAATATCACCTTCCTGGGTCGCGAACTGGCCAATCCGAGCGCCCAGGTGGCTGTGGGGCTCAAGTATAAACGGAAGGTAATCTACTCCGTCCTGCTCCAATATTGACTTTGATAAGTATCGGGTAAGTATGATTGGTATTGGCAAGATAAATGTCTGGGGTAATGTCTATTCAGGAAGCTGATGCGGATACGAAGTAAGTGACACTCTGTAGTTTTGGAGTGGTGTGCATACGCCTCGGCAGACCGTTCTAGTCGGCTCGAGGGTCTCGGTGTTCGAGACATTTGTTAGTCAAAATTGTTCGCTTCCATGCAACCATGAGATTGAAGGATATGATTGAGTATAATAATGTACCATACGACGGTGATCAAGTAAATAATATTCTCATACCGAGACGCAATCATACTAGGTCAAGGCCTGAGTGACCGTCAGGCATTGCGCAGCTAGAGAAACGCTGTTCGGATTTTAACAGTAATACTTTCCAACGTCCGATTGAAGAGATTAACCCTCGAGTGTAGATCTATGTTCATTCGACATATCAAGGGTATATGCCCAGCTAATAAGGTATAATGACAAAAACCCTGCTTTTGATACTCCCCAAACCCCATGCGAAAGGAAAGAAACGATTCTCAGAGAAATGCAACGACCAGTACAAAGCACTCACAGTTGGAACTTGGTCCGCTCCTTCTCCAAACCACCCTTCCATTCCCACTCCTGCCCACTGGCTCGCTGAATCCCCTTATCCACACGGCGGAGTTTCAAGGTAAACCGCGGGCCAAGCTCCTGCAGGCCAGTGCGAATCCCCTCAGCACCTTGCATCTCTTTACCGTCCGCGCCAACAACCGCCTTCTCCGTCTCCCGCTTCTCCCGGAAAACATATCGATGGCGGCGTACAAAGATGTAATCGCGCTGATTGTGCAACGTGACAACCTGCCGTCCCTCAAAGTCTGGCTGCGGCGGGAAGCACTGCTGGAACATGCGCGCAGTGAGCAGACCCAGCGGCGTGCGGAAGTTGTTCAGGATCAACTCGGGCCAGTGGCCTGTTGCGCGACCGTGGCCAGGAAGCCGCTTGCCCTCAACCCAGTTGCTAATGCTGAAGTGGAAGGTCGGGCCAACGGGCAGATGCACGATTATCAAGCCGCTTGGCTTCTTCTGGTCCTCTTGCAGGACAACCACGCTAGTGAAGTTGCGGTTCGAGGCGAACTTGGAGATCTCGCGGATGGAGAACTTGTGCGAGTAGCGGTGTGCTGTACGACGGATATACACGCTGTTCGGGAATAGGTCGGTCAGGATCTCGGCTTCGTTGTGGAGGGTCGAGTTGATGGCGGTCGTAATGAGGATCTTGGGGGTAGGAGGGGTTTCGGTTGAGAAGAGCGAGGGGAATTTGGCGGCCAATGCTTCTGGCGCGAGGCTCAGATTTGTGCTGCGGGTGGAGTGTGTCGGGCTGGTCGCACGTTCGGTGGCACTGGGTAAGGAGGACTTTTTACGTCCACGGCTCGAGGCTTCGGCTTGCTCGTCGTTGTCTTTCTCATCGTCGTCCTCCTCGTCGTCCTCGTCACTCGTTGCGATCATACTATCGACGGACTCGTTGTCGGATTCTGCGTCTTCGCTGTCGTCCTCGCCCTCTTCCAGTGGCCGGTTCAATTCGTCCTCTTCTTCCTGCTTGGCCCGCTTGATGCGCTCAATGTCGACGCTCAATCCGAGACCGTCCTCCTCGGCGTCACTGTCGGCTTCATCCCAGACACGCTTTCGCTCGAGGGTGAGAGGAACATTGCGGCGCAGGCGCTCTTCCCTCAACTTGGGATTCTTGGCCTCTTCCTTCTTAAAACCATAGCGCTCCGCACGTCGCTCCGCATCCTTCGCTCTCTTGCGCTTGATGTGCAACATCTTTCGGCGCAACTTGTTCTTGGTTTTGACCTCCATGCCAGCATTGGGCGGCGGTCGCCCTTGGCCTTTCAACCCCATGGTGAAACAGAAACTGGTGGCGCGGGTGATCCTGCGTGAGCGACTCGACGAAGCTCGGAATTGATCTGCGATAAAATAAATTTCTCGGAAAATCAATTCTCCGGGCTGGCGCGCTCCGGCCACATCTTTTTGATTGATGTTGATGGCAGAGGGAGATTGAAAAGACGAAAAAAGGAAAGAAGAAAGTGGCCATTCATTCATTTTTTTCTCTATTTTTCCAGTTTTGTATTTCTAGATCTTTCTGGATTTGATCTGTGGTGTGTACGAAGTCCGACAGAGGGACTTCTACTCTGGTGGATGACTCAATTGCTGCCGCGCCTTTTCCTCCCCCGCTCTTTTCTTTCCCCTCCATCCATCCAGTTCAGGACTTTCACCTGCTCGACCGCGCTCCAGAAGAAGTCCAATCGCAACCCCAAGATGGCCTCCGTCACCACAAAGACCGGCCAGACGGTCGACCGCCTGGTCCTGGACTCAATGCTCCGCCGCCGCATGTTCTACACCCCCTCCTTCGAGATCTACGGTGGTGTTTCTGGTCTCTACGACTATGGCCCACCTGGTACCGCCCTGATCGCCAACATGACCGAACTGTGGCGCAAGCACTTTGTGCTCGAGGAGGATATGCTCGAGGTCGACTGCACCATGCTCACCCCCCACGACATTCTCAAGACGAGTGGGCACGTGGACAAGTTTGCCGACTGGATGTGCAAGGACCCCAAGACTGGCGAGATCTTCCGTGCCGACCACTTGGTGGAGGAGGTTTTGGAGAACCGCTTGAAGGGTGACAAGGAGGCGCGCGGCCAGAAGGTCGAGGTTGACGCCGAGAAGGACGCCAAGAAGAAGAAGAAGTCCAAGGGCGAGACCAAGGCTGTCAAGCTGGACGATGCGCTGGTCAAGGAGTACGAGGAGACACTCGCACAGATCGACAACTTCGGTGGCCCCGAGCTCGAGCAGCTTATCACCAAGTACGATATTCGCAACCCCGCTACCGACGGCAAGGTCGAGCCCCCCATCTCTTTCAACCTCATGTTCCAGACCTCCATTGGTCCCAGCGCCAACATGCCGGGTTACCTCCGACCTGAGACTGCTCAGGGCCAGTTCCTGAACTTCCAGAAGCTGCTCGAGTTCAACCAGCAGGGCATGCCCTTCGCCTCTGCCTCCATTGGCAAGTCTTTCCGTAACGAAATTTCTCCCCGTGCCGGTCTTCTGCGTGTGCGTGAGTTCCTCATGGCTGAGATCGAGCACTACGTCGACCCCGAGGGTGGTAAGAAGCACCCTCGCTTCGCCGAGGTCAAGGATGTTGAGATGTCTCTGCTTGACCGCCACGTGCAGCTCTCTGGCAGCACCAAAGTCACTAAGATGACCATTGGCCAAGCTGTCGAGACTGGTTTGGTCGACAACGAGACCCTGGGTTACTTCCTGGCCCGTATTCAGGCCTTCCTGCTGAAGCTGGGCATTGACTTCAACAAGCTGCGCTTCCGTCAGCACATGGCCAACGAGATGGCCCACTACGCCGCCGACTGCTGGGATGCCGAATTGCTCACCAGCTATGGCTGGATTGAGTGTGTCGGCTGTGCTGACCGCAGCGCCTACGATTTGACCGTGCACAAGAACAAGACTGGCGCCCCTCTGGTTGTCCGCGAGACTCGCTCCGAGCCCCTGCGTATTGAGGAGTGGCAGATCGACCTTGAGAAGAAGAAGTTCGGTCCCCGCTTCAAGAAGGACGCCAAGACCGTCGAGTCCGCGATTGAGGCTCTGTCGCAGGAGCTGCGTGAGAAGTTGGCCCTGGATCTTGAGCAGAATGGCAAGATCGAGGTGGATATTGAGGGTGTTGGCTCTGGCAAGGTTGAGCTTGAGAAGGATCTGATCAAGATTGAGAAGCGTACTCGTGTTGAGAATGTCCGCGAGTACACTCCCAACGTCATTGAGCCGTCCTTTGGTATCGGTCGTATCCTGTACAGCATGATCGAGCACGTCTACTGGTCCCGTGCTGACGACGAGGCCCGCGGCGTAAGCAACCCCGAACTCACGACTGTTCCAATCTTGATATTCTAACACGCTCTTCAGGTCCTGTCCTTCCCCCCATCCATTGCCCCCACCAAGGTCCTGCTGGTGCCTCTCTCCACCAACGCATCATTCAAGCCCCTGACCCAGAGCCTCAGCGCCAAGCTGCGTCGTCTGGGTGTCTCCAGCCGTGTGGACGACTCTTCTGCCAGTATTGGCAAACGTTACGCCCGTAACGACGAGCTGGGCACTCCCTTCGGTATCACCGTCGACTTCCAGTCCGTCAAGGACAACACCATCACTCTGCGTGACCGCGACACGACCAAGCAGGTGCGTGCCAGTGAGGAGGAGATTCTGCAAGCTGTCAAGTCTCTCGTCGATGGCGATGAGACCTGGGCCGATATTGTCAAGCGTCTGCCCGAGTTCACTGGCCAGGAGATTGAGTAAAGTAGAGCAGAGTCGAGTTGAGTGGAGGTTTCATTGGCATCTAAAATATACACCACTTCATTTTTTTTCAGTCGTCCATTGAATAATCAGTAGATATAACGTTCATCAATAAATTTAACGTTTAATCATATTAGCGGCCGTGTCTCTGGTTAAGTGCAATAGCGTATGCTTGATTGCAGCTAAGCTCCGCTCTCCAATTCACCCGACCGCGCCAAGAATCCGGGGCAACCTCGTCGCATCCTCCCAACTGTCCTCTTTCTCTCCTCGACAGAGAGAGAGAGAGAGCAACCCCAACCCAGAAGCCATGGCGCCTACAATCCATTCGGCCAAACTCACCCTCTCCTGTCCGCTGTTCGCAGCAGACTTTGACCCACGCAATAACGGGCGTCTGCTCGTTGGCGGCGGAGGCGGCGAAGGCCGCAGCGGAGTCGGGAATAAGATTGTAAGTGGCGCGCGCTCTCGCAGCGTGTTCTCGAATACAAGTTAGCTAATCTGAATGTATCTAGTCTTTGATTGATACGTCAAGTCGAGATGAGATCACCGAGGCCGTGCAGATCAACTTGTCGCGCGACGAGGATTCGGTGACGTCGCTCGCTGCGGCACCGCAGGTTGGCGATGGCGAGGATTCGTTGGTCGTGTTGGCGGGTATCAACAGCTCGGTTGCAGAGCAGAAGAAAAATAATAATCAACATATGCGGTCTTTTCGATTTGAGGCGCCACAGAAGAAGAAAGGTGTGAGTTCGACCAACTCGAAGGACGATCCGGAGGACAAGAACAAGAAAGCGAAGGAGAAGACGGCTGAGGAGGTGATCCCTGGCAAGGCAGAGGTTCTCTCGCGGGCTTCGATTTTTCGTGCAAAGGGCCCTGAGTCGGGCGATACCTATCAGCGAGTCTTGAGGCTGTCTCCATGGAAGAAGCCAGCGGACGTGGAAAAGAAGAGTCAAGATACAAGGGTCGGCGCCATTGCAACGGGAATGGCACAGTCTGGCGAGATTGTCTTCTTCGAAGTCACAGCAAGACCTACCGAGTCGGACGTCATCGGCCGAATTCGTCTGGATGGTCATGAAGAGGCTGAGGATGTGGACTTTGCTAGCCTTGAACAAGACCCCGAGCAGACTGGAGATGCCCGCGGGAGATACCGTGTGGCCTATACGAATGGCGCCGACGTGATGGTTGGCGAGATCTCCTCTTCCACCCGGTCCAACGCTGCTCCAGACGTCCGCTGTATCTATACCATCCCTCTCCCCAGCAGCGGCGCTCGGGCTGTTCGTCCCAAGTTCCGCGCCTTGCGCTTCCTCTCGCCAACAGCACTGCTCCTCCTCCAAAATGCACCCAACCGCAGTGGCTGCGAACTGGTCATCCTCCGCTTACCCACGACCAAAACCGGCACGGCAACTATCCTACGTCGCCGCAAGCTGCCCCGGAGCGTCCAGATCGGCCTGGGCCTCGACATCTGCCCCCTCGGCACCAATCCAGCCGGCCAGCAACAGACCATCATCGCCGCCAGCGGCAGCGACAACTCCATCACCCTGTGGACAGTCGAGTTCACTCCCAGCAAAGGCTACAGCGCAATCAGGCCCTACACAACCCTCCGCGACGTCCACCCCTTCTCCATGACGAAACTCGTCTTCTCCCCCTTCACTGCGCCCGCCCACCCCGTGACCCCCGATGTGCTCCCTCAAAAGGTCAAACTCGCCTCCATCAGCATGGGAAACACCATTGTTGTCCACACCCTCCCCCTCTCCCCCTTCCCCGCCTCCTCCCGCACACCGCGCTACGTCCTGTCCCTGCCCGGCCCGGCCGAGTTCTGGGAGGGCCTGTACTTCATCCTCGTCTTGCTCTTCTCTCTCTCCCTCATCACAGCCGCTATGCTCGCTTTTGCCGAGATTCGCGGGGGTACACCACCCGTCCTTGGTGCGGCGCAATGGCTACCCCCGTCGTGGCGCGGTGCCCTCGTAAAAGAGTATACCCCGCCTGCGCCAGGGAAGGGCTCGTATATCGATTACCTGCTTTCGCCGAAAGGACGGGACACGGCCGTCCCCACGGCAATCCCAACTCCGGACCCCGTCTCGCAAAGCCAGATCGAGAGCTTGAAGGATATCCTCGACCGGGTCCACAGCGCCGGCGCTGCGCCGCTCGATCTCGAGACACTGGCCCCGCACGAACTCAGCGTGATCCTGCGTTGTCATGACGGACACACCGCCGAGCAGAGCGTTCTCATTGAGACGTTATCTTCGCATCGCGCCAGTCATCCACGACGAGGTGAAGGAGAAGAAGGGTCCTCCACCGATGCCAAGGAGAAAGAAAACCTCCGCACATGGAATGACCTCAGCGTTGAAGACCAGGTTGCCTGGAAAAGGCGGCTGACTGATGCCGGGCGCTGGGCTGTTGATGAAGGCGAGACCGTGTTGAAGGGGGTTTTGTTTGCGGAGGCTTGTGGGCAGTTGCGTGCTGCCGTTGAGCAGGGGTTGGCTTGATTTTGATTTTTTGATCGTGATGTGATATCAAGAGGTAGTTATGTGAGATCGTTGCCTTGGGCTGGCTAGGTAGGCTTGGGCTGGGAAATTGATGCTCTGATGCTGTATTTGATTGTATGATTTGGGATATGTACTTTGCCATATGATAGATGAATCTTGATTTGCCGTATAACGTTTCTGATGCCATTGAGCCCGAGTGCCAGTCCGTGGATAAATGGGCAAGTTCGGATATAACGACCTAGCTTCGTCTATAGAATACCAGGATTCAATTCCCATTGCACAGATGATGATATTTTGACTTCATCGCATTCATTGCATTGGATCACGGATACCTATATTCTCATGCCCAGGGAGGACGAGGCGTTAAGGGTACTACCTAGGTCCCAAACCTCCTGTAGTAAGTATCCATATTCTAGGTATTCCCGGGCAGAGTTCCGGTACATCGCTGAGACACGCTCAGCCAGCCCTGGACTTAGATAGCCACCATCGAAATACAGCTATTGCAGACACGAGTTCCATATGCAAAAGTGGGTATTTCCTCGTCATGTATCGCATTTGCCATTCAAAATTGCCCGTACTAGCCCTCCAGGCTGGATGTAAGTGAAGTAAGGACTAAGTCCTTAGACTCCTTATCTACTTCCCAATCCCATGGGATACGAACCGCGGCTCCGGTCATAGTCCCCTACCGAGTTGACAAGTCTTGATCTCGATCCTGTCTCGCTACCCTAGAAGCATACATGAGCGATAGTCAAATCTAAGGGTGGACTGGCATGGTACTATCCCCTGCGCGCCAATTAGGTTCCTTACCTACCAGTGTGGTTCATAGAGACAGCTGAGAGTGATATGAAGCTCTTTCTTCTACCCCAGCCTTTCCGCATTGGTATCGGACCGTCATGTACACGGTTTTCATAATCACCAGCTACGGCCCCATCTACGGGTACCAGAATCGCAAATGGAAGAGGGAATGGTCATCAATCATCATTGCCGGACCTAAGTAACCAAAAAAAACCACGAGAAGCACAAACTCCACCCACAAGAATCGAAGTCAGAGTCAAGTGTAAAGCGTGGAAACCACCAGTCCAGTCCAGTATGTGAGAAGGAAAAAAAAAACTGTCTTGAAGTACAAATCCCGCGACACTTCGTCCTCGCAGACTCAAGTCTAGTAGAAACTCTCGACAATACTCTCCTTCTGCACACCCTGCCCACCACCACCAGGCGCCATCTCACCCAACCGGAACACACTCTCCACAACACTCAGCTCGGTAGCCGTTGTGTCCAAGCCCGTCACGGCGAGCCAGTCATTCACGACCATACCCGCACCGACGACGGGGGAACCGCGGTTCACGGAACCGGCGACAAGGGGAACCTGCAGGAGGGAGGAGAGCTCGTCCTGGTCGCGGATGGAGGTCTTGGGGTGGACGAGGCCGCCTTGGTTGGAGAGGGCCATGTAGGAGCCTGTCAGGACGTTGTCGGCAACTGTTTGGCGGAAGACTTCGACACCGAGGACGTCGGCAATGCTGCACGCACACCACTGTTAGCAAAAGCAAAGCCCTCACTCCTCCCAGAAAAATCAAACCCATCTTATAGAATTTGGGTGGGGGGGCATACATTTCCTCCGTCTCCCTCTCCAAATCCGGATGCACAAGCGCAACATGATCATTACAGCAAATCACATTCCCCAACGCACTCAACCGCTCCTCTATACGCTGAATCTTGACCGCGTCGGGGAGGGTATTCCGCAAATGCTGGAGTTCCTGGTCAGTCGTTGTGGTGGGCACCAGCAGGCCGTTCTTGTTGCCGACGGTCAGACGGCCGACGATGCGGGTTCCGGCGATGGTGGCGTGGCAGATGGGGATGACGTCTTGGAGTTCGGACTCGAAGACGGAGTAGAAGTTCTCCGAGGCACCGACGGCGACGATGGCGTAGGAGTTTGTTAGGCGGGCGAAGACGCCGACCCTGGACACCAAGACAGCGGATTAGACTTGTTCTCTGAGTGTTTAGTGGGGTGGGGGGAGGGGGTAGAGGGTTAGTGAGGGGAGGGGACGTACTCGTTTGAGTTTTCGAATTGGGCGCGGACAGCCATTGTTGTGTGGATCGGGCTGTTTGTAGGGAGAGGGTGGTGAATTTTGGGGGGATTGAAGGGGGAGGGGAGGAGTGTCGTTTTGGAGAGGAAGAAATGTGAGCGCGAAAAAAAGCTCGGATGCGGTGGAGACGGAAGGTGAGAAGGTGACGGGTGGAAGACTGGGAGAGAGATAGGGACACGAAGAGGGATTTTACTCTTGAATGTTGGAATGGAAATAGAGAATGAAATCGTTCAGATGGAATTTATCTTATGAAGTAGTTTTACTCTCAAGGCTCACTCTTCTCACAGAATCATCGTGGGAATCGCCAAAAGAGCAAAAGACCCAAAGCTCTCGCGAATCAGCGCCCCGCTGGGCTGGTCCCCTTGGTGGAGCCGTCAACTCGTCCAGTACTGGTACTTCCGTTTACCATTGTAAGACATGGGACTAAAGGTACCAGTACTTTGTCGTATCACTCTTCAAACTGACTCATCCTGTCTCATCTTGACGGCCAGCCGCAGAGTCATGGTCATGATATGGAGGCGCAGTAGTATCGAGGCGCAGTCGACTATTGAACAGTAACTACGAAGACTGTGGATTACGGATCATGACACTTTACCGCCCCCGTTTATGCTGGTTGGAAGTCAAGATGACATCCTAGCCCTATTCTGAAGAGACCATACCAATATCAAACTCGACAGCCACCAACTAGTTATACTTCCCTCCTTTCCAAATAGAGACTCCATACAAGATAATATGATCATCCATCCACAAGAAAACAGACTATTTACAAGAACATAAAACACAGACTCTCTACGGCAAAGAGACAACCCGCCCTATCAATCCAGCCTCTACTGTAGGAACAAAACACAACCACGTCCAAGAGACTCCGCTACAACGCCAACAACAACCCAAAAACTAGTGAGAAAAAGGGCCTACTCTAGATCAAAAGTGAACGCAAAACTACAAAAAGTAACGAAAAAAGATCTCAAATTGACGCCGTCGCTGAGAGGAATCTGATAGGGGTATGAAAATAAGAAAGAAAAAAAACCCCCCAAAAAGAAAGAAAAAACGAAAAAAAAACCGAAAAAAAAACAAAACCAGGACGAAACTATTCATACATGGGCTTTACGCCCAGCTCTATCCAGCTATGCTGGTGAGCACACACACAGACACACACACACACACACACACACCAGAACCAGACCTGGTCTCCTCATCCTCCCACCACACCTCCGTCTTACCTCCCCCCTCCCTCCTCTACTCCCCACGAACCCGTTCAATACCGCCGTGGTGGCGGCGGGCCATGCGGCGCCGGGAAGTACAGGGACGGCGGGCCCCCATGGGGACCAGGGCCGCCGTGAGACCCTGCACTTCCCGGGCCAGGATGACCGGGCCCGGGCTGCTGCCCTCCGGGTGGCCACGTCGGCAGTGGCAGCCGGTGGAAATTTGACCCCGGAGGCGGGGGCAGCTGCGGGGGCCCGTTCATGGCGAACGGGTCGGGCAGACCCATGCCCAACGGAGAGCGCGCGGGAAGAAGACGCCGCGGCTGCTGGGTGGGCGTCGGCCGCGGAAGGATGAAGGACCGCGGATCCGTTGGGCCATGGGTCATGCCCGGGGGAGGAGGAGGTGCCACAACCCCTTGAGGTGCTGGGGGTTGCGGCTGAGGGAGGAGTGCCCGATGGCCCGCCATGTGTTGGTCGGTGCGCATCTGGGGAAGGTGGGTGGGGTGCGGATCGGAGAGCGCAGTGTCCGCGAGGAAGGACAGCGCCTTGGGGATGTCGGCGGCACCGTCATAGCTGCGGGGACCTTGGGCTTCTTGGTCCACCGCACGAGCAGCTTCGAGGAGGGACTCTACCGTCCGGTCGATGGCGTCGGTGGTCATGGCGTCGGGGGAGGCGTCCAGGGCTTGCATTTGAGGATTCAGGTCCTCGCCCAGTCGGACTTTCTTGACAAAGTCCTCCCACTCTTGCAGTCCCCGCTCGTGAGCGGCCGCACCGTCTGGGTCACGGACGGACTCGGCGAAGAAACCACGCTCCACTTCACGCATGCCCGCCTTGCCAATGCGGAAGAGGTAGCGGGGTTCTTCTGTCTCGACGTCTGATCCGTCGGTCTGGAAAAATCGTCAGCTTTTGTATTGATGATATGTGGTTCAGGTATCAAAGCTCACCTCGGTGTGCTCGTCGTCTTCCGCAGCGCGACGGCCCATCACGAGCTCCATGTATTTGCCCCGTGCAGCGTAGAACATCTCATCTTGGATGTTCGCAAGACGTTCCTAGAGGTGAGTTAGTAATTGAAACATGAGGTCATGGTTCGATATCAGGTACATACCTTGGTGCGCTGCTCGACGATATGGACGTTACCGGCATACACCCGTTCCGCGGATTCGACCTTGAGATCATATTGATCTCGGCACTTGGTCAAAGCCTTGCGCTCATGTTCGGCAAGGTCACGCAGCACCTGATCATACTCAGGGCAATCCTTGTACGCGTTCTTATCGCGCACAAGTCGCTGCATCGAGTGCTCTGCCAGCACACTCAACGCAAGCTGCTGTGCCTGTCCAACCTTCTTGAACAAGGCCACCAGTTGCTCAGCTCGATCCTTAATCGGCTGGGTCTCCGGGATGGGTGATGGGGTACGACGGCGGCTGTCGCTGTCCCAGATTTCGTCTTCGATGCGCTTGCCGCCACGACGAATTGCTGCTGCCGCGTAGCCACGGCCACGACCACGTCCTCGTCCGACACGACCGCGTACACCAGCTCCGCGGGTCGGACCAAGGGGGTTACTGGCTCCACCTCGGCTGCCACGGCCACCACGAGCACGTCCTCCGCGTCCACGACCGCGGCCTCGACCACGCCCTTCAGTAGGAACTTCAGGGGGGAGGTCCACTGCATCGGGAAGGACGCCGTCTTCTGGAGTCGGCTCGGGGGCTTTGTCGGTGACATTGCCGGCATTGTCGGTTTGGCTGATGCTGGCAGGGGTCGGCTCGGGCTCAGGCTCTTCGACCTTGAGCTTCTTGGGGGCGGGAGCGCTAGGCTCGGGGATCTCGGCGGATTCGAAGTCTTGGGCTTCGTCCTTCATCTCCGAGGACTTGCGCTTGCGCGAGAGGCGAGGGGACTGGGAGGTTGTGGGGGCGTCGGCGGTTGACAGCGCGGTGGACTGGGCCTCACCGGCTGTTTGGGTACGATCTCTTTCTGAAGAAGCCTGCGATATGGCCATCGCGAGGTCTTCTGAACCCGCCACGGGGTGTGACTGTCCGGTGGCGGGGGCGGAAGGGGGTTGAGAGGGCTCTTGGGGGGCCAATCTGGCAGAGCCGAACTTGATGCGGATCCTCGGGTGGTATTCCACATCGGTCTGGTCGGGCTTTTCGGGAGAAGAGGCTTGTTCCTCAACTCCCAGGGCGTTGGCAGCGCCATCGGCATCGTCGGACACCTTGCTGGGGGACGCTTCATCAGCGGCCACATCCCCCGAAGGCTTGAGACGTGCGGACTGGCGGGTCGTCCGGGAGGATTCTGGGACGGCCATCGCGCGCTTGGAGCGCCGGCCACGGGGGGTCTCTGGGTGTGAGCCAGGGGGGTTACTGGCCGCAGGGTCGGCTGCGTCGGTCTGGTCGGACGCAGTTTTGGAAGAGGGTCCTAGACCCAACTTCCGGAGGGAGGGCAGCACGAACTTGATGATGCGGGAGCGCTTCGTGGGAAGCGACTCCACTTGCTCGTCTGCACGGCCAGCGCGGCCACCGCGGCTGGCCCAGTAGTTGGCCCAGCGGCCTTTGCCGCGGCCACGGCCTCGGGCACGAGGGGCTAGAAGTTGAGGTCAGTATATGATGAGATGTAACAGGGCGTTGAGAGATGGGTAGTAGAGAAATGAGAGCAACACAAGTGGAAGACAGGAATAGGATGGGATGGGATGGGATGGATGCTATCATGGAACAAGGTGAGGATGATTTACTTACCAGGAGGGTTGGCGGCGCTGGGGGCGTTGGCGGCATTCGGGGCATTGGGGGTGCCACTTGGGGCACTTGGGGCATTGCGCGAGGAGCGCGTCGCCGGGGTGGCCGACGACGGCGCGCCTCGCTTTCCTCGACGGCCCACCATGGTGAGGTCTGTGATAAAAAAATCAGTCAGGTGGTTTTTTAAAGAAAAAAAAAATCAGGAAGATTCTCATACGGGCGAAGGGACAGGAGAGAGAGAGAGAGCAGTGGTGTTGTGAGTGGTTGGTGATCAACCACAGAGACGAGAAGGTGGGAAAAGCGATGAAGAGTGAGAGAGTTGGAGGAAGAGAAAAAAAGAGGAAGAAGGAAAACCAGCAGAAGCTGAAGGGCGAGCGTGGGGAAAGTCTGGGGAAGGAAGGAAGGCAGGATGGAAACATGGGGGATGCTTTTATATGTTTGAGGAAGGTGAAGGCATCCAAACCATCAAACAGGAAGTAGCATAGGCAGCCCGCTGGTGGCTAGAGACGATCCACAGTAGTTTGCTCTGATGCCAGGGGCCTTGAGGCCGCACCACCACCACAATATGAGAAGAACAATAAAGATGGGGAGATCACCAGGCAGACGTGGGGAACAATGACTACAAAAAGGCAGCAACTTACCAGCGTGGATAGGCAGTCGTTGATGGTGGTTGTGATGAAGAAAGTGAAGGAGAAGAACCCAAATGTGGTTGCGAAGTTGGCCGGAGATCTACTCGCGGGTTCCAGTCGCCCCAGTCACCAGTTGCCGGTGCCTCTGCCTTGCACGCCAGCGGGAAAAAAAAATAAACGGCCCCGACCCACTTTGAGGGACTACCGACGAACCCGGCGATTTTACTGCCTGACTAGGTAATCGAGTTATACAATTAGGCTACACTGGAGATATTCAGGCAGGACTCTAGTCTTCACTTTGGTAACATGGTTGTCTATCGATTGTTCATCGCGTGGTCTCCAGGCTGCGGCTGGAGACTGGTTTCGTATGCAATCCAGCGGCTATCCCTTTCTCGGTTGTCGCAAATTAGAAATTTGATCATGACAAATCAGGTAGGCTACGAAAAATATGGAGATGGAAATAGGCTCGCGTAGCTCCTGTAATGAGAATGGAAAAAAGGTAGATGAGACGTATTCTCGATCGCAAGATTTGGGGGTGTAGGTAGAGTGCAGAGTCACAATGACCATCGCAAGCAGTCGAAGCCAGATGACGATGATGCTGTCTTCTCCACTACGTCCTGCACCATACATCTGCACGATGAAGATCAATTGCATCAATCCATTGAAAATATAGCATTCCTGTACAGAGACATTTCACCATCGCAAATCGAAAAGCAACATCGAACCCATTTGTACATCAATCATCAGTCCCATATCCAAATAAAATCATATCCCATACACCAAAAATTCCGACAGAAAAGAAAAAGCTTCAAAAGACAGACATAAAATCGATCAAGACGAAATCCCACGCGCGACTGCAAACTCGACGGGTCCTCACTTCTCCTCCGGCAACTCGTTCAAATCCCCCTTCTTCTCATACCGCGTAATACTCCTTCTCACATACCCCGCACGACCCATGGCCATCCACATCCCCATTCTCGAAGGATCCTCCTTCTCCTTCTCCTTCCGAAGCTCCCGCAGCTCCCGCGCAGATCGCATGCGCGTCAATGTCTTCTGCGTGATCGTCTGGCCCGCAGACGGGGACGCCTTCACCGTGCTACCGGGCAAGGGCGTCGGGCTGGGACACGGGCTCGTCGAGCGGAAGAGCGGGTGGATGTTGGACTCGCGGGCTGAGCCGAAGCTGGAGAAAGTGGGGGATGGGAGGGGGGATGATGGGAGAGAGACAGTTGCAGTTGCATAAGGATAGTAGTTGGCATGATATGTCTCTGGGAGAGTCAACGTTGAGCCCGCGGGCGAGTCTTGTGCGAGACTCGACGCCATGGGTGAGTTCTGGACGAGACTGTCGAGGGAGAGGTGGACGTTTGCTTCGCGGCTTAGACTGGGTATACTTCGGAAACTGTTGCCGCGGAGGAGGAGGGGAGTGTCGAGGTCTGCGGAGGGGTTGTTCTGGATCTGCCGCTGCTCTTGGGTCTTCGACTGCGTGGGCACATACTCTGATGTTGGCGAGGGCGAAGGCGAGGAGAGCGTGGACGAGCTCCCCTCGAAAGAGTCGTGCTTTGCCCGCGTACCCTCGACGCAGATCGTACCGCCCGAGAAACGATTCGAGCGGCGGGGATACTTGCGCAGCGAGGAGCGTCTTGTATCAAATTGTTTCAGGTCTGGGTATGGATCGCAGAGTGTGCGGGCCGGCGAGTGGGCTTTCTGTGGGCTCTCGGGAAGCTCTTTGAGCTCCTGTGGGTAGGAACGTGGCCAGTCTGGGCTTGACTTGCGCTGGGCCAGGGTAACCAGGAGGAAGCCGTAGTAGAGGCCTTGGGTGAGGATGGAGAGGGCCCAAAAGATGGATCGAGCGACGAAGATGTTTCCGTGATGGGGTGAGCTGTTCAGATCGTTTGTGGCTATTGTTCCGGCAACGGAGATGGCGCTGATGAGGAGGTAGACACCGGTGGAGTAGAAGATGCCGAGTTTCCATGTGGACCAGTAGACGTCGCTACGGACGTCTTTGTGGATGAGGAGGCTGAGAGTGAGCAGTGCGATGCACGTCAGAGTGCCGAGAAGGACTGGGGCGAGTCCGGTTGTTGTGGTGTGCGAAGGTAATGATTGCAGTGCGGCGTAGGCGAGGCCGTTGAGGATTGTGACGGTGATGGCAGACAGAATCGCAGCTCCTGCGAGGGAGTATAAAAACATTGCAGACGACATGATGAAGGAAGGAAGGAATGAATGAATCAAAAATTTTAGCAATCAAGAGCAAGAAAGAACGTGGAAGCGTGTGCAGAATGATGATCCCAGAACCAGAATAATAACCAGAGACACTGTATAAAGAACGACTGCTACCAAGTTTTGACTCGATAACCTGGTTCTGGCCTGCACAACGGCCTGGAAAAGAATGCGTCCACGTTGGGTGGATGAAGACACCAGGAGAAACCGAGAAACTTGTCGTTGTCCTAGGCAATTGCCCCTGCAGGACGAGGACAATGGCTCATATTTATGATATGGACGACTGCAGTTCGCGTGGATCGCGGGACGGAGCGAAAGCATCGTCGAAAGCGTGGCGTCAAAGTCTATCGAGCATATTCCATGCACAGTTCTGCATGTCCAGCCCAATCTATCAATTTTCACGGGAGAGAGATCAATCTGACCCATCCACCCGGCATGTTGGTTAGAGTCCGCGGTGACTGAGGATGGCGGCGGTTAGTTAGACACTGCGTAGAGTCACCTGGTCGGCACTACTCTAATGAATCCTCGGTGCTAATTTGATATGTCTAAACTTGAATGGGGATATCACTCTGGCACATCACCACAATCTAAAAATTCTCCGACTCTATGGAGCACTACCCCGGAGTTGACAACTTGACTGGGCTCGTTCCCCCAGATTGGGTCATTTGTGTTCTATAGTACAATTAATGCGCCCAATAGTTCCTGCACTGTCCATCTGATCTATCTAATGGCTTCCGAATCAAGCGAAATGGTCTGCTGGGTTCATCAATGCGGATCGCCCGTCCCGATCTCCGTGACTCCGTCGCGGCTGAATGTGATCTGTCGCTCGGCACTCGCACTAATCTTCCCGAGTTCCTGAAGGCGTCGGTCTAGCGTGAGATCCTGTTGGTCCCTGTCAATCGCTGGATCCCTGGGTTCATTGAGGCTTCACAATTGCGCTCCAGGTACAGGCTCCGATAGGCTCGATTGATCTGGATAGAGACCGGGTTCCTGGGGGCGTAGACAATGGGCTGGACCCCGGAGATCGACGATTGGGTCAAAGCAGTTCGAGGACACTTGCATGATTCTTAAGATGAGATTGTACTTTCTCTCCATTGTTCTGGTGTGTCATTTGCCAATCTGGACTTTATTCCCGGGGTTTGTGGGCTGCTTGCTCATACATAAGCGAGGCCTCCTGGCAGGGATGGTGGAAGAAGACCTGTCTGTGCTCGATGCAAGCGAGTAAAGCTTGGGATTTGGAATATTGAAGGCATATATCAAGCTTGACTGAGAAGCTGCATTGCTGCAGCTCAGCCACGAATCCCCTTGATCGTGTTAGAGCTGTGCATTGAAGCTTCTTGGTGGTGTAGCCCAAGGTTGACACGATACCCATCACGAGCCGAGCCACACAAGACAATGTAGGTGACTCGAGACATATCTCAATTGACAGTCATGACAGCTCATGGTGAGCTGAGGTAATCCACTGCAGTCCTGCATCTCGCTTGACAACCTTGCAATTCCCTGGGTTTGTCTAAATACGCATCATTCAATTCCACAATGTATTGCGATCGAGGCCTGTGAGAAGATTTGGGAGGATCGTGGGGAGGACGTGAGAGGGACAACGGGCCAACCTGGCCGGCGGAGCAGTCTTCTCTAAAGATGCCTATTCTCTTGTGAATACACGTATTTCTCGTCCATGCATACATGTGCTCCCTCAATAAAAGTGCCGATTCCTTTGGACCTTTCCTATCTTTTGAGTTTATTGATACAAGGTCCCTGTTCAACTGTGCATTTCGCCGTCCCAACCAGTGGGGCGGTGAAAGCAGTTCCGCCTCAGACACCGCCTCAGGCATCGGCCATCATCGTCACTTCTTTGCGCCCCTCTTGGCTTCTCTGGACCTTCGACTCTCAACCATCAGCCTGTGCATCCTTGTTCACCTCCATCCCCTTCCTACATCCCATCTCTAATCTTGGTCCCTCCTCTATCTCCTCTCCCGTTCAACTTTCTGCACAATACCTCTCAGTGGCGCCAAGATGAAGCTTACCTTCAAGGTCTGTCCCCTCTAGCCCTTTCGCCGTCTAGCCATCCCACCCGCCACAGACGTGCTGACAGCTTCG
The DNA here is from genome assembly GCA_024706585.1 of Penicillium simplicissimum. Taxonomy (NCBI): domain Eukaryota; kingdom Fungi; phylum Ascomycota; class Eurotiomycetes; order Eurotiales; family Aspergillaceae; genus Penicillium; species Penicillium simplicissimum. The sequence goes on from JAMZTW010000061.1 coordinate 3,494,305, forward strand.
TTTTCGTGATACAGGATCTCAAGCAAGAGAAGTTCGTGATCGAGGTCGAGCCCACCGAAACTGTACGTTCAACGATTTTTCCGCTGCTCTACTGCGATGTGCTCTCTCGACGCCACCTGGTGCGGGGCTGACCTTGCTTTCTTTTTTCGCCCTACAGGTCCGACAGGTCAAGGAGAAGATCTCTCAAGAAAAGCCCGACTATGGCGCGGAACGGATGAAGGTCATCTACTCTGGTATGTGATTTTGGATACGAAAGAATTGCTGGGTTTGGCGAGGGAGGCCGCCTGTCACGCCCGAAGCTCTCTATCCATGCAAAACCCTCCATCTTTCACGAGACATGTCTGCTAACCAGTCGTCTTCGTGCAAATAGGCAAAATTCTGCAAGATGACAAGACTGTCGAGTCCTACAACATTCAAGAGAAGGATTTCCTAGTCTGCTTGCCCGCCAAGGTACGAAAAAAAAAACACCGGTCGTCCTCTATTTCAGAATCCTGGAAGAAGACCGTCGTTTTCATTGGCAGCCAACTCCATACTGACTTCTCTCAAAGCAACCCAAAGCTACCTCCTCCGCCGCGTCTCCGGTTCCCTCCACGCCTGCCGCTCGAGCTCCCGCTGCGACGCCCGCAGCCCCCGCCCCTGCTGCTCCCGCGCCCGCCACTCGTACCACGCCCGCTGCACCTGCCACCCCATCCCCAGCTGGCGCTGGCGCTGCCGCCACACAAGCAACCGAGCCCGCTGCTTTCGGTGATCCTTCTGCACTAGCTATGGGCGGTGCTGCCGAGGGTGCCATGCAGCAGATGGAAGCTATGGGATTCGAAAGACCCATGGTGGAGCGGGCCATGCGCGCCGCTTTCTTCAACCCAGACCGTGCTATTGAGTACCTACTGAATGTGAGTCATTCGCACAGTCCCTAGATATCCCATATTTAATAATTCTAATGAATTTCGTTCCAGGGTATCCCTGAGAGCGCCCAACGCGAGCAGCAACAACATCAGCAACAACAACAACAACAGCAGGAGCAGGCCGAGACTCGTGCTGAGGCCCCCGCTGCCGGTGGTGCTGCTGGAGGAGAGGAGCCTTTCAACATGTTCGAGGCTGCTGCTCAGGCCGGTGAGGGCGGTGGTCGTGGTGGACGGGCTGGTGCCGGTGCGGCCGGTGGTGATGCCAACTTGGATTTCCTTCGCAGCAACCCTCACTTCCAACAGCTCCGCCAGCTGGTGCAGCAGCAACCCCAGATGCTTGAGCCTATTCTGCAGCAGGTCGCCGCTGGCAACCCCCAGATTGCCCAGATCATCGGGCAAAATTCTGAACAGTTCCTCCAGCTGCTTGCTGAGGACCTTGGTGAGGACGACGAGGCTTTGCCACCCGGCACCCAGGCGATTTCGGTCACGGAGGAGGAGCGCGATGCGATTGAGCGTGTATGTCATTCCAACACCAATTTTTTCCACATTGAAAGCAGTTTCACTGACTTTGATTCTTTTTGCAGCTCTGCCGTTTGGGCTTCCCTCGGGACTCCGTCATTCAGGCCTACTTTGCCTGTGACAAGAACGAGGAACTGGCCGCCAACTTCCTCTTTGACCAGCCTGACGATGACGAGGAGTAATTCGGGCCTCCCTGTCTTGATGTTTCTTCTCTTTTTGTTACGTTCTGATGAATACCAATCATGCTGCTGTCTCTTTCCACATTTGGCAGAAACGTCCTCTACAACTCTCCAATTCTTTTTTCCCTTCCCCTTTTATGAGCTTCTCCCGGTGACCGTGGTCGAGATTTCGCCGCACTTGCCCGAGCTCATGGCCGCTTGTTGAGCCCGCGAAACCCAGCGTGTCTGCATATTGATTGGTTTTCCGCGTGCTCTCTTGCTTCCCTTCCCTCTCCCTTTGCCTCTCCCGAAACGACTTGTCATGTACTTACTTAATGGGCAAAATGGGACGTTGTCGCTGAACTGGTATGACCTATGAGTAGATATGCTGTATTCTGAAGAGTAAAGAGTAGGCCAGGTAAATATCCCGTGACCCTGGACTGGACACCCCATCTAAGCATTTGAGTTTGCCGCCACACCGCCACCTGGTCAAGTCATGCGGCTCTCGCTGTACGGCTGACCACATCCTCAGGATACAGATTGGTGCACGTATATTATCAGATTATGGCTCCGAGGCTACCTGCTTCTAGATTTCGACTTGCCAAGCAACACCACACCACCCCACCTGCGGATGAGACGTCTCCCAGTCTGAGCTCCTTCTCTCAATTACTGATCTCCCTCTCCGTCCACCAGCCCTTCAACTCCTTGTATAGCTGAACAGCTGTAGGTAACGGGCATCTTGTTTTCCCTCATGGGAGTCGACGCGGGCTCTTCTTTCTCTTGGGACAGTTGCGGGAGTCTGGAGGATGTGATGTGAGCTTGCCCTTTGGCATTTGCAGATGAATCACTCGTTTTTCATCATCAACTTGATTCCGGGTCTTTTTCTCGTCGATTACTTCGGCCATTTTCGTACACGCCCCATGAGGAATATCGTCGTCCGCACTGGTGATTGGCAGGACGGCCTAGTTTGATACACGGGTTTCGGAAGGATATCGTTCAATCATGTTTTGGAGCTTGGTCGCATAACAGGCCATGTTGCTGGGCCATCGGGGAGTTCGTAGTCCTACCTGGGACGGTAATCACGGCGTGATGTCTGATCGATTCATTCATCGTAGGGCCGAGAGACTCAACCCGCTTCCGGTTGGATTCTTGATTCAATTTTGAGAAGGTCAAGTAAATCCTCGCCATTCCTGTATCTGTATCAGGATGAGGATGACGGCTCTGTCGTATCTGATGGGGTTTCTCTGTCGTGCGAGGCATTCCTTCACAACGGCTTTTGCCGATAGAACTTGAAGTTGTTTCATCGACTTGGCTGTAGTAGCTATAGACTTTGGGGGGCAGCAGCATCTTAGGGGGGAATCTAGTCACCAGTTTCGATATTCTCAGTAGTCAGCAAGTTCTGCCCAGGTGCCCAGGCGGCTCAGGTTGATGGTTCAAGGGAAGAATAATGGAGTGGACACTTATAAGTATCCTTCCCGGTGACTCCGTACTGCAAGGGTGTAAGAACCGAGCCTCCGCGTTTCATGCTCCCCGGGTATGCGGCATTTCCAGTACTTGGTGTGCAGACATCTCCGAAAGCTTGCTCGACCGCACTCGTGAGGTATGCCATCGATGTATCTCTGCAGGTGGCTTGGGAGAATGCTGCAATTACCTGCAGTCATAGTCGTGCTCGTGGGCCTTCTGGTCCTCTTTGAAGTAACTACCGTCCTTCGATGGTCATCACTCGGATAGGCGGAGTATCCGAGCCAAGAATAGTCGAATTACCGGTTTGATCGAAAACTCGACCCCTTCTGAGGTCGACCTTGGCATGCTGGCTGGAACGAGAGTGGATACTCATCATGCTCAATCTGTGTGGAAGTCTCACCATGAGGATCTCTGGTGAGGCGAATGAGCGAGCTTGGGTTCAGCAGCTCGCAGTCCTGTGCCACCACCATCAGACAGATTCTGGACATCGGACCAGGTCTCCAAAAGACGTTCAGGTCCGAGGATCACACCTGGACTGGGCCAAGGAGCGCCCCAGTCGCGTCGTCGCTGTCCGTCAAGATTTGCACCATATCATATTCGGCAATGTATATGGAGCTGATCGTCAAGCCCGGGTGCAGCAGAACGGCGACGAGCCAGGTAGGGGATTTACCAGAGGAAGCAGGTAAGAGAGACTCGTTGCGAAATGTTGAAGAAACGAGAATGGATTCTGGTGTTATGGCGCTCTCGTCGTCCAGTGCATATGTGGCGTTGTGGGTCCCGCAACCTGTTGGAGCAGATAGCTGGTGTCCACGAGACGCAGGTGAAATGCTCGCGCTGACATCCTGCCTCTCTTTCCCAGCGCGATTCGTTGTTTGAGCTTGATTATCGCGGTCAGGATTTCTTGTTGAAGCGGGGGCAGCCACCAGGCTGCAACGGGTGAACCTATGAGCTTGCTTGCCATCGTTTTCGAATCGCTCGAGACCTGGAGAAAACATCAGCTGTTGCCATCAGAGAACAGAGGTGAGGATATACCGACAAGGCGGCATGGTGTTGAGAATTCGCACAGCAAACGCGCCCTGGCGCTCGTCGTGTCTATCGAGGGGGGGGAGGGGGGATGAGCATCGACCGGCTTATATGAAGACGTTCAGAAGGCTAGACGGCCAACTTCCATCGCACCAGCCGTAGCCCCGGCCTGGAATCACCTGCGGCTTTGTCGTATTACTTTGATATAAGGAGGACGCTGCTGGGATCTTTTGTAGATGCCCCCCATTGCCTTGCAAACATTGTCCCATGGTCTTGAAAATGGCGTCCCATGTTTGGAGATTCTCTCCACACATGAGTAGGTTGGCAGACGTTTCAAAATGGTACCACAACAACCCTCACAGAAAACACGTTGTAAAGCTCGACCACCCACAGAGATCACTGTCTCGCGAGATGTTATTGCTGGCCAGAATGAACCTTTTTTTCCAAAAACACGAACTGGAGTGGAAGTCATCATTTGCAGCGCCGGAGGTGGATTTTGTTTGGCAAATATATGGAAGTCGGGCGGGGTGTGTGGCAGCTTGTTCGCCAGCAAGGACGTGATAACCCGTGAACATGACCAGGTTGAAGACGTAGAAGATCATTGTCGGGTCCAGTGGAGCGCGGTCAGCCTGCCCGGATATCGTAGCTTGCGTTGAAGTCGTCGGCCCATTCGGGCTGTTTCCGCTCGTTCACAGAGAGGAATTCCGTAGCAAGGTAAACAAGTTCATGGGACAGCTTATGTCTTGGTGGTGGCAGTTAATAAACGTCGGCGTCGAAGATCACTTCAGTGTAAATAGTAAGGGTGTAAGGCTCGTCCAAGTGCTACACCATGGAGGACGGGCACGTTTAGGTATAATATATGGAATAATGGCTAGGAACGAGGAGTAGGTCGGTAGGAAGAAGAAAGTTGGCATGATAAAGGGTAAAATGAAAAATCAGAGGAGTGATATATATTGATGGTAAATTAAGCCAGATATACTACTGCATTTGCAGGTATGTTGGAGGTATTTTCCTTCTTGCGTTTTTCTTTGTTCATGGTTTGGCATGGGGGTGAAGATATCAGGTAGCCTCCATTATGATATCCATTCATTGTGTCCATAGAACGAGGCATAGTCGACGCAGAGGCAAAACATTGTCTGCGGGCTTTTTCTCTGAAGAAACGCCATGATATGTAAATTATTCATTAAGTAGCACCAGCAAAGGGTCATAGTCTAGTTAGGTAGGCATGCTCATGTATGATAAGATATTTATGCCATTCTATGTAAGTTGAAGTCTCCTTACATGAAGCCTGTTCGAATGCATTCAACTCCGTGGTCTCCGTGCCAATACAAATTTCGAAGCGAACAAGACAAGTTTCCCGGCCTGATATTGGTAGACTTCCAGATCTGGCAGTGCCATTGAGACGCGTCAAACAGTCCATGCGCAAAAGAATCCCAAAAGAATCCCAAAAGAATCCCAAAAGAAGGAATTGAAAAAAAAAATCTCCAAGCCCCGGAGTCGATCCCTCGACCTCCGGATCCCCATACAAACGCCCAGTGATGCTCAGCCGATGCTCAACGTCCAGCCCGCGATGCCCTCAAGTCTCACTCTCGGTTCCACACCCAGCACATAACATAGGATAACACCGGTAACAAGCTCTAAAATCTTCAAAGAATAAATCAGATATACTCTGCTAGTCTCAGTCATTATTCTGGTGTAAAAATTGTATACAAATTTCCACAAAACGTTGTCATTGTGTGGTGACCACATTCGGTCCCGGCACAAAAAGAGCAACTCCCTCACACCATCTTCCAGGCGGGCTCCACACAAGCTTCATCACCCCTTTCCACTTCCCAGAAAACCGGCCTCCGAGGAGACCCAGTGACCTGCAACGGGCCCATTCGGACCACTAGACCACCGGCGAGTAGAGTTGCTGGTTTGAGGTTTTTTAAAACTATATCCCCTCCCCGGGGGTTTTCTTCGAGTTTTCTTTTCCACAGATGGGTTTCACGACCTGGTCTCGAGGAACTTGTGTGTCTATTAAATTATCTGGCATCGTATTATCAAATCAATAATTTGTATTATACAGCCCACTCCTATTATCGTTGATATTCGAGCTGTCAGGTAGTTATTACACTGGGGTCTGGGGAGTAGTATACGGCGCTGTCTGCGACATGTCCTCGCATATTGCTGGCGCAACGAGCCTCCCATCTGCACTTTTCCATAAATTGTCATCTTTTTAAGTATGAAGAGAATTCCTTTTATTCTAATGCTTTTAGTACTTAGTCCAGAGCTTTCAGGGGAAAGAGTCGATGCCAAGTATCAATATCAGAATCAAGCCTGCCGAAGCCCACCCCGCAAAAGCCAATAGTGGAGCATCGCCCCACTCGCCACTCAATCTGCGCCGATCAGCTCTCAAGAACTGTAGTCTACATGTACACTACAGTAGAATAATTCAATGGAATTGAATTCAGGCAAAGCCTCGCAGTAGAATTTGGCTTTCGAGTCATGCATGGAGCTAGCAAGCCAGCTACTTTGTAGGAAGATAGTTTATCTTATGGAGAGAAGTGGAAGAATAGGTATCACAGTCACCCATCCTCTGTCCCTAAGCAACCAAAGGGCTCGAGAATGTGTCTGCGCCTTTTATTATACGGTAGTCATGTCTCCATACCAAACCCTTCGTAACCCGACCAGTCCAAGTCCGATCCAACCCAACCATGACCCGCCAACCACCCAATGTAAGTAACAAAGAAGGAACCCATGAAAAAAGAAGAGCAGCCAACGCCGCTTATTTGCAAGTCCGCCGTACCGACCACACACCCAACCCCCGCCGCCCAATCACCCTTGACAGTGTCGGGACGACCCCGTCATCGCCAAAGTCCAAATCATCCAGATTTAGATGCTTCCGGTACGTCCACAGCCGGTAGAGCTGGAGATCCGGCTGGCGCGGTGTCCCCGTGGCGGCGTACTCGTCCAAGAACGTCGCCGACGTCGGCGCGACGAGGTACACGGGTGATACGGTGCCGCAGCGGGGGACGGATTGGTCCAGGCGCTGGATGAGGTCTACGCCGGGAATCCCCATTAGGTCGAGGGTGGTAATTGCCGGGGTGGAGCTGTTATCCGCGCCGAGCAGCCAGTGCGGCGGGGAGTAGGTTTTCCACCAGAAGACGGAGGCGTCGGGGTTTGTTTTCACACCTTGTGCGGCGGTGTTGGTTGCGACGATGGTGCGCATGGCGAGTTGCGCGGGGACGATGCCGCCTTGGTGGTAGACGCCCATGAGGAAGCCCATGGCGGCGTTGAAGATGATCCATGCGGCGAGGAAGATGCGGGAGCGGTGCACGCGGATGCAGCTGAGGAGGAGGGGTACACAGGGGATGAGGAAGCGTGGTTCTTGGTGGGGGAAGATGGAGAGGAGGAGGGTTGCGGACAGGGCGGAGACGGCGCGGGCGTTGCGGAGCCAGGAGGGTATTAGCGGGGTGCGGAAGAGGGAGAGGATCATGACGATGTAGGCTGGGCCGAGGAGTTGGAGGAGGTTTGCTGTGAAGTGTTGGTGGTGTGGGTGGAGGCCGTGGGTGGCTAGGTTGGTGGTGTCGCTGTTGTAGAGGAGGTTGTTCAATGGGGTGATGATCGGGTTGCGGATTGCAGAGAGGACGGTTGATGAGGGACGGTAGAAGACGGTGTCTGCATAGATCGCTATCGAGGCGAAGAGAGCACCGAAGCTAATGATTGCTATCAGGGAGCTTGGTCTTGCGCGCGAGTTAGTATGTGTTTTGATCTTGTCTTGGATGCCGCGTGGGGTCGGAGTAGTCGAGGAGACTTACTTGCGCCGGAAGTAAGGCAACAATTGCAGACCTGGGAAAAGCAGGAACGCAGGGAATGTAATGCGATTAAAGACACCGGCCACTGCGATAAACGACAGAACGGCGTAGGAGAAGAAGGACGAGCGTTGCTGCGACACCAGTTAGTTAAAAGGCACCACCAATACCACAACCAGCGCTATGCTTCCCCACAGGCGCAAACGGCACGAACCTTGTTCTCGAGTATGCGCCGAATCAGAACCAAGCCCCAGGCTACCAGCAGTGTTTCCACAGAGTTGGAAAAGGTGTGCGTCTGATATGTCCAGGTGACATACGACGAGGCCACCAGGACAACCGTCGCACGGCGGTGGCGCGGGGAGGGCACCAGCTCATAGATCGCCCAGTCCTCCAGCACAAAGCTCAGCAGGAACATTCCTCCACGCAAAGCATAGTAGACCACTTGTGGTGGCGGGTTACCAGTGCCGGTCTCGGTGTAGAACCATTTCAACAGGCTCATGGGAACCTCGTAGGTGGGCCATAGTGGGAAGACGCTGCGGATGGGATGGTCGGCGGTGAATTCCCAAGGGAGTTTGGAGGGATAGCCAAAGATGCGGCCTAGATGGGATGATATGAGTTAGTTATTTGGATGGATAGTACGACCACCGCAATAGGAGCTGTGGTGGGCTGTTTTGTTGAGATAGGGAGACCGCGGAAGCGGGCGCATCGCAAGGCCCGCGCCAGCCGGTCGCAAATAATTTTCTGCCTCGCGATGGAATTCCGAGTGTGTCGCAAGAGGTTGATATGCTTGGAGATGGGGAAAGGTTCTTCTGTGGACTGTTGACATACCGGCGTAGACCTCCGGGCCTTGGAAGTTCTCATCGGGATGTAAATAGCTGGGCGACAGCGCAAAGTAAACACGGATGAGTAGTAATAGTAGATAGGTTCGTCTCCACATGATTCAGGGGCGGGACATGCTGCAAAGATTGCAGCGGAAGGAACAAGGAATGGAGTCTAGAAAGGAGAGCAAAGGGAACGGGAAAAAATTAGGTGTTCGTTAAGGGGACCAAAAAGAAAGAGGAAAAAGAAAAGACGCGTTGGTTGACGATGATATCACCGGCGCGACCTGGCGGCAGAATAATGTTGCTGGACGGAGACTCGGAGAGGCTAGTTGTTCACTAACTAGTAACTCCGAGTTATGGGCCCGATTATCGAGTTATAGTTTACTCCTTGAATAGTTTGAATTAGTTAGAAGATCGACTTGTTTTGATTTACTAGATTTAGACTACATAGACTCGAGTGTACTGTGTACCTCCCGTCCTCGCAACTGAGCGATCCGTCGAGTGTGATAGTTCAGAAATGCACTAGTCATGGCTACAAACCACTGGCTCCTCAACTTTGTTAGGCATTGATTCTGACTTTTCAGGATACGGAGTGGTTCTTGCTATGATAGATTGAACACATTCTACTGCTAATTTTACCGCTATGACTATGCCTATTTCGCACAGAGAACAGAGTAGAGTTTGTATACGAGTTACACCCCCTAGATTCCCGAAACGGACACAATGAAGAGCTTCTGCATACAACTCATGATTCATGTAGCCTTCCGGGGGTCCTTATGTAGCCTTTCCGATGCAAAGAGATCTTCAAGAAGTGCATCAAAGACTGGAAGCTTCACAATTCATCATCCTAAGAGCTGCGTAATACTATTCCGCCACGAATCAGTAGCTCGGCATCGACGATGCGATGTCCAGGCACCGACACCCTTTGTGGGGGCTGAAAGAGCCGCCGGACTGACTAAACCGCCATCGTCACCCTCTTTCTTAAATCTCCCCAACTGTCTCCCCACTTTGACCTTCTCATCTTCCACCTTCTCCGCCGCACTCTCTGCTTTGCAAAAGTGAGTCTTCCTCTTCCCATTCTGCTGTTGTTTGCCTCGACCGCCTACCCATCTCGCATCCTCGTCTCGACGGGTTTCTCACCGCCACCGCGATAAGCTAATCACTCATCGCCCCTTCCATTTAGCATTTACCTGCCTGAATTCGGCCATCGTCACGTCTCCGCGTTCAAAATGTCCACTCAAATCACCCTGACCAGCAGCGATGGTGTCGACGTCTCCGTCGGTAAGTTGGCCCGAGGCGCACCCTGCCCCGCCTGCGCCGCATGCCCCGCCACCGCTGACGAGGAACAACAGACCGCGTCGTTGCTGAGCGCTCCGTTCTGATCAAGAACATGCTGGAGGACCTCGGCGATTCTGGCGAGGCTATTCCCATTCCTAACGTCAGTGTTTTCCCGCCATTACCCTCCGTCATGATCGCCAAGGCTTACCATCCCACCACAGGTTAACGAGGCCGTCCTCAAGAAGGTCATCGAATGGTGCGAGCACCACAAGAATGACCCCCTGACCTCTGCCGATGACGACGATAACCGCCGCAAGACCACCGACATCGATGAGTGGGACCAGAAGTTTATGCAGGTTGACCAGGAGATGCTGTTTGAGATAATCCTGGTAAGTTGAGCACCACGCGACCTGACCAGGCTACATGCGGGATTGAGCTTCGAGCTTCAGCTAATAAGCTTCACAGGCTGCCAACTACCTGGACATTAAGGCCCTCCTCGACGTCGGCTGCAAGACTGTCGCCAACATGATCAAGGGCAAGTCTCCCGAGGAAATCCGTAAGACTTTCAACATTCAGAACGACTTCACCCCCGAGGAGGAGGATCAGATCCGCCGTGAGAACGAGTGGGCCGAGGAGTAAGCCATTCCAATATTCTATTTCAGGCACCTGGCCTGCTTTGCTTTGTCCCTTTCAGTGGCTGACCAACTTCCCTTCCCAGCCGCTAAACAAGTCGCCTCTCTGCATTTACGATTTGCTTTTCTGGTTACCCCCTCTGTCATGCCTCATCTTTTTCCCCCAGAAAACCATGGATGATACACGTTACCCCCTCTTCGGGACCCTCTCACAACCTGGTACAGAGAGCTGTGTGGACGGCCTTGCTATTTGGGGTGTCTTTTTGATTTTTTGATTATCTTCTAGCTTGAAGAAAAGGCGTTACCAAACAATAGCTTCCCTACCTTGCCTCAAGTCCGTCGTCTTTACAATGAGTTCTCGCGCTTGTATTCTGAATTTGGGGCTGGGTGGGCTGAATGAATACCTCACTTTCTCAAAAGACCGTTGAAATCAATCTCGCTAGCACTCAGTTGTCGCTTGTGAACTGTGAGGAAGCCGACTACCTGTCGGTGAGGCTCGGCCCCGTCCAGTAGGGCTGGCGTTATCATATAGCAAGATATGGAAAGTTGCCACCAGTGCTCTGCTGCAAAGTTTTGCATGTCCAGCGCAGGTATCCAACGAAGCTCTGATTGTCCATGAGTTGGTGTTTTCCCCAAATGGCCGACTACTCATGTCAAGATTCAAAGACAATGATTCTTCTATAATATTGGACCTGATCTGGGATACTGCAACTGGCAAGCTGCTACAGGCTGATGAAGGCTTAAACGAGGCAACCGCACTACGACCGGTGAACTTAGGCCCCGGACAGCTGCTGGTTGAAGGTATAGGAGATAAGGTATACCTGAGTGATGCGTCTTCGGACACTGTTTTCCAGATCTTTGAGGGAGCAGCTCTGGTAACATGCTCACCAGCAATCTCTTTGGATTGTTAGCTCCTCGCATTTGTCTCTCTGAACCGCACCATCTACGTCTGGAAAACCGCCACCGGTGCCTTGTGGCGTACTCTCCATTTTCCTCGCAGGCGTTCTTGCATGAATTTGGAGTTTTCGCCCAATAACAAATTCATTACATCACGCTCGTCACAGCGCGAGCTCGATACATCACCCCCAACCAAGTTATCCCGCTACAAAGTGACAATTTTGATCTGGGACATTGCCACGGGTGCTTTGCAACAGACTATTTCATATAAGTCCTACTTTAAGAGCACCAACCAACGCTTCTTGCCTGACTGTAGAAGACTTGCGACTTGGTCTCAGGGGCCTTCATTATGCATCTGGGACATTGCAACGGGTGCTCGACTTCAACAGCTTGAAGCTGTACCAACCAATGGAACCTCGCTGGCATTCTCTCCCGACGGTCGGTTGCTCGTGTTTGGATCCGCTGATTCCAGACTTCACCTCTGGGATATCGCTGCACTTTTCTCAGAGAAAGACGTTGAGAGACGCTTTCCGGAGTATATAGAGCGGCTGGAGGTTTCATCGAACGGGCGTTTCCTAGCATCGTTAATGCTCGACGGTCAGTTCCAGCTGTGGGATGCTACTGCAGGCACTCTACTCAGGACCTTTGAGACCAATCGGAAGGTCAATGTGGTTGCATTCTCTTCTGATGGCAGGATCCTTGCAGGCGGTTGCACTGATGCAATCTGGCTCTGGGATACCATCACGTACTCCCTTCAGCGTATCATCTCAACCCTAGAGGGTATCTTGACCTGGTCACTTATTTCTTATGGCCGGAAAGGAGGAAAGCCCGTCCCTCGACTCAATATCTGCGATGTTTCAACAGACGCTCTGGGACGGACTAAAACTCGGCCCACTCCTATGAAGGCTCTGGCATTTTCCCCGGACAATCGACTACTAGCCTCTATCTCGGCCGATCTCAAACTACAGCTCTCTAATGTTGCTGACACGTGTAGTCACACTCAGCCGGGGATGGTGTCCAGTAACTCCGTCGAAACCAGCGACTCAATGGCATCTCACGCGTTAGAAAATCACTGGCATATTTCAGACCTCCTTCGTTCATCTAGACCAATGTCTCTGGCCTTTTCCGCTGACTCCAGACTGTTGGCATGTCTCATGGAAGACAGTATCTCAGTATGGGATACTGGCACCAAATCCTTGCGGCTGACCGCCTCAGCCCCGGAAGGGGTTGTTTCACTGGCGTTTTCGGAAGATGGGTCACTTCTCAAGACGAATATGGGGTCATTCAAGATCCAGAGTGGTAGCGATGAGTATTGCTTGCCTCTGTTTCCGCCTCTGTCCTTGTCTTTCTCTGCGGCGCCAGATCAGATATATGTGCACCAGGACGAGTGGATTCATTATGGCAAACACGCTATTTGGCTTCCACTGGAGTATCAAGCTCCCCGGCTTTGGAAAGTTAGTGGCAAAACGCTTGCGTTGGGAGGTATTGAATCGGGGCCGGGGGGAATATTGACCATGTCCTTTGTTTGAGTCTTTGACGGCAATTGTCACTTTCGAACTGGATATAACATAACATTCATGCTTCATCTGCTACTGGATTGCTGCTTCGTACGCTCACTTTTACCGTCTCAGTGATTAGACGCCTTGTACCTGCACGGACGATGTGTTTTCTTAGCAAAGATCTTTCTTACTGACTCACGAGCGCCATCTCCCTATTCGTACCTTTAAACTTGCTAGCCTGGAGGTTATGAGTCCGAAGTTACATCTCGGCTCTCCGAATACACGGATTGCCTTAGACACTGTGTCCATTGACAGCAGTCATTGGGCGAGCCACTCATTAGCCTAATAGCATTGGACGTAGTCCTCGAGATCGATCTTGTACATGCGACTCCATGATTGACTAGACATTCAGCTGGGGAGCACTCAGCGACGGTGGTACAAGACCTACGTCGATAACAATCCGCGTATCTCTAGGAACATGACTACGGCCTACTGAAGTCGGCAGTAGGGTGCCCATTCCTCCCACCATCTGAGGGCCGGCGTACATAGCGTAGATCAAGGTGACCGCTAGCGATGAAATGTGTATCAAAATCATCCATCGAATCAGCTCCACAGCCTACAAGCGCAATCATCCATCCTACACGGTCCATAGGCACAGGCAAAGGCACAGAGTCAGAGCAGCAGTGCAAGACAAAAGGGACGTCAATTCAATTCCATCATATTTTTGTAGTAGGAAAAAGAAAACATCTCCCCACCATTCCAACCCGCCGCAACAACAGCGAACCATAAGAAATCCGCATACCCCGCACCACCACACAATCCGCAAAACAGGTAAAATTCATAATAAGCAACCTAGGCAATTGTCGTCCAGAATTGGCCAAGACTCGGGCAGGTCGTCATTCCCATATCGAGAAGCATACGCGGGGAAAGAAGCGAGATATCGAAGCGCGACGGGGGAACCATGAACTTTTCACAAGAACGTCCCGTTCGTGCCGGTCGATGGATTGCACCCGAGTTGAACGGACAGTCGCGGGCTTGGACGTAGTTTCGGACATTAAACTAGCGCGTCCAAGAGAGCTGGAAGGTAGAACGGTTGGTGGTGGTGGGTAGCATTGCGTCGTTAGGATATCGAAACACACAACATCGTTGGTCCGGGGTTGAGAAGGCGTGGGAGGACCGGGGGGTTGCTGCCCGGGACGAGTTTAGATGCCCAGACGGGTCTTGCGCCAGTGTCGCCGCTTAGCGTTGTATCTGTGATGAAGAAGGATTGATGTCAGTTATTTGGTGGATGGAGATTCGGTGGTGCGGGTTTCGACGGTTCAGGGTGCGATTTGTGCGGGTGTGTGGGTTTTCCATTTTTCGCATCGAATTCCTCCTCTTTTGTGTCGTTTTTTTTGGGGCGGGTTGTGTTCGGGGTGCTTCTGCTTGTAGGAGGGCGCAATTTACCTGATGGTGTTGCCGGTGCGCAGACGAATCCACTGAGGGATGGGGCGGTTCTGACGCTGAGCTTTGGCAAGCTTTTGCTTGGTGCGGAAAGTCTTGTGGCTCTGTAAGGTGAAAATCGGGGTTAGTTGGTGGTTCAAAATTTCTGGACGGCGAGAGAGAGGGCGGGATTGTCGAGGAATAATATCTGGGTGTAACCGAGGACGATGGTGGTGAATACTGACCGGCATCTTGAAGGCTTGGTCGCGACGGCGAGCGGGTTTGATGGGAGAAGTTTGTCGTCGTTCGGGAGGCGGATGATTTGTGTGCGGCAGGGCTTGGCTTTCGCTTCGGCTCGGTCAGGTGATGCGGTGGGTGTGGAGCCTGAGGCAGAATTCTGGGATGCTCACTTCTGCCTCAGGCAGAATGAGATGTTAAGGCATTCAGGCCACATTTTACCATGTTCAGCCGCATCAACCCGTCGGGTAGTCACATACCTCACTGACATTTTGACGAGCAAGACTCTAGACCACTGGTAGCACCTCAGTACATCTGATCCTAGATTTCCTGGGAAGAAGGTCATTTGACCAGTCAAGTTTTGCCACAACAGTCACTTGTTGCCTAATCGCCTGGTTATAATCTCACATTGCAGTGATTGCACACATCAGCTTGCCCATGTGGTCGAGAAGCGATCCGTGCTCCAGGAAATCTGCGAGCAAAAATAAGGTTCACAAATGACGAGTTATGAACTTATGTTTAATACAGTCGTTGACAACTTGACGTCGAGTCATGCGGCTCTTGCTGCAATCCGAATACGCACTCGGCATCAACGATGTATGATTATCTCTCTGATCATCACAGAGTTGAGCACATCGGATGCGCAACTCCACGGCCTCCAAAGTCCAAACTAAAGTCATGCCCCAGGCTTCCATCCGCCGACATAAATCCTCCTTTTGCCCGATTTGGATCCCTCCACGTCAACTCCACCGACATGGTTGGTCTTCAATACGACGGGTCCTGAATTAGGCATCCTCAACAAGGATCCTATCACTGTCTGATGTGAGATCAATTGAAGCAAGCCACCCTCTGTAAGGCCGGACCTTGCCAGACAGGGGTGCTGCTCTCTCCACGCCGTCCACGGGGGATATTGGGTCCTCTGGCATCTACTCTGTTATGATAATGTGGACTCCTATTTATCGCGCCCCTTACCTAAATGGGTATCCAGTGCGGAACACTACAAATAATGGAGTCTGAAAGTAGTAACCCTGGTTCACTGGCTCGTTTAGCAGGTGCATCGGTATCCGGACACAATATTTCGCCGACTCCCGACCGGACGAAATGCGCGGCCCAAGCCTCGATCGTTCGTCCGGCTCTCCTGACTGGCGGGATCGTATCAGTGTTGTCCACCGTGATGATGGTGACCTTGAGTCAGGTAGCGATCGGAAAGTTTTTATCGGGCTTCTCGTCGTTTCTAGATTTGACTACTGGATGACCGTTTGTGATGCGTGGGGGGTGTGGATGGGGGTCGGCTTTTGGGGAGCGGGCTTTGTGGCGGGCGGGATAATGATACATTACAAGAGCCACTAGTCCACGAGTCACCACCAGAGTGAGGAGGGTCAGAGACTCAGAGTGAGATTGACTTGTAATTTAGGCATCATCCAGCGATGATGGACCCGGCCGCGTCAAAATGAGTCAAGGACAGGGTCCACTTGTGGAAGTTTCGTATTCGGCTCTCGCGTGTTCCGGGGTTGCTGGAATGTGCAACTACATGCTGCAATGTCGCATTTGGATGCATGCGATGCATTTGCTGCGTCATCGGCTTGTCATGTTTTGATCTTTTGTTGATAGAAGGTAATATGAGGATGTGTATCCTGTCGCATTCAGGATTGTATTGAGGTCCTTCTGTTCACAGCTGCCGACTGGATTCGGGGTTGGCGCTACAATGTGCAATCGATCGGAAAGCTCTATTTGCCGGGCAGTCGAGTCCAAGTGACAGGAGGGGGCGATCGGTCGGTAAGGATCCGACCGAAAAAAAAATGCCCGCAAATACTTCGGATGATCCAAGAAGAACAGTAACGAGAACGCCTAACGGGCGCTTGTATACTCCGACGAAGGATGAATGCTGCATCAGTGGCGCTTCGGGATGGTATTCTGCCGTGGATGTACGAATAAGGCTGCAGCAAGAGAGCAGGATTGGATCTTACCCTCGATGAAGAGGTATTTCGTGTGGTGTCTTCAAGGAGACGGGGGTCACTGAATGAGTATCTTCTCAAGGAGCTAGCTGCTCAGGAGTTGTAGGTATTATTAGCGACCTCCCCCACTACCGAAAGGAGTATATCCCCAGCTCCAAGCTATGGAAATAGCCGACCAGTAAGAATACAATGTTTGCGTTATGAAGATTATTCATCCACTATAACTGTTTGTGAACTGCATGCCGGAGACTCCAGACTCCGGCCCACTTGTCGGGATCGGGTCCCCCCCGTTATGAAACCCGCTTGGACTATTTTCTCGGATTTTTTGCTGAATATTTGGCTGAGACTCGAGATGATTCCTGATTGCAGTTAGCGAGCAGCGTAAACTAGCTTCTTACGGAGTCGTCCGTGGTGAGAAAAAAAAAACTTGAGTCAACGAGAACAATACTAATGGTCACGGTCCCTTTATTAAATACATTCTCATTTGCCCGCTCGTTTGGGCCGTTTTCATTTCCTTGAATCTCTAGAACGGTCGTCATAGATTATCACCCTCTCTCGCGACGGGGAATTTTCTACGTTTCCTTCGCGCGACAGCTCTCGACAGCTTGTCTTTAACCCTCTCATCATCCTCAGGGTGACCGTTTACTCCGTCCATTTCGTCGACCTGGTCTTTCTCTCTCCTTCCGCCTGAGATCTCGCGCATCGCTCATCTCGATCCTCACGCGATCACGCAACAGTTCTGACCAACCCTCCGTCCTGGTTTCTATCAACTCTCGGCGCGTTCCCTCCTCGCCAGCGCTGCGACAACACGTCCACCTTCCAACCCAGCACTTCAACCGTTCGTGGCCACCGTTTTTTGAACCGAGGCCTGGCCCACCACGAATCAGGAACTAAAAGTGGGACCCATCGACTTCTCTCAATCTTGCGACAATCGCAAACCCGCGCCACCACGCGCGACACTCCCCGCCATGCAGCAACCAGAAGAGGGGGCCACTGCGGTGGAAAAAGTCCCCGATGAGGTCATGGCCGGTGAACAGGTCTCATCCACGCAAGAAAAGCCCACAGAGCAGAACGACGACTCGGGCTCGACATCGTCAGTAACCGCCAAAGACAATGCAAGCAAGACCGCGTCGTCAGTGGATGACGATGCCATCTTTGCGCATTTGCCCGAGCATGAGAAGCAGATTTTGAAGCAGCAATTGGACGCGCCGGAGGTCAAGATCTCATTCTTTGGACTGTATCGCTATGCGTCGAAGATGGATCTCTTGATTATCCTGGTTTGCGCCATTTGCGCTATTGCTGCAGGTGCTGCGCTGCCGCTGTTCACGGTGAGTTGACCCAACACCCTCATCGCCACACAAAATAGCCATCCTCTTTTCAAGACCAAGAGCTAACTCGTTGTGTTGCAGATCCTCTTTGGTTCCTTGGCGACGGCCTTCCAGGGCATCCAGTTGAGGACCATGTCTTACGACGATTTCTACCACGAGCTAACGAAGAATGTTTTGTATTTTGTCTACCTCGGCATCGCTGAGTTCGTCACCGTTTACATCAGCACGATTGGTTTCATCTATACCGGCGAGCATGTCACCCAGAAGATCCGTGAGCACTACCTCGAAGCAATCCTGCGTCAGAACATCGCCTACTTTGACAAGCTGGGCGCTGGTGAAGTGACCACCCGTATCACCGCCGACACCAACCTGATCCAGGACGGTGTGTCTGAGAAGGTTGGACTAACTTTGACTGCTATCGCGACCTTTGTGACTGCTTTCATCGTGGCCTACGTCAAGTACGCCCCCTTGGCTGGTATCTGCACCTCGACCATCGTCGCGCTATTGCTCATCATGGGTGGTGGATCCCAATTCATCATCAAGTACAGCAAGCTCTCTCTGGAAAGCTATGGTGCCGGTGGTACAGTCGCCGAAGAAGTCATCAGCTCCATTCGCAATGCGACTGCTTTTGGTACCCAGGACAAGCTGGCCAAGCAGTACGAGGTGCACCTGCGCACCGCTGAACGGTGGGGCGTGCGCCTGCAGATGGCCCTGGGTATGATGGTCGGTGGCATGTTTGGTATCATGTTCTTGAACTACGGCCTGGGCTTTTGGATGGGCTCCCGGTTTCTGGTTGACGGAAAGGTCAATGTCGGCCAGGTCTTGACGATTCTGATGGCCATTCTCATCGGTTCCTTCAGTCTGGGTAACGTTGCTCCCAACGGCCAGGCTTTCACCAACGCCGTGGCTGCCGCCGCCAAGATCTTCAGCACGATTGACCGTGTCTCGCCTCTGGATCCTACCTCGGACGAGGGTATCATCCCCGAGCACGCCGCGGGTGAAATCGAGTTCCGCAATGTCAAGCATATCTACCCCTCGCGCCCAGAGGTCACCGTCATGCAGGACGTCTCCCTGAAGATACCTGCTGGCAAGACAACCGCGTTGGTTGGACCTTCGGGTTCCGGCAAGTCCACTGTTGTTGGTCTTGTTGAGCGTTTCTACCTGCCCGTTGGTGGTACTGTTTACTTGGACGGTCACGATATCCAGACTCTCAACCTGCGCTGGCTGCGTCAGCAAATCTCGCTTGTCCAGCAGGAGCCTGTCCTTTTCGGCACTAGTATCTACAAGAACATCCGTCACGGTCTAATCGGCACCCGCTTCGAGAACGAGCCTGAGGAACGCATCCGAGAACTCATCGAGAACGCAGCGAAGATGGCCAATGCTCACGAATTCATCATGTCCCTGCCCGAACAATACGAGACAAACGTTGGTCAGCGTGGTTTCCTCCTGTCTGGTGGTCAGAAGCAGCGTATTGCTATTGCTCGTGCTGTTGTCTCGGATCCCAAGATTCTCCTGCTCGATGAAGCTACGTCTGCTCTGGACACCAAGTCGGAGGGTGTGGTCCAGGCTGCTCTGGACCGTGCTGCCGAGGGCCGTACTACTATCGTCATCGCTCATCGCTTGTCCACTATCAAGACTGCTCACAACATTGTTGTCTTTGTCAACGGTAACATCGTCGAGCAGGGTACCCACGACGACCTGGTTGAAACCGGAGGCACATATTCCAAGCTCGTTGAAGCCCAGCGCATCAATGAGGAGAAGGAAGCTGATGCTCTTGCCGAGGAGGATCTGGAGGATGACTCTGATGAGGCCCTGGACAAGCAGAACATCGCTCGTGTGAAGTCGGTAGCTAGCGCCTCGTCTGCTCGCAAGGATGAAGAGGCTGGTGCGCTGTTCCCTGAGGATATCCGCCGCGCCGATACTCGCAAGTCAGTGTCCAGCATGGTTCTCGCGAAAAAGGGCGCCGACCCGAAACCCAAGTACTCGCTCTGGACTCTGATCAAGTTCATCGCCTCGTTCAACAAGGAAGAGTGGAAGATCCTGGTTGTCGGTTTGATCTTCTCCTGCCTCGCCGGTGGCGGTCAGCCCACCCAGGCTTTCCTGTACGCCAAGGCTATCAGCGCCCTGTCTCTGCCCCCATCGATGTTTGCCAAGCTCCGCTCGGATGCCAACTTTTGGTCCTTGATGTTCTTGGTCGTGGGTATTGTCCAGTTCCTCACTTTCTCGACCCACGGCATTGCGTTCGCATTCTGCTCTGAGCGTCTCATTCGCAAGGCTCGCAGCCAGGCTTTCCGTACTATGCTTCGCCAGGATATCAACTTTTTCGACCGGGAGGAGAACAGCACCGGTGCTCTGACCTCGTTCCTTTCCACCGAGACTAAGCATCTCTCTGGTATTAGTGGACAGACCCTGGGTACTATTCTGATGACCTCGACCACGCTGGTTGCTGCCATTGTCATCTCGTTGTCGTTCGGCTGGAAGCTCGCTCTCGTTTGCATCAGTGTCGTTCCCGTTCTCCTAGGCTGTGGTTTCTACCGCTTCCACATGCTGGCCGCTTTCCAGGCCCGCTCCAAGCTCGCCTACGAGGGCTCTGCCAGCTTTGCCTGCGAGGCCACCTCCGCCATCCGCACTGTCGCCTCTCTCACCCGCGAGCACGATGTCTGGGGTGCCTACCACGACCAGCTGGATGCTCAGGCTCGCGTCAGCTTGATCTCCGTCATCAAGTCGTCCACTCTGTACGCTGCCTCCCAGGCACTGGTCTTCTTCTGTGTGGCCCTTGGTTTCTGGTACGGTGGTACCCTCCTTGGTCACTACGAATACACCACCTTCCAGTTCTTCGTCTGCTTCAGCGAAATCCTGTTCGGCGCACAGTCCGCCGGCACGGTCTTCTCCTTCTCGCCTGACATGGGCAAGGCCAAGAACGCTGCCTACGAATTCCGCAAGCTCTTCGACCGCCGCCCGACCATCGACACCTGGTCCGAGGAGGGCACCACGGTTGACCACGTCGATGGAACCATCGAGTTCCGTGACGTTCACTTCCGCTACCCGACTCGTCCCGAGCAGCCTGTTCTTCGTGGCCTGAACCTTAGCGTCAAGCCCGGCCAGTACATCGCGCTCGTCGGACCCAGTGGATGCGGTAAGAGTACCACGATCGCCCTGTTGGAGCGCTTCTACGACGCCCTGTCTGGCGGCGTCTTTGTCGACGGCCACAACATCGCCGACCTGAACGTCAACTCGTACCGCAGCCACCTCGCCCTCGTCAGCCAGGAACCCACCCTCTACCAAGGCACCATCAAGGACAACATCCTGCTCGGTATCACCCAGGACGACGTCCCCGAGGAACAGCTCATCAAGGCCTGCAAGGACGCGAACATCTACGACTTCATCATGTCCCTCCCCGAAGGCTTCAACACCGTCGTCGGCTCTAAGGGCGGCATGTTGTCGGGTGGTCAGAAGCAGCGGGTGGCCATTGCCCGCGCGCTCCTCCGGAACCCCAAGATCCTCCTCCTCGACGAGGCTACCTCGGCCCTGGACTCGGAGTCCGAGAAGGTCGTGCAGGCTGCTTTGGACGATGCGGCTAAGGGCCGGACCACCATTGCGGTTGCTCACCGTCTCAGCACTATCCAGAAGGCTGATATCATCTACGTCTTTGATCAGGGCAAGATTGTCGAGAGTGGGACTCACACCGAGCTTCTGCGTAACAAGGGCCGCTACTACGAGCTGGTTCACCTGCAGAGCTTGGGCAAGACCCACTAAAATCCTCGTCATATTTGCTTTGATTTCTTCTTTCTTGTTACTTCTTTGATGGGCTGCCCCAGCCTTTGCATACATACTATACCATACCCGATCATACTCAAAAGATCTCCCATTCTTGTTACTACTTGCTACATCTTCTTCTTGTACACTTCAATACCCTGATTAATCGACATAGCCATCTCCCACCTTGACCTGTTTCTCCCCCTCTCATCTCTGGATGTTAGGTCCATCTCCTTTCAATGTATGAATTCATCACTTTCTCATCTCATATTCCTTGTGTGTGATACAGTACATATCCGTTGTGGTCGCTCGGCCATATCTCTCTAATAGATTGCGAATGGAGTTGGTTGGGTTTTGAGTTTGATGCTTGACTTGCATATTTCGAATAGCAAAATGTACAAGAATTGCTTAGCCAGATGGCTTGTGCTCGAGCCTGGTAATCGTGTACCTGAAGTAACTGGCTGTTTAGCCATGCCAGCCATACTCCAGCAACTTAACGGACTCCATGCCGCGATAGAATGGTAAACACCTTGATCCATAAGGTTCGCTTTTATGCAAAGTATAAAACATAAAATCGTAATTTGCAATTCTAATAATGTGTTCAAAGCAGCAACGCACCCGTAATAAAAGATCCATTGCATAAACCACGGCATCGTCTCATAATGCCGACTTCATTCGAATCACCCATCCCACGCGCATTTCATGCTTCGTAAATGATAATCACCTCAATCCTGCTCCTTAACCCCATACTCCCGCTGCACATCCACCTGTCGCACCCCCCGTGCTTCAGCGATCAACCCCATCAAACCCTGGGCTATATCCTTGATCTCGTTGTACTCGTGTAACAGGCGGATGTGCCGCTTCACAGTCTCCGAGGAATCATTCCTAGAAGAGGTGGTTTAGATAAACTGGTTGAAGGGGGTAGGTGATGGAAGTTGTTCTTGGACGTACTTGAGCTTGGACTTGGTTTCTGCTATCTCGGCTTCGAGATGGGCTTGTTGGGTCTGGAGATTGGCTATTGAGGTGCGCAGCGTGTCCTGGGATTTTTTGGTTAGTCGGGGGAATTGGGGGTGGTAGAGGTGGATGGTTGATTCTCACTAAACGCTGTTCCGGGCTTGATCGTTCGACCATTTCGTGTAGAGTGTAGAGTGTAGACAGCTTCGACTTGTCTCTCACTTGTCTCGAGTGGGTCTCGTCCGCCGCGGATGGCTTGTTGTATACCACAGCCACCAATCACCACCTGCGCTGAATAATTGAAGCCTCGAGTCGCTGTCAGGAACAGGAGGGGAGATAATTCCGTCGAGGTGAAATCAATCTTCTAGACACAAGCAAGTGGCTCTCAAAGCAATCACTCTGTGTTGTTTCCCGTGTTCAAGGCTGGAGAAAAGCGCGGGGTGTGCCGTGAGTCTGTGACCAGCGTATTCGGATCCGCCGGATTGGCAAAAGATCGACATTGGCAGTTGGCCTGATTCCAATCAGGCTGCTTTCCCTTTTCGAAGACGCGCCCCTTCCATTCTCCCTCTTTCAAACTTCCTTCACAGCCCACCTTCTCATCTCCCCCGTGGACTCCCCCCCCACCACAATGACCCTTTTGCGACAAGGGTCCCTTTGGGGCCTGGTGCTGCTTGCTGGACTGGCCCTCGCCCATGGTGGCCATGAGGCTGTCCCTGAGGGCGAGGCAATCTCGCTGGAGCCCATTGTACGTGGCGGATTCGGTTTACCCGGTTTCGACGGTGCTGGCTTTTAAAAAAACGGGTTTGCTGATGATATGGTTTTGAATGCAGGATTCGACGTTATGGACGCATATGATTCTTATGGGCACTGCGTTTGGTATTATATTCCCGCTGGGCATGGTTCTCGGGGTATGTTGCTTCGTTCGGGGTACTTCCTCGATTCCCCCGCGGATAGCAGCTAATATCTACCGACTCTTCAGATCGTCCGCTCGCGATGGCACGTCCCCGTTCAAATTGTTGGCACCGTCATCGCCGTGCTGGCCTACTTCCTCGGTCACGCCCACAAGGGTCGCCAATTCGGCAAGAACGCCCACGCCTCGTTCGCAAACTGGCTCATGCTGCTTCTGGTCGTGCAGGTCGTCCTCGGTTTCTACTTGAAGCTGCATCTCGAAAAGGCCGGCCAGGCTCGGATCCGATGGATTTTCGTCCTGGCGCATGGTATCATCGGTAAGATCATGCCGGTCGTCAGCTGGACGCAGATGCTGTTTGGTGGTATCGCCGCCCTGGGCTTCTGCCAGGGTGATCATATGGGACAGTGTTTGGCGCATTTCATCATGGGCAGTGCGTTCATTGCGTATGGCATTCTTCTGACCATCCTGCTCCTGGTGGGCCAGTACTGGCTGCGCCGCACGGGCCGGAGCCAGGAATTCTTCGACTCGTTGATCATCGCCGCCTGGGGCTGCGTCAATACCTTTACTGAACACCGTTGGGGTGGACCCTGGGTGCACAATGATCTCCAGCATACCACGATGGGTATTGTCTGGTGGTGCGCCGGTCTCCTGGGCATGTGGCTGAGCCGGAGCCGCAATGGTCGGCCCAAGCGGAACTTGATTCCTGCTATTGTCATCGGTCTGACGGGCTATGCCATGTCGGCGCATACCCAGACGTTGATGATTAGCACCATGGTCCACTCCATCTTTGGATACACCCTGATGGCGGCGGGTTTGACGCGTATCATCGAGATCTCCTTCGTCCTGCGTGACAAGGACAATGTCAGCATGAGCGGCGCAGACCCGAATAGCTTCCAGTATCTCACGCCGTTCTTGCTGTACGCCTCGGGCTTTTTGTTCATGGGCGCTACTGAGGAGCAGATGCAGTTGCTCAGCCAGGCGGGTATCATGCACGTCTCGTATGTGCTGATTTTGTACAGCATCGCCTTTATGCTCTTCCTCTGTATGTTTCTCCTTCTCTTCAGTTTTTGAATATTTACAAGTTACTAATTGCTACAGTCGTCAACATCCTCCTCCACATCTACGCCGTCCACGCCTGGCCCGAGGGTGCCCCCGAGGAAGAAGAGGCCCACAAATACACCAACGCCAACGGCGGCTACATGAACGGCCGCACGCGCAACTCCGACGCCCAGCGCATCGCTGACGCCGAGGGGTTCGAATTGGAGGGTTTGATGAGCGATGACGAGGACGAAGCGGGCTCGTCGTTGCGGCCTAAAAAGACGGCTGATGAGGAGATGGGTGCTAAAGAGGGCTCGAGGTCTTGATTCATCGCCGTGTCCTGAGTTTGCGCTGGAAGTATTACTTTTACTTCTGGTGATGTTATTTTTTATGGGTTACAGGCCGTATCATATGCATGTTTTCCTGGGCGTTTGGGATGGAATTGTGGTGCTTTGGCACTAGTATATTGTTGCTAATTTAATTGAACATATGTCTGGGTCTCTGGATCATGCTGTCGGTATTCGCGTACAGTTGAACTATTGAGTTTGGCCGAGAGAGGGATATTCCATGGTTGCTCTTTTGTCTTGGATTCTCGCACATAAGATTCCCGGACTCTAGTCGCTTCTCCATCTGTCATCTCCAGCTCTCATATCACTCCACGATTCCCAGGACTCTTGAGTAGCCAAAATCAGAATATGCTCCTCGCATAACCTATCTCCAATCTCTCCGTTCAACCCGTCCATCCATCCATGTCACTCCCAACCCTCCCTCCCCTTGGGAGACTCAATCTCCAGCGGTACCCAAACTCTCCATACAGCCCTCCCTACCCAGTAGCCACACCCTCGCAGACTGCGCAACCCTAACAGCCCAGGTAAGAATTAAAGTCTGGCCATCACTTGTTTGGAAGAAAACATCTGCCGAGACGGGACCTCGACTCAACCGGCATTCAGCTGGGCAACAAACAACCCCCTACGGTACTAGCTACCTGCGCCCCTCGTCATAGCTGCACCGGGTCTTGTCACGGCACCCGTGTGTATCAGGACTAGGCTTTGGCGCTGGTGGGATTCAGGCTAGGTGGCTTGTTCCGGACTCTGAGCCTGGCTCCATTGAGCTCGCATAGCCCTGGCTGGGGCTGGATTAACTAACTCTGACACTGATTCTACCTTTTCGTTCTACAGGGCTGTATGGCCGCGGTCGTGCTTAGTTCGACCGGGAATATTGTCGCCGGCACTGCGATGGCGATTGCACAGTGTGCCGGGGCTGGGGGTAATGCGCTTGCGGTTGTTAATGGGGTTGTGCAGGGGGTTCCATTGATGCTGCTGTTGGAGTTGGGGGGTGCTGGTATTGCTTGGTTGAGGGGGTAGTCGGGGGTGATCTTGGATAGATGTATCTAGAAGGATTTGAGGATGAGGGTTGTGTGCTTGCTTGGTGTAGGGTGTGATATTAGATTGCCGATGGAGGGTATATTGAGAGAGACGGAGGTGTAAACTTCTTCTTCTTCTATCGTATGAGATTGCTTCGCTGGAGCTGGGAGTAGATGAGTTCGAGAATCATTGTAGCAGTAAGCATTTACTAGCCGAGTGTATTCCGTGTTCTTTAGATATCGTACACTAGAACGAGATGCCCAATCTATCCAGTTGAAGACCGAAAGAAAATCGTTAACCCGGTTCATTGCTTCCTTGTATCCGACCCCAATGCGCCAGTGCCAGCAAAAAGCCTCGTTACCCGGATATCTAAGAAAGGTCATATTTGATCTGGGATCAGGGGTTGGGAGCAGGATGAGTCGCGAGGTTGATGGCCGGTGCCGTGCCCAATACAATCGGGTTAGCCACTGGCGGGACTGCGGCGAGCGAGCCGGCATCCATCTCTGGCGGGAAGAATGGGTGGAGTGGGTATATGGGTCCAATGGACTTTTCTCCGTCGAAGAGCAGCATGTTCTGGAGCGGATGCTCGCGGGCTGATAGCACGTTGATCACGTCCTGGGCCAGGGCGCCGCCGAGGAAAGCCGCTACTGGACTAAGTTCACAGCCCAGGTTCTGGAGGAACAGTCGAAGGAAGGTAGAGTCGAGCGTAGCCAGGTCCAGCTTCAGTTCTTGGTGACTCTCCCGCGCGAGCTTCGTGAAAACCTCCAGATCCTGGTGCGCAAAGCTGGGTCGTCTCCCGTTCGAGATCTTTTCGAATTCCCACAGGGCACGGAGACAGCTCAGCAGCGGGGTGACTTGTTTCCGGCGTCGTGGAAGCCTGGTGTATTCTTCCGGGAGCGGAGACGTATTGGCCAATTGCAGCGGAGAGTAGATCTCGCGCTTGGTAACCAGCTCAATGACCTTGCCCTTGTTGCCCTTCTCGCCCTTTTCGCTCTCTTTCTTGGTAGTCACGCTCACGACGCTCCTCGTGAGCGTCTCCTGCTGCTGCGTAGGCCCGTTCGACTTCTCCCGCTCGATCACAAAGTCGTGGGAGATTAGATCGGCGAAGACGTAGCCGTAGAACCCGTGCAGGCCGGCTGCGTAGAAGGGTCTGTTGGCGATGCGGCATGCCGCGTTGATGGTGGTATTCGTAGCGAAGTCTAGCTCGGTTGCGATTGTGACGTCGAATTGGGCAAAGAAGTCGGGCTGCTTGCTGCGTACGTCGGAGGTGTCGATGTGGAGTTTGACGCGAGGGTTCATTCGGTGAATTTGGGGACCGGCGACTTCGGCGCGCTAGGTTTGGAGTTCGTTAATTTCTGACCTTGGCAGCATCTTCTTGGGCAGAAGACGAGCTTACGTTCTTGCCCTGCTTGATGATATCCTCATTCTTGTGCGCCTCTTCTAGAAAGAATTGTGCATCCAGGTCGGCCTCGGTGACAGGTTCGTGGTCGATGATGGTGAGCGAGCCAATGCCGGCTAGAACCAGATTCTTGGCAACCTCGTTGGCGAGGGCCTTGATGGTGATGAGGAGGATGTTGGCGGATCGGATTCTGAGCGAGGGTCAGTAAGACTTCTGGCATCATACGAA
This sequence comes from Penicillium simplicissimum, assembly GCA_024706585.1. NCBI lineage: Eukaryota > Fungi > Ascomycota > Eurotiomycetes > Eurotiales > Aspergillaceae > Penicillium > Penicillium simplicissimum. The sequence continues at coordinate 3,521,883 of JAMZTW010000061.1, forward strand.
GCTGGCCTGGAGGCTCACTTCTCCTGCGCTTGCACTCCCCATAGTCGGATCTGTCGGTCATAAAGCGCAATCTCATCTAGAGCAGAATTGGTCAGTATCCGTAGTTGCTTAGAATCTTTATATCCAACAGAGGATTCCTGGTCAGTCTTACCTGCGCTGATGGGCTGGCCGTTCTCTGCTTCCGCCATTTTGAGGGTGTTGACGAAGCGAAGGCTGGAGCTCTCAAGCTCTCCCCACAAAGCCCCAAACGTATGATCCAATCCAATCTGTGATCACGTGCGTGCGATAACCATAATCGTAGCAAGCGCCATCTGCTTTCCCCTCGAACACATCACACACACATCTTCCTGAATTATACTTGCCCTTTATCCTGGCTGGCCCTTTGCAGGGCGTAATTATTGTTGCTTACTTTCGGTTCTGTGAGAGTCATCACCCATCCTTTTGAAACCCTCCGATCGCCAAGGTAATTCGGTACTCCCAAGCGGTATCCGCCCGGACTAACCCACCAGGATGGTATGTTTCGAAATGCCCGGTTTCCTGCCTGATATCTGCTGGCCCACGAACACAACTAATGGGGGTTTTTCATGTTCAAACAGTCAGGAAACTCCGATAGTTCGTCAGGGAACCCAGGAAATCTTGGAAACTCAAGAAATTCGAGAAACTCGGGCAGCTACGACTATCCTCCCGCCTCACTCCCACGACCCCCTCGCCTTCATGACGGCTATCCCAGTGACCATTTATGGCGTACCCGCTATCCACACACTCAAGATCTGATCGACACGTTAAATTCCCCGCATAGCCAGCTCACTTCCGACACGACTTCATCGCCTTGGCTTCGTTTGATAGAGAACGTGGGGAGCGGTGACACCACGGAATCGCTGTCCGAGCTGCTCAGGATATCGGAAGAACGTATGGACCAGGCTGGCAGAACGTCTCGAGAGGACCAACCAGCCCCCGTTCCTGCCCGACCATCTATTGGAGACCGTCTCCATTACCTGCGAAGTCTCCTACACTCCGAAAGTAACCGCTCCAACGCCGATGAAACTAGCCGTGCTCTGGAAACCTTGAACCGGGAACTCGAAGAGCATCATTCCGACCAGTGGCCCTCTCGCAGCAGCTCCAGCGAATCTCGCTCGGAGGAGCCGGTTTCTCTTAGCATCCCGCGTCCCGGGGCGCCAGACTTTGCCTCTCTAAGAACGAGCCACCGGTCGTTGTGGCAGCAAATGCGGGCTGAATTTGGGTTCCCTGCCCAAAGTTCTGCCCGGAACCCTTATCAAGACCCTTCTCGCCCGACTACCAGCAGCAGGAGCCTTCGTCGTCGCTCGTTCCGTCCTGATCTCCGGGCCACTAGCAGCCTTAACGAAACCATCCCCATTTCACCCCTCATGCCACAATCTGCCTCCTCTCAGTCGGGCCGCGACGGCCGTGGCCGGTTGAAGCGGCGGAAGCTCGAATCGGATGATAACCGGGAAGGCTTTCGTGGGTTCAACTATGGCCACAATGGCCAAGTGGTTCCCGGAGCTCTCAAGATGGAGATTGCCAGCTGTGATGGGGGGACCTTTGACCCCGATGGAGAGAGCTCGTTCCCGGCTAATGTTCTTCGAAACGACCAATCCGTCTACTGCACCAAGTCAAGTCGCTGTAATATTGTTCTCCAACATCGAGGCGAGGCGCCTTTCTGCTTGAAGAAAATCATCATCAAAGCTCCTCGAACCGGATTTGACGCGCCGTACGTGACAACTGTGCCTACTACCAGTATACAATTTGATTAACTTTTTACCCAGGATTCAAGAAGGAATGGTATTTGTGTCGATGACGGCCGATGAACTCCTCGCTCGCACCGCCCAATACCAGATTCAGTATTCGAATCGCCGTCAGCGCCGTCGCAACCGCCGATCCGGCTTCCAGCCATCCCAGGAATATCTGAATGCTTTTCGGTCTCCACTGCAATCTCTTGATCGTGCCGCACTGATGGGATCTGCTTCGCAAGCTGCGTCGGACACTGAGAATGCAGACCGAAATCCGAACGACCCGCAGACCGAGTTTCGTATTAGTACCGAGTACGATGATCATTCAGAGGATAATCTGTTCATGGAACAGGAAGACGATGATATTCCCTCTGTCACCGAATTGGAACGAGTCCCAGATGAGGATGACATCTGTTCGGACAGTGACGACAGCATCAGCGAAGATGAGGATCTTGACGACACCAGCGTGGGTAACGTCCATCGGCGCCAGATTGAGCAGCGCCTGCAGCAAAGACGACATCCGGCTAGCCTAGTCAACCCGATTCCACCTGCCTCAGCTGTGTCAGCAGGATCTGGCGGGATCTCGTCCAATGATGACGTACTGAAACCACATGCACGATTCTTCATTGAGCGCGAAAAGAGCATGGTCAGCATCAAGTTTGACCCACCTCCGTATGTTGGCCTTCCTTTTCTATGTTAGATGATTATTTTACTGACATCGTAATCAGTTCTGGACGGTTCATTCTCATCAAACTCTGGAACTCCCGGAGCGATGGCAATATCGATATCCAGAGTATCATCGCTCATGGATATGCGGGGCCAAGGTTCTTCCCAAGTGGCGGTTTCCGATGAGCAATTCATACTTTGCGTAATGGCAGTGCAGGCCATCCTTGGCTACGATGAAATGACTTCGAATGATGCGACGACATTGGGCTCGGTATGAGCGTTTTGGTTTGTGCTTTGACTTATACCTATTCCCGGGAAGTATAGTGGGACGCTGGGATGTCTTGGGCTCGACTGCCTTCTCTAGTTCTTCTATATTCATGCAGCTACTGTTTCCTCGTCATGGATTGCATTACTGTACTTCTCTCCTTAGTGCTGTTATCCTGGACACACTCAAGGAGTCCATCAAACTCTTCTCGTAGACCCGCCGCATCATCACATCTCCGCACAGTGTTATAATCAATGAACACTACTTTTTCAGCACACACCAAGCAGTTGAATCGATTGGTATTCCCCATGCTTCACTCCTAACCGATGCAACCTCGACAACGCTTCCTGACAACCCTCCAGATCCCGGGGATACGCAAACCTCGCACCAACAATCCTCTCGATCAGAAATCCAAGGACTCGCCCATCCTCAACTGACTGCCCCAGAAACCGTGGCCCAATACCACTCCCCTGAAGCCTTTGAAATCCCCTCCTTTTATTCGCCATATACCCCATTTCCCAATCATACCGCGCAAATTTTTTGCTCGTTGGACTACTCCCACTGGACCTAACTAGCCTAACTAGGTGGGGACTCGGTCCTGACTAAGCAGACTCCGATTGGTGAGATGCCTGAGGCTCCCAGCCCCATGAACCAGGCCCATGGAAACTTGGGAATGCCCCGTCAACTAGTCCGAATCTGGGAAGGGTCGACTGAGCTTAATTCTCATTCAGGTTGTGGACGATTCACTTACACTCAAAGGGCGCAAAAATGGTGGCCAGGGGAGAAGGCACAGAAGACGATAGGAAACAGACCATGTCCTCTGCTGGATTTGATACCGGAATTACTCAAGGACTCGCCTTCCTTCCGACTGTGATCCCACTCATACACGTCCAAGACGTACGAATGGCATGTCATTGATTGTATCATACTACTTCTAAACTGTTGTGCGCCGTACTAGAACAAAAGCTGATTCTCGCAGGAATTTCCTACACAAATGGCAGTACCAGATGACTGTCATGCTCCCCTCCAACATGAACCCAGTGCCGGCCCTTATTCCGGATATGTTCGCTCGTTCCAAAGTTCGCGAATCCTTGATAACGTCCACTGACGGAAAGCTGCAGGCTCTCACCCTCCTCGAACTCAATACCCATGCACCAGATTCCAATCTCGAGGCGCACAATAGTTCCCGGCTCCACCTTCTCCTCTTTCTCGTGCGTGTAGTAGGGCCAGTTCTCATGCATCGAGCGTGAGATGTCAATGGCCCGGTTTGATGCTCGCAGGATACCCGTGGGGCCTTGGTACAGAATAACCTCGGTGCGTTTGTCCTCGGGGATGTCTGCAACTTTCTTGACTGGAAGGTTTGTCCAGGGGATGTTGAGGTTGAGCAGCCGCTCTCCTGAAGCGGACAGTTTGTTCAAAACAATGAACACGTCCATGTCGTCGAAGTCGTCATTGCGCATCCACAGAACGGCCTTGGGCATACCGACAATCTGGGTTCGCGCACTGAACTTATATGTGAAGGTGACCGTGTCCTTCGGATTCTCCGAGTCGTACGAGACTGATCCAGAAGTCGCCGCAGGCTGATCCAGGCTCAAAGCACCGTCTGCGGTCAAGTATGCCTTGCGGTAGTTGGTGCGAGGGAGTGGGAAGTCTTCCTCAACCACGTTGGCAAGTGGCTCTTTCTCTCCATATTTCAGGACAGACATGCGCACGCGCGGCGTTGACTCCCAGTCATTCTCGATACCCTTCAAGTACCGGTCGAAGAAAGACAACAACTCCACTCGTCCTTCTTGGTTGCCCCAGATATCATACCACTCCTGGTACGGGTGCCAACGAAGCCACTTGTCTGGCGTGTCGACCTCGAGCCATCCCCGGATAGCTCCCATGCCGTGCATGGTGTTGGTGTACGTGCCAGTGATATACGTGGGGATGTTAATCTTCTTCATGTCGGGTCGCTTATCGTTCCACCAGTCGTTTGCGAGGGGGTCCTGCTCCCACATCTTCCGGAAACTCTCCATACCATTGCGACCGCGCAGCATCCACTTGACGATGAGGTGATCGAACAGATCTCCGCCGTAGATGCCACCACGCGCAAACTGCTCCCGGTACAGATCACCACAGCCTTCCCAGGGTGCGATGGCCTTCAGTGAGGGTGGCTGCAACGCGGCCACAAACCATTGGATAATCGCCAGGTGCGAGTTACCAGCCATGCCGACGTTGCCATTGCACCAAGGGAGCTTTGCGAGCCATTCGATAGTGTCGTATCCATCCTCGGCTTCCTGCGTGCCCATGATAGCCATACATCCTTCGGAATCAAAGGCTCCACGGGAGTCAACGTTGATGATGGCATATCCGCGCTCGACGAATTCGGCTGGATCAGGAGCCTCGAATTTCTCCAGTCCACTCAATGTTCCGTCGGGAATTCCGAGGTTCCAAGGCGTCATCAGCTTCAAAGAGTCGATGCCGTTGAATTTCTTTCCAAAGGGACTCCAGCATAGAATTGCTGGGACGGATCGCTCGGGGGCAGTGGGAGGTCGATAAATGTCGGCATAGAGTTTGCACCCATCGCGCATGGTGATGGCAACATCGTGTTCAACGAGGATGTCGCAAGTGAGAGCTCGTCGTCCAGGTGCAGTCACGCTGCCGTTTGAGAGGATTTCGGAACGTGGGCGAAGCTCTTCGTATCCGCCATGGCCGATCTCGGGTGCCTTCAGCTCCTGGACAGGGACGTTGACATTGAACTTGACAGTCATTATGGAAGGGACAGGCAAGTATGGAAAGTTGTTTCTCTTCTTCCATCTCGAAATATGGGGAAAGGCCCTGCATATAATACACATAGTGGAGCGTCCCAGTCCCCCGCTTCGTCCACATACCGGCTCGGTTCGCTTCGCTTCGGCTTGCGGGCACTGGGGAATCCCCCTCAGCTCTCAGATCCCCAGTGGGGAAAGATGTCAAGACGTACCCCAGGATACGGGGTAAACCAACGCGACGACAAGGGTAGCTACAGCCAAATGCTTGAGCTATAAGAGTACTGAGCCCTGCCCTACATGTTGGCTTCTACGTGTGAGAAGGTGACGCTGCCTGATCCCTTCATTCTCGTTTCCATCACGGCTAAACAAATCCTTCAACATGGAAAAATCCGACATATCCCACGTCGAGATTGCCAATGATGTTACGCTGTCTGGACATCGTGGAGATGGACGAGTCAAGCTCCTGCGTGGGGGTGATGTGATCCTTATCCCGACACCTTCGGCCGATCCCAGAGGTATGTCTCAGTCGGCTCATTGAGTCCTCGTCCAGCGCTCACGTCTCAAAGATCCATTGAACCTGCCCGCTTGGCGCAAATGGGTCTTGCTCGTTCTTGTCTCGGCATACAGCTGTACAGCTGTAGTCCTTGCCTCTGGAATGGGAGCGATCTTCAGTTCTGTCCAAGCTTCCTACCCCGGACAAGAAACCCGTGCGAACGACCTCATGACTTACCCGACTCTGTTCATGGGTATTGGTAACCTTATCGCCATGCCTTGGGCTTTCACCTGTGGTCGACGACCTGTTTTCCTCGCGTCGATGCTTCTGCTTATCGGTGCTGGCATCTGGTGCCAGTGCTCTGGCAGCCTGGGAAGTCATATCGCTGGACGGAATATTATGTCTCTTGCCGCTGGTCAGAGTGAAGCGTTGAGCCCGATGATTATCCAGGAAATTCACTTCCTGCACGAGCGTGGTCGGAAGGTTGCCTGGTTCATCTTCATCCAGAACGTTACTGCCGGCATCTTTTTCGTCGTCTCCACCTATATGGTCAACGTCTGGGGCTGGAGATGGTGGTACGGTTTCTTCACCATCCTGAACGCGGTCATCTTCATGCTGTCGGTCGTCTTCGTCTCGGAGTCTTACTTCGAACGATCAGATGAGGCCATGCGTGGCGAGTCACCCGATTCCAAGATCGCTGACGCCCCTGGCACCAACGGTGGAATCGAGGAGTTACCCCCACGCAGCTGGCGCGATGACATCAAGCCGGTGGTTGTGAAGCCCCGTCTGCGTGAGATCCCAACCTTCTACAAGCAAATGCTGCAAGGTTTCTGTATCCCGACCATCTTCTGGCTTCTCGTGCTGAACGGCTCCCACCTCGGTGTCTACGTCTTCCAGGCCTCCACCTTCGCAGCCATCCTGATGAGTCCTCCGTACCTGTTCGCCTTCGAGGCTCTGGGCTACGTCCAAGCCGGACAAATCGCCTGCTGTCTCGTTTTTCTCCCTCTCCTGGGCTACGGAAGCGACCTCGTGATCAAGTTCTTCAGTCGCCGCAACGCCGGTCTCTACAAGCCCGAGTACCGTCTTCCCGTCATCGCTATCCCCGCCATTGTCGGCGTCATCTGCGGCATCCTCTACGGACAAGCTGCGGCTAATCCGGAGAAATGGAGCGCGGCCGCCATCGTCGTCGGCTACAACGCTAGTTTCTTCGCCTTCCTGGGTGCGAATATCGTTGGTATCACCTACGCCGTGGATAGTTTCCCGCAGCGCGCTGCGCCGTTCTTGGTTGTTGTCTGTGCTGGACGGGGTTTCATTTCTTTTGGTCTGAGCTATGCCACCCTGCCTGCTGTTAAAACCCTGGGCTATGATAAGACGATGGTTGTCGAGGTAGTCATCTGCGCTGTATTGGCGCTGATTGCTGTCCCGATTTTCTTCGTTGGTCCACGGATCAGGCGCTTCGCCCAGAGGTGGTGTGGTATTGAGGAGAAGGCCGTTTGAGGATGAATACATGCCATAGTTTTTTTGTTTTTATGAATCTACATAAATTTTTTATTTTTCTAGTCATTAATGAGTGCGGGGATGCCACGGTAGAATGAGTAATTACTCTGTAAGGTTGCTTTACACGACATTAGGTTTGTGCTATTCCAACCTACGACCGGACTGAAGGATGAATTGGAAGACTGAACCTGCTAAATAGTACTGGAACAATGAATCAGACAACATACTAGGTATAACTTGTGGTGCTTCAAGTTCATTCATGTTTTTAAGACCAGCGATTGCAGCGCACACAGCGCCAGCGGCGCCAGCTCTAACAACATAAGCGTCACCCTTGTAACTCAACGCCAATAATTCCATAGTTCGTACTTCTATTGTACCATCTATTACAGCTCCAGATTGAACAACCGCTTATCTCAGAATATATCCAGAAAAGGTAGTTCAGTGGCCAAGTATTCGCCAGTCGACAGGTTCTGTCGTAAATCGTGTACCTAGATAGTTGCATATCCTGGCCCGGCATGTGGGCATAGCTGCCGGCATAAGCAATATGCCAGATACAATCACGGGGCGGCCAGCTGACAGGTGCCAGACAGTGCCCAGAGCTCCAGCAATTAAGAGACTACAGTAAGACTCATCTTTATAAGCGATATGATTCGTCTAATACTCGAGACCGAGGTTTAACCACCGCTTCGTGGAGCTCCCAACGCCCAAGCGAGCCCAGCCGAGCCGAAACGGTGAGCCGAGCCGGCGGACCCCCAGATCTCAAGATTGCATGTCCAAACTTGCCAGTATCCCAAGTTGATGTCAACAGAATATAAAGTTCTGGCTTCGCTCAGAAACGAATTTGACTTTATTACCAAGTTCTACCCAAAAGCTAAAAGATGGCCTCGACCACGGACATTGCGACTACCGCTACTACCGGGCTGACTGCCCCGTCGGGAAGACTGTTTTCTGAGGGCATCGACGTGACCTACGGCGACTTTCGCGATGAGCTGCTGAAGAACGGCTTTGCCGTTGTTAAGGGTGCTGTTCCCCGCGATCGGGCGCTGAAGTACGCCGATGGTATCTACGAGTGGCTGGAGGGCTTGTATGTTTCACACCGCGGTTGCAGTCCGTACTCGCATCATCCAAACTAACTGTGTACAGCGGCCTCGGCTTCAAGAGAGATGACCCGTCAACCATTCACAAAGACCACCTCCCCGACATCAACGAGAAGGGCATGTGTCTAGGCTACGCCGTCTCCCACGAATCATTCACCTGGGGCGTGCGCCAAGAGCCCAAGGTCATCGAGGCGTTTGAAAAGGTCTACGGCACGGAGGATCTGATCGTTTCCTTCGATTCTATCGGTGTTGGTTTCCCCAACCGCAAGGATATCCAGCCGAATAAGCCCTGGCCGCATCAGGATCAGGACCCGCTGAAGCCGGGGTTCCGGTGTTTGCAGGGTTTGGTGAACTTGCTTCCGAATGGGCCTAGGGATGGTGGCCTGATTGTATGCAAGGGGGCGCATTTGTTGAGTGAGGAATTTCATGAGGAGTTTAAGAATGAGGAGGATAAGATTTGGTCTTGGTAAGCGATTCTAATCGGTGTGATTGGGATGGAGGTTGGAGGGTTGCAGTAGCTAACCAGGTTTTTTTGTTCCGGCAGGACTACGGAGTGGTATGGCTTCACAGAGAAGGGCCTGAAGTGGTTGGAAGAGAAGGGCTGCGAGTGGGTCAAGATCGAGGCCGAACCTGGTGACCTTCTTCTTTGTACGTTTCTAACCCAGTATCTCTGTCTCTGTGTCTCTCTCTCTATGCTCTGAAACTAACAGGTTGTATAGGGGACTCCCGCACACCCCACTACAACGTCACCTCGGAGACCAACCAGCCCCGCTTCTGCGTGTACACCTGCTTCATGCCCGTCGCGGACGCGACCAAGGAACAGCTTATCGTCAAGAAAAAGGCCTTTGAAGAGACCAAGATGACCACTCACTGGCCCAACGCAATGCACGTCGTTGATCTGCCTGTCTTCAGAAACGGAGAGCCCGACCCGTACCAGCGCTCTTCTCCTCGTGAGCCGGTGAAGCTGTCTGAGCGCGGCTTCAGGTTGACGGGTATTCCTTATCTGGAGGCTATGGCTTGAGGGTGGCTGTGCGATGGAAGTTAGAATAAGTCCAATTGAAAGAATCATGTATTTGTCCTCGGAATCAATTGGTTCATTCGCTATGTTGAAATAAATGACTTAAATCATTCCAATCCCAACCCGCCCAGTCAAGCGCAGAGGGTCCCCACGGCGCTGCAAGAGACGTAAATGGTATGGTGTCGTCCGTGAGAGGGTCGTCAAGAATCGGGTTCGCAGAGCTCAGGCTCGTCAATTCAAGTCGATTTGGTGCTGGAGCTTCGAGTAAGTGGGAGATATACCCCTCAAGATCGAGTAGGATATCATCAAAATTGGACACTGTGCCGTGCTTTCGGTAGTGTTGTCGGCTGATTTGCATGCCAGCTTTCATCAGCTAGCCGGAAACGTCAGCAAAGCCCCTGTTATTTTAGATCAGCGGACAAACCTCAAAGTCGGATCGAACAAGTAGTGACTTTTGCTCCCGGATGATTGAAACAGCGAGAGCGTACACAGCAGCAAGTGGAGAGGTCATCAGCGTTAGATAATTAGGGGTCCCGAAGTCGACGAGAGAAACAAAAAGTCGGATCGTTTCCCGAGCTGATTCTGCAACCATGGAAGGCCCGCTGAGAAGACGTTGACGCCATGGCTTGTCTGATGCAAACCTCTCGACCACTTCGCGCAGTTCGTGAATGTCAACCAGAGAAGCCGATCGGTTAACTAGAATTATACTGAGATGGAGTTAATCTTCGAGTACCGACGCGGTAGCAGGCATTCAAGATGATGAGTCTAACCCAAGATTGTAATAATACGCGAGAAAAGCTGACCGAGCGGCATTGCAAGAACCCAACAAGGCTGTAGATCGGACTCTGGATGGAAGAATGACTCGTCAATAATTTTGCTCAAATGGTTCATACGTGGGACATCGTACTTTAAATCATCTGGCAGATTCTGATGCCAGTCAGAAAGTAAAACGAGAAGTTCCCCTCCGGTTTGGAGCTTCTCTTCAATTGCCTGTTCGACTGTTTGAGGCAACCAAGCCTCCCGCCTCCATGCCCTCGAAGATCTTTCATGTAACTCATGCAGCATGTTTGCCAGACTTATAGACGCCTGCCAGAACTGTTGATCTGGGCCATTCCGCCCCTCGAAAAGTACAGACGCCTCGATGGTCGTCCCTGATAGATCGCGATCCCATACCATGGAAGGGCGTCCGAGTTCGAATGCCAGGATCTTCTCAAAAACATACATGGACCACCAGGTTTGGAAATCCGGGTGATCGGAGCCAGCGGGTGTAGGACCATGGGATCTCACTTGGTTGATCCCAATGGACTGGGCCATCGACACGCCCATAGTAAGGATATCCCAAGCCCAGGCAATCTTGTCACAGCTGCGAAGAACCATCGCGAAAAGAAGAATAGCTTGCACCGATCTGAGGGTGCGCGTGGCAACGATGTGGCCTAGCAATGAATTGCAATATGCAACGTAAGAGGAAATAAGGTTTTGTGAGCCTTCCGATGCGGGCATCGCCATCATCCCGGCCGTGACCATCAAGTAAACCAGCGCCCGCTGGGGTATACTTGATGGTGGACTCGGATGCATCGCCAATGTTGCGAGGAAGTCGGCCATAAAAGAGGGCTCGGTCATACCCCGGTCAAGGAATGGAAATAGCTGACCCAGCGTTTCCGAAAAATTGTTCATGCAAGCCTGCACTTCCTCTGGTGGAGGCAATTCAGGGGTCTTATCGGGAATCTCGGCTGCGAAATTCTGATTGACTAGCGGAGATATCGCATGGGCTTTTGACCCTTTGAGGCGATAGAAGGCCATGTCCAGCCACTCGGTCATGAGTTCGACCGTGCTCGCGCCGACAAAGCGTGGCATCATTGGCAGACGGCCTGTTTTCCAGCCTTCGCGCTCCCAGGGCTGGCTCCAGAGTCGCGGGCGATCCTGGCTGGCAGAGGGGGTGGTTGTTGAGAGATGGGAATCCGGAGTGCTGGGAATCCCTGCTTGCGATGGTGATTCCGTTGTTGTAACAGCGCGTCGTCTGTTGGATACAAGCGCTCCCGCGCGTCTCTTGTCGGTGGTGATGCATTCAACCCCCGCCTGACGACAATTTCGACACGGCTGTTCCTCGTCGCAACGGGTCTTTTTGGAGCGGCAGTAGTTGCACGCGAATGAAAGACGGATTCTTTTTCGTGGGCCATTGACTTGGCTCTCCATAGAGGCTTAGTCCGAGAAAGGATGCGAGCGTCTCGTTGTTGTGATGTGAGAGATGCGAGTGAGTCGCTGTCAGTGTCGCAAGTGGGACTGCTTCAGCTACAGCGGATTCCACAGCGGGAGCGGCTTCCACTCGCACTGGTGTAACTGCACCCTCCTCCACAAGTACCCAGCGGCGGTTTCATCCCAACAACAACAGCAAGCTCCACTCCTTATCAGCTCAAGCCCTTGTATAAAGCTCGCTCTATTGTCGCTGGAGGGGATCATGCGCTTTCAGGTGATCGCCGACGGCAATCTCGAACTCCCCGTGCTTCTCGGTGACGCTGCTGGACAACTATGCTCAGCCAACAATTCATCTCGAAGACAATTATCTGACTCATAGAGTGCGTCGGAAATGCGGAAGAGTTAGGCTCTTCTTGGCTTCATCCTGATATCAGGACTACTGAACTCCAGCACCATGTTAAGGGTGAGAGCCATTCTCGCTGGAGGGGGGCGAGCGGCGCCCGCTAAGAAATGTCAGCATAAAACACAAGGATATTACCTGTGGATGCCTTCTGTTAAAAATGTCGCTAAGACAATACTATGCTCGTCAGCAAACAGAAACACTCTAGGCGGGAGACTTAGCCTATGTCAGGTCGAGTCAACACTCGGCGGATCTCCTTCTACTCTTCCGAGGAAGATACACGTCGCCAGCCAATGAAGGCCACGAGCATGCTGGGAAGCCTTTGGCATTGACAAAGTAGCAGAAGAGGACACGCGATCAGACGTGAAAAAAAGAAGCATAGGGGCTTCTAGCAATTAGTTTGGAACTTTTGAGTCAAGTCATCGCTTGCTACAGTACTTGGAAATGTTCCATTGGAGTTGGTCATATCTACAAGCTCATGATCCATATTCACATTCTTGCAGACGAATTGCCGTGTTTTGGACATTTGTCATACAATTTCAGATTGAAAAACCTCCAATGCAAGAAGCTTGTCTTATATTTGACTATTATTCCAACCCAGTCAAGTATATGTAAGAAGTCAAAGGAAAAATCTACTTGAGCCACATAACCGCAAAGACCACACCAAAGGCCCACATACTGGGGAACGACACCCTGGATCCGCCGTTAGAAAGAGGAATGGTCGCCGTGGGCTTGTGGGCATGAGTCAGGCAGGTAGTGGTCTTGGAGGCAGTAGTGTGAGAAGTAGAAGTCGTCATAGTGGTGGAACAGGTGCGGTGGTTGGTCTTCTCGTGGCTGCCGGCCGTTGTACCAGGTACCAGGGCCACGGTGGAGCTGGTGCCGACGGGGATGGTGCTGAACTCAACCAGGGGCGCGGTGACGGTGCGAGAAGACCAGGTCATGGTTGTGCAGGGGGTGTGCGGTGCCTCGGGGGCCGGGGTGATCTCCACATCAGGGGGAGAGGTCATGCCAGGAGCCGGGGCAGTAACCTTCTCTGGTGGCCACGTCATTCCAGGGACCGGGGTAGTGGCGGTGTGGTGAGGCTCCTCGGGAGCGGAAGTGTGAGGAGGAGGCACGATGTCGATGATCTCTGGGTTACTTGGGACGTAAGGCGCACAGATACCGGCGAAGTAGGAAAGAGCGGAGTTGACCTCCTTCTCGGACTCGCCCCAAGAGTGAATACAGGTGGTAACCTTCTCAGTGAATTCGGAGGACGGGCAGAAGCAGGCGGCGTCACTGTTGGAGTCACATTTGGGGACAGACAGCCAAGTGTTCAGGCACTTAGGGACCAAGTTGGGGCAGGGAGCCGGGACAATAGATGTGTCAGGAACGTCAGGGCCGGTGCTGGTCCAGCTGGTCGTGCTGGTCCAGCTAGGAGGAGCAGTGGTTGAAGTGAGAGGGCAGACGGTGGTCGAGGCGATATAAGTGGAGGTAACCACAGTAGTAGATTGAGCAGGGCAGTTGGTCACTGTTGGCGCGCAGGATGTAATCGTGATCTCTTCTGTTGTCCAAACTGTAGAGGTAGTCCAAGACTCGGGAGGCGCAGAGGTGGTGGTTGGCGGCTGAGTCCAAGCCGTCGAATGGGTAGAAGTTGAGCAGGTGGTTGTCTCAGAATCAGTTTGCGTTGAGTGAGGTGGCGGCGGCATCTCTGAGGGTGGCTTTGGCCCAGTCGAGCAGTCAAAGTCCATGCGATGAATGTTCAGATCGCACTCGCCGAACTTGCTATCCTCAGGAAGCGTGAACTCAACGGCAACCGCATCACCACATTGTTCGTTGGTAATGTCGGCTCCGGCAGGCGAGCTCCAAGCCAGCTGGCGACATTTCGAGCCGTCTGCCATCTCGTAGTTGAGGATGACCATGGTGTCCCGCGAGGTGGAGAGATGGAGGTTGCTGACGGAAAACGGCGCCTGTGTCGCTTCCACTTTGATGGCGTAGTTATCGTCGCGAGAAAGCCTTGCTTCGATACACTTGCCCTATATTTGATATCAGTACAGTTCATGTTGAATCATAGCGACGGATGACCCACTCCGGAAGATCCACAGGCGTTGCTGGGAGCGAACCCAACAAAGTTGAAGCCCTCATAGCTCCAATTGTCCCCATTTGCCAGGTCAGACCAGTCAAAACCAGTCTGCTGAGGCTCCAGGCACTGGTTGTCGGTGTTTTCCGGGCTAGGGTAGCACTGGTCGGTACCCCACCACTACGTGCATCTCAATCAGTATACGTTCATAGAGATATCATGCAGAAGGAATCCTCACAAGACCGGACGGATGAGCGAGCGTGCCGACCCCGAAAAACGAGAGCCAGATAACGGTCTTCATCTTTGACGATGTTGTAAATGAATGTATGTTTGAAATGTAATTGCGAAGATTAATGAGAGACAGCAATTGAATCTCAATGTCAGTATTAGTAAAAGAAAGCTGGCGGAGACCGGGGTGGCGGATGTTGTCGACTGAGTTGGCGATGGGGAGCATCAGGCAGGGGCCGAAAAAAGGAGGCTTTTATATCTAAGCTCACCTGTATCAAGGTTATTGACGACAGGGCTGATTTGCCTTGTGATGGCCATGTTGATCAACAACAATCATATAGAATGCAGCCCACGACCAATGCCGGGCCGGCCCCTTAGTCTAGGAACCTGTAACCATGGAGACTGACCGTTGGGATAAATCAACTCCAGCTATGCTATTTGCTCAAAGAAACCGCCACTCCATATCCTGGCTTGTGAGTCGTGTTGCTACGGTGCTGGGATTACAATTACCGACGCAAAGGTACCTCAATTCGGGGAGCTCGACCAGCAACCTTCCAGACTCAGCATTGCGCCAATAGGGAACTTTTATTTCATGGGAAGCTTTTGGCGTGTCCAATGGAATGGACTCATTCAGGGGTTTCACGAAAGACCGTCGGGTATAACTGCCATGAGAAAGAAGCTTCCACATTCCAGGGTCCTATACATTCCTCGCTCCTCAATACATCACCTTCGGATCTGTATACCTCCAATCGCGGGCGAAGGCTTCTTTTTTCCTCCGTCATGTGTTTTGTTTTTGCCAAAAAATAACTTGCTCCTGAGCTCACTGGGATTTTGTAGAGGTCTCTCCTGCGGTGTAGACACTGGGCCAGCCAACCACAGCTAGCAAGGGGTGTTCGCTAGGTAATCTGCGAAGAGGCAAGAGTCTCAATTGAGAGAGGGGATCAATTATATCCTCTATACTCATTTAAGCTGGCTCCCGAAGAGCTTCGGAACTCGAGAAAGAATAGAGAAACGGACCGTTGGCCTCGCCGCGCGTTCACTTCTCCACCAGCGGCCGCTGAGATCACCTGTACTCCGGCTTTTTTGCCCTGGATTATGTTTTAAGCAAGGATTGTATCTGCCCATTCTTTCTAAAAGCACAGCTCGAAGAAAAACGTGTCTAATAGAGCGATCAAAATTTGTGAGAATCACAAACGGGCTGACAACAGCGCGGCTACCAACCCCACTGCTTTGTCTTCTAGTGTGCTTCTAAGCTCTCGTGCGCTTTTTAGCTGTTCTGAAACCAGGAAGGCCTATCTTTATTGTTAAAAGCAAGTCTAATGAGACCTAGAGCAGTTTGCGTGGCAAGTAACTACTCTATCGCCAGTCATATTGCTGCAAAATTCACGATAACTCTCTAGTAGTTGTTAGAAGCTTTTCTCATTACTCTCACCTGTTTCGGGGGCCATATGTACCTCGATCATAAATCATGCAATATGTCTCAGGCATAACCTGACAATTCGCATGAAGCGTCATCCCCGGTTTTAAGTTCTGTGGCCGCAGACATCCCTGTAATGTATCTCGTGTGCATCTCGCACTCTCATCCCCTCTCCTTCTTCTCGTCTGTCCTGCCTATTTCCCCGCTTCTATGTGCTTATATTTGCTAGAAGACGTTTGATGAGGCCATAGACTCTCACAAGAGCTCTAGGGAGGAGAAAGATGAGAAAACGGCGCAGCAGCCTCCTTGCTTCCTTGCCCAGGAGATTCCGTGACGGGTCAAGACTCGAAGCATTGAGAAAACCAAGCACATCGCACGTGGCTATCTATCTGACAGGCCCGGCCCGTTGTCCCAGGTTTCACCCTTCGACTAGGCGGATATATAAGCAGTTCTCAACTAGGACCAAGAGTTTCTTCTAGCAACGATCTGCTTCTGGAATAATGTCGCCCATGTTTTGTAAGGCGATTCTCTGTTGGCGCTATTGGGACGTTAATCACAGGTCAAGCACCGTGCTTCCTTGGCTGACGTTGCTGCTTACTGCATTCTACACCTCCGAGATGGTCATCAGGCGTTTGATGCAAGTTTTACATTAGTTATGAGTCGTAATGTCTGGCAAACAGATAATGTTGACCCCAGGAAGGTAACATGGAAATAGCCCAGAATTACCTTGGATGGCTCAGATGGCTCAGAACACAGAGTCCAGTCACCACTCAGGCTTGGTCGTGAGGACAAGATGTGAGACGGTTTGCGTCTATCAGCTTTAAACATTTGATGCATTCTCTGGAGGAAGGCGCCTTTCAAAAGTTATCGACATGATCACGGTGACTGAGGCACACAAAGTGAGGCGAAGACTCACCCCACTCCAAGGCTGTCCAGCTCTCACCACGCGCTCTTTCCTTCACATCACTTTCGAATCCCCGCCAGCATTGTCGCTTCCACTTTTGGAACCTTTCCTTCCAACCGCGTTTGCTCACTTTGACAATTCCCAGTCCAGAGGTTCCCACACGCACACGCGTCTTCCTCATGGATATCCAAGACTCTCAACGACTCGCGCGCTCGGCATCGGAGGAGAGCCTCCTGAGACCAATCTCCGATATTGAGAGGCTGTTTGATGACATGGAAGGTCAAGCCTCAGAGCAGGCGTCTTCCCAGCGTCAGGTCTCAGCAAACCCTTCTGCACTGAAGTATAACCAGGTGAGCAAACTGATCTGCTTCCCTCGGATATCAACTTCCAAGTCTGTGATACAGTCTCACTGATACCCTCGCTATAAAGAACAGCGGATACGCCACTCCCCGGAAGAAGCGAAAGACAGTTCATTTCGATCTTGGAAGTGCCTCTGCCGATACCAGCCATACAAAGCGTCTGTGATATGTCTCTTTCGGGACCCAGAGAAAGTTCAAATCCGTTCGAGTCCGGATTTGTCACGGAAAGAGACTTGCCGACATTTCTAGGCCCACATCTTTATTTTGTCTTGACTGAGCCTCATATTTAGGCCGCGTGCTCACTATGTTCGATAAGTGATATACTTATTACAGCGTTAACTCATCATCAGCGATATCTCTTAATACGACTTGCGTGTCGATGTTTCACCAGTGCAAAACATCAACTATGCTCCAGGGCGGCTACAAAAGGATATGATATTAACTGCATTTCTCGATCAGCGAGCAAGCTTGAGTATAAAGGGGCATCGAGGGACGGGCAAGAAAAGGATATGGGACAGCGGCAGCAGATTCGACTTTCAAGTAGATACCCATTACATACGGCCTTGATCTTATCAGGCCTCAGAATTCCAGGTATGGGCCATCAGCTTTCAGTCCTGCATTTCTAGCCATATGTCCTCAGAGACTCACTCTAAAATGAGAGCTCCAGACACCTACGACCCTTATTGTAAAAGCTGCCGGTGGCCTTGGGTTCTCACATAGTTACCTACTGTATGTAATTTGATTACCCCCGTAACCTAATTCGGAGAGGGTAGGGAAGGGTAAATTTGGAAGCAGATGAATGTGTGGTTTTTTGGATCCATAGGTACTAGAAGATATTCAAGAATTTTTCGATAAAATGGATGTTAATGTTCCCCCAGCTTGAATCCACGTTCTACGACTATCGGTCGGAGTGGGTGGGTGAGATGATCGATTGATGACGGGTGATAACCTTAGAACGGAATCGAAATATATATATCGACGGAGGTTCCATTGTCCCTAATGTTGGATTGACGCCTTCAATACTGACCATTGCAACCTTACGACCGTGCCATCGAGATCCTGCCACCAACCTTAGACATTTCAGAAACCCCAGAGAATACCCTATGTTATATCCCCCTCGAAAGGCCTTCTACATAGACGGTTCCCAGAACCCGACAATACCCAAGAACGTCTAACGCCACATGGCCTTGGTTGGTTCGCCATCGTGTGGGCCATGAGACACGACTATGCTCGACTCCACAACAACCTGGCCCCTTTAGCGTAGTGGTTTATCGCATCGTACTTGTAATACGAAGGTCCCTGGTTCGACTCCGGGAGGGGGCTCCCATTTTTTGTTAATTTTTTTTGGGTAAATTTTCTTGGTGGATCACCACCACTCCCTTTCTAGTTCGTTGTTGGACTTGTTTTCTTTCTGATTGTGTCTGTTGCCTGAGGCCTCGGGGCTTTAGTGTTTGGCTTTGCCCAATGTACTTGCCAAGCTCGTTAGAACGGTAGGTAGGTTAGGTACCTAGGTACTTTCCGTGTTGCCGTGTTGCTCAGGTTATATAGAGGTATGTGCATACCCTCATCGACCCACTAGTGTGCTTATTTTAGAGTAATACTGATTGATAGTTAGATCATGCGATACATCTGCATCGGATGGATAGTTGTACCTGGCAGGGTGTCATAGTGATTTGTTATTCATCGATAATTTTCTCGATGGGGTGCGATCAATATAGATACCTAGTCAGTCAAAGATTGATGGATAGAGGCAGTCTTTTCAAATCACATCGGGCTCAGTGTGGACCAAGGAGTCTTCGAATTTAATCAATGGGGAATTTAGCTTCATCTGGATATAGACACAGATGATATGCAAGGAGGTACCAAAGCCCGAGAAAGTGGAAACAAGTACTAAAACCCCGAAAAGGATATGGAAGTGGTCGAGAAAGATACGAAAATGCATTGACTGATATCTCCCAACGCCATCCAACCTACTCTCCCCCGTATCATGAATCATTAAAGTTCCCAACCGCTCAGTGTCAAAGAACACTCAATTCCCGCCTCCCCCCCAACCCCTGTCCACTCCAATCCGACGAGGACGAATCGCCCCGACCCCTCGAACCACTCGTGCTCGTGCTCGCCCCAATACTGATCCCCGCCGTCGTGAGAGATTCCCCGTCATCGAGACTAGTCGTTCCACCCACCATGACAGGACGGATCTTGGCACCGACGAAGCCACGTCGGTCACGGCCGGTACGACCGCGGCCGAGCCAGTTGTGCTTGAGCGCTTTGCTAAGGATTTCGATTTTTTCTTGGGCACTATCGTCGGTTTGTACGCTGGCGAGGACGCTGAGGCACTGAAGCATGCGGCCGACGGTTTCGGTGATGACGTGTGAGGAGTCGGCGCCGCGGTGGATGATTGTTGGGCGTTGGTTCGAGGTCTGCGGGGAGAGAGAGGAGAAGATGCCTGGGTCTGGATTCGAGGTGTTGGATGCGGCGCGGCTGCGGGAGTCGCGGCTTGATGGACGGGCTAGCGCGCTCATCGTGTCTGAAGAGTAGCTGTCTGCGACGGTGCTGAGCAGGGTAGAGGATTGGGAATTGTAGCTGCCCAGGCCGGCGTCGAGGGAGGCAGCGGTACCGGGGCGCCCGCCGACCCCAGTGCTCTTGGCTGTCACACTCAAGGTGGGGAAACTAGAGTTGATGCTGTCCAAACTGAGACGCGAGAATGTCGCCTTGAGGGTTTCGTAGCGGTTCAGGATGATGCGGTCACGGAAGGCAATCAAGACTATGTTTCGTACA
This sequence comes from Penicillium simplicissimum, assembly GCA_024706585.1. Taxonomy (NCBI): domain Eukaryota; kingdom Fungi; phylum Ascomycota; class Eurotiomycetes; order Eurotiales; family Aspergillaceae; genus Penicillium; species Penicillium simplicissimum. The sequence continues at coordinate 3,541,752 of JAMZTW010000061.1, forward strand.
TCCAGAGATCGGCCAGCGGGGAGGGCACCCCAGAACTCGCGAGCCTCACGACTACTCATCAACGTTCCAAGACCTTTGAACTCGAGATCCAGCGGCAAGAAGACGGCCTGGATGAAGGGCAGAATCGTGCCAAACACCAGCATCCAGATTTGCACAAGGTGCGGCACGAGCTTTTCGTCTGGAATGCCGACCAGCGAGCTATGGTTGAGCGTTGCGAAACCCGTCTCAAGCAGCTCCTGAAGATCTGTAATCACCGCAGTAGGCGCCCTCTTATGCACACATCGTTGCAGATGGACTAGCACCAGTTTATTCAAGTCTTCAATGACAATTCGCACATCCTCGCCGTCAAAGATGACCAGCAACTTGGCCTTGAGAAAGTCCCAGGCATCTTCGGGCGACATGTTATTCAACCCGAATCCCTGCAGGGTCTCTCGTAGTACAGCCTCACCCAGTACACCGGAGGAGCTGTTCAACGAGGACGGACCCGCAAAAATACCAGGCGTCGTTACCCCACTCGCCGAATTGGCCAGCCAGTCCATCGTCTCGGACTCGGCGAGCGCTTTCTCTTCCTTCTTCTTCTCACGAAGTGCGCGTCCACCATGGAGCAGATCCAGCCCACTGACTGATTTTCCAAAGGTGGCACCAGGTGCTGGGGACGCAGGACTGGTGAAGGAATACAAGGACTGCGGGGCATTCGGGTCCGCTGGACGGGAATTGCTGGATGCCGAAGAGAGTGGCAGATTGTAATGATCATCTCGGTCCTTGAGCTTGAGCTTCTGCCGAGACAGGAAGTGATGCTTATGCCTGTCCTTGTCCTTATCTTTGTCCTTCTCTGGTGGCGCGGGTGGGCGATCGGCAGGGACGACTGTGCTAACAGAGGCATTGGATAGGTTGTACATGGAAGAGTTGTTTGAAGGAAGATCGGCGAGACTGGTAGTTGATGCGCTGACCATGCGCGATAAGCCGGGGAGCTTGCTGGGGGAGGGCAACCCGCGATCCCGACTGTCCTTGTCTCGGCTGATGCCAATGTGTTTCGGTTTTGAGAAGAGTTTCTTCTTCTTCTGTTTCTCGGGTAGTTGTGTGTCTATTGGCGAGGCCCCGGCCCGTGGGAAGACCACGTTTGCTGCCGTCGTGGCCACATTGGGGGCTGATGGTGGCGGTAGAGATGGGGATGGTTGGTTGATTCGTAGCGGGGGTGGCATGAGAGGAGGAGAGGCACTTCCACTGCGCCGCGAGACTCGAGATGCATTGTCGTCGAACGTGTTGACTACGTTCTGCGGCCGCTTCATCTGCTGCATGGCCGCCTGGGCAGCAATGCGGGAGGCTGAAACGGTAGGCATTGCGTCTGATGAGGCGGTAGGTAATGTTGGCTCAAAGAAACCCTGGGAATGATGTCTTGAGCGATGGCGAGGGAGCTCAATTGATGGGCCCCGGCCAGATGGCCGGCGGCCACCTGAAACATCTTGTGGCATGGCACGAGCGGCGTGCTGAGGCGAGGTGGTGGCTGAGGCAGAGCGCATCTGAGGGGAGAAGTAACCAGCAGCGGGAGGATGTGTATTGATCGGGGTGATGGGTGCCGCGGAGACGGTGGTTAAGTTTGAAGATGCATCGCTGCCGGAGGATCCGGGGCGGCCCAATTCGTCATCATCTGAGTCCTCGTCGTCGTCGTCCTCGTCGTCGGAAGGAGGCTGCCGTGGCTGTGGTTGGGGTGGATGGCGATAGACGGGGGCGGATGGGCGTGTAGCACGCCCGGGGGAGTTGGTCGAGCGGACGGGGTTCATCATGAGTGCTCCATCTGGGCCAGGGCTCAGTTTGCGGGCAGGTTTGGGTCGTGCTTGCCTGGTTGCGTCCAGATTGCCACAGTTGAACTGCCCAGTCGGAGTCGTGGATGCCTGCCCCAGAAAGCTGCCCCTTTTGGGCTTAGCTTGGCGGCTCTGCTGATCTTTGGTCGTTTTTCTTCGACCCCGCCATCATCACCAGTGCACCAAACCACCAAGATTTCTTCGTCAGGCAACATCTTCAGCTCCTGTCCTCTGTGATACTCTATTCACAGCTACACCCTCAATTCCAGCCATGGCCAACCCTCACATCAAGCTACAGGCTGTCTACACTGCCCCAGACGCCACCAAAGTCTTTACCCACGAGATCCCCACCGACTCAAGCGCAGACGCTTTCGCCAAAAAACAATCCCACCTTCAAGCCCTCCAATCGCTCGTTCCCAAGTTGCAGGAGGAGGTCAATGTGTTCCTGACCGAGCGCATGGAAGAAGACAAGAAGTCTCAAGGCGCCGTCTCGGAGCAAGAAGCCAGGGAAGAAGAGAACTACGGCGAGGAAGTCGTCGAGGATGATGCTTGATTCACAAAATGAGGATGGTATACTACAGTACACTGGGTATCAAAAAAGTCGCCGGGGAAAGAAAAACGACAACACCAGAAAATACAGCACCAGAAAATCCCCCCGACGAATGCAGACGCAGCGAAACAAAACAAGACTACCCGGCACGGACGCTGGACACGCGGTTCGCACAGCCCAGATGGACGACGGTGTTGCTGCGACAAGTTAGAATCGGGAATGACAATCAAGGGACGGTCAGTGGGTGACATACTCGGGAAACACGTTGATCACACTCCCGCCCAGTCGCTTGTGACACACACCACAAATCCGCTCCTCGGTCACGGTGACATGGCGAGCTCGGGTCCCGCCGCCCCGAACGCCCGCACCTAGGGCGAGCTGGGCCTGCACTTGTATATCGCGTGCCTTGCGCAGACTGGCCACGATCCGGGCCTCGTTGAAGACTGAATTGGCTGCTCGCATGCGGCCCTTGAAGTAGAATTCGAGTTCGCGCACAGGAAGCGTTGCGGGAATTAATCTCAGTGCAGCTTCTGCCGGTAGCCGAGACCCGTGTTTCGCGAGGATGGCCAGCGCTGGACCGTTCTGGACCTGGTATCCGTGTGGTGGTGTGAGGTACAGAGAGAGCAGGGTCAGGTAGATGGATGTTTCTTCCTGTTCATCGGATTGGGGTGGGCCTTCGGAGAGATAGACTTGGTTGCAGTACCTGCGGGGGTTAGCTTGAATTAAAACCCAATATTGCGTCGAACTCACTCTTCTGCTTTCTCATGGTCCTCCAGCTTGAAGACGTAGATCTCCAATACTTGGCGGTGCTGGCCCATTTTGCTGAAAATGATCGCTCGTGCCTCGTAGAAATCAGGGTCTATGACAGTGTCAGAAAAATCCATGAAGAAAGAACCTTTTGAGAGTACATACCCTCTCGATTCAAGCGGTCCAAAGTCTTGGCTGGCGAATACTGCTCACTCTCCTTGAGCATAGCGAGGAACTTATCCTTAGACGTAGTGTCTGTCTTGTCGGTATTGATCCGATCAAGATACAACATCAATAATCTCTGATGCAAATCCGGTGACATCTCATTCCACTCTTGAATGACATGCTCCAGATACCGGATGGCGAGTTTAGGATCAATCGGTTCTAGAAATGCGAGAACCTGGGACCGAGGCAGAGTCTCCGCATTCTCAGTCTCTGCCAGGAAGATTTCCATCCCCAGCTCGTGGTTTTCGCGGACTGGCCATTCAGCAAACTCTAGGATGAGATCGATCTGATCAGGCGGCAAATTTTGTAGATACCCAATCGTGCGCGTTGGGCCAGCCAAGAGCCCCGATTCTTCTTGCCCAAAGCGATGCAGCAATTCCAAGGCTTGCCGATGCAGCTTCTTGCCGTACAGGAAATCGATTAGATCATTGTACCTGCCGGTCTCTTCAAGGCGTTCCATGACCACGTCGGGGTCACAGAAGTTGGCGATTCGAAAGAGGGAGCCCGCCAATGATGGTGTGGCGTACATGTGTGCACGGAACAATGTGGTGTCGACCAACCGGGCTTTGGAACGTAATGTTGTCAAGAATTCTTCTTCGGATGGAAAGTCGAGGAGCTTGAGAACCGAGACACTCGCCTCGTCCGTAGCTTCTGTCGGGACGGGTGCTCTGAGTGAACCATCTGGGCCTAGGAACCGTTGGAACCGTCGGCGGACATCTGCTAGGTAGCCCTGGAGCTCACGGACTGAATTTTTGAGATCTAGAATTTGTTAGCCAAGCATTCATCATGAGCCGCTAGGAACTGCTTACCTTTATCTTTGTCTTTATCCTCGCGAATGCTACTCGTATCGCTTCCTTCTTCGGTTCTTCTTAGTAGTGACCGCACAGAAGGAGCGTAGAGAGATTGAACTGCTGGCGCTGCTTCAGGCGCCACCTCAGATGACCCATCACTGTGATCACCATGACCGTTGCCAATGCCGTTGATCTTCAAATCTGATCCATTCTGCTCCGGAACAGCAGACAGATCACCAGCGATCAACCGAGGATACAGCCGGATGACTGTCTCTGGCGGTGCAGCAACATCCGTAAACAAATCCAACGACTCGCGATACTTGCGCAAAGCGAACAAGCTCTGAGCTTTCTCAAGTTGCGCATTGCGTAATCGACCAGGCTTATCCTGCAACAGAGCATCCTCAAGCATGCCCAGTAGACTGATCGCCTCATCCAGGTAACCCTTCTCAACCAGAGAATCAATCTGCGTGTCGTAACTCAAAGCCTCCATACGCCAGATAGTCCGATCACTGGCAACGAGGAAACCCTTGCCGGCATGCGCGAGACTGATATTCGGCTGCGGAATGTGCAGTATGCTGGCCGAAGGCAGTGGTATAGACTGTAACAACGACAAAGTCTCCGGATTGCGCACCTCCAGCACCCCCTTTGCTGTATCATGCAATGCCAGAAGAAACGGGTACGAGTACCCAATCTCAACTGGTGCATGGCTCCAAGGGATTTGCCGTCGGCCCAGCGCCTGTCCATCCACATCGATGAAATGGGTGTTGATGTCTTTGGCCAGCAAGATCTGACCCTCCAGTAGCCTCGTAGCCAATGGTCGCGGCACCGCACCCCCTATTCCGATATAGCTCATACTCGCAGCCCCGACCCCTGTAAACCGCCCCGTCTCTTCCATGCTGCCCGGGCCTGCCAGCTCCGTGACTTGACCCGACTCAATATCAGCCATCACAAAGCTCGAGCTAAGTCCAACGACCATCCTCGTCGCAGAAACCCACGTCAACGTCCTGATCGCGTTCGCCAAGCTCAGCTCCATCGTATCCGGCTCCAGCTCCATGTCCCGCCACACCCACATCAGAATCTTCCGCTTCACAGCGACCGCAACCCGAGACACGATGGCAGGCACATTCGTGTCCGGATCATTCACCACATTAGAAGTGATCGCAAACGTTGAAGCTCCCTTTGTCGCCGCCAACTGCTGCAGGAGCTCGTACGTCTGCGAGTCATGCAAACAGACATATCCACCCGATAGCGAGACCAGAACCTTGGCCTCTTTAACCAGCGCAAGCTGCTCAATCTTGTACCGGGCAAACTTCTCCAGTTCCCGCAGCAGCTCGGTCTTGCCATCGTCGGTCACGCGGTAGATGCGGAGGGTGCCGTTGTTCAGGCCGGCGAGGAGGCGGTCGCCGTATGCGAGGACGGACTCGATTTTGGATTTGTCGCGCGGCTTGAGCTCGACTAGCGGCCGCGCGGTGAATGCGGATAACATCGCGCGCGCCGGTGGGTGGTGCTGGGCTCAATTCATGTCCCGGCCCGGTCTTGTTGCGATTCGGGGGGAGCTCTGGTCTCGTCGCTCTGCTGGGCCGCGGGCCCGTGACGTCTTTGGGTGAGTCAGCTGATGCCTCAGGCGGAAAGCTGTGAAACTATAGACCAACACTAGCTTGGCTGAACCATGACAGGAGGATGTGTTACAGAATCTTTTGCGAGAAATCAATTCTCGAGTACGACGTCAGTTCCGTGCGACAAGTCAATTCTCGCGGCTTTTTATAATAGAATGTCGGCTTTGCAAAGGGCCCTTGTTGCAAGATCGTCATCGTTGTTGCTGCGTTATTACTGTAAATTTACTGGTAACTGTTCCAGAAAGTAGAATCGGCGTACACAAGTATGTCTAGTAGTTCACGTCTCATAGTCTCCATGAGCGCAGGCGACAGGAAGACCAAAGCGTGGCAGTGGGAGGCGCCGGGCGTGGCGAAAAGCATCGTTCGTGGAAATACGTTGGCCAATTCCGTGGCAGTACGTGGAATTGAGGTAGAATCTTGATTCCTACAACTACTCCCTCTACTGCTTAACCTCGAAACAAGCATTGAATGGAGATTCATCATATTGGTATCTGGGTCATCGTTATGGAACTAAGAATAGAAAAAGCCCAGACATTCCATGCAATCCCGAACCCGAGCCAGACCAGATGTCAAAAACGCCATGAAAACACCCGATGCTATGGAGGGAGCTCCTCGATCATCCAACTCCCAACCATCTTTCCCTTTCCATTAAAGAAAGAGAGCGAAAAACGAAAAAAACGAAAAACGAAGCACAGACGTTGAGGTGAAAGATAAAAACGAAAAAACAAACGGCATCTGGTGGGACTGCCCGGCGGGCTCATCCTTCGAGGGGAGTGTTTTCTAGACCGCACACCCAATTTAGTGAGTGGCGGTCGTAGCCTCCGATCCTCCTGCGGGGAACTCCTGGTGCTTCGCAGAGGAACCCTTTCCACGCCAGGTCGAGACGGCGGGGATATCGGCCTTGAAGCGCTGCTCCTCGGTGCCGTAGGCGCGAGGAGTCAGCTTGATGAGGGTGTGCAGCGGGACCTCCATCCAGGGCGACTGCTCCTGGGGCACGTTCATGAAGTAGGCGTAGATGCAGCGCAGAACGGCCTGGTGGGTCACGATGATGACGTTCTCGCTGCGCTCGAGCTCCATGATGATGGGCTCCAGGCGGATGACGACGTCGCGGTACGACTCACCGCCGCGGTAGCGGTAGTTGTACTTGTCTTCGTCGCGGGCGGCGAAGTCCTCCGGGTACTGGTCGGCGATTTCCTCGTAGGTGAGGCCGTCGCACACGCCCGAGTCCAGTTCGTCGAGGGCCTTCCACTCCAGCTTCTCGAAGCCGGTCTCCGCCTTCAGGTGGCGGGCGGTCTGGATGGTGCGGCGGAGGGTCGACGTCCAGATGACGACCTTGGCGTTGGGGGGAACGCCAGACTTGCGCAGGAGCTCGGGGAGCTTACGGGCGTAAGCTTCGCCGCGCTCAGAGATGTTGGAGTCACCGCCGATCTTGCCGGTCAGGTTAAACTCCGATTCGCCGTGCTGTCGGGGTAGATGTTAGCTTTGTGTCTTTCAAAATCACTTCATTTCGTCACCGGATTGCACTCACTCGAGACAGCCAGATTGAACGGGGCTTGATGTGCAGGTTCTGGATGTAGTACACCAGACGACTCGACAGATAGTCCTTGATCTGGTTGATGATCACGGTGGACCCCACGTTGATGAGCTTGACATAGGTGTAGCCCTTCTCATCGTCATCGATGGTCTGGTAGACCAGCTCGTAGTTGCGGATGCGGTTGCGGAAGTCCAGCGCCGCAAGTTCCGGGTCCTGACCCTTGTAGTCAGGCGAGGTGGTCTTGACCTCGAGGATGTTGGCCATGATGAGGTCCTCGTCATCGCAGATCGACTCGACAAAGAGGGTTTCAATGTCAGCCTCGCGGCACGACTCGTAGATCCACTGGCGGCGAGCCTTGGTGGAGTTGGTGGCATCGAGGATGGCGACGACGCCCTTGCCCTCGTTGAACCACTGCAGCATATCAGACATGGCGGCCTCGGCGGCGGCCCGACGCATGCGCTCACCCTCCTCATTGTGAGGATCGAAGAAGGTGGCAGTAGGCTGAGGGGTAGCATTGCGACGGTAGCTGCCCACGTTGAAGACCTTGGCAGGGATGCCAACCCAGGCCAGATAGCGCATGGCTGAGTCAAGTTAGCAGGTTGCTCGACAATCATGTGCAGGGAAAGTGGTCGAAGGACCTCGAGGTCAACTCACCTTTTCCGGCGATGAGGCTCTTGCCACGGGCTGGAAGGCCTACCATGACCACACAGATCTTGTAGTCATCGGACTGAAGGCCAAATTTAGTTGCGAACATGATGGATTTGGATGAAGGAGGCTTTTCGGAGATGGGAATAGTGCGTGGAACGAAGGTTTTGATGGATGTGGCAGAAGGGGGAGATGGATGAAGGTGCGTGGTGAAGAGGAGAGAGGGGGCGTGGAGAGAAGGAAGAAGAGAAAGTCCCGAAGATCAGGCGGGCCTTAACTGGCAGGGCCCTGTGAACCACGACGACTAATCAACACGTCCCAGGACCGGATGCCACGCCGCTGTAAACAAAACGCAGGCTCCGCCCAGTCAACGCAAATGATGTCGTCGGAGGCTGATCGACGGCCTGGCTTCGCTTGTTTCTTGAACCATATAAATGATACAATGTATAGGAACCCGTGACTTTCCAGAGAAAAGCGTCTTCCAGAAACATGATTGCAGATATAGGCAGCAGATGAAACGGAGATCTTTGGGAGCATGATCATCTGCATCCAGCGACAGCGTAGACTAATTGCATAGTCTGCGCCCGGGTTGCTCGTATGCCTATACATGCACCAACCCAGAGCCCCAGACTTTCTGCCAACTAGGCTCTAGCTCGTTCGGCAGTTCCTCGCCTCGTGTTTCTTGGCCGCTACAAACCCTATCTGGCCGAAGGGAAGTTGGGAATGGAACGGGAACCGAGGCAATGTTATCTGAGGGGCATGCAGGGCTCCCCCCGCCTTTGATCCTGGCGGTCGATCAAGGCCCAGCCGTCTGGGGGAGATTGCGTAGTTTGGATGGAATAGTAGGGCATGCAATAAAGATAGAAATTCCACTTACACTAGCCATGAACACTTTGTGTTGCTGCTGGCTCCGAATTGCAGTTTTTGTCGACATGGCGGGCGTTTGAACTGGCAAATGCAGATGTGCTCGGGAGGATTAGGGAGAGGCAGGCAAGCTTCCGACCCGACGCCGGAGGGAAGAAGAAAGGAGAGGTAACTGGGATCAATTCCACATGGAGACCGACAAGGAGAATGCACAATAGTCACGGAAGGAAGGATAGAATAGAAGTATAGAAGAACGTCTAAGAAAATCTTTCTGAAATTCCAACCAAAAGAAAGAAAAATATCTCAACCACGTTGGCAAAAAGAGAAGTGTATCATGTGGTTAGGAGGGGATTGTAATGCGGTGAGTCTGGATTTCTCCGTGTCTCCACTTAACGTCATCCCGAGCCCGCTTCTTTTGGACAGGCAGGTGAAATCATCCATTATACGAGACGGATACTGCGTTTCGATGAACTAGTTGGTCAGGTTGGGATGATAATAGTCTATGATATATTAATTTTCATCTCAACCCATCTCATATCTCTTTGTATCATATGCCCTCTTATGTCATAAACTCCAATTCCCATCTAATCGCCTTTTCTATAAAGCTGCCACCATGCCCCTCTATTGCGGAGTATCCTTGCCGTCCGCTGGGGAAGAGCTGCCCTCGGGCTGGGTGTTGGTCGTGCCACGGGCTCGCTGCACACGCAATGGGCCTCCCCATGGGCCTTGCTGTCCATTCAGCGTGTCCATGGCCCGCTGAGCCTCCTCGACACTGCTCAAGTCCACAAACAGGTAGTAGTGGTCGCCGGGCTCGAATCGCTTTGCGGGGTGTGGGGTGAACACCTTGCTGACGTTTTCACTAAACAAACCCAACACAGATTAGTCACAGAACAACAAATACACGAGAAAGTTTGAGGTGGTCAGTCTTCAATCTCAAAATCCTCGATGCAACATACACATTGTATCCCTGGAAGAAAGTCCTCATCATGCTCTGCACGCTCTCGGGCTCCGTCAGGCGAGGCAGACCTCCCACATACACCCGCTGGCTGGAATCATTGCTGACTTTGCCGGCAAAGCTAGGAGAGGGAGTGCTACCCTCCTGAGGACGCCAGCGATTCATGGCAAAGGGTGATCGAGTCTGCTCCGCAGAGCGCTCGCCAGACTTGGCCACACCAGGCTTAATCTTGACCGGGCGGCCGAGCATATCGTGGCCGTCCAGCTCAGTCATGGCCCGCTCCGCATGCTCCTTGGTCTTCAGGTCGACGAAGCAGTACGACGGATTCCGGCCGGTAAATGGGTCAATGGCAATGTCGATACGCTCGCTATCAAAGTCATGTTTCAGTCGACGCCATCACACTTGTTTCTTCCAAGCCTGGCGTGAGCTCAGAGCTTTCTTTTACTTGTGAGGCATACATAGGAAACTCCGCCGCCGTGAATAGCGCCTCCACATCCTCCGTCTTGGCCGTGTAGGGCATGTTGCCCACGTAGAGTCGACGGCACTCTGAAATTGCCTGCGGCACATGGGGTCCTGGGCGGGCAAAGGCGGTCCGAGATGTGTTGGTTCGTGTCGAGGAGGGCGAGGCCTGCGGGCTGCTGTTCTCGCTCTTCATACGCCAATTGGGGGAGTTGAAGGCGCGACCGTTGGTGCGAACATTTTGGAAGGGAGACTGAGGAGTTTCTGTAAATGGTGCTATGTTAGCGATGATCTATGACTTTCTTTGCTGGCTTGATTGGACACACTTTGCTCCTCGGGTCTGGCGATCTCGGTGTCTGCCATTTTGTCGATCGGATGAAGTACTCTGTGGGATTGTCAGTCTCCGACCAATACTCAATCAGTATCTCTATCCAGAGACTGACACAACAATCTTCGGATTGAACTGACTTACTGGCTGTCTCTCAAAAAGACTTCCAAACTACCAGCTGGGCACCCGCTACACGCCTTCCACCACTTTTTTCTGTTTGCGCGTGCAAACAGTGCAAAGCCAAAGTGGGCTGGGCTCCACCAGCTGCTTTCCGCGTCTTTTCAGCGCGCTGGCAGTGTTTTTTTTTTCTTTTCTCTTTATTCATCTGTTCTTCCTCCATGATTTCCCGCAATTAGGCAATTTTCTATCATGGAAGCATCGAATGATGGCTCTTCATGACCATGGATGACCCCCGATCGGCTTCGGTCTGCCATTGGCCCCAGCCTTCGAGGGTGTGTGTTCATTACGACCTCATCTGTAGTGGCTCGCAGCCACAGCTGCCCGGCACCTTTCCCCAGCATTCTCCCCAGCTGTTCCTGTCAAAATTTCTCAAGAAACTATCAAAGTCTTTTGAGATCTCCAGGCACATCCACCATGAGGCTATTTCTCATCCGCCATGCAGAATGCGAGCATAATGTTGGCAAAGCGTTGTATGTGTGCGGATGAGAATGCTCCCTCCCCTGAACCCTCTGCCCCCAGATCCCCTCGCTGACTGGCCGTCTTGCCAGGGGCAATGCGGATAACCTAACAGACGTCGGCCAAGACCAGGCCCTCCGGCTGGCGCGATACTTCCGCGATCGCCCGGTCCGGTTCACGCGCGTGCTCTCATCGGACCTCGATCGTGCGACCGATACCGCCCGTACGATCTGCCAGTACCAGCTGGGCAGCGGGCCTGCACTGGAACCATTTCAAACAGCCAAGCTGCGCGAGCAGTGCTATGGATGTGGTCGGCTGTCCCGCGAGGTGACCCAGGTCGAGTCGATGTCATCAATGCGCGCGCGTGTCAATGGCTTTCTGCGAGATCATATCTTACCAGAAATGGCTAGCCACGCCACAGGCGGCAACGCAGTTATTGCAGTCGTCGGGCACGGGGTTATCTTGCAGGTTTTGTGGGCATGCTTGACCGAGATCTTCGGCTCGCAGTCGTTTCATCTAGCTCGGGACGCCGCGAGCCCGGGCACTGATTATATGCATCCCCTGTGGTCTAACACTGGGATCATGGAGGTGGATATTCGTCCTGGTGGCCCGCCGGAGGAGTTGCTGATCACGAACATGATCCATCCGAATGTTGAGCCACCGTGGCTGATGAGGGCGAAGCCGCCTTTCCCGCCTGATGGGAGTGCACCCTTGGGCGGGTGGTCGGTGACGATCCTGACGGTCGATAACACTGCTCATCTCGAGGGTGACGCACTGGCGCAGACAATCCCCGCGGTTATGCCGCAGTCGAGGCAGCAGCCGATGGACCAGTTCTATCGACCGACAGGGAGGGTCTAAACTGGTAAGTGCTAAGTGGTTTTGTTTTGTTTCCTTCGATGATGAAGCATGATTTCACACAGACCTGTTCTGAATTTCAATGAGGACACATAATCAATGTCCAACTGCTATCTGATGAAGATTTTGCCTTGTGTTTCTGCGTGAGACTATCTCAAGATCATGCTAATGATCATTTAGACTCTCCACTAGGAAAATTAATTCGCAGGTTAACCACCTGCAAGTCGGACATTCAAATGGTAAGTCTATCTGTTATGGCTACGCCACTCCAATGATGAAGCAAAATTTATACACAGACCTGTTCTGAATAAGAATGAGGATAAAAAATCACCACCTTTCTGATGGAACTCCTACTGCCTTGTTTTTGAAACTCCCGCATGATCCTCGCTTACGATCATCACAGTCCTACCTCGACCGTAGTCAAGCTAGAACTGAATCAACTCCATTGAAACCATCAAGGCACCACTATTTTCACTGTACCTCTTTCTCCTTGAGTAGCCAATCCCTCAATTCAAACCTCCCTTCCCGTAAACCTTCGTCATCCCCATCCCATACAAACGTCTTCCCAGACGTACACCTCCCATTCTCGAACCAAATCCTGCATCCCTGAACCCTATACGCAGCCGTCTCATATTCAACCAGCCTTTCCCGCTCGCGCAGCGAACACACTCGTTAAGCCATGCCAGTGACTACGTCTTTCGGAGTACTTTCGACGAGTGCTGGGTATTCGCCCCAAATCTTGCATCGCCATCCGTGGATTTGTGCTGGTTGTAGGTCTAGCCTGTTGGGGTTTTGGAGGACCCGCGATAGGAGGGATGGGTCCGTGAGTGTGCCATAGAAGAAGTAGTATTCTTCTTGGAAGGGTTCTGGGGATGGGGTGGTTGTGGATTTTGGGGTCATTGTGTCGGTTGATGGAGGATTTGGTCAATATGAGACTCTTGGAGGATCCTCAGAGATGACAGAGATGTGTGGATGACTCCCGGGAGATTAGAAGACGGAATGATCCCTCTATGAGTGTATTTATCCATGGTGATGCGAGTAATAGCGATCCGTGGTTGACTCCGAGTCCGATTCCTGATATAGATGCGGTCCGGTCTAGTCTACTCTTGTTACGATGTTTCAAGTTTGACTACCTGTACTTTGCTGCGTGGTCTCACACTGCCATTGCAAACGCAGTGAACCTGTCCAATGATCTCACTGGGCGAATATCGTAAGCTCATCTTTCACACCGAGAACGCTTTCACTGATCCTGGCTAACGGATTGTGTCAAGTCAAAATCCCTCCCTCGAGTCATGTTCCTGATTCAGATTCATGGCACTGTGCTCGGCGGCTTCATCCACTTTGCAGTGATGACCGCGATTGTTTCAGGCAATCCGGCTCTACTTACCAATGGTAAGGGAAATTCATCCTGGAGCGGTGCACAGATTCAAGCATACAACACCAACGCAGCTTCGTGGGCGCTGGCACCTTATCTTTTCAAGATCGGCTCCAAGTACGAGATGGTGGCTGTGGGGTTGTTGGTTGGAGCCGGTGTCGTCGCTATCCACGTCTTTTCTACCGGGTAAGTCTGGCATATTATTGATTGATCTAGAGAGCCTTCAACGCTGACGAGCAAAAACACCCAGCTTATTCCAAAGATTGGCCGATTTGACGTCTCGGAGATCAACATGGCTCAGTTCATCCAATATAGGGGCTTCATCCCGTACAATCAGAGCCAGACCTACAATCTTTTTAGTTAGATCATCGGCGGCTTCTTCAGTCCAGTTCTACCTCCGGAAATATCACCCACGGATCTTCAAGGACTACTCGTATCTGGTCACCGGGGCTTTCGACGATGCCAGTCTGACGGCGCTTTTCATCCTGTCCTTTGCTGTGTTTGGGGCGGGTCACAAAATTGCCGAGTGATGATAGAAGGGAGACCAAGGCCTCGAGGGAGCAGTGGAAAATTCAAATGGTCCTGAACATTTATTCTGTATGAATTATCCATAGCAATATTGGCAACGAATCCAATTATTAATCTGATTTAAGTTTTCTGTTTGCTGGACAGTATCAATCTCATTCTCGAAGACCCGGAGCAATTTCAATTGTCATGATGCTAGTCGCTTTCAGAGAATGTAACAATTTGTCCCTCGAATGGTTGGTATCGTAGGTTGCGGATGCTGGGGGGAAACAATTTTACTTTTGAACGTTTTCATGTACCACTTCAACTTTCTATGCAATGGTCAGCTACTGAGACAAAATATTCTTCCACCAACACCTAAGGAGATACAAACCTTTCTCCCTTTCCCAAAATAAGGAAACACCGCCTCATAAGCCCGAAACGCATACGGCTCCCTCCTCAAAAGTACCTCCCTCCTCTTACTAGTCCACCCCTTAACACTCCCCAACGGATGCCACCCCGACATTTTCGCACGCTCCTCTTCAAGCTCCAGTATATGACTGACTTGCACATTGGCAGGGCTAACCGCCAACGGATCATGGATGAGGTCCCCCTCTAGTTTGTATTCCTCCCGTAGCGCGGAGACTTCTTTTTCTGGGCTTGTTTGTGTGGGATCGTAGGGCGATTTGTGGCGGGCAACTTCGTCGTCTGTGCCGGATTGGCATGTTTCTGCTCGGTCTGGGCGGAGGATTTCTCGCTCGAGAATGGTGTAGTTGGAGGGTTGGGGGGGGGTTGGGAGGGTGTGGATGTTGTGGGTAGTGAGTAGGAGGGAGCTGAGTGATCGGGCTGGGAGAGTCCGTCGACTGACGGTGCGTAGCATATTGATGGGTTGTAGATGTTGCTTTGTTGTGAAGCGGATGATGGATTGGATCGAGGGTTGTAGTTGTCCTGGGGATGTGAGGGGTTTCCTTGTCGTCTGGTGATACTGGCAAATAGAAGGCTTATATGGGAGATAGTGACATCATTATTTTGGATAGCATCACGTGCGTTATGCAAGATCCAAATTTGAATGCTTGGAAAGTTAATGTCATATGATAGCTCTAGCTCTCCTAGAGCTTCCCTTATCTCGTCCTCTGCGGTTGAAGTGGTGTGTGGTAATGGCGGGAGGATCACAACCTATATCATCTGCTGGAGATCAGACTAAGTATTCGCGAAACAATCGGTACTTGTAGTCCCAGAAATAAACTAGGTATACTTTAAAAATCAAAACAATCAATACACCCAATTTGGTTAAATAGCTTTTCGTAGCTGAAAAATGCACTTGAAGTAGCAGGGTCAATCTTCGGGCTAGGTGTATTGTAGTTCACCCTCGACGTTCGCGATGTGAGCAGCAAGATCGATTTCATCTGCGACATATTTACCCGACGGATTCAGAAGCTCGCAACGAAGAATGGGTTTTCGATCTGGTCCTTCCCTGCACACGGTTATATTCCGCGCGCTCTTGCTGAAGTTCGTCCCTCCCCATTCAAAGTGACCTACATCGCAGAGAGGATGTTAAGTTCACTCTCGAAACCACCACATAAAGTAGCCTCTTACCATCCTTATTTCCCAAGTACTGGTCAAGAAGAATGTCGGCTGTAATTCCAGAACCCTCGTCGTTGTTACATATTGCCGCTAAATGGGTGCCGTCACCTTCGGCAGACAGGTGGATATCGCACGAGGTTGTATTGAACGACATGGCGATAGCTTGCAGTTAGAGAGGCATTATTGTTAATTCTGCGACGAGGAGTGAGGGGTTATTTCTCATTTAAGGCTGAGGTGGCGAATTGTTTGGTCTGTGATGGTGTACCCGGAACCCTGGGTACTCTTGTAGATGGTGAAGTATCGTCCGACGGTTAATGACGCAATGCTTCCATAAATGCTCTTGATGATTGTTCGTCTACCACAACTATCAGTTTGAGCTCCGAGTCTTCAATGAAGTGGGTGAGAAGCGATGGTAAATAGATATACCCAGAGTCTCGGAATTTATGACAATTCGGGGTTGACGAACTGCTTCTGTTGGTGCCCCTCCTCTCGCGCTATTTACTTGTCAATTATATTCCTATGCCTGCGTGCACAGTAACTAGAAGACGTGAGATTTATAAGTCATGGAGGCTGCCGCCAGCTCATCACAAGCCATTTAAGATAGTCCGAGCCATAGGAATAGGCGCTTTCACCTTTTTCCGGCGTGACGAGACATTCGTAGCAGGTTATGCAAATGAAGGGACCCGCTCTGGAAAGGCGTATTCTCGAATAGGTCCCAATAGAAAAGCCGGGCGGAAATTAACAGATGCCAGAGCGACGTAAATCGGAGTTTCTTGACGCCGTTCGCGAGACCATGGGATGATGCGGTCTATCTCGTGGCGCATCAGGTCGGGACATTCATCCTCGTCCTCCTTATTCGGCGTCACAAGGTACCCAAGGCACCTCACTGGACACTCTTCGAGGTCACATTTTTCAAATATATTCATCACTCTTTGTCGTCCACTAGGAACTGCAAAAGACGGGCCCCGTTCCGTCTATGAGTGTACGATAGATGGCCGTGGTGTCTTCTAGACTTGTAGCTTTTTCCGTCTCACAATCTTGTCAACAGCCCGGTTTTCCACCTACTTTCGCCTTTGCCAGCAAAAACAAGTCATCTGAAGAACATCGCGTTTGAATTCTCCTGTATGTGGGAAAACGCCCTGGCTTACATATTGTCGATTGGGTTTTGCACAACTGAATTATATTTTAGGTTGAAGACTCCAAGGTAGCATTCTCCCGCGATCTTGTTCCAAGGCCTGTGGGTACTCATCAACCTACCGGGAATGGCGAAAGGTCTCAAACAGAGTAAACTAGGTAACACGATGGAAGTGAATGGGCTTCCAAGGTTGGTAAACCGGTATATGTCTAACATTAAACATTAATATCACATAGCATAATAGTTTCTGCCATAGAATATCCGGGCGCAAGAGGGGTCGCGGTGGTTGATATATATTCTAGCAAATGCAACCTATCTAGTATCGGCGATATGGCAAGGCGATCCGTGACAAGCAACGACGCGAATATAAAATGGAAAATAGCTTGGAATATGAGGATCAACAGCAATGAGCACTCATGGGATTTCACTAAAGCCCAAGTGCGATGAGCCCCGTCTGCACGCCGAAACTTGCTTCCGTTCGGGTGCTGTTCAGGAAGACTTTCGTCTTGCTGCTAAAAAGAAGCAGCCACTGAAGGGGATTGGAAAAAATTTACAAAAAAGATAGCAAACCCTGGTTTCGATCCAGGTACCTTCGGGTTATGAGCCCGACGCGCTTCCTATGCGCCAGCTTGCTTGTTATTGAAAATTATGCGCTTTGTGAAATTATAATGGGTCTTTGGGCTCCAATTGTGAGTCATACTGGAGCCGGGAATGCGCTATGCCTATTCTGGGTTAGCATCACGCTCCCTGCCGCATCGGGACTAGACTAGTGGACGGTCTCCAGTTCTTGGGAATCGGTCGGATTTTTACTACCCGTAGTTACCAACTATGTAGTAGTTTTCGAAATCGTTAAACCTCAACACTCTTACGATTTCATTCCCGGAAATCAAGTCCGACGTGTATGAACTCTGATTGGACCTAGTCTTCCAAGCCTCATTTCAGACCGCTTTCTAAGTAGTCTGTATATTTCATGCGCACCATTGCCAGCCTTGCTGTGTTTACGATCAGAACC
This sequence comes from Penicillium simplicissimum, assembly GCA_024706585.1. Lineage (NCBI taxonomy): Eukaryota > Fungi > Ascomycota > Eurotiomycetes > Eurotiales > Aspergillaceae > Penicillium > Penicillium simplicissimum. The sequence goes on from JAMZTW010000061.1 coordinate 3,559,369, forward strand.
CCCGATAATCGAGATCGAGATGGTAAAGAATTACTTACTCCACGGTAAATTTCGCATGTGGATTCAGGCCAGTTAGGAAAGCAATCACCCGTATCAGTTCGAAGACACCCCTGACTGCATGTCGCACATGTAGCTTGTGCTTGTTGCTCAATTGGGCTGGCAGCGCCTAAGCTGGCAAGGGAGAGAACACAAATTATGGCGAAGAACTTCATATTGGACGATCGGTGTGTTTAAGTGAGTAGGAGAGAAGAGCTGATTCGACAAGGCAGAGATGGAAGATGCGAAGGTAATGGAGGAAAGATGACCACTTAAATAGTGGCGAAGTTTGCCTTCGAAAATTGAGGGGGACTGAAGTCTCCTATCATACTATGCAGATTTTCCGTCGCATCAACGCCAATAATGTGTTTGTATGTGAGAGAGCCCCTAGCATTGGATCTAGCTGGGCATTCACTGAGGCTGAATAGATCCTGCATGAACTATCGATTGATCGACAGGTCGATCAACCTAGGCTGATCGATTCCCGATAATGCACTACTAGTAGCCCCTAGAATTCTTCGGTTCATCACCCTCGACCGTGGTAGATCTGTTGCAGGAAATGAATTTTCCTATTCTGCGTTTGTCTTGTCGGCTAGCTTTGGGAAGGCCACCTAGAGGTAGAATGGACAGTCCACGCTATCTTGCGGGATGAGCCACGTTAGATTCGAGAGTGCAACGAATGCACGAATGACACGCGCCGCCGATAACAAGATCCACGGATACAAAGTAAATATTTGTCTTTACCAGGCATAGCTCTATACACCTTAAGGATAGTTGGCGTTCTGTGTGATGACTGGCGGGCGTACAACGTTACATCAAATTCTGTGCTACACTCGGGAAGAATGAGGGAAAAGCGTATTTCGGATTTATTTTCCGGGAATGAAGTCGGAGAGTGTGGAGAGTATAACTGATTTCGAAACTTACTGTAGATAATTGTGATCTTAATTCATCGACACGAGGAATACAGTAAGGGTCATGATTGAATGAAGGGTCCATAGCTGTCGGTGAAGTGCTGGGTATTAGCGCGGTCTGGTTGCCTTGGTGGATCTCCAGTCCAACACTTCCATCCACCGCTGGCTTTATCTGCAGATTGATTCAGATTCCCTGGTACTGTAGTTTAATTGGCCACGAATCCTTCTACTAGATTTTATTTTAGCCGTGTCAAGGCTCTTTAAAAGCATGCTCTTTCTTGCTTTTTCCTAGACAGTTTCTGAATTGGAGTTGAAGATGCCGATCAACTTATCATGAAGGTCCAAGATTAGATTTGAGTTAAATGGGAATTAGAAGCATCTGCTCTATCTGGCACCATTGATTGATTTTATCGCCTGTCTTGTTCATTTCGTACGACTCCGCAGTTCTGTCCGTTCGATTGTCCGAGATGACCATGCTCGTGTGACCTGTCCGATTCGGCCATTTTGCCTCCGTGAATAACCCCCTTTCCCCCGCGTCCTCGGCTCCTTTGAATGACTTAGATCATCAAAGAGTCTTCATTGATCTAGAATGCCCAACCGAATGTGCGCGACGTCATGCACCGTGAGTCACAGCAGCTTTGTTGAATTTGCATGTGATAGGCGCCATTCCCGTATCACTCTAGTCGCGGTCCGCTCTTTTTTGCAGACGTGGTTGAGACAAGCTATAGCTCAACAACCCTGACAAATAGATTGACGTCCAGACGACAAAAGATGTCAGTTACATGTGATAATGATATTTGACCCCAACGGTATCTCTCTAGTAGCATGGGGACGATGACGGCAGAATGTACTCGGCACTGTCTGAACTTCTGAAGTGTGCCTGAAATGTACGCGGGGACGCTTATCTCTTATCAACAGAGCCTCGATCTGCAATCTGCCATGCAAGCAAGCAGACCAAAAAAGTGGTTACTGCAGTAGAAAAGGAGTAAATTACAAAGAGAGGATTGAGCTCTTAGGTAATCTTGTTCAAGTTCCAGACTTCAGATTCTGACTCAGTCTCCTCGTGGAAGCTGTCGTATGGAAGTCGCCAAGGCTGGTCCTTTGAGAGTCGGAGTCTAGCCGACTAATTGGGACTAGCGGGCAACGCGCTTTTCTCTCACCGCCTTTCAATTTCTCTTTTTTTTTTCTGCCCGCTGCCAATTTTGTTCTTTCCCTCCCCCTCCACCAACTGCATTTGCAGCCTGGTCGGGAGTTCACGTCAAAATGAAGTACGTTTTGGTCTCAGGTGGTAAGTTTTGAATGTCTTGTCTGGGTTGCTTGAGTGAAATTGAGAGCTAATTGGGGGTTTACCTTCAGGCGTCATCTCCGGTGTTGGCAAAGGCATTATTGCCTCGAGCACCGGATTGCTCCTCAAGTCCGCCGGTCTCACGGTCACTAGCATCAAGGTTCGTCCCGACAGCCTTCCAAATAAAACCAATCCGATCGAATGCATGCCCTGCTAAAACGACGCGCAGTGTGACCCTTACATCAACATCGATGCTGGTACTATGTCGCCAATCGAGTCAGTTTCCACGCCCCCCGAGTATCACACTCCAAATACTGATTGATCAGGCATGGAGAGGTCTACGTGACGGACGACGGTGGTGAGATGGATTTGGATCTCGGAAACTACGAGCGCTATCTTTTGACCACGCTCACCCGTGATCACAACATTACCGTGGGTCATCCCGAACCGATGCCGACAGCTACTATTAAATTATTTGACTAATCGGACATTGGAGGATAGACCGGCAAGATCTACCAACAAGTGATCGAGCGCGAGCGTGTTGGTCGCTACCTTGGCAAGACCGTCCAGGTCGTGCCCCACATCACCAACGCCATCCAGGACTGGATTGAGCGCGTTGCCAAGATCCCCGTAGACGAGTCCGGCCGGGAGCCCGATGTCTGCATCATTGAGCTCGGTGGTACCGTTGGAGACATCGAGAGTGCGCCGTTCATCCACGCCATCAGCCAACTTCAACGCCGGGCTGGCAAGGGCAACTTTGCTCAGATCCACGTGTCTTATGTTCCCGTCATCCATGACGAGCAAAAGACCAAGCCCACTCAGAGGGCAATTAGCGATGTTCGTAGCGCAGGCCTGAATCCGGACCTGATCGCTTGTCGCTGCGAGCTGCCGCTGGAGGACGGCACTGTCCAGAAGATCGCCAACATGTGCTCCATGGACACCAAGCAGGTTATTGCCGTGCACAATGTTTCGACTACCTACCACGTGCCTCTGCTTCTTGAGAAACAGCAGCTGATCGGCACCCTGGGAGAGTTGCTTGATCTCCCGTCCATTAAGCGGGAGCCTTCGATTGTCGAGCAGGGTAAACTCATGTGGAAAGACTGGGTTGACCTTGCCCGTGGCCAGGATTACCCCCACGACACAGTCTCCATCGCCCTCGTTGGCAAATACACTGCCCTGAAGGATGCTTACATCAGCGTGTCCAAGGCCTTGGAACACGCGGCCATGTACTGTCACAAGAAACTCGAGTTGATCTGGGTTGATGCGGGCCATCTGGAAGATGAGGTCTTTGAGACCAACCCAGCCGAGTTCCACAAGGCGTGGCATGCGGTCTGCACTGCCGATGGTCTGTTGGTGCCTGGTGGATTTGGCACTCGTAACACGGCTGGTATGATCAAGGCGATTACCTGGGCGCGTACGAAGAAGCGTCCCTTCCTGGGTGTGTGCCTTGGCATGCAGCTTGCTGTCATTGAGTTTGCCCGTAATGTGATGAACATTGAGGATTGTGGAAGTGAAGAGCTTCACCCGGAGGCTAAAAACCACGCCATTATCTACATGCCCGAGGTATGTTTGTGTCTCCTTGTTTATGTTTGACGCATGCTGACAACTTTCTAGGTTGACAAGGATAAGATGGGTGGCACCATGCGTCTTGGAAAGCACGCCTCCATCTTCCAAGAAGGCACCGAGTGGTCGCGCCTCCGCGCTCTGTACGGATCCAATGTCTCCCAGATCTCAGAGCGCCACCGTCACCGGTATGAAGTTAACCCGGACATGGTTGAGAGCATCGAGAAGGCTGGTCTGTCTTTTGTCGGCAAGGACACCAAGGGCGAGCGTATGGAAGTTGTTGAGATTCGCGACCACCCCTGGTTCGTGGGTGTGCAGTTCCACCCCGAATATCTCAGCCGAGTCCTGGCGCCCAGCCGGGCCTTCCTGGGTTTCTTTGCTGCCGCTGCTGGCTGCTTGGACGAGGTGACCGAGTCTATCAACAAGGGTCTGCGGAGTGTTCCGAACAAGCAGCAATAAGGGATGAGGGGGGAGTTGAGAAGGCGAGGGCGGAATTGATCCTAAGGAAAGGCCAGACCTGCAATTTGCATGCACGTTTTGCAATTTATTCAAATCATGTTTATCTTCGTGTATAGAATAGATAAGGGTGGTGAAGCCACTACAACCACGGCTAAAATAAAAGAATAATCTCATGACACAATCTCTCCACGAAAACCGCTCAACCTGCTCGACGAGCAGGCATTCCTTTTAGACCGGTAGATATCCAGACCAACAAGCAAGTACCTTGATCAATATGATGGTCTGTTCCTGGCGATTTTCTGCCCGAGATATAATGCAACATCAATGATGAGTAGTTTGATGATGGCGCTGGAACATATCCCGGAGAACAGATAGATGTCTGGAGTGAGGACGATGCGAAGAGCGATACAATTGCAGTAGCTACCTAAGTTTCGTAAAGAGATGTACCAGGCTGTCCAAAAACACTCGCCTCCATGATCTTTTGGCCACTGGCATGTTCACGAAAGGGCCGACTAATCTCATTCGAACGGGCAATCCACATTGTCATCTCATAACATGACAAATAACAAGGTAGACGGGAGGAAATGTATCAAAACGCACATTCATATCCAAAAAAAAATAGACCATCTTTATCATAACACATTTCTCATTTCACATTAGGTAATTCCCGACTGGAGTTCATCCAAGGGAATCTTCCTTGAGGTCAAGCGTTATACCCAACATCCCCCATCCCAACCACATCCTCCTTCTCATACAAAATCTCCGGCTTCACATCCCTCCCCAGTAGATACCTCTTAAAAAAGTACGGAATCTGCCTCAACCCATACCTAGCATGAAACCCTGTCGGCACGGAAAAAACCTGATCCAACTCCTCCAACGTCTTCCCCTTCGTCTCCGGCATAAAACACAGCACCAACCACCACCCCACAACACACCACCCGGCATACCACGCAAACGCCCCCTGCGCCGTGAACGCATTCCTCAACGACGGCCACGTCACCCCGAGCACGAAATTGAAAAACCACGTCGTCGCCGTCGCCAGCGCCATCCCGTACGACCGCACGTACAGCGGGTACGCCTCGGCCGAGTAGGTGAAGGGCACGGGGCCTTCGCCGGGGGAGTAGAAGATGCCGAAGATGTAGGTGCCCAGGGCTATGCAGGCGGTGCGGGCGGTGTGGTGGGAGTCGGGGATCCAGAAGCTGAAGCCTGTGAAGAACATTGCGAGGGACATTAGGGGGAAGGTGGTTAGGAGGAGGTTGCGGCGGCCGAAAGTGTCGATTGTGTAGATTGCAGGGATGGCGAAGAGCCAGTTTATTACGCCCCAGCCGAGGGAGGCGGCGAGGGCGGAGGAGGGTGCGAGTTTTGCTTCCTGGATGTCGTTAGGGGAGGTTTTTGAGATTGTAGATAGGGAGGGTCGAGGAGTTGATGATGAGGAAGGGGAAACGTACTAGGAAGATCTCTGAACTATAGTAGGCGATAACGTTGACGCCGCAGAACTGGAGATATCAAGATGTTAGCAGAGTTCCATTATCGACCACGAGAAGACAAGACTCTGGCTTTTTTTGGTAAACTCACCTGCTGCAAGAACATCACTATTTCAGACGCAATCAGAGCTCGCCGGTTCCTCGGCACTGTAATAAGCTCCAGAAGCTTATTCTGCCCGAGCTTCATCCCATTCTCTGCTTCCAGCAGGGTATGCATATAGTACAGGTCCCGCGCAGCCTGAACCTTATGATACCGAAGTGTGCAAATGCTCTGATAAGCCCGGTGATACTGCTTCTTGCTCATATACCAGCGCGGCGACTCGGGACAATAAAACACAAAGCAGCACACCACCAGCGCGGGAAACATCGCCGATGCCATCATCAATCGCCAATTCAGCCCCACAATCCCCGGCGTATCAGCCACCTGGTAGAAAATCAAATCGGCCGCGTAGCCCAGCATAATGCCGAACGCGGTCCAGGCCTGCCACTGGAGCACGAGGGCGCCACGGATCGCCGGAGGTGCACATTCGGCCGCGAGGACGGGCACGGTGGCGGATTTGGGCCCGATGCCGAAACCCAGGCAGAACCGGGCGACGAACATCGCCCACCATGTTGAGACGAAGCCTTGCCAGAGACAAGTTATCGCGCTGAAGCAGCAGGTTAGGAAGATGGTGCCTCGGCGGCCGAACCAGTGGTTGAAGGGGACGGTGAGCCAGCAGCCGATGAAGGCGCAGCAGAGGTATGGTGCTGAGTTGATCAGGCCGACGAGCCAGGTGTCTCTGGATGTGTTGCCGGCTATGCCGAATTGGTGCTTGTACCAGATTTGTGCCCCGTTAACGACAGTTTCGTCTGTTTGTGGTGTGGTATCGTCAGCGTGGTTCAACGCGAATGAATGACTCCATGGTTTTCCCATGTTTTCAAAAGTTGGGACAACATACCCATGCCCTGTACAGCAGCGCTCAGCGAGCAAAGCGCAATCACAGCATACATGTTCCACGGCTGCGACCAGCGATGCTCGAATTCCCGCTGCAGAATCTCTCTCTCCTCGCTCGTCAACCCAGCCACAGTAGCATATCGCTCTGGCGCTTGCGCCAAGACCGCGCCGAGTTCGAACGCGCGCACATCATCGTCGTCGCCGATCTCATGGGTGAGCGCAAATTTGCGACCCTGCTGGCGTAGTTCGGCATGGCTGAAGCCTGCCAGCGGATTCGAGAGTTTGGCATTGAGATTGCGCCTAGCGCGTTCTGCTGCGGTGCCGAAGGTGCGCTGGGGGATGAATTGGTCGCGGGGTGGTGGGTTGGAAAGATTCTCGTCTTGTTCGAACATGCCTCTATCTGATTTGTCGGGCGTGAGCATTGAGTTGGGTATAGACATGGTGGGTTGAACTGGACGTCGCTTTCAAAAAGCTAGGGAAGGAACCTCCCGTGGTCGCGAGAGCTATGCAAAATAAGGACTTTGAGCGTTCTTTGGGCTTTGAGATAGATAAAGAGAAAGAGAAGACGAGTCAAGCGTCCAGCAAAGCAATGCAGCACAGCAAACACATGACTGGGGCGCGAGGAGACGTATCGAGTTTGCCCATCTTGCGGTCGGCGGCCCTTCGCCCACATAGTCCGGGGGCTAGAGGAGACTGGGGACTCGGACCTTGGGGCTCAAAAACGAGCCTTTTCTTTTGCTTCTTCTGGATGATTGGATAGAGAAGTGCCAAGGACCTGCCTGAAGGGTGCATCGTAAGCAGAGAGTGCCCAGTAGAGGAGGCCATCGAAGCCAGGGTTGTTGACTTGTTCGTGTTCTATTTGGGGCAAAGGCGATCAGCGCGGGGAGGCTTAGTGGCTGGCTTGGTTTGCGGGTAAAGCGTCAGATGCAGGGCGCAGCCCGCAGCCCGCGTGTTGGCACTGGCAAATGACAGTCTTTGGAAGTGTGATTTTTCCGAGCTGAGGGGGCTGGACTCATGAACTCATGGCAGATGTCGAGGGAAGTCTGTCACAGACGAAGAATGATTCGAGGGGTGAAAGCCAGGGTATCAAGGCTCGAGACTCGATCTCAATTATTCAGGTCGTGTGACGTCGCCCCGGACTGTCCAGTTGTTGCCCCAGACTCGAGTATTTACTGTTGTATCACTATCCCCAGTTTTTGACCTCGTGGGGGCCAACTCTATTTGTGAAACGTGATCTTAAGTTTTGCGAGATCCACGGGACGGGGTTCGGAAAATTATTTCTAAACCATATTTCAGAGTGCAAAGTTGAATACATACTTGTGTTATTGACAATGGCCGATCCCGTTCGTCTCCTCGTCGGCAGTAGGTGCAAGGCACATCTGCAGCTATTACACGGAAGAGTTAGAAGTGTTCAACGCTACGTACCCTGCAATGTTGATAACCTGTCAACCTTGACCAGAGTTATGGATGCCCGTATTTCCAACCTGTTACCTTCTTGATAGAGCCCCATCTAGGATTCCAAGTTGGAACCCTCCGAGAATTCTACCATTGGTGCCGTGCTTAGGTACGTTGACGATGTCGTCGTAATCGATGACACTCTCAAAGACTACACCAGGAGATTCCCGGAATATAAATCACGCCGGATCCATCAGTGGACAAAAGTGTGTCGTACTCCAAGGGTTTCCATCTCTTGTTTTGCTTCTACTCAGAATTGGGCAATCAATTTGACTGATCCACCTAGGTCGCAACCTAAAGAGCATACTTCATGGACACAGAAATGCTCAATCAATTACTGTGTGCTTAAGATCAAAAGTTTAAAACAAAAGACAGGTAAATTTGAAAGAAGAAAATAAAAAAAAAAAAAAACTATGGGAGAGCCTAGGAACGGCTAAGAAGTCGTTCGTAGGTGTCGATCAACCGCTTTTGCAGGCCACTTTTCGATCGAAGGGCCGCATTTTTCTCCCGGATGCGGCCAAGTTGCCGCTCGTTCACGGCCAGCTTCTTCTTTAGTTTGGAGACCTCACAGACCAAAACGGTGAAGGTGGCCTCCCATTGCTCAAGGCGAGTTACTGCCAGCACGCGGTCTCGCTCTTTCTCGTCGCGCTCGCGCCTGAGGGCTTCCACTTGTTGCATGAGGGCGACGGGGCAGCTTGGGTGGTCAACTTCTGGAGAAGATATACATGGTCAATACAGATTGCTAAAGCAGGAGGTTGAAACTCACCATGGTTGTGGGCACCGCAGCCAGCACAGTAGCTGCCGGCGGGGGCTTCGAACCCGCAGCTGGAGCATTTGGGGAACTAAAAGTGAGCGTGTCAGCGCTCAGTTCTCATCGTTAGTCAGATGCTAGATGAGGTTGACGCACCACGGTGGTAGAGGTAAGGAGAGACATTGTGACGTTGCTGTTGTTATTGACAGACGAGGCCAGCTCGAGTGTGGACAATGTTGCAAGGATGAATCCGAGAATATAGGAACGAGCAGGGCTGATGGGATTTTTTATGTTTAATGAGGGGCCCCTGTCTGATGGAGCCTAATTGCAGTGCAAAGGGCAGCCTAGAATAAACCGATGCCTACTCTGAAGGCAAGCGCTTGCTTGTTGGGGTCGCGAAGATCTTATCTTGTGCAAACAATGATCTTCAGGCACCAACGGTAAAAGCGACCAAGACAAGCCAGTGAACTATAGAAAGTCTGCCTGACATATTTGCTTAGGGAGCAAACAAGCCTGGATAGGCAGACAAGGTGGTCCATGAATCTATACACCCTGATTTGTAAGGCACCCACTATTCTAGGGAAGAGGGTTCTGAGCCCGGAATTTACCAATGAGATTGCTTTATGACGGCGCTATTGGGGCTCTGCCTTTACTCAACGACAAGTAACGTTAACTTATATATGCTGATGTTTTGTATTTTTGCCCTGGAGCTTCAGCACCGCCTATAGATATACAAATCTCCCGTCTGCCAGACCACCTCACCGATGGGCATCGCAGGATGCAGGGACGCCATCGATTATACGAATCGATACGAGTGAAGCGAAGAAAAATGACCATGCCATAATGGAATTCGCGAAGAACTACCCCATTAACCTGTGCTCCGCAGTCGTACGGGGCACTAAGGCAAAGCAGTATGGAAGATGACCCTACCCACCCAGCTTACTCCCATACCCTGGGTCTCCAAGATCGCACTTGCTGACCGATGGCAGTGGGGGCCATGATCACAGTTCATCATCAGTCACCGTGAGTAAAAAACGCAATACCTGTTGTCGGTCCCCGCTAACAAGGTTTCAAGTCTTTGGCAGCCCCGAATGCCGGGTAGAGCGAATCAGAAACGTCTTTCATTCTTAATATCGGCGCCAGATTGCTGCCCTGGAGGCTCGCCTTCGTCGTGGAGAGGTACCTACTATCGTCATTGAGGTAATTTCTACACTGCTCGTACGCCACCTACTAATTCATACTTACATTGAAACTAGAATTTAAACCCGCGTAATGGCAGTAACTCGCCTTGAGCTGTGGGAAGCAACCTTCACGGTTTTGGTCTGTGAGGTCTCCAAATTAAAGAAGAAGCTGGCAGTGACCGAGTGGCAAATCGACCGCGTGGAGCAGAAGAATATGGCCTGGCGAGTGGCCAAACGCCCCCTTCGCCAGATGTCTCGCGATAAATCTCGTTCCTCCGCCGATCCGCCACAATGTCGACCACTAATGGCTCGTTGGCTGGAGGGGATAACCCCCTCCTACAGCCACGCTGCCCGTGTAATGCCTCCCTAAATAGGTGAAATGAACCGAGCTCTATTAATTGAGCCCCTGCGCTGGCGATGATTGTGCTTCGACACATTCCCTTGTTGACCAAGACCCTCAGCATTATCTATCGGTATATACCTACTCTTACTCATAGCGAGCTCCAGGGGTAGCCACTTGACGAAATGATGTGAGGAACCGGGTCTAGCCTTAGGGTTCTTTGCTTTTTCTATTTCTCGATTTCCCGGAATTCATTCTCAGTGATGGTCCCTTTCTGTCCCTTTATTCTTTCTCTTCTCTCGCGGTATAACCAATACAAACATAGTCATCCCCAAACTCCTAGTCGTCTCGTTCCTACTCACTGACAGGGACTCTAGCATAGCAATATGCCTTTGGCAATATAGAAACTAAATTCATGTCGACCTTGGGGCACATGAGGATGCATTTCAACTTGAATATCCTGTCAGTTCCAATATCATCGTATCGGACACAGTCTGGACACAGGCGCCTCTTATTGCTTCTACGAACGACGACACGGGACAGACAAGCTAGGCCGCAACTGAATGGAACTTCACCGGAAGGGAAAACAACAAATTCGCAGGCAAAGATGTCGACATTCAATTGATGATTACCATCCACGAGGTGAAGAGAGCTCCTCCTCAACTTAAAGCCTCCAGCTATCGCGAATGCTGATCGGTGAAGCTTGTAGTCTGGCTGAAGATTCTAACTTCCATGAGGATGTACTTGAGATACGGTTCTTGCTTTCGGTCCGGTCTCAAAGGTGCGGGAGACGTCGTGGTCCACTTCCTCAAAGAACATTGCCTGAGCGGGCCATTCACGGCCAGATTCAAACTTGCCTACAACGCACTTCGAGATACGATGTGCGGCAAGGAAGCAAGCAGGTACGAGAAAGCTGGCAGCTTCCAGAGATCTTATCATGTAGTTCTTAATGGACGTGGTTACGTGAAGGCCAAGTACACCTCCGTAGACAGGGTGCAGATAATTTCTTCTCGCATTATGTCCTCATAATCTGTAGTGGTAGATCACTAAGATCTGATCTACTTTCTATCAAGCAGGCCTTTGATAAAGCCGAACCGCCCTTTCTTGGAACTCTTACCGACAGATGCAGCGCCCTTGTCCTTCTTACTTAGCTGCCGTAGTTGCCAGAGTAATGCAAGAACACTCGCAACCACGATAGCCTCCGTTTCTGGTTTCATATTCGAGGAAAGAAGAAGCACACCCTCGCTGAATGGTAACGGGAGCGAGAAGGTATCCCCGATATGGTGATAGATCGCGAGGATATCTTTATCTGAAGGGGCTTTGGGGGCTGTAGCTTCAGCACCCTGCGCATGTGGGATTCGGGCAAGGGTATATCGTAAGCGTCCGTGCGAAATAGGGTGAATCTGCCATTCCAGGGGGCTTTCGCCTTCTCCAGGTAATCGGAAAGCAAAATAGGGGTGTTCGTAGACAATGGGCTTCACGTAGACATTCTTCCGAAATGTGGTTGATGGGATGGGATGGGATATCGACATTGATACCGTGACGTCCTGTTGGACTTTGGCTGGAGTTTTTTCTTCCCGCTTCAGATCGACATCTGCTGGCGCTTCAACTGCGGCATTCTCTTCCCCCTTCGGAGTGACATCTTCGGATGCTTGGACTGCAGTTTCCTTTTCCCGCTTCAGAGTGATCATAGCGGCTTTATCTTGAGCAGATCCCATGACACTGTTGTTTCTTCAATCAGCTGGTTCCGCTGACCTGGGTGTGAAAGCTTAAACATACATATTTGCTTCCACGGGCGACTCGGTGGACGACGCCGGAGCAACCGATGTCAAACTCAAAGCTTGTCCATCATTCCCCGTCGCAACTCTGAGTTCGACATTGTACTCAACCCTCGCAGCGGGATCATTGACTTGCGGCTTCGGCATGCGGCCCAACGCCACAACGTACGAGGCTGAACCCATCCCACGCTGTTGAATACTTTGCGTGTACTGCGTACTGATGTCGAACACGGAAACATGCGAGGTGCTCTCATCATGGTGGGGGATGTATAATGACCTCGTGAGATGTGCAGGAGTTGAAGACCCCGTTCCAGGTCCGCTGCTGCGCTCGGACTGGGATCGCGAGGCGTAGGTATCCCAGCCTTGCCCACTCATTGAGGCTTCGGCCATGGCTGATTGTTTTTGAGATTGGAAGAATGCCTTCGGGGTTCTCGGTTTCGTTTCAAGCTTCAGAATGGCATCTGGGGATGCCAAAAAGAACGAGGTAGGGAGCTAGCCTTTTCGGGGTGGATGATGTGGGGACTGTGTGTACTAGCTTCAAGGGTCCCCCACTCATTACAGGAACGCAGTATTTGCCTGCCCGAGTAGATGAGGCAGGATATCTTCAAGCTGGTGCATGATGACAAATTTCACCAAGGCTTCGACAGAGACTGGTACCGTTTACCGATGGATGTGGTCGTTCTGCTTCTCCCACTCCTCAATCTGGATTCAAGCATACTTAGCTGTACGGCCTGAATAATCATATCATATTGTGCATGAGGACGGATGCTCCGCTGGGTGGGATTGACGGCATGCTGACCAAGAAAAGCTGCTCGTTCGTGTCAAACGAAGCGAGGTATTTCGCAAACCGAGGTCAAAGTCAGCTTCAATTGCTTCTACGATGTGACTTTCATCGAGATTTGTCTACGCGTGTTTGTAGAGGTCTTTATCAGTGATACTCTATAAATTATCCCGGAATATTTTCTCGCTGGCAAATATTCCATTCTTGAGTCTACTTCTACAATAACCTAGCCGTAAGATCTTACTGCCTAAGCGCAGGAATGTGTTTGTGCATATACTCAGCGAGTGAACCCCGGATGGTCATTCTTACTATCGTGGATAATCCCCCTCAATCTATGGTTCATAACTGGAACTCGAAGTTCTCGTCCTCTGAACATAAATCCACGAACTTAACTTCCCGTTTTGCTCGTGGTCGTTTCTTACGGTCTTCTCCCTCGACGAGCTTCGCAGCAAGGTAGGTCTGACCTAATTTTTCCATGGTCGTCCAGAAGGCGCCGGAAGCAAGGGTTTTTCGTGAGAGCCTGCTCATGCACGATACGTAGTCTACGACCAGTTTTCTAAGCGTAAAAGACCTGCTTGGCTATTGTCGTCCGGTTTCCTCGTAGGAGTATGCTAGCAGGTCAAATATTTGAGACACGTTGGGCGAGTTAAGGGAGAAGCTACAGTAATCACGATGAAGTGACTTCAAGGATTGCTGCCTCAATGGGTCAACGAGGTATCGGGTCGCAAACACGTATATCTTTGCATGTGCAAGGAGATCCGGATTGAGACTTTGCGAAGCTTCATCTCCAACAAATTGTAAAGATTTAAGTTTATCCCAGCGGTATCGATGACTCTTATACACTGTCCCCGGGACAGGTATAAAGAATTCTCTCATTCATGTTTTGTGCAAGGCCCTTGGCTCCCTGGCTCTGATATACCCCCTTCTGGTGCGTTCGGATCTTTGATTTTCGTGTAACTCAGATCTTGTATATCGTCTCTCACCTTCTGAACTCAAATCCTCCTCAACTTGTTTCCGGGAAGGGGTGGTGTACCTACCCCGATACCCAAACTCGCAAAGTGCAATAACTTCCATCAAAGCAGTTTTGGAAAGTGACTCTCTCATGGAGCCATTGTTGATATCATTAAGGTTACTCGTTCTTCCCATTTGATAGGCTGCCGTCCAAATGACGTGGGCTAGCCAGCCACCTGTGGCGGTTCCCCTCCTTTCTAGTTGCCGCTGTCCAATGCCCCGAGTCCACCACCTTTCCATTCCCCGAGACTCTTCCATTGTTCTTCGAACCCACTAACATAGGCAACTCGACGCGAGCAAGGCGCACATTGAGCCAAACTAACATTCAAAGCCACGTTATAGAAACTCGCTGTCCCAGGGAACAGTCGCGTTGCTTCAGACTAAACGATTCCCTTTAGATAGACTTTTGTGGGGAGAGTTTCGAGAAAAGTCTTTTCCCTCACTCATCGCCAGACGAGCCAGCTAGACGCGATTCTTCCCTACGCCTCCAAAAACTCTATGTACTCAGTACACGCGGTGTCCCCCGAACCGCAGCAAATTATATAGCGAGACGATTATGCCCCTCTCAAAGGTTCCTTCCTCGTCCTCATCCGCGTGAGGCGTACGATCGCCCAACATGACGATCAACGGGATTTCCCGAATATTCGCACCAGTCTGAATATGGCTCAAGTCGAACCGCCCCCGTCAACGTCGTTGAGTCCCGGATCCGATAATTCCGCGATCGGAATCAGCATCATCGTCTTCATGTCCATCGCCCTTTACAATGCCCTCGAACTCTCCGTGCTGATCCCGCTCAGCTTCCACCGCTACCGAAGCCTCTACTTCTGGTCACTATTCACCTCCGCCATCCTAGGAGTGATCCCCCAGTCAATCGGTCAAGGGCTGCAATTCTTTAATCTCGCACCATTGTGGCTGAGCATGTTCCTGTCCAACTTTGGTTTCATCTTCGTGGTCCCCAATCAATCCGTCGTGCTCTACTCGCGACTACATCTAGTCTCGCAGAATCGGCTCGTGCTAGCCTTTGTGCGGTGGTTGATTGTGTTTTGCTTCATTGCAATTGTCATACCCACGATAACACTGAATGTGGGCTCGACGTATGTCCCGCAGTCGAGGGGATGGGTGGTTGGATTCGCGGTATTCGAACGTCTCCAGGTAACCTGGTTCGCAGTGCAGGAGATCATCATCTCGGGCATTTACATCTGGGACACGATTTGGTTGATCCGGTTGAGTCCTGAGGCGGATTCGCGCCGGCACAAGATTCTGTATGAGCTGTTGGCTGTGAATATCGCGGCCATCGTTATGGATCTGGCGATTGTTACCCTGCAGTATCGTGGGCTTTATTTCACTCAGATCATGCTGAAGCCGATGGTGTACAGCATCAAGTTGAAGCTTGAGTTTGCCGTGTTGGGCATGTTGGTTTCGATTGTGCATGCGCATCGCTCGGATCAGCCCACGTGGCGAGCTGACTGTACTACTTCTGAATTTTCATAGCGAAATGTCGTTGGTCAAGAATCTCAAGGGAATAGAATTAGTTACCTCAAGCGCCTTATCTGAGGGAACAACCTGAACCTCAAGTACGTTGGGAAGAATCATTTCTGGAAGAGGACGATGGTATATAGGACGACCTTCTCTCCAGATTCTAGATTCGGCATTTGCATAGTCGCTGTAATATTTTCACTCTATCACCAAAACCAAAACATCAAAAGAGACTTCTCCTACAGCAGCCATGGAATATGCTCATCGCATCTTCTTAAACTTGCCTGTCGCCGTCGGATGGAGCCCCACACTTGGCGACTGCCGAACCGCTCCGGCGGCTCCGCCCCGCCTTCAAAATGCGGAGAAGTCCCCGGTCCGCGCCCGTCGGCTGCCGCATGTAGCCATGTACCCATCCGATACTCTGCTTCCGATGAGCCTCGTAGTTGCTTCTTCGATGGAACTGTACTTGTCGGTGGTAGCACGAGGAGCATTGGCATTTGACAAGCTTACTTAACCCCAGTGCCGAATCCCGAACCCAAACTGCGGGGCGTCGAGAGGGGAAATCGTACATATAAACTGGCTGTACGACATTTCGAGTCGTATTGAACCTTCCCTCCCCTCCTAACTCTACCACCGCCACCCAAACACCCTCCTGTCACAGAATTCATAATGCTGGGAAAGATCGCCCTCGAAGAAGCCTTTGCGCTGCCGCGCTTCAAGGAGAAGACCCAGTGGTGGGCGGGCATGTTCGCGACCGATACTGCGAAGCACACAGAGGAGATCAATGACGTCGGTCCGTTGCGCCTCGAGTTCTCTGACAAGTATGGCGTTGGACTGTCGATTCTTTCCTATACGGTGAGCATGGCCTGAACCCTATCTTATGAAGATCATACGAACTGATGCTAAAAAAAAGGCACCGGGTGTACAAGACATTTGGGACCCCAAAGAAGCCCAGGCTCTTGCCGTCGAAATCAACGACTATATCGCCGAGAAGGTGAAAGCGCATCCAGATCGGTTCGCAGCTTTCGCGTGAGTCCCCCCCCCCTCTACCCCCAACAAGCCCATTTAAGATGTGGAAAATGCAATTCTAGCCGTCTTGCCTTGACAGCACGCTCTCCATGCACGATCCCCAAGAAGCCGCCGCCGAACTCCGCCGCTGCGTAACCCAATACGGCTTCCTCGGCGCCCTGGTCAACGACACCCAACGAGCCGGCCCAGACGGCGACGACATGATCTTCTACGACAACGAAAAATGGGACATCTTCTGGCAAACCTGCACAGAGCTCGATGTCCCCCTCTACCTGCACCCCCGCAACCCCACAGGCACAATCTTCGACAAGCTCTGGGCCGACCGCAAATGGCTCATCGGCCCCCCACTCTCCTTCGCCCACGGCGTCTCCCTCCACACCCTGGGCATGGTCACAAACGGCGTCTTCGACCGCCACCCCAAGCTGCAGATCATCCTGGGCCATCTGGGCGAGCACATCCCCTTCGACATGTGGCGGATTAACCACTGGTTCGAGGATCGGAAGAAGCACCTGGGATTGCAGGAGACGTGCAAGAAGACGATTCGGCAGTATTTTGCGGAGAATATTTGGATTACGACGAGTGGGCATTTTAGTACGACGACGTTGAACTTTTGTTTGGCGGAGGTGGGGGCGGATCGGATTTTGTTTAGTATTGATTATCCGTTTGAGACGTTTGAGGATGCGTGTGTCTGGTTTGATGGGATGGAGATTTCCGAGACGGATCGGTTGAAGATTGGGAGGGAGAATGCTAAGAAATTGTTCAAGTTGGGGGAGTATAAGGATTGTAATGCTTAGCTAGGCGGTTCTTAGGGAAGGGAAATGTCATTTGTTATTTGTTGATATTCGTGTCATCTGGAAAGATGAAAATTCGTGACAGATGATAACAAATGATGGCGGAACGGAAGTGCGTGCTATGCGTGAATCATACATCATATATGGGTATCATGTTCGCGAATCATGATATTCGTAAAGTCATTGAGGTGGAAAGGTTGTGACGGGACCTTCCACCTCTTCGGTGGGTGGGGGAAGGGAAGCACCATCTCCTTCAGGCGGCCTAGTCGGCATTCACCTGCTCTTCATCCACAGGAAACCGATTGCCCTCCGGCATATCGGACATCTCAATCAACGACATGGTGGGGATCAAATACACCTGGTAGATGTCGTTCACGCGCGAGTTGTAAGCGGCGTAATTGTTGCTCGCGCGCGAGAGCATCTGCCAGATGTCGTGCAGTTGATTAATCAGAGCCAGGGACGCAGGCTCGATCTTCTCATCCCGGCAGAGCATCCCGTTGCTCCGGTACAGGAACCGGTTGTGGACCCATTCGTCGTACAGGTCGAGGTACAACGAGAGGAGGCGCTGCTCGATGAGGCGCGGCTTGCGGAGGTGACTGCGTGAGATGTTAGTGCCGTTCACAAGACTGACTATGCCACTAGGGGGTACGAAAAGACCAACAAGGGGATTCACTTACGCGGCAACGACAGCCGACATGCGTCGGTACTTCTGGATCTCGGAGAACTCTTCCTCCACTATGAACCCCAAGATGCCGAAGACGCTCTCAACCACACCCAGCAAGTCGCGCACCATGTCGTCAACCCAGCCCAGGTACTCGAAGATTTCGCTGGCAATCTTCGTGGCCTCGTCGGTCTCCTGCTTCGCGAGGAACTGCTCGCTCTGACGGAACAACACATGTTCCAGGCGAATCATCTTTTGGGTGAGCTCGATGAAGCGCGTGCGGGTGGTTGGGCGCAGGTCCGGGTTCGAAGGAGTTCCTTGATCCGGTCCAGGGCGACACGCTGAGCCTCGGAGTGGTTGGATGGCGCGGTGATGGCCGGGTCGACAATACTGGTACGGATGTCGCCCTGGATGGCAACTCTGATGGCCTCGGTGATTGCAAGATCACGCTCTTCATATGCCTCGGAGAGCTGCTCGTCGAAGTCAGGGAACGGCTCATGGTCATTCTCGATGTTGACGATGCTAGAGGTGGAGGAGACACTTCGGTCGAGGGGAGTGTTGCGGGGGTTGCTCGGGGTGTGGGAAGCTTCATTGAGGGTGATCTTGACTGCGCTGCCCTCAGAGTCATCCGAGTCAGAATCGACGGTGAGCTGAGTGCGGACAGCCTCCAGCAGGGAGAGAGTGGCCTGGTCCGACATGGTGGGGATGAGGTTTTTCGTAACCAGGCGAAGCGTGGAGATACGAGCAAAAAAAGGTGTTAATACGAGAGAGTTGGGATGGGGAGAGGGGGTGAAGGGAGGAAAAAAAAGGGAAGAAAGAGACGATTGATTGATATCTGGCTAAGCGCACGTACAACCGCCGGAGACGTGAATTGTGCGGTATAAACAGACAGTGACAATCCAGGCAAACGCTGCAAAGTGAGACTTGGACGTTTGATATACCACCCCTCGATTTCCGAAAAGACGCTGAACGTGTATGAAACGGCGCCTTTTCGTTTGCTAATCGAAGCATGGTTCTGCCTTCCCCTCACAGTCCATCTGATTAACGACACAAGTCAATGACATGGAACAAAACGTTCCAGAGGGCAAAAACGCTGAGCCTCAGGTGGAACAGTCGAGAGTTAATGAAGGTCGAGAATTGTTCTTCGCACAGTGACTAATCAGCGTGTCATGGAGAGGAGCACGGCAACTTAAAGTAGTGCGAGTGGAGGATATAAAAACATATAGCAGAATGGAACAAAGTTAATCGGTCTTAGGATGATCATTGGCATCGGGTTGTGGCACGGGGGCATTGTCATCCTCGTCATCTGGTAGAGGAACGTCCATGACTCTCTCGCCGGCCTTTTCTAGTGTTCGTTTACTCCAGGATCGTACACCCTTGTAGACAGCCTGGAGAGCAAGTTAGCCACAGACATGCAACCGCTGCGAGAGCCACCTCCCGGTCTCTCGACATACCCAAAGGAAAGTGCCCACTCCAATCACAATCATCAGCCAACGCATTCGATCCCGGCCAGAGGACCGGCCTCCTCCCGTCGCGACCCGGAGATTCCACGGCGACATCATGAACATGACCCGGAAGAAGGACAAAAGGCCAAGCGATGCAAGTCCCTTGATGAAATGCGCCGTCCAAGATGCCTGTGCTGTGTCAAGATCATCGACGTCCAATGGGAGGTCATCCAGCTCGACGAGGAAAAATTCAATGATGGGGTCAGCAACGAATCCAAGGAAAAACATAGTCAAAAGAAGAATGCCAATAGTAAGCAAGAGTTGAGTGCCGGAGCTACTGATCCACCGTGCCCAGGTGAGCCGCTCCAGCCGGTACTGAAAACCACAGGTTGGGCATTGCCAGTAGTTCCGCCGGCCATATCTGGGGTCCGCGTGCCGCCATGTCTGCAAGCATCCTTCGTGTACATATCGCGAGGATCCTTTGCATTTGCAGGGGCGGAGTAGCCGGCCTAGCTCGGGGTCGCTGGACTCATACACCACCCGGGGCTTCTGGAGGAATTCTGAGGGTTGGACGGTGGGCAGTACCGTGTCCAGGCAGATGCGACAGACTCGCGGGGGATAGTAGCTCTGCTCGGGCTCGGGTGGAGAAGCCTCCTCAGCCGTATGCCCCGGCAAGTCTGGCTCATTGCTCGGAGACTGCATGGAAGGTGACTGATGACAAGATCATGTCATAGCTCGAATGTTAGGAAGGCAGTGGTGATCTGGATGGAAGAATCAAAAAGAAAGAGAGAAAGCTCCATTTATGTGGCCGCTAATCCCGATCGGACTCACCGCCTTGACTGCCAGCACCGCAGCTGTGATGGCCGAGCTCGACCGCGTCAAACGTCACCCGTCTTCTGCCTACAGCTCCATCACCCTTTTCCCTTGCCTTTTTCCTCTTACCATCCTTTGAATTCGAGGTGATTTTGGGCCGTCTAGTACTACTATCATATCATGGCGGACCGTTACTCCTTCTCCCTGACTACGTTCTCGCCCAGGTAAGCTGAAGCTGTTGATCCCAAAGCCCTGATAGCCTGCTGTCCAGGAAGCTAACTCGCATCGTTTTAACAGTGGAAAACTGGTGCAGATTGGTAAGCACCGAATCTGTTAGGCTTGACAGATGAAGTCTAGTCTACCATTGGAACCAACCATGCTGATGATCTCCATCCAGAGTATGCTCTAAATGCCGTCAACCAAGGTGTCACAGCGCTGGGCATCAAAGGTGAGATAACAAACAAAACCCAGCTTTAAACCCAGCTCTCGTCCATCCTCTACTTTGCCGATCGATGTTCTCCAAGTTAATTTCCTACTCCAGCCACCAATGGAATTGTCCTCGCTACCGAAAAGAAATCCTCCTCGCCGCTCATCGACCCTCCCTCGCTCTCCAAGATCTCCCTGATCACCCCGGACATCGGCATGGTCTACGCCGGCATGGGTCCGGACTACCGCGTGCTGGTTGACAAGGCCCGCAAGGTCTCGCACACGGGCTACAAGCGTATCTACAACGAATACCCCCCGACACGGATACTGGTGCAGGACGTCGCCCGAGTGGTGCAGGAGGCTACGCAGTCTGGTGGTGTGCGGCCGTACGGTGTTAGTCTGTTGGTCGCCGGCTGGGACGAGGGCATTGAGCCCGAGGCGGCGGACATGAAGAAGGATTCTGACTCTCCCGGCAAGACCTCCGGCAAGACTGGCGGGATCCTCAAGGGCGGTCCCAGTTTGTACCAGGTTGATCCTAGCGGTAGCTATTACCCGTGGAAGGCGACGGCCATTGGCAAGCACGCGACGAGCGCCAAGACTTTCTTGGAGAAGCGATACACCGAGGGCTTGGAGCTGGAGGATGCGATCCACATTGCACTGTTGACGCTCAAGGAGACCATTGAGGGGGAGATGAACGGGGACACAATAGAGATTGGTGAGTTGTCTTTGTCTGTCTAGGTATAACCGGCTACTCACAGTTTTGTCATTCACAGGCATTGTGGGCCCACCCGCGGATCACTTGTTGGGCTACGAGGGCGTGGAGGGTGCTCAAGGCCCGCGGTTCAGGAAGCTGACCAAGGAGCAGATCGAGGATTACCTGACCAACCTATGAGAAAGATGCCAACCGCGCAGAGTATGAACTAGACTCGAATGACACCTGACACTTGACCCTCTTTCTTTCTGTGGCCTTGTAATCCGTCTTTGCCCAACCACAAGCTCCTGATGCGGTGTACTCGCCAGCAAATCGATTGCGAGGGCGACCACAGGACGGGTACTTGCGTAGTCTTCCACTTTAGTAGCGACGGTATTTCCACACACTACTATCTAGTTCGGGAGCTGTCTAGCACGGACCCAGATCTTGATTCTTGAATGCGTTTGGCATTGCGCCTAAAATTTGCTTTGTCCGGGGACAATAGGAGGTTAACGGTCCACCTTTGGGTCCGCAAGGTGGTCTGTGACCATCCTGTCATCATTCGCCTCTCATGACAGCTAACGACCGACTTTTCCCGCTTAGCCCTGGTAAGGAATACCGATCCTCGTAGTATCCAATCGCTAAACAAGACCACGCGCACGAGACGGACTTCCGACCTCTCGGAAAACCGCAATCTTACTGTTAGTCTGTTCGAGGCTTCGAGGCTTCGAGCCCCGGCCAGGGCACTAGTCTCTAATAGTTCAGAGACAGTCCCCCCGAGGCGCGAGGCACATGCTATTGTACAGTGATTACTGGGTTCAGTGGGTTCACTGGGCTGTAGCTAGGACCCTTCCCCAACTTCCAAGGCATACTAAAATAGCGCCTCACTAAGGGGTGGTGGACAAGAACCTTCAACCATCTCATCGCCAATCCCGCACTATTGAAACAGATGGCGTTTGACCAGCGCCGATCTACCCCGGCATTTTGGCCCTCTCGGGGGCCAGAACTAGCTTGGAAAGCACTTAAGGGCGGAGTGAGCCGTTGGCCCTTGAACTTGCTCTTTTGATCTTTGTTTTCTTCTCGTTTTCTGGGACTTTGTGCTTGCCGTGTCCATACGAGATTTGGAGTGTGTGTTGAGTCTCCGTCCACTCGCTCTTACGTGCGTGAAGGGGGTTGCATTTCGCATTTCGCATCCGCATCCGCATCCGCATCCGCAGCTGCGTTTACTGCTGGTCCTAGCTTTACCAGCGGCTCCCTGTCACTCCAGTCAAGGTTGACTCGTTCACTCGGGCCCGACAGGCTGTGAAATTTCCTGCAGGATTCCCTGACTTAATCGCAAGCCTGTCTTTCGATTTCTTTACTTTTTCTGTTCTTCTTCGACGACATACTCCTACAAGTTCTACGACTACCCGCTCGCCTCCTGCATGGACAGCATTGTCCGCGACTCTCTTGTACAACACACAGAGCGGTTAGCATTGCAATACCGACTTCTCTTTTTCCCTTGACCATCCCTCGTCCATGCATCTTCGCTCCTCCATCATTCTCAAAGATATGTTTGCGTATCAAACTGGGTGACCGCGGCCCTCAAAGTCCCCCGTTGTGCCTATACAAGTGTCGCACACAGGCACCTACTTCGCATATTCCGATCTTCTCGGTAGTCCCAATCTGGACCAATCCCGCCATCTAGCCCTCGACTACCTAGTCATTGCCCATTGCCATGCCCGAACCCCCTCAGGACCTGCTGGATGGCATCTCCGGCGCGCTCGCCTCAGAAGGCGACGTCCTCCAAATGATCCTAGTCACGTTCATCGGCCTCTCCTGCTACAACGTCGCCGAGCTCGTCGTCCTCGTCCCCTCCACCTTCCGCCGCTGGCGCGGCCTCTACTTCTGGTCCCTCCTCGCCTCAGGCTGCATAGGCGTAGTCCCCTACTCGATCGGCTTCCTAATGAAGTTCTTCACGAGTGCGGACTCAGTCCTCTCCGTCACCGTGCTGACGATCGGCTGGTGGACCATGGTCACGGGGCAATCGGTGGTTTTGTACTCGCGTCTGCATTTGGTGCTGCGGGACGAGAAGATCCTGCGGCGCGTGCTGGCGCTCATCGTGACGAATTTCTTTTTGCTGCATGTCCCGACGACTGTTCTCACATATGGTGCGAATATCGTGCACACCGGGGATGTCTCCTGGATACAAGGGTATAATATCATGGAGAAGATCCAGTTGACCGGGTTTACGATCCAGGAGTCCCTGCTGGGGACGTTGTATGTTATCGAGGCTGTGAAGTTGCTTCGGCTGGGGGCGGATGTTACGGCGAGACCGCATGCGCGGTCGATTATGTATCAACTTATTGGGATTAATTGTGCGATTATCGCGATGGATTTGTTGTTGTTGGGGCTGGAGTATGCCAATTTTTATGCGGTGCAGATTACCCTTAAGGGGTTTATTTATTCGCTCAAGCTGAAGTTGGAGTTTGCTGTGCTGGGGCGGCTGGTGGATCTTATACAGGGGTCGAGACATCCTGTTTCGATTGCGCTGGCTGATACATTGCCGCTTTGTTCGTTTTCGAGGCCGCCTGAGACGCCGGATCGGTGTGGTGAGTTGCCTTGTGGGCAGGAGTCCAAGGAGGTTTTGTCGACGCCGGATGGGGCGCGGGTTGTGGAGGGGAGGGTCTTTGTTGAGATTGGACCGGGCAATATATGACGGTGATGATCATCACGAACATCAATGTAATACTCTCGTTTTCCCAAGTGGATCTGTGTCCGGCCAGGCCATGCCTCTCGTAGCTCTCCACAGATCATCAGCTATCATCCAGCAAAGCCTCCTCCATCCACTCATACTCTCCCTCCGAATCCTCATCCTGACTATCCGCAACTTCATCCTCTGCCTTACGCTTCCGACTAGGAGTCTGCTCAGTCGCCACAGGACTCTTCACCTCCTCCTCCTCCACCTCCCGCAACCCCTCCCCCCCAATCCAAAACGGCACAATCAACTCCCCCAATCGCACCGGACAAGCCCTCCCCCCTCTCTTCGTAACCTCCGCAAAGCGCAAATCCGGCAAATCCCGATACAGCACAATCCGCGTCTGCACATTACTCTCCCACGCACCCCCCGCAACGACGGGATGCAGTGTCGCCCGCGGCTGGCCCTTGATCTTGGTGTGGGTCTGGTTCAGCACGAGGACGGCGATGCCTCGCGCCGCGAGACGGGCTAGGTGTGTTGCTAGGTCGCTGATGACGTTCCATTTGCGGTTGAGGAGCCATTGGAGCGTGGGTTTGTCGGGGATCTTGCCTTGTGTGAGGCGGTCTTTTAGTTCGGCGGCGCTGAGGAAGTACGCCGGGAAGAGGGAGGAGATGCTGTCGATGACTAGGAGGGTTGTTTCTGGGGGTGGGAAGCCCTTGGGCGGCTTGAGCAGGAGAGCGAGGAGGTGGGGGAGGGTTGGGGCCCGGAAGTAGATTATGTTGTCTAGTGATGGGGTCATGGATTTGAGGCGGGATGTTGGAATGGGTGAGCCCGTGTCTGGGACGACATTAGCTGCTGCGATGTGAATGGGATGGCTTGGCCGTGGCGGGGATGGCCTACCGATCCAGATGACTTTTCCGCCATCGCGGAGGGCATGCGATGCAACGCTTAATCTAAGGGAGAGTCAATTAAAACTGTCATTTCGATCTATGAGTGTTTAGAAGCTGAACTCACGCTAGACTCGTTTTCCCAACGCCCGGTGGCCCAAATACCTCGGTGACCTGGCCGCGAATAATCCCACCAGATCGCGGCTGGTCGGCAGGCGAGTCATCGAGGGCCTCGTCAAGACGCGCGAGACCCGTAGAGATCCCCTCCCTAGTGGCAGCCGAGGCGTGCAAAGACTGCGAGGCAGAGATGGAGATCACGGGAACTGCAATTGCAAGTTAATTCGGGCTGCTGGCGAGCTCTCCGAGGACAGGACGACTCACGCGCGTCTTGGCTGTCGAGGCCGAGCAGGTCCTTGTTGATGCTCATCGCTAGCGCCTCGGAGTGAAACGAGTATGTGAATTTGACATGTTCAAATCGTTACTTCCTTCGGCCTAGGACATTGTAGGTCTAGTCGCCAGTTGTATCTTGCCAGGCTGCGTGGCTCTCGCTCTGCACTCTGCCGTGCTGGACAGTCGCGTGGTATTGCGTGGGGAGAAATGTGGTGGATCGCGATCGCAGTGGGGCCGTGACGCATCGGAA
Source organism: Penicillium simplicissimum (assembly GCA_024706585.1). Lineage (NCBI taxonomy): Eukaryota > Fungi > Ascomycota > Eurotiomycetes > Eurotiales > Aspergillaceae > Penicillium > Penicillium simplicissimum. Next base: position 3,584,874 of record JAMZTW010000061.1, read on the forward strand.
AAATCGAAGGTTCCTCCAGAACGGCGCGATATACGGAGTACATTCTCCAGTCTCTGAGAAATTCGACATCTTAATGTCCTTGGCCAGCAGTTCCCTCGAGGGTCAAACTCTCGGGGCATGGATCCTGGCCATCGCCACATTCCTCCTGCTGGCGCTGGTAAACGCCTCTCCGAGGGGCCAGCCAAAAGGATGCCGCCGACTCGGCCTTCCCCAAGGACAGAGCAATCTGACCGATGAATTCGACCCCAAATACAACGATGGCGCACCCTGGGATCAAAAGAACGAGATTGGTCTCCCTTCTTGGCGCGTCAAAGCACTCTTCACCTACCCGCTCAAATCATGCGGCGGCATCGAACTTCAAAAGTCCGAGGTCGTGACTACGGGCCTCAAGTTCGATCGCCAATTCGCCTTTGCTGAAGAGACCGCGGATGGATGGCACTGTCGTACCCTACGCAATGCCGGATTCCAACGAATGGCACTAATTCACACTGAGATCTGGGTTCCAGACCCTTCGTCGCCCGAGTATGACGACCACCGTCCGGAGATGCAGTCGCAAGGCGTGATGGTCATTTCGTATCCGCGAGTCACACCATCAGGAATCCTGGGAATTATTGTCAGAATTGGCATGGCTGTCCGACTTCTCGAGTCTCGACATTCATTCCAGGTTCCCCTCGTCCCCCGGTCCAAGGACAGCAAATACCCGGTAGTCCCAGTGAGGATCTGGAAAGACAAGCCACTAGCGTACAACTACGGCAGTCTCCTCCCTGCTTCGCTGCATGCCTATCTAGGCTTTGATCCCTCAAGTTCTCCCCTGAGTCTTTTCCGCGCCCACCCATCCCACAACCGGGAGATCTTCCGCAACGCCCCTCGCAAAGCGCAAATCGGCTTCCAGCCCAACACAGCCTTCGCAGACGCATACCCAATCCACCTCCTCAACATCACCAGTCATCGGGACGTTGCTTCCCGCTGCGCAGATACAATCCCCCGCTTGAGTATACGGCGGTTCCGCGCGAATATCATCGTCCAGGGTCCCGAGGCTTTTGCCGAGGATCGCTGGAAGAAGGTGGTTATTGGTGGGACGGAGATTTATGCCGCGTGTAGGACGGTGAGGTGTCGACTGCCGAATGTAGACCCTGATACTGGGGATCGGCATAAGGCGGAGCCGGATCGGACGTTGAAGGAGTATAGACGGGTTGATGAGGGTGATCTTACGAATGCGTGTCTGGGGTTGCAGCTTGTGCCTGCTGTGGAAGAGTTTTGTCTCGCTGTCGGTGATGAGGTAAGGGTTCTGGAGACGGGAACGCATCGGTATATCAAGATGCTGGCGCCGGGGGAGAAGGTTGAGGGTGTATGATAATGACTGGCTTCTGAAATAGATGAATCAGATGTACAATAAATAAATTGTAAAGCAAGATCAACTTTGTGAGCTTCAGCCCTGTTTTAACAGTTCTCGATTCCTCGTGTTTAGGCTTTGTCTGAATAACTTGATCCACATGCCCTGCGTCAACCGTCAACTGTCGACCCCACTGGTCCACTCAAATTTTTTGTTTATCGAATTTAGTGGTATGTGCACATTTCCAGGGACTCTTCTCTATAATGTTCACTGTTCCCATGTCAAGTATCGAGAGAAGGTGACCTCGGCCGTAGATTGTTCTCGGACCAGCGCAAGCATATACTAAAAACGGGAGATCTCCTGGATTTATTCCAACGATGGAAGATCACCTGTCACCATGCTGTGCGCCACCGGAAAGCTGAACGACAAGAGCCCTAGATAAAACATATCATTGCCCACCCAGTGGAGTTTCATAGATTTGAAACTAGGTTCCACTTTGAAATCACGTATGAGTCGGAGCTAGCCGAACAATTGTTGGGGAAAACAGTGTCGAGAGCGTCAGGAAAGGTCATTGGAAAGACAATATATTGACTGTTCAAGGAAAAGGTTGAAGCATTTCTAGTTAGACCGTCTATTTTGATTACTACCTGATGAAATCAGAGATGTAAATGTGAATGTAGCTAAGATTCAATCCTCAAATGAATGTAATTACAACAACGCTATGATAAAACTCAGGTATCACATGGCCAAACACAAAAATTCACACAAGTTATAAACATATGACCCCTACTTGCTCACCGGCTGCTCCATCTTCCCCTCCGAGCCAGTCGCAGGCGTAACAGTCTGCGTCTGCCCATCCTCCGACTCGGTCGAGTTAAACACAGCAGGAACATCATCCGGCTCATCAGGAATAACCAAGTTCAGGATCACGCCCAGAATAGCACAAACAGCAAACCCATTCTCCATCACCAAATCGACAGCATTCAACAATCCCTCCAACGCATGGTTATCACCGCTGTATGTAAACACATACGCCCACCAATCGGGTACAAGGGTAATGCCCATACCCAGCGAGAACGCGGCGGTCAGGATAAACCGGTTGCGGCGCGTGAAATCGATCGTCGAGATAATCCGAATACCGGAGACAGCCACGCTGCTGAATAGGAAGGTGGTCATGCCGCCCAGGACGGCGGAGGGGATTGCGACTAGCGCGGCGGCGAACTTGGAGAATATTCCCATAATCACCAAGAAGAAGCAGCAGCAGAACCCCGCTGTGCGGTTGGCGCACTTGGTTAGGGCGATGACGCCGTTGTTCTGGGCGAAGACGGACATGGGCGTGATGGTCATTAGCCCCGCGAGAATAGAGGTGAGACCGTTGCCGAGCACGCCGCCCTGGATTCGGGAGTCGAAGGTTGGTCCTTCGACTGCTAGCCGGGACACGTCACAGGTTGCGGTGATATCGCCGATGGATTCCATCATGACGACTAGGTACAGCGCCAGCAGGGGCAGGATGAGTGGTGGGTAGATGGATAGTGGGAATGTTTTGACCCATGGGAAGCTGGCGACGGGTGCGGCGGTGATCCCCGAGTTCTCGAAATACCCGCACGCCGCCGCGACGATAGATCCAACCAGCAGACCCACGATAACGGCGCAGCTCTTCATGATAGGCGGGCCGAAGCGCTCGCACACGATGATGGTCACGAACACGAGGAAACCCAGCCCGATGAACTCGGGACTACCCCAGGGCAGGGCGTGCGGGGCGCTTGCGTTGGGACACATGGGTCTCGTCGCGGTTGAGGAAGCGGGCGTACAGCCAGAGCCACCGCCCCAGTCTTGCATGCCGGCTTTGATGAGCGAGACGCCGATGAGGAGGACGGTGGGGCCGGTGACAAGGGGTGGGAAGACGCGGGAGAGGATGCGGCTGCTCATGAAGGAGAGGCCGATTTCGAGAAGCGCGCAGAGACAGGATGTGCCGAGGAGAGCGCCGTATCCTGCGGGGCACGGGAGTTGGTTGCCGTTGGCGTCGATGGGGCAGTAGCCTGACTTGTACATTTGGGAGAATGCGCCCATGGCTACGGTGATGGTGGCGAAGGATGTTCCTACCACTGACAACAGGCCAGTTCCGACGTAGTACTTTGTGCCGTAGACGTGGAAACGGGCCATCTGCATCGCGCTCAGAAGACCAGATACGATCAATGAAGTCGACACGAGGTATTGGGAAAGCTCATCGCCAAAATTGACACCTCCAGATCCGCCGAGGATGATGGGAGGCGAGATAACTATGGTTGATACGTTAGCCTGGAAATTCCATCAAAGGGTTACACAGGTTAAGCTCGAACTTACCACCAGCCAGCATTGATAGAGCATGCTGAAGGCCTTCAGGGAATTAGCTTCGTATCCACCTCAATAGTATTAGTGAGGGTTAGTATTTACCAAGAATCAGGGCCAGCACCACCGGCACGCGATCCTCTAGGCCGAAGAAAGGTGCAGACTTGCGAGCACGCTTGGTAAATGGCAAACGTGGTGTGAAGAGGTATGCATAGTCGTATTGACCGAGGAGGCCGTCTCTGTTGGAGCGGTGTTAGCTATTACAAGCCGCATTCTCATAGATACTAATGGAAGTTCTCAATAATTTTGAGGCAAGGACGGACATACCTCGTGGTAAAAGCCTTCACGACACGACGAAATTTCTCAGCAACGGTTTGTCGCGGCCTCTGATCGGGCCCGATCTGGTCGGGGCCATCCATGATGATTCAAGTGGAGAATCAGATTGGATCAACTCAAATCACGATCGCACACTCAAGCACTGGATCATATTCTCCCCAGGGAACGGGAATCCAGGTATATTTAACCAGATCGCGTCAACGCGGGACGTCCAGAAAAACCCCAAGCCAAGCTTCTCCAAACCCGACCCGACCAGTCGCGAACTCTAAACCCGTGTGCTCCGAATCCGTGTGGAGAAGGGCCAACCGGGGAGGGCGATAAGATGTGCGATCGCTCGGGCCCGCTTGGTCTAGGTATTAGCCAAGAGTATCGCATAACTTGTTAGTTCTGGGCGACAGAGTACGGACAAATGGATGGTGCATAATACGAGTGGCTTGGCGCTATTACGGAGTCGTCGCTAACTCCGAATTGCTGTACTACTCAGTGGTCACTCATATAGAGAAGACGTTAAGAGGTGGATTGTTCTTATCTTCCGTGGGGCACCAGTTCTCACAAGTGGGGGAGATAAGCACGCGAAATGGCTTAGCCTCTGATTATTATTCAAGAAATTACGGAGTCCGATTGCTCTACGACTCCTTCATCCTATACTCAGTCCTGACTCGCAAACTGGTGGATCTCCCATCCACGATCATCCCCTAGTCCGTACTTCTACAGCTCCATCCTGTGAATCCTGTCTCCGCCCTACCTCTACATCCAATCTCATAGGCCCGGCTTCTCCCTATCGGCCACACGTGGGAAATTGCTGGTATCAGCCCGGTCGGCTATCGCTGCACGTATATCTGGGGTGTATCGTTTATCTTGACAAGGCGCCCATGGATCTGGCGGAGACGCCCGTCGCCAGGTGGAAGGCGCCGACAAGGTTTATCGAGGCGTTAGGGCTTCCGGCTCGGCGGCTGAGGGGGTGTAGCTTCCAGGCTATAAGAAGTAGCCGTAGCCGGTACCCCGGGAAATCGGGCTTGTGAATTGTGTTTGAGCCGGGTTGAGGGGGTCCTTGGGATGCGGGGGATGTAACATTCAAATTCCTTGGTTCAAATTGGTGTTAAAGTTTGGGGGTTTGGGTTGGATAGGTTTGCTCATAAAAGGTCGTGCTGCCCGGTGCTGTGACGATTTTGAAAGGGACTCGTGTAGGTTAATGAGACGGGCTGCTCTGCCTCAGGCTCGCTTTGTGACGGTGGCATTGACGACATCATACATGTTATGATGGTGCCTGTGGTTCACGAGTCATCGAGATCGCGATCGTCTGTCAACATCTCGTCATGGAATCGACTGGGTTATACCTGTTGTATACCAGGTAGTAGACTCTGAGCGCAACCTCGGCCTCGACCTCGGCTGGAGTGGGAGCCGCAACCCAAGCACTATTGACACGAGCCTAAAGCATGTCAGATCGTTGGTTTGTCTTTGGGAAGCAAACATTCTTTCTCGTCCAACCGTGTATCTCACTGTGTCATGCTGTATATCTGCGACGTAGCCATGACGCTCTAGTTTGGTGGCTGTCGATGCTGTCGGGGTGTTGAGTTCATTAGTTTTCGTGCTGTTCGCCACCATAGGGCTGCCGTGACGCAGGGGCAGGGCCGTGCGGATAGCATTTCGCTTTGATGAAGGTCTGCTTCGGCTAGACATGTGATCCACGTGCGATGGCGGGAGTAAACAATTGCTCGAACGTTCAGTATGGAGATTCGAGCTCTGCTGCGAAATTGACCAGTTGGCTCTGCAGTGCTTGCACTCTTCGTCCAGGGTGAGCAATGACTGGCCGAGACGGAACAGCGTTCTAGACCCGTGGGATGTGGCAGTGTCACGTGCCACCTCAACGGAAGACGGGAGCTTATCGAGGCGGAAGACAAGGAACCCGAAGGAAAAGGCGCCCGCTGGTCCATAGAAATGAACGAACTGTCAGGAACTACTTCTGGAAGAGCATCATACAATCCCAACAAAAGCCTTGGAATTGAGAGGTCTACCGTAGCTACAGTCAGAAAGCTGTAAATTGTAAATGGTCGGATCAATTTATTTGTGGCAACATGCAATACGCAACTTGCCATCGCGCGGAAAGTTCATTCACTCAAACTTCGCTGGGATTAGCTCAGCATGACCTGACGGGCCCCGTTTTTGCCCGACCGCAGCCAATGAGGGCGTTCCCTTGCGCTTATCTCAGCCGCTTTTCGCCTCAGGCCACAAAGTGTTGGGGCGGACCCAACATCCAATTTTGTACGGACGAGAAGCAGATCGCCACGCAGAAAAAGGCTGAATGGCAAAGGTCTAAAAGAAAAGAAATTGATCGGCCTGCCTCAATTCCTCTTTGCCTTGCCATTTTTCCTCTGGCAGACCTCGGAATCTTGTGATTCTTCGCCGCAACCGGCCTTTGATTCGCCTTGCGCCGAGCTTCCCCATACATCCGTTGGCGATCAAACCCTTCCCTCCCCAACGTTGGTCTCAGGTGGGCCCTTGTATAAAACAACAAGAAGCTTTCCCCCCCTCGCTGGAACGCCTTCTTTCTTGCTCTCATTCTCTTCCCCCTCCCCCCCCTTCTCCACACATTTCGACACACACCATGTCGACCAAGGCAGAGTCCTCTCGCCCACGGGCGGTAGAGACCAAGAAGGTCCATATCGCTGATACCGCCATGACCCGCAACAACTGGTATAAGCACGTCAACTGGTTGAACGTCTTCCTCATTCTCGGTATCCCGGCCTATGGCTGCATCCAGGCCTTCTGGGTGCCGCTCCAGCTCAAGACCGCCGTTTGGGCTGTCACTTATTATTTCTTCACTGGATTGGGTATCACCGCAGGTAAGTAAATAACCTTGCAAAACAACTCACTTGATCAGTCGGATCCAGTGAGACGTTGGAAGACTTGTCGGAAACTGACTCGCCTTTCAATAGGATACCACCGTCTCTGGGCTCACTGCTCCTACTCCGCCACTCTGCCTCTGCGCATTTGGCTTGCTCTTGTTGGCGGTGGTGCTGTTGAGGGCTCCATTCGCTGGTGGGCTCGTGGCCACCGTGCCCACCACCGTTACACCGACACCGAGAAGGACCCCTACTCCGTCCGCAAGGGTTTCTGGTACTCCCACCTCGGCTGGATGGTCATGAAGCAGAACCCCAAGCGCATCGGCCGTACCGACATCTCCGACTTGAACGAGGACCCCGTCGTCATCTGGCAGCACCGTCACTACCTCAAGGTGGTCTTCGGCATGGGTCTGATTGTCCCTATGCTCGTTGCTGGTCTCGGCTGGGGTGACTGGTTCGGCGGCTTTGTGTACGCCGGTATTCTCCGCATCTTCTTCGTCCAGCAGGCCACCTTCTGCGTCAACTCTCTGGCTCACTGGCTCGGTGACCAGCCCTTCGACGACCGCAACTCTCCCCGTGACCACGTTATCACTGCTCTCGTCACCCTCGGCGAGGGATACCACAACTTCCACCACGAGTTCCCCTCGGACTACCGCAACGCCATCGAGTGGCACCAGTATGATCCCACCAAGTGGACCATCTGGACCTGGAAGCAGCTCGGCCTTGCCTACGACCTGAAGCAGTTCCGTAGCAACGAGATCGAGAAGGGCCGCGTTCAGCAGCTCCAGAAGAAGATTGACCAGAAGCGTGCCCGCCTCGACTGGGGTACCCCTCTCGACCAGCTCCCCGTCATGGAATGGGACGACTATGTTGAGCAATCCAAGAACGGCCGCGGCCTGATTGCCATCGCCGGTGTTGTTCACGATGTGACCGACTTCATCAAGGACCACCCCGGTGGCAAGGCCATGATCAGCTCTGGTATTGGCAAGGATGCCACCGCCATGTTCAACGGTGGTATCTACTACCACTCCAACGCCGCCCACAACTTGCTCTCCACCATGCGTGTTGGTGTCATTCGTGGTGGGTGTGAGGTTGAGATCTGGAAGCGCAGCCACAAGGAGAACACCGAGTATGTTCGCGATGAGATGGGCCAGCGCATCATCCGGGCTGGCCAGCAGGTCACCAAGATCCCCGAGCCCATTCCCACTGCGGATGCCGCTTAGGGGTGTGTTTGCGTGATTTCCTTTCTCTTTGCTCTAGACGACATACTTGCATTCTCTTGGGTCGCGGCGGTTGCGGTGTTTATCAGGCGTCTTGATGTGCTCTCTGGTCTTTCATTTGTCAAGAGTGCTTTTCTTCTTTTCCTCTCATTCTGAAAAGCGATGGGCACTTAAATAATCTGTCATGAACTAGAAACGAACTTTATATCTCATTCCTTGATCCTCGATCTGTGCTGTTAGTAAATCAGTAGCGCTTGTAGAACAGTAATCGACGGTTCAATCTGATTGTCGATCCAGTCGATCGCCTTGCTGTGGCCATCGTGGTAGCCCGAAAGGAGAAGCCACGAAAGTTGGGCCAAAAAGTCAACATCACGCGGGAGTCTCTCTCACGTGCTGGTTTAGCTTGTGGCTGCCCCTTCTGCCTCAGGCCAGTTCATGGCCAAAGTCCGCCCATAGTACGGACGGAGTACGGTGCCCAGTTCCACTATTGCACCGTCCCACTCGTCAGTGACTACCGAAGTACAGATGCACCTCAACTGCAACTAGTAACTCTACCTAACGCCCTGAACCCCCTCGCCCCCCCACCGCATTCCCCCCTCCTCCACGGACCTTCTTTCCGCCCAACATTGCGTTCACCGCTCGCCTTCACCTCCTCGTCCTCCTCCTCGCTATCCTCACCGTGGCGCCCTTTCTCCGTCTCCCCGCCCGCCTCTCTTCTGTGCTGGGTCACTTTCGAACTACCACTCCTGTCTACTACCGATACTTGACCACCTCCAGCATGGCTCCCGCTCACCTCCGGCGTCCGCCGCAGGCCCCGCCCGTCTTCACCGCGACCCCGCAGACCGTCGTTGCGGATGCAGAGCGTCTGATCAAGACCTCGCGTGCCGTTCAGGATAAGGTCGTGGCGGAGGTGAAGCCCGAGACGGCCACCTTCGCCAACGTGCTGGGCCCGCTGTCCCAGGATGAGAATGCTATGGCCCTCGATGCGCACATTATCGGCTTCTACCAGGCTGTTTCCACGGACCAGAAGCTCCGTGATGCGTCGTCCAAGGCCGAGGAGATGATGGATGAGTTCTTCATTGAGTCGGTTATGCGGGAGGATGTGTATAAGCTGGTGGATGCGGTTCTCCACAAGAATGAGACTTTGGAGCCTGAGTCTCGTCGACTGCTTGAGAAGGAACACAAGGAATTTATTCGGAACGGATTGTCATTGCCCGCTGGAGAGAAGCGTGATCGTTTCAAGGAGATCAAGAAGCGTCTGAGTCAGCTCAGCATTGAGTTCCAGAAAAACTTGAACGAGGAGAACGGCGGTCTCTGGTTCACTCCCGAGGAATTGGACGGTGTCCCCGAGGATGTCCTTTCTGGCCTGAAGAAGGGTGAGGGTGAGAATGCCGGCAAGCTCTGGTTGACTTTCAAGTACCCGGATCTATTCCCCACGATGAAGTATGCCACCAACCCGGAGACCCGTCGGCTTGTGATGACACAGAACGAAAACAAGGTGAACCAGAATGTCCCTCTCTTCCGGGAGGCTGTTGTGCTGCGTGATGAGGCTGCTCGACTGCTGGGCTATCCCAACCATGCTGCCTTCCGCATTGAAGATAAGATGGCCAAGACCCCGGAAACCGTCAACAAGTTCCTTGGAGACCTTCGCTCGCGTCTTACCGCTGGCGGTAAGCGGGAGATTCAGACCCTCATGGAGCTGAAGAAGGCCACAGACCCTAAGAGCGACGGTCGGTACTACCTCTGGGACCACCGCTTCTATGACCGCCTGATGTTGGAGAAGGATTATTCCCTGGACCAGCAGCTCATTGCAGAGTATTTCCCACTGCAGACTACCATCGAGGGCATGCTGAAGATCTTCGAGGAGCTGTTTGGATTGGAGTTTGTTGAGATAGTTGGTGAGGACCGCGCGGCCTTAGCTCCTACCGGCAAGGGCGATGACATTGTCTGGCACGAGGATGTGCAAGTGTTCAGCGTGTGGGATGATGAGGGTGAGGGCAGTGGCTTCGTCGGTTATCTGTATCTGGACTTGTTCCCGCGTGAGGGCAAGTATGGCCATGCTGCCAACTTCAATCTCCAACCGGTATGTGATCCACGGCAGCTATGAAAATCTCGGACATCAATGGCGAGAAATTAAATACTAATAATTCTCTCTATGACAGGGCTTCATCGACGCCAAGGGCAACCGTCGCTATCCCGCCACCGCGCTGGTGTGCAATTTCACCAAACCCACCGCCAAGAAGCCCAGTCTTCTCAAGCACGACGAGGTCGTCACCTTGTTCCACGAACTGGGCCACGGTATTCACGACCTCGTCTCCAAGACGATCTACTCCCGGTTCCACGGCACCAACACAGTACGGGACTTTGTCGAAGCCCCCAGCCAGATGCTCGAGAACTGGTGCTGGACGCCCTCGCAGCTGCGTGCCTTGAGCCGCCACTACTCCACACTCTCCCCCGAGTACCTCGCCGGCTGGCAAGAATCGAACCAAGCCCGCAGCGGCGGCAAGACCGCCACCGCACCACCCTCTGAGCGGATTCCCGACGAAGTCATCAACAACCTCATCCGCACCAAGCACGTCAACGACGCCCTCTTCAACCTGCGCCAACTGCACTTCGGCATCTTCGACATGACCGTCCACGAACCCGCCAGCCACGCCGATATCACCGCCCTCCCCATTTCAACAACCTACAACCGCCTTCGCCAGGAGATCACTCAGATGGACGGCCCCGAAGCCCTCGGCGCCAGCGACGACTGGGGTCACGGCGAGGCCACGTTTGGCCACTTGATCGGCGGCTATGATGCTGGTTACTACGGCTATCTTAGTTCGCAGGTTTATTCGACGGATATGTTCTACACTGTCTTCAAGGATGACCCTATGAACAAGGAGCATGGTCGTCGTTACCGGTATACCGTTCTGGAGAAGGGTGGGAGTCAGGATGAGATGACTACTTTGACGCAGTTCTTGGGTCGGGAGCCGCGTACTGATGCGTTTTATCAGGAGTTGGGGCTTGCGTGAGTCGGCGGGCTGTAGAGAGAGCGTTTTTCAGGTATAGTCCGATGGCATAGGTCACTAGAGAGATGCTGAATGAAATGTATTTCAATTTGTACTCGAATGTTGCATAATTATGGCATGCTGCCCATGTTCTGTACCAACCTGCCCAGTTGTGTCGACGAGGCTTTCTTGAGTATTTCACCGTCCAGTGCCATGTCCCACCCCTGGGTTACATATGCATACCCTTTCTGTAGTGGACGCCAAGAGTGCCTGACGTGTAGGTAAACAGTGATAGGCTTGACACTGTGACTGGAGAGGGCACATCCGTTTGATATTCCCAACGTTCCGCTAAAATTAACACACGATTGTGGGTCTAGACTACTGTACCTAACTTCATCACGAACAAAAAAGGTAGAACGACGGCTGTCGGATTCGAACCGACGCCCCCGAAGGGAATTGATAAATCGACAGAATTCGAGTCAATCGCCTTAGACCACTCGGCCAAACCGCCACACGATACGTATTGAACCTCAAAAATGACATTATGATCCAATATTGTTGGCATAAGGCAAAACTTGATGTCTGTGCCACTGTGGCGAGTACACCTTATGCCGTCCGCTTCCTCACGCAGAAGCCAAGAAACAGGAAGGAACAGTACCCGCATTGAGGAGGGCGGAAAGCGCATGCTCCGACCGTAACATATGTCGTAACGCATCCAAGGAGTCCCACTTCAGATTATTAATCCATAGCCTAGGAGAAAACCTACGAGATGCTGCTACATTCAAAAAGACAACAAAAAGAAAGTTAGCGACGGCTGTCGGATTCGAACCGACGCCCCCGAAGGGAATTGATAGATCGGGATTCGAGAATTCGAAGTATTCGAGTCAATCGCCTTAGACCACTCGGCCAAACCGCCTTGATTAGGAAAGTCGCCACTTCTTTGCCTAGATGGATCTGCGATGGCGTTCAACAGGTGTGTAGGGGGAAAGGCTCATAGTGAAAATGCGATTAACCATTGATTGGAAGTCCGATTTGGGACGAATATCCATCATCCATAAGGTTGGCAAGTCAGAGTGAGCAGGACTTGTGAGTAGGCTACTAGGTTTGGTATGTATCTTTACAACAGGTTTCATTCGTGGGCATGTATCAGTCTGCGCGGGGTGACATTGACTGGTTGTTCGTTTGGATGTTGATACTCCCCTGCACATGGAAATGTGCCCTACTGGGAGGAATGTGGTCACAAACCTTGGCTGTCCTCATCAGGTATCATCCAGTGAGTCTTAGACGTCCTTAAGCACTTATTCAGGGGAGTCGCAGTTGCGCCAAAAGATCTAGAGTCCAACCTTAGAGTGCCTGGGGTCAGCCTCCCATTCTTTAACCCCCACGCCTTGTCCTCCTTCCAGAGGAATGTGGGGGCAGAGGCAGGCTCGACGACTGGAATGACGCCGAAGTTCTACCGATAAAACTCTTCCAGTGTACCGATCATGAAGGTAAAATGGCGGCAGGTAAGGTTACGGTGTAGAGCCTCAAAAGCCTAGAAACTGAATGCTAAATTGGAGACGGAGAAAGATATTCGTATTATTCCTAAGGACTGACTGCGGCTCCAAGGAGGGCAATACTCGGGGCGACATCGACCGAGCTGTAGATTACAGTATTTCGTCAGCCAGTGGAGCAATTACCCCGCGATCTGCTTTGACTTTGTACCTGGGAAGCGGGGTGATTTCCGAGGAGAGCCCAGTTATGATATATAGGCAGACGGGTTCTGAATTCAAAAGGATACGCCAAGCTCCCACACTTTTTCTCACCGTTCATATGCCCGCCTTGTAAAGCGACTGGGCATCGTGATCATGTCTGACGAGCCGATTGTCGCATTCAAAAACTCCCCTGGCCTACTAAATCTTGTCAGTGCCAAGATCATAGTTGACCCGGCTGATTTCGTGGGAATTCATCATGCAGCGCGAGCGCTAGCTGAGGACTTTGGCCGGGTGACGCGAGGCAAAGCAAATGATTTTGACTTGACACCCCAGGGACACCTGGACACACCGGTCGCCATTATTATCGGATGCATAGAATCATGCTGGATGATTCAGGAGCTGCAAAAACTGGGCAAGATCAACACTACTTCCATCCAGGGAAAATGGGAGTCCTTTATCACTGATGCTGTTGATGACCCGCTGCCGGGTTGTACGAAGGCCCTGGTTATTGCTGGAAGCGATAAAAGAGGCGCGATCTTTGGAGCATATACCCTCTCAAGCCAGATTGGAGTATCCCCGTACGTCAAAGCTTGGTCTTACAGGTAACGCGTCCACTAACTTGTTATTCTCCAACGGAAAGTTGGTATTGGTGGGCAGATGTCCCTGCACAGTATCATGCAGAAATCTATGCGCTTCCAGTGCGTACTACTCAGGGCGAGCCGAGCATCAAGTTTCGCGGAATTTTCCTCAACGATGAAGCACCAGCGCTCACGGGATGGGTGCTGGAGAAATTTGGAAAGTATAATTCCGCCTTCTACACAAAAGTTTACGAGCTACTTCTGCGTTTAAAGGCCAACTTCATGTGGCCGGCGATGTGGCCTGGCTACCCAAATCCCGGAGCGGTATTCTTCATCGACGACCCCGAAAATCAGCGCCTCGCCGACGAATACGGAATTTGCATTTCCACTTCCCATCACGAGCCAATGCAGCGCGCTTCGACGGAGTGGTTCCTGGAACATGCAGATGGGACGTGGGACTGGCTCACACACCGCGATGAGATTGTCGAGTTCTTCCGTGAAGGCGTCCTGCGTGCCAAGGGCCTCGAGTCATATTTTACCCTAGGAATGCGCGGTGAATATGACAAGCAAATGGTTACTGATGACCCTGGTGCAGTCATGCAAGATGTGCTTCGAGAACAGCGAGCTCTTTTTGAGGAAATACACGGCCGGGAAGATGCGGTGCCTCAGGTGCTGGCATTATACAAGGAGGTGCAGGATCTGTACGAGGCTGGTGAATTCACGGTCCCTGAGGATGTGACACTGTTATTTGCAGACGACAATTTTGGATCTTTGCGGCGCCTACCGTCAGGCAACGAGGAGAAGAGGTCTGGCGGTGCAGGGGTAAGTGCATGAATCCCCGGAAAGGTCGATCAAGATATCGAGCGAAGTCAGAGTTGCTCGAGGAGAACCTCTCTGCGTTCTGTTGCAAGACAATTGGCTGAGGTATTCTAGATATACTACCATTTCGAGTACGTCGGCGCACCCCGGAGCTACAAGTGGATCAACTCAAACTCGTTGGTTCGTTAACAACTTCTGTCATAAGCATACTTGGTCGTATGACTGACCGAGGCAAAACAGGGCAAGATCTATCATCAGCTTACTCAAGCTTATCAGCAAAACGCGCGGAAGATTTGGATCTTTAACGTCGGCGACATTAAGCCGATCGAGATTCCTCTCACGTTTGCGATGCAGATGGCTTGGAATATCAACTCGGTTGACACGAACACTATCCCTCAAGTTCTGGGAAACATCGCGAGCCAATACTTCGGCTCCAATTTGAGTTCCGATATTGTCCCTATCTGGCGTGAATACGGCCGTCTTGTGAGCCTCCGAAAGCACGAGCACATTGATCCCGAAAGCTTTTCTTTGCTACACTACAATGAAGCCGACACTATCGTTACTCGATGGCAGGACCTGGAGGCCCTGGCACAATCAGTATACAAGAAAGTTTGTGAGGAGCAGAAAGCGGCATTCTGGCAGCTTGTTGTTCACCCAGTCAAGGCTAGCTCTATCTTTACCCGACTAAGGGTGATACAAGCTCGCAATCAGCTTCATGCACGCCAAAGACGCAATACAGCGAACAAACTCTTGCGCCAAGCACTTGACCTATTCGATGCGGATTTCAAGTTATCTCAAGAGTTCCATTCTCTTCTAAACGGCAAGTGGAATCATATGCTTTGCCAACCACATATGGGCTATGGAGATACCTGGCACGCGCCTTCTCGGGATGCCATCTTCGGTCTAGCATACGTGCAGCGATATCAAGACAGTAACATAATCGTTGGACAGATGGGAGTTGCGGTGGAGGGTCATGAAGGTGTTCGCGCTGGGCGAATCAACGAGGAGAGTGAGCGAACACATCCGAGTCGACGCGACCTGATTCCGGGACTTACGCTTGGTCCTATGAGTCGGTATGGTCCGATTAAGAGATGGCTGGAAATCTTTACTAGAGGGACGCAGAACATTAATTGGAAAGCTTCTGCTTCTCATCCGTGGATCCTTCTCTCTGAGACAGATGGGACCTTGTTTCCAGACGGCGATGATGTGCGTGTTTGGATCACAGTCGACTGGGGTCAAGTGCCAGCGCGATTTGAGGAAGAAATCTTGATCACCGTCACTTCACAGGAGGGGGACTTTGAACACGTACACCTGCCTATTTATGGTCACAAAGCTCCGGAAACCTTTCGTGGCTTCGTTGAATCAGACGGATGTGTATCTATCCCTGCTTCCGGGGTGGAGATTAAAGCGCCATACCAGCATCACCCAGAGCTGGGCCGATCAATCGAGGGTGCGGTGACAATTGAGTGCCTTCCATTCGAAGGTTCTGATGATTTGCTCTTTCTCGAGTACCCGGTTTATGTCTTTACAAAGTCAGCTTCATCAAACTTGACTTTGGTCTTCAACATGACTCTCGATATCGACCCTACGAATCTCATGTCCTACGAAATTGCAGTTGATGATCAACACGCAAGTCGGCACTTTTTGCTGCCCCAATCACAAGAAAAAAGGGATAAACTTCCCGCGGAGGGTTGGTTGGATGCTGTCATGGATTGCGTTTGGAAAAGAAATCATGCAGTCACTCCGCTCGAGCCAGGGCCTCACATCATTCAGATCAGGTTGGATCATCCTAATTTACTGCTTGAGAAAATTGTGCTAGACCTTGGAGGAGTGAAGGAGGGTTATCTTGGACCTCCGCCCAGCCTGTTTGTCGGTTAGACAGGAATGCCAACAAAGATGAGATACATCCATGGCCAGCTCGATAGAGCCGAGGATGCTCTGCAGTTCTCGAAAGGAAATTGTATATTTGCACAGAATTTTCAGGAGTTTAAGCACAAGATGTTCAAAAAAAAAAAAGAAACCAAAACTATGAACTGTCAACAGTCCATTCGACCTCGTGCTCCACGCGGATGAACATGGGCCCAAGAAATTCCTCCAGATTTTCTCTTTCCTTACGACATCGTTCCGACTCCATCTGTGCGACGCACGACGTAAGATGCACTTCATCATCACGAGCGCGGAAGCCCAGCTCGGGCTTGCCATCCAGAGAATCCGTAGTTTCTGGCCGACTACGGATGATGTCACTGCTGCCGATGCTGCTGATACGCTTTCGCAGCTGGTTGACTTGGCTCATTCTCTTGCTGTGGCGGACTCTCCTTCGAAGGTGAAGTAGATGCTCCGCTTTCATGAAAGATGGGACGAGGGGTTGGAGAGCCGGTAGACATGCGCAGATAATGCCCACACAAGGCTCCACGGTGGACCAGATGTAGACATCGCTCATGACCCAGGTTATATCCAGGGTCTCCTTGAGAAAAGTCAAGTAGTGGAGTCGCACGATGCTAGCAATGCAGACACTGAAAGTAAATGTTAGATGGTATCAAGAAGTATTGTACGAGGGATTGGCTTTGTCACATACAACACACCGATTAAGAAGACGCTAGTAATCATGATCTTCTGGGTAATTCTCAACTTCAGTCTCCATACGGCTGGCATTGGAATGAGCAGGATCAAGACATCGATCACGACATTTGCGGCGGCGTTGCCGATGTAGTAGTTATAAAAGTTGTATCGATAGTGGCCACCTTTGGGATTGTAGGTCGATGTCCAGAAATAAGAGACCGGATCGCAGCTAACCAATAGAGCAACCATGCTACCCAGTGTCCACCCTGTTGTCAGAAACAAGCAGATCCAGATTGACCATCTCCGCCCAAAAAGGCGGCGATAAAATGCCAATATGGAGATCTTGATGAGAAAAAGCTCAAACAAATAGACCAAGAGATATACAAATAAGATCTGAGCGTGCGTTAGAGGAAGTCAGAATTACTGAAGAGCCTATGGATACTTCGCGTACCTTCTTCATTTTCACCATGGCACCGATTGTTACGAGCCAGACATGCTTGCCCATTCCATAGTGGCCGCCTTCTAATGAAGCTGCCAAAAGGGCTAGCATAGGAATCTAGAAAATGGGTAAGCTTGGAGAATCTTATTACAGCGAGATAAAATGGCTTACCAAGGCCACCGCAGTCAGCCATTCATCAAGGAATGGCCTTGATCTTTGGCTTCTAAGCCGTACAAGAAACCTGATCACGACAATGATTACCGCGAGAACGGAGATGGAAATCACAGCAGCATTGTCTCGCGATGTGCGGTTCTGCCTGAGGTCTATATCGGCTGGCGGAGGACCTAAGACTGCTGCGATGGGCGTACTCATGAGGTTTTCCATGATTTGAGGATAGAGAAGGGTGTCCCACGCAGAATCTGAGGATTATCTCTGAAAGACACGTTACTACATTTCAAATGAGATACGGGGCGCATCATCGCTATTATAAGAAACACAACCTGTCAGCCTGACATATCTTGAGGAGAAAGACGCCGCGCAAAGAAAGGGCGTTTCCTTTGCTGATTGTCATCTTAGGTAGAGAACGGTGGTACTTGGCCCCAATTTCCTGCATGGTATACTCACTGGGGGCTGTAAACAGGCACCGGGGCTTGCTCACAGATGATCAACAGTCTGGGGCCAAGGGCCAGAATATAGATAGCCACAATGTAATTGGAAGCACAGACAAGCAATGCTAATGTGCCTGCACCATGGGGAATATGCGTTTCTGAAGGATTCCACGTGGTGAGTTTGAATGACATTTTCCATCTTTTATCGATCGACAATTAGTAATAATGACGAAAAAAGTATAAACACCTGAAAGATTCCCTCATACAGGCCTAATAAGACTATGTTCGCTATCATGCCCATTGCCCGTACGATATATGTAATTCTTGGATTCCAACATAGCATTTTCGGGCATCAAGGGCCCTGGTAGGCCTATACAAGCAGCACTCAAAACTTGTCTGACCGGGCGCAGGATCGCCCCAAGTGAGATTGATTCTGTGCTTGTCAGGTTAGTGTCAGCCTGGCAGTGTACCATGCATGAACTGTGTCATCTTATGGGGCCGAACGCTCAAATTTGCGACTCGATTGTCTCCGCCCCAGTTCTCTTCCGGATGAGAACATTTATCGAGCTGTGGGATTGAATAGGGCAAAGAACTGGACTTTTGGATCTAAAAAAATAACCACCCTAAATAAGGGTAAACTAGAGATCTTTGAGGATACCCTGGAAGTTCTGTACCTCTTGGGATGATGATGCGATGGTGGACCCCCACAGGGTCACCTACCTCCATGCCTTCGACAACGATCTTCAAGAGACTTTAACATGCAGCTGAAATAGATAATCGGTGGAAAATTTGATTATTTCACTCTTTTAGGCCTCCAATGAATAGTTAGCGAGATGGCGTCTAGTTATTGCTTATCAAAATACATCTTCATCCGGATTCGGTTAACGCTCTGGCCATCGCCCACGACTTATTCCCATGAGAGTAATGCATGGAAGAAGTTGCATTCAAAACGGTAGGCACGTTTCAAATTGAAAGCTATTTAACGGACGAGACTGTCAAAAAAATCTCAGCTTCATCGTCAAGGATGCTCCATAGGAATTGTTTCACTCGGGGTCCCCTTGCCCACGACTGCGATTCTTTCATCCATTCAATTGATTTGTTAACCCGACATGAAAATTCGAAACAGAGCCAGCCACTGATCCCCAAGCAGGGTGAAGGTCTTCCTGAAAAATTGTCACGCTGAATGAGACAAATACTGAGCAGTCCTAGGGTTTCAGCCTTGGAAATGATGTTCGAAAACCGAGGCGAGAATGTTTATCGTTCTTGGAGCCGATTAAATTCGAACGAAGAGCCTCGTAAGTATTACCAACGAAAGAGATTAACCTCATCGCAGATGTATGTCAATCCGCGGGCTCACTTGGAGGATTTCCCAAGACCTTCCCGCCAACAGTCACGAATCTACTCAAAGGATCGACGTCATGCCTCCGTTTACAATCCTTCAGGATAATTCGGCCTCCGAACTTCCACCTCCAGTTCCGCCGAGCCGAGCCGTCTCACCAGCTCGCTCAGATCCCGAACTATACTCTCCGGGATCAACATACCCATTCTGGCCTCCTTCCAAGACACGCCCTCAATTCTGGTCAAATCAGATCGTTTGAAACCAATATTTGATTGAATACCAAGTCTCTAATTGCGCAAGCCTGCATTTAGTCGCAGAACCTGTATGCGGGGCGCGGGTCACTAGAAGGCGGGCGAGTGGACAAACTCACCCGCTCCGCTAAATAAAAGCGCGTTGAGAATTTTTCAGTGCAATTTGACGCTATTGTTTTCTTCTAAATACAATACGGAGAGATCTCAACTTTTGCTTTGATACTTGCCAGAACTATCAGTGATCCATCGTTGATGGCTTCTCATTACATACATTCCTCTTTCGACGCCATCCTCCACACAGCCATGCTCTCTGCAAGGTCATCAACCACATCCACCAATGATGCAGTGCTATCAAATGCCGAAAAGGTTACGTTATATGTGATTGCAGTGACAGCCGGTGTTCTCATTGTTCTGGGCATTACAATCGCCGTCCTTCGGACGCGTTGCCCTGACGGACCATGGGCGACTCAACACTCTGGGAACCCGCGACAACGCCGCATTGCGAAAGAACTGCTCAAGACACTTCCAATTGTGCAATATGACGATGGAAATGATGCCTTGTTGATTGCGTCCAAGTCAAACCTCGGTGGTTCTACGATGTCTTTTCAAGCAGAGGATGAGAAAGCTCGGTCAGCGAGCCTCTCCGGAAAATATACAAAGTCTACGACCTGTGCTATCTGCACGGATGATTTCGTGAAGGGTCAGCTGGTGCGAGTCTTGCCATGTGGGCATTCGTTTCACCAGGGCTGTGTGGATGAATGGCTGGTTGAGAGGTCGCGGACGTGTCCTTCCTGGTAAGTAACTATGAGCCCTGAGAGTTGTAAAGCCTTTCTGACGTTTCTCACAGCCGATATGAGCTCATGCCTTCTCCAAAGCGAAGACCCATTGAGAAGATCAAGAACTCAACGGATATTGAGGCCGGAGAGCCAGGTGAGCCTTTGGACATGCAGCCGCAGCCTCGGAGTCGATTGCATCGATATCTGCGCAGTCTGCGTTCCATATTGCGGGGACGCAGTGATACCACTGGATCACCATGAGCTTAGCTCACAAATATACTATCTCATGTTCAATTTGCATATCATAAAGAGGACCCATGACCATATCCACTAGAGCCAGGATGAGTTCACTACAGTTGATACGAACTCCATCTCTTATTGAGTCAGAGGTTGTAAGGCTCAAAGCCCGACTGGATAGCCATGGGGGGATGTTGTACCTTGAGGACTCGCCATGTAAGGCCATAGTTGGGGTCTCCGTTTCTGCATCGGGCCGAATGCAGCGGGATCCATGTTACGGCCCAGCAGGATGTCCATTTAGGAATCGCATTAGCCCCCATGGCCCAGTCGCATGACAGCTGCCGTGGACCCGACATGGTGGAAAGCTAGTCGGGCTTATGATTCAGCCCCGGGCTTGGCCTTGGCCAAGTTGTTCACAACTTATCTCCTAAATGGGCAAGCCCAAGGTCCTCGCAGCTAGACGATCAACGGTAACGACATCAACAAGAACATGATTTCTCAATCAAATGCATCTTCTCGGGGACCTTCACGCCCCCGTGTCGGTTTGGTGCAGATGAGCCCTTACACAAGTATCCGCGGTTGACAGCGACTCAGCGAGACCCAGCCCCGCAGCCACCGCCGAAGTGGGCGGTTCCCGCGCACCGCAGATGAGGCTGTATGCGGTCATCACCACAGCGGTCGATCCGTGCGGGAACGCCCGCGGGCTCGCGCCGATGCCGAGGCTTGAGCGTCAGCACTACTCGAAGAAACAGCATATAGCATCGCTGGTGGCGGAGGGTCTTTGCTCTCTGTCTTGGTTTTTTTGGGCCCAGCGGGGGACTGGCTTGTCTGCCTTGTTTTGTCTGCCAGGGAATCCCTCAGTAGATTGGGCAAGGAGCTGGTACCCCTCGTAGCCAGGAGCACAGCGCCGAGTCTAACCTTTACCTTGCCGAGTCATCCGCCCTAGGATCATGCGGTGCCGCCCATTCCCGTCACCCTGTAAAGGTGGTGAGGGGCGGCAGGCAGGTTCCAGAGGAGGATCTGCTTCAGGGGACGGCCCATGGAGACACGCTAACACAGGAGTTATCCGACGGTGGTAGTCGTGGTACTTGTGAAAGCAGCCAGTGTGAGAACTGATATGAGGCATAAAAACACTACCGGGGGCAGCCGGCGGATGGACAGAGACAGACTGCGCTCATCCCGCCGACGAAAAGGACCTTGTAACATCACGGGGGGAGGAAACATTCGCGCTAGCAAGATAAGCCTGTTTACGTCCCTGAAAAGAGAAGGGCTATGCTGGAGAAGCGTGTCATCTCGTCTAGGACGGTCATTTTGCCTCTTCCTCGAGTCCGGCCGACTCGGTGCCGATCAATAGCAAGCTTAAAACGTGTTTCAGAATTGGTCTTGGCCATTGCCTTGCGATATCCAGTGCTTGGAGCTAACTGCGGGGAGTTCGGGTCCACCAGCGGAATGGGCTTTGAGCTCATCCACAATCCGCTTCGACTGTTGGATGACCGTTGGAGGAGTGGGTCGTGGACCTGCAGCTGGTCTAGAGTTAGCCCATCATCAGCCGATGAGATTGCAGGGCGAGGTGGGTTGGACTCGTGAGTCCAGGCAGAAGGGAGGAAAGTGGGAAAGGCGATAGTGGAGAGCGGACGTATGTAAGGAGCCTAGTCTGCGCGCCGTTACCCGCACGCCTTTCCATCTCCTTCAACTCTCTTCTACTTCCATTTTCTCTTCTTCTTTCATTTCTAATCTCGCCTCCTCCCTTTACCTGCTCGGGAACTGCCCGCCCTTTCTTTGTGGTCTTAGTGCTCTTTATCTTGAAAGACCTAAAGTGTACCTTGTCCTTTCTGCCCCTCTTCGCTCAAGCTCCTCTTGTCCTCCCCGCACCAGACACCATGTGAGTCTCAAAGATAAACCGCAGCCCGCACTGCTATTCAGACTAGATTACCTAACGTATCTTCCTCCTCCATCCAGGCGGATCACCGTTAGCGTCATCCGCCCCGAGCAGGCGGACTCTGATATCATCAACCTCGAGGTTGGCGGCGACATGACGATAGAGCTCCTCAAAGACATCGTCCACAGCGAAACCTCCATCCCCCCCGATGCCCAACAACTCGTCTTCAATAACCAGCTCCTCCAAATCCCCTCAAAGACCCTCAACCAGGTTGGTATCGGCGAGGGCGACATGCTCGGCGTCCACGTCAACCTCCGTAGTGGTCCGCAGGCCCCCCAATCCTCCTCCGGCGCCGCCGCGCACCCCTCCTCCGCAGGCTCCAGTGCTGCGCCACGCCAACACGTCGCCCCACGACCCGGCATGCCTGATCCGGAGACTATCCGACTACACATTTTGGGAGATCCTCGCGTGCGCGAGGCTGTGCGGAGGCAGAACCCGGAGCTGGCGGCGGCGGCCGACAACGCGCAGCAGTTCCGGAACGTGCTGTTAGCACAGCAGCAGCGTGAAGCGCAGGCTGAGGCGGAGAAAGAAGCGCGGATCGCGATGCTGAATGCCGACCCGTTTAACCCAGAGAACCAACGTGAGATTGAGGAGATTATCCGCCAGAATGCGGTTACAGAGAATCTACACAATGCTATGGAGCATCACCCCGAATGTGCGTCTTGTGTCTATGAACTTCGAGCGCTCTCCCCAACTTCCGGTATTACCCAGCCCAGATAAACTAACTTTTTTTTTCCCTCCCTAGCTTTTGGCCGCGTCACCATGCTCTACATCCCCGTCGAAGTCAACGGCCACCGACTCAACGCCTTTGTCGACTCCGGCGCCCAGGTCACCATCATGTCCCCCGATTGCGCAGTCGCCTGCAACATCATGCGTCTCGTGGACCGGCGATACGGCGGCATCGCCAAGGGTGTCGGCACAGCGCCCATCCTCGGCCGCGTACACTCGGCGCAGATCAAGATCGGCGACATGTTCCTGCCCTGCTCGTTCACCGTCATGGAGGGCAAGCAGATCGACCTGCTGTTGGGCCTGGACATGCTGCGCCGGCATCAGGCGTGCATCGATCTCAAGCGCGGCGCCCTGGTCATCCAGGACCAGGCTGTGCCGTTCCTGGGCGAGGCCGATATTCCCAAGAACCTGACCGAGGAGTTTGAAGACGAACCGACCGTGAAGGGCGCAGACGGTGCGGAAATTGGCGCGCGCACGGGAGCAGTTACGCATCAGGCTGGTAGTTCTACTTCGGCCGGGCCATCGCAGCAGCAGCAGCAGCAGCAGCAGCAGCAGCAGCAGCAGCAGCAGCAGCAGCAGCCGCAGAGTGCGCCAGCGCCCAAGATTAATATTCGACCTGCGCCGGCGTCGCGGTGGCCGCAGGCCTCTATTGCGACAATCACGGAGCTGGGCTTCACGCGCGAGGAGGCGATGCGGGCGCTCGACGCGGCGGAAGGGGATCTAGACGGGGCGATCGGGTTCTTGCTGTGAGAAGGCGTCACGGACTGGACAACATCGAGTCGGAAGTGACTGTCCTCGGATTTTATGTTTTCTTTCCTCTTCTCTTTACATATTCGGCGTTTAGCGGTGGGAGGTAGGGATGGGATGTTGTATTTAGCGGGACTTTGATCTTGTTCTGTGTTGTCTTGGCCGTCTCTTCTCTTCTTGGTGCCGTGTACCTTATCTCGGTGCTTGTCCCAGTGCCTTTTCTGTCCTTGTGATTCTCCCACATTGTTGCGGTGTACACAGACGCGTAGCGCAATGTACGATTATATGGTGGCATCGGCATCCGGCATGACGATTTGTAGCACCGAGTCGAACACGGTGACTTGTTCCTCGATTTTTGATTTCGATTTCGATTTCGAAAGTTCCATTCCCCTTTCGACCTCTGCAGCACGCAATTCTCAGGGGATGTGAACTACGTGTGGCGTACCAGTACCCCCTGCGATGTGAATGCACTGCGACTAAACCAGACCAATACAGTTCAGTCCAGGCCCGGTTCCGTGACTCCGTCCCTCGCTCGCCATAGGTCTCCATCTATGACGCACTCGGTGCTCACTCCCGCTTAGCCTTTGGCATCAGCCGAGCACGCAATCGAACGACCATGTCAAAAGCCATAAGCGCGCCTGTTGGATTACTCGTTAGCGTACTGTAGGTCCGGTGTGTCGTGTGCGTTGCAGAGAAGATGCCACGCGACAAACAGCGAGCAGGAAGTCTGAAGTACGAGTGGAATGCAAATGTGTCATATCCCCGTTTCACATCTCCACGTCTCGAGCTCCGCGCCAAGGGTTTCTATTTCTGTTTCTCCTTCTTCATGTGCTTACTCACCTAGTGCGACGTATGGCCCGTAGAGGTATGTGATCTGCGTCTTTTCAGGCGTTGTGCGATCGGGCCAGCTCCAGACGTCGATTAGACAGGTGAGCGAGGTGACGAAGGCTTGGATGGCGAAGATGAGGAGGTGGACTGGGATGAGGGGGTGGTCTGGATGGAGTGGGTGGTTAGTGATCATGATGAACGACTCCATGGATGGAGCGTGTCAAGGAAATGGAGGATTTGAAGATGGAGATGGAGATGTACGGAGTACACAAAGCAGATTAAGCTTTATCAGATCAGATCTGATCAGATCTGATCAGATTGCCCAGTTTCGACGCGGACAAGTCCACGGCTTCTCCCAGGTGATCAGCTCTGCTTCCACTCCATCACTCAATCCATCCCCTTCACTCCGTCGCTCGTTCACATATCGAAAGAAAGCACCTACCTCTCACCAACCCCCAAACCGCCCACAAACTCGCCGGCACATGGTACAAAAGCTCCATCCAGATAAACGCGCTGAACCACACCGGCACCGGATCCTCGAAGAACTTGTCCCGGTATGTCGCGACATAGTACGCGCGCAGCTGAGCGGATAGCTCTGTGCGCGCCCAGGCGGGTTGCAGCGGGACGGTGTCGACGAGGAAGATTATCGGGAGGTGGGTGGCGAAGAAGAGGAGGTAGGCGCAGTCGCGCTTGCGGGTTGTGAGGGGGGCCATTGCTGTCGCTAGTTGGGATTGGAGCTGGAGCTGAAGCTGGAGTTGGAGCTGGAGCTTGAGCTTGAGTTGGGATGCCGAGGGTCCGAGGTCGGGGTGGGCTGAAAGGGGTTAGTGCACTCAAAGTTCTGGGGGACAATTGGAAGTTAAGACTTGGGCGTGGAAGGGTTGGTGCACCGTAGTTCTGGTTGAGGTGGATTATACCAAGACGAACGGGTCAACTGGCGAGAGCTGCCCGAGCGACGGTCGTATCTTAGGCTCTTAGCAGGTCGCTACAGCAACTAAGGTAACATGGCTACGGCTACGGCCCTACAGTAAGCAGCTAAGCGAAACAGTAGTGCAACGACAAAACGCCTCACACACAAAGCACCTGACTCCCGATCAGGTGGGGAACCTCGACCGGCGATCTCCATGTTTGCTTTTTCTTCGGATTTAAGCTTAGTGGAGATCTGGAAATGGTCCACAGCAGTGAGTCAGTGACTGCACTTGACTCCTTGAGCGCTCAAATGAAGTCTACCATTGGAAAAGTGTAGAGCAATATGGACGTAATAGAAAATGGCAGGACGAAAGACTTCCTCCGTATAGGAAGATTCTCCATCCCGACGACCGACTCATTCCCTCCCAGCCGCTGGGACGGGCCTGAATGGCCCTCGCTCGAGTTACGAGTTCGACCGAATAATGGATCCTCCCAAACCGGTGAACCACGGGAGACGCAAGTCTGGCACGAGTGGGCATGTCCGGGCCGGTCCCTGGGAGACCCAGAAGAAAAGGAAATAATTGCGACAGCTTGACAGCACAGCAAATGCCAAAAGATGCGATGAGGATCCACCTGCAGCAAGGACCAGAACCCAAGAATAATGCCTCGTCTTCCGTCCTCCCCGGCACCTGAACTCTGCCAAATTGCCAAATTGTTCGAATTTCTCCAAGGGGAGCAAACAATGACTAAAAGCTTGCTATTCATCTACGAGACTAGCCAGCTCACAGCCAAGCGAATCCCCGGGTTGTTCCCTCCGCGCGGAGCAATTCCTGCACGACGACGATGAAGCTACTGAAGGGGAAGGAGGGAGCTAGGGGAGACTGTTGAAGCTTCCAGCAACGAAAGAGCGCATTCGCATCACGTCACGGCAGCGTGATTGCTCACTGGCCGGATGGGAGAGGGTGTATTCACGCCTTCCGCTCTCGGCATCCGTACGGAGCAGGAGACTAGACCAGACTCCATCACTACGGGACTGGGATCGTAGACGAGACTAGTGTAGAATGTAGATGCTACTGGATGGATCATGGATCATGGTACATGGACCTTGGTGGCTGCGAGCAAATTCCATTTTCCCAGTCTTTTGTCTCCGTCATCGATGCAGCAGGGGGGAAATCAAACTGAAAGTGTGCATCGTATCAGGATTCGGTTCAGGATTTGTGGCGCTGGAGGGAGACCCGTCGAGCGTGGAGCCTGCGTTGATGGGTTATGCGGTGCGGTGCGATAGGCTTGCACGCCTCGCTGGGGTGAGTAGTTACTGATTTACTTGCATTCTCTGGACCTAAGAACACTTGGGAAGTGTACTGTATGTACGGACACGCCCTGTGGAAGGAAGGAGGAACAGTGTAGGAAGGGATTCGTAGGATGCACCTGCGGTCGGAATCTCGCTACCCGGGTGCTCATCACTACTTTTCGCTATGGATTATTGTACAGTACTGAGTACTATGTGCTCTACTATACTTCCATGTGCAACGTGGTCTGATGGAGTAGGCGCGATGAGGTCAACGGGCGGGATTAGAACAGACCGCATGTTTGATGGGGAACCAATGAGTTACGGGCGTGGGTGCCGATGGGGTGGGAGTGGAGATGGAGGGGAAAATTGGAACTTGAGATTGGGAAGGATGGAAACGAGGAAGACGAGAGATTGGATCAATTGCAGGTAAATTTGGGGAGTGATTAGGTGCAATTGAGGGCGATTATTGGGTGGGCAGGAACTGCAAAGATTAGGGGCTAACACTGGGCAGGGGTAGAAGTTTGAAGCAGAGTACAGTAGTACTCATACTGTACGTGTGTATAGTCGTGAGTGTATTTACTCCTGCAGGCTGCAAGAGGCTACGAGCTCAAGGATAAGAGTCCCAAGACTAAGTGGAGATTGAGAACTGTGAAACGGGCATGATTCCGGGCTTATGGGCCTATCTCCACCGGGGGTTTCTTTGCTTCTTCGGTGGTTCTTCGCTGGGACAAAGTACTGAGGAGGATATCGCTAACAGCATGGTGCTCCGTACTCTATTTTGGAATTGATTCCGTGGCCAACGGACTCTTGATCGCCTCCGTTCCGAAGCAGTAAAGAATGATGTCGTTAATAATCTGTTTAATCTGTTTCTCCGTCGCCCGATTTGTCCGGCATCATTGGAGGGACAACTAATCCTTACAAATTCGACCAGCGGCTGGTCAATTGCACAATACCGAGGCACTGCGACCAGAGTTTTTGAAAGTTCCACTTGAAAGCTACTGCTAGTATGCTACTGCTGCTGCTGCTGCGCTGCACAGATCACGGCAGATAATGCAATTGCCATTCCGCCTGCAGCTGCCTTATCGATGCACGGTGCAGCGCAGGATGAGAATGGTCAATAATAACAGATTAACAGTCAATACAAAGGTCAAGCCACTACACGCGGAAGCAAACAGCCGGTTCTTCGAGGCCGAGGCTGCATGGCCATGATCTTCGCTTAGGCTTTGGATCCGAAAGGCTAGGGACTGCGACTGACTGGCTAGCTCCGAATCATGGCATCCCTAAGTGCTTAGTTACCTGTTTAGGTGTACATCTCGGCAATCCTAGGATATCACCCGTAGGCTAAGGTCACTGAGATAAACGGCTGTAGAACGATAAAACCATTCCCCTACAGCCTAAGGATCTCTGCGCCAATCGCACGACGGTCCCTACTACCAAGATCGCCATATGCCTATCAGGATCATCCCCAAATCCCGTTTCTCCCACGGGGAGCGGTGAAAATCCCACTTTTCCAGAACGGAACTATAACGGGGAAATGGCAAAGGATGAACTCCGCGATGACTATCATTGCTCCATGCCGTTATTCTTCGGAGTGATGAGGATGGATGTGCGGAGTATACTGGAGGCTGCTGCTCAATAAAATTCCTCTTAATTTATCGGAAATTCCACACGGGCCCTACCGTCTCTCATCCTTTCTCGCTTTTCCCTCCAATGATTCAGTCGTGTTCGACGAGACTACTATTCGTAATCTACGGAGTACTTTGATTACTATCACACCTCCTCTCGTAGCCTTCTCCCCGCGCTTCCCCATATCTCCGTGTCTCTCCCCATGGGCCATCGCCTCTTCCCAGTACCAGCTCTCACAGCCTACAGGTCGGAACCTTCCGGGATCGGAGTGGTCTTGCCTCATTTTCTCGTTCTGATGTTCCTGATGCTGATTCTTGTGAGCTGGTTTCCATCTGCCCTGGTTTTCTGTGCTGACCGCTTGTCTGAGGAAGCGAACCGATGCACACAGACCACTTTTTTTTTTTCGTTCCCACTTAACACTGCGAATTCTAATTATTTATTCTTTTTTTTTTTCAAGTTTCCAATTTTCCAAATTCAATTCCAATTCCATCATCCATGTCCCTCTACCCCTGCTAGACTCTAGCTAGTAGCTACTAGTAAGTAACGTTGGTGAAATTCCAGAACCCCGTAGCTCCATCGGTCTTCCCCCTAAACGACGAAACGCCTGTGACAGTGTGAGATGGTTACAACGTACGGGGGTCCCCAAGTCCGGGATCGTGTCTCTTTGGGGCTGTTCCTTATCCCACTCGGAGATGAAGGGGGACTAGTGTGTTTGAAGCTATCTCATGCAGGTCGGGGGGCACGATGCACTTTTACTTGCATTTTGATTTTTTTTTGCTTTTTTCTTTCAGAATACCTTAGATTCGGTTTTATTCTTTTTTATGTGTTTTTTTTATACCTTTTCTAGCCTCTGATATGTAATATGATCCCACTTTATCATGAGCGAACCCACCGTTTCACCTCTTTCATTGGTTTGACCTGCCCGTGTGGGCCTCCTTGAATACATAGCTGGTCGGTTGTATCTCGGCGCGTGAATATCCAGAGAGATAGGCGTACATCCTTGCGTACAAGCCTACAAGGTAGACGGGTGGATATAACGGTGCTCGGTATATATAAAGGTCGACGAACGGGTTCGGTTGATCTGATAATGTTTTCTTTTTCCTCCTATCTCTCCCATCAGTGGAACTCGGCGGGTCTATCCAGTTCCCCTTCTATACAGCTTCATCCTCTACCATCAGGTCCTGCTAGAGCACGATAATATTCTTGTCGCATCCTCAATTTTTGCTCATTTCATCTCTTTTTTTTTTCTCTGTCGCCCTCCTCCACATCTGCTCTCTCTACAATGCCTTCATCAGCCCCCCTCATCCGCTCCAAGGCCAATGGCCACACCCACAACGCCCACAACGCCCATAAACCCGAAATCCCCATCAGCTACGACATCAACATCCCCTACGTTGACGTCGACAAAATCTCCCAGATCAACACCCCTTACCCACAATACCTCCCGACGTGGGATCCCATCTGGTTCGACCCTCTCCCCCCCTTCGACTACACCGACCCAGCTCTGCGCGTCACAGACCCCTCCATGCGCTCCCTCCTCACCCCCGGCGTAACCGTCACCCACATCCAACCATCCATCGGCTCCGTCATCGAAGGCCTCCAACTCAACCGGCTCTCCGACGCGGCCAAGGACGAACTCGCCCTGCTCATCTCCCAGCGCAAAGTCCTCGCCTTCCCCGACCAGGACCTGATCGACGATGGCCCCGCCGCGCAGGAATCCTTCATGCGCTACTTCGGCAAACCAAACTATCAACCGGTGTCTGGTACCGTGCGCAATCACCCCGCCTTCCACGTTATCCACCGCGACGGCAACCGCGACGAAATCGCCCGCTTCCTCGAGCAGCGCACCACGACCACCCTCTGGCACCAGGACGTCAGCTACGAGATCCAGCCGCCGGGCTATGTCATGCTGGGCCTGCTGCAGGGCCCCGAGGTGGGCGGCGATACCGTCTTCGCCGCGACGGATATGGCCTACAAGCGGTTGAGTCCGACGCTGCGGTCCTTCCTGGATACGCTGAAGTGTGTGCATTCGTCGGCGAAGATGATTGCGCATACGAGGTTGACGGGGGGGTTGGTGCGGAAGGATCCTGTTGATACGGTGCATCCGTTGATTCGGGTGCATCCTGTTACGGGGGAGAAGTGTCTTTTCTTGAACGCGGAGTTTATTACCAAGATTCAGGGGATGAAGGAGCCTGAGGTTAAGTGGATGTTGGATTTCTTGATGAATCATATTATTACGGGCCATGATTTCCAGGCCCGGGTGCGGTGGCAGCCGAGGACGATTGTTATGTTTGATAATCGGTCGACGACTCGTGAGTAGCCCCTGGAAATTGGATTTTCTAATGTGGAGAGTTGGGGCTAACACGCGTTCAGACTCTGCTATCGTGGATTATCTGGATGAGGAATATGGTGCCAAGGCACGGCATATCTTCCGCCTGGTGGCTCTGGCCGAGAAACCGATTCCCGTCTATGACGAGTTCGAGTAAAAGCACCTTCTTTTTTTTTTTCACCGCTATCATGTCTCTCTTCTGTTGTGCAAGCGATCTTGGTTTTCCTTCTGGGGATTTATTTTTCTTTTCTGGCTTTGATAGACGGTCGTTCGCTGTTGGTCGGGTGTTTGGTTAGACGTGTGCTTTTATGCTTTGGTTATACTTTGTTCCGGGTTGATGAAAACTACACTCATATAATTGCAATTTATGACCAACAACTATTTACGATGCAACCAGGTCAATGAATCCCAGAAAAATTGTAGAGTACAGTCCATGTAGACAGATCCATTTATATCGCAAAGCAAATGCCATTTCATTACCATTTCCCAAGACAAACGCCCTCGGAATTGCAATAGAGGTACAGAAACAGGGACGAAATCGGGATAAGGAACGGGGAGAAGGCGAGCAGGTCCATCGCCATGAAAATTCTGAATACAGAATTCAACCGCCATTCCTTCATGGCCTGATCACCGCAGCAAATCCTCAATCCGTTGGCGCAATTCCAGACACCGTTCCGTAATCTCCGGCGTCGTCGCAGTCCCCGCCTGCATGATCATCAACAAAATCTCCGAAACGCGCTCGGCCTGGCCATCTCCTCCAAAGACCATGCCACCCAGCCGGGCACTTTCCCGGAACCATCCCTCCAAAAGATACAACAAATCCTTGGCAATATACCGGCGATTCGACCCGTGGAAGGGAGCCTCGTCGGTGTAGAACATGGCCTCCAAAATAGTGAACAGCGCATCGTGAGCAACACCCAGATCCAAAAAGAGATCCACCACCCAGTAGGTGGCGCCGACGGAGCGTTGGAACTCGAGCGAATACCGTTCGAGCATCGGCAGGAGCTCCCGGACGGGGAAAACCGTCTCCGACATCCGTAGTCGGCTGCCAAGACTTCGGACCTTTTCGACCACAGCTTCAAAGGGCTGCGGTGTGCCACGCTCTACTGTGCGCTGGTGCACTTCCTGAATCAATTTCTGCCAGGTAGACTTAATGTCCGCCGAATTCCGGTGGTCGCCGACGAAGAAGATCTGCAGACAGATGTCATTGTAGCCCGCCGGGTCCGCGTAGACGTTGAAGAGCTACCAGAGGAGTCAGAATGGGAACCACCACGCAGGGCTAGGGATGAAAGATAGATGGAACATACGGAGCTAATATCCAAGACTGGGCCATCCACCTCGCGGAGAACTTCGGGCTTGCGTTCGGGTGCGATGCGCTCGTCATCCTTCAGTCGTTGCAGGAGATCATCCTGAATGTTGGCCACGTCGATGAGGTTGGAGATTTCCTGGAGCAGGCGCTGGCGTTCCTGACGGCCGACATCGCGAGTGAGAGTGGAGCAGTTGGCACGGGCTCGTCCGAGGTACTCGATGCGCCGGCTGAGCGGGAGCGCGAAAGAACTTTGAGCCAGTTGGAACTGGACTTCGGCGGCCTCGAAGAACCGCTGGGACTGGGCATAGTATTGCCACAAGAGATCGGCGTGGGCAATGTCGTCGTTGGACTTGCGCTGCAGATAGCTGACGACGAATGGTGATTGGGTCTGGAGGAGTCGCTCACTCCAGCCCTGCTCCAAGTACCAGTCATACAGACTGGTCAAAAAGACTTCGTCGGATGAGTCGGAAATGACACCGTACGCCTCATTTTGCCGCTTGGCAATCACGGTCAGTTGGCCGTCAATGACATGAGGGTCGGAAGCAGCCTGAGTATCCACAGCGACAATGACTTTGGACACGAGATCGTAGCATTGTTTGCGGAAAAGGAAGTACTGCTTGCGAGAGTCCTGGGCAAGTATGAGCTGGGGTTGATCGCCAGGCTGGGGGAGGCCGTAGGGGGAGGGAAGGGTCACCTGTTCGGGGCGTCCGTCCATGATCCACGAAAGGGCCATGTTCGCCTTGTCCGAGCGTTGCGCCACGTGAAGGGCGAGCGAGATGGCGCCTATAGATGTTAGTACTTCAACCACCACGCTAGCATTTAGGAGAGTGGGATGGCGGCAGCTTCACAAACATACCAGCAAAGAACTGATTCGAGATGTAGTTGTCTACAGCCGAAACCAAGTAATCCATGGGCAGATTTTCGGCCACCTGTTGGAAAAGTAGCAGACTCTCATTCAACAAGTTGCGACCCAACTCGGAGTTGGCTCCAGCCTCCGTCGCACGCTTGAGCTGCTCTTGCGCCTTGAAAATAATCACATCCTCAGCGCTGCAGAAGCTGCCGCATCGGCGACGGAGAGCGTCGGCCACCGTCTCAACATTGGAACCCTTGGCAATGTTTCTGTTGACAATGCCCTTGACCAACTCCTTGGCAATCTCGTGGCCCTTGGTCGTGCTAAACAGCTCTTCAAATGTCAACTTCAGGAACCGCTCCTTTGACTCGGCTGGCAGAGTAGCCACAATTTCGTCCACTCGCTCGTCGAAGAGTACCAGCACGAATGAAATGCCTTCAATCGTGTGGGACACTAGTTGAACGAGAGAATGCAGAGCGCGATGCTCGGCTTGCAGGGCTGTCTCCTGCTGCTTGTTCGACACTCGAGCGAGCTCTTCCGGTCCAGTCAAACCCTCGATGAAGCTCTTGTTGACCTTAAAGAATTCCTGAAGGGAGGAAAGATCGTGCTGGATGGATCGCAGCTTGGCGGCGCTGACCGAAGCAGACACAGAAGCCGCACCGTTCGGTCCCTTGCCCACTGTGGTAATGCTCTTTTTCCAAATCGACCGCAGGAGACGGGAAATATACAGAGCAATGCCGTCATGGCGTGGAGAAAGGTGGATAGTATCAATGGCAGGAATGACATTATCCTGCACTGTATTCTCATCAGGAACTGGCCGGCCGCCTTGCTCGATAAAGACCCGGCGAGCAAGCTCTAGAACATCCGGGTCATTGATCGGCGTAAGTCGCTGATCGGGTGAAACTTCAACACCCTGACCGCAGGCCACAGCAAGGGCAGTAGCCACGGTCTCGTTGCGACCATATGTCCTAATAAAGCTCATTATCTCCTGCTCAAGGCCGCTCTCGCCCTCGGCAGTACCCCGGCTGCGCGCCAACGCAGCAAAGACGTCCACCAGCCGTCGACGTCGAATGACATGGATACCGCTGTTGGTCAGGATTGCAATCTCAGCCGCACCCTGGTCAAACTGAACGGCCAGCTCGTTGCCAAATCCACCTCCCGAGATTCCGAGGGGTCCACTAGAACACAAGCCAATATCCTCCGCGCGTCCACCCAGATTCAGCCAAACGGCCGACTCGGCGGTCTTGGCAATGTTCACGCTTTCCGGCTGGTAGTTGAGGCGACCGGGATCGGGCGAGGAGATGAACAGGGTGTCCATCCGCTGAGTGGTGTCCTTGCAAGTAAAACAGAAGAAAAATCCCGGTGGGAACCGTGTGGCCATCCGCGTCGGGGACAGAGACTGGATCGGGAATTTGGTGACGGCCGCGTTGAGTCGAGACACACCGTATTCCGCTGGAGCTGATACCGCAGCAAATGCTGCGTTACTGTCCAGTGGAGGTGTCTTGACGTGCTGGGCCTGCATACTTGTTGGTGCACTGCTGCCGTTGGACGCCGGAGCCCAGCTGTATGCGTTGGTGGCACTGAGGTAGATCCGGTAGCCTGTTGCGGTGGTAGCAACGAGGTGATATCGAGATGCCTCTGCAGCGGGGACCGGACTGATAGAGACAATCTTCACTTTAGGGTTCAACGTCTCGTTAGATGCGATGATATGCCCGATATTAGAGTAGATGTCCAGTGCTGCTTTGGTGATGGCAAGGGAGATGGCGCCATCTTCCTTCATGTGGAAGACCCGGATGGTGGAGGTGGAGGACAAAGTGTAGAGGAGTCTTCGGCTATCATCAATCACCATTTGCTCCACGCACTCGGCAGGCTTCTGAGACAAGGCGGCGAGGTTGGAAAAGCTCAGAGACGGCGCAAATGCTGATAGCCTGGAGCTGGTGTGGTTGATCTTGCGGCATCGATTCTGGAACCACCCCTCCTCTTGTTGGTATGTGAGCTCATAGACATCGTTGTCGGTCAACCCTCCAAAGAAAATGCGGCCCGTAGCGTCGGACGAAGCAAACACATTGATATCGAGCCCACGAATCGACACCGACATTCCGGTCGAATAGAGAGTGACCTGCTTCGATCCATTTGCCGTCGACTCCACGCCCATACCGAGCAAGATCACCTCCGCAGTCGTGGCAACCACGAGCAAATGCGTGATGGCGGGCAAGAACACTCCCGCGCGCGGCTTCAATAGCTTGACCGCATTGATACTGTTTGGTTGATCCTCGAAGCCGACCAATTGCGGACTCGGATGTGTGAAATCCCAGAGGTAGAGCGCATTGTCGATTGCAACCCATGCGTGGTTCAACTCGGCGAAAAGACCCATGCTTGTGGAGACTTGGGCGCGATTGTACTGATCGAAGATTTGGTCGGGGATATTGTACATTTTGACCTTTTGGAAGGGTGCCCATGATTGAGATACAGGAATGTCATATTCAGAAGAGAAGCCCTCTAGATGCGCACGACATATTAGCTTTGGATGAACCCAGGGAGTGGAACGAAAACTTACGAGACAGATAGCTGTCCAGGTCGGGATACCGAGATTCCTTCATGAGAGTCTCATTGATGGTGCGCGCACCACGCTCCTCGGTGCTCAAGGTCAGACTTTGAGTTTGCGAGGCGGCCGGAGGCATTCTGGGCATGGGCGAAGATTGGGATGTGATGGGCTGTGGCTGCGGCGGGAGCTTTTGCTGCTGCTGCGGTTGTGATGGCTGTGGTTGTTGAGAGGGTGATCGGAATGATTGATGGCGAGCGGGAGCAGGAGTTTGCATCCAAGCCCCAGGGAGAGGTCTTTGGGGCGTGGGGGGCGCGAAGCTCGTAGGCAGAGTCGGATACGACATGGCGACGGATTCGTGGATGCACAGCTGGGGAGGAGATGGGAGGAGAGAGGGCACGACTCCCCGGCCGAGCGAAAATCACAAGAAGCTGTATGACCGGTCAATGGATGGGACAGGCGATTATCAAAGGAACGACGGCGTGGACAGGTAGAAGAGGATGTAATAAGTAGGTAGCGGAGGAGGTTGGTTGGTTCTCAAGTTCTTTGCGAAAAGCGAGAGTCAACAATTGGAAGGCGCACGGGCCACTTTTATGATCTTCCGCCTTTTGCAGGCAGAGCTTCTACGTCCTCGTCTGGTCTTTGCTGCCTTTAGTCTGCCATTGATTGTCCAGAAGTTTGCCTTTGTATTGACCAGGCAGCCATCCATTCATGCGCACAATGTTTCAGTCTATGCGCCTTTCCGCCCGAGTTCCTCTGCGCTCGGTGCGTTGGAACTCCACGGCCGGTCCGACTCTGCCGCCGTTGATGGCCACTCTGCGCAATGATCTTAAGACGGCAATGAGAGCAAAGGATACTTCGCGGTAGGCAAAACCTTACCCCCTACAGGACCTGACTCTACTAGGCATCAGTTGTTTCCCCTCTTACTCACTATTGCAGCCTTAATGTTCTTCGTGCCTTGATCTCCGAAACCAACAACGCCGCCAAAACTTCCTCCCCGATTCAAACCGATATCCAGCTTCTCTCTCTGATTCGCAAACGAGCTGCAGCAGCCAAAGAAGCTGCCCAACAATTTGCGGAAGCCGATCGACCAGACTTGAAAGAAAAAGAAGATTCCCAGATTGCGATTTTGGAGGAATATGCGGGTCACGTAAAGACCTTGAGTATGGAGGAAGTCGAAGCTATTATTACAAAGGAGATCTCTGCTATGAAGGAGGCTGGTAAGAAGTTGGAGATTGGACAGGTCCTTAAGGCTCTGTTTGCCCCCGGTGGTGCTCTCGACGGCAAGCCAGCAGACCGAAAAGAGGTTGCTGGCCTGGTCAAGAAAGCTGTCTCTGCTTGAATAGGGCCGAGAACACAGGACATTGAAGAGAAGCAAAATGCTCTACATGTACAATAATTTGTAACAATATTTTGGATATCCCCTTTCATTTGATTCGACACTCGAGGTATAAAGCTGGTCTGAGAGGAAACAGGACGAAAAAGCAGACACTTTACTGTTCAAAGTCATACGGGGAGGAGTACACAAAGCTGAACGCCAAAGACCGAAGATGAACACCAGGAGGAAACCCCCTACGAGCAGAAAAACGCCACTCCTCCCAGAGAAGTCATCAATACGCCAAGCCACCACCATCGGTCCGGGTTGATGAGTTCTTCCTTGATGACCAGATGAAAGCTGGACTCCGACATGTCACGCTTCTTGCGAGACGACCTGGGCATGGGGTTCAGGGTCGAGGTAGGGAGCATCTTGGGTGGTCGGTAGGCAAGATACATAGGCTGCATGATCTTGCCATCTGCTTGGGTCAAGTCGAGGCGTTGAACCCCGTGGTATGGATCGATTTGAACCGAGTATCCCTAATCAGGCGGATCGATCAGCTTGGAAGTCTATAACCCAAGGTTCTGCAATGCCTACCTTGAAATGCTCGGTGTTGTTATATCGTGTATAGCTGCCCACGCCCTTTCTGCATGGTTCCGACAGCAACTGGCGCCCATCAACTGCGATTGGAGTCAAGATGAGGGAGCCATTAGCCAGCAAGACGTACGAGCC
Source organism: Penicillium simplicissimum (assembly GCA_024706585.1). Classification (NCBI taxonomy): domain Eukaryota; kingdom Fungi; phylum Ascomycota; class Eurotiomycetes; order Eurotiales; family Aspergillaceae; genus Penicillium; species Penicillium simplicissimum. The sequence continues at coordinate 3,622,370 of JAMZTW010000061.1, forward strand.
ATGCTGCCACTGCATAATCCCAGCCGGGCATGACGGGTCGGCAGCTAAACAGATAGGTTTAATCAGCTTGCCTACTCTTGATCACCTTGGTGGATGCATTTGTCGTGCGAGACTCACGATTGGCCAGGGCTCGGTACAGAGCTTCCTCATAGTATCCATCGTCCGAGAAAGAGTAGGAAATTCCCGTCAAGTTGGGCTCGAGGAGTTGGTCATTGAGGGGATCATAGAAGTCCTGTCTCTTGATTAGCTTGCCTCTTTCATTTCAGTTGCCCACGCACGTACTGGCCCAGTGAAAACGTTGTGAGACTTCGAGGTCCATGTGCCTGTGAGGTCAAAACCAGCTGCTGTTGTAGCCAGCAGCGTCCAAATCCACAACATATTCGAGCTCGACGAAGTCAACGACAATGTCAAAAGCTAAGTATTCGTATAATCATTGAACATAACGAGATTCAAAACGAAACAAAAGCGAAGTTCAGTGAACAGTGAACAGGTCGCTTGATTCAATCCCTACATTCAAGTGGGGACTAAACAAGGACTCAACATGCCGGTCCCCTTATCGGGTGGTTATCGTCTGGAATGAACCTCTTTCCTCCTCTGCTCGGCTTTCCCGCGGGGTTTCCAACAATGATGGCGCTTCAGACAGCAAAGCGCGACCTGCGCAAGCGGATGCGCGAGACACTGCAGACTCTCTCGAATAGTTCAATCGTACAGCAATGTTGGTTTTCCCGCTCCCAGTCGGGCGCACGACTCTCAATGTCGTCTTGAGTCATTCCAAGCTCTCGATAGTCTCTTCCCGCTAACTATCGCAGCCGGCGTGGCCACGAACAAATTACTTTCTCTATCGGAATATCAAAACGCAAAGAGCGTTGCCGTCTTCCTCTCCATGCCCAGCGGAGAACTGTCAACTCGCAGTATCGTTCAAGATGCGTTCCAGCGCGGCAAAGAGGTCTACATCCCATATATCCATACTGTCAACAAGGTGTCTGTCATGGACATGCTAGCCCTCGAATCCATCAATGAATTCGAGTCCCTACAACCTGATAAATGGGGTATTCCCTCACTACAGCCTACGCAGATTTCCGGTCGGCGAGACTGCTTCTCCGGAAAAGGTCTCGATTTGATAGTCATGCCAGGCATGGCATTCGACTCGGGCTTTCGACGACTCGGACATGGAAAAGGATATTATGACCATTTCCTCAAGCGTTATTCTCAATGGAGCAGCAAAATGCCATTCCTTGGTAAGACTGGACACCCTAGGCCCCATAAAAAAGACAAAATGAATTCCCGATTTTCCCATTGCCCAAAAAGGAAGCTAAAACTCCGTTACTCTAGTGGCCCTGTCTCTCCAGGAGCAGCTGCTCGCCGAGGATATCCCCGTTATGGAACATGACTGGCTGATCGATGCCATCGTGGTGGGTGATGGGCGGTACTTGCACCGCAGGTCGTAGGTCGAAATCGACAAGGTATTAAGGAAACGAAATGGATGCGAGGTGTCGTGTCAAAATTTATTCGAGATTCAAACGGCCTGGATGAGGGAGACGTTGTCGCCCTTGAGCAGGATTTGGCCTGAATGCGCATCGAATTAGTTATTATATGTACTCCATGTACTTCACGTTGATCCATACCGAGAGGCCGCCGCTTCTCCTCCTCAGTCTTGGTAGCTAGGCGCACTTCCACCGCATCATCGACAACGAGGTTCATAAACTCATCAAAACCCTGGAAAGATGCGCGTTAGTTAGCCAGGGGTTCTCCTCAGCAAAAGAGGATTGAGCTTCTCTGAACTTACCCTGATCTTGCCCTCGATACGGAAGGCCAGCTGCTCGTACAACCAGATCGAGACCGTGCTGCGCTTCTGGAGAAGGCTGAAAATGAAGTGGATTGGCGCCAACAAAGTCTTGCGGCCGGCCATGATGATGGATGAGGAATTGACGAGGTAGGACGTTGGCGGGTTTGCGGCGAAGGGAACTTGAAGACCGAAAGCTCTGCGTCCCGTGATTTGGGTACGGTAATACCAATACCCAGAGTCACGGGCAGGTGGGCTCCAACATCCCACCTTCCACTCCCTCCTCCGCCAGCTTTCGATTTCACCACTTTTTAGCAACGCTTTCCCTGGCATTCGCTCCTTTTCAATCTTCATTGAATGCGCAGTTAGATTGCAGAGCTTCTTCCATCTGTCCATTCGCTCACCCTCCTCAAAATGGCCAGCAAGGATGGTGGGCAGGCATTTGCCCCGGTCCTAGCGGCCGTCGCGACCATGCAAGGGAATGTGCCTAGGTCGGAAAAGGCTCAGGCCCATGAATTCCTTGAAAAGTTCCAGAAATCGGTATGTTGGGTGAAGCGCGTGGAAGCCCTGTTTTGTTTGAGCTCAGCTTTACTGACGTCTTTTGCTCGCCAAAATAGGTCGAGGCCTGGACAACTACGCACGCACTGCTACAATCATCCGACGTGCCGGTGGAAGCTAAATTATTTGCCGCAACTACATTGAAGGGAAAGGTGGGGAATAACCCCCTTTTTGATAGAGGAGGGATGACGCTGATAATTACAGATCATCTTCGATTTGGATCAATTGCCCCCAGAATCTCTTGTGGCGCTCCGCGATTCCGTCCTGAACCTTCTCGTTGCCTTTGCCTCTGGCCCGCGACCCATTCAGACTCAGTTATGTGTGTGCTTGGCAAGTTTGGCGATTCAGATGCTGTCCTGGAAGGATGTTCTGGCTACGGTGGGGTCCGCTTTGGGGAGCAGTGCGGGGGACTGTGTTTTGGAATTTTTGAAGATCCTGCCGGAAGAAGTGACAGAAGGCCGCAAGATCAACCTCGGTGTATGTGGTCATTCTGGTGGGGATATTTACATTCGCTGACTAGTGCCCAGGAAGACGAATTGATCGAACGGACAAAGGAGTTATTGGAGGATAATGCGGACCAGGTCATGCAGCTGATGATTCAATACGCTCAATCATCGCGTACGTATCGCGTGCTCTACCTGTGGTTCATTGCTAACTCACAGACAGCTTCCGCTGCCACCAACCCGCGTCTTCTCGACTGTATTACCTCATGGCTCCGCGAAATTCCGGCCGCTCAAATTATCGATTCTCCTTTGATGGACGTGATTCTCAAGGCATTGGACAATGACGTCTCTTTCGATGCCGGTGTTGACTGCATGTGTACACTCTACCGCGATACCAAGGATGTCCACGAGTCCCTGCCCATCATCCAAGCCCTCTACCCGCGCCTGATGGCTCTTCGCCCTAAGATTGCGGAAACCGCCGAAGCTGAAGATTTGGAGGCGTTCAAGGGTGTCACGCGAATGTTTGCCGAGGCCGGTGAAGCATGGGTGGTGCTGATTGCTCGCCTGCCAGGTGAATTCCGAGGTCTGGTGGAGGCTATCCTTGAGTGCTGTGCGCGAGACTGGGAACGGGAGGCCGTGTCCATCACCTTCATTTTCTGGTACGAATTGAAGCAGTCGATCACCATTGAGCGATATAACGAGGCCCGTCTCAACTACCAAGACATCTGGTCAAAATTGATGGACATCATGGTCAAACATTTGGAGTTCCCCACTCCCGAGGAAGGCGAGACTGATCTGTTTGGTGGTGATCGCGAGCAGGAAGAAAAGTTCCGCCAGTTCCGCCATGCCATGGGCGATGTTCTTAAAGACTGCTGCTCTGTTATCGGCGTGACCGAGTGCCTCGGCAAGATCTATCATTTGATCCAGCAGTGGGTGGCCAAATACGCCTCGCAGGCCAGCAACGAGCACGTTCCTCATTGGCAAGAGCTGGAGGCACCTCTCTTTGGTCTTCGAGCCATGGGCCGCATGGTTGATCCCGTCGAGAACACCGTGCTTGGCCAGCTGATACCTTTGATCGTGCAGATTCCGGAGCAGGAGAAGATCCGATTCCAAGCTATTATGGCTCTCGCTCGTTACACGGAGTGGACTTCGATGCACCCAGAGACCCTCGAAGCTCAGCTCAATTATGTGATTTCTGGTTTCCAGCACCCATCCGCGGAGGTTGTGCAGGCAGCTGCCTTGGCCTTTAAGTTTTTGGGTACTGATTGTCAGAAGCTGCTGGGCGGGCACATTGACCAGCTGCACACGTTCTTCGAGTCTGTGCTTGACAAGCTAAAGCCGACCAGCCAGGAAGAAGTGACCGAAGGTGTCGCGGCTGTAGTCTCCGTGCAGCCCTTGGAGAAGATTTACGATTCGATGAAGATGTTCTGTGATCCGATCATGCAACGGATCATGACTCTTGCCAACAATGCTCAGGATGAGGAGGGACAGCGAGCAGTGGCCGATCACCTCGGACTGATCTCGATCTTTGTCCAGGTGGTGACTCCCATCGTTGCTCCCGGAGAGGAGAACCCCGCCGTGAAGTACTGCGGTGAGATCTTGCCTATCATGACCACGATTGTGATGAACTTTACTTCTTCTACCCCTATTCTTGAGCGTGTTTGCCGTTGCTGGCGAAACATGATCATCTCGTACCGAACCGCCATGATTCCTTTGCTGCCTACCTTGGCCGAAAGCATTGCCAATGGTTTCCAGGCCTCTCGTGAGGGTGGCTTCCTGTGGGCCACTGATGCAGTGGTTCGCGAGTTTTCCCATGGCGCAGAGTATGTCGATGAGGCGACCAGTAATGCCGTCTTCCATTTCTATGAGCAGCAAGCAACTGCTTTCCTCCGAATTATGAATGACCTGCCCCCGGAGAACCTTCCCGATGGTAAGCCCCCGCACCCTTCTCCCTGATAGCATGATTCTAACTTTCCTCTCTTCTAGTCATTGAGGATTTCTTCCGTCTCTCCTGCGATGCCGTTCGGTACTACCCCAAGAAGTGCATCTCCTCGGAATTGGCTGTTCCCATCTTCTCCGCAGCCTTGAGTGCCCTCACCCTGCAACAGGTCGACCCTCTGATCGCTACCCTTCACTACTACCGCGACCTGTTCAGCTTCGCTTTTGAAAAGCCGTTGGTCTCCGAGTTTACCGGTCCCGACGAGGAGCCATATGTCAACCCACCCGAGGTGCGCGAGGCTGTCAAGAACCTGATTGCATCCCAGGGTCAGGTACTGTGTCAGCGCATGCTGGCTGGCATGATCTTCACTTTCCCTGGCGACTGCTTCCCTGATGCTTCGGCGATTTTGATGACCATGTTCGAGTTGCTTCCACATGAGACGGGTGCTTGGCTGCAGAACACGCTGCAGATGTTGCCACCTGGTTCTATGAAGCCGGCCGAAGCCGAGCGCTTGTTGAAGAGCATTGCCGAGAAGGTGCAGTCTGGTGAAACCCGGAAGATCCGTGTATTGCTACAGGGTAAGTGAATGAAGGGAGGAGCTTCTCGATCGCCACTAACTCATCTTTTGGTTAGACTTCACCAACTCGTATCGCCGCCGCAATGTCGCCCCCCGTGATGGCCTGGGCCGCTTGGAAGCCACCCGATTCCGATTCAGTGGATGAAAAGAACAATAAGCAAAACCAATATACCCTCTTCTTTTCTCCGTGTACATTTTTCTCCCTTTACTCCCGTCGGATCTCTCTCGTGTGGTCCGGACAGAGCTCCGGAAGCAATTGCACCTCAGGTGTCGGTCCGTGTCTCACATCGCCCGTCTGGTATCATACTCGAATGACCGATCGTGTTGTGCCTCGCCGAACAGAAAAAGCCAGGCAAAACATGTCTTATCGCCTTGAGATATCAAGTCTGGCTTCTTGATTGACACCTTGGGGTCGGCATGTCACCCCGTTTACGCACCGTGATGACTAGGTAGAGAATATTAGGTAGACAGGCATTTTATGGCCGGTGTTTTAGAACTGCGTCGTGATCTGTGGGTAGGCATACCCGTACCTGATGGGTGGATCAAGCGGATGGCCCTGATCTCAAGGTTCAATGTTGCTCTTTTAGATGGTGTTCGATACCTTGTAGGTATTCAACAATGAATGGTCATCATTATCTGTTAAAGCATTCTAGATTTCGTTGGAACCTCTCATGACTAGGTAGTATGGAGGAGGGGTACTCATCCAGGGAGGTTACCTATGGCTGTGGCTGGGATGCGGGGGTGGTAGGCCTTGGATGGATGGATATACCGTGGTAGGGACACACCTCGGTTTTTTAAGGGCAGACTGGAGCCGGTGGCCTCCCAGTACCCTCCCCTTAAGGTTGATAGCGGAATCGCGAACAGGATGAAGGAGAAACGCGTCAGCTGTCCAGGGCGTTGTACTAATTGTATGGATGCGGTAGTTTGAAGCTTCCACCAGTCAAAATGTTGGTTGCATCGCTTGATAGCACCTGTTCGGAGGTGGTGGTGGCCGACACATTAACGAGTGCCAAGCCCGTGCTGTCAGTACTACAGTAGCAGAATAGAAAGCAACCAAGTCTGCTCGGCTCAATTAATATTGTGTCCATATACCGCGTGATTTATTTCATGAATGCATGTAGGTAACTGTCTAACGTATACTAGCCTTTACATTGGTATCATTCACTCCATGTGAATAGTTCTCTCTCCGCCTTCGACTTTTTAGCCTGACCCAGACTGAATGCTAGTCCGGAGTACGCAGACTTGGGTACTCGAATTCTATAGGCCCTCGAGTTTCCCTCCCCCACCACCGTGTCCAGCATCTCCGCACTTCTGGGGAGTCGACGGCCATTTGACTTTTGACTTTGCGACTGACTTTGGCGCTGCTCCTCGCAATCTCTCCCCTCAACACTCTCCTCCTCTATCCAGCCTCTCGATTTACTGGCCTCTCCTCCCACGTGGCCCACGGTTATCGGTATATCGGATATCCACACCGACAGCGCCCGCAGCCCCTCGTGCTCATGGCACCCCGTCATGGTGATCCCCGCAGTTAAACCAGACATCATGGCCGGGGGTAAGGTCGATGAACAGCCCTCCAAGCGTCGGCGACGCAGTCGGCGAGCGCCCTCCGACCGCAAGTTTGAATGCACCCACGACGGCTGCGGCAAGAGTTATTCGCGCGCGGAGCACTTGTACCGGCATCAGTTGAACCGTATGCCATTCTCTGCGACACTCTACCCGCGCAACGCTAACCTCGCGCTCTTTACAGACGCCCCGAAACAAATCTTTCGCTGCGATTTCCCCAATTGCTACCGGTCCTTTGTGCGCCAGGATCTTTGCATTCGCCATCGCGAACGCCATACCACCCGCGGCTCCCAGCTGCAGAAGCGCGATAGCTTCGCCCACGATGACTCCCCTCACAAATCGCTGATCCCAATCTCCTCGCCGTCTTCACCTTCCATGACGACGGCTGAGTACCCCTTCATGACAGACCCTCCTGCCAGCTCTAAATCTCCTTCGAACACGACAAACAACTTCTCCCTACTCACGACTACTACCACCATCGACACGGCCGGGGTCCCTGTGTCTGGCTATACCGATTTCTCTGGCGTGATTTCCCAACAAGAACCGCTGTTGGACTTTGACTCCATGTCCAGCGCCTATCCGATCTTCGGCGGCGAGACTTACAACCGGTCACCCTTTGCCATGGCCGATGACTTTGCGGCATGGCTGTTCAGCGAGCCGCTCGCCCCGCTGGGGTACGGCATGATGCCGTTTGTACAAAATCAGTTCTACATGAACGAACCATCGTACAGTAATTTCGTTTCTGTGATCCCACAGCACCCAATGAGCGTGACTAGTATCCTCGACTCTACTGCGCTACCAGCCATCATCTCGGAGGAGAAACGGCAGGAACTGCTCCATCTTATGGCGACCCGTTTCAACGAAGCCGCATACTCGGCAGAAGGAAAACGCAAGGATGCACTCATGGATGGTGACTTGGATAATGATCGGCACGTGCTGAGTCTACGCATGATGCAGACCTACATCGGGTCCTACTGGTACCATTTCCACCCGCAGCTGCCGATCCTGCACCAACCGACTTTCTCGGCGGACCGTACGCCAAACCTGTTGCTTCTGGCTGTGATGGCTATTGGAGCGGCGACGCTGGACAAGGCGCATGGACAGGCTGCAACGGAGACGGCTGCGGAGCTGGCCAGTTTTATCGCATGGCATCTGCGCTGGGAGATATTTATGGATGCCGATTTCCGGCCGCCCGCGCGGTTGTGGGTCTTCCAGGCTTTGCTCCTGCTGGAGGTCTACGAGAAGTCATTCTCTACGCGGGCGCTGCATGAGCGCGCTCATATCCACCACGACACGACTCTCACACTCATGCGCCGCGGGAGCTCCCTCATCGGCCGGTCCTCCTTTGACACCCCCGAGGCCAAGGAAGAGGACGAGTCTTGGACCCATTGGATCAAGGCGGAAGCCACGCGGCGCGTAGCCTTTGCCGCGTTTGTGCTGGACTCGACCCATGCGACTATGTTCGGGCACTCGGCGAAAATGGTCGCGCATGAACTCCGTCTGCCACTCCCCTGCGATGAAGCGCTGTGGGCTGCGACGAGTGCCGCAGAGGTAGCCCGCGTCCAGTCCAGCCTGCAATCGCATGGCGTCCGGCCGATCATGTTCCTCGACGGACTGAAGCGCACGTTGAACGGCCAGCCCGTCCGGACGAATACCTTTGGCCGCATCATTCTGATGGCCGGGTTGCTCAGTGTGAGCTGGCATTTGAACCAGCGCGACCTGCAGGTGAGCTCGCTGGGCGTGGGCCAGACCCTCGGCGGCCGTGATAAATGGCGGACCGCCCTGCTGCGGGCGTACGATAACTGGCGACGGGATTTCGACGAAGCCCTGGGTCCGACGACCACCACCGAGTCGGAATCCCGCGATGTTCTCCATGGTCTGGCGCATATGGCCTCGCATGTGGATATCGTGGATCTCCAGATCTTCGCCGGCGCCGGCCGATTAATGGGTCGGTCGATTACAGCGCGCGACTATAGTACCGCACGGGAGAAGACCGGTCGCTGGGCGACCAAGGCCTCCGCCCGCGACGCAACTTTTTACGCGCTGAAGTTTTTGAATGCCTGTTTCTCAGATCCCGCCGTCGAGTCCGGGGAGTATGTCGCTCGTGACGATTACCTGCTCAATCGGCCGTGGGTGATGTACTTTGCTGCGCTGGTAGTGTGGTGTTATGGGTTTGCGTTGGATGGGCCGTTGAGGCCGCCGCCGGCATTGGCGACGCATGCGGATCGGCGGAGGGATATGCAGTCGTTCCTGGCTCGGGTTGGTGGGGTGCGCGAGCCGAATGACTTGGAGGGGATGAAGGGGCGGAATGGGTGTTTGGGGATGTTGATGATTCTGAGGGATTCGTTTGCGCATCCGAGGTGGGAGTTGTTGGGAGAGGCGGCGCGGCTGCTGGACAGTTGCATTGCAAAGTTGCAGTCATGAAGAGGGACGAGAGATGGATAAGATCATCGTATCGTAAAGGATGTGAGGTGGAATTGTGGGATAGTGGTAGGCTGGAGGAGGTATCGCAAGGTATATGATCCATGATGACCAGGCATGGCATGTATAGTAATGCGATGTACTCTGATGTACATTTTCATGCGATAATACTCTTCTCTCTCGATCATCATTGAATCTAGCTTATTCTTGTTCCCCCCCCACTCTGATGTTGTGGTGGTGGTTGCCCGACCAACGGGCGATCTCCCCAAAGTCACTCTCTGCCACTTCCACCTCTCCTCCTCACCCACCAAGAATCACCACCCTCTGCCAATCCACACCACAACACCCCCTTTGTCAATTCTGTTGTCTGCAAAACACATTCCACCATGGTAAGCTCCCTACCAACTATCCATTACTCGCCATCCAGGACCATCACCCACTGCCCACTCACACCCGACCTCTCCGGCTCGACTCTCTCCCCCTGTTGACGAATTACCAACTTCGGCTTGGATTCGCGGTCGACTTCCGCCCCCCCATCCCTGGATTCGTCCCTCAACGACGTCCCCTCCCCCCGTCATCCTCGTCTTACCACCTCCCTCCACACCTTATCATTTGTGCTATTTCCATCTCCCCTCCATCATGGCTAACAAGCACGACCACCAGGCTTCGACCAACTACAAGGAAGCCTTTTCGCTGTTCGACCGCCGCGGTACCGGTCGTGTCTCGGGTGATCTGCTGGGTGACTTGCTGCGCGCCTGCGGACAGAATCCCACGCTTGCGGAGATTAGCGATCTTGAGAAGACTGTTGGCGGTGACTGTACGTGCCCCGCCATGGAGTAGCTGGAGATGGCTTCAACTGGGTCTGTGGATGGCCTGCTAATCCCCGCTTAGTCGACTTTGATTCCTTTTTGAAGGTGCTCAACCGCCCCGGTGGTTTCCGGGACCCTGGTGAACCCGAGGAGTATTGTCGCGGGTTCCAGGTGTTTGATAAGGATATGACGGGGTTCATTGGAGTGGGACAGTTGCGGTACAGTATGTGCAGACCCTACGGTCGACGGGGGAGTTCCTGAAGGCTTGCTAACTCGTCTCTTTTTGTGTTAGTCCTCACCAACCTCGGTGAGAAAATGTCCGATGAGGAAGTCGATGAGCTCCTCAAGGCTGTCGATACCAGCTCCGGCGAGATCAACTACACCGACCTCGTTCGCACCATCCTGGCCAACTGATACCCCCCCCACCTCCAACCTCCAACCTTGTGCTTTTTCCTGCCTCAGGTGCTTGGTTTTCTTGTGATTGATGAATTTACGTTATGGACATGGATATTTCTTTTCTGCGGGGAACGGATGACCCTGATCTGATTGCACTGGGCCCGGTTTCTCTGCTCTTACTCTTACTTTCGGCGCGAGGAGCTTCCGTGTTGAACACTGTATCCATTTGAATGGATTGGAATGTATTATCTGGTCGTTGGGAATGTATCTCCCACCGTCTTTCATATCATCGCACTCGTAGGATCCTCTCCATAATAGTCTGGTATCAAGAATCCCCCACCCACCGCCTCCACTCCTCCTCCTCCTCCTCAACCCGCGTTAAGCCTAAACCCTCCGTCTCCGACAGAGCCCCCGGCAAAACATACATCGCCGGAAACTGTTCCTCAGCCCTCTCTTCCTCCTCGTCCTCCCCCAAACTCACACCCTCTACCCCATCGTCTTTGTCCAACTTCCAATGCACCGCATCCAAATGATACCCCACAACAACCCGACACCGCCCACACCGGAGTAAAATCCGCTTTTCGATCCCGTCTTCGCGGCGGATCAAGGTCGCGCGTTTATCGCGGAGCGTCGTTGAGAGGAGGAGTGTGACGTGCTGAGTCTTGGAGGGGGATGTGGTGGAGGTGGAGTCGGAGGAGGGGGAGCGCAGTTTCTCCAGTGGCAGGATTAGTGCGTTGTCTGCCGCGGGTGGGCTGCGCCGCGGGAGGGTGGGTAGGGATCGGGTTGTGGCGAGGAGGAGGTGCGAGCAGAAGGTGCAGTGGAGGGTGTGGATTGGGAGGGTTGGTTTTTGGAGAGAGGTGGACATTTTCGTGGGGCAAAGGTTTGATCTAGATCCAGCGGGTGGATGGTGCTTGGTGGTATGTCTGAGAGGTTGTTGTCCGCTGGGTAGGGTAGGGTAGGGTAGGGTAGGGCCAGGGGATTGTGGTTTGGGTTGTGATTCCCCGGAGAAGCTCGTGGAGGTTGTCTTCTTGCTGTCGCGGTTTGCGGGAGAGCGGGTTGCTTTGGCTGGTGATGTTGACGGGATTGGTTCTGGGCGGGTATTGTTAGTATTTAGCTTGTGCGGGGGATGGGGATGCCTACCTACTGGTGGAATGACTTATATCAGCTGGAGAGTTTTACGAGCTTGGAATAGGCCAGGAGGCGGGTTGAGCTGAGCTTGAGGCGCAAAGCCCGAAAAGTATGGAGCTGGGGAGCTTGGGGAATCAGTTCTAGCCTTCTTGGAGGGCGGTGACAGGCGGTGCTTAGCGGGGCTGCAGAACTAATCTATAGGTAGCTTAATGGGTATCTTAGGTACATTGTTAAAGTAGTATCTAACTCATAATACTTGGTAGAGAGTTTCTATCAGATTCCAGGAAGAGACATAAGTGAGACAGTATTAGAAAGTTTAAACCTAGTCGAAGACCACCTCGGTGGTTACAAGTTGTGTTGAGATATCTCCTATAAGCCCGTATAGTCTGAGAATATCGCCCATACAGCATTGTTGGTCAACCTAGGTAGCGGCTCCTTGGACAATATCATCATAGATAGATGGACAGAAAGATGAGGTTAATGCCTCCTACAAAAATCAATCTTATTACCGACCGTCAGTACCAAGGGTTCGAATAGTAACTGTAAAGAAGGAGAGGGTATGATAAGCTATTAAGAACCTTTGGACTGCCCTTAGGGCATCCTCACTAACTCGTCACTCCAGGAACAGCCAAAGCTAAACTCCTTTTTCGCGAGGAGACTATAAGAGATTGTTTCCTGAATTCTCCTTCAATCACATACCCGGCTTGCACCACTACATCGGTTTGAACGGAATCCAGAGGCCCATTTTTTACTACTAACCGTCGACAGATTTTTTATATTCTTCTCTTTCTCTTTCATATTCCCGTTTATTCTGAGCTGAGCATCAGTCCCAGAATTGAGTTTTTGGATCGTCTGAGACATAGTCGAGTACAATGTCACCGGCCGTGGGCCGTGTTGACCAAGACGCCCAGCAGTCAACAACCCCATTCATCCGCGGTTCTCTATCTTATCTCAGCTTGTCTACAACCCTCCAACTTCACCTATCGCCGACAGCGGGAAAGCTTGAGAGAGTTTCGATGAACATACTGCCACGGGTACTTATCCTGCCGATTCCCTTAGGCCGCGGCTTTTGAGGGAGAAGTTGCCGTTTTCTATATCACATCTCCACACTATTCATCCTCCTAGCCCATCCTCACCTTATCATTTTCCTCGCCACGGAGGCGTACAAGACGAGCTCGCGCGGCAGGCGGAGTACGATGAGGCCACTCGGTGGATTGCTCGCGAGGTCATGGAGTCGATGGTAATTCTCTCCATTTTTTCCTTCTCTTCACGAGTGTCTGATCCTTCGGGCGATCATATACATGTACATCTACATGTCTGCCTCGAGCCAGTCTTGTGTGGAAACAGCGTGCCCCCACGCACTGGAATATCCTGTATCTGGCTCCGAGGCACATCATGTAGGAGGCTACATTGTCCCTGGGCCAGTTGATGAAGGAATGAAAGGCTGGCATGTACCACGTACTAATTTTTCTTGATGTTTTTCTTGATGTTTTTCTTGATGTCTTTCTTGATGTCTTTCTTGATGTCTTTCTTGATGTCTTTCTTGATGTCTTTCTTGATGTCTTTCTTGATGTCTTTCTTGATGTCTTTCTTGATGTCTTTCTTGATGTCTTTCTTGAATGTCTTTCTTGATGTCTTTCTTGTCTATCAAAAATCTTTCACTATTATCTATGCTCTCTCAAATCCGCATACAACCTAGTAGTTGTTCAGTAAAGTCTAAGCGTATCCACCCTTACTAGAATTCCTCTCTCTATCCCTTCAGACTCCTCTCGCATAAATTCTTATTCCAATAATTCTCTCGCGCACAAAAGGACACGCATCGGATGTGGTGGCCACAGCGATCTATCCAGCGTGAGGCTTGCTAGCGCGCATTTGGGAGCGAGCGTCCCCTGGAATGACACAAAGGCTAAGCACGACCACCTGTTGCCGGAATATGGATACGGGTACGACACCTGTGATCTTCTTCTTCCATAGCCAAGAGGCCGCCGATCAACATGTGCGTGTCCTTTGTCACAAGAAGAAGATGGCGTGCGAAATCTGACAGCTTACATTTTCCTGTGAAGCGGAAGCTGAAAAGCATATGAACGACTTAGAGCACTGAAAAAGAATCTTTCTATACAAATACTGCAGAAAAAAGTGTTTGCAGACGGATTGCTGGCCAATAAATATATCCTTACGGTATATCCATCGCAGTTAGGAGTCATCTGCGAAACATGATGTAGCCCGGTTTCGACACTTAAACTGAAGAAATTCTCTATATAGATAGACTTATTTACTGGAAGGAAAGCCTACGTAGGTTTGTATGCCAGGCCTATAATAAGGTTTATGTTTTTTTCAACATAAGCGCTTTATGAAAAGTATATGCCCGCCAGCACTCGAGCACAAAAGGACGACCATCGTATGTGAAGGTTTGCAACGATATACTCAGCACTTAGGTTAATGCAGATGAGTGTAGAAACATGGAAGATGCGCCACGATGTCTTCCACTGTGAAGCCTGCGATAGACACTTTAAAACTGCGACTGCTATGTCCCTCGTAAGTGTTCCAACATTTGGATTGCGGTCATCATATTTTATGTAATGACCTGACTTACAACATATCCTCTCAAAAACTCACCTTAGCGCAAACGCGAGGTGGCCTGCCCTTTGGGCAAGGCAAATCTCGTTAGTCCAACTAAGATGCAGCACCATCGCGCGGACGAAGCTTGTCCCAAGTAGAAGCGGAGTTTGGGCGAAGACGAGCTACAGGCAAGATCAATACCTATCCGTATCGCCTTCGAAGAGGCCTAGAGAAATAAGGTTAGCGAGGTTAGCGGTGCTTAAGTTATCAGGAAGAGGATAGTTGAAAGACGCACTATATCTCCAGCAATCCATTCTGATAGAGTCGGAAGAAGTGTCTTGGGAAAGCCCAAAAATTCCATACAGCAGGATCACTCGACTACCGCCTGATAGCCCTGACTATCTCAACAGCGAGCTCAACACAGAAATCTCCGCTGGAGAGATAATCGGTAAGCCGCCGACCGTCCTATGAAGAAGAAAGTACTGGTTTTCCTCCTCCTATAAGTAGTTCTTCCGAAAGCCTATAGGGGAAGAACGAAAATGCCGTTAGGCACGGCGCGACAAGTGCATGAGTTCTCTCTCTTTTTTTCTTTCTTCGGACCACGCTACGAAAATACTAAATGGGTGAAGGACGGGAGCAAGTTATACAAGAGTCTTCTCTCGCTATGCCTTCAAAGTTAGTATTCGGCTCTTTGGAGAGCTCTTTCTAGATAACTTTCTTTGACACTTCTACTCGGAGGATGGAAAAGATTCAAAACAATCATATCATTAAGTACATTAATCCATATCTCAGGTCATGTGTCCTTCGATCGTTAAATCACATATTCAAAATCGTATATACATCATCTGCTCAAAGAGAATTCAAAATTCCTTCCAAAAGTGGGAAGAGGCCGCTCACGTCGGAGATCAACGTAGTCGTCTCGTTGACGAACTTGGCACTCAAAAGATCCTCTGCATTCGTGATGAGCGTGCTGATCTTCTTGACAGAGTCGGGGGAGACCAGTTCGGTGATCTCTGGCATGCTGCCGTCCAGCTGGGTCAAGAGATTCTTCAGGTACTTGACCATGTCGGGAGTGAGCAGGTCGCCGGCCTCGCTGACGAGGTTGCTGGTGCCATCGACGAACTTGGGAGTGAGGAGCTCGGTTCCATTGCCCAATAAGTAGGTGAGGTTGTGGAGCGTGGTCTCGTTCAAGAAGTCCTTGTGGATCTGCGGCACGACAGGGACCAGGCCGTTCAACAGCTCGGACAGACCGCCAATGACGTACGGCGTCAGGAGATCATGTGCCCCCGAGATGAGTCCTTCAGTTTCGTTGATGAAGGTTGGAGTGAGGAGGGAGGTTGCACTGCCCAATAAACTGTTAATCTCCTTCACGCTGTCAGGCGTGAGGAGAGCATTGGCGTTGGTCAACAAGGATCCGATGGCCTCAATGGTGGACTTGTTGAGCAGTTTCGAGATGGAGGGCAACAATGGCGTCACTTCGCCGAGTATGCTCTTCAGGCCACTGACAAGGTCAGGAGTCAAGAGCTCGTCTGCGTTGGCAACCAAGCTCTGGGTCTGGTTGGCGAATTCAGGAGTCAACAAGTCCGATCCGCTCTGGAGCAAGTTGCTCAGCTCGTGGAAGGTGGCCGGAGTGAGGAAGCCAGCCAATTCGGGTAGGATCGCGACGACGCCGCTGAGCAGAGTCTTCAGAGCGTTGGTGACATCGGTAGTCAACAAGTTCGACGCGCCATCGATCAAAGAATCGGTCTTCTTGATGAAGTCTGGCGTGAGAAGAGTGTTACCATTCTTAAGCAAATTGCTCAGGGCATCAAAGGTCTCCTTCGTGAGGAAGGAAGAGAGCTCCGGAAGAAGGTTGGTCACGGCGGTGAGCAGAGTCTTGAGAGCGTTGGCGACATCAGGGGTCAACAAGTTCGACGCGCCGTCGATCAAGCTATTAGTCTTCTTGATGAAGGCCGGAGTGAGAAGAGAATTGCCGTTTGCCAATAGGTTCTTGAGAGCGTCGAAAGTGTCCTTGGTGAGGAAGGACGACAAGTCTGGCATGAGTGGCACCAAGGCGTTGAGCAGAGTCTTGAGAGCATCCGTGACCTGGCTGGTAAGAAGAGCAGAGGCACCCTTGACCAGTCCTTGGGTTTCGGTAACAAAGTCCTTCGTGAGAAGCGAGTTGCCGTTGCTAAGGAGATTTTGAAGTTCATTGAAGGTGTCCTTCGTGAGGAAGGATTGCAGTTCTGGGAGCAATCCGGTGACGGCATTGAGCAGAGTCTTGAGCGCATTGGTGACATCGGTAGTAAGAAGGGCAGAAGCGCCCTTGACCAATCCTTGGGTTTCCGTGACAAAGTCCTTGCTGAGAAGAGAGTTGCCGTTTGCCAATAGGTTCTTAAGAGCGTCGAAGGTGTCCTTGGTGAGGAAGGACGACAAGTCTGGCATGAGTGGCACCAAGGCGTTGAGCAGAGTCTTGAGAGCATCCGTGACCTGGCTGGTAAGAAGAGCAGAGGCACCCTTGACCAGTCCTTGGGTTTCCGTAACAAAGTCTTTCGTGAGCAATGCATCCCCATTATCCACAAGATCGTTGATTTTGCCCATATTGTCTAACAATTTTTGCAGGTTGTTCAAGTTGTTGTCGCTCAGAAGAGCATCTGCCTTGGACAGGATGTTGCTCAGAGTGTCAGTGTTCTTCTTGCTGAGCAAAGTGTTGGCGTTGGTAATCAAATTTCCTATGGCCTGCGTGTTCTGATCGGAAAGAAGAACACGGATGTTGGTGTCCACCGGGGGAGCCAGGGAGGTGGACAGATACTTGAAAGTGTCCTCAATCTCAGAGAGCAAGCTGGGGTTGAGGAGACCAGTGATACCCTTGAGGAGGTCGCCGAGCTCGCCAAAGATACCAGTGAGACTGGAGCTGCTGCCGCTGCCGGTCAAATCACCAAGAAGACTGTTGATCTTGTTGGTGAGATCAGCATTCGAGCTCGAGGAGGAAGAGCTAGAGCCGGAATTGCTGCTGGCAGTGGAAGCAGCAGTCTCTGCGGGCGAGGCGGTCGTGCCAGCGGCAGTGGCAGTGTTGGAACCGGCCGTGTTACCAACAATGGTGTTCACAATGTTGGCAATGGAGTCCGCAGAGGCTGTGTTGGCTGAGGCAGCTGCAGTATTGGCAGCAGGAGTCGTGGCAGCAGCCTCGGTCGTAGCGGCGGGTTCGTTGGCCGCATTGACATTAGCTGTAGGAGCCGCGCTGGAAGCTGTGTCGGCAGCAGGCGCGACAGAAGTTTCCGCTGCAGCTGCAGCTGCAGCGCTGGACGAGGCGACTGCAGGGGAAGCTCCCGCGATGTTGCTCGCGGCGAGCAGGGCAGTCGCTAGGACTGGAACGAAACGCATGGTGTCGGCTTGGGCGTGTATATACTTGGTCGCGTTTTGATCAGTTCCCCCACGAATGGCAATTGGGCTTCGTCTCTCTTGTTGATTTTGCCGGCTTTCGGAGACTGCAAGGGAGAGCCGCGAGAGAGAAAGGGGGAGAGAGCCTGGGGAAACAACCAAGACGATTTCTTCGTACGCCGGGGCTACAGCAGGTCTTTATTTTGGTGGTGTAGTGATCGACCGTCCGGGGTATCGTTTTAGGATATAATCCTCCACTCGGCCCACTCACGCACTAAAACGAGAGCTTTCCTCGGACGATGGCACGCACCGGTGGATCGACACCGAGGTATGGAGACCGAGATACGCCGTCCATGTGATGGGAGGGGGTTTAAGAAAAGAGCAGGTTAGTTCCGGAAATGCCATCGCTATGACCCGCTAGTGATTTCTTAACTGTTAGACAGAGATCGGCTCCAAAGATGACGGGGTACGACTATGGAGTACGGAGTACCTGGTGGCTCGAGAGCGCAGGGTCGACTGTTTCTCCAGTCCTCTACGCTCACTCCATCATTGAATGTAAGGCTCCTCGGCTCAATGCAGAGCCTTTCTACGCCTCATCCACTAGGATCAGGGGGCGCGAACCTCTTCACATGTTCTTAATTTTGGAGGCCCATAATTGAATTTTCAATTCACGCGAACTCTTGCTGCCCGTGCCCCCATGGGGCATTGGGGGTTGCGGCGGTCCACTCAGGCCAGGCACTAGTGAAAGAACTAACCCCAACCAGGCGGGGATGAACTCCACATCGGCTGCTCCTGCGCCCACTCGCATAGCAAGAAGAGCGATTGCTAGTCGAATTGGGCAAGCTTGGAGAGGCTAAGCAGATCTGAGCCGGCTTGGAAATGAGGGGATTCGGACAGAGCCCCCAAAAGGGTAGCATCTCCTCCCCCAGAGTCCCAGACAGCCCGAGGGTCCGGCTGCTCGGCGGGGCTTTTGTGGCGGCCCGAGGATGATGATTGGATCTGGGGAAGAGCAATGGAGATATCTTGGACTCGACCTGGGTGACTCTGCGCCGATCTCCCCTCGATCAGTGCGTGGACTGCGTGAACTTCGTACTGTAGTGAACCGGGGCTTGGCACTTGCAATTCGAGGGAACCCAGCTCCCCAGGAACAAGCGTGAAAGGTCGTGACTCGGCGGAGATGATGGCAGTACATTGGTTAGTTATCGTGACTCGTCTGCGAAAATTCTCCTCTGCCGTCTTTCCCAATGATCAATGCGTCACTCCTCCTCCTCCCACATGGCACATGAATGATCTCTCTCAACTCCTCGAGTCTCTTCCAAGTTCCCATGTTCCTGTCTGCTTCCCCGGAAAGCTCATCGTCTCCACCCGTGGCGCGCTAGCGGGGTGGTCAAAGTAAGACCGGGTGCTTCTCCTCGCCGTTCGCCGGACATTAGCCTTGCGTTTATTGGCTCGTCTATTCCCCGAGAAGCTGCTCGTGATGTCCAACCAGGTGAGACTCTGCGCATCCTTATTTCGTTTCGCTTCCACGGCCCGTGGATGGCGTCATGTGGGAGAGATCTCGATGTATGACATTATCGTGCTAGTAAACACAGCCTAGCAAGCTAATCTGGGAATCTCCATCTTGAACTTTCAAAATGAGGGTCCACTGGTCCACTGGTTCAGGCTGCCCTCAATAGGGGCTCCCGTTATCTCGCGAAGGGGAAAAAAAGGGGAGCCTCGTCAAATGACCAAAGAAGCAGAAATGGCTAATAACCGAAAACGCGCCACCTGAAATTTTTGCTTGTGCGTCTGGCCCAGGCACCCGCTGGCGAACCCATGGGCGCCACCGTCTTTGGCGGCTGTAATGGTTCCTCTTCAGTACTCAGTACTGTACTCCCGAGTCCCTATGAACTTGAACTTGGATAGAATTAACAGTGGACACTCAAATGGAGTCAATTTTGACTCCACCCCCAAAGTTAATGATGTTCAGCAGGGGGCTTAGGAAGCTTGACTTGGCCCGGTCGCACGAAAGCGGAAATTGGTCCGAAGGAGTCCTCGAGAGCCGAGATGTGATTTTGGAATGAAGCAAGTTCATCCATGTTCCCATACAAAACACGACGAACGACGGGCGGAAAATTCGCTCCCTCAGCCGCGCCCGAGAAACGCCTCCCATCGTAGACCCACCCGGTTCTCCCCTGATTGTACAAAGTACAAACGAGTCCTGTACCAAACTATCAACTACCAAGTCGCTCCCTTCTTCAATTTGGGTGCATCGATTTGAAACCTGGACAGCCTGACTTTACCAAATCGACTCCAAATCTTTGCAACTCGATATTGAGATTGTCAGAGCATAAGGAGCCGAGGATCGTATCCCTTGCGATCGCATAATTGGTGGCGTATGCAGTGCTATCACGACATGACTGTGGCACGGCACTGTGCAGTAAAAGCTGGGTTTGCCTTGCCGATGGATCCCGCAGGTACGACGCTCGCGTTGCTTCTTTGTGTAAGCAATACTATGCAATGCAAGCTACGTTGCTTTGCAATAATAAATGTCGTAATCGCCAATTATCGATGTATGGTTATTTTCCTCGGTCGCATGAATGTCACTCGCCAGGCCATGTCACATTAGCGAGTCTAGACGTGCTAGGCCAGCGCTCAGGGCCGTTAGCTGTAGCATGATAGGTGACCGTCCGGGCCTGGCCTGAAGAGCAATGTCCTCTCCATACGTCATTCCCCATATCGTGAAGCCGTTTAGAGTCCAGCCACCCACGCATTTCGTGATCAACTCACGCATTTCGTGATCAACTCGTCGGACCTAAAGATCGACATCTTTAACGGGGGAAATTCCCACCATCGTCATTTGGCTTTGTCCTCCGCCAACCACCGGGCATGATGCCAGCAGTATCTGGTGTCACTGTCTAGTAGTCTACCGGGTCTCAGGGTCCGTGTGCTGGAGTGCGCTAACGAGATGTTGTTGGCACTGACAGCGTTAACGCATTGACCTTATCGTTCTTCATCTGCGGCGTGCCCGTTACAACCTTAATACGCTCTCAGGCTATTCTTATATCGCTATCGGTAGTGTAAGAAGTGCCGTGGCAAGGCAAGTGGATCGCGAAAAGATCTGCTTCCACCGCGGGGTATCGAGCTTTCACGCGCCAGCCCAAACAACGTAAACCTACTCTAGAAGGGCGAAGCTACGAAGGACCAGCAGATCGTGGAAAGATGGATTCAAGGGAGTTTAAGAAGCTAAGATCTAACGGAGGTGGGGAGAGCTTAAATAAGGTAGGCCATGTGACCGAAGGTCAGATCAGGGACAAACAAAGACCCCCCTAGCTATCCACACCAAATCTTGCTTCTGGAAATCATCAAAACCACAGGAATTGACTTACTTTGGGGTGGATGTGTCGCATCCCGCCTTGAGACTTGGGGCTGAAGTGTTGTATCCAGCCTTGGGAGTTGGAATCGAGGCGGGGACATCGCGTATGCCGAGGAGCTTGACGAAGCGGGCGTGTTGAATCTTTTAAAGCGGCTTGGTTAGGCTATCGGCGGCCTGTTCCTCGGTAGGGATTTAGATAAATTTGTATACCCCCCTAGCAACGTGGCTTCTGATATAATGATACTTTATATCGATGTGCTTAGTACGCTAATGGAATTTAGGGTTCTCGGTAAGGTAAATAGCGCCGATATTATCCTCGTAGATGTGCGTAGGATCCGGACGGTTTAGTAGGATATTAGTAAGATTTATCTCTTTAATAAATAGGTGAAGCTAAAGAACTTCTTAGGTAGCTAGTGAGGCGGCGATATACTCGCTTTCCGTAGACGATAGGGTAATATACGTCTATTTCTTCGAAGCCTAGGAGATAGGGCCACCGGCTAGCTTAAAGACGAAGCCAGACGTAGATAGATAGCTATCGGTATACTTACCGGCCCAGTTAGCGTCGACGAAGCTAATAAGCGGGTCAGGAGATAGCTTAAATCGAATATAGCGCCTTTTACTACCCTTTAGGTACCTATATACACGCTTAATAGCGGTAAAGTAGCGGGGAGATAGATTATAAGTATATCTAGCTAGTTTAGAGATAGGGAAAGGGATATTAGGCCGTATATTAACTATTAACTAGATCAATAAACCAGACTTCTTACAGTACTCGTGTACCTCCGCAGGAGCAGTAGTGCCTTTATTAGGCTACAGGACTTCCTTCTCGAAGAATAGGGTATTAGTTAGATAAGCATCCTCTAGGCCGAACTTAGCTAGTAGCTTATCGATATACTACTCCTATAATAAGTAGATTTCTCTATTAGGACCGTAGATAATATCGATACCGAGGAATCGAGTCACGATACCGTTATCTATAAGATTAAAGGATTTAGCTAGGGCAGCCTTAATCTAGGTAATATCGTCATCAGAAGGCGATAGGATAATCACGTTATCGACATAGACGAGAAGATAGATACGGCGAGTAGCGTTAAAGAGAGCATAGACCGAATAGTTAGCTTTAAATCTTTTAAGTCCGAGAGTAGTAAAGATATCATAGACCACCTTATTCTATTTACGAGGGGACTACTTAAGGCCATATAGTATCTTAATAAGTAGGCTATACACGTTAGGAGGCTAATACTCGCGGACGCCCTCAGGAAGCTCGATATAGATCTACTCAACCAGTTCAGCATATAGGAAGGCCGAGATAAAGTCGATATAATATATCTTCTATCTAAGGGCGGCAGCGATAGCAATAAAAAGCTTAAAGCTAGCTGCCTTAGCCGTACTCGCGTAGATATCGAGATAGTCACGGCCTTTACGTTACTTAAATCCTTTAGACGACGGCAGGCGTTTAACGATACGCCATATACCATTCTGAAGCTGCTTTCCAAGCTCCTTGTCGATAGTAATCTTCTATTTATCACGCTTAGGGCAGGATATAGCGTCTTTCCATCCGCTAGGCTCGTAAGGTATTATAGCCGATGCTGCCGAAAGAGTAGGACTAGGGCAAGGAGATAGATCCTTATAAACGCCACGATCAAGGAATTCGCAGAAGGGAAGATCGGCACTATCGTCGTATCGAATATTAATAGCGTAGCCGCTAAGGTATTACTAAGACTCCCGGCTAGCTAAAGATAGCTTCTTAGCGCGGGTCGAACGGCGAAGAGGAGGAGAACCAGAGCTTCTACTAGTATTAGCAACAGTATTCCTAATTATGCCACCCTTATTACTATTATCGTTATCGTTATTTATAGGCGGAGTGTCGTTAGGCGACTCGTCGGAGGAGGAGATTTCTGTTACGAGGCAGACCGTCAGAAACCCGCGGGGGATGACGACAGCCAACCAAACCCGCAAGAAAGACAGCACCTGCAGGAGTCACGTGCAACCAATAGGAAGCATTACACATGTGCTTCCCAGGAGCAAGATCACATAGAAAAGGTGCTCCCAGGAGCAAAGTAGGTCCGTGTAAAAGGGCATCTTACACACCCACGATCAGTGATCGATCAGGGTGATCAAGGACACCGTGTCCTTGAGGCGGACATTATCCTGTGTATATAGCTGCATATATCTCGGATGTTGTCTGGCACAACGAACTACCCGATCGAGCAGCCACGTGACTTGACCCTATCACCGATAGGATTACTAACGGAGGAACTCATCAGCGATAAGCCCTGGCACATCAGTGATGAGTCTCGACTCATCACCCGATAGGAAGGACTAGATATATAAGGACACTCTTTTACCATCATGTATTTAGTCCTTCGCGATTAATTGCACATTGTTACTTAGTTACTACCAGCAGTACTTGCACTTCACAGTTCACCTTCAAGACAACCCAACCTATAAGTAGGGGAGCTCACTTCGTGGCAACACTTAGTGACTGACTTACTTAGCGCGCACTACTGGCACCTCCTGCAAGATACTCAATAGGACCCGAGCCCGTGTAAGGCTTAGTATAGCGACGGTACGGTTACGAGATACTCTTAGGATCGACGTCTGTGCCGACCAGACCGGAATCAGCCGCCTCCGCACATATAGTTATTATACCTCATAATAACTAAGGTAAACAGAACCCCTTTCGGTACAAACTTACTGTGACTAGCAGGCTCCGCGTAACATATTAATCGCCCTGTCTTTGAACCGTGAAGCAAAGTTATTATAGTAGGCAACGACAGCACCGTAAGCAACGTTTCGAGCAGATCGAGCTCTACACCACCTACTAATGCGTAACTCATAGAGATGATCTCCTAGTTACAGGAATAACTCGTGTAAGCGAGTAGTACTCGTACGCAGACTACCGTTAAACCACCCAAGCCTGAGTTTTATCATGGCGAACGAACTAAGCTTCGTTCCTTCTTAACTCAGATAGACATATAGCTTCGCCTAATTAACTGTATAGAAGAGGCCGACAGAGTTATCTACGCCTCTACCTACCTACGCGGATAGGTATTCGAATGATTTAAACCCTATATCAGAGAATTCAACGATAAACCTTAGAAGGACTAGGGAGATATCACTAAGGAAATCTTTATATCTTATAGGATATTCAAGAAGAAGCTTAAGTAGACCTTCGGAGATATTAACGCCGCTAGAACGGCTAAGCGACGTCTCGATCGACTGCGATAAACTAGATTAGCTAGCGTGTACGCCGCTAAGTTCCAACAAATTATCTCGTATCTCGACTTCGACGACAACACCTACATCTAGATCTTTAAGCAAGGGCTTAAGGAGGATGTTAAGGACGAGCTTATAAGGGTCGACCGACTAGAGGAGTTCCATAAAATGGTTAAACTCGCGGTTAAGATTAATAACCGACTCTACGAACGGAAGCTCTAACGACGAGAGCAGCAACAGGGAGGTAGTAGCGGAAGTGCACCTTACCGATACCGCCGCCACGAGGGCAGGCGAGGACAATAGCGATAATAGCCGAGGGAGTATAGTGACCCCTACGGACCGAAACCGATGGAGCTCGACGCGGCGAGACTCCTAGCCGAAGAAGAAAAAAGAAGAAAAGATAACAACTTATACTTTAAATGTGGAAAAGTAGGATATCGGGCGCGTGAGTACCATAACCGGCGCAATAACGTAAAGCCATAGACGCGCGAGCGAAACAACGGACGCAACAACGCAAAGCTATAATAGTTACGAGCGACCTAAAACAACGAGGTCTAGCAGCTACGTGCCACTAATAACGAATAGGCAGCAGGATAGCTACTAGTTAGGGCAGAACCTAAGACTAAAAAGCCAGAGGCCACCGACGATACCGAGTAGATAGTAACATGGAAAAATGAACCAGGAAACAGGAAGGGAAATAGCGAAGGCACCTTCACAAACGAAGTTCAGGAACTGCATTAGCATATAGCCGTACTAGAAGAGTGGCGGACTAACGACGACGGAAACCGCGGCCTAAACAGCGCAGAGCACGCGACGGAAGACTTCCCAGAAATCGATTGGGAGAACATTAAGAGTCAAGGATGGACCTAGTACGGTCCCTGGAACACTATCGACTCCTAGGAACTATCCGATAATTCCTAGGACTAGGGTATAGGAATCCTAAGAACACCTATCGAAATCCCAGGAACCCCGGAGATCCTAGAAACTCTACCTTAGCTCCTAGGAACGGATAGACCTGGCCAGCCTTAGGAGAAACCCCCACAACACGCAAATAAGGATCAATGTCCGTGTAATAGCCTAAGGTGTGCGTGTTAAGGATATACGCGATACCTAAAGCACGATCTTAGAACCGTGTCAGCCTGTTACGACGATGGCTGCATGACCTATGTAGCAGGAAAAATCGAAAGAAGCTTGGAACCTAAGCCGCTACGATAGGAGAAGAAACCTAATTAGAGCCTAGGATACGCGGGACTCTGGTACGGAAACCGGAGGATAAATATAGAGACACAACACCTCGCAGCGATAGCGTGGGGACGACACTTGAGGATCACTGCTAACATTATGCTTCGACCAACCTTAGTGATGATCGATTCAGGAGCAGTAGGGAACTTTATGAGCCTACGTTATCGACACCGCTACTTAATCACGGGCGTGGCGAAGGAACGACTATAGCCGATTATCGGTCTTAACGGAGAGAGACTCGGACTAGGAATTACACACGAGAGCAGACCCTTGCTAATGGTTATCGGCGACCACTTCGAGATCATCAACTTCGACATAATAAACCTCGGAGAGTACGATATGGTACTAGGAGTACTATAGCTACGTAAGCATAACGCAAACATCGACTAGCAAGCAGGAAACATAGTCTTCGACAGATACTCGTGTTGATAGATAAGCGAGAGGTAGACCGGAAAAAACGAGCCTAATACGCTGAAGAGACCTAGCTCCGGGGAAGTAGGTACTCATAGAAACCCTCACGAAGGCGAACTTAAGAGGAGTTTTCGGCTAGAAGGTAGGCCTAACAGAAAAGATACGGTCGATATTAGCGTTATCGCTACCATAGAATAGTAACTAGATATGATAGACGACGAATTACGAGATTACGTCCTTATTAACTACGACGAAAAGACCCTCTATACAACAAGAACGCGAGAGGAAGAATATAAGATTCCTGAAGAATACGCGGAATTCTAGGATATATTTACGCTACCACCGGACGGTAAGCTACTAGAGTATGGTCCGTTTGACCATAAAATCAAGATTAAGGAGGGGGAAGAACTAACGTTTATGCCTATTTACCTACTGTCGCAGAAAGAGTTAGCGACACTGTAAGAATATATTAAGGAGAACCTTAAGAAAGGATATATTAGAAAATCGATATTACCGGTAGGGTACCCGATCCTATTCGTACCTAAGAAGGGAGGAGAACTTCGGATGTGTGTGGACTATCGCCAGCTTAACGGTATCACCATTAAGGATCGATATCTATTACCGTTGATCAACGAAATCTAAGATATTATTTAAGGCGCGAAGTTCTTCACTAAATACGATATCACCAACGTATATAATCGACTCCGAATCAAGGAGGGAGACGAATGGAAAACGGCATTCCGGACCAAGTATAGACACTTCGAGTACCTAGTCATACCGTTCGGACTCACAAATGCACCGGTATCGTTCCAACGCTTCATTTTCACCGTTTTAGAAGAATATCTCGACGATTTCGTTATTGTATACCTCGACGATATACTCGTGTTCTCCAAAAACGAAGCAGAACACATCGAGCACAACAAAAAAGTGCTTCAGAAACTAAGGGAAGCTAAAGTCACGCTTAAACTCAAGAAGTGTGAGTTTCACGTTCAGGAAACGAGTTTCCTTGGATACACCATTAGTCCAGACGGACTAGGAATGGAAAACGATAAGGTTAAGGCTATTCTCGATTAGCTAACACTAACCTATGTTAAGGACGTATAAAGCTACCTCGGATTAGCTAACTACTACCGTAAACTGGTACCGTAGTTTTTAAAGTACGTATTAGGACTCTATCGATTTACCAAAAAGGGAATACCGTTTAAATAGGACGACGAAGCAGAACGAGCGTTCTAAGGACTCAAGGACCTATACCGATAACAGTTAGGAAAGGCAATCATCGCGATTTTCAACTACGACGTACCTATCATTATAGAAACCGACGTATCAGATTTCGCGCTCGGGGCATAACTAATACAACCAGGAGAAGACGGCAAGCTCAGACCTATCGCCTTCTGGTCTCGAAAAATGATCCTAGTAGAGCTTAATTACGACGTTCACGATAAGGAATTACTAGCTATAGTATTAGTATTCTAAGTTTGGCGAGCCTACCTAGAAGGAGCAAAGCACACCGTGATTGTTAGAACAGATCACTATAATCTCACCTACTTCACCACGACAAAGAAACTCACTCGACGATAAGCCAGATGGGCGGAAACCCTGGCCTAGTACGACTTCAAGATCATCCACTATAAGGGCACAGAGAACACAGTCGCCGACGCACTCAGCCGACGACTAGATTATGAAATCGGAACCAAGGAAGTAGCACCTACTATCCTCACAACGAATAACAAGGGATACATTATCTACAACTACTAGATCCTCGCAGCAACCAGCGAGCTATAAGACGACGGATAGCTTAAACGAATCAAAGAAGCCATGACCGAAGACGAAGCAATCCAACGAATCCTGCAAAGCGGATTATAGGAAGGATATATAACCTAGAACGACACCGGCTTAGTCCTAGTCTACGGGTTAGTATACGTTCCTAGAAGCCTTTAGGAAGAAATCATCAAAGCACACCATAATAAGCCGTCACAAGGGTACTTTAGAATCGAAAAAATAATAGAAAAAATATCACGAAATTACTACATCCCAAGTATGCACAGAAAAGTCAAAAACTACATTCGACAATACGACTCGTGCCAAAGAAATAAACTAGCACGACACGCACTATATAGAGCTATAAGAACGCCGGAGACCCTAACCCGGCTATAGGAATAGATCACTATAGACTTCATCACGAAATTACTAGTATCGGAAGGGAACGATATAATCATAGTAGTCGTGGACCGACTCACTAAATACGTATATATAATCCCGATAACAGAAAAGATCGACGCTAAAGCCATAGCAAATCTATTACTTAGGTATATATTCGCGAACCACGGAACACCGAGCAAGATTACCTTAGACAGAGATAAGCTATTTATATCTAATATGTGGCAGTTATTCGCGGACCTAATAGGTATTGAGCATAGACTCTCTATAGCCTACCACCCGTAGACTAATAGATAAACAGAACGAGTTAACCAGACTCTAGAATAGTATCTACGACACTACGTAAACTTTTAGCAAAACGACTAGATAGGACTATTACCTATCGCATAATTCGCGTACAACAACGCTATATATACGATAACCAAGGAGACGCTATTCTTCGCTAACTATAGGCTTAATCCTATAATCATCGGCGAACCAATCAGCGAACATTCAGTAGCAGAATCATCCAGACTGCTAGCCGATAGACTAAAATAGCTACACCTCTAGCTATTAAGAGACATCGAGTTCCTTAATCTCTGCATAAAATATTACTACGATTAATCGCGCTAGGAGGCGCCAGACTTCAAAAGGGGGGAGAAAGTTTACCTTTTGCGACGTAACATTCGTACTAGACGGCCTAGCGCAAAACTCGATCATCTTAAACTTAGACCATTCGAAATCGATAAAAAATTAGGACCAGTCAATTATCGCTTAAAACTACTAGACAGTATACAACGTATCTATATAACATTTTATATTTCGTTATTAGAAAAAGCACCCTAAAACGCCGAAGTCGCTACTAATATCGAAATCGAAGAAGAGACGGAAAACGAGTACGAAGTCGAGGAAATCCTAGCAATAGAAAGGATTAATAGACAACCTTACTACCTCGTGAAATAGAAGGGATATAATACCTCGGAGAACATATAGGAACCTATCGGGAACCTAATAGGCTGCTACTAGCTAGTTCAACAGTTCCACCAGCAGAGGAACCGGGGGCCTCGCCCAGCAAAGCGGCGTCTAGGTCGACCTAGGAAAACGACGGATCATTCAACAACTAAGTCAGAGTAGGATCCTCTAACGTCGCCGCGAAGAAACAACTATCGGTCGGAATAGCAGATCGAGGTACCCCGGAAGCGGCCCGGGTACTCTCTACCTCACGCTCTCTTTACTTAGATTCGAGATACTCTTTCTTAAGACGCTCGCGCTCTTCAACCTCGCGACGTTCGAGCTCTTCTAACTCGGCTACTTCCTTAAAGTCCCGAGCTATAAAGTCACTAGCACGTTTTTACAACAAACGTTTTTACTTTCGAAGACGGAGAAGTTTAGCGAGGATAGCCTCCTCCTCTTCCTCAATTTAATTTTAAGACTTTACTAACCGCCGCTATTCCGCATTAGTGAAAGTAGGAGTTAGTATAGCGCACTTTACACCACCACTAGCGCAGACGTAGTCGCTATAACGATCGGAACAATCGGCACGAATATACACTCTTTTCAAACGAACATAACGTTTATAAGGGATCACGGACTAGAACCCTTCGTCCTCGATCCGATAAGTTAAGGCGTTCTTACGGATAGAAGCCTTAGAAGATATAGTCAGCACGACGAGACGATATCATAAAGAAAACAAGAAAACAAAAACATACGCACGAGCAAACTAGGGGCTACGCTACTTATAGCCGCTAAGGACACCGGCTTAAGAAGAGGGGGGATAATATTACGAGGCAGACCGTCAGAAACCCGCGGGGGATAACGACAGCTAACTAAACCCGCAAGAAAGACAGCACCTACAGGAGTCACGTACAACCAATAGGAAGCATTACACATATGCTTCCTAGGAGCAAGATCACATAGAAAAGGTGCTCCCAGGAGTAAAGTGGGTCCGTATAAAAGGGTATCTTATACACCCACGATCAGTGATCGATTAGGGTGATCAAGGACACCGTGTCCTTAAGGCGGACATTATCCTATATATATAGCTACATATATCTCGGATATTGTCTAGCACAACGAACTACCCGATCGAGCAGCCACGTGACTTGACCCTATCACCGATAGGATTACTAACGGAGGAACTCATCAGCGATAAGCCCTAGCACATTAGTGATGAGTCTCGACTCATCACCCGATAGGAAGGACTAGATATATAAGGACACTCTTTTACCATCATGTATTTAGTCCTTCGCGATCAATTACACATTGTTACTTAGTTACTACCAGCAGTACTTACACTTCACAGTTCACCTTCAAGACAACCCAACCTACAAGTAGGGGAGCTCACTTCGTGGCAACACTTAGTGACTGACTTACTTAGCGCGCACTACTGGCACCTCCTGCAAGATACTCAATAGGACCCGAGCCCGTGTAAGGCTTAGCATAGCGACGGTACGGTTGCGAGATACTCTTGGGATCGACGTCTGTGCCGACCAGACCGGAATCAGCCGCCTCCGCACATATAGTTATTGTACCTCATAACAACTAAGGTAAACAGAACCCCTTTCGGTACAAACTCACTGTGACCAGCAGGTTCCGCGTAACAATTTCGTCGACTCAATCGAGGATTCGAAAACGATTATTATCGGCGATACGGCGTCGGATCACCTCGCGGTCGTTAACATCGCTATTATACTATAGGACACGCTTACGTTAGCGCTTTCGGTAGAAGGAGGTAAGCGGCGGTAGATTCGCCTATTCGGACGGCGGAAGGTCGTCGATAGAGATAAACGGGGTAGGAACGACTAGATAGGGTCTCTATAGAGGATCAGTAGTAGAATAATTAGCACTATTAGCCATACGATCAGGATTAAGGAATTCTTAAGGGACGTAACGACGCTATTAAGCGGTATAATCTATAGGAGGGACACTATCCTTACTACTAGGGCGGGTATCGAGGTCGTAGCCAGGCGCGGGAAGATCTTTAACCGGGGTCTTATTAAAGATAATATTACGAGAGACGACGATCTTTCGTAAATAGATATCGTAGAGCCGGTAGTCTCTATTACGAGTATAGCCAACGAGCTTAGCCTTAGCTATATATAGCGATAGCTTAGATTCCCGGTTATCTTTAGGAATATAATACTAAGCTTAGTAGCCAAGGGCACGTAGTCCAGAGATATCAGGCTTCTTACCATAGAAAGCCTTATAAGGAGTCATCAGGATCTTCGAGTACTAGAGACGATTTATCGTAAAGTTAATACTAAGTAGAAGCTCGCCCTAGAGATACTTTAGCAGCTAATTCTCAGAGAGGACGGTAACCAGAGGCTTAACTAGCTAGCGATTCTTAATCTCAGCTAAACCGTTACGGCGTAGAGTATATAGGGGAGCAGGGTCCTAGATAATACCTTCACGCTTATAAAGATCCTCGATAGCCTAATATTCTCTAGCGTTATTACTAATAATAGATTTAACCTTATAGTTGAATTGCTAGAGGAGATATTAAATAACCTCTTTAATAGCACTAGCGATCTCATCCTTATACTTCAAGAGATAGACCTAACAGAAGCGAGAGGTATTATCTATAATAGTAGCGAAGTATTTATAACCACTAAGTACCGTATACGAGATAGGACCCTAGATATCGGTGTATAGGTAGTCGCTAGGACGCGTGGTAATAGGCTTATCCTTACCGAAGGGCAGCGAATAGCCTTTACCGAGGATATAAGGTAGATAGGGATAAATAATACTAGTCCCCTTAATAAAGGTGACTCCTTCGGAGACTTCAGGCATCTTCAAAATCTTCTATTCTCCTACGTAGTAGGCGCGGCGATAAGCTAGGTCTATAGGAATAGGCTTCATACGCTTCGATACATTAGTATTAATCTCTCGAATAGCTAAGATAGCAATCTTATCGCTATAGGCGATAGCGGAGGCGTAAAGTCTAGTAATTTAGCCGTCACTATTAACTATTATAAGCTAGTACTATCCGCGAATCTTCTCTACGAAAGCAAGAATATCCTAACTAGTTAATTTCCGACTAGAATTACCCCCCTCCTTCCGGAGAGTACTAAATCTACCTAAGACTAACTTAATATTAGAGTCTTCGAAGAGGCGAGACGATAATATAAGGTTATAAGTAAATATCGGAATATACTAGGCTTTACGAAGCGTTATCTCGGTCGTCTTGTCGATCTTAGGATTAGAGATATAAAGGACGATATTACTATACCCTTTAGTAATAGTCTCGCGGCCGTTAGGTAGGCTAACCTATACGCGATAGGGCGTAAAGGTAACGAAAGTAGACTTATAAGGCGTTATATAGTTAGTAGTACTATAGTTAATTATCTAGATATCTTAATTCGAATCGGGATCTATAATAGCGCTAGCGACGCTAGGTAGCGATTCAGCGATAATAGGAGGAGATTCAGCGATAGGGTCTAAGCGAATAATAGCGGAAGCAGTACCTATAAAGTACCGGTTAGTATTAAATCAGACTATAGAAGCATTAGGCTTATCGCTCTTATCCTTAGAATTCGAGTTATTAGCTAACGTAGAGGCGGTAGTAGGGCCGCGAGCTTTAGGCTTCTTACCCTTATTCTTCGGATTAAATATATAGTCCTTAGACGAGTAGTAAACCTTACGATAATAGTAATCATACTACTACTCTGTCTTATTATAATCCTTCTTATTACCGCCCTTATTGTCCTTATCCTTATCCTTATCCTTATTATAGCCACGACGATTACCCTTATTATCCTTATTATCCTTATCCTTATCCTTATTATCCTTATCCTTAGTGTCCTTACTCGAGGATAAAGCTATCGCTAAATAATAATAGCGTGTTAACTTAGCGGATATAAATTCGGAGAAGGTTTCTTCGATAAGGCGGGAACTAGATAGATCGGGCTTATATATAGTAACGAATTACTCTGTGGACGGATACGAGCGAATAGCTTCGATAAACTAGGCGTATTAGAATAACTAGGGGAGTTTAACCTTCGAGCACTCAAGAAGCTCGGTAAGGGCCTTCTTCTACTTCGTAAGGAACGGGCCGGCTTAGCCACTAGGTTTATAAGTATATAAGACCTAGGCGCTCTAGCGAAGTTAGAAGGTATAGGCGTTAACTATACTATATATATTATAGATAATACGGAAGGCCTTAGCCGAGTCACGAATACCACGGATAAATAGCTTAATATAATCCTCGAGAGTAGAAGATAGGTAATAAAGATAGTCGGTATTAGCCTTACGGAACCAGACGTACTTATCGTTAATATCTAGAATGTGCTCCTTAATCTATTTACGAACCTTAGTATCGGTAACTAGATCGGGAGTAACTCCTAGGTTATCGGCGATACGCTAGCGAACGTAAGTGTTGGAAGGAGTAGATAGAGGGGCGTCGATAGGCGAGATTATAGCCCCGGTTAAAATAGGCTAGAGGTCGAGGTCTTTATGGTCGAAGTAGACCTAGATGTCTTAACGCTAGATATCGTAATTCAATTTACCCTTAAGCTTGGTGACCGAATCAGTGATTTTGTCCGTTATTTAAACGAGAAGGGCGACGATGCCTAGGAAAGGCGCGGCGGAGGCGCAGAGATAGAGGGGCAATAGAAGCCCGAGGGGCAATGGAAGCCTAAGGGACGCGAGGGCGTCAGGAAGTGCTGCACTCCCGGGCAGCAGCGAGTAGCAAGCGGCAGGTCAGCGAGAGACGGTGAAGACTCCCGCTAGCGCGCGAGGGCGCATAACCTCTAGAAGGGCGAAGCTACGAAGGACCAGCAGATCGTGGAAAGATGGATTCAAGGGAGTTTAAGAAGCTAAGATCTAACGGAGGTGGGGAGAGCTTAAATAAGGTAGGCCATGTGACCGAAGGTCAGATCAGGGACAAACAAAGACCTACGATACAGCCGAGGAGAGTATCGTTCGGAGGTCATGAGATGTGATACAATAAAAGTTAAACTTTAAACTTTGTGGATTCACTACCGCGTGGCGACAAGGATTTTGAGGCGGCTTGGGGTTTGGATTGATGTTGGACAGCGCGATGTAGAGTATCATTTTTTCTTGTCATGGATATTGTAGCCATTCATAGATCAACATAGGTACAGTACGCAGGTTATGTGTCTCAAAAGGCTGCGCGATCATTGCCGTGACATAGATCAGGTATGTAGGACCATGTCACCATCCATCCAATGTTGGTCGAGGGCCTCGAACGTAGCTCTACCTACCTAGGTTGGACACTCTGCATAAATTACCTCCTCTTGCGTGTAGGACTTCATTCCTGAGCTACCGCCGCTTTTGCGAGTGTACTTGGAGTCAGACTCACTGAGTCCATGTGATCAGCCAGCTCACTGATTTCTCAGACCCATCAGATGCATCTATTGAAGACTCAGTCCGCGAGGCCACAGGCCCCAGCTTATTCATAGTGTTTTGTTGCTGTTCACCTATATCAGCGGGGTTTACCACCAACTCGCGTGGTCAACATGCTCACTTTAACCTTGACCAAGCCTCATTGTACATCATTTGCGCCGCCCTTTCCTCGGGCGACCAGACTTGAGACGTCCTGTCGCATTACTGGATGAAGCTCCAGCTTTGTCGCGAGACCGTGCACGGGAACAAATTATCGCACAATGCGGAATTATAATCTCATGATTGTGAGATAATGAATATAATAGATAGGTAGGTGTGCTCTCAATCACTGCCTCACATGAAATCCCATATTATATTGATACATGGGAAATTTGCTTGGATGAACCCACAGAGAAATGGGGTTGTCTCCCATGAGACCCCCGAGCGAACCCACTGACACTGGATCTACTTCCAATTCTCCTGGCCCTTCTAAACCCTGCGTGACCTTTCTGTCACTTGTTTGATTACGGCCCTTTCATATCGAAGCATGATATCTGCTGTTCAAGTGTTCTTCCACCACGGGCAGTTCTATCATCATGTAGGCAAGCGAGCAGATTTATTACATGGATCGAGCGAGACCAGATGACCTTGCAACTGTATCATTGACGAGTCTATCTATCTGCCATAATATTGGACCGTCGGTTCAAAACTCGAGAAAAGCACAATCAAATAATGAAAACTGGGACCAAGCATACTCTCACTCAATCTGCTTCTTAATCCCTTCAGCCTCCAGCTCTGGCAGTTTGAACTTGGCCGAGAACGGATTGGGATCCGTTGCATTCAAGTTTCCAAGAGTATGATTCACCTCACGATGCTTGGCCTCGTCCGCACGTACATATAACAGCAGCGATCGCATGCAGCGCTGTCCGGTGGGCATCTCCCAGTATTTTATGGCCATCTGAGGTGCCTGCAACTTCTCCCACTGCGGCAGGTGGCCGTTGTCGAGATCATTGATCGCCTTGGTGTAGGTGATCACGGCCTCTTCTTCGAGGTACCCGACGAAGCGGTGACAGATCTGCGGGGAGATCATGTAGGCCAGCGAGAAGCCGCTGAAGAACACGCATTGTGCGCCGAGGACCATGAGCCGCATCAGGGGACCTGGTTCGGCGAGCTTGAGGAATGTGAGCAGGTGCATGCGCTCGTTGTAGGCTTCTTCGAGGAGGGTTTCAATCCTGATGGTGCTTTCTTAGCATGTGTTATGCGCAGATGCTGTGTCAGACTCACCACCCATGATCTCTTTTCATCTGCCGGAGGCTCTTGAGGTGACGCAGCATGCCGGCAGCCATGCCGGGGACACCGGCGACACTCTCCAAGAAGATGAACCGTGTGATCCACTTATCTTCGGACATTGCATAGCCTCTCGAGCTGGATTCAGACGGAGACTGTGGTTTGTAGCCAGTCGCCAGGTCCATGCTCCATCGGAGAAATCTAACGGAGCCGAGGGCTACTCTATCTTGCCATGTGTTGGCTTTGTGATGCGCGGTTCGGACGGCGAGAATTTCTTCTTGTGTATATCTGAGAGAGTCGGATAGGTCAACAAGGCTGAATCACCAGAGAAACCCTCAATTTCATTGGGTATCCCGAGCTCACATTGGGTGAGTCCAGGAGGACTTATGAGTATGTTGAGCTTTGGTGGCATGTTTTCGACTGGGGACCATGAAGACCGGTGGTGATATGACATGACCGCTGCGGAGGATCGCATGGTACAGAGGGCGTATTTGGGTGATCATGATTGAATATTGATGTGATGGTGAATGGATGTTTCAAAGATGATTTGGCTTCTTGATCATCAACTGTAACCAATTCCGCTTCCCTTGCTGGAGTGTGTCGCTCCTTATTAGGTAGATGCGGCGTGGGATGGCCTCGTTCTTATCCTTCGCACATGCTAGAGTTCAACCTATCCAAAAAAAGAATGACTCACTTGCTTCTTGCGCTGATTCTCTTTCCTACATTGCAGACCTTAGCATGCATTGGATGCTAATATGTTATATGAGGAATACGTCGGGACGCGGCCCGGATGTTCTGGATTGTACACTGTAAGCGCGATAAAATCCTCAACAAAGAATCTCAACTATACAGAACGCCTTTTCGAACTCAATTCTGCTCCGATTTGATCCGACACCGAGACTGAAATATACCGGGCCGGCTTGCATGATGTGCAGAATAGGTATTGTCGTGACTCACCGAGAATCAATGTTGACATGATCTAGATTCCCCAGATATCATTATGCGGAGGTGTAACTGATCGGGTTCCGGAAAATGTTCGTGGGGAGCTGAGAAGCTCTGCTTCCCGATAAGAATTGAGTTCGGGATAGTACGGCTTGTGCTGGTGACAAGAAAGAGGAGCGGGATTCAGTCCTTTCAGTTTATCATGTGTTCTAACAAGATGAAGTCTCCAGAAGGCGTGTACAGGACAATTGAGGCAAGACACATGCAAAAGGGCATCCCATACGAGAATTTGATCAGTCGGTCATCGGAGGGGTCTAATGGTTAAACCCCCCTAATCAAATGGGCATGAAATCCCTACCAGCTCAGGCATTGACCATCCCCACCTTTCCAAGGTCTAGCATTGTTGATTTTATGCACCCCGGAAGAATTCGTAGAGGGCACAAGAGTGTGGAGCTACATGCGCCCATGATCCATCTGTGACTACTATCAGCTGCCTAGTCTGGAGCCCAAAATTCATAGCGTTAGAGATACCCGTCGTCGCCCCGGGGTCCGCATGGAGACCATCGTAGCGGAGTCTATATCTATCGACACAGTCCTCAAGGCTGGGATAATGGATGAGGCTGTGTAGGTTTGTGGTTATAATAGTCTTCTCGACACGGAGCTCCTATCGTATTTGTAGCGCCGACGGCGGGTTTAACCAATAAGGACATCCGAATGACCAAGAAAGACGTTTGGACATTGGGTTTACCTTGCCATCATTGTAATGAAGAAAGTCGAGGGACTCAGGAATTTTTTTATCCAAATTTAGTTCTGCTATCGAGTAGGTAAGGTTATATGAGAGCGTCTTCCATGTTTGTCACCAGTCTGCACATGAAAAGGCCCGAGACCACCTTAGTTCCTAATTTTCCGCCGGGTCACCGCACGGATGAAGAACCCGAAACTGTCATACATCGCGAGGAGCGACGAATATGAATGATAAACATCAGAAGCGATTCTGTCGGCTCACTGGTTATAGACGTGAAGGACCCCAGGGCGACCGATGACCATTTTCTACCCCCTTCAAAGAAGTCGATGACGATTCCTCAAATCTCTTGCTGGGAGGCAACCTTCTGCCCTGACCGACGTAAGGATGTCCATCATTTCGAGGAGAAGCAGGCAAGACAGCGTCGCCCTTGATGACCACCCAGTCCGCCTTGATCAGCATTGAACAGTGTCGAAGTCGTCGGTCTGAACACGAATAATGAATATCATGAACGGTCGGTCTTTAGGGATATCTGGGGGAATTTTGTTTGCTGAGATAGACGTTGATCTTGGCTTCGAATGCGTGAATAGATCGTTTTAGATCATCAAGAACATCATGCAGACAAGGTGATCCGTCCTGAATCAGAAAATATGGCGTGATCGGATACTTTTTTATCGGACAGAGGTTAGGTGTAAGCTGTTGGATTCTTATTGTGCCGCCTTTGCCAAGGCATTGAAGAGCGATCATTCATAATTTTCCTCCGCCTCAAACGATCGAGACTGGGCGCTTCCGAAATAGGCACTTTGGTGCGCCCGACGTACATTTGTGGAGCCTTTCCTATTGGATGCTCGGATTCGCTGTTGCCAAATGTAAGGAGGCGTTTGATTGGCACTCCCAGTCTCCCTCAGACCTCCAGCGCTGCATGACCTCCTTTTTGTTGCCAAGCTTCAGCCTTCATGACGCCTTTTGATCCTCGTTGTTGTGTTGCTTCAGTTCATTCTGCCTTTGAAGGCATATAACCCAAGCGAAAGCATCGTATGCATCTCGGTATAGCGCTGCAGATTTGAGCTTGTCCTCTTGTTCCTGCAACGACCTGAGAAGCCAGCAACTGCAAAGGACGGTGAGGGGTCCCATGGTCCCATTTGCTCGAGCAAATATCACTTTGCCTTGGTCGATTTGCCTGTTTGGGTAGAACGGTGCGCCGGTCCATACTAGGGAAAATGCCTGGAGTCCCATCCAGCAAAGGATGCGATGCTTGTCGACGCGTAAAGAAAAAGGTGCAAGATCCCCGCACCAGAGTCGAGTCACTGGAGCATTTGCTAAGGCACAGATCAGTGTGATGAACTTAAACCATGCTCACGGTGTCGCCGTCTGCAGATCCCCTGTATCGGCAGTGGCCAGCAGCGGTTCAAGTTTAAGAACACGGAGACGCAGCTTTTGAGAGCGGGTAATCCAAAGCCAAGGCGTACTCGCCGAGTGGTATCTCCAGCCAGGGTGGCGGAGAACTGCCCTTCAATTCCAGACCAAGTGCCGGGCAACGCGCTAGCGACATCTTTTGCCAATACTCTGACAATCACCGATGTCAGGTATGACATCACCTACTATGGAGCGTTTTTGAAAGATATCCCTCGCCGTCTGGGCAGTAGTGCGGCTCTGGATGCGTCTGTGAAGGCAGTGGTCACGGCCTATCCGTATTTTCGCCAGCAAAACTTCTCCCCGGATGCTTACATGGAATATTGCAATTCTCTTCGAGCACTCCGAGAGTCTCTGAATGACCCAGCCGAAGCGAGGTCACCAAATACCCTCTGTGCCGTTTATCTTATTACCATCTGCCAGGTACGCGACTTGCGCCCCGATTCTTTCACTGACGCAAAATCATACTAACGTTCAATACATCAAGAGCTGGCTTGGGAGATATGATGATAAGCTCAAAAGCCATGCCGAGGCAATTGCCCACCTCTTGAAAATTGCCGACCTGCGCAATTGCCAAAGTGGCTTTGAAAAGGACATGATTGTCACGTTGACTGTTCCCGTGGTAGGTTTATCAGCCATATCCCCAGTTCATAGCACGTTTTGGATAGTAGTCACGCAAGACAACAGTTGCCCAGGACATTCTACCGGCATATCTTTGACTAATGGCTCGACAGATTCTGGAGGCCGTCGTCAACCCTCGCATTCAGATGGGTTCCCGATGGTGGGAAGCCGTTACACAGCAATTTTCTATGGCACCGCGACCTCGAAATTCTAATCCACCTAGATCCTCGAGTACCTTGAGCACCCTTGCCAATTTTCCACAGTGGATACGAAGGCCGGACTTATGTATTCATGAGATTGCAGCTGTCTATCTCACAATGAGAGATGACGCGAAAAGGATGCGTCAATATCTGGATCTTTGGCCAGACCCAGCATCCACCTCCTTTACTGATTCAGCCACAGTAGAACACTGTCGCTATCAGGCGGGATACACGCTAGTTGTTACTCTGGCCCTTATTTTGAACACTCTGCTCCGGGCATTCGATCCCAACAACAGGGTCCTCACAGCAGAGGAATACGCATTATGTGAAGATATAATCCGCGAATCAGAAGTTGCGTGCCGTTATCGCCCACTGGGTGCAGCATATGTCTCGTTGTGCCTTGTCGTGGGTTGCTCCGCTGCAGAAGACCGACAACAGCTGGCACGTCTTCAGGCGCTTTTGATTGATTACTCGACGGATTTCAAAGAGATCAACTGGATGGAACGTGTCATGTGGCTTCGGACTTGCTTTTACGGTCATCATCTGAGAGTTAGCTCTAATGTTGCTCCTTCTGGTGGGGGACTTGCAGAGGCTACTTGGGGTGAAGAGAATGGTCGCCCGGAATCATGTTGTATAATGTGAAAAATTCATGACTTAAGGGACGTGGCCTGCATGTCTTGGATTTCATCCCCTCGAACTCTGTTGCAACCTGTCCAAAAAGGGCGTAGAAAGAAATGCAAAGATCCAGCATGAAAACCGGTTGAATTCGATGCGGGTTACGAGATTCTCTTTACTTTGGGCGCAAATCCTCTCATATGCAGGTTTTGGTGAGTGATTCGTCATATTTATGTTCATCCGTCAACTGACGATAAAGAACCTTGAACGCTCGATCAAAAGGCCACACCGTCTAGCCCCATATAATGCTCAGTCCTTCATATCCTTGCACTGTTTTGGCTTGCGCATCGATTTCCATTCCACAAGGCCTGCTCCAAGAAACGAGAGTGCGGCCGTGCCCACCGACACATAAAAAGTTTGGGTGACCGCAATGTTATATGCAAAAAGTACAGACGTGAGAAATTTCGAGGGGATCCTCTCTCCCAGGTTCGCTGCACCCCCACGAATGATAACATCAGGGTCAATCATCGGAGCATACTCGGTCAAGCTCTTAACCAGACGATTCTGGAAGACATTCTGTGCAATAGAAATACAGAGAGCCCCGCTTAGGCTTTGTGAGAAGGTGATAATAGCAATGCCAGTGGGAATATCCTTCAACGGAAGGACGGTTTGAAGGGCATTGTAGCACTGCTGAAAGCCCACACCAGCTCCTACTCCGACGATGACTTGATATCCAATCCAAGTGCTGCGGGCTGTGTGCACTTTGAAGGTTGTACAGAGACCACAACCGACTGTGAGGAGAGCACTGCCGACAAACATGAGTGGAGTATAGTAACCGAGAAGATTGACGAGGAATCCCCCGAGTGCAGAGCATACTATCATCGTCACGACCATTGGGAGGCTGTTAACTCCGGACTCTGCGGCTGAAACTTGCTGGATGGCTTGGAACCATATCGGCAGCTGTTGCTTGTGTCAGATACTAGTGCTTGGAGTTTCACCATATGACTTTACTTACGTAGTAGCCAAAGACGAAAAAGGAGCCCCCAAGAAATATCGCATGCATCACTGCGCCAAGTACATTGCGATCCTTCAAAAGACGAGGTGGGACTGTGGCTTCGTCCTGCTTCCAGAGTTGTATTGCGCCCCAGAGCGTTCCGAATACTGCAAAGAGGACGAAGAGTGCAATTATCCGCGGATTAGTCCAGTCGTACTTTGTGCCGCCCCACTGCAAAGTGAGGAGTAACGAAATCACTGAAGGAATAAATGCTGCAATGCCAAGAGGGTCCATCTGCGTGACTTTGTTCAGACGTCCTCGTTCGACTTTTCGACTCTTTTTCGAGTCTTTGAAAAATATTGCAATAAACAGTCCGGTGATCGCTCCAAGGGGCAAGTTGAGCCAGAAACACCATCGCCAACTGGCCCGATCAGTCAGTAGTCCACCTAGCCTAGTCTCGTCAGCTGTGAACTCTTGCTCCTTTTCTTTCCATGTATATAGTCAATCTTACATTGGCCCTGTGATGGTTGCAATCCCGCTGGCACTCCCAATGATTCCGAAATTCAGTGCACGCCGATGAAGGGGGACAATATTGGCCAAGACAAGCAGAGCACCAGGTGAAATTCCACCAGATCCTATCCCGGCTATTGCTCTTCCCAGTATCAAGCCCTTGGATGTTGGCGTTACCGCACATATCAATGACCCGATCTCGAATAAAGCCAGGGCGATCAAGTATGTCCATTTCGTGGAATATAACGTATAGATTCTACCGAAGGCAAGTGTGACGGCACATGTTGTAAGGAGATATGCGCTGGCATACCAAGAAATGTCTTCCAACGACTTGAACTCCTCTGTGATTTTTGGAATCGCCGTTGACAAGATTGTGTTGTCCTATGGCGAGATGCGCATGTCAGTGATGTAAAGCTGGACCATCAAAAAAAAGCTGAACCCCACCAAGGCAATGCAGACAGACTGGAGACATAATCCAATGAGGATAGGTATCAGTTGTAGGGTCGATGGATAGTCTTGACCCTCATCGTCAAGGCTGGCATCACTTGCGGATTCTTTGAGAGGGATGTCGTCACGGCTCTCGACAAATCCGTCATCGTGACTGTCTCGCGTCTCTAAATCTGCCATCAATTAACAGAATAGTCCCTAGTCCTGTCAGACTTGGGAATCCCAGGATGTCAGACCGCACGGGACCATTAGGCACAGGCGGAGTTTCGATGAGGCGGAGCTGTGATAGACAAAGAGGGCTTCGGAGCTTAGATTTCAGAAGTGCAACATACATAAAGCCTATTGCAACCCTATTTTACCAAGAAAGGGGGTTTTGCAGAGGCTTTGACCGGGGAGCAAACCTATTCAAGTCATACATTCCTTCGCGTTTCTTTGGTATGCACTGATTTCGTCATGACGCGACAGTAGCGATAACCTCATGGAAACGCTCACAGATCTTAAAATAGGAGAGTCAGTTTCCGAGTAATAGTATTAAATTAGACAGCGCATAGTATCTGTTGAGGATTCAAAGGGCTCACTCGGCAGTCCGGCGAATTTTGGTGGTTGGTATAAACTGAGTGTATGTCTACATTCCGGGAACACGCGCCTCAGCTTGTGAGGTTAGGTTCCCATGACCAATTGTCAATCATCCCTTTGTCGGAAATTTATTCAACGCGCTTCAATCAACCCGATCAGTACCAAGAGAGGCACTAGCAGGAAATAGTGAATCTTGAACGGTTTATCGTCGGCACTAGCCAGGATGGCCAAAGGTTTGGAGTCACTGGCACGGGATCTTGGCGGCTCCAAGGGTAATTTGCTGCTGCCATGAGAACTCATGATCGGGGTCATAATGAGGGCAGCCTTGCACGGTCAAGCTTTCGTGGCTTAGATGCCAGAAACCCTGCTGTCTCCCTTGACTGTACCCTGGCACCCTAAATTATCGGTCCAGCGTCGCTTCCGTCTGGCTCACCCGTTTGCTAGCAAAGTGGATCTTCTTTTATCGTCCTTCCCGAAGCTTCAACTTCGAACTGAGCCATGAGGAACTTCAGGAGTTAGGAGTCACACCAACTTGTCGCCACCGATGCTACCACGTATTATCCTCGGCTCGCACGACGAGCGGCCACCAGCAAAAGAGGGTAGCACATCGGTATGGCTCTCCGTATAAGCCGGTTATATCAGGGACTGGTGTCCACGATATCGATCAGCGTGGTCGCTTATTCAGGATCAAACTTTGGTCCTGCTTTGTCTGCCCCCTCTCACAATTCCAAGCGATCACAACGAGGGCCAAAACAATCTCCGAACGTGGCATTGTTCCTTCGAGGTCAGACCCGCGATACTAGACGGGCAAGAAGGACCACACATGACAAAATTAACCAACAAAGAGGTCATTCACCGCATATGCAAGGCATTTACTCTCAAATTAAAAGTTTTCAGCTGCTCAGCACAAATTCTATACGCAACCACATAAGGCTCTTATTCGCAACAATACTCTGTGTCCCCCGTGCCTTACCTCACCAATGCGTATGCAGGAAATTTGGACCTAGAAGATTCGAGAAGTCGGTTAACGGTTAGAGATGTGCCTCTAGCTGCAAGGGTGTAAATGACCGCCCCAGAAATAATAGTTCGTTTTGGGATTCTACAGTATATGGGCTGCGAGGTGTTCTCTCGAGCGTGGCGTCTTGCAGGAGGAGCCCATGCAGACGGCCTGGCCAGGGGCAGACTACTTGGAACATCTGGAAACGATAGCTGCAGGACTAATTCTTCTTTCCTCGTCTTAAGTTCAGGTGAGCCCTCCCAGCAGGGCATGTTCTGCACCATTCTCGAATGCGGTCTTGCATATGATCAAAGTAGGCCACTCGAAAACATGCGCTTGGACTGTCGTGGAGCTGGTAAATGTGAAATTGAGAGGATAGGTAAGGCACAGATCGACAATAAGCTGCATTAAAAAGCAATCATGAGCTTAGCTCTATCGTTCCAGGAGATACCTTGCGACTATTTATTGAATCAAATCAGTACGACCTATCAAGATTCTCTAAGGAAATTTATCATTGCCAGAAGATATGATTTGACTAAAATTAATTATCTGTAGGTGATCATTATTCATTTCCCGTATTCGCATCGGTCTTCTTCGCAAAGGAAGATTTCTTCTCAGCGCATTTATCTCTCCGTCACTAATCTCCCCGGAGAGTTAAATGTCCGTCCCAATCATCCCCAGACAACCAAAGCGACAATCATAGCCACGCCCCCTCCCATTCTGGAAATTCCTTGACCTCCACGCACTACTCAACCCTGGAACCGGTTTCCCTCTGGCCCCTGCGCGAGATGGCCAGCACGGGCCAAAGACAAAACCCTTAGCTTACAAACTCCAAAGAGATTCTCCCCGG
Source organism: Penicillium simplicissimum (assembly GCA_024706585.1). Taxonomy (NCBI): domain Eukaryota; kingdom Fungi; phylum Ascomycota; class Eurotiomycetes; order Eurotiales; family Aspergillaceae; genus Penicillium; species Penicillium simplicissimum. The sequence goes on from JAMZTW010000061.1 coordinate 3,666,808, forward strand.
AGCGGCGGCCAGTTCGCCGTGATCCACACGCCGTGGCTTGCCCGCTTGCCCCGATCAAAACCTTGAGCGGGACAGGGTTTGGCGAGTCATGCTGCATGACCTCAGTGGCGGGCGGGAGGCGTCTCGTGGCGCCGCTGCGTACCGCATCGCCGACACAGGGTATCATGGCCGATGGGCCTGGGGTCAGGAAACCTGTCCTCGTTCTAGAAATTCGCGGTCGAGGGGATAGATACTTGGAAAGAGGGTGTGGTGGGAGGTTAGTCCGAACCTTGGTTAGACCTTGATTGGAAAGGGTTATTGAATTGGGCGATGAATTCCTATTTTGGGACAGGGGTATGGCTATGTCGACGCATGGCATTGCGTGCGTCAGGCCATGCGCGCGATGGAGCTGAGTAAAGCGCGACCGGAGTCTGCCATCTGGAGAAAGCGATGAAAGAAGCCCCCGTTCTCAAATATCATCTCACCAAGGCTTTCTCGCCGGTATGCCCAAATCGACCATGGTGTCTGCCCGGAACTGCCTGTTTGGGTAGGTCCTGCAGGCCATCCCCCCCAGGATTCGGTCGCTATCGCGGGGCGGCCGAGATACGGTCTCAGGGGTTAAGGAGTCTAAGGGCCATGACATATTGGGTTGGATTCACAGACGAGATTAGGTCATTAGGAATTTAGGATGGGTTGCACTGGTCTGTTGTGGAACTTTGGTGAATGTGTTATTGGCCAGTTGCATATCCTCCGCGGGCAGACTCGGCCGTCGTTGGATCGTTGCAAGTGGGCCGAGTGGGTGTGGCCTTTGTGGAGGTCTGTGATGCTTGCGGTCGGCAAGGAGTCGACGCCCGAGAGATCAGTCGTCGCCTGTGAAAGCAACATCGAGACGCTTACAGGGCCGATAGCCGTCAATTCTAACTTTGCCAGCCTTGTTAGAATTCGGGGGCGGGGGAGGCAAATCATAGCCGGAAAAATGCCTAATTGTGTCCGCCACCATTTGAACCCTATCGCAGTATTGTATCCTCTTGTTAACGGCGGACTCTCGATGTGACCTCGAGTACGGTGCCTGTCCTGGTACCGAGATCCTTTGAAGCGGGTCTCTGCCCTCCTGCATCGCTCATCACGTCCCGCGGAATGATGCAAACAAAGCCGTTATCCCCCGACCAATTTGAAAGTCACCGAAGAAAAAAAGACTTCAAGGGACGTTGAACCAAGAAAATACCAAGAAACACCCAAGCAATTCCAAGAACCCCTAAGCAATCTCAAGCCTTCTTCAAAGCGCTCCCATGACAATCCCAAGAAAAGGACAAGGAGGTCGTCAGCCCAGTTAGTGGCTTGCTAGAGCTTGGGCTTTCTTGACTTCCATGCGGCGGCTGGGCGCCAAGCAGCCGATGCGGGATTTGTTAATTTCGGCTTCGCGACTCGTTTCCCGAGGTTCCCGATGGTCGGGTGAGGACACTGAGGAGGGTGCGAGACTGGCGTAGGATTTGGAGTGTTATCATGTCTGATTCGTCGTTGGTGCGCACTGATGGCGGGAGGGGTCAGTGAGCCTGTAAGGTGTTTAGCTGGGCCTGTTGGGTGACGCAGATGCCGTACGAGCGCATCCTATTGATCTCCTTTAGACTGGCGACCAGGATCCTGGTCGCCTTGTACTTCTAGCAGCTGCCAGCAAGTAGTCGGCGTTCGCGATATACGATGTGCAGGGTCAAGGAGTTTAGTGAATTTCGTACAAGTTTAGAACCCAAGAATGACGCCCTGCAGCGCGAGTGTCACTGGTCGTGTGATGCGTGATCAATTCAACGGGCAAATTCTGGGGGTTCCGGGCAACTCTCGCCTTCACCCACAAAATCCCCGGATGGGGGGTAACATTGTTTGGACCCAGTTGACGATTTGGAGACGAACGAAACCGGTCTCGGGGAGAGTTGTGTACCAAAGGTTGTGCTCCGCCAGCTAAGAGGCTGAGAGGCTTTGGCGGGTCTCCACCTGGGCCGGGCAAGTGCTCATGCTGACAGGCTGAGATCGGCGGGGAGGCTGCTGGGCCGGGTGAATCTGGCGGTTGTTGGATACGTAGAATCGTCGGGGCTAACTTGATCTGGCGAAGCCGAGCCTGATGTCGATTGACCCTTCAGGCGGACGATATCTCATTGGATTGTGCTGGACTCGCGTATCCAAAGGGCCTGTCTGGACGCGCTCGGTGAGTGTTGTGAGGCCATGAAATGGCTGCGAAATTGAACTTGAAGGCAAATGGATGTTGCTTGGATGTTAGTCTTCTTGACCCATGGAGGCACTGAAGCGTGGCAAGTTGGAGGGTCGTCAAAGGAAGGTTCTCAGTGTCCGTGCTAACCAAACAGTGACGAACATTGGGGGATGCTGGGCCTGTACAAGTGGAGGTGGAGGTTGGAGGCGACTACTGACGACCCCGGAGAAAGAACCAGAGTGGATCCAAGTCCCAGGCGCATCTTCGAATCATCAGCCAATCTTCCTATGAGTCGCGGCTCGGCAACGCTGAGAAGAGGAAGTCCAACGCGTCTCAAAACGAACAGACGATAGATTATTTGGGATTTTTATGATTTTCCGTGACAAGCCAACCACGACGACGAGGAGAGGAGGTCACGGCCCCCGAATGGATGAAGTCGGTTTTAGATTTAAACCTGCCTGCCTCCCCATCGTCATCGAAGATTTCTCTTCCTTTTTCCTTTGATTGATTACTCTGGTTCTCTCTCCATTTTCGCACATCCTCCTCCTCTATCTGTTGCCTCAATTCATATGATAGCACAAGTCTATAGGCCGGATCTATATAGACTAGGAGGGAGACGACTAAGACTACACCACGTGTAGTGTACTCGATACAGTACAATCGATCTACAACACATCGCCAAAATGACCAGGAAATTCTTGGGCCTGAATGGGACGAGGCTCCAGATAGCAATTGGAGTGCTGGCTGGCATGGATTTCCTACTGTTCGGTTACGACCAGGGTGTTACAGGTGGTTTATTGACGCTGGACTCGTTCCGCAAGTATTTCCCATCCATCGATACCACCGACGCTCACACGGCAGGCTGGTCCGCCGCCGAGAAGAGCGCGCAGTCCACGCGCCAGGGTATCACTGTCGCCGCGTACAACTTGGGCTGTTTTGCAGGATCAATTCCCACCATCTGGATTGGTAACATGCTCGGTCGCCGCAAGGCCATCTTCCTCGGTTCAGCCGTTATGGTTGTCGGTGCGCTGCTGCAGTGCACTTCCTACGACCTCGCCCAGCTGGTCGTGGGCCGTCTTGTTACAGGCTTTGGCAATGGTATCAACACTTCGACCGTCCCAACCTGGCAGTCCGAATGCTGCAAGTCTCACCGTCGTGGTCAGATGGTCATGATCGAGGGTGCGATGATTACGTGCGGTATCACTATCAGTTACTGGATCGATTTCGGACTGATGTTCGCGGATCCCAATGAAGTCGCCTGGCGTTTCCCGCTGGCCTTCCAGATTTTCTTCGCATTGATTATCCTGGCCTTTGTAATGTTCCTGCCGGAGTCGCCGCGATGGCTCATTCTGAAGGGTCGCGAGGAGGAGGCTCGCGAAGTGCTGGCCTGCTTGATGGGCGATGACACTGACGAGGTCTTCCTCGACACCGAGTTCACGGCTATCAAGGCGACCGTCCTGGAGATGGCTAAGGGTTCATTCCGCGACATGTTCACCATGGGCGAGGACCGCCATTTCCACCGCACGATGCTGGCCTATGTCAACCAGATGTTCCAGCAGATCTCTGGTATCAACTTGATCACCTACTACATCCCCACTCTGCTCGAGGGTCAGGTTGGCCTTAGCCCAACTCTGTCGCGTCTCATTGCTGCTATCAACGGCACCGAGTACTTTGCTGCTTCGTGGGTGGCCGTGTTCACAGTCGAAAAGTTCGGCCGTCGCAGTTTGATGATTTTTGGTGCAGTTGGCATGTCTCTGTCCATGGTTGTGCTGGCTGTGACCGATAACATCTCCGCTGCCCACCCCAAAACCGACTTGGGTAGTCGCGCTGGTATCGCCCAAACGGTATTCCTCTTCGTGTTCAACACTTTCTTCGCCGTCGGTTGGCTTGGTATGACCTGGCTCTACCCAGCTGAGATTGTGCCTTTGAGGATTCGTGCCCCGGCCAACGCTCTGTCTACCTCGTCCAACTGGATCTGGAACTTCATGGTTGTCATGATCACCCCCATCGCGTTCACCAACATTGGCTACAAGACCTATATCATTTTTGCCGTGATGTAAGTTTCCACTGCTGATCTGCTCCCATGTGATTTTCTAGCTAACCCCACCCCCAGTAACGCCTTCATCGTCCCCGTGGTCTACTTCTTCTTCCCCGAGACCACCATGCGTTCCTTGGAGGAGATGGACCGCATCTTCCACAAGACCACCAACATCTTCAACTGCGTCTCGCTCGCCCGCAACGAGCCGCACATGTACGGTCCCAACGGTGAACTCCTCCGTACCCTCGATGACATCGAGGACGAGGCCGTCCGCCGCGCCAGCGTACTCAGCAACCCTGCCAAGCGTGCTACCAACAACCACCACGAGCACATTGGCGAGAAGGACAGCTCTGGCAACTCGAGTGATGAGAAATAAGACCGTGGCTAGTTCATGGCTTTCAAACTACCGTGCTTGTCCCGAAAAAAAGAGGTCCCGCTTCCGGCCATACTGTGACGATCTATTCGCCGCGTGTGCGGCTACTCGGCTTGCCGAGGTATACCTTTGATGAGACTCTTTACGTTTGGATTTTTGTTGTTCAGAACGGTTCAATACCCATGTTAGACTCACGTTTTGCTTCATGTGGCATGCTTAATATACTTCCTTTGGTGGCTTACACTAAACGGCTTTGCCTTGCTGTGTGAAATGAAGTAGATGAAGTAGACGGATTTGTACATTTGTAGACTCATAGTGTTGAGTGATGTTAATGCTCCCTGCCATCCTTAGGAGAACAGGCCTTCTGGGGCTTTCATGTAGGTTAGCAGGTAATTACCGAATCGAAAGGTGACTCCAGCCGTTCTAATATCTACTCTCGCCATCACTTTATCTACCGCCCTACCTAACGCTATGTAGGTATCTTCCATAGAAACTGCCGGCGAAGTCATCCATTTAGGTAATTATGTATTCCATGTCGAAGTACCTAAGCAACATAGTTTATCTGGCGGGTCAGGTCTAACCTGAGATTTGATCTAGAAGAACTTTACTATCTACTCCAACTACCACGACATCCAGTGCGTAGACAGGCCTTTTTACCACTCGATCCATCTATTCAGTCTTCATCTAACATCCCAAAATCACTTTTATTGCACAAATCATGCCTCATACGATAACCATCACCTATCAGTCTAGACAACCTCCTCATGTGTCGCTCCACCACCCTCCTTCACAGCCCCACCCTCCTTATGTTTCGCGACCTCCTCCCCAAACTTATCGTGAATCAAATTCGTCCGCCACGGCTTAACATCCGAATCAAACACCATATCAATCTCCTCCAGCGACCGACCCGCAGTCTCGGGATACGTGAAAAAAACATGGAAAGTCATCACGAAGCAAAAGACTCCGAAAATGATATAAGTCCTCCACTGAATGTTGTGGAAAGCAGGTGCCACGAAATAGGCTAGCGCGAAGTTGAAGATCCAATTTGCTGAGGCTGAGAGACCGACGCCCTTGGCGCGGTATTTGAGGGGGAAGACTTCTGATGCGTAGATCCATGCTGCTGGGGCCTGTGTTTTGTGTGTTAGTTTGAGGCGTAACTCAGTTGTTGGAGGGGTGAAGGGGAAAATACCCAGGTAAATCCGTAGACGGAGGTGAAGATGTAAGAGAATGCGATCACTGCCATACCGGATGATCCTTTGATCGACCAGGTGAGGTTGGAGTTGCCGTTTACATTTGAAACGGGTTGGCCTTTGCTGGCCATCACGGCGGCGATGATAAAGTGGATCACCATGCAGATGACAGAGCCGAGGAGGAGTAACTTGCGTCGGCCCACGCGATCAATGTACGGCAGCATGACTCCTGTTGTAACGAGGAAAAGCACGTACTGAATGGCGGACGACCAAAGAGTAGTGTTTCCAGTCTGCGTTTGTCAGTAAGAACCAGAAGTTGGATGCTTCGTAGGAGGACACTCACCATGCCAGCCATTTCAAAGATGTAAACTACGTAGTACATGGCGACATTACCGCCAAGCAATTGCTGCCACATCTGCACGCTCATCCCGCACATAGTCCGCTTCCAGATTCGTGGCCCAAAGAGAGCCAGGAAAGAGACATCCTTGGCCTGATGGGCGATGCGGGCTGCCTCTTGAACCTCTTCAAATTCAACCTGGACCACAGGGTCATTGCGGTTACCATTCCCATGAATGAGAGCCAGAGTTTCCAAAGCCTCTTCCCACCGCTCCTTTCCAGCCAGCCAGCGCGGCGACTCGGGGAAGAAGAATAACGCAACGAATAAGATGAGACCAGGTACGGCCTGAATACCCCAGCAGATCCGGAATGCGGCAGGTCCAGACACACCGACCGCACATCCATACGCGATCAGGTACATGATCAAAATACCCCATTCAATCGCCCACTGTTGGATGCCCACGATACGACCGCGAATCCGAGCGGGTGCCAGCTCGGAAAGGTAGACGCAGGTCTGTGACGATGTGACACCAACGGCGAGGCCACTGACGACACGACCTGCGACCAGATGTGTGACATTCTGAGCGCTGCATTGGACCATTGCTCCGACTATCCAGATTAGGGATGCCACCATCAGAGCGCCGCGTCGGCCGAGGATATCGGAGAGCCAGCCTGCTGCAATCGACCCGGCGAAGGAACCAGCTGACATGGAAGCAGTAATCTATACGGAAAGATGTCGACGTTAGCCTTTGCACCAGCGAATGAATTGCGGTAGACTGGCAGACATACACCTCCTTGAAGATTGGAGTCTGGATGGTGGAAGAATTCGGTATAAGTGTCGACACCAATCCACGCACTCATCGAACTAGACAAGAATATGAGAAATCTTCATTGAGATTTGCCACAGAGTATGTAAAGAGATGCGTACCTCACATCGAAGCCGAAAAGAGCACCACCAATGGTGCCAAACGCGGCGAGAACTGTTCAACATTAGCCCAGAACCTTCTGCCGTTTCTTTTTCTCCCAGAACATACCATAAATGTTTGAGATTCGATACATCGTGTCGGAGAACCTCGACAAATTTGATCACATCTCTGCCCATTTTCTCTATCCCGGCCAGACACGCTTTTATATCTTGTAGACCCGCTGCCACGGGTCAATGCGCCCAGTTGCGGGTGGCTTACACGCCAGCAGAAACTAGGCGAGAAGAGAGACTAGCGCCAAGGCATCGCACCACTGGGTATCCGGGCTTTGCGCCATCCACGGAAGGGATCGTCTCGGAAATGCGGAGGAAGACTGGAGACAGATGCCGGGGGTTGCAAGTTGCAATGTCGGGGAAGCTGTGCTGCGTCATTGAGAGGATGCCATGGAATAGATGATGGGACAACGACCAGTCGGCGGATTTCGTGGATGTGCTCGGTTCAGTTGGAAGCCTTGGCTTTTTTTTAACCGAAGCCGACGCTCAATTTACCCGGCGAGATGTGGGGATGAGATGGTGTCTGAGTGGTTGTGAACAGGTTGGCGACAGCACGTTTCAGCCGGCTCTTTACCCGGAGCGTCATTGTGAGTGTTATAGTTGAACCTCTGACGGGTTTCCGAGGAATGTATGGAGTGTCGTGAGACTTCAGATCTGTATCCAGGGAGCTATTGTCGAGGAATAGAGTTCGTGCTCTGGGGAAGACTGACCCCGGGTCGCACTGCCGCTCGGCTTGCCGACGTCATATTTTTCGGCTATGGTGACTATTTTGCCAGAATGAATCCCTCCATCGCAAAAGCGCCGATAATAAAAAAATTCAAACATTAACGTGGGTTATTACCCACTTCCAAGTGGTTTTGGTAGTCCCCCGAGGCGCGGTGGCCTAGTTGGCTACCTGGTTTGCCCAACCGTCCGGCTAAAGTAGTCATGACGCCAGTTCTGGCTGAGCTCCCGGACGGTGTCGCCATGGGGGGCGCTTCTTTTTTGATCTCGGTAGGTGATAACTGCCCCTGCAGTTGATTTTTGTTATAGAACAAAGCAAAGTTCTAACCAAAATAATCAGCAGAATGAGAAGAGAGTTACGATATAGGTTTTATAGCTCTACCGGTCCAGGGGTGGTTGTAAAGATGTGTTTTATATATCGAGAATGTGCGAGAAGTGAAGCCTCATGGGACGACAACCAGGCGGTTTGTATGGGGAACGCAAGGTTGCAGGTTCAATTCCCAGCGTTGGAGAATCAATCTTTCCTATCTTTCGAGAAGCATCATGGATTTGTTCATTCATGATATTTGAGATTGCATTTCGACTATTCTCCATTCGTCAGAAGGGAGGTAATAAGAAAGAGGTCCATAAGATAGGCTCAAGCTGGCTGGCATTCAAATTGACAATGATCCTAAAAGTTGTCTCTCTCGAAATTGTGACTGACTCTGAAAAGCCCATTGCGCTTCCTCGTGGAACCATCGACCTACAATTTTCTCGGCTAGGATGTCGGGCTTTCGGACTCTGCCTTTGAAAACTGTCATCGACCTCCTTAGTTGAATAGCCAATCAGCATCATCAGCCCGTTGTCCGAGCACTAAGGTTCATGGTGTTTATGAAAATGAGCCCAAGCTTTCCATTTGTCTCCCCCAAACGTTGAATTGACTTTTTCAATTTAGACACTGTCTGTTCTTTTGATTTTTTTCTTCCTGCTTGAGAATGACTCCAAGCCAGTCCCTCAGTCACCAGTGCTATGCATGCAGGTCTGTGGCAGATTTGATGGCATTTTCCTCCAGCAGTGACCACGCAGTATCAACCACCGTTTTATGGAACTCACAGAACTCCATACCCAGAATCCTCTTCGACTAGGAGGCATCGGGGATATACAACGCGATAACTCCTAGGCCCGACCCCGGAGCCCCGATCGGTACCCGATCCCTCAGCTGGAGAATTTTCTCTCTCAGAAAATCCGCCATTTGCTGAGAACTAAAGGTTCCCTGGCATAAGAGGAATCGATGGCTGCCTGGGGGATCTCGAATGCTCGTAAATGTGCCAGTTCCACGTTCTGAATGTCAACCTAGGACCACGATGCTCGCTGCGGTATTGGATCATCGGTATGCCCTCGGCTCTTATAGTGTTCGATATATTCCGAGGAAGTGTTAAGAATTTGTAAATCGACTGTCGCGTTCTTGTTCGGCCCGTACACCATCGGGGGACAAATAGTAGCCAGATCGAATCACAGCTTATTCGTGGCTATGAAGACCCAGGCTGCTTTTTCAGCCAACGTGTTGGATACAGCGTAGGCAAAGCTACGGGAAGTATCTAGCTTCCCGGCTTCTTCATATATCAACGGGTTCCAGTCAATCTCGTCGTAAGATATTCCGGTCGCGTGCCCATGTTCGGGTCGCGAATCGCCGTAAAAGATGAACCTTCATAAGTGATCACGACTCGCTTCAACTAGGGAACTTACTTGCTGGCTGATTGAAGAGGACATTGACGGTGCCCTCGACGGCCGGACGTATCAGATCCCGCTAAGATTATCGTCCACTGAAGTACGAAGGGACTTGCGGTGTATATCACACATATTACGTCGTGGACAGCCTCATCCAAGGCATACGGCGCGGTGAAATCCGGGATGACAACCAACTCGAGCAGGTTCATGTATTCTGAGAAAGTCTCGTGCACTCTGTCAGGCGTGCCCTGGGATCGCACGGTACCTCGTACGGCGTAACCTGCTCGCAAGGCTTGGTCGACGATATGCGTGGCGATAAACCCAGAGGCACCTGTCACCAAGACAATAATTCGATGCGATACCATTGCGGCTCGTTTATGGGAGCTGAAAGGCTGCAGCAGGGTATTGCACTTAGCACTGAGGAAAGATCTTGCACTGTGAAATTAATCGGCTGTTGGAAGTAGGAAGAACCACCGCCGGAGGTCAATTGTCATCGAATTGTTTCGGGATACAAGCTGACCGAGCTATACAATCGCCCCATCCACTGCTTACGTTCACCTGGTGATTGTTTAGAACCGTTTAGAACCGCAGTAAACGACTACCTGCGGGTATTGCGGGTATTGCGGCCCCTCGCGCTTACAAACGACTGGACTGGTAAGTTCCAGTGAACTGGTGGCGGTAGTGGCCCGTGGAACAACTTGACTTGACAAAATTGGAAGGGGGCTGTCTAGACGCAAGCCACAAAATTGAAAAGGGATGGGCCTTTTGCTTTCCAGAAGGAGTCCGCTCCGCGAGTAGACCTAGAGTGTAATGGTGTTGGCCTGTACTTTCCTACTGACAATAAACAGTGAGATGCAAGATCGGTAACTTTGTGGGGGAAAGAGCGTCCTATTTATGAAGTATCTAAAAAGGGCAATTGCTCATGAATGGTGACCGTGTAATCCGATTCATCCTCCGCCTGGTGTCTGCAGAAGTGCGAAAATCTCTCCATACTTTTGCCAATCGATGATGAGTATACAGGGCTTGGGATGGACCCAATAGAGTTTCCACTTTTCCCGCTGAAGATGTATGCCGCAGAACCCGCTTCAACTGAGCTTAGAAATGGACAATGAACAGTCGCGTCAGACAAATCCCGAGACCCGAAATACTGGTCCTTTTTCGTGAAAACCGTACAATCCGGCTGATTAATGAAGGAATTGCGCTTTTCTAGACTGTTTTTGAGTGGACGACGCAGTGTCCGTTGTACAAAGCACTGGCATTTACGTCACGACCGCTCTATCAAAAACCCTAATTCTTGACATATTCCTCTCGAATACTTAAAGCACCTTGTCCTGCCTCCGAATGAATTTCATCTTCAGCAAGTGTAAACTCACAACAGACCCAACCCACGACGAGTCAATCCAATCAACTCTCAGTCTCCAAACGTCCGTCATCTTCATTTGATCCCTCAGATATGGCCCACCTGGTTGTCGTTGTCGGCGCTACTGGAACCCAAGGAGGCTCCGTGGTGACCACGCTCCTGAAGGACTCTAGCTATCGCGTCCGCGCCATCACCCGCAACCCCGATGGTGATGCCGGCAAAGCCCTTAAGGCCAAAGGCGCCGAAGTCGTGGGCGCCGATCTTAATGATGAAAAGAGTCTGGTCAACGCCTTCGCGGGCGCCTACGCCATCTTCGCCGTGACCAATTTCTTCGAACCGGCCATGAGTCTCAGCGTCGAACAGGCGAGAAAGATCGAATATCAGCAGGCCATTAATATGGTCCATGCCGCAAAGAGAACGCCCACCCTGCAGCATTACATTTGGAGTACACTGCCCAACAGCAATGCCCTGTCTAAGGGCAAATTCAACGTTCATTTCTTCGATGTCAAGTCCTCTGTCGACGACTACATTCGCCAGGACAAGGAGTTCTTGGCTAAGACTACCTTCTTATACTTGACGTTCTTCTCGAAGAATATGTCGTATCCAGTATATGTCCCGATGTACCTGGTGAGTGTCAACCCTACGTGCTCCGAGATAGACCCACCAGATATGGATACATCTTGCAAATAAGAAACCAGCTAACTTTACCAACCATAGAAACCCGCCAACAAGCACGTGCAGCTGCTTCCTCTGGACGGCTCTACGCCTCTCCAGTCCATCGGGGACGCAGGCGTCAACACAGGTGTCTTCGTCCGCTCCGTTCTGAACAACAAGCCCGCCGGCGGCACCTACGTACTCTGCGTCGTTGAGGACTTCACCTTCAACTCGTACCTAGAGCTGTGGGGCGAAGCCACGGGACTTGCCAAGGAGAAAGGCTCGACCGCCGTGGTGACCATCTCGTATGATGATTACCGCTCGCTGTGGCCCGGTTTTGGTGACTTGATGGGTGAAATGAATGCCTTCTGGCACTTTATTGGCGATCGCAGCTGGGAGACTCCGCTTGGAACTAAACCCGTGGACGCGCGAGATATCATGTCTACTGAGGATAGGAAGGCGCTGCAGTCTACTGCGACTGCCTTTCAGCTGGAAGCGGCCGAGTTCAAGAAAGCTATTCATCAGTGAGATATCTAGCCTGGAGCTAGGGCTGTCCCGAGTTAGACATAAGTGGAGTTTGGGTGTTTCTTTCACTGTCAGCTACTCTTTGTGATTTTAATATCGAGAATGCAATGAACATAAATGTAACCTAAGCACAAAGCAGAAGCAAAACCCCCAAATCATCTCGCATTGAGTTTCGTAGCAGAATGCATGAGGCCAGGGCAACTCTACGTCGGCTTTCATAACTGGGAATCTTCATAAACACTTAATCTGTACCACGAAAACGGCTACGGATCACGTTTATAACCCTATATGATCAATACCTTGCGGAAGGATATGACGGATTTGAGTCAATTGGTGATTTTGCTTATCTCCCATTTGAAGCTACTATTTTGGTTAGACTGCGGCGCATCTTCACAGATGGCGAGAGACACAAAGAACTGAGTGAATATGCTGGTAATGGAGCTTTGACATGCTCTTTTGGCCTGGGAACTGATTTGAACAGTGCACATAAGTAAGTACCTTTTCTTGTCAGATCAGCTGATTGGGCGCAAAGCCTGTACACTAGCGGAAGCTATATCAAGCACTAGTTAACTTACTAGTTAGTTATTTGAGAGGCGTGAGTCATGACTTAGTGTTCCAAGAGGCACCTCGGTCGCTTTTGCTGGTTTATTCAGCCTACACCTACTAACAAATTCGAAACAACTTTCTGGATTGTAAATTCAACTGCGACGAATCGGGAACCAATTCATATGGACAACAACGCGAGCGAAAATAGAAGATCCGGGGCCGGAAAGCCCTTGTGCCGAATTTCCGGTGGAAGAGAGGGACTAACCGCCGCCGGTTTAGCGTGAGAATTCGGATACAAGTTTTGGCCCCAACCCTGCTCAGCCTCAAGCCCCCTCCCAAAGACAAGGGTGAATGAGAGAAAGCCCCTATCTCTGCCACTATGCGAAATGAAATATCTGGAATCATCACAGCAGAGCAGCCATTGCAGCAGCAACCACAGGAGCAGCCGTAATCAAAGCACCCGCAGGTCCAACGGCAGCACCGCCAGTTGTCGTGGTTGCCTGAGCAGTCGTAAGCGAGCTCAGTCCTCCGGTTACTGTCAACTGGTAGTACGAATTGGAAATTGGCGCTGTCGTGTAAGTCGCCTTGCTGGAGGTGGAAGACTCATATTTCCCTCCGTTCAGTGTCCCGCTCATGCCTGCACTCATGGTGCAGCTGGCCGACTCGGTGGAGGATTTTAAAGAGCATTCATATGATTCAGTGACGGTAATCTCGTAACTTGTTGTCTTGTCCGAGGTCGAGGCGATATATTTCCCGGTGAAGCTCACTGTCTCTGGGCCTTGGATGATCGTCCACGAAGTGGGATAGTCGCAATCCGTCTTGGGAGCGTCTTTCAGACAGCCGACATGGTATGTGGCAGCCTTGGTATTGAAAGAAACGAGGCTGGCGGCAGTGCTTGTCCAACCGCCGTACTGAGGCAGGCCTGCATCCCAGGGAGGAGAGAAGTAGCCAATGATAGTGCTGTGGGAATCGTCTGCTTTAGCACCAAGAGCAGCAAGAGCAGCAGCGAGGACAAAGGACGTAAGCATGTTGACGGTACTCAATCCTTGACACGCGACGAAGTTGGAAATGTAGGCAGCGTTGGAAGGAGAGGCTAGAATGCAGTGGACGGACCTGTCCCTTTAAAAGACGTGTTTAGCATGAGTGGTAACCCCCGCTTACTGCCCAACATGCTACATGAGGCTTAGTGCAATTTTAGCCATCATTGTTTATGTTACATCAGGATGAATTTCGAAGACACCTTGAGGCTGAACGCACGAGCCCCGCAAATAGCGCAGTGCGGCGCCAAAAATGAATCAATGACTGGCTATCGTGATCGGAGCATTGGCCCGGCTCCGCAGGGAACCCACGATTCACGAATTGAAAAGAGCCGTCGTTCGTGACACTGCGAAGTGTTAACACCCTTCCGACTACCGCCTTCCCATACCATTATTCCACCTATTTGAATAATTCTTACAGTCCATGATTGTAGGTCTTTGATGGGTGGGATTTGGTGTTAACACGTTGGAGGTGTCACTGTTCACGCTGAAGGGTGCTAGTGGTATTTGACCACTCCCACTGTTCGACGTGTTCTCCTGTCTAAAAAACTTGATCGTTTCACATCAGTCCTTCCGAAGAACATTTGCGAATGTAAACCAGAGTGTCTACCATGACATTAAATTTCGGCCGCGTAATGAGAAATGCTATCGGGCTGTGTGCTTTTCTTCTCGAATTATGGAGGCTCATTGCGAGCGATCTGTATAGCCAGGCACGATTGGTTCCCTAATGCTTGGAAACGATCCGTCTTCAAATCCAGACCCATCGCGCGCGGAACCATAGGCGCCCTACCTCTCTGCCTATTCTCGCTGACGATAAGGATGACTTGAACACCGAATCACCAACCGGCGGGGTAGAATTTCATCATCTGCCCTTGGAGATCCAACAGCGAATCTACCAAATAGCTCTCCCACCTAGACTCATAATCCAGCCTGAATTTCGGGATGACAGGATATTCTCTCGCATTGGCACTTTTCCTAGTCACCCATGGAACCGATGGCAACGAGAAAAACATATTCGGGATGACGGGGATCCGCCTAGAGATGACTTTGCTCGCGTCCTTGGTGAGGGTGGTTGGTATCTGGACCAGACGCTGGAGTCGATGGATCCAAAGGCTCGACCGCCGTATAAGTATCTCATCTGTGGGTTTGGAGAGACTGTTGCGCTGGGTCGCCGAAGGGAGATCGTTCCGACTTTGTATGTTGACCTTCTACGTGTTGATCGAAAGTGCTACAAGTCGACACTAGAAGATCTTTACGGGACACATACGATATCTTTTTTTTGGCACGGAGATGCTCACTCTGTTTATGAACAATGCTTCTTTTGAGGGTATGGAAAGAATTTGACATGTTCGTCTTGGGATTCCCTTAGCAAAGAGGGGATCCAGAGCCCTCGCCATCAACCAAATGTCAAAGGCATTTAAGGGCCTTCAGGAACTTGATCTGGAGATTGCATTGCTTTGGGCTCCTAAATCGGAGATAGTGAAAGATTTTTCAAGATGGCTGGTTGACGAGCACTTCTTGGACTTCAAGGTTTGAAGAAGTTTGTACTTAAAATGTCGGTGCTGAAAAAGGTATTACACATGCATACCTATATCTGGTGAGGATTGGAGAGTGGAGTTGCACCCTTTAGATTTGTGGAGTCCCCGGAATATGTTGAAGCGAAGGATCACGAGAAAGTTAAAGTGTTAACTTGCTTTACTGTAATATGCGAGATGGAGCAGCGTCTCAGGCGAAGCGAAACACTTGTGTATCCTAGGTACGGCTATCCAGCTCGCGACCCACGGGCGGACTTAAAAACCCTATCGTTATTGAATGAGGATCTCTTTATTACTGTACGCCCCATCCAATTGTTATTGGTCGAAGATCCCTGTTGATGGCCTGTGGCCAGAAGTTCTTAGCTTTGGGGCTTATGGAAAGAAGTCTTTGCATACGAGAATCCGTGGACGTGGCAGCATATTAGCAAGCCTTCTCCCTTCCTAAATACAAAATACAATGCGAAACATAAGACTGAAAAAGGAATCTATCCGGCCCTCTTGATCCTTCGAATCCTGGTCAACGCCGTTCTCTAGTAGGAGCAGGGCCACTTCTCTGTGGCCGGTTGATGCTGCCAGGGATAATGGAGTTTGGCCATTTGGCCATTCCTGTCCTTGCTGTCTGCATCACCGCCATGTTTAAGTAGGAGGCGGACAATTGCGAGACGGCCATAACATGCTGCCCATGATAATGTAGCTCTTCCAAAGGTATCCTTAGTATTAGCCTGATTGCAATGCCCAAGTTAAAGGCACATTTTATGTTCGAGCCCAAAAATGCTGCCATATGAAATCCTGTAATCTCCCTCGGGATCTGCGGACTGTATTGGACGTGACCGAACCTTTTTTCTGCCCAAATCGCTTGGGAGCACGCGTCTAATTTGGGCATATCATTGAGAAGTTGCATGACCGGTTCTTTGTCCATTAGTACTACTGAGGGTGGCTTACGGCGTACTACTTTGAGGCGTGCTAATTTAAGGCGTGCCAATTCAAGGCGTGCCGGTTTGAGGCGACCGCGAATGTACCGCTATTTTAACTATAAAAGGGGAATTATTGTTACGTGTCGACAGATTCCAAAATAATATGTGCATTCTGAAGAATAATCAAAGCTAAAGAGAAGAATCGAAAGACGCGAAGGACCGTTTGTGTGCCCTGCCAGGTTCGCGGGTTCTTTGCTTCCCTTTACGTCCTGCCCCCATCGTGCCTTCCTCATTCCTGTCACCTCTAATTCATGACAATTATCTTGCTCTTAAGCAAGAAATCAAGCATCATTCTGACTCTAAGATATACTATAGCAGATACCAACTATTGAAGCTTGAAGGAACCTCAGAATGCGACTTCCACTGCTTCTTACTGCAGTTGTTGCAGTCACGACTACCCGTGCATGTCTGCACATCACCGGTACCTTCGACTTTGGCTGCTCTATATATCACGGAGCGATAAACATCAACGATAATGGTGTTTCAACGTGTAGCGGTAACTGCGCCAGCGAGAATGACTGCACATTGAATTGCATAGGAGGGTACAGTGCTACAGTGACAAAGGCGTATGGTGAGCTTGTGTACAATACACCCCACGGAGACTACACACAGGCACTGTCTCCGCACCGAGATTTCTATTGCTGCCTAAAAAATATCAGGGGCCTCTGTCTTCAGGAGGGTTGGACGACATACCTGGATCAACAATTCTTTGGTTGCTGAAACCATTGGATTGTACAGAAAATAGGCAGGAAGTTCAACATATCTTTGATTTGTAAGTACCTAACGGAGTATCCCACCATGCCAAGGGCCTCCTAATTAGAGTACGAGAGATGATGCGATATCCTCACACATTGTCTTGTATTGCCCACCCTAGTAAAACTTGAGTACCTTTCACGTAGCTTTTAAGTAACTGAGAACATACTGCACCAGCTAATACCTAAAGGATTACTAAGATACCGGTATGTAACCGTGGCATGCCTTACTCCTCCTGCAAGAGCCTTGGCTCTACCAACCAAGCCCGAGAGCCTTCGCGCCTGCTAGCTTCCTCGCTCCTGCAGGAGCGAGGCCAACAAGTTATGAATGAGTAGTAGTAGTAGTAGTAGTAGTAGTAGTAGTAGGTAGAATTTATAGACTGTTTCAGCCACCCTAAGGCAGCTATGCAGCGCTCGACTATAAAACCAGATGATCCCGCTTTCACTTCCGGAAACAAGCCTTCCCTCCATGGACTGCTTCTCCTTCTGCTCACCGAAATTGCACCTTTACTAATAGTTGCCTAATCTTATCTATTCTGTGTCTCTGCTCGTCAGGCCGTTCCTGACCCTTCTCTGCTTCTGCATACCATTATTCACTCGGCATCACTTTGTGCATTGAATGCTGTGGATGGCACTGCCCGGAAATGTCCGAGCAGTCCAGTCCTTTTGATCATCTTTGCTTCTTGTAGTGCGATCAACGGGCTACAAATAATACGTTGGATGTCGATGCATGGAGCCTTGTCTGCCCACATTCGATGTCGTTGGTCTGCCTAATCTCAGCACTCGAGGATGTGCAGTACCGGTTGTGGGTTTCAAGAAGTCTGCTACACAATTGGACGGAAGCTCAAGAGTCACGTGTCAAGATGTACTCCAGACTAACCTTGTTTTGTTTTTCGGAACCACCGCACGAGTCACACCCACTCCCTACGCTCGAAGAGCTAGTTGTTCATGACAAACTTCTACCCAACCTTATACATGATCAAGCTTTTCAATAATATTGAAACTTATTGATCTCGCAAGCCATTGTCATGTCGAGTCGACCCACCCTTATCTTCATACCAGGCTCCTGGCATAGACCCATATGCTATAACCCGATCATTAAGCTCCTGGAGCCCAAGTTCAGATGTGTCGCAGTGGCTCTCCCCTCGACAGCTGATAATCCTGAAGCGACTTTCAAGGATGATCTCGATGCAACCCGGGATGCAATTTCTGCCGAGACAAGTAACGGGCGCAATGTCGTCGTTATTGCACACTCGTATGGCGGCATGGTGGGCAACAGCGCTATCAAAGGCTTCACAAAGCCAAAGGATGCCGATAACAGTCAAACAGGATACGTGATCGGACTCATCCTCATAGCCTCTGGCTTTACCTTGACCGGCCTCGCCTTTATGGATCCATTCTTCGGCCGTCCACCGCCTGCCTGGCGTGTTAATAACCAGACCGGCTACGCTGAGCTTGTTACCCCCCCACGGGAACTGTTCTACCACGATTTGCCAGAGGAAGAGGCACAGTACTGGATTTCTCAGCTGAGGAGTCAAAGTCTGAAGGCGCTATTCGAAGGCCGCGAGTACACCTACGCCGGCTGGAAAGACGTGCCGAGTTGGTACATCGGGACTGTGGAGGACCGGGGATTACCAGTGCTGGCACAGCGGATGACAGTTGGCATGGCGAGAGAGATGGGGGCGAGTGTGGAGCATCGTGAGCTGCAAACGAGCCATTCGCCTTTTCTGAGTCAACCCGGATTAACGGAGAAAATCATTACGGAAGCCGTTGATGCATTTACCCATTCAATGAGCAAGAATGGAGGCGACACTGCCATAGTTGTGCCAGGTGTTTCCCTCTTAAAACCATTAACATGGTTCAAATTTGGACTGCCGATGGCCTTTGGGCGTGTGTTAGGACGATGTGTCCTTCTATTTGGCTGGGGAAGAAGGCTGTGGAGAGCCACGTTCCGTTGATTAGTATCCATTGCTCCAGGGAGTTTGCAGATCGCGGCGGGATCTGTTCTTGTGTTTGTTAGTGACAGAACGGCTCACTGCACGTCGCGACCCT
Organism: Penicillium simplicissimum; assembly: GCA_024706585.1. Lineage (NCBI taxonomy): Eukaryota > Fungi > Ascomycota > Eurotiomycetes > Eurotiales > Aspergillaceae > Penicillium > Penicillium simplicissimum. The sequence goes on from JAMZTW010000061.1 coordinate 3,685,765, forward strand.
GCCCATTTGTAACGTAGTGAATTTGTCATTATAGGTACGGATATCATACTGCCAAGGCTCGATATTTCGTGCCTGGAGTTTATGAGGGGTTGGGGTGTTAGTGTTCGCGCTGAGACTAGTAGTGGGGAAGGCGTGATCATTTTTGGATCTAACAATAACTACCTGGCCATACAGCTGACTCGTATCTATGCGATTTCGATGACTTGTTGACTATTACCTGTAAAATGTCTTCGTTCATCTATGAGATCTAATCTAGTCTCTAGTTTCTATCCCCCAACCAAAACGCGCATGCAAAAAGAAATAATAGTGGCAAAAATATACATCAGAAATCAAAAAGAACCACCAAAGGGGAATCTACAACTTGCTCTTAGGAGGCTCATTCTTGAGCAAATTAGCGTTCCACGGGTAAGGGTCGAACACCAAGTCATTAACAGGGTTCTCCTGGCTAGCCCGGCGGAACAGATCGGGGTACACGTCGCCGTCGTACTTGCCCAGACTGCTGTCCAGCTGCCAGTCAGGAATGGCCCAGGCATCGACCAAGCGAACGGCGTGGGGCCGGATCTCGTCGAGGAGCTTCATCACGGCGGTGGTGCGGGTCAGGCCGATCTGGCGGACGGTCACGGCGCCGGAGGAGAAGAACTCGGCGGCCTCGCGCTCCAGGGTGTGCAGGGCGTAGAGGCGGAAGAGCTGGTGCATGAGGGTCTTGGTGTCCTGGTCCAGGGACTGGGACATCTCGGGAGAGGAGACGGCCTCGTAGAAGTTCTTGACCACCAGGTACTGGGAGTGGGCGGTCGACAGGCGCCAGAAGTCAACCAGCAGGCTGTTCCATGAGCGCTTCTCGGCGTCACGGTGCTTCAGGGCCTCGAAGGTGAGGTGGGCGGTACGCCAGGCGAAGGCGTCGACGATGTCCTGGTCTTCTTCGAGGATGTCAAAGGAGGCACCCTTGTCGCGGCGGTCGAGGTAGTTGCGGAGGATGCGAGAGGTGTCGTTGTCAGCGGATTTGCCAGACAGGACGGCACGAGCGGACTTGAGCAGGTAGCGGGCGACCTGCTGGGTCAGCATGTAGTTGTCACCTTCCCAGGTCAGGGTGGGCAGATAGTCAGAGTAGAACGGTCCAATACCGCTGTAGCTGCTGTAACCATGACCGCCACAGGTGCGGCGGCAGATCTCGAGACCCTCACCGGCAGTGGTACTGGCCAGAGCCTTGAGACCGCAAGAGGTGGCGTGCAGATCTGCCAGCAGATCGGCACCAGCGCGGAGCTCCTCAGGACCAGGGCCACGAGCGTCCTGGCTGGGGGAGGCAGCCGCCTGCATGCGCTTCTGGTTCTCCTGGTACAGGCGCATCATGCCACGACCGGTGAAGTGCAGAGCATACATGGAGGCCAGAAGAGGCAACAGGCGGACCTGCACCATCTTGTAGTTGAGCACCTGAGTCTCTCCAGCGTTGGGATCGGCGTCCCGATCCTGGAACTGCCTCCGGACGGCGCAGTACCGAGTCGCGATGGTCACACCGCGGGCCAACACACCACCGGACTGGAGGACAATGTTGGAGCGGACCCAGGTCATGGTACCGTAAACAAGAGTGGGCATAGTTGGCCGGACGTATTTGTTCGTCTCCTTGTCGATGCGGGAGAAGCGGGCAAGCATGCTGATGTGAGGGACCTTGACGTTGTTGAAGAGCAGGAAACCGTTGTCCATGGTACTAGAGAAAGTCCATGTCAGTCAACTTTCGCAAATCTCATCGTGGGTGAATGTTACTCACTTGTATCCAAACTTGGGACCAATGTCACCGACATATATGTTCTCCAAGGGCTGGTGGGTCTCCAGGTCGCGGACCTGCACGACGAAGGGGTGAGGACCGTAGTTCTTGCCCCCGATATACAATTGAGCCATGACCACAGCGTGGTTGGCAGTGCGACCGAGGGAACCGATCCACCACTTGGAGGCAGTGAGTGTGGGAGAGTTGATGGTGAAGGTCTTGTCATCGGGGTTCCAGGTGGCGGTGGTCTCGAGACCGCGTACATTGGATCCGTGGCCCAATTCGGTTTGGGCGTAGCAACCGATGATCTGGTATTTTTCGGCACGCTTGAGGAACAGCTCGTGCTGCTCAGGGCTGCCTTGTTCGCGGAGGGTCACCTAAAAAGCCAAAAATGTCAGCATTCGATTTTTTCGCTGTTCCGCTTGTACGCGAATCTTCATCGGCTCGTCAATCAACCAAGACTTACCAGGAACATGCTGGCGTGCAGGCCGTAGGGCGTGGGCTCTCCAATCAACTCATTGGCGGCGTGGAGCTCCTCCATTGACCACTGATTCTTCTCGGCCAGCTGCTGCAGGCGCTTAGCCTTCGCCAGCGACCGCTGCAACCGCTCGACGCGACCGAGGGAGTGGTTCTGCGACTTGTCAAAGACCTTCTCCGGCTGGAGCATCTTGACCAGTCTGTCTTGAAGCTCCAGGTGCTCCTTGGTGTGAATAAACTCGGAGAGCTTCTCCACGTTGACATTGGATTGAGCGCGCTCCTGGGCGAGTAACTCGGAACCCTGGGGGCCGCCAGGCTTGAGAGCCTTGACCCAATCTGGAGGAGGAGATGGCATTGTGCGATGTGGTGGGAATGGGGGGATTGTGGAGGATAGAGTGATGGGAGGGGAGGAGGAAAAGAATCGTGGGGATGGCGATTATAAGACTGACCCCATGAACCTCGTCCCAAATTCTCCGGGGCCCCAGGGACGTTCCAGGCCGAGGGCCAGCGAGTGGCCGAATGAGGCAAGTGCCGAGGCTCGTCCGAATCGAGCAATCTGCGAGATTGCGGTTGGCCGAAGAACACCGAGTCGCCCACCGAGTGAGTGAACTACGAGGAAGAGAATGGGAGAACCGCATGAATTGGCAGAGTGTACCCCTCCTCGATTCCGGCTCTTAGCAACGGTGATTACATCCAGCTGTATGTTACTGCCGGGCGCGACTTTTTGGCCTTCAGCTTTGGGCATTGCTCAGCTTGCCTTACATAACTCAGGGTTCAGCCAGCCATCGCTAGGTTCGTACGGGCTACAGGCTACAGTGCTACACTCGCCTGAGAACTCCCGGCATCAGGCAACTCATCGGCTCTCAGTCTCAAGCTGGCCTAGCGTGACGATCAGCGACAGGGGCTTCTCTACGGCGAGTCCCGGCGGCTCACCCTAATACAAAACATGATTACGATCAACATCATACGGTCAACATTCCTCTTTGAAAGCTTCCTTGACCTCGGTCTGTCCAGCCGCGACGACGACTGACTCGATCTTCAAAGATGATAGCCGGTTGTTGCTGCTATTTTGCATCTTCAGCCATTTTGGTTCATCGATCCCGATCAGATCTGACTACGGCTGAAGTTTCCCGACCGTCGGGAAAGCATCCGTCTCGAAGAACAGCCTGGGGTGGCGGGAAACAAGAAGAAAGCCAAAAGGCATACCACGCGATTCATTCTTATGTGAGTCTGACATTAATGACATCAACATCGTGTTTCTTAAAACTTTTTTATATGACACGTGAAATCAGCACAGTATGAAAAGCGAAACGAGAACAGAACACGCTACATCGGAGCAGGGCGGCTCGGGGCTCTTGTACTCGGATCAGATAAGAAGAGATCGGGCCCGACTGCGGCTTTCACATGTTCACATGTCAATGACAAATTCCAAATCTGCTCTTGCCCCCTCGTGGCAGCTTGTGAAACAAAGTCGAGGGTCACGAGCCTGCCTGGTTACTCCATCGCGGCCCTGTCGTCATTTTTCTCCGTTGGTCATGATCTTCGTCCGCCTTAGGGTTGATCTACTCGCTTCGCTGCACCTTGGACGCGCGCGGCAATCCTAGCCACGCGAGAAAGATGGCAGCCGACAAGGCAATAATGAACGGCTGCAGCACTTGCACACCCTTCGCTTGCGCCAGTGCACCCACAGCGAATGGGAGAACGGCAGCTCCAGAGCTACCAAACGCCGCGCAGAACCCGATCGAACTGACATGCAGGTGTCGAGGGAGAAGTTTGGTGACCATCACGACGGCACCTGGGAATAGAGGTCCCAGGAAGAAACCCTGCAGAGATACGGCCACGGCGGACGCGTAGAACTGCGGCACTAGCCATAAGACTAGTCCGCATGCCATTGACAACAAGATGTATCCCTATCTTCACGTCAGCAGTAGTTCGCTTACGGGGTTTCTTGCTCCAGGATTTTACAAGGTTCACGACAGCGCCTCCGACCATATACTTACCGCTATCGCTAACTTTTCACCCACGCGTGGAGTGACAAAGCCCAAAATAATACGACCGACCGTGATTCCCAGCCAGAAACCGGTGGCGGTCATACCACTGGCGAACGCGCCGCCGTTTCGAATGCGGATCATAAAGGTGACAATCCACCCTCCCAGAGCAACTTCAACGCCGACGTAACCCAGCAAAAAGAACGAGCATAGCCACGTCACGCGAGCAGAGGGTCGTTTGAACAAGGCATCCCGAAGCCCTCCCTTCTTATTTTCCTCCATTGAATTCGCATTGGCGGCCCGGAAGACGGCACCGGTAGCTTCCCAGAAGCATGCACTGCAGGTGATCAGCTCGACCACGGCACATCCGACCTGATCATTGTTAGCTCGGGTTGTACATTTACTAGGATCACCAAAACAACCAGCCCGAGCGGAGAGTCTGCTTCCTACCATCACATAATAAAAATTGAACCACGGCATCCCGGCCCGTGCAATCATCGATGTCGCAATCAGCGGAGCCAACACAGCACCTAAGCCATACACACCATGCAGCAAGCCCAGCACCTCGTTCGCATTGGCCATACCCCCGATCCAAGCATTCCACGCCGCATCTTCGAGGCCATTCCCGAAGCCCGCGAAGATAAATGAGACTACAAGCACCGGGTACGGTGGGTGCAGGCAGTTCACCACGTAAGCAATGAGATGGCATCCGGGTCCGAGTAATGCGACCCCGCGTTGGCCGAGCGAGGTGTGGATTCGGTGGTTGAGAAATGCGGCGAGGGTGTAACCGACTAGCGGGGATAGGAAAATGAGAGATACTATTGTGTAGGTGAGGTTGTAGTATGTCTCGAGCTGTAAGTGGATGTAAGTGAAGTGTCGAATGTGAAATTGTAGTAGTTGACAATGGCTCTTCTTACATATGGAATCAAGGCCTGTTCTTATCAGTAATAGCTCCCTCAATCATGATCCTGGATATTGATGGCTTACACCGTATGCCGCATCATTACTCCCCATCACCAGAAAGCTCCAAAAGGTCGCGAACGTGCGAAAGGCATTAATGCGTGGGTAATTCCACTTTTCCAACGCGGAGAATCCCTCGGCGGATTCGTTCGAGGCCGAATCATCGCTGGAAATCTGGCTCGGCGGCAGAGCCTCGAGCGTGATGTGATTTGCAGCATCGTGGGTGTGCTGCTGCACGACACACGTGGAGGTTGATGTCATGGTGGGTGATGCGGTCGCTATCCGTGCTGATTCGAGGCTACTGGCCCTGGAACTGGGCAGGGAAGAGGAAGACTCGCGACTCAAATAAAGCTATGGGGGCAAACGTGTCCAGAGTATTTCTAAGCCTTGTCCAAGAGTCTCTGGTTACGAGGCTTGAGTCAACAACTCCACCAGTGCCCAAGTGACCATGCGGAGACTGGAGCAGCTTGGCATCGGAGACTTACCCGCATCTCCAAATGCGGGAATCGCGGCTAAACCTCGGAACATAGTTGCTGTTTGCGACTGGGCTGGCCAGAGTTCCGCCTCGAATCAGTCGGTGCAGGTGATCTCTCATGTTATTTTTCTGCAGATTTTGGAGAAATCAACTGTGCATGGCTCGAATTAGAAAGGATGGCCAGGGATCGGGGAGCATCCGATGAGTGCGGGGTTTATCCTGGTTTGACCTTCTCGAACGTACATCTAGGTAGGTAGGTGTGGCACCACTGAAACTGCCGGGCAATCACACATAGAAAATTGTATGACTAAGTAGGTAATGAGCATAACTGGGTCTACGCAGGTAGATCCGTCTCGCAGAAATAGCATGAGAATCCAGAATGTATATCCATGGGGAGCGTTTGGATTTGAACGGAGTGAAGAACGATACGGCTGGAGATAGGCAGGTTTTGGCCTATCACAGAAGGCGTTTTGGCTCCACCTGCGGTGCGCCCGTATTGCCCATATTGGGAATGAGGCGCCACCATCATCTTTTTACTGGGTTGGGTCAACCCTGTTGGTAACTGCCATCAAGAATTCTCGGCCAGTTCAAGAGTGAAACAAGGTTGGGCGATCAAGGTACGAGATTCACTCCGCGAAAGTGCAGCATTCGAGCGCCTACCCATGAAAGGTGAATTGGATGACTCTAGGGTTTCAGGAGCCCTGGATTCCGAGGTAACATACAAATCACCTGATGGTCACAGTCTGTTTATATTCTGGTCGATGGGCAGGTATGGCTAAAAAGTTACTGTGACCTTAAGGTATGAGGTCCATATATAACCTTATGGATACAATCCATTAACCCGCCAGCTTAGACCCTAGCTAGTTCCAAGCGTGGACTCCCCAGCGGAGAATGAACCTAGAGGTTCGCAGAAAACTATATATCTCAACATGTCGGCAATCTAATTGGAAGACAGGCACAAGGACACTGATCTACCCAAGAACAGTACTCGCAGAAGATCATGCTGGCTCGGCAATTCTTCAACCAGCCGTTGACCAACCCTTCCATTTATAAGGTAGCGGCCGCTAGATGCCATATACATCCAAGCGGATAAGTAGGTAATTTCTATAAATTTGACGAAGCTCAACTCTCTGAACAATTAGGCCTGTCTTTTTTTTCCAGACCTCTGATTAACCAGGTCCTATCTCTGCCGCTTTAGAATGCAAATTAATTCGTGTACAAGCCATTCAAAAACTGAAGAATCTGAATAATACGAAACGCCCTTTTGACGATGGAAATGTTCCTGGCGAGAGAGATGGATAGAGGGAACCTTAAGGAAGTGAGATTTGTCGGTATGTTTCGGCGATAATCGTAAACCAAGCCAGGCTTGCTAATTAGCCAGGTGGCTAGTCAGTGCCTAGCAAGTAAGGCTTCAATTGAGGGGCGGTACTAAAAGCAGTCAACCTAATTTTGACTATATATTTACTCATCCGCTTGGACGGCGTCTAGCTACCTACCTGATAAAGATTGTTACGACCAACCGAGGTCTTGTTCTTCCGCAGATTCAATGCAGATGCTCCCTCCCGCTACAGATGCCTTAGGTTTTTCTTTTTGCTTACAGGTTTCCGACCGGTGGTTTCCTGCCCACATATAGGATGTTCTCTCCTCTATATGAGGTCTTTTCTTACTAGATAGATTCTTCTTCCTCAGAGATTGCTGGAGACCCTAGAGCAATTTGATAGACAGGGCTGCCTCTCTCTCACCGAAGTGTTTCTTATTCTTATGCCTGTCGTAGCTGCTGGCCTGATTTAGCCCTAACTTTATCACTACCGTTTGCATTGTTTCAGTCAAGCATCGAATGTCGGCCAGTGGAGGCTAATAACTCCATATACGGCCGAAGACAAGACAAAACACATGACAATCCACGTGCCGTCTCGCACGTTGCGAAACGTAGCCAAAGCGTAGCCTCAGCGTAGGTCGTCCGACGACGAGAATAGTAATACGTATTAGCTCCTAGATTTTTTTTTTTTTCACAAACATTATACGGACAAAATATTTAAAAATCTTAGGCGAGCTAGGCGCGTGTTCCCGTCACGCGTGGGTCATATGAGGTAGCTCGGTCAGGGGTGAGCCCACCTATTATCTGCACTCGCAGCTCCGGGCTAAGGGCGACGAGCGGGCGGTCAATCGATTAACTAATGTATGGTATCCTATTCATGGCCACTGCTGTCCTCGATAATTAGCCACGTGCTATCGAGACGTTCTTAACCAGCTGGCATGACCGGCATGGATTCCTACGCATGGGTGTACCGTGTACGTCCCGGATTATCGCGAGTAGGATTCTGCTCGATGCCGGCTATACTATGTCGGGCCGAGAGAAGATGCAGAAGTTAAAAGAACAAACTATAGAGAACGGGCTATTTTATTAGGGGGCTATAGCACTACCGAGTTAGAGACGGGAAACTGTATATTCAGCCTATGACCGCCCCTCACTTAGATATAGGTGAATACACTACTATAAGTATTATTAATAGGTATAGAGAACATATAGGTATGTCTGAACTCTGGCAAGCACTATTAGAATATAGCCTACATGAGTATTCGCAAAGTTTGAGCATATATCCATGTCGCTCGCCGCTTTCGAAGCTCGCACAGACGAAACGAACGCCGCATACGTTGCCAAATCAGTCCTAGAGCCGGCTGTAGATTTGCGTCAAGACACTTGAATCCTGGTCGCATAGCAAGAGGAGCACGCTTCACATCGTAAAGATTTTAGGTCGTGATGGTACAGAAATACGAACCACCTGCAGGGGCCACCCGAGAGATGCCTGTAGGGAAATTAGCAACAGGCACGGCCCCGCACAGACGCGGATAGATGCGGAAATAGCGATTGTGGGCTACATTTTTAGCCATTTTCGACGATAGCTAAGAGCTAGAGCCAATAATGTACCTACCCTACATGAAAGGTGTACCCGATTTCTCGATCACTAATCGGCGATTATTCATCCTTGAGTGAGTATTAGAACCTAGTTAACTAAATAACTAATAATAGACAAGTTAATAATAGAGTCACTAGTCATTGTTAAACTTCGCGATCGGCTATCCCATTGGTTCTTCTCACATTCCGGCTAAGACAAGTGGAACTGGAGACAAAACCGATCGGGATATTGACAGTTTGCCAGCACAACATTTAAGTGTATCTATCTGCTCTGAGATTTTGAGCGACATGAAAACCGCAATGGAATCCAAATACGCATACTCGTTCTTTCGAGTCTCCAAGACAGACAATATTCATGTCTCCGCTCTGAAATACCGAGATCTCCGACTACGCGCCTTGAAGACGTCTCCTGATTCTTTCGCGTCAAAATATGAAATCGAAGCAGCCTTTTCAGATGCCGACTGGATCAAACAATTGACGGTCGCCGATCGCGAAGTCTTTATTTGCGCTGCATCCCCAGCAGACGCCAACGTAACTGACACCGACTCTGTGGAATGGGTGGGCCAAGTCTCTGTCCGCGGGCCTATCTCTCAAGAGGACTTCGCATTGCCTCCAGAATCAGGCCAAGCAAAACCAAAGCCAGACACCGAAGAAGAGCGATGGCAGATCCTCAGTTTGTTTACGCTTCCCGAGCATCGCGGAAATGGACTCGGTGGCAAGCTATGCCAGGAGGCGCTCGACTACCTACAAACCTATCGGCTGGTGCCTTCAATTCACGTGCGCCTCATGGTGAAGCCGGAGAATCATGTTACTGTGAAGCTATATGAGCGATTGGGATTTTCGACCATTGGTAAATGCACGCTTGCCGAGGCTCTGAGGGCGAATGGAGACGGACATCTTCTACCGAGCGACACAAGTTCCGCAATGTATTCCAGTCGAACGGGCCTGATCATGTCTCGTGTAATTCACCGGTCCTGATACCTGAAGTTTTTGGGCTTTGTATCGCTTCCCCATCAGGGATGAGTTCCAGGCCAAATACTCTTTGCTGGGATGAGACTTGACATGATGTTTTTGGAGCATCAAGAAACCAACATGGAAGGCGCCATGCAAAAAGCCCGGGGGGTTCTATAGATGCTGCGCTTTTCCTAAATCTGTTAGATTAGATGAAATCACTACATAGGTCTCAAATTGGAAGTCCTGAGGTATTGAAGGCGCTTCTTGATCGGGTTGTTCAAGGCTTCTACGGAATTTGAGAGGCCGTGCACATTGTCTTGAGACAAGTTCGGAACAACCAAGTCAAAATTGACAAGATATACTGTATTATGGGGAAAGTACTTCTTTACTCTTGTTGCTCACGAGATTCAATGACATCTCTCTTCGGCTAAAGCATTCACTTGGAGAGCCGCAATTAGGCTCAACAGGAGAAAGTTCCTCCTAACCTCGAGCCTAATTTCTCCACCAATCAATGTTTATCATCCCACTTGAGCAAGATCCAACCCACTCTTGCTCCGCACTTATATACCCCCCACAAGCTGGAATTATACTGTCATTACCTTGCCATCGCCATGAGTTTCTCCAATCCGATCATCCCTGGTTTCAACCCTGACCCATCAATCGTTCGGGTTGACAAGGACTTTTTCCTGGTCACCTCCTCCTTTGAATATTTCCCCGGCGTTCCCATCTATCACAGTCGCGACTTGATCCAGTGGAAGCTCATCGGCCATGCATTGAACAGACCGAGTCAGCTTCAGATCCACACTCCCGAGCCTGGTGGCGGTGTGTGGGCTGCCACTATCCGCTACCATAAAGGCGTGTTTTACATTACGGCGGCTAGCTTCCAGCGATATCGCCCGCAGCAGGATGATCGAGTTTGGCCGCAGGGATACTATGTCAAGACGACGAATATCTGGGATGATACTACCTGGTCTGATCCGGTGTACTTTGACCAAATAGGATTCGATCAGGATGTAAGTCGTTATCCGCCGAGATGCTCTTGACTTCCATGCAAGTGTCGAGACAGATAAAGTCTAACGGAAAATCCGCAGCTATTCTGGGACGATGACGGAACCGTTTATCTCTCGTCAACCTATCGCAAGCTTGAGCCTACTCCGGGAGCAAAGCTAAAAGACTTTGCCATCCACATCTGCACAATTGATCTCGCCACGGGCCACTCCACCTCAGAACCAAAGTTAATCCGCGAGTCATCATCCGGTGTTGCGGAGGGCTCGCACATCTACAAGCGTGGTCGCTATTACTACCTTTTCACGGCCGAGGGCGGCACCGAGAGTGGACATTGCGAATGGGTTAGTCGAAGCGAAGTTGGCCCGTTTGGACCGTGGGAGCTTGGCCCGAATAATCCTCTCTGGCGTAATGGGGTCAACGACGATGTTCAGAATACCGGCCATTTGGATTTGGTTGAAGATGCCGAGGGTAATTGGTGGGCTGTTCTCTTGGCCGTTCGGCCGGTGCGGAAGGGAGATAAGTGGGAAGACTCTGTTTTTGGTACGCCACGCAACAGTTTATCGCATATCGTGGGTACGAGCTAATTGCCACCGCAGGGAGAGAGACCTTCCTCGCTCATGTGGAGTGGGAAAATGACTGGCCTATCGTCAACGGCGGCAAGAAGATCGCCCTTCAAACTGAAGGACCAGGACTTTATCAACATGAAATCCCGGTGTCTTGGAGGGATGACTTTTCAAGTCCCAACCTTCAATTGGGCTGGTATAGAAAAAGTATGCCTGCAAGAAAAAGCCTCAAATTTGACGAAAATTCACTGACCTGTGCTGATTGCTAGACACTCCCTTCTCCATCGACTATTCTCTCACTGAACGCTCCAATCATCTCCGCCTCTACGGCGGTCCATACTCCCTTTCAGTTCCAGCCAGTCCGACAATGTTCCTGCGCAAGCAAATGCATCGAAACTGCACTTGGGAAACCCAGCTCTCATTTCAGCCCACCTCTGAGCACACCGAGGCCGGAACCGTCGTATATTGGAATTATTTCACCCATAGTAGTCTGGGAATACGAAAGCGGGGGAATGATCGAATTCTTCGCTTCACTCCCTCGGAGGGTGATATGATTGAGAGAACTCTGGAGATAACTGGAGACATCTTTCTCGTCATTGAATGTGGTGACGAGTACAGGTTTGGATATCGCGATCCGACCAGCTCGGAGACGATTTGGGTTGGGAGCGTCGCCAATCAGGTTGCGACCAAGGCGCCGCCTGCCGGAGCACCATTTACAGGTATGTGTCTCCTAGAAACCGGAAAGATAATACGCTAAAAAAGATTAGGCATGATGATCGGGGTTTATGCGTTCGGTGACCGACAACGCTGTCTCGCTCCTGCCGATTTTGCATATACACAGTTTAGATGAGATGTGCCCCCTAAAGCATAGAAGAATTGTCCTGTTCGCCCTAAATCTTTACATTAATTAGATGTATGACTATGTAGTCCTGGACTCCGCGGATAAGCTTAATCTTTGCCGCTGTAGATCCCGCGCCATATCACGTGCTGTCTGTCGAACAGCCCCCGATATTTGCCCGACATAAGCGACCATGTTGATTTCTCCTCGCATGTACAGAGAGAGGATGCCCCCTTCTGCTATCAGCTCCGGTCCCTGGCCTTGAACATGTCTTCGGACTATGGAGTAGACAGCGATGTGACTCCGCTACATTCCGGCAATGACAGCCCGACCCTGACTCGTGCTGCGGCTGCAGCCTTGCCTGTTGCTCCACCCGCATACCTCCCTCCGCCCGATGACATCCCTAATGAAAATGATTCGGCATATGGTGATGACTCCCTGTTGAGAGATGATACAAAAACACTCGCCTCGTATATCACCGAGTATCGATATGAATTTGGACGGCGGTACCACGCTTTTCGGGATGGTGCTTACTGGGTACGTGCGGGGAGGCGAAACAAGCCCACTCTAGTTCAGGGTTTCTTCCAATATTTTTCGGGACCTGGGCACTGAAGTTCATACTTTGGAATTACTGTAGGGACCAAACGATGAGGTCGCAAATGAGCAGCAAGATCTGGCGCACCATATGTATACGTTGACCCTGGACGGGAAGCTACATCTTGCCCCGCTCAGCCAGCCACAGGTAAGGTGTCCCTGGATCCCTGCATGCAGCTGTCTAAACTGACCTAGGAAATCCTGGACGTGGGGACCGGGACAGGGATATGGTGCCTGTGTGTTACTTGCGAATACGCTATTCTCAGTCGCGGGATCATCAAGCTGATTATCAAACTTAGTGATATGGCCGACCAATATCCCAGCGCCCGAGTAACTGGCGTCGACCTCTCCCCGATACAGCCATCGTTTGTCCCGCCGAACTGTATGTTTGAAATTGACGACATGACGATGCCATGGACCTATGCACCTGAAAGGTTCGATTTCATCCACGTTCGGGAATTATTCGGGTCCATTCCCGATTGGGACGAATTCTTCCAACAGTGTTACCGCGCATTGAAGCCCGGGGGCTATATTGAGGTGGTTGAACATTCGGTCAGCCCCGTTGCTGACGATGCGACGATGGGACCGGATCATTTTTATCGTACCTGGGGGAAGACTGTTATCCAAGCCGGGGAACGGTTTGGCAAGAGCTTTTCCATCTGGGAAGAGAGCGCCGTCCGATTGAAAAAGGTCGGATTTGAAGAGGTCGTGGAGAACTCTTATCAATGGCCCATGAACGGGTATGTTCGCTGTCTCGGGAGAACGGATCATGGAAAACAAGAGTTGGCGCTGACCTGCAGTAGCTGGAGCGATGATCCGAAGCTACATGAGCTGGGACGCTGGAATCAGGTCCGGCTCAACGTGGGAATTGAAGGATTTATGCTTCGACTCTTGACCTCGACGTTGGAGTGGCATTATACACGCGCTCAGCTTTTTCTCGCGCAGATGCGCGCATGTCTTCGCGATTATCGGACGCATGCCTACCTTCCGGTTACGGTGGTCGTGGCACGAAAACCGGCTTACTGAGATTCCTTGCCGGAGTGTTAGTGTGCATCCTCTGATACCATGGCGGCATCAATCTGGGAGATGGTCAACCCTTTACTGCTTGAAGTGTGCATATTACGCCCATGCTTATTCCGGCCTGTTTGGTATATCATCCAGGTTTGCTTGCATTGGCAGCCACGTTTGATGAAGGAATGGGCCTTCTTGAAGTTCCTGTACATAGCCCTCGACTATACCATGCACATTTGCCTGGCTGACTGCGCTGTACCTGAATTGATCTTTATCCGTTGCAGGAGTCTGGACCCAACGGGCCATACTTTACCGTACCCTGCCAGTCATGACAATACGCAAACATCGCGCTCTTAACTCCGGACCCATTTTCCGCCCAGCCTCGCATTTGATTGGCCGAGTCCCACCCTTCTTCACCGTCAGCGGCCCGCATAAAAGCAAAAGCCCTCGCCTCTTTTGCGTCCTCCTTCCAAACCATCAAGAAACTGCTGACACAACCCTTAGCGCTGACCGCGAGAATGGCCGCGGCCCCACAGCCAACAATGACGCAGGCGATCTCAGCGCCAGATACTCGAGCACCATCGCAGGACGATTGGGCGGGCCTCACAGACCCGGCCGAGCGCCGACGGAGACAGAATCGGATCAATCAGAGGGCCCACCGTATGTGATGTCGGGGTATGGGCGGCTGATCTTGGAATGGTACTAAAATCGACGTAGGAATGCGACAGCGGCAGCGCATGCGAGATAGCAAAGATGTTCACCCAAAACGCGTCGTGGCGTCGACCTCGTCTTCATCAACCGCACTCGTGCGCAAGAAGACCACATCCTCGACCAGTGCTACGACCGTGTCCTCGGGCTCCTCAGCTGGTTCATCCCCATCAGCACAATCACAACGCGAGAGTCGCTGTCTAACACCCGCTACGGCACGCATCCTTCTCACTCAATTCGCCGAATCCGCCTTCCAGAGCTACATGCTGGGCTCTCCCACCTCCGACCACCTCCTGATGCTGACCAAACTTAACGTCTTCCGCGCCTTCGGCCATAACCTGAAACTACTGGGCTGGAGTCTGGATAACATGGACGACGACGCAATCTCCCCCTTCAACATCCCCTCTGCGCCGGAGCCATCCGCATCCCCGGATTACGGCGACCTCCCGCTCAGCCTACGGCCGACCAGACTTCAACGATCGACCCCGCACCACCCGTGGCTGGACTTCTTCCCCCATCCCAAGATGCGGGATAATATGATTCAAGCGGGCGATGGGTGGGATGACGAGGCGCTTTGCCATGATATCATGGGGTTCTGGGATAATAACTCGACCGCGGCGCCGGGACTGCTGGTCTGGGGGGAGCCGTGGGATATCCGGAATTGGGAGTTGACCGAGGCGTTTTTGAAAAAGTGGCAGTGGATTGTGAGGGGGTGTCCGGAGATTATGAATTCGACGAACTCGTGGCGTGCGCGTCGGGGGGAGAAGCTTATATTTCGGTATATCTAGATAGTTTGGAATCAAGACAGATGTTCTTTTGCCAGGGTTGTGTTCGTATCTGGTTTTGAGTGTTGTCGTTTCAGCTTCCCACGTTGGCGTCACCGGATTTCTCGGTCGATCGATGGCGCTAATGCAAGTTGCTGACAGGCTGGAAGAACCTAAAACGAGGATCAGCGGGTTGTCGCCAATCAGGACGATTGATTTAAAACCAAGATCCACTCCACGTGATATCAAACTTACCAAAAACGAGTCTTGTAATGTAAGATCAGTAATAATACAGTTTCAACCGAATCAAGACTCAAGACCACTTAACTTAATTCTACTCTCCTGACGTCACAGCAAAAAGACATAACTAGTTACATGTCGTACTCGACTTCGTACTCGGCTGTAGAAAGTAAAGTATACAAGAAAACATCCACATGGCTCAACTCCTACTCCACAGGATCAATCTCCAAGTTGAACCCCCTCACTAATTTCTGTATAATTCCCCTACTCAATCCACTCAAATTGATCCCCCAAAAACCGATGCGCCCGCTCATCTCCCGACCGCGCATGTCCCTCGAAATTCTCCGCCCGCGCAGCCCGTCCGCAAAGACGCCCCAGCTCCCCACTCGCCTGCGCGGAAGTAACCTCCTGATAAGTCACCGTCTTGAGGTACTTGCCCACCCACAAGCCACCCGTGTATCTGGCCGCGCCCCGCGTGGGCAGCACATGGTTCGTGCCGATGCACTTATCGCCGTACGACACGCAGGTCTTTTCGCCCAGGAAGAGCGCGCCGTAGTTGGACATTTTGTCTAGCGCCTCGCGCGGGGTTCGTGTGAGGATTTGCACGTGTTCGGAGGCGTATTCGTCGGCCAGTTTGTATGCTTCGTTCAGGTCGTCTACGATCACGACTTCGCCGAGTCGATCCCATGAGACGGAGGCGATGTCGGCCGTCGGCAGGATCTGGAGGAGTCGGTCCACCTCGGCGAGGGTCCTTTCACCCACGCTCTGCGAGTTGGTGATCAGCACGGCGGGCGAGTCCGGCCCATGCTCGGCCTGGGAGAGTAGGTCCGTCGCGACGGTGAAGGGGTCTGCATGGTCGTCCGCGACGATGAGCACTTCCGTCGGTCCGGCGGGGAGATCGATGCCGATTTCCTCGCCGAAGAGTTGGCGCTTGGCCTCGGCGACGAAGGCGTTTCCTGGTCCCGCGATGAAGTCGACTTTCTTCATTGTCGGCGTGCCGATGGCCATGGCCGCCACGGCTTGCACCCCGCCTAGGATGTAGATTGCGTCTGCGCCGGCGAAGTGCATGGCCGCGACGGTGTTGGCGGGGATTTTCCCGGCGATTGGGGGCGTGCAGGCCGTGACGTGTGGGACCCCGGCGCATTTGGCTGTTAGGATGGTCATGTGGCTGGAGGCGAGGAGGGGATAGCGGCCGCCGGGGATGTACCTGAAAAAAGCCAGAGGCGAGGGGGGGTCAGTTGTGATTCTAGGAAAGGAGTGGATGGGACAAACTCACGCGCCAACCGAGTTAATCGGGATATTCTTCTGTCCCAGATGCACGCCTGGTCGAATCTCCAATTCAAAGTCCTTTAGCGACGCGCGCTGCGCCAACGCAAACGTGCGCACATTTTCCTGGACTTGCTTGATATCGTCGATGATCTGCTGCGGCACTGTCGCGATGATTTGCTGAATTTCCTCGGGCGAGAGCTTGAAGCTCTCGGGACTCCATTTGTCGAATTTCTCCGAGTATTTTCGCACGGCCTTATCGCCGTCTGCGCGGATGTCGTTGATGACGCCGCGCACGATGGAGGGGACGTCGACTGGTGATGCGGGGCCCGAGCTGGAGCGATTGGGTTGTTTGAGCTTGAGGACCATGGTGAGCTGTAGGGAAGGGAGATGGGATGTGTGTCTTTGAGTGTGATTTCTGATCGACGCTTCTGTGAGGTCCTTTATGAACCTCCAGATACTGATACGTACGTACCTGTCGTATCTCTAAGCTTCATGTTTTAGATTCGGCCTCGGCGCCGATGCCGATATTCGACTTCTTTTAATAGGGACTGTACTAAACGCGCCCCGCACTTTTCGGATGTTGCGTGGAGAGCTTGACGCCCCTCGGGATGTGGAGAGGTTGGCGTAAACGGGTACAACGAAATGCTTGACTTTTGATTATTTACGAGGCTAGAGACCTTAGTCAAGCATGCTGATGTGATTAACTAACTAATTGACTTTGACATCCGCCAGCGACGGGTCGAGTTGCTCGTTTGACTTTGAAGTGTGCTGCCCTCTTGCATGGGCCATCACTCTTGTCCTGAGGTGGACAGTGGGATGATCAGGTATGCAAACGCCAATCTGACAGGCTTGAACTTGGATTTCCATCAGCAAACTGTCCTGGTCCAGAGTCGTTCACAATGTCCCTGCGACTGATCTCGCTTCCTTCCAAAGTCATTCGGTTCTCGTCCTGACCTTTACCTCGCGGAGAGCGACATGCAAGATCCCCCCACGAAATGCTCGCTCAGCGCTATAGAGACATACAGAGATATGACAAACCGAACCTGCTCTCTTCTTGTCGCAGCTGGTCTTGTTACTCCGAGAGCAAATCAATGTCTCAGCACGAATCACTTCCTCCAGTTCGCGGAATCGTGAATCCTTCTCTTACCTTTCGTTAGAAACAAATGTCAAGTCGGGCGTGCTTACACTCCAGTCTATTGATGATGCTTGCAGTAACTGATCTCGAGCAAACTCGTTTATCTTTTCACCCCTGTCCCTGCCTCGCTGCCAACTATCCCGAGCCATCTTCCCCGCATCATCGCCAGGCGCCTCACGCCGATCACGAAGAATTATTTCCACAAATCAAGTCTGTCTTCATGTCGCATGGAAGAGTATAAATACTACAATTGAAATAAATCATCGTATTAGTAGTCCCAGAATCAAAGGAGTTAAGGTATCAGGTATCATGTATCTCCCAACAATCATTGCGCTATTCACAACAGTGCAGGTAGCCCTGGGCTCTGCAATTGGCGACAAAAACGCCCCCAGGACCTGCATCGTACCAGCAGCAGGAAACTCTTCCATCGACGATACCCCCGCCGTCCTCCAAGCGTTTAGCGACTGCGGACATGGAGGGAGGATTCTTTTGCAGAATACCACCTACCACATCAACAGCGTGATGAATACGACGGGGCTGGAGGATGTTGAAATTGATCTTCGGGGCACACTTCTGGTAGGTATCACCCCACTGACAAAGATCCCTATCCCGATTCCCAAAGTCAGATATAATGCTCGGTACTGACCGTACCCCGTGCAGTGGAGCACAAACGTCTCCTACTGGCTGTCCCATTCATTGCCAGTGGGTTACCAGAATCAATCGACGGCGTGGATCCTCGGTGGCAAGAAGATCCGCTTCAACGGGCACGGATATGGCACGCTAGACGGCAACGGACAGACCTGGTATACCGCCACAGGCTCGGTATCGAATTACCCCGGTCGACCGCACGCGATGACCGTGTCGACGATCGACTCGTCGTTCACGGGGCTGCGCTTTGTGCAGAGTCAGATGTGGTGAGTAACCTCCCCTTCTACGACGAATCGTTGCGTTTTCCTAAATCTTGGAAGGACGCTCTCCATCATTCATTCGCGAAACACCCTCTTCAACCACATCTACGTAAACAGCACGAGCACCCACGGCTCGTCCCGAAACACGGACGGTGCAGACACAATCTACAGCTCACACATCATCTTCCGCAACTGGGAGGTCGACAACGGCGACGACAGTATCAGTCTCAAGGCGAATTCGACGGATATCGTCATCGAGGACTCGCTGTTCCATCGTGGGCTTGGTATTGCGATTGGGAGTATAGCCCAGTATAAGGATGTGTGGGAGAGTATCGAGCGGGTGAGGGTGCGGAATGTGTCGTTTAGTAAGACCTTGCATACGGCTTATTTTAAGACTTGGACTGGGGAGCAGGTGAACTATCCGCCTAATGGGGGTGGTGGGGGCCTTGGGTGTATGTTTTCTTCACTTCTTCAATATACCTTGAGTCCGAGGGAGGAACGGCTGGCGTGTGTTTGCTAACGGCCCTGTTGCAACTTGCTAGATGCATCCGATATGACATTCCACGACCTCAAAGCCACCGCCCTGCGAGGCCCGGCGATCGCTATTTCACAGTGTACCACGTTCTCCGGGACGGCCGGGAACTGCACCTCGTCCAAGTTCCAGCTGCGGGATTTGTCGTTTGCCAATTTGACCGGGACGACCACGAGTGCGGATGTGGCGAGCTTGCAGTGTTCGGCGGTGAAGCCGTGCGAGAAGATCCAGATTACGGGTGTTGATTTGGCGTTGGCGAATGGGACGCGGGCGGAGAAGTATTTGTGTGGGAATGTGGAGGGGACCAGCGGGTTTAATTGTACGGGGGCGGTTTGTGTTGGTGCGAGTGCGACGGGGGGATGCTGAGGATCCAAGATAAAGACCAAGGGAAGGTAGTAGCAGATGGCAGCAGAGAGATCTGATCAGCTGGTACTCTGTAGATGGAAAGGTGATCATCATAATCATCAATCATGGGCGTGGGTATCATATTTGTGAAAAACTCTTTATTCGTACATGAGGCCAAAACAGTCAGGAAGCAACCCCAGATCGTCTGTGATTATCACGCTCCGCCCGCAGGCACGCAATGCCCCAGATCCCCAATCAACTGGGCCAGGCTTTGGACTAACGGTGGCGTCCGGTCGGATGGGTCAGGCCGGAGCACGCGCTGCACCATCTGCATGGTAGTGCTCGTGTCCGCCAGAGCAATTGGTCCGCTGGGCCCCTGGATGGCAGGGGTGCCACAGCTCATCGTGACGAACTTCGTCACATCGGGCACGTCCTCGGCATCCAGGAACACCGTCGGCCCCTGGCTGGCAGTGGAAGAGGCCGGGCTTCCCGTCAGCCGGGTGTTGTTGGCTTTGGAGACGACCGCGTAGGACCAGAGGGCCAGCCCAGCGTAATATACCCCGATGGCCAAGAACCCTGTTAACGAGCCAGGGGCCATTTTCCGAGCTGCGCGGAGGGTTTGGCCTGCGTGCCACACAGCTCGGCGGGAGTCGGGACTGGTGATCCATTCCAGGGCAGAGTGGTAGACTCGGCGTGCCTCCTGTTTGTCTTCCTTGCCGGCGAAGAGCTGCAGTTCCTCTAGAGACATGTGGAGGAGCATCGATACCACCTCGCAGGTCAGGACAATCTCTGGTCGGCACTGGACCCGTAGCTCCGAACAGACCATTCGGAAATGCTGGAGGGCCTGATCCAGCTCTTGCTGACGGGAATTGGTCACGAGGGCATGCCAGTGCTTGGAGTTGCTCGTTGAAATGAATTTCAGACGGTGATACTCGTTGATCAAGGCCGATAGACCGTGAAGGAGAACCAAGGCGGACAATTGCGAGTCAACACGGTCTTGAAAGTGGGAAAGCTGGGACATGTCACGAAGGAGATCGGCGAGGGAAGGCATCCGTTCAGGCGTGATGACGCAAAAGAGCTCTTTCCACTCGGTGGCTGTCTTTGCTTCCCACAAGGGGCGGGCTGCTGGGAGGGGAAGTTCCAGATCGGCGTAGGATATCAGGGGATTGATGTTGAGTGTGACAGAGCTCTGGGCATCGTGAAGGAAGAGATGGTAGACGAGCCTACAGGGGAAAGTTAATATTCATCGAAATCAGACATCCAATTGATAAATGTTACCGTTTGAATGATTCCTGCTCAATCCAATCATGCCACTTGCGCTCCAACGCCTCTCCGGTGTCTTCCACATGGGGAACAATATTCGTATAGACGGAACGGCGGAATCGCAGGGCTCGACGAAGCATGGTCACCAAAGGCTGGGAAAAACTCTCGGCGATTTCAGTCTTTCGTCGATTCCCGCTCCATATTCCGATATCGATATTCAACGCATAAGTTTGTGATGTCCGTAAGTCACGAGTGGTACTGTTGTCGTTTTCGTACTGCAGGTCTGATTAGTGTCATACTTTTCAATGCGAGGTAGGAAAGACCTCTAGGCACGTACTTTGATAGGCATATAGAGTCGGACAATCTCAAGCAGGGCGTATCCAAGCTTTCGGATGGTTGGTATTGGAGAGCGAACGGCTGACGCAGCCGCCAGCGCAGCGAGGATACTCGCATGTTCGCTATTAGGTCGGAAAGTCGGCCCGTGGATGAAAGAATCGACGCTGTGAGATTGAAACTCGAAATATTGCTGAATCAACCCGTCCAGCAGTTCGGTACTGGGAAAGGACTTCATAATTCGACTGAAATTGGCTTCTCGGCTAATCTCCAGAACAAGTCCGAAAATGAGATCCCGGCTACTGGAGGACAGGCGTTCACAGAGGGTCTGCCGATCGGACGTGACGTTGGCTTCGGGGCTATCGATTGTATGCGGAACGGACAAATTCTCGTGGTCGTCGAACGCGTGGTCCGCCCGAGCAGGCTTCCATTGCGACAAAGAGGACCGGTGGTAGGCCTCTGCGCCAATGCCAATACCGCTATCGGCGTCAAAGCGATCTTGCGGTTCGGGCTCATGGGCGCCGGGTACGAAGTTGCGGGAGTTGTACATGTCGATCAAGCCGAAGTCACCGTCCGTCAGGTTGAAATCCAGGGCGGGAATTTCCAAAGCCCCGTAATGGGTGAATTCGGGGATCAAATTGGACGGATCGAACGGGTCATTGTATCGGCTTAAGGAGGAGATTAATGAGTCGGGAATGAAACTCGGGAAAAAGGTGCCGTCGACACTGAAAATGCCACTTTCTTGATCGGTGGGTGACACTAGATTCAGTCAGCTTCAGTTCGAAAGGATAATGATATGATTGCAAGCATTTACCTCCATACTCCATTGGGATCTGCTCGCCCGTCGTGGGGACTTCTGGGGAGAGTACTGGCACGTCGGGTGCAGGTCCGTGGGGAGTCATAAGGATGCCACCACCCCTCCCAACGGGTGGGAACTCATCCATGGGGGTTGGCATTGGGGAGAATGCCACCGAGGTAGTCAAGTCCATTGGTTGCGCGGAAAGTATTGGATTTGTACTCTCCGTTGCGCTGTGCTGCTGGGGTTCCGGGGACGAGTCCTGCGCGACATCCTGCCAATCGCAATGCAGAGTCCGCTCTCGACACCGGCGACAGGGCTTCTCCTCGTCGCATTTGAGTTTGGACGCGGCACACGCCTTGCAGGCCTGGGAGACGCGGCTCTGCTTTGCGATCGAAGAGCTTCTCTTGCGCTTGCGATCTCGGTCATGGGCATGACCTGTCGCATGTCGCTTCAAGAGGTCACTGGGCGGGACACAGGTGTCAGTGAGGGGACGGCGAATTGAACTCGAGGGGGGAGAGCAACTGACGGCCGCGCAAATCCCTTGTCGCAGACATCACAGACGTATGGTTTCTCACGGGTATGCGACCGGACATGGCGGATTAAATGGTCTGCACGATTATAATGGCGTTTACAAAAGCCGCATTGGAAATAGCCACCGTCCTTGGACTTGACGGGGGATTGGGAAGCGTTGAGTGGATCGACGGTGGGCGAGTCATCGAACATGATGGTGGAGGAGCATTTGAAGGGGAGCTCGGAGCCAAGGCAGAGAGGTGTTAACGGGGAACAAATACGATGGAGAAAGATGGAGAGAAGAGAAAGTGCTGAATGCGGAGGGGAAGAAAGGGAAGGAGGGGAAAGGCGAAAAAATCCGGGGTAGACGCCGAGAGTCGACGGAAATTGGAATCGTTTGTGAGCTCTCGAGAGCCGTGGGTCTGGTCGCCCGTCGGCAGTTGAGCTGAGCTGGTCGGCGGCGTTTATGCTGTGGAGACTTGAGCTGGTTGTCACTTTTTCACTGTATTTACATACATCTCTAGTCGGCATCTACAGCAGTCACAGCTTCCTCCCTGCTACCTTGAAGGTCTTTTACAATTCCTTGATTGGTCCCTAGTACCCTACAAGCACAGTACTCAAGTAGTCCACCCTCGCAGCCCCGTGGCCGGGGCCGATTGACCCCGAGAATTGCCCATTCGTGCAAGGGCCACGGATCTCCCAGCGCCACTCCACAAATTCCCCAGATTCAGTGTCAACTGACCAAACAGACTCGCAGAGTCAACGCAGTCGACGTACGGCTGCTTTGCCTCACGGCTGATTCGCTCGGGAGACCGACTGACCGGCCTGATGCTGCTGTGCACGTTTCCCCTCACTAGGCATGCGCGTCCCTGAGTGCCCTCCGCATCGACTACAAGAATTAAAAGGAGGATGATCTAGCGGAGTATTTAGGCTTGAGGGGCCTCGAGTCGTACGCAATCGCGTCTGTCTGGGTTGCCCCGGATGGCAAGGGTCCCCGGAGTACTAGCCCTCTTCGTCCCGTGGAATTTGTCAAGTCTGGATTCGAGCAGGACCGAGCATAGTCCTGGTGCGGGTTTCTACGGCCGGGATGTGGGGGAACATACCCGACGTCCGCAACCCGGCTGCTCACCCATGCCATGTTGCGATGCCCCAGCGGGGGAGGAATATAATGTATTCGGAGGGATGACCGACTGGCAGGCATTTGATTCTCGTTTTTTCCCCGACTGGATTCGTCATCTGTCATAACTGCCACCATGGGTAAGACTGACCCTCCATCTAGTCGTCGTGGAACCCTTGAAAGAAGCCAACGCAAGGAAAAGAAAGGAACCATGTAATTAAATAACTAACAATGACTAGGTCTCACGCCAGTACATTTCTTCTCCCATGGCTCGACCATGATGCTGGGAGAAGAGTCCGAGAGCGCCGACTACTGGAAAAAGTGCGGTGATGAAGCCCTCGCCCGCAAGATCAAGGGCGTGATCATTATGGTAGACATTACCCACGCAGTTCATATTCTACTTGGATATAATCTTCTCTAACATACCCCATCAGGGCGCCCACTGGGACTGTCTCGGGGACAGAATCGAACTATCCACAAACCCCAATCCCGGCAAAAGCCCCGTCGCCTACGTCCGACCCGAAAAGTACATCAACTACGACCTAAACCCAGACCTCGACACGACCGCGCGCTGCATCTCCATGCTCGCAAAGGAAGGATTCAACGTCGGCGGCAACCCCACATTTGACTGGATCCACGACGTCTACCTCATCCTCATCCGCATGTTCCCCTCGGGCTGCCCGCCCACAACCCTCCTCTCCGCCAACGCCCGCTACGATCCGCACTTCCACATGAAGATCGGCTCGACGCTGCGTCCCCTCCGCCACGAGAACTATCTCATCATCGGCACGGGCGGTGCCGTACACAATCTCTATCGGAACAGGTGGGCTCCTATGCTGCGCTTCCGTGATAACTTTGCCATGGAGACGCCGCCCGAGGACTGGGCGTTGGAGTTCCGCCAGGCCGTGGAGGATGTGATCACGAAGACTTCTGGGGTGCAGTTGCGTCGGGCGATGACGCGGTTGATGAAGCATCCGCGTTACCGGGATGCGCATGCCACGGATGATCATTTTATGGCTGCGTTGTTTGTGGCTGGGGCTGCGGGTGATGTGGAGGACGAGAATGCTCCGGCTGAACTCGGTGCGGAGAGCTGGGAGTTGACTAATATGTGCAATTCGCAGTTTACCTTGGGCCAGTGGCCGAGGGAGATTGCCGTGTAATGCGGGGGGTTAGTCGGGTTGAGTGACTTGTATCTTATCGTTGTTAGATTGAGAGTGAAGTAAACAGTATATACACCTGTCATGATGAGTCTCTTATATTCAACATATTCGCCGTAGCAGGGAGCCTTCTGTGAAGCCCCAAATGTGGTCCAGGCGAAGGCATTATGAGAAAAAGGGGGTTGGTGAGGCTTAGCTGATGGTGTCGAAAGCCTAGGATTCTATCTCATGGGAATTGGAAGAGTACCGCTGGTTAACAAAAGGATATCGAAGAATAGAGTTTCATGGATTTCTTTTTGCAAACGAAAGTGACCAAATTTGGATCGTTACCAAGAGTTCTAGTCTCTGCGCATCCGTTGGGCCCGACACAGTCATCGCTACCACGCTGGTGCTACTACGTCTACATCATGAAAGATCCCATGTTGATCGTCTTCATTAAGTAACTGCATCTCCGGAGAGAATGCCGCGGGGGGAACAATTCTCGGTACATGATATGCACGTATGTACAAACAGCCTGAAAACAAGGCCAAGGCCCAAGGAGCAAGTAGAAGAAAACAGGAGCAGGAAGAAGCGAGAGCCAAGTCCAAGCCAAAGGATTCCGCCACGCCAATTAAATGCAGCATCGAGGGCAATCGAAAACAGGAAATAAAGAGACTCAGGCAGGCAAAAGCCCGCGGTCTCGCAAGACTCACCCATGAGTCTTGTGCTCATGTCTCATCTCATCGTGCAGAACAAAAGAACAAAACAAAAGAAATCTTCAAAACGCCGTCAATCCATGAGAAACCTCTTCCAACAAGAGGGGACAGGGGGGACTGCAGCAGATGGAACAGTACAACTCCAGGGTTCGAAGCACCATAGACATGTGTCAAAAAGGTCCAGAAATCCTTCTAGATGACTATCACGTCACCCTCAGCATCCGCAGGATCAGAAGCCATCATGTCTCCGTATTTACCCACTGCCATCAACATTGCGTCGTCTTCCAGATCGATCGCGCTGTCATCATTGTTCGGGGCTTGAAACCCCGTATCTGTAAGAGCCAGCTCTTTGCCATTCGGGATTTGCTTCTGTTCTGGTTCTGCGTCAACAGTCTGGTCTCGTGTCCCGCGAAGGTCCGGGGATGCACTGGTGTTGGACTTGAGATGGGCACCCCGCACAGTCTCAAAAGTAGGGGGTTCGGGAACGGCGTTCTGTTTCAGCTGAAAACTCCCAAGAGTGGCCTGCTCCGCGCCGAACGCCATGCTCTGCAAAGAGCTGGGCGTATTCCTCATGAACCCTCCCTTTTCCGCCTGCCAAACCATCATCTCGTGGAAGAACACCTTGGTCATCCACCAGGCGCTGAAACTTGCGGCTCCACCCAGAGTAAGACGGTGAAGGATGGAATCCCACAGGGCATCAACTTTCTCAATAACACACTGCGTACGGTGGTGGGAGAAAGCTAGAGGCAGATTCAGGATGAAGGAGATCCATTTATCGGGGAAGTTATAATCATCACCAGTGGAGGTCTCCACGGGGAACGGGTGAGCCTCGACGGCCTCGGGGCCATCCGGTTTGGAGAAGAAGGGAAGACCCGTTGAGGCGTCGGCATCATTGAGTGGTGTGAGAAGAGCACGGACATCATGTTTCAACATCTGCGCCGTGGCTGGTTCGGCGCACGTGGGAATATTGGCCTTGAGGATCATCTCGTTGGGGTCAACGAGAGTTTTGAAATCGTACCACATCTGGTTACGATTATCTGGGTGACATAGCCAAGCAGCAGCAGCATTGGCAGCTTGGTTCACGTCAAGCATATGCTTGAGGAGATTGCAGAAGATGTGGGCAGGGATCAGGCGTGCGATAGACACGTGTGATGGTTGAGCCTTGAAGGTCTCGGCGATGTGGCCACAGAGACGCTGCGAGATAGAGCTGAATGCATCCAACACAAGTTTGGGGACCACCTGAGTCGTGAGAGGGGCAACAAAGGCAATCATTTTTTGATACATCAGCCAATCACACTCTTTGATCCATGGAGCAAGGTTTGGGTGTGTGAGAAGCTTTTGTACTGGCACGGTCAACGTGCCATGGAAAGCCGAGAAATATTTGAGTAGGTTCCTTTCTTTACAGAAACGGAAACTATCAATCACTGAAATACAGTGCGATCGGTAGAGAGCAGCAAGGGCCTCGGCAACCTTGAGGTCCGTGTTAACTGGCAAGTAGCCACGGATATCAGGAAGGACGAGAGACTCGTTGTCAATGCCGGGAACTTCGTCTGTAGGGAATTGAAGCATTTGATGAATCATTTTGCCAGCCTGCTGAGAAACGTTTTGGGTTGTGATGGCCGCATCAGGTCCAGAGTGAGACTGGACTTGACAATTACAGCCAGAGGCGGGAGAGTTGGCGGGGAAACGGGGTGCGAAGGAGGTCGTCGGTGATGGGAAGACTGCAGTATCGGCTGTAGGTTGAGGAATGCTGATGCTAAAATGGGTGTTAGAGGTGGCAATTAGGATAGAGGACACTTGATCTCACCTCCGTGAACGCATGCCACTTGCAGGCCTCTCAGGCACACCAGCCGGAACCTGGTGGGGATTTGGAGCAACTTGTGGGTTGAGAGGGACGGGTTGTTGCTGCTTTTCCTCGATGACGGACAAGTCGACATAGTGGTATTTGGACTCACCCCGAACACCGAGGCGCCGGGTCTGGACATTGGGAAAGATGATGCGAACGAGTTTTCCAAAGGAAGCCGGATTCAAAACCGATACTCTCTCCGTTCCACACTTTTCTGCATAACAGCAATACACCCGGTCTCGTCGTACCGAGCCATTGCTCTTTCGGCAGTTCTCTCGTAGCCTAGAAACAAAGATCAGACCAAACTTATACACCAGCCATCACGCTTAACCCAGGGGGAAGGTGACTCCTTACCAGATCATGGCGAATACTTGTTTCACTTTCTCAGCCTTGCCCCCAGCACCTTCATGTTTCATGACCTCAGCGGCCATCTGCTTCAAGGTGTAACCCTCGTATTGACGGAGCAATTTCCGCAGCTCGTTATCGTTTGCGAGTGTCGAACTGGATCCCCTTTTCTTTTTCCCACCAGCTTCCGACGCCTCTTGGTCATCCATGGTGTGGTCAGGAAGGTGATTCTCAATCCCACTGTCATACATGGCCTGGTACTGCGGAACTGCTACCGCAGAAATGGCACCGTGCGGCATGTCCGACGGTAATGAGTGGTGCGAGAGCGCGTGGGCATGCATTGCATGGGCAGGAAAATCATCCGGTCGGGAAGCCATGGCGTGAGCATCCCGCACGGTTTGTTCGAGTGACGCGCCATTTGTTTGGTGCGATAGCTGATGACCAAAACGCATCAACATATCTTCCGGGTTGTTGCCAAAGACATGCTGGCCTCCACCGACCTGGGAGGGCATGAATTGAGGAAACCCGTCGAGGTGTTGATCCTGAGTCTGTTGTGTTGTGCTCGAATGAATACTCGCCGTCGATCCCCTCGAGCGAGGTCGACGAGCAGCTCGAGATAGGGTCTCTGATCGGGCACGCATAGGGTCGGCGGTCCCTGGACGGCTATGAGGACCCATCTGCTGTGTGGTCTGCGAGACGATGCTTCCCTGTGACGGCGCACGCGCTATGGATCGAGCATCATTAGCAGGCAAGCCGAAGGCTAGGAGTAGATGGAACGGGCCAGGCATCGCTCTTACCTTGCTCTGGAGGCATCCTGATTCGGGATCGGTGGTCAGTCTAAAAAGTGGAGGAGGCCCGTCACCAGGGAGATGGTCAGGTCGTGCACAGGTCGTGTTTTTTCCTTGGGCTTTGGCGGCAGGACACGACGATGACCATTCGATTGCGGCGACCGAAACAGGAAGAAGCTCTAGTAAAGTGCCAGCAACAGCAGAGCAATAATACTAACAGATTATCGTCCCAAGTCCGCAGGGCGACAGAGACTGCCGGCCGCGTGGTGCAAGATTCGAGGTCGAGGAGGATAAACAGAAGTGGCCGTTCCTCAGACAACGTTGTTTGGGTGGGTCACGTGTGGTGAGGTAAGCATTCCGAGGAAATAAACAAAGATGCTCACCGCGAGGGACAACCACTGCAGCCAAGAAACTCCCAACGCGCAAATATTGGGAATTGAATGAGTTTTGAAGCGTGAAAAAAAAAGAATTGCTCGTTGGATATGCATTCAAGGTTGCTGTAATAACAAATATCCATTTACGGCCTGAGCATCTGTATAGTTCCTACACAATCTCTCTCAATCTAGGCCACTGACCCGACCGAGGGCCCACATTCATCAGGACATAAGACTTCGGATTGAATGAATTGATCGTGCCTTGAGCTGATCAGGAATAAGAATTCGCGCTCTACGGAACTGTAAACACAGAACATTTGAGCGGCATTTTTCATTCGTCCTCCAGTGATTTCTCCTTCCCTTCGATTTCAAGTTCGAGTTCTTGGACCCTGACCGTTACGTCATTGGCTAGCGGTAACTAACTAGTTAACAACCCTCCATCTTGAAAACACGACAAACTTCGGAAAGCGGAATTGTTACTCTAGTTCTTACCTGATGGTTACGCGGGATAGGTCCACTTGTAAAGGCTTAACATTTCAATTCTTCCTTAGCCATTTCTTCATTCTCAAGACGTGAATAGTTGGAACCTGGCTATGCTGGCTGCGGGCGTCGTTAGTCGAGGCATAAGCTACAACCTCCAGGGCTTATATATCTCTTCGAAGAATCCGCTAACCCTTCTCCGAACAACCTTACCATAGGTACCTACCTGAGGTCCTTGAGGCTGAGGTGTGCCCAGCTGTTTAATAGGTACCTACTCCGGTCTTTCACTGATAGATTGCACTGAATGCAACACTGACTAAGAAACAGTGGCTAGTTAATTAACTACCTCCTGCTAACTACTTAAGCTTACTGTGATTACCTACATCCACCTATCCAGTACGGTAGGTAGCTACATGTAGGTAGGAGCTGATTTCTGTTGGTGGAGCGCGTGTTCTTGGTAAAACTGTTTCTTGTGCTTGTCTAAACCTACCAACCTACCTCACTTCCAATCATTCCTGATAACTATTCATTCTCGACCTTTCTACCCGCTTAGTCCTTCACTAAGGTTTGGCTTGATTCTAAGGTTGACACGTGACAGTGAGCACAACTACCGCGTTTCCTGTCTCCAAGACCTGTAACTACAAGGATGAGACTCGATGGGATATTTTTGACGAGTGCATGAAAGAATCCGCAGAAACGCCCCCCAGCAACTTGATGGCGATCGAGTCACTGCCTGGAACGGCGGGATCTCACCCTACAATTTTATCAGCGGTTATACATGTAACATAGGCTATTCCAGCCATTTTGTTTACGATCTGTTCTGGCACGGGCGACTCCTTATGCGGTCAATTCCCTTGCGACCTACCCGCGTTTACATTGCTTCCAAATTTACTGGATATACATGGATCGAGTGAGGTTTAGGTATGTCTCGTCATGATATATAAAGCTTTGAAAGAGCTGTGATGACTGACGTTTGTCCGGTGTTGAAGAGTCTTCAGGTGAATAATAACTGGGGTGTAGTCGGAAATCATCAAGTCAAAAAACGCTTCCGAGGTTTTGAGGGAAATTGCCTCCTCGAGGAGGATTTTACCGGGGCTTGCTCTGAGAGATTCAGGATCAGCAATGGCTGTTTGTTCTTTTTGTTTGTTGCAATCTGCATGAGCCCTTTTGGCTTTCTAAGGTCGCGCGACTGCTTCTCCAGAGCAGCGAGTTGAAGGTTTTCCTCTCCTTGCACTCGGGATTGGCATACTCCATCATCGTGTCTATCAAGAATAGAACAGAACAGAACACCGAAAAATGAATCCAAAAATACTAGTATCGCCAAGCTAATATTAAGTCCCTACGAAAACTTGATAATCCGGAGGTGAAACAGGCACTTCGTCATAGCAAGGCGGATTCCCCTGACAGACCGTCTCATCGATACGACCGTGGGTTTTGCTGAAGAGATGCACAGGGAACGACACATTGGCCAGTGTGCGCAGTGCCGAACGATCAACCAAGTTGTGGTTATCGAGATGGAAAGTATCTTCGCTCGTCAGGAGATCGAATCGGAAGCGATGCTCGACGGTGAGCATTAGTTTCTCTGGCTTTGTGATAGAACGCTGTTCCTGAGCTGATGATAACGGAGAATTCCCCTGCTGGGAGTGGGTTGTATAGTTGGAAAGAGAGACCTCCGAGGTGGGTTTCACGCCTTTGGGAATTGAGATGTCCAATTTGATTTCGATGGGGGAGTCATGATTGGATTCTGACGAGTGGTCTTTCTTCATGATGGAGTTCTGAAACGGTACCCAATATCCCTTCTGGTACCCGATGAAGAGCTCACGAGTGGTAGAATGGATTTCAATGGGCAGATTGGCCGGAGAACTCTCATCATCAGGTGTGTCAAAGAGCTTGGTCACTTCTTCCACCCGCCAACGCATCCCCCGTATCGCCGCACATTTGAACTCATTTGACCGCTTGGCGGGAGCAGCTGGTTGTCGAAGATGTATTATTGCGTCCAGCAAGATCTTTGAAGTCTCGGTTGGATCAATGCGCTGCGCGAGGGTGATTCGGGACACCGCAGCTGCAGTTGAGTAATTGCGAGTATGCGCCATGTCATTGTTGCAGTCAGGTATCAGGTGACGGGTAAAGTTGATCCCTTGACTTGCTCCAAGGACCTTTCCTTCTGTTGTGATAATGGAAGCGGCGAGATAATATGAGATACTGCCCAGATCTGTGACGACAGTTGCAGGGCTATTAGGGGCAATCGGTAGGTGGAAGGGGATCCTATAGACTGGGCCTTCGTTGGGGGAATAGCCAACATGGCTGTCTGAAGCAAGGTGGGGGACACATAGTGTCAGCTCTTCGACGACTGAACATGATTGCACAGGCGAGAGTGAGAGTGGTGGCTCTTTTGATGAGAGCAGGCGACAGATTTGTCCTGAGAGGGATTGGCTGCGGTTGACTTGGGCTTGACTTGGCTTGCTTGAGACTACACGCACAAGCGAGATCTGCACCTTCTTGACGCCTGCATGCTCCGCACTGGAAGGCTTCCTAAAGATAACCGATGCAGAGATGGGTTGCGAGTAGCCTTCTCCCTTGAGGGTGAAGTAGACTTCATGTGAGGAGGGACACTCGAAGGTCAACTGTGAAGCCATGGGTGTGAATGTTCGAGATGTTGAACAGGGAAGGGCTTCATGATGAGAACTGGAGGAGTTTTATGATTCTGGAAGCAATCAAAGGTCCGACAGCTTACAAATTGAGGAGAGTAACACCCCCGACCTGCCTCTCTAGGAGTCTAGATGGACAAGTGCTCGATAGAGTCACTTGCAAATGCAAGTGGCGCTAGTCCCCAAGGGGAAGCCAAGATGGGTGAATAGAGTTTTGAGTGGAGCTTCCTGAGCTCATCGAGCCAATCCAGTCAAAGAGCTCAGAATAAGCAAATACACTCAAAAAGAGAGAGGCCCTCCAGCGTCAGACATGCTTTCCTGGTCAATCGTCTTCAGTGGACAGTCACCGTTATGCCGGTCAAAGACCGAGTGGGGTTATGCGAATCATAAGCCAAGTTCTGTCAACAAGCTGCGCACGAGCAAACGCGATACCCGCGTGAGCCACGTCTGGAGACTAACCTTAAAGCCGAGCACTGCGTAGGCAGAGTTAGTGTGCAATTCTCAACAGGCAGGAGCCCTCGAATTTCGAGTAACCACTCAAGGGCAAATGGCATGATAGCCTGAGTGTCTATTTCTCTGTTCCTTCTGTTTCCTTGAAGTGTTTTGGGCAGGGAATCAGTGACGTGTAAGCGTCTTTTTCTCTGGAGTTCCCCAAGGGGTTGGGTGTGTGTTGTGAACATTGCGGCGGGTAATCAGTGGAGTACTTCGTACTGTCACTCATGATGGCACTGGAAGTCTCCCGTAACTTTAGTTACTACGTTGTGGCTATGCCCCTCTTTGCCAAGAACCGGAACACACCACTCAATAGTAAAAAGTGGTCTCATTTGGTACAAAAGAACAATTGAAAACATCATTTCTCCCCCGCGTTCGTAAGGATAGCCACCTGAAGAAAATGATGATGCGAACCATCAATTCTTACTGTACAGATCGAGTGCCAAAACGCGGCACATGGTGGAACAGAGCGGAAGCGAACCACGGGCACCAGCACCGATCCTGACATCAGTGGTGGTCTGTGTCGCCGAAGCGCGTTTGTGGCTTCGTGAATCGTGACAGCGTAGGGCCGAGTAGGGCTGGGCAGCCTGGGCAATGTGGGCAACGGCCTGCCAGCCTCCTCCGTGATGTCACCGCTGAAGGGGGGAGGGGGGAAATTAGCACGGCCATCATTATTATTGTCAAACCGACAGGGTAATCAATTTCCCCTCATCTTTGAATCTCTTTCTTTTTTTTCTTCTTCATTCGCTCCCTCGCAACCACCCTATCCATAGCCATGCATAAAATCAAAGAGAGATTCGAACATGAAGTCGATCATCTGGAGGAGAAATTCCGAGGTCAGGCCAGAGTCCATTCCCCCGCGAAACCTGCTGCAACCCCCGGTTTTCCCATTTTCCCAGTTGAGGCTTCCTCTGACTAACCATCACATAGATTCGCATCTCCACGACGCGAAAGCGTCGGCAACACATGTGAAGCACAAAGTCGGCAAGTTCTTCAACATCGTCAATCCCAACCACCGTCACGATGAGGCCCACGAGCAAGCGACAGACCGAAAGCGCTCGGCCATCGCCGAATCGCATCGCTTTCAGTCATTCGCCCCTGTTCAAGAGGGGAATCGCGTCAAATGGTATGTCGATGCTTTAGACTACCTCTGGGCAGTCTCCGAGGCCCTGGAAAAGGCCACAGAGACCATCTACATCGCCGATTGGTGGTTATCCCCGGAGTTATTCCTCCGTCGTCCGCCTGCCAAGTACCAGAACTGGCGATTGGATCACGTCTTGAAGCGTCGCGCTGAGGCGGGCGTCAAGATTTATGTGATTGTGTACAAGGAGGTCAATCAGGCGTTGACCTGTAACTCGGCGCATACCAAGCATGCACTGCAAAGTCTTTGTCCCGAGGGGACTCCGGGTCATGGTAATATTCGGGTCCTGCGCCATCCAGATCATAATGTCTTTGAGAATGCTGCCGATATGACTCTTTACTGGGTGGGTCTTTACACCTTTGACCTCCATGCATGGATTGAAACGCTGACAAGTGTGATCAGGCACACCATGAGAAATTCATCGTGATTGACTATGCTCTAGCATTCATTGGCGGGATTGACCTCTGCTTCGGTAGGTGGGACGCGAACCAGCACCCTCTCGCAGATGTGCACCCGGCTGGCTTGCGCGACGACATCTTCCCCGGCCAGGACTTCAACAACAACCGGATCATGGACTTCCAGAGCGTCCAGGACTGGCAGAGTAATGAGCTAAGCAAGGTTGACTACGGGCGCATGCCGTGGCACGATGTCGCTATGGGCTTGGTCGGGGATTGTGTCTACGATATCGCCGAGCACTTTGTGCTGCGCTGGAACTTTGTCAAGCGGGACAAGTACAAACGCGCCGATAACGTGGACTGGCTTATGATGGAGGGTCGACTCGGTGACGATGAAGATCTGGTCGCGGTTCAACGGCCGAAGTACCCCTGCGGCGAGTACATCCAACATCCGCTGTCTCCATTGTCGAGCAAACCGCGTGGTCAGCAGGGGTCTGTCCGGGCGCAGATAGTGCGAAGCAGCGACGATTGGAGTAGTGGGATTCTGAACGAGCATAGTATTCTGAATGCGTATTGCGAGATTATTCGCAATGCGGAGCATTTTGTTTACATTGAGAATCAGTTCTTTAGTATGTTCATGTCTTCTCTGTCCAGGTTATCTTGAACCGACTAACAAGTTGATCAGTCACTGCCACTGGCGACCAGCAGCGACCCATTTTCAATACCATCGGTCGCGCTATTGTCGATGCTTGCGTTCGAGCTGGTAAGGAAGGACGCAAGTTCCGTGTGATTATTGTTCTTCCCGCCATTCCAGGCTTTGCAGGCGACCTGCGTGACTCTGCTGCGACGGGGACGCGTGCTATCATGGACTATCAGTACAAGTCCATTTGCCGAGGCGAGCACTCGATTATGGGCCAGATTGACAAGGCGGGCGTGGATGCCAAGCGTAAGTCTTCACACCATAACATAGATTGGTTGGTTTTCCGTGAGTTGATATCCCCGCTGACTGACCTCAGAACACATCTTCGTATTTGCCCTCCGCGCCTATGACCGCATCAACAAGACCCCAGCACTAGAAGAGCTCGAAAAAGAAGCCGGAGTCACCTACCAAGACATCCAGCGCGGTATCGCCGAGTCGATCATGGGAGAAAGTGTCCACCCATCCGTCGGTTCAGAAGGCGACAAAAACGAAAAGAGCTACGAAGCCGACGACGAGCAGAAGAAGAAGAACCTAGAGAACTTGGAGAAATTCGAACAGCAGGTGGAGAGGCGCAAAGCGCAGCAGGGGGATGGGAGTAAAGACTCGGTTGCGCATACTACCATGTTGGATGGTGGGAAGATGTCCGATGAGACGTGGGAGGGTGATCCCGAAGCCGAGAAGGAAAATTTCGTTCAGGAGGAGCTGTATGTGCATGGGAAGGTGTGCATTGTTGATGATCGTGTTGCGATTTGTGGGAGTGCCAATATCAACGACCGGGTAAGTCACACCGTTGCCTGCCACTGCCGCGTTCTCATCTGCCCTCGAGTAGACTGACTTGTCCCTTCTGCAGTCCCAACTTGGCTCCCACGACAGCGAACTCGCCATCGTCATGGAAGACCAGGACTTCATCGACAGCACCATGGACGGCAAACCCTATCGCGCCTCCCGCCTCGCCGCAACTCTCCGCCGCCAACTCTGGCGCGAACACCTGGGCCTCCTCCCCGCGCAAAACTACGACGCGACGGGCCACCCGAACGCGCGACCCCCAGACGTCTGTCTCAACGAGATCTTCGAGGACACGCACAACGTGTTCGTGACGGATCCGCTGAGCGACGCGGTCTGGGAGACCTGGACGGGCCAGGCGAGCGTTAACACGGAGACGTATCGGATGCTGTTCCGCGCGGATCCGGATGATAATATCAAGACCTTTGAGGATTATGATAATTTCCGGCCGAGGGGGTCGCATAAGCAGGGTCATTTGTTTGATCCGTATATGCCGGCGAGGGAGGTGCGGGAGAAGTTGGATCGGATCAAGGGGCATTTGGTGTGGTTGCCGTTGGACTTTCTGCGTGATGCGGAGATGGCGGAGCCTGGGTTGGCTGTGAATCAGATTACCGAGGTACGTGTGTGAAGTTGTGTTAAGGATGATGATGGTGAGTGTCCGGGGCTAATTCTTGACTAGAGCATCTACACGTAGACAGGCCCCATTGTGGCCCCAGTCCACCACTACCACTCCACCTAGTGAAGAACGACTTATTTCATATTCCCCTTCCTAGTTCCTACTGTCAGGAATGCCCTCCTACTATTTTGACGACCTTGTATTTACAATTGCATTGTTCCATTGTGCATAGTGCATCCCGGTCTCCATTCAGTCGGGCCCGGGCGCGCGTCTCCTCTGCTCCCATATTATCATCTTCTATCGATCTACTCCGCCGAGATACCTGTAACCATATAGTCCCCTCCTTTGATGCACGTCTATTTGTCAATGTCATAGTCAATGATTTGCAAACTACCGCGTCGGGAAAAGTAAAATCAGCCATCACACCCCCCTACCCACACTACACAACCTGCATAGCGGCCATACTGTAGCCTCAACCTACAGTATTTCAGTGCCCTGCCTAGTGTCCACTGTGGCACTGTCCTTGACTCCACTACAAGTCTGTCACTGCTCAGCCTATCGGAACATCCCTCCAGCTTGATACTCCTTAGTCAGTTAGTCCTGTAGTCCTGTATGTACTTTTGTCCAGACCCAGTGGGCCACTGTTCAACTGTTGAGCCTCTCCACATGCCACTGCCACCGCAAAGCTCGCGTACCACCAGCTGGTCCTTGCGTGGTGCTTCGCCTTCGTCTTCCCCTCCTGAGTCCTGAGTCCTCAGGTCCTGACCCTCCCTCAGGCTCCCTGAGTCCGAGACTGCGACTCGCTAATAAGTGGAGACTGGAGACAGCAATAGAGTTGGCGGATCCAATCCCCTGGAATTTCTTATTGCATTTGCGGGTTCAAGGTTGTCCGGGCTCTGATTCCTAGTCCTACAGTAGTCCTAGTCCTACCGGGGTTCCCATTCTCAATTCCCGGTTTCCCGGTTTCCACAGTGCACAGTCAAGGAGCAGGGCGATATTTAAAGTTCCCTGTTGCATTTTACTGTATTCCCAATTTCCCACGCAGCGCTGTGCTAGCACCGCTCGTACTGTACTCGTAGCGCAAGCGCCTCGGCACGGGCGCCATTTCCATCCCGGATTCCCGCCAGCTGAACTCGCTTCTTCCTGGCGTTTCGTTATCCGTAGACGGAGTAGTGGGAGTACAGCCACCGACATGATGGGTCACTTTCCCCCGGCCCCCTCCCCTGTTCACAGTTCACACGGGCTTGACGGCGTCCAGCCACTCCAGCTCCGATGTGTAAATTCAATTGGTGTCGAGGGGAGTTTTTCTCCTTGATGCTGCATTGGTGGGCTGGGGCAGTGGGGGGTGGGTCAGCCTCTTTCACGTCGTGGAACTTGGGAATATGATCCAACTTCCAAGTGTGAGGTCGGTGTCGGGGTTTCCGATAACTATAACTACAAAGTATGGCCCTGGTTGCCAATGGAGGGCTTTTTTTTTCATTTTTTTATTTAGTGGGTGCAAATCGCTGGCAGAGGTACCCGTGGGCCGTGGCATATCCGTACGGAGTCTAGGGACTGGGTTCTCAGGAATGTGCCGTGTCGGTGGATTTTCAGAAAGGGAATTGTTCATGTCGGCAGTGTGAAGATGCATTCCGTCGTACGAGGGAGGGTCGAATGGATATCAGGAACAAGGGCAGACCCTGCATGCGAAACTCTTTTCAATGTAAGGACTCGACATTTGGGACACGATTACTTGGTCATTACACCGTATAATGTACAGTGTGCTTGGTCAATTGGTTATCGCATGCCAGTACATGATCATGATCTGGAGGTTGGCATTGGTCGATTGTGTAGGCGATGCGGTGCATCTCGATCTGGTGCGGGCGAGGTTATCAGTCGCGCAGGGCAGTGGACGGGTTAATCGCGTACAGGAGCCCTGTGTTTCTCCGTACTCCGGACAGACTACAGTGCAGTCAAGTCATTGATTTGCGCGCGTCAATGTCATCATTGGGTTTTCGTTACTTCGTCTCATTCAACCCTCGATGACTTGTTTCTTTTCTCGCTATCTCCGGTTTTGCAGATTCTGGAAGCCCAAAAAAAATTTAGAAAGTTAAATTCATGTGAATTAGAAAATGGTGACTCTCCCAAAGGAGCTCGCAGCCAGGAGAAAGAAAAAAAAAGGTAGCACAGCAGTGTAACCATCTCGGCGCCGATGATGCTCGACCATGACCAAAACCCAATCTCTCCATGAGAAATGCACGACCGCATGAAAGGGGGAAACGACGGACGATCTTAACCACGTCTAAGCGGCCGAACCCAAGAAGGGGAAGCACAATTCAACATTCAACAACCCAACCGTAGGAAATGAGAAAACAAAACTCCGTCCGATGCAAAAATCCCACACATGGAAACTTTTGTGCACAGAAACAGAAAACCAGGAAAACAGCAAATCTTTGGGGAACCGGTCAAATGCAAGCCCGTGGATCAGAGATTTCGCCAGCAATGCAGCCAACAAGAAGAGGAGGATAGACAGGATAGGCACATGATTGGGACGGGCAGAAAGTCAAAATAGGCGCGGGGCTGGAAGTGCGCTGATCATGAAATATGCGCTTTGAACAGGCTGGAGATTTTTGAAGATGAGTGCATGGGCGGTGTTGGGATACCCTTGTCTCGGGGTCATGCGCGAGACGGGGGAGGGCGAGTGTGAGATGTCTTCTGGATCTGGAGGAGAAGTAAGAGTCAGCGAGCACGACAGGAGAAGGTGATGATAAGCTCGGTGAATGTCGCCTTGATAGCACCCTCACGGTACGATGGTGGCAAGCTGAGACCCCGGCGGCGAGCTGAATGCAACTTGGGGCAAGAT
Organism: Penicillium simplicissimum; assembly: GCA_024706585.1. Taxonomy (NCBI): domain Eukaryota; kingdom Fungi; phylum Ascomycota; class Eurotiomycetes; order Eurotiales; family Aspergillaceae; genus Penicillium; species Penicillium simplicissimum. The sequence continues at coordinate 3,724,534 of JAMZTW010000061.1, forward strand.
GGGACGACATACCCTATGACTTGGCATTGTGGCAGCTATTGCAGCGGCAGTGACCACAGATCTTGCACCGCCAGATCGCCACAAAGGGCCCCGAGTTGCAGTCCGAGCAACGCCACGTCAGGATGTTGCCATTGGTGGCCTGGACGATGGAGAAGACATGACCGGAGCACTGGTTGGCCATTGTTGATCCTTGAAGTTTGAGGTTTGAGCTGGAGGCGACGAGGATTCCGCTCACTGCCGTTGCGATTAGCTCGGTATTATACTCAAGGTTGGGAGATTCGGGACCCGAGAGTCCGTCACCTACCAGGCTAGGTGAATGATCAAGGCCCGAGGGAATGGAAAGCTGGCGTCGATCACCGGAAAATGGTTCCACGGGGTCTAGATTGGGAGCGTGGAGAGAGGTAGAGGGGGGGAGGTGGTCGAGATGGAATCAAGGGAGGAGGGTGACGTGAATTGAGAAGGTTGTCAGCTGGAACGTGGTTGTGAGTGAGATCAATGATGAGGATGGTAGAACTGCTAGACTCCGGTCCATTATATAGCTTGGAGGGAGCACTGCTCTGTAACAACTCCCAGTGCTGTCGGGGGGCGGGCGAGAGATCCAGATCCAGATTCTCGATCAACCTAGTCCTGGTCCAGAGATGCTCAATGGCTCTTCAGAATGCCGGCAATGACGCACGTAGCCGTGATGCTTGACAATCGTCAGGAGCCAGAGAAGGTGAAAAGGTCCAGATCCAAGTCCAGGATGAATATAAATATTGAATTAATATTGATGTGGATTCGGAGGGTCCATATATTCTTTTCTTTTCTTTTTTTGGTCTTTCCCTGTCGTGGATCTTGGGAGGAGGAAAGGAAAGGTACAGAGCCGAGTGGGATAGAAAATCGGGAACCATAATCAAGATTATCTGTCATCAATAAAGCTTTTTTTTTTGGAGATCTACCGCGAACAGCCTCATCTTGCATGGCACATGGAAATTTAGCGAAGACGCCATCGAAGCGCGGCAGATCCCAAAGGTCTATCCGGCAGGATGGAGATCGCGATTGCTGGCCATCGCCGGGTTACCATTGGTGAGAGGCGATCTGGACGGCGATGGTAGGGGGCACATCCGGGCTTGTTTAACTCTAGTTTAAATGAAATTCAATTAGAAGATGCCAAACCTTGACGATGATTGGAGAGGTAGGAACGAGCTGATGAGATAGCTTCGAGACAAGAAGAGGAAAAGGCTAAACCGTAAGTGGGGGACGCATGCAGGGAACTAGGGTGTAGCGCTAGAACTCTAGGAGTTTAGCACCGAAGTTGGTGCAAGGCTACCCTACTGCTCCGGGAGAGTCTATCTACAAAATAGGCCAGGTACATGAGCAAATGGAGATTCTTTGGCCTGCAGATCGACTCGTGTAGCCCACAACTGGGTCCCTCACCAAGTGGATCCTCCACAAATTGCTGGGAAGTTGGAAGTTGGAACCTGTCAAGCGGAGGCCAGGAACACCGTCACCTCCGGAAAGCATTTACAGTAGGCAAGCTTAGTCTGAGACTCTGAGTTGACACAATGGGTAAATGGGGGTAAACGAGCCAATTGGGTCGGTCCATCTTCATTCGACTAAACTTGATGATCGACTAGTCAAGATGCATAGACGCGACAGGACCGACCCAACCAGCTGGGCCTGGGACAAGCAGACAGGATCGGCACAGCGCCTAGCAGGCTAGCAGGCTAGCAGACGTCGACGAGTCTAATCATCCACCGCCAACCCCTCGGATGATGATCTCAAGTTGCGTGAAAGGCTGCACTGACCCACAGAGTGGGTTCATACTTCATTGTAGTCATACCTTCATCAACTTAGCACCTTAGTCAAGTGGGCGCTCTTCTCCACCGGCTCTTCCACCAGCATGGTTCCAGCTGCGCGGGATGCTAATTGTGGTTAAGCACCTCGAGAACTGCCAGAACTTAGAAGACTAAGTTCAGGACCCTCACGCCGATCCTGGCCGATCGCGGCCGTGTGCATCCCAGCAATTTGGGTTGGGTCCGATCCTGACTGGTGGAGAGCAGTGCTGGTTCATGTTGGGGTGAAATGAATTTGACTTTGGAGGATCTGTAGATGCGAAAGGGGGGAGGAATGACAAAACGAGATGGAAAGAGATGAACCAAACCCAGCTATTGCGGCCACATTGTACATATCGAGGGTGATACATCACATCGCATCGGATTCCAGCAGTACGGAAAATGGAGGCCTCCAAACGCTTGGACCACGGCCTATTATTGTTCGTCTTGAAGGGATCCACATGGCATTGTTTGAGGGACTTTTGTCAATTGAATGGTTTGTCTGTACTGGAGATTGTGACTGCTTCATTCTCATGGTGTGTGTTTCATGGCTTGCGGTGTACTTTCGTTTCTGCCTCGGTGTTTCATCTTTTGTGTGGTGGTTTCCAGCTGGCGACACCCGGCAGGTACGTTGTTTTTCTACCTCGTTCTCACGATTCCCACAATCCATTTCCTAGACTAGTAGCGTCATTATGATCATCAAAATAGAGACCTAAGCAGCCTATCTTGATAATCATGTTCACAAGAACCACCCGACGAGTCCCCCCCAGTAGAATGTAGATGACGATCGCCCGGAAGACCACCCCCGGTCGTGGCGGAGTTCTCACCCTCGCAGGATCGCTCCCCAGCAAAGTGGGACGACAGGGACTACTGCAATCTTAATCCCACTCGGGACATTTTACCTTCAATACCTCGAACTTGGAGGCTTGCAACAAAAGGTTTACTTTGATTTGATATTCCACCCATCGCGTTAATTCGATCTAGGCCTGGTGGTCGTCGTCGCGCTATCTGCAGCCTACAGGGCCAGTAAAATACGAAAGACCCCTACACTCAGACCCCCTTCACCCCCTCCGATCGAAAGAAGACCCGAGAATCTCAAAATGACACATGAGATCCGCCTCGTACTTTGGGCTCCCAATCGGGACGCCCTGCTATCTTCGTACTAAGGGTACTACTAAGCACTAGGGTACTTCGTCGCAACGCGCTTTTATTAGACGAGCTGCAGGGCCAGGGGCTTACCGTCGTGCTGGAGCCTCATCGGATCTACCTGTGCATCCGAGGATTTTTGTCGCTGTGAAACGAAGTACGGTGACAAAAAGCTAGTGGAATTGGACTTTGGATCTATGCAACCGTGTTACTACACTGCCACAGTAATGAGTATGGAGTATACTCCGTAGAGCAGGTGACGATGGACTGTCACTAGGTAACTGTGGAACTATGGAACTATGAATAGGTTACTCTGAGTCTCTGATAGTGGAGGAGTACGAGGGCAATCCCGCCCGCTAACAAACATACACCCGATCGTGCACTGGTGACTGGTGTGGCCGGTGGCCAGCTTGTCCAATATCTATTTGCTCGATGCGCAAGTCGCCGTGGAACCGTGTAACACGAGGTTACCTCTATAATAATTGGCAGTCCGATCGCTGAAGAGGATCAGAATAGAACCTGGATAAACAAATCGACCACCGAGGTTCCTACAGGGATGCCAGACAAGGACAGTCACATTTGCAACCAGCCCAGCCCATCGGCGCCCACAAACCAGGGTCTCGCGACTTTCTAGATCACGCTGGAATCAAAGAAGCATCACCGGGTGCTCGAAACGGGAAAGATGGCTCATGACCTCGACTCGACACATCAACCGGCCTGGTCAGTACATACGTAGAGTGTAGTGGAGATGCATTCGATTCAGCTTCGATGATTGTCTGGACAAGCCACGGCTGGCTGGGTCGGGTTCATTTTGCTTTTCTCGGGACGCAGACCGCAGACCGCAGACCGCAGACCGCTACGTAATTTCTTCACGGGATTCGGCTTTGTGTTTCAATTTGAGGGATTGGGTGCGTCAATCGGACTGTTGGGACGGAGGGCGCGGGGAGGTGCAGCCGATAGTGACGGGTTGACGATGTTGTAGCCTGTACTCCGTAGGTGGCTGTACTGTGGATGTTAGATCAATCGACGAGAATGCCAGTGGGGAAGACGTAAAGAGTCGATCGACCATACAAGGCAATATTCGCCACTGGCAGGGTCAAGACGGGACAGAAACGGAATCACATTGCTAAATCGACGGTTCACAAATTGTTTGCTAGTTTACAGTACCACAATCACGATCATGTCCGAGGGGTTCTCTTGCGCCGGTTTCACCGCCAGATGGCATCGAGGAATCTCCAAATGGAGACTCCCCAAATTCAAGAAATCGGCGCCTTCAGTCCTCGTTAGGCCTGGCCCTGTTTGCTTGTTTCTGCCTTTCCGAAGAAATGAAGAAATGAAAACAATCGGGACCGGACCGGGTGTTTGCTCTGCCAACGCTCCGTTAAGAACACCTCGTGGATGACGAGATGCTCCTGCAGTACCCAGAGTGGACTGCATCGCTGGGTGGTGAAAAGGAAAGGAAAATGGAAACCGAGGAGACACAAATCTCATCACAAGAGGGCATGAAATCCCTGGAAAGGTTACGGATCGGTCTGGGCAGGCAGACTTCTTCGAATACGTTTGTTTTTTCATTGGTTAGACGAAAGTAGGTATCATGCTGGGATCGCAATGCAAAGAGATTCGGAGTCTGCAAATCAGTCATCAACGCCGCCCTAGAAAGTCATCAAGTCAAGTTCGTCACAGCCATCAGCCCAAAGGGCAGCCATCATCTAATCATTAAGGTGGAACAAGGCCGAGACGCTGTGTCCAAGGACATGTCAGTCATAGAATCATCCTCGCGTCAGACGCATCAAATGCTAACCTTTCGCCGTAGTGATGCCGCCGAATGCTCTCGGCCAGAAGAGTCGAGATGTCAATAACGACCAGCTTCTTGGACCGCTTGAGCATCGACGGCTCAATGGGAAATGTGTTGGTCACGACAATGTGGTCAATAGAAGGGCAAGCCTCCATCTGGTCGAGCGACTCGGCGCTGAACAGACCGTGAGTGGCAATGCAGTAGACCTTGGCGGCACCACCACGCTTGACGACAGTCTCGGCGGCGGCAATCCACGATCCACTCTTGTCAATCATGTCATCTACGAGGAACACTGGTCGATCCCGGACCTCACCGACCAGCGTAATGGTCCGCTCGTGGTCGTGACCGACAACGCTGGCCTCGTCATCCGACTCGGCTGCGTCAAAGGAGCCACCCAGGGCATGGTCTGGGGGTAGTGAGGAGACGCTCGAGATCATCGAGTTAAACATCGCCTCGGGGACGACCTCGGTGTTTTCACCGTGGCCGCTGGTGCTACCACCAGCTCCGGGAGTGGTACCACCGGAATGAGAGCCAGACCCCTGGTAGTCGTCGTCCACCAATTGGCCCTGCACCAAACGACCGGTGACCACATCCCGAACCCGAACATCATTGTAATCAAGCTCAAGCTCCGACGGCCGGCGAGCTGCGGGGGGAGTTTCGGGACGCAACAAGTCTTGCGGCGAATCCGCGTTTTCCAGCTCCTCGGGAATAGGAGGAGTTGAGAGATTGCGGTGGAGACGGAGCTCGAAAGGCTGAGGCTCTCTTGAAGCTCGGGTCTCATCCTCGACGGCATCAAAGAAGACCGTGCTGTCAGACATTGTGTTGAAGGCAGCCTTCGGGCGCCGCCGATCGGTGGTCACGATGCCGAAGTTCAGCTTGAGGGTATCGGCCAATGAGGTAACTCGCTTCGTGCCACCAGCGTTCTTGCTCACCACCACCGCATCCCGCCATCCCGGTACATTCATCCGGATCCAGCGCGCAATGAACGGTTCCGCGAAGAGGTTATCGACGGGCTTGCCAAAGAAGCCTTGCATCTGGGATGCCTATTGAAAACCCAATCAACATCAAGATTCTTCGGCCAGAGCGGGATCAGCAACGTACGTGCAGGTCCATGGTAATCACATGGTCCACGCCGGCGATCGAGAGCAGGTTGGCGAGCATACGGGCCGTGATCGCACCGCGATGGCTCTTCTTCTTGGATTGACGCGAGTAGGGGAAGTATCTCGTCAGGGGGTCAGCATCCAGTGTTCACATATTCACAATTCAGACAGAACAGGCAGCATACGGCATGACCGCTGGATAAAAGAAAGGATACGTTAGTGGGTCTATCTTTGTGTGTTTTTCTCTTGAGTCGGCGACAGCGACGACGACATACCAGTAATCGACTTGGCCGAACCGCCTTTGCACGCCGAGATCATGATGAGCAGCTCCATCACGCTGTCATTGATCTTGCTGCTGCCACTCTGCACAATGTAGACATCTTGGTTGCGGACCGAGACGCCGATGTTCACCATGGTCTCGCCATTGGCGAATTTCCCGAGGTCTGCCGGTGCAGGCGAGGTGCCCAACCGTTCGCAGATGGTCTCTGTAAGGGCGGGATGGGAATTCCCCGAGAAGATCTGCACACCCCGCATGGCTGATCTTTTGGAAATAGAAAACTTAAGAGGAGAAGGAGAAGCCGGAGAGGAAAAGGAAGAAGAGGAAAAGTGAAAAAAGCGCGCTAAGAAAAAAAAAAAGCTCGGCGGTACGACTTGCCGGTGTGGGCGGTGTGGACGGCCGTAGTACCCCACGCGGGCTTATCGGAGAAGCTGGACAGGTGAGGATCGTGCCCCTCTGACCATATTCTGGGAGAAAGGACAAGGTCAAAATGCCAAAGTATCCCGAGATCCAAGGGGGAGGTTCACTGATCGTCGCGTGGCAGGTCAAGAACAAGCATGTGTTGGTAGTGGGAGGTGGAGAGGTGAGTTCTAGAGCGATACCTTTGCCTGCTTCGGAATATATAATGGATTCAATGAAGTCGCGGGCAAGACTAACACCAACATCTCTGCAGGTCGCCGCCGGGCGTATTGTGCTCGCACTCAATGCCGACGCCCGAGTAACCGTCGTCTGCCCCGCCACCGGCCTCAACGAGGAAGTTGCCTATCGTATCGCCGAGAAGCAAGTCACCCACATCGATCGCAACTTCGAACCATGCGACCTGGACTCTGCGGACATGGTGCTGTGCGCCATTGATGACCCCGAGGCTTCGACACAGGTCTGGAAGCTGTGCAAGGAGCGACGCATCGCCGCAAATATCGCAGATGTGCCATCCGAGTGTGACTTTTACTTTGGCAGCATACACCGGGATGGACCGCTGCAGATCATGGTCAGCACCAATGGCAATGGTCCGAAGCTTGCTAGTCTGGTGCGCAAGAGGATTGCCGAAGCCCTGCCGAGTAATATTGGCGCGGCCATTGAGAATGTGGGCAAGCTACGGAGGAAACTGCGCGAGGTGGCGCCGAATACCACTGAGGGACCGAAGCGCATGAAATGGTGAGCATTGTTCCATACAGAGATTATCTGACAACTGATCCTGGGACAGTTGAACCGCTAACTCTTATCAGGATGTCCGGAGTTTGTGAATCGTGGAGCTTGGATGACTTGGTTGGAATGACCGAGCAGGATATGGACGAGTTGCTCACCCATTACCAGGCGGGCGATATTCCCGCCCTCGTGGAAGTACGAATGAAGAACCTTTCAAGGTGAACTTGACACGAATAAAATTTTCACGTCTTATCAGTACACAGCTATGCCATCTCTAGAAAGAAGAAAACAAAAACACCTGGATCACTCTGTAAATCACAAGTCCAGGCGAGAGGATATCCCAAGATGAAACAAAAATAATAAGGAATACAAAGCTCCCATCAATGGGCTCCAGCCTGACTGTCCCGACGCGAGCCCTTTTGCGAAATCGAGCTCCGCGGGCTGATGGGGGCATCCAGCGGATTGGTCGGAGCAACGCCGAGGCGGACTTCGCCGACCCGACGGAGAAGCGCCTGCAACGCGACGCGAATCTCCGGGTTGAGATCGCGGCTAAGAAGCTCCACTCCCAATGGGTAGAAGGTCTCGATGTGCTTGTCGAATCCGTCTTGGGGGAAATTGTTATATCCGTCAATGACATCAACCACGACGGGCCGCCAGGCGACAATGTTGCGGTGTTGGCTTTCCTCATCAAGGCGGACAAAGCTGCGGATGATATCGGCACAAAGTCTGAACAAGATTAGCGGTGTACTTCGTGACAGGGACGGGGGAATATAACATACGGGATGAGAGCTGCCTCGGTCTCCGCGCGACTGCTCTGTCTCTCCTCTCGCTCGTCGTGATACATCCGGAAGAGTATATGTACGTAGGTGGCGGCACTACCACTCTCTTGCTTCAACAAGTTAGGCGGCTGCTTCATGAATCCCTGGCGCCAGAGCTGCATGCGAAGATCCTTGTCCTCGTTGAACTTCTTGGCAAATTGATAACTCTTCTTCAGCAGGCCCATCAACCGGAGGAGCTCATGGCTGGGAATCTGGGCATAGACATTGTCGTTGGAGAAGAGCTCGTGCACCGTCTCGATCATGAGCAGCTGCAAAACGCAGTTGGTGATGATGCGGTTGAAGAAGCGACGGCGTGCCGCCGTAACGGCTGCCGGTTGCTGCTGCGAGTCGGGCCGGTAGTCCTCAAGCTCAGCCCGGGCCTCACTCTGGGCGGGCGGATCGCCTTCACCCTGCAGAGAGGCGGTGCTTTGAGACCCGTTCGCCTGTAGCGAGTCGGGAAGCTCGGCTGACGCAGCATCATCGCCGTTGGTGGTGATGGCAGGAACATCAGTCAATTTCGACATGGATGCCGCCGCAGTAAAGAGCTCATAGGCAGTTGTCTTGCTGAAGAGCTCGACAAACGCTCCAACAATCTGGGTCCAATGCTCCTCTCGGAATTTAGACACGTTCTGCAGAATGAGCTGCTGCAGACAGTTGCTGCCAATCCGAGCAATGGTGTCATTTTCTTGACAGATACACAAGGTCAACAGTTCCAAGAACCGACTCAGCATATACTCCAATGCATCAAAGTAGTGAGTGAAAAGAGTGATCATGTTGCGCAAGGCTTGGATCATAGTCGTGGACAGCCAGACTGAAAGATCCTCGTGATTCGGAACCTTGGACATTTCAGACTTGGACTGCAGCACAACGAAGATGGGGCACAGCAGTTGCCGCCAAAGAACATCCCAGAAGTCTCGCGGGAAATCGCCTCCATGTCGAATCAGTGTGTCAAAGAGGTATGTCAGCGCGCGCGACCGCACCTCAAGATCATCGCCAGTCATCAACACATCCTGGAACGCAATGAGAATGGGATACCAGAATTGCTCTTCTTGTGATTGCCGAGTGAGTTGCTTGGCAAGGTTGGTTCCCTCCTCTTGGAAGCTTTGGGCAGATGTGCCGCCACGGTGGGAGAGCGGGCACTCTGGAGTACGAAGCATCTTGGTGACTGTAGACTTGAGCAGTTCGATTGCCTGCAACGACTTCTTTTGAAACCTGGAATTCTTGGAGAACTCGGTCAAACAAACGATCAGGTCAGCAAAGGCACCCTGGGTGATTACAACCCCGAAGCGAGTATTGTAGACTTGAGTGACGTGATCAAAGGCCATGTTCACGATTCCCTCTGTAATGAATGATTAGCCATTGTATACTCCAAAGTAGGAAGAATGATTGAATACAGAATAGGAATGTATCGAGAGCATGTGGAAAGCAAAAAAAAAGGCAAAGGAGATGAGAGCATACCATAGGGTTCACGAGCTGCAACGGTGAAAACGCCAAACATGGTCTTCCATCCAGAACGAATGTTGTCGCCACGGGCCTGAATCATTTGAATTAGACAGCGAAGGATCATGTCCTTGACGGCAGCTGTGGTACTGTTTGCCATCACATGCTCAAAAGGCTTGAGGAAATCCTTTTGGAACTTGAAACCAGGCAATTCGCCAATCTCCATGAAGCGCATTGACAGTTGGCGAAGGGAGTCCAGTGCGAAGAACACAACAGTTGTGTTAGAGTGGCAGCCAACTTGATTAAAGTGCTGGCCGAGAACCTCCCAAATCTTGGACCATTCGATCCTGACACGAGTCATGTTGTAGTAACTAATTTCAACAAGCTTCTGCAGACTGTATGTCCGAGGAGACTCGCTGTGTCCAGAAGACTGGATTTCTTGCCAGCTAACTTCGCTCAATGCTCGCACAAAGTCGATGATGGCTTCGTGTGACAGGTTTGCGGTGTTGGTGAAGATCCGATCGACACCGCGAACCATATCGGCAGATCGGCTTTCCATGGCAATCTCCATGCGGAAGGCAGAGGGTCCCCCAACTGACCGTGGCCGAGGTCTCCTGGAGGCCTGCATGGACTTGCGGGAGGCAGTATCGGAGGATGTCGTAGGTGCTCGTGAGACATCTGGCAGAGAACCTTCATCCACACCATCACTCAACAGCTGCAATCGGTCGAGCTGACTGACACAGGTCAAAATCTCTCGCCAAGAGCTCCGAAGACGGTTTCCCTCCGTGAAAGCAACGTCCAGCAGTACTTTCAAGGCCTCCACGTTCTTTGGCATCATCTCGCGAACGTTGGCGAGATTGGTGAATTTGGCCAAGGCAGTGACAAAGGCAACGCGAGGGGTTTCCAGATCAAAAGTGCAGCTGACTCGAATCGCCAGCTTGAGACCCTCCATGCAAAGCCGAATGGTCTCGAGGTTCTGGATATCTTGCATTGGGGCCGACAATCCTGACAAAAAGGACATCCAGGTGACGTTGAACATTGACCCCACGTGCCGAACCGACGTGGCGGGGATGAAGCGAGACAGTGCCTCGCGGACGGCCGTCTTGCGCTGGGCCCGGATGAGAGAGCGATACAACTGCTCGGTCTTGTTGGCCATTTCCTCAGATGCCTGCGCATACTTCTCCCCTTGGATATCTCGGCCGACAGTAGCAAAGACTTGTCCGGCTCGAGTCGCCAATCCAGTGGGCGCAGTGGTCTGGATGCCCAAATTGGCGGCATGTTCTCGCTCAGTGTGGAGGACGATCTCATTGCTGGCGATTTCGTCGTAGATTGCATTGAGATACTCGGTTGGTAGGTCCTGGTTGTCGTTGATGCCGCGGTTGTTCTTGACGAAATCCTCCTTACTCATCCGACGGCCCTTCATCTTAGAGCTGTGCAAATCGGTGTTGAGCAGGATGACCGAGTACGAGAGGACGTAAGCGGTGTCTGCATTGGCAAAGGCGTTGGGATTGTGAGTTGTGTACCGTTCCGCAAACTTCAACATGAAACGATCAATCTTTTGGGCTTCACCTGGCAAACGGAAGTGCTGGAGGAAAGACCGGAGAGCATCGACAAAACGTCGTTTGGTGAAATCCATCTGATCCACAAATTGATGCATGATGGCAATGTTTTCCGGTTCGCCCTCGCCCAGATACTCGCCGAGCATGGTCTTGTCAAGACGATCATTGCGCAGTAAGAAGCTAGCAATGTCCTCGGGTGAATTTGATGGAATGAAGCCTTCTGAAAGCAAGAGCTTGATTCCACGCTTGGGCTTGAAATTGAACTGTTGAATAGCGTTCATCATGGCGGTCTTGCGCTGTTTGACCTTCTCCATCTCATTCGGGTCATCCTCAGGCACGGGAGTCGATCGGCCAGTGCCCGCCTCGCTGATCTCCGGGCGAGGGGAAATGAGGACACTAGTGTCCAAGGATTCGCGCGAGTTGTCCGTCGACTTGGTCCGACTAAGTGACTGAGCGGTGGTGGCAGTAGCAGCAGCAGCTTGATCGTCCGGACTTTGAGAGCCCCAATTGTCCAGAGACTGCAGCATTTCGACGAGGCATTCCACAGCCTGGTGCTTCAAAATGTAGTCTGAGGGAATGCTGGGCGCGGCGGGCTGGGGAGGCGGCACGATGCTGGCAGTTGTGAGCGATGGAGGAAGAGTTCCACGCTGGCGCCACTCGGCTCCGATGCTGGCCATCTTAGTATGATGCTCCTGGAAGTAATGTTGTTGCGAGGGAGTAGTAGTGACTGGCACGCTCGAGTACCGCGAGAGTTGCTCGACGATATTCTGGAAAATGTTCTCCAACGCTGTCCGGTCACAATCATAATTAAGATAGATCTCCACCAACGCACGAGGATCGCCACCCAATCGCTCCAAGACTTCCATGAAGTACTGCTTCTGGAACGAAGGGGCAGCTCGCTTCTCTAGGATGGCCAGGTAGATCTCCTTGAGGAAAACCTCCAGTTCTTTCTTCATCATCACTCGCATGTCCTTTAGCATCAGCCAGAAGATCTCACAGCAGACCTTGAAGACATGAGGAACGGAGCTGGAGCCATTTCGGCTGAGACTCAAACAAAGGTGGGGCCGCACAGCCTGAAGAAGTGTCATGGCTTCTGTGCTGGATGAGCTGCTGTTCTTGATGGCGGACAACGGGGAGGTGAAAGTGTTGATGTGGTTGTTAATGAGATAGTGGATGAGGTGCAGTGACAGCAATTTCGATCGCATATTTTGCGACTTGATATCTTGTTGCTGCTCATGGCCGAGAACCTTGTGGCTCAGCTTACACAATGCGCGGAAGACCAAGAAGGCATCTTTGACGTAGATTTCATCCACGTCATCCTCAGTCGAACTATCATCCTCTCTGTCCTCGGGGATACCCGAGATCGACCGGCCGGTGGTGGATCTGGCCAGTTTGGCACGAGTCACGGTAGTCGGCGCATTATCGTTGACTGTGGTCTCCTCCTTGGGCGACTCGAAGCTTTGGAGAGTGAGCTTCTCCGAGTTGGGTTCCTTGCTGACTGGTTGGTCTGACTGATCTCCCGAGTCCGCTTGATCCCCTTGGTCGGCCACGGAGACGGATGCCACTTCTGAAATTTGACCTTGATCACTAGCCGACGCATCCAGACTAGCACCGGTGACTTTGTCAACCTCACGATTACGGAGCTCTTTCAAGTCCAAACGCACCCGGACTCTGTCAAACACCGTGCTCACCATCTGAGTCAGCGAGCCTTGAGCAATCTGCTGGTTCTGACTGGACTTGGAGTAGATGAAAATATTATAGATTTGGCGAACTGCTTTCAGGAGACCCGCTCCGTGCACCACGATCTTGTCGTTCAGCACAGCCGCCAACAAAGATTTGATGATCTGCTGCTGGATCTCATTGGGGGTTGCCTCATTCTCAAAACAGTCACAAATCGCGTCAATAGCTCTTTCGATCAGAGGCGGCTTTTCCGGGGTAGTCTCGCTTTCGGTTTCGGCGGAGGGGAAGGCAAAGTAGGAGTATGTGATGAGCTTGCCGATGCAGTCGAGTGAAGTCACCTGGAGTGGAATGCTCAGGGTCTTGCTAGCCAAGTGAAGAGGGCGGAAGATGAGCTCGGGGTCAATGGGTTGCCCATCCGTCTGCCTGACATTCGCCAACGCTACTTGAACGGCATCCTCAAGCTCCTTGTTTCGTCGGGCATCGCGGGAGGTGCCAATGGCTTCGAGAGCAGTGACAATGAAAACTGTCGAGCTCACGACTGTGGAACGGTGTGTCGCAAAGGTAGCTGTGGTTGATCGCGAGTCGGAGCGCATTCGAGTGTCCGGTGGCGCATTATCGTCGGTTGGCTCGGGTTCGAGAATTGCGGGAGGTACTGCATCACCCTGCTGCTGCTGTTCAACTGGAGAGCCATTACGGCTATCCTCCTGGGTGTCCTTTGGTGGAACCTCGGGCTTCACTTCATCATCCTCATCTTGTTCGTCTGCTGCCTGTTGCGGCCCCTCGACTTCGGTTTGTTTACCATCCTCTTCCTGTCGGTGGTTTTGAATTTCCTGCGCATCCTGCTCCTTCACTTGTTGCAATTGGGCCTTCTCTGAGAGCAATGTCGGCTTGTCTGAGGTCAACATTGGTGGAGCTTCCTGAGCTTCGTCCTTGGTTATATTGACGGTGGCCTGCTCGGGTTCGGGCATGTCAGCCGCGGGGTGGTGATTCGGCTCGGGGCCGGGGTCGACGTCCGCCATGATCAGAGAGAGACTCCGGACGGAGCAATCGGATCAGAGCAGAAGCATGCGGCGGAAAAGGGACAAGGGGTTGGGCGGCGAATGAGCTCTGTGACGGATCTCGCCAGTATGAATGTTCCCTTCTGGGGATGCGTGTCTTCTCCGAATCGGGACTGGATCCTGCTGAGTCAGCCGCTGGGGGTTCCGTCGGGAGATCCAGCGTGTTGGTCTCACGTGACTCGGAAGAGGCCGCTCACCGGGAACCTGAGAAGCTCAACAGAAAAGTTCCTGACATTTAGAGGCCATCTTTCTCACCCCCAACTCCCTCATCCCCGGCTTTTCACCGTCTCCCCCGCGCCGGAACCCTTTTGTTCTTTGATATTTGTATCGAGGGAAGTTCCCGTTTTACACATACTCCGGCAATTCGAGCCCAACATGGTTGCTGCCGCTGTCCGGATGCGCACTCCGAGTGCGATGTTCATGTCTCGAGGCGCCGCCGCTATGCGGCGTCCTCAGGTCTCCTACAAGTTCCAGGAGGTCATCCAGTATGTGCTTCTCTCGATGTCCAATCAAGCTATGAATCGATACTGATGAGCTTTCTTCGCGCAGAAACCAATTGCCCGCCCTGTCCGCTATCTCCCGCTTCTATGCTTCCAAGTGTATGATATCCAATTGGTTCCATTCAGCTCGCCCATTCGCCTTCTCCTAACAATCGCATTGTTACTCCAGCTTTCCCTCCCCACACTATCATCAGCATGCCTGCTCTGTCCCCGACAATGACTGCGGGAAACATTGGCGCGTGGCAGAAGAAGGCCGGTGACGCTCTCCAGCCCGGAGACGTCCTTGTGGAGATTGAGACCGACAAGGCGCAAATGGACTTTGAGTTCCAGGAGGAGGGTGTTCTTGCCAAGGTCCTGAAGGACTCCGGTGAGAAGGATGTCCCTGTTGGCTCTGTAAGAAATTTTCCGAACTTCTCCGCGGCCGGAGCTCTTTGCTCCTCCCCTGACGATTTGGACGAAAACAAACGCTAACAATTTTTCCGTCCGTCTATAGCCCATTGCCGTCCTTGTTGAGGAGGGTGCCGATGTTTCTTCCTTCGAGTCCTTCACCCTCGCTGATGCCGGTGGTGACAAGGCCGCCCCGGCCGCTGAACAGAAGGAGGAGCCCAAGAGTGCTGAGCCATCGGCCCCCACCCCGGCTCCGGAGCCCACCGCCCAGGAGCCCGAGACCTCTGGCGACAAGCTCCAGCCCAGCTTGGACCGTGAGCCCGCGATCAGCCCTGCTGCCAAGGCTCTGGCTCTGGAGAAGGGTGTCCCTGTCAAGGCGCTCAAGGGCACTGGCCGCGGCGGTGTGATCACCAAGGAGGATGTTGAGAAGTACCAGCTCACTGGTGGTGCCGCTGCTGGTCCTACGTTCGAGGATATCCCCATCACCTCCATGCGCAAGACCATTGCCAACCGCCTCAAGCAGTCCATGGCCGACAACCCCCACTATTTTGTTTCCACCACCCTCTCCGTGACCAAGCTGCTCAAGCTGCGCCAGGCCCTGAACGCCTCCGCCGAGGGCAAGTACAAGCTCTCCGTTAACGACTTCCTGGTCAAGGCCTGCGCCGTTGCTCTGATGAAGGTTCCCCAGGTCAACTCCAGCTGGCGCGAGGAGGGCGGCCAGGCTGTCATCCGTCAGCACAGCACCGCGGACATTAGCGTTGCCGTTGCTACCCCCTCTGGTCTGATCACCCCCGTTGTCAAGAACGTCCAGGGCCTGGGTCTGTCCAGCATCTCCAACCAGATCAAGGACCTTGGCAAGCGCGCCCGCGAGAACAAGCTCAAGCCCGAGGAGTACCAGGGTGGTACCTTCACCATCTCCAACATGGGCATGAACCCCGCTGTTGAGCGCTTCACTGCCGTCATCAACCCCCCTCAGGCCGGTATCCTGGCTGTCGGCACCACTCGCAAGGTTGCCGTTCCCGTTGAGACTGAGGAGGGCACCGTCACCGAGTGGGACGACCAGATCATCGTCACCGGCAGCTTCGACCACAAGGTCGTCGACGGTGCCGTTGGTGGTGAGTGGATCAAGGAGCTGAAGAAGGTTGTCGAGAACCCGCTCGAGCTCTTGCTGTAGAGCAATGGCAGCACAGCCAGCGTTCTGCATTCTCGTGCCAATCTTCTCCATACAATGTAATCTGTATTAAAACGGTTTCCCTTTAGACCACCATAGGTCCATTTGTGTTTGGTTTTAGCAACTTCAATCTATTTTCATATGTTTGTCCTTGATGAAGTCACCTTTGAACCGTTTGGTCTGCGAGAGATTCGCCCTAGAGCTCCGCCGCCCAACTTGTTAACGTAGCGATCTTAGTATTTGTATGTTTGCTTTCAGTGGGTGAGTCTTGGAAGTCAATGTCAATTGCAGATATTGAGGCTAACATTACTGCTTCATCGAGACTCCATGATCGATGTCTTTATCTGAGTTCTCCCCAGCCCTGTACGGACGGCCCCTTTAGCAAAACCCTTGCGTTTGGGGAAGGCTACCTACCTAATATTATAGCGCGAGGGCAGCTTCCGTCGCTGGATGTGAAGTCGTGCCGTAGCTCAAGAGTCATCTATCATCTATCTAGCTACTAGGTTCTCCGACCTGCGGGATTGGTAACCCTAGGTCTACTGCTAATGTTATTGATTTATCCTGTTCGTGGCTGAATGACACTCCTAACAAGTTGCATGACATTCTTTCGCAGTGTTGCGAATAACAAGAATACTCGAGATCAATAGATACCACTACCTACTCTTTCCCGTAGATTATCAACTAGGTAATCAAGCAAAGAAATAAGAAAGACCGCAAATCAAGCTCCAGGCCAGAATCCGTTCTTCCACCTAATGTGTCGAAGGTCCCACCCGTGTAAAAGACGACGGAGACGGTCCAAGTCCCCTAAACTTCAGCCTGCTCATTATTCATTGCTCGCGCAGGTTCCACCCCGGGGCCCGTGGTATTTCCAGCGTTGGCACCAGGGCCGGGGACTGGCTCGGGCGGTTTCTCGGGATGAATGGGCCCGTGTGTAGCACGCCGACTGAGGAGGAAAATGTTGAGGGTTTCCAGACACAGTCCACAGAACGTCCAGAAGCTTCGAGGGGAAATATCCATGTGAGTCTACGTACCCATCAGGAAGGAATTTGCAGTGTCTACTTACAATGACAGGAAAGTGAACGCTTCTATGGCATTCCTTCTTGCGCAAGCTCGACTGACGTCCCATCTCCAGTAAGAACAACCAGAGCTGTCCAAGAAGTCATCTGTCTGGGCAACGAAGATGAATGCCGATAGCCATCTATGTAGTTCAGAGGAGCGTTAGCTTCGCCTGGTCGGACAGCGCAGTAGCTTATAGACTGCGATTGAGAATGGTCGAGGAAAATATCAGTGGGTCTGACATACAACGCATAGAAGACTATGTCCAGTGGAAGCATGTAACCACGGTTGCGATGCATGCATGCGGTGAAGAGCGAGGGAATATAGAACACTGTAGTGAGGACCGCCTATGCGAGTAGGGTCAGTACAACCGAAAAGAGGCCGAGTGTATCGATTGAAGTCGGTATGCTCACAATGACTAGCGTGAAGATGGCCCGATAGCCCTTGAGGTGATCAACCACCCAAGCAGTTAGGCCCAGAGTGACTACAGCGCTGAGCCATAGAAGCAGGCGAACCGAAAATAGGAACGGTCGAATAATCTCTTCGTGGTCCGACATGATTATGATTGAGTATGATGGAGTTTGTAGTTGGAGTGATGACCTTGTCGCGAGAAATAGATCGTTTTAAGAAATCCAGCGGACGCTGGGAGATCAGAAGCGCCAAGTCAATGACGCTATTGAGAAGCTCTTTTATCTGGGACATCCTAAATCAGACGATGGGCAGGTGATAGTCCAAATTTTGGTACACCCTGTAGTTGACCAATCTCGGCATCGCATACCTAGTATGTCGACGGATCGATCGCTTCCAGAAAAAGAGCTATTCAGATGATTGGCTTTGGCTACATGAAGCACATAATGGCTTTGCTGGCTTACAGACCGCAAGAAATACAATATGCTCCTCTTGGATCTGTCCTGGAACTAAAACACCCAATACATGGGCGATCATGCGGGAAATTTGCCTAACAGCGGGCATGGCTGGCACAAAGGGGTACGGACAATATCTACAAAACGCATGACGGCCAATTTCCGCATTCCTTTGATGAGATTCACTCATGCCTGGCTAGATTCTCATCGACTCTGACCAAATGTATGATCCGTCATCTGGATTATTAAAGCCTCCAGTGGTGGGTGTCGCCAAGCTAGTATGGCGAGTCGGCGACCAATGAGCTTAACGAGCCCGTTCCTCGTGATCGCGTGGCTGTAGCTATAGCTCTTCAATGAGCTTTAAAGGCTACTTCAACTTTCTGGTCCAAAGAGCATCTGCTTTTGGTACCGTGGACCGATCGAGCTCTGCCTTGCGTTCTGCTGATTCTCTCATTGGGCAAATCTTGATTGATCGCGGCTCTCACCCGGATGCGTCGGAAACGAGCAAGCCCTTCACTGCGCTCGAACGTGCTCTTTTCTAATAAGTAGAGTCTTTGACTAGCGTCTGTCTCCATGGACACTTGCAAATGACGTCCTTCAAGAATTCACCATGGTTGACCGGGGTTGACCGGTTCGTATACCTGCACCAGAAACCCACGAATGAAGGTGCGGACTGTCATCACCGGGCAAGAAGCTTGACGCTTCATACTTCCGGTCGACTGTCGATGTGATTATTTTCTTCGCCCGGTGTCAGTGCGAGCTAAGCTATTTTTCTACTTGAAGCCCTTACAGCAAGTTTAGATCGTAAATGGATATCTCCTTAATTCTCTTGGCTTAGTCACAACATTGACTGCAAATGTTAACTACAAGAACCTTACAAGGCGTCATCTACGCCAAGCTGTGAAGAACCCTTACCTTAATCTATCAGTCTTGATGACCCTGAAGACCTCTAATGAGGAGACATGGAAAGCACCTAGTTAAGTTAGAGGCTTATCATTAGTCAAAGCAGGCCCGGTAAACGGCGCAACGCAGCCATGGCCTGCCAAATAATTTAAGAAATCCGCTGCCCAAGAAATTGAAATCTCCACCAACCTTTCAACATACCTATGTAGGTTCCGCGGGCATGCAATTCCATCCAAACCACCTTGGTACTAGAGATCGGAACCGTCTACCTATCACGCTTCGCGCACTATGTTGATGAAATGCAAGAAGAAGCTCGGGTTTAGGACACAGAAACGAAAACAAACCCTGTGCGTTATCCATGAGTAGATCTAAAATTGAAAAGTGTGAATGCGAATCAACCTACAGCTTATCAGATTGAATCCTCCAGCCTGGAGCTGTTGGGAGCCCGTATGGATGGAGTAGGTAGGTACGGGCCATACACCCAGTAGACATGGATGTTGGCTTCATAGGTGTACTCCGTATGTAAACCTTTGAGCAATAAGATCCATCAGGGCAATCGGGACTTTTTCCTTCCTCGCCGACAGGTCTGCGCCGCATACCCACATTACCGGGCTACCTTCAGGGCTAGGTGGTAGGTACCTCCAGTCTTGGAGTATTGGCAGGTGACACATTTCCTTACCTACGGGCATAGGTGGAACTCGGTCGAACTCACGATTTGCACGGGGGATTCCCCTTCCTGGAGGTGGCTGGAGGAAGACGATCCTGACCTTTGCCGGCCGTGAATATATTTTTGTCGTAGTCGAGTGCTTTCTACCTGGAGGTTCCCGGGTGGGGTGGGAATTTTAGGTAGGTACCTAGGTATTTAAGGTTGACTATCTAATCTACGCCTGGAGAAACATTTAAACCAACCGTTTACCTAGGTAGTTGGTAGATCTGCGCGGGAGTTCCATGTAGCTTTCCACTGGATGACCGCGGTCGGACATACACGGAGTACGCTTGGAGGTTTCAGACCCCCGTCAGCACTGTAGGTATTCCATGAATTGGAGAAGCGGGAGTCTTAATCAAGTCAATTGGAAGGTTATCGAATGGATCTTCCTTAAGATTATATGTAGTTGTTTTTTTTTTTGAAGCGATCGGCCTGCGGAGGGGAATGTAATCCTAGGTACAGTACCTGGAAAATAGTTGATACATGGAATCTCGAGTCTCAGCCCGAGAGTGGCCCGAGAGCACTCACGTCAGTGGCTGAGCGCGTTTGATAGGCTACAGCTGGAGTGACCGGAGCCAGGACACCACATGTGCACTGTGGAAGAACCATCATCGCACGATGAGGATTTGGACCATTTGGAAGAAGACAGGAAGTACGATTTTCTCACACTAAACACTGAGATGTGAGAAATCAGAAATTCTATGTGGTTTCATTCATCAACTCGTGGAGGAGCGAGTGCACAGTGTGCCGTGTGGACTGATGCATGCCCGTGTGGCTCCACCTCTCTCTCTCTCTCGAGATAACCAGAATCAATGACGTGATGTCACTCCTCCCGAAGCTTCCAAGGTTCACCTGCCACTCTTCCCTGCCACATCCATTCTCCCTCCCATAAAGCTTCATTTTCCCCCGCTGACTGTTCCCCTGAGCATCACTGCGCCCTGAATTTGGTAAGCTTCCTCTCTTGCTTTCTCTCGATAGCCCTCGCCAACGCATCGGCCGACCTCAGAACTACCCTCTATCGTCTCCCTTCCACATCCGCATTCCACATCATGTCTTACGCCGACGCTGCTGCCAAGGGTCCCAAGCAATCCCCCGAGGAAGTAAGTACACCAGATACTCTGTATGACCACCTGAGACACTAGCTAACCAGATCTCCAGGCGTAAGTTGTGCCGGCTGATATTGCTCAACCTATCCAGATCATATCCTAACCCTACCCGATAATCCAGTCGCGCTCCCCCACTCGGCGGCGTTTACAAGGACGAGTCCGAAAGCACCGCCTCCCTGATCGACGTCGACGCACCCCACGTCCAAGCCGTCGACTCGGACTTCCTCAACCAAGAGGTCAAGACCACCACCCAGGCTGAGCGACTCGAGCGCGAAGCCGCCCAAGAGGAAGAGGCCAAGCGGGCACGCGAGGAGTCGGCGAAGAAGGCCAAAGCCCGCAAGGTCAAGGGCCGTGGCCTGCCCGCCAACGCGGACAACCCCGTCTTCATCACCAACGCCGTGCTGGCGACCCTTGTTGGTGCGGGTCTGGGCTTTGGTGCTTATCGCAAGCATGCCGAGGGCAAGCTGTCATGGGAGGTTGTCGGACTGTGGTCTGGTGCCGTCGGTGCTTTTGGTGTGGTGGACTACTTTGTGAGCAAGTGAGTGACCTCCGAAACGGTTTTTGGGATCAGGAAGGCTGTAAGAAGGTATGAGTACTAATTTGCGCGCTTTGCAGATGGTTCCTCCAGAACAAGTACCCTCCCAAATAAGCGGAACTTGCACCATGTGACAGGAGGGGGTCGATCCTTGCTTGGCTTGTGGTTTTTTTTTCTCATATACCATCCCAGCTCTGTTGAGACGCGATGATTTTGCATCGTTTGGTTGTCTTTTGATATTTGGGAGAAACGGAGTCCGGATTGGATTGTCTAGCTGCATCGGTAGCTTCAACGATACCATTTTGAATCAACCCGTGTCAACCTGTAGAATCTGCGTAGCCATATAAATGTCTGCCGAATTTGATGTCGTGGGATTCCGTATGACAAGACCGATTTTTTTTTTCTTCCACATTTGAACGTGAGCTGTTGGCTGTGTGATGTCTGTGACGTACTGTGGCTGCTCGAAGCTCCCCAAGGCGGTGAGCAGCCTAAACACCAAGCTGGCCTTCGGGACTGTAAGTGATGCCACGAGTAGCTTATACTTGAGTGACTTTGCGGTGGATTGATCTATTGAACATTCCGATCGCCCGTCTACAACATCTAGGATTATATTTGACTCCCTCAGGACATCTCTCCCCCGAGCACCGTGAATCTCCGACCTTGATCGTGGCGCTCGCCGCCCGTCGACAACATGGTATGCATCCACCTCTATGCACGGCTCTTCGACCGGCAGCCTTGCTGATCAAAACAGAACTCTCTTTTCAATTCTGCTCTGAAACAGTCTTCTGCTGTGCGCCGAGATCTGGACCAATTTTCCCACTCACCAGCCACCACTTCGCCCGCTCTGCAAGGTGTGTTCAACCGGGTCCCCTCGATGCGCAACCAAGTCTCATACTAATCGGCATCGCCTTTGTTCTTGGTACAGGCCAGATTGCCGCCTCACTCTCCTCGCTATCTCGGACCATCGATGACTACTCGGCGCTATCGAAAAAGGAGTTGATCCCGGAGAAGCAAGAGAAAGCCTTTGAGCGAGTCAAGAACTTCCGCACTGAATTGACCGACTATCGCGCCCAGTTTGAACGTTTACGCAAGGAACGAGAGGAAGCGGTATGCGCCAGCCATAGCAATCAGTCCCAACGGAACTTCCTACTGACCACCTGTTCTTGGTTCAGCAATCGGTCACCAACCGCAACGAACTCCTCGGTCGCCGGCCCCATCACGCCGCCACCCCCGAGAACCCCTATGCCCAGTCTGCCGTGCCCACCTCCTCCGCCTTTGCGCCCTCCTCCTCTGGTCTGAGCTTCGGCGCCGGGCCCAGCACGTATACTCGGGAAGCGCATGCCCTGCGCGAACAATCCTTCTTTGCCAACACCCACACCCAGCTGGATGACTTCCTCGACCGGGGTCGCGCTGTGCTGGCAGACCTCGGTCAGCAGCGGGAGGTGCTGAAAGGGACGCAGCGGCGATTGTATAGTGTGGCGAACACGTTGGGGGTGAGTGGAGATACTATTCGCATGGTGGAACGGCGGGCTCGTCAGGACAAGTGGATTTTCTGGGGTGGAGTGGTGGTGTTCTTTTTGTTCTGCTGGGCGGTGCTGCATTTCTTGCGATGAGAGTCGCTCCGCTTTGTTACTCTCTCTCACGTTTGGACCTTTTTCCTTGTCTCGTTGGACGGGCGAT
The DNA here is from genome assembly GCA_024706585.1 of Penicillium simplicissimum. Taxonomy (NCBI): domain Eukaryota; kingdom Fungi; phylum Ascomycota; class Eurotiomycetes; order Eurotiales; family Aspergillaceae; genus Penicillium; species Penicillium simplicissimum. The sequence continues at coordinate 3,747,274 of JAMZTW010000061.1, forward strand.
TGACTTTTGTTCTTTTAACCCATTAGCGACGGCGTCTCTTGTCTTGTAATGAATTGTTCTGCTGTGAATCGGGCGATCCTGGTTTATTCCTTGATGGTTAATATGGTTCCTGATGGGCCGGCTGGAACTTGGGTGGGATGTTGTTCCTCGGCCGGTCTTTTCGAGTCAAGAAGACCAAAATAAATACTGCAGAATGCTGCTCAGGGAAGAAGCCGGAAACGGAATCACTGGAAGCACAAGAAGATACAATCACCAACCATAGTTACTCAATGGCCCTTTCACTAAATATTCCAGCACATGCAAGCGTCCACTCGGCAGAGCACCCACCGTGCACACTCGTTCGGCCTGTTGAGTGCTTTCGCTGGGGCCGAGCATCGGGACGACGGCAACCCAAAGTGGAAGTGGAACCGCGTGGTCCGCTTTTCCTTGTTCCTCACAACTTCACCTTCTCTTCCCGTCTTCTCTCTTTCTTCTTCCCCATCCCATCCATCTCCCCCCACACAAACATCATCATGTTTGCCGCTCGCCAGTCCTTCAACCTCTTCCAGAAGCGTGCCTTCTCGGCCTCTGCTAGCCAGGTATGCCAATTCCTCCTCCCAATTGCCCTGTGTTCCACCCCATCCTGCCATTCTCGCTCGCTTCCTGATTCTTCCGACCCCCATGACGTGCGACCACGACTAACCTTCTGCTTCCTCACAGGCCTCCAAGGTCGCCGTTCTCGGTGCTGCCGGTGGCATTGGCCAGCCTCTGTCTCTCCTGCTGAAGCTCAACCCCCGTGTTTCCGAGCTCGCTCTCTACGATATCCGTGGTGGACCCGGTATGTCTCAGCCATTGTGCGCTGGCTCCCCCAACCAGTCTCAATTGCGATTTCGCGCGCTATCGCACTTTCGAACGAGACCGCTGACCAGTCGCAATCTTGTGTTTTCGCAGGTGTCGCCGCTGATCTGAGCCACATCAACACCAACAGCACCGTCACTGGCTACAACCCCGATGCTGCTGGTCTCCGCGACTGCCTCAAGGACTCCGAGATCATTCTGATCCCCGCTGGTGTCCCCCGCAAGCCCGGCATGACCCGTGATGACCTCTTCAACACCAACGCTTCCATCGTCCGCGACCTCGCCAAGGCTGCCGCCGATGCTGCCCCCAAGGCTCACGTCCTGGTCATTGCCAACCCTGTACGTACCCGTCCCCCAATTACTTGCCTTCAGGACTGTTTTCATTAACGGCATCTCCTCAGGTCAACTCCACCGTCCCCATCGTCTCCGAGGTCTACAAGTCCAAGGGTGTCTACGACCCCAAGCGCCTGTTCGGTGTCACCACCCTCGATGTCGTCCGCGCCTCGCGCTTCATCTCCCAGGTCCAGAAGACCGACCCCGCTGGCGAGAAGGTCCCCGTTGTCGGTGGCCACTCCGGTGTGACCATTGTCCCCCTGCTGTCGCAGTCCAACCACGCCTCCATCTCCGGCGAAACCCGCGACGCTCTCGTCCACCGCATCCAGTTCGGTGGTGACGAGGTCGTCAAGGCCAAGGACGGTGCTGGCTCTGCCACCCTCTCCATGGCCATGGCCGGTGCCCGCTTCGCCGAGTCCCTCCTCCGCGCCGCCCAGGGTGAGAAGGGTGTCATTGAGCCCACCTTTGTCGAGTCCCCCCTGTACAAGGACCAGGGTGTCGACTTCTTCGCCTCCAAGGTCGAGCTCGGCCCCAACGGTGTTGAGAAGATCCACCCCGTCGGTGAGGTCAACGAGTACGAGCAGAAGCTCCTCGATGCCTGCCTGGTGGACCTGAAGAAGAACATCCAGAAGGGTGTTGACTTTGTCAAGGCCAACCCTTAAATCACGCCACCCCTTGTATAACTACCGCCCCCATGTCTTTGTTCTTGGTCCCCGCGGACCGCACCGGGACGAAAAACCAGGAATCTGTACCTTAGATCGATATGCCTGCCATAATCAATATCGGTCTACGCCGTGAACATGAATAATCTCTGAGCGGTAGTTCAACTGCTAAAATGTGTAGTGTTCGTAGACAAGCGTAGAATCTGGTGGTGAAGACAAGCCAATCTACGTTTACTGTCGCGTATGGCCCATTTGGTAGATCAAAGTTGTGGTCCGATGTGATGGGGCATATTCTCCCCAATGTCCCCCATCTCATGTAGACATTAAAGCAAAGGCAGAAGAAAAGACCGAAAATAAAAAAAGCAATGCTGAAGTCACAGTTTCAAAGTCTCAAATTCGAAAATTCGCAAATTCTCCAAAATGCATGGCGTTGCCGCGGACACTCGTTCTGATCTGTCCCATGTCCATATCCATGTCCATTCTCGCATTGCTCTCGGTGTAGATACCAAACTCCACAGGAGTGAAGCGAACGCATGATCATGATCACCAAAGGAATTAAAAAGACCAAAGAGTCATAATAAGCAAAAAAAGGCAAAAAGAAACCAAGGCTAAGACTAGGGCTACGTCTTGGTACAGCTGGACCCGATATAACGACCGTCTGCCTTGTGTCTGTGCCGGCTTAAGTGTAACTACGCATCGCGTCTAGATAGCCCGTGCCGCCGCGCAGATCTTGGTCGAAGGTTTCGGCGACTTCGAGGACGCGTTTGATGTGGTCCATTGAGAGCGGGGAGCGTTCGTTGACGGCGAGGGCCTGGGCGGTGCGGACGGAGTTTTTGATCTAGAGAGCGGGAGAGGGTTAGCGTTGTTTTCATGTGGAGAAAGGGGATCGATGATGGACTTACCTGACGACCGTTCAAGGTATGCCGGGATAGCAGATCGTAATCACTCTCCGAGAAAGTCGCCGTCTTGACGCCCTCGATGGCGCGCACCCGTTCCAGGAACATCTTCCAGATACTGCGTTTCGCTTTGGCATTCAGATCGCCGTACCGCAGGGCGACGTGGATGCGGGATTGGAAGGCGTCGTCGAACGTTTCAACCCGGTTCGTTGTCAGGAACAGAATCCCCTGGAAATACTCCAGCAGCCGAAGGAAGATGCTGACCAGCGCGTTGCGGTGGATGTCGTGGATGGTGCGCTTCTCGAGGAAGATGTCTGCTTCGTCGAGGAGTAGGACTGCGCCCCAGGAGTGTGCGATGTCGAGGATCTTGTTTAGTTCGGCTTCGAGCGTGCGCGAGTCGGTGCCTAACTCGCCGGCGCTGACCATATAGAGCGGTCGCCGGAGGAGTTCCGCGATGCCTTCGGCTGTGAGCGTCTTGCCGGTTCCTGGGGGCCCGTGGAGGACGGCGACGAGACCCTTGCCCTTGCCTTGAATGACGTCGTCGATATTTTCGGCGGCGTGGAAGGTATGAGACTCGACCAGGGCTTTGACGATGGATTTCTGGTTGCTGGCTAGCACGAGTGAGTCGAATGCGTCGGCGTCCCATTCGATATCGCTGATGCCTGAGATGGTGAATTCCAGCCACAGCTTCTCGCTAAAGGCGAAGCCGAGCACGACGGGGCTGGCGATGAGGAGTTCTTCTTCGCTGAACTCGCGCTCCTTGTTGCCCGTGCTGTCGCCCTCGATCCGGTCCATCTTCTCCTTGTGGATCTCGTGGCCATTCTCGTCCACTTCGACCTCGACTACCCGCGGCGTCCCGTCTTCGTCTTCGACGACCTTGTACCTCGTCCGCGGTGTGTCGGAGGAGCATCCCCGGTCAGACTCGGACTCGGATCCACCGCCACAACAGCACCCCTCGCTACCTTCTTCTTCTTGATCGCTGAAGCCGGAGTCTGATGCGTCCAGGAGATCGGGATCTTTGGGGCGGACCGTGCTGATTGGGTAATTGGGGTTGATGCGTCGGTGGATGGCCGGGTCAATCATCACTCGTCCGTTGATGTTGACTTTGATCACGAAGGAGCGCTTCTTTTTGTAGAAGGCCATGCCCTTGTGGAAGCGGTAGTTCATGCCGCGCAGGGAGACGAATCGCTTGCCACGCTCGACAAGCTTTGAGCGTAGACCTTCAGCATCACGGTGGTATTGTAGCGGGTAGCAGGCTAGACTGGTGATTTTGCGAGCGCCCTTGAAGGCTTCCACCTCGGCAGACATGGTGCCAAAGCCAAAGTCTTTGCCGTCGTACTCGAGGTACCGGCCTTCGACGCTGTACCATTGTCCCCGCATGAAGGAGGACTCTTTGATGGCGTATTCAATCTTGAAGGCGCGAGGCTCATCGGAGTTTCCATAGGTCGGGGTGTATGCGATGGTGTTGGGCTTGAACAATGCCCACAGCAAGTCAAACGTGATGGTGTTCGCCTCGAGGAGAGGGTACAGCGTCTTCTTGGTATCGGCGTAGTCTGTGTCCAGGTATTTGACGAGGACCTTGAGATGTGCCGCTTTGGCCGCGGCAACCTTGCGGGCCTTCTTCTTCTTCTCGGTGCGGCCCTGTCGTCTAAGCTCCTTCATGTACTGGCGGGTCTCCTCGAGGTACAAGAACAGCATGTTGGGGTCAACCACGGCGGGCTCCTGCACCAAGCTGACGCCCTTGACCCCGTCCATGACCTTGCCGAGTGCATCGCGAAGGTGCTTACTCTTGATGTCGACCACCGTCTCCAGATACTTGTTTTCCCAGTTGAACTTGCGGCGCACGGTGAAGATGTACTGGTCCCAGCCATCGGCGTCAGGGTCATCGACCGTTTCAGTAAGCTTATAGTTGTGAATGGTGCTATCCCAGACTGTGATTTGCGAGTGATTAGTAACAATAAGCAAGGGATGGGAGGTATCTATCGTCGAAGTAGAATTTGACACTCACGTTGATCTACCCGTTTAAAGGCTACCTTAGATGCAGGCTTCCTCTTCCGCGATCGCTTGTCTCGACGGCTTTCACCAGGCGGGTCGAGACCACCCAGAGGGTCGTTGACCTGGCCGCGCAGACGCTTGACTCGTTTCTGCGACAACTTCAGTTGGGCGACCAGCTTTCGAATGGCCTTCTCGTCCACAGAGTCTCCTCCGTCGTTTGAATCTTCGGATTCCGAATCAGCGTCACTGCTGGACTCTGACTCAGAGTCGGACTGGGCCTGCTTGCGGGACTTTGTTTTGGTTTTTGTCTTCTTCTTTTTCTTCCTGTCGCGCTGGGCCCGGCGAGCCCGTGCCTTGGCGCGGATTCGCTGACGCCGGCGATGGTCCGGGGCCGACTCACTAGCATCGGAGTCGGACTCGGCGTCTTCTGAATTGGAGGCTTCAGCGGACTCGGAAGATGAGGAGGAGGAGGAGGAGGACGAGGAAGAGTCAGATGAGGGGCTTTCTGCCGCTTCGTGCTTCTTCTTGCTCTTCTTCTTCTTCTTTTTCTTCTTCTGCGAGTCGTGCTTGGTGTCCGGGTGTTTCTTGCACGCCGCGGTTACTTTGGGGGCATTCTCGGCGGGGCCGGGCGTGGTGGCCGTCTCTTTTACAGAGACTTCGGGTGCTGGCTGGTTCCCATTGTTGACATTGTCGGAGGGGTCCACCTCGAGCTTCGTCTCACGGTCGCCGAGCTCGGTGGGTGGTTCAGCCATCGCGGGGCGAGCAACGGGGAAGCTTTCGGGAAGGTCCAGTGGGGACAAGTGGAGCAGCCAACCACCAGTGAAGAAGGTGGTCAACCCGGAGATGCTGGAGATGTGGCAGATGAGCTGGACTGGAAAGTAGAGCCCAGTCACTTAAGGAAGGATGATAAGGAGACGAAGAGGGAGGCAGGATGAAGATGAGTCGAAAAGATAAATGGAAGAGCAGCAGATTCAAGAGCAAAGGAAGCAGCCCGGAGCAGAGGAAAAAGCAAAGAAAGAGACCGAACGAGAGAAACACGAGTCAGAAAGAAAGGCGCAGTGGGTGAGACTGGGGCGACTTTAAAGGGATTCGCATCTGCTCCCAGGCATCTCGCCGCTTGAGACCAGCGCGACTGTCCCGTCCCGGGATGGTGGATGTTGGTAGATATTACTATTATTATTTCTTTATTATTATTATTATCTTTCTTCGAGAGACATTCTCTTGGTACTGGCAAAGACTGCCATTCTTCTCTTCTTCTCCTCCCCCCAACGAGAGCTGCAGCCTGCAGGCGAGCTGCAGTCAAGCCCCGCCAGTTGCCAATCAGCAGGCCCCACGCAGTGAGGCGATGCGCTGGCCCTCGTTGGGCGGCTCTGGAGTCTGGAGTCTGATAGCTCGGAGCTGGTGGTCTCTGCCTGGGGAGATCAGCCTAAGAGGAGTCTAGTTATGAGCCTAGGACCAAGCCCCAGAGAAAGTTTAACAACAGCCCCGAGCCCACCCCTCTGAGCGCGGGAGCACCAGACGAGCTGTCTGGTCTGATTCGTTCGAGCCACTGCGGCTCCGCCGTGTTTGCTGATCGCTCGTTACACCGACTCGTCGAGAGGGAGGAGGAGGTGACTCAACGGGGAGAAGAGATGCCTAGAAGGGATGCCGATGATCCGCATGGCGTACTCTGGAGCTCTGGACCGTGGATCAGATCGGGATCTCGACGGTGCTTAGATAGCTCACTAGTGTCAAATGTGGTCTCCGATCTCATCTATTGTATAATGTGGGCCCACGATGTGGACCATGAAGCCATCGCGGCTGAAAGCAAGCAGCTGGTGACAATAACCTCGTTGAATCATGCAATGTATCTATTGTTGGAACCAGGAGTTGGATGCCATCATCCAAATCGGTTAACTATGTCCCAGGCCGCTTAATCTGGGGTAGAAAAACCAAGAACAACAAGGTTGATGGCAGCAAAGCCTCGTGGCCTGTCAAGCAAACCACGTTCTTGACAGGGCAATCAGCGTAGGATCAGACATTCAGATCCTCAAAGATAATTTAAATTGTGGTGATCAAACTGGATGGATTGTGTACTGTATGTCGTTAACTCCTGGCGCAGTCATGTGAGCAAGACTTCCCGTCCCTGCCAGTTGCCGTCTGTTGTCTTTCTTTCGTCCTTCCCTGCATCTTCCCTCGTTCCTTGATGACATGTTTTCTTCCATTCTTCCGTAACTCAATAATCAGAGACAGCCATCTGCTGGATCCCGGAGGATGCCCATCTCCCACAAGACTTACGCCAATGGGCCTGAGGCGCCAATGACAAAAGTCCCTGAAGGCTTCTGCATCTCCACCCATTGAAACTCTCTACGGGTGTTGTTTTTCCTCCGTGCAGCTTCCACATACCACTGACTAAACCACGGGCGACACCACTTATTAGTGGAATTCGCTGCCCTTTCCTCGACACCAGAGTCTCCTGCGTCCCGGGCAAGACCACAGCAACCCGCGTGGACGATGGAGTCCAGAAAGTAAAATCATCATAGCTCCCATGCTTGCGCTTAAATTTAACAACAAATTGTCCCCACGAGGTCGAAAGAGCAGCATTTACACTTGTCAGATTCCCAGGCTGAGCCGCGATGCATCATTCCACTCCCGCTGGCCCTGTCAGCTGAATGCCCGCCGCTCATACATGCTGAGCGCCGAGGTTGGCCCTGTCGCCCACCCACGGGCATGCCAGGTGCGCGCATCATTCTTGTATGGCGCATAATGTAGCGATCCGTCGGTGGAGTATCCTTCAATGAACGAGGACTGTGTCATTCGGGGGTCTTGCAGCATGAATCCCCATTGGAGCCGCATGAGATCGAGCACGGCCTCGGGTTGGCCTGCTAGATAATGTGCTTGCAGTTCGAACCGCCGATGAATGGTGAGAGGGTTTTACCGGCTTTTGGAGCTGGTGCTCCGTGAGGACCCCGGCGGGATTGGAGGGCGCGGGAGATGGCCGTGCTTTGGCCTGTGGATGAGGTCAAGGCTTTGATCGCCCAGACGTTGCCATCTTGTGGATGCAGGGTGGTTGTCTCATTGTCACGGTATTAGGTAGTCTTGCCTCTTCGTCCCAGAAGCGCTCGTTCGCAGCGGTCTTGATGCGAGCAGCAATCTGATTCCATTTGGTGGACGTCGAAGTATAATTCACCTCCTGGGCCAGGTTCTGGACATCTTGAAGCATCGCATTTGCTTCGATGTTCTGGGCGTCGAGGATTAACCTTCGGATCAGAAGAAGCATGTATAATAGATGATCAACTTACATGCCCTCCCATTCCAAATCGCAGCCAGTTCGCACTGGCAGTAACGTTGGCCAGACCCGTGTCTTCCACGCTGGATAGCACCCAGTCCACACCTCGCACATACTAATCCCAGTATCCGGCCAACCAGCTCTGATCGCCCGAGAAGCGATACAAATACGACCATGTCCATGAGATTGTCCAGGTGGTAGGTGTAGCTCACCACATCCAAGAATGCCTTCCCCGCGTATGGAAGGCGGCCGTTAGACTGCTGTAGCGTAAACAGCGACTGGAAACCCATGCGCATGCTTTACAAATCACCCGTACTGACGGCGATGCTCTCGAGCGCAATGGACATATCGCCCGGCCATACGAGCCGATCCCGCTTCGCCTTGTCGGTACAGTGCTGCTGCCATTCGGAATGCACCGCGCTGATACTTTGCGTCAGGAGTATTCTTTCCAGGCCCTTGGCCTGCTGCGAACCACAGTGGGGAATTGAGACTTGCGTCTGCGGTGGCATCGCTGGCTTTGCTGCTGTTGTAGAGATTGGACTTAGGAATGTTACGCCTAGGAAGGCGGAGGAAAAGGAGGCGGAGCCAACTTCGAGGGAGACTAGACCGGCCACGTTCTTGCCAAAGTCATATGTGACTGATGAAACGACGTGGAAGGTGACGTTGTTGGAGGAGGAGCGAGTCAATGCCCTGGGATCGGTGACTGAGCCGTTGACTTGATAGACCGAGATGGAGATTAGATCTCGACAGGGATTCACGATCGAGCGAAACGCTAACCTAATGTTTGCGCTCTTCATACTATCATCTGTCATTACCCAAGATGGCCAATGGCAAAAGAAGAATCCGAGTCGATTGGTCCTCGACGCTAACGCCACCCCAGAGATAGCACCTCTCTTGCAAACGTTCTATGAAGAGTGTTCTGCGTTGAAGTCTTCTTGGCGCTGTTATGTTGGTTATGCTCGGAAAATCACAATCTGACCACATAGTCTCCAGCTAGAACATTATGAGCTGTACCTGAGTCAAACAAGCCTTGCTAAGCTTTGTGCCCCGCTTTTACACGTCATGCTTCAGCCCTGCTCAGCCCTGTTCCCAGCCCCGAAAGCCTAAGATGACACAATAATAATAGTTTTGACATGGAGATCATTGCGTAAGACTTCGTGAGAGAGGCCAATTGCTTGAGAACGTGTCCAGGAAATTTCTCTTAGAACAGGTGACTGTTGCGATGCATAAATGTCGACTGAACTTCTAGCAGTCTCGTATGGGCGAGATTTTGTCGCCGATCACAACAACCTTAGGGTTGCGTTTGCGCTTCCAAAAGCTTAGAATTACAAGGTTCAGTAGATAAAATATGACGCTCAACAACTGGTCCTATAGTTTGTGGATCAATGACGAAAAAAAGGGACCGAGTGATTGCACAGAATTTGACGGCGAGGGAGAAAAGGAGACTGAAACCACAATCTTTACATGACGGCAAATTGACGGGGAAATTGAATGGTGAGGGTATATGGATTCAAAGTTCAAGTGCCACTCGGTGGCTGCTCTCGCGACCTATGAAAGATTGCGGCAGCGCTTGATTTAGGCTCGGGATGGCCGATGACGTTGAGGCCCGTGAAGCCGCGACCAGCACCTCATGGCAAGTTTAGGCATCCACATTTACTACCTACGACTGCTGAACCAGAAAACGTCCACAAAAGCCATGATCGACGCTAGTTCCCGGTATTTTCAAAAGTCAAACAACGTGATTGAATAAAAGTCCCAAACCCCACTTTTAGCTCCGCATTCGTAGCCTTATACGTCACTCGGCCTGATGCACAACCTGAACATGGAATAAATCATGGCGACAACGCAGTTTCAGACAGCTTAGTTAAATCTTGTCTTGCGAAAATACTCATTAGCCAAGTACATATCGATCTGAACCTACTGGATATACGACACAGCATTGGGCACGTTCGTCTCGTTATCTGCTCCACATCATGGTCACAGACAGAGTCTACAACTGGTGCAAGCAGTCTACAGATGTGACTTCTGAACTGGCAAAAGATCCATCGCAATGCCCATTGAAGGTCTTCAAACGCCTCTATGAGAGCCACGATCATACACTGAATTCCAAAGATGCTGCTGAAAGTGTAAACACTTCATCAAATCAAGACTCTTTTAACCAGGAAAAGCCACAACTGCAAAATGCACTTGCTTGCGGGAACTGGGGATCATCAGTGCCAAGTGAGCTATTTCTCAAGGTAAGATAGATCGGGCACTGTTGGTACCGACAACCGGGAGGATCAGGGCTGACAAGATGCAAAAAGGTATTCGATGGCGCACTTAGCGCCTTGGATAAGAATCCTACATCGGGGGTAGTTTCGCCTCCTTTAATGGGAAGCACCGGAGTTGTCCCGTTGACCATCATTGCGCCATTGCCAGATCTTTGTCGGCATCTCGCAAATTGTATAGCCCGAGCCAAACACGAGGTCTTCCTAGGCACGAACTTTTGGGTTCACTCGGATGCGTCGACGCTCGTCACCAACGCTATCAGAGAATTGTCCAAGCGAGCCGGGCAGCGCGGTGAGAAGATTGTGATGAAAGTGCTTTATGACAGAGGCAATCCGCGACAGGTTCGTTGCCCTTTCTTAACCGCCTGGTTCTTTGCTTATGCCAATGTAGGCATTTGAAAATCGACTGAAAGTCCCCGAAGACCAATACTCTGTGGGCAAAATCCAATTGCCTGCTTCTCACGAGATTCCCAACGTCGATCTAGAAGTGATCAACTATCACCGACCGATCTTTGGCACATTTCATTCCAAGTTTACTGTCATTGACCGACGCATCGCTCTGCTGCAAAGCAGCAACATTCAAGATAACGATAATGTGGAGATGCTTGCCCACATCGAAGGACCAATTGTGGATGCTTTCTATGACGCGGCACTCTTGTCGTGGGGAAAGCCCCTGGACCCTCCTTTTCCCCTTTTGAGTTCTCCTGCAAGGAACGCTCCGATTCCTTGCCATGAGGCTGGAAGCCCAGAGCTGGCATCGGGTGATGCAACTGATATATTGCCGGCACATACCACGAGCTCTCCATACTTCGATTTGGATATGGCACAAGAGACACAACGAGTGAACAGCGGAGTCTGCCCTAGGGGTGAAGAATCATCGACACAAGCCGTCACTCGGCATTTGAGTATGTGGCTCCAATTCAGTCCCTCAGGAGTCAACTGCATAATCGCTGACTGATGAACAGATACCACAATTCAGCCTGATACAACTGGAGATGCATCTGACAGCGATCAAGAAGTCAAAATGACACCCTATACAATGCTGCCACGCCACGATCCAGTGCCCATGGCTCTGGTGAACAGAGAACCATACGGGGGTGAGTGTCACACTTTTTTCTTGCGCTGTCTCGGAACGTTTCCATCATATTGTCTTTTTACTAAACTGGACCCAAGCTCCAAATCACGGCAGTGTCCACACACCTCAAAATGACGCCTGGCTCTCGGCGATCAACAACGCGCAACGATCAATATTCATCCAAACACCCAACATGAATGCCGAGCCGCTGCTCGAGCCTCTTCTAAATGCTGTTCGTCGTGGCGTCATTGTCACTTGCTATCTATGCTTGGGATATAACGACGCGGGAGAACTGTTGCCGTTCCAGAATGGCACGAATGAGATGATCGCCAACAGGCTTTACAAGGCTCTCGATTCGGAGAACGAGAAAGAGCGCCTTCGGATTTTTTACTATGTTGCCAAAGACCAAACAAAGCCAATCCACAACTCCCACAAAAAGCGAAGCTGTCATATCAAGTTGATGATTGTTGACGAGCAGATCGCCATTCAGGGTACGTCCAAAGACCTCTCCTTCCCCGATTGGGCTTTATTAATCGCATTGCATTTCTAGGGAACGGAAACCTCGACACTCAGTCTTTCTTCCATAGCCAAGAGATCAATGTTCTGATCGACTCACCCCTGATTTGCAAGGAATGGCTTAGCATGATCGATCGCAACCAGAACACAGCCAAGTACGGTGCTGTCAGCACCGAGGATGGCTGCTGGCATGATCCTGAGACCGGGGAACTCCCACCAGGGTCTATCGGGATTGACCCTGGAAGATTTAGCTGGGCGCGTGGTGTGGTTGGTGCTGTAAAGCGAGTGAGAGGAGTCGGAGGGTTTTAAGATTGTGCTTCTTGCCAGATTTTGTGCTATCTTCCATCTCGAGATGGAGACCGCTGGATGGAAGGTTTCTATTTTTGAAGTATTGATGATCGAGCTAGTCACTTCCGGGGAGTATGGAGTTATACAAATCGCACCTACCATTCAAACGTAGACTCGGATTTCAATAAACGTATCGGAAGCTTTTGTTCTTCTTATCTGTGAGACCTCCCCAAGCTGCCTCGTCGCTGATTTGATTCTCATCCCCGCTGGAGTTTTGGAGGCGATCTCGGCGTCTGTTCTCTCTGACGTAGTAAGCAAAGAGAACAACTGCCAACACAGCCGAAGCAGCTTGTGTCGCTAGAACTGATATCTTAGCGGAGTGATACTCGGGTGCCTCTCGCGCTTGGAAAGTCTGAGGTCCAATAATGTTGCCCACACAGAAGAACCCAGCGACAGCCGCACTGGCGAATGCGCGTTTGGTGTACCCTGCGCAATTGGCTGCCACCCAGTGGTAGATGACCGGTGCGGGCGCTACGATTGCGTTCACCAGGTAAATCCCAGCGAGGACGCCAGCTCGATTGCTCTTCGGCAGAAAAGACATGAGTCCACCACCGATGATGCCGGGAATGCTGCAGATGAAGACCCAGGCCCACCGATTGGAGGCCTTGCGAATACCGATACCGACAAGGAGCGTGAAGAAGATGCTCACAATCCCGGATGGAGCATTGAGAAGGGCAGAGATCGGACCTCCGAAACCAAAGCCGGCGATGAGGGTTGATGAATATGCGATGACCACCCCGCTGGAAACCGCTTGCTAAGAGTTTAACATTCTCTGTTAGAAATCCAGCCCTTTTATATGGTCTCCGGTAGCATCCACGGAAGAAACCTACCAGAGCAAGCATTAAGCAAAAAAGCCAGACTTGGATATCCATCATTCCTTCAAGAATCTGTCTGAAATCGAATTTCTTGTTGCGAATACCAGTCTGGTTGATCCGCGTGTGTTGCAGAAGTGCCACTTTCTCGTCGTCGGATAACCACTTCGCCTGCATAGGCGTATCGGGGAGGTAGCAAAGCGTGGCGAAGCCAACAATTACCGTTATCAATCCCATAACCAAAAACATAATTCTCCAGCTAGCAAAGTTACTGTGGACATGCTTGAAAGCGAATGATATTATCCCACCAATGATCTGTGCGACACCTAGGCCCAAGAACCAGAAAGTGAACCTCGGTGCTTGCTCCGACTTTGTGTAGTACTGACTACTGATCAGCATCAAGGACGGCCCAACTGTAGCCTCAAATATTCCAAGGAATATTCTTGCCACGAGAAGCGTAGTGTAATCCTTGGCCCCGGCAGCGGCAGCGGCAGCGATGCCCCAGCAGATCACGTTCATCCCAAGCCATTTGGCAGGAGGTACCTTTTGAAGAAAGTATACTAATATCGTGAGTGATTTCGGTATTTCAGGATTTAAAAGCGCAGTAATCTTACCATTTGGAACTTCTGCAACTAGGTAGGCAATAAAGAAAGCGCTGGCTCCATTGCTAAAGTCATTCCCCTTTAGATGAAGGTCGGTTTTCATGCCCATGACGCCCGCGTACTAGGAGTTTAGGTAGCCCTCAGCATGAGATGTTTTATTCACCAATTTCCTCGAAGGAAGGGCATGTCTTACATTGTACATAACCTTGTCGATAAACTGGAGGAAGTAGCAGCAAAACATAAAAGGCAGAATCCGCCGGTCAACTTTGTGTCGTGTCTCAGCTAGATGCCATGGTGAGCTCTCAATATTGCATTGTCGATTGAGGAAATTGAGAGCATCGTCGGGTGGTCCTCGGAATTGCACAGGGTTCGCCTCCGTCACTGAATGTTTGGTTTCGGACATGAGGGCGGCTTTGGAGGGCGACAACCCGATTCAGCTCAGGCAAAAGGGCGAAAAAGAAAAAAAAAATCGAGTGAAGCCTCACAGCACACAGCCAAATTTCCTTCAAATTGAGATGTTCAAAAGGCGGGGGAACTCGGAGAAAAGTACTGAATGATGCCCACTCAGAAAGAGCACAGACATGCGCCGATGTAACTGCCTGAAGCTGAGGAAAGCCAAGACAAGCCAAGAGCCATTTTGTCAGAGCAGAATGTTTTGAATGCCTTTGGTTTGTTGACAATCATGCAGGATCCCGGCCAAGGTCGCACTGGGGTAGTATTTGAGTTTGGCACGCCTGAACCGCCCAGCCTCACAGTGCTTGCAACAGCAACGGTCGAGATGATGCTCATAACTTCATACAGTGCTCTACGCCTAGGGTTCTCTAGGCGATGTAGTATCGCCATGAGTGTGGGGCTTTTAGAGATGTTCCATTAAAATTTGATTTGATTTGCTCAGAGACCCAAACAAGTAGACTGGAACCGTGTACAAAAGTCGCTGCGTCATTCGAAAGGTCGAGGTGTAGTTTCTATCAGTATGTATTTCAATTCGACCCAGGTTAAGTTTACCAGTAGCCATAACAATCCAAGCTTTTTCTCTTTCTATCTTGCAGGCAAGAATTCGCAACCCTACCTATAGAAAGTGGCGGGTGCACGGTCTGATAATGATAGCTCTCTCCCAACAACGAATCTCGACCAACAACGTCATGTCGAAAGTAGGTTGTTCTCTGCTTGCCTCGATGCCTTGGTGCCTGGTTTATGCACGCTACCACAGGCATCAAACTCTCCTCCAGATCTTCCGTGCTGGTTCGTGTCGTGACTCTTCCCTTTGGCTCATACTTCTTTGCACGCCCAGATGCTACTGCGCTGTCGTCCCAATATCTCTGCGTCTCAGCTGTGTCATTAGTCATAAATTCCGATTTCTGGGCCCTCCTCGACGTCAGCCGATGGATCCTGGACAACACGTCACTAGTTGGGGGCCGAAAAGGCTTCCAAGGAAGCGACCCCGCGATCATTATTTGGCAGGACATTTCTTGGCCTCATATGAGTGATGGCTGAGACGAGCCATATCAACCCTATTAGCAGAGTCGGGCTTGGTGATTTTTCCCCGGGAATACCTTCAACAATCCCACGACCGCCATGTTCCTGTGATTGCACAACACAAGACCCAAGGCCCTGCTAAGCCGCGTGTGGCCCTCGGATGCCCACTTGAAAGTTGAAACCTGGCTGGCGCTTCGACGTGCAATGATTATCATCTCTCATTCGCATTGTTATTGGCATGTCGCCCGGATTATCCCCCCCAATGCGACGGACCACAGCAGCTAGAAATAGACCATGTAAGGCCCCTCTCCGATGGCGAGAAATGATAGGCGCGTCCTTTAACAGCCGCTCATCATGGCCGATCCTGTTTCATCTCTGCAAGTCGCGCCGCAGGGAGGTGGAGAAACGGTCGGACACACTCGCCCTGCCAGGCGCTTATTTCTTGCGACTCTCCCCCTACGAGTGCGAATTACTCCGCGTCGTCTCTCAAGGCAACGCATTCTATCGCGATTGACCGACCTAAATTGCCTAGTGCGACTCCGAGATGCGACCGTGCCTTCAACTACCGCAAGTGCGATACATACGAAAGACCAAACCAGTCCTTGAGGCGGAACACTGATAAGGAACAAAACTAACGGGGTTTCGGGAGGCCGTCCAAAACGAGATGGCACCACCTTCAGTTAGCGACTGTTCGCAACATGGAGGCTTCCATGCCATAAGCAGGACGTCGTCGGTTTCGTCCATTCACCACCACTCAAGAGAACACGAGGCAACCGCAGGGACATGCAAGTCTTTCAATTACACTCAGTCGTTGTTGAATGAAGAAACAGCCTCGCCGGCGACCAAAGAATCTCACAAAAAAGACTCGTTCGACTGGAGTGGATCCTGGGTCTGGGAAATCGGTGGATCGGTTTTGGGAGTCATCTCTCTCGCACTTCTCGTTGCATTTCTCACCAAAATAAATGGAACGGCCTACGATCGCTGGCAATATTCGATCTCCCCTAACACGGTCGTCTCCGTGATCACTACCATTGGCAAGGCCGCGATCTTGGTCCCTGTCTCGGCTTGCCTCAGTCAGTTGAAATGGAATAGATATCGAACGGCTAATCGCCTGTCCGACCTACAGGCTCTTGACGAAGCGAGCCGTGGGGCATGGGGATCGATCTCATTGTTCTGGTCGATGAGACCGTGCCTGGCCACCATGGGAGCAGCCCTGACCGTGCTGGCGGTCGCAATCGACCCATTCTCCCAGCAGATCATCGCCATTCACTCGCGTAACGCGCTGGCTCCGAATGGGACTGCCTACGCCCAAATGGCTCGCGGTTACAATTTGAACGCGGACGAGGAAAAATCCCCAACGATGCAAATCGCCATCCTGAGTGGGCTGTTTCAAACCAATGCGGCGCTTGATCCGCACTGCGACTCGGATTATCATTGCGAATACCCCGAGTTCATCACACTGGGCGTCTGCAGCAAGTGTGAAGATGTCACTCAGGAAACCATTCAAACCTGCAAGACATCGCCACAAACAGCCGCTATCAACTATTTGGGCTCCGGATGGGATAATATGCGCACGAATTGCACTTACCAGTCACCCAGTGGATTTGAAGTGAATCTTGCAGATGTCACATTAGGAATGAATTCTGGGCGAACATTGACCTACTTGCAAGCGAAACCTTCAATTGTACCGAACACGACCCTCACGAGCGCTATGGGAATTGAGAGCCCTCTCATCTCCATTCTGAGCTTGATCAACAACAACAAAACATACTACTCCCATCAAAACCACACAGAGCCACCAAACAAACCTGATGTCACAGAATGTGTGGTTTATTGGTGCGAGCAGGAGTTCCCGATGGCAAGCACACGCCGCGCATACCAGCCCAGCAAGACACAACCTCTTGTTCCTGTGGAACCTGTGATAACCGGAGGATCAGCCATTGGCCACTCCCAACCATATCTGGCTGCTCCATCCGGGCTGCACACCCTCTCTGACAACTCTTCATACCCCATCAACCATACCACCTACACCACCTTGACGTCCGATATATCCACCATCCTCACATCAGATTCGGATTCTGCAACCGTCTTCGCAACGCAAAACCTTGCGACTCGGAACATCACCGACATTATGGCTTCCCTTGCCACCAGCATGACCGATATCATTCGCTCCGACCCAGACACTAGCATCTCCGTCACGGGTAAGGCCTATTACTCGCAGAACTATATACATGTCCGATGGCCTTGGATCATTCTTCCCGTCTTTGTTGGGGTTATGTCAGCGGTGTTTCTCGCTACCACCGCAGTGTCATCTCGCAAGATGACTCTATGGAAAACGTCCCTATTGCCTTTGCTCATTGGGCGGCTCGAAGTACAGCCGGACCACGCTTTATCGACTGCAGGAGGTGTGGATGAGCTAGGTCGACAGTCTAAAAGAGTCCGAGTGTTCTTGGAAAATGATTCCGGGCTGAGCTTTCTTGAAGATACAACTGCACGGAAATAGAGAATTTTTCGCCGCTAAGGCTTCATTTTAATTCTCGCAAGAGATTACAGTTCCGCCTCGACCTTAGCCTTGCGTGATGGAGATTGCCTCACGCTTCTAGCTCTTGCGCGTGTCCGCCATGCAGAATTGAGGGTCAAAGTTCATGTTACAGAAATTCTTCAATGATTTCCTTGGTCAATGCCACAGTCTCGTCGATACGATTTAGAAACGGTCCACAGTGACTAGACGCCAGCTCTTTGACTACCCACGCCTGTTGCGTGGCCGCCATCATTCCAAATTGCGCCTCCTTTGGCACAGCACGATCGTTTGTAGTAACAACAAAGGCCAAACGACCCCGAAAAGACTCATCTGCCCAGGCTGGATAAGGCTGGGGTGAGGTGAAGGACAGAGTCGAATGCGGTTTGAGATTTGCGATTAGCGACTGGGCTAGGGTGGGATCGACATCGGCAGCAAAATTGTTGATCGGGTCATCAGCAATATTGAGATTTGCTGAGGGCTTTCGACAGGTCAGCAATTCGATCTCAACTGCTTGTCCATATTCGCCAGCCACAATTCTTTTTACCTGATCGAGCAAGATCCAAGGCGGCAGATTTCCGCCTTGAAGACCAGCACAACTGAGGCCTTCCGGCACAACGAAAGCCCCCAGGAACAGCAGACCAATGACACCTCCGACTTTTCCCTCTTGCGCCCGCTGGGACTTGGCCAGCCCAGTGGCTGCTGCGGCGCCAGGTATGCCAGCATATGAGTGCATGACGAGAAGGACATCTTTGCCCTCATTTGCCACGAGAGGACGGAGGACGGCAGTAATAGCCTCGGCGTCAGTGTGGCAGTCGGTGGTGGACGGGTCTTTCGGATCTAACGAGGGATAGCCTGCGTAGCGCACATCATACCCTACGACTGTGAGAGCTTGGAGGAATGGCTCATAGAAGTCCTTGGTGATCCATGCTCCAGGAACAAAAAGGATGGTGGTCATCGCGTTGAATGGTGATCGGTAAAAATAAGGCAGTGTGACGCAATGGACGGGAACTTGGTAGACAGCAGCAGAGTTCAGCTTGATATACCAGCTACCCACCATTTTGGCCCCCACTAATAAAACAAAATACCGCTGCCTATTGGGCAGGTGAATGCCAACGAGCCTTGTGCTAATAATGGCCCCAGTTTCATATCGCTGTAACCTGCCCAAGGGCATTAGGATGCGATGCGAGGCTACAATGTTGGGGCCAAAAATCATCACGGATTTGACTCTCGCGTTTCTAGTCATGAATGTTTACTACGAGAAATTGTCGTATAGATGGATGTGGCACAGTTTAGTAACCTGCCCATGTCTGAGGATCATAGTCCACGGAATTCAAGCTTCTATCACAAAGGGTGCCCGGTTCCGCTCCCACGTACAGCAATGCCGAGTTTGTATTCGGCTCCTTCATCAATAGCTCCGGGTGGAGCAGCTCGGGTCTTACCTGGTTGATCTGATTGATGGGGACAAATCTTCCATTCATCGATATGTTGTTATCCTTACAAGGTTCAAACTATTATTTTAAGATGTTCCTACAGGTTATGATGGCCCCTGTCGTATGGGTAAGCATGCGCCCTTCATCTCCACTTGTCTTCTAACTAACCTCTATTAGCCAAAAGGAAGTTGCTCATGCCTCAACGATTGTGCCATGGAATATGATTAGCACAATTTTGCTAAATGGTTCCCTCGGATTTCGCTATTGTCCTGGCATTTCTCTTCTGTATGGATGATATCGGTCCTGGAAAGCCCTACTAGGTACGACTTCATTGAGGTCTTCTTCAATGCCACAAAATCCCACGCCGGAACGTCTGTTATGACTACCATTTCAATTGTGCTTGTCAACTGCGCATCTTTTGGATTTCTAGCGTCTGCATCGCATCTTACATGGGCGTTTGTTAGAGATAAGGGGTTACCGTTTGCAAACTTCCTCGCCTACGTAACTATCACTCCTTCCTTTCCGTTTCTTCATTCGTTTTGTTTCCTCATGAAGCTTGAGTTGATCTTATTGTTTTTAATACCTATAGGTCAATACCGGCTCGGGTCTGCGTATTCGCGCTGTTCTTCTCTGCACGCTTATCACAGGCTGGATTTGCGTTATCAACGTGGGATCGACCGCTGCATTCAACGCCATTACCTCGCTTACCACGGCGGGTCTCTTCGCATCATATGAAATCGCCATCGTTCTCCCGGTGATCAAGAAGATCAAGAATGAGAACGTCCCATACGGACCCTGGACCCTTGGTCGATTCGGTATTGTTGTCAACATTTGCTCCTTTTGTTTCTTGACCATCACGATCCTCTTCTCTTTCTTCCCATCCGCTCTACCTGTTACTTTGGAGATTATGAACTGGTCGGCGGTTGTGTTTCTAGGTGAACTATTCCTTGGTCTGAATTGGTATGTCATATGGGGAAGGAACGTCAACAACGGCCCTATTGTTGAGGCCGGCGTGGTCCCAGTTGGCGGTGACTTTTCTTTGGGTCTTCGGGGGTAGCCATGGACCGCGGCTGATGCGGTACGAAGATGCTGAATCTATTTATGACTGCCCATAAAATTGACAGTTATTGATAAGGTTGACTTTCGGATGTTGACGCGGTTCAAGCATTCAGAGGATCTTCATATATAATACCAAGTTCTGATAGTCGATTGTGACTGGAAATTTGAGACGAGATCACCGAAGCAGTATGTTGGAATGTGGGAGGGGGTCATTTCAGCGAGAGACATCTGGAAGGCCGTATTGCCATTCATAGTCAGTCTTGCAATTTCAACATTTGATCAAGTAAAATTGTGTGGGATTCCGATTTCAAGATTAATGACTCTCTCTGTCGTGAAAGTCGAATAGCTCCGCCGCATAAATGCCAGATCCTGCATATTGGGCGAGAAGCCCAACTCCTTACAGAATACTTGCTTCACGTTATAAAGAATGAGCTGGGTAAAAAAAAACATGCATCAACAAGCTGCTCAATTTGATGGAATGCTTCGAGGTTTCATCGATCACGGATATTCGAGAAGTAGATTTTCTGGTCATATCTGAAAACTGTCATCATCAACAAGAAATCGGAATTTCGTAACTGAAAAAGCGATTGTGCATGTTCCGCTCGTCTACCTGGGGCCAGGCTTCGAACTGAGGCCGAGACTACCTAGCCTATCTATACCCCAGCAGATCGAGCAACATCTCCAGCAACATATGTCATTTGTTTGGCCCATAATGCATCAACGACATCCCGATTAACTAAGTTTGCTCCAGAAAGTCTCATCATGGCCGGGTATTGTTTCGAAATGCGTGCTTCGTATATGCTGCAACAATAGATGTTCAGCTGATGGATCGCAAGGAAATCTAACATACCCTCTACAAAAGCGAATGATACACGACGAGAAGGGATTTCATAGGTACAAAGTCCATTAAGACATGATATATCATTTCCAAAAGCTTGTTGCCTTGTGTAGCTGAACAAACAACCCATACATACAAGAATGTGATTAAAGGGCGTGCCATATCAATACAGCCAAGCCTAGAGCCGATGGATTAGTGAGTGAGATGCCGGTAGGTGCAGAGTTTTTGCTGCTAGTAGTTGAGCCGGTAGCATTGCCTGCGGTTCCAGTGCCATTAGAAGCCGTAGCAGCGCTAGTAGTTGAGCCCGTAGCAGCGCCAGCGGTTCCATTGCCACTAGCGAGCTCCATGGCAGATGATGAATGGGAGGACGACGAAGGTGATGGCTTGGGGCACACGTTGTTATACACAAACTGCTCAGGAGCGCCACTACAAGTGGTCGCAGACCCAGCATTATATGTGCCGTTGGTATACATCCAGCAAGTGCCCGAGGCATAGGGCGAGTTGTCCGGATTATGCGGATTGAAGACGACATAGCTGCAGGAATCGGCCTTGGCACATTGACTCAGGCAGTCTGTTGCGCCCAAACTCGCAGTACAAGTGGAAAAACAGTCCCCAGGCGCCGGGTACCCGCAGACTGAGGCAATGGCCGAGGGAGTCGCGGTGGCGGCGCAGGCGCCAGCAGTAGTGGTTG
Organism: Penicillium simplicissimum; assembly: GCA_024706585.1. Classification (NCBI taxonomy): domain Eukaryota; kingdom Fungi; phylum Ascomycota; class Eurotiomycetes; order Eurotiales; family Aspergillaceae; genus Penicillium; species Penicillium simplicissimum. The sequence goes on from JAMZTW010000061.1 coordinate 3,768,899, forward strand.
CGCTCCCGCCAGAGCACACGGGCTTGTCGTAGACGGACAGCCAGGGATTGCCGCAAGACGAACTACCTTTGCTTGGTTCGAAGGTTTGACCCGGGTATAGCCAGCACGTGCCAGTGCCCGTGTACGGGTTACCGGCCGCGAAGATAACAAAACTGCAGGGTGGGTGAGCATTACAGTAGTCCCAGCAGGTGGGCCTCCCGTCGCTGGCGACGGCAAAGTCTGGGCCAGGTTCCGGGTAGTCGCAGAGTTTGGTGACGAGGGATGCTGTACAGCTTGGTGCCGAGGTAGTGGACGTAGCAGATGTCGCTACAGATTCAGCAGGGTCTGCTAGAGCCCGCGGAAGTAATAGGGCGATAGAGGCCCAGAAAGGAGCGATCTTCATGGCAGCGAGCGTAGGCAAAGTGTCCAAAACTGGGGGAAGTATTAATATTTGAAGGGTCTCTAGTACGAATGATCCATGCTGAAAGCAGATTATGACTTACGCGAGTGATCGAATCTTTCTTTGCAGAGAATGAAGAATGATTCAGGTTGGTTGAGTGAAGAACTATCCAAGTCGCTCTGCGACCGAGGAAAAGGGGGCAACAAGCGCGTGGGACCTAGTGCTGATTCAAGTTTGTGCTAACTCACTAGCGATGGAACCTGGCAAGGCCGGATCGGAGGAATAATAGCCCTAGGCTCCTAGCGCACTGAGGATTCTGCGGGGGGCCGACAGCCACCCCAATTTCATACATACATCCTTAGTCAGACACGTCCGATGGCGTTCTAGCGCGGTCAAGGTCTCAACTACGCCTTTCAGGATGCCTACGATGAGTGCAGGGCAACTGAGTCCTTTTGGAACCATGGCCACTTTTCTATCGAACAACGCGCAATTGCGGTTTGACGACTATGAGACTGATGTGATTGCACGGATAGCAAATGAAGTCCGACTGAGCGATGAAAGCAGCGTGGCCATGTATGGTTAGTCGAAAATGATACAGAGTCCTATAATGCGGAAAGGCATGGTAGTTGAGAAGTAGAAGCCCTATCAGCTGGTCTGGCTTGTTCTGGCTTGGTGGAAATCGTGGACGGTGGACATAGTGCGGACGAGTGAATTGTCCGATGGATGGTCACTCGGGTGATACATCTCCACTTACCGTCGAGTCTTGCGCTACGTCTTGAAAGGAAAGGGGATGGGAACCTACTTGGAATCAAAAGAAGTGGGAGATAATATTAATGCCTTGCTGTAGGTGTCTTTTCTCGGAGTGTGGCGTTCGTTACAAGTCCCAAGTTCGCGCATTTCCATTACATGAAAGTCTCAATTCTCTTTGATAAGCATCAGATATTATCTCAGAGATCTGGCTGATGATCATGTGGCCGCCATCGCACCTCCTTGCCAATGCTCAGTTTCTCATACCATTGAAGCATATCTTTAACTCGGAACAACCGGATCATTTTCAATACCTTTCAGGAACCCTCTCTCGCCGTCGGCCTCGGCCAGCCCATCCGCATAATGATCCCATTTGCCAGGCTCGTGAACATTCTGTCGTGGTGCAAAGAAGTCTTGCAGCTCAGCGGGCAGACCTTCTGAAATCGACACTTGCCTCGACTGGATCCTAGATCGAACTGATCCCTTGAATGCATGGAAGAGATGTTTGCCAACCTGCGAGCGGCACGCCATGATGGAGAATGCCTTTGTGAGGCCAAGGAAGTCCGGATCCAGAATATCGAAACCGTCCTGGGCCATAAGACAAAACAGAGACACGTTGATGGCGTACATAGTGAACTGATGGCTATGTTTTAGTCTGTACCACCTTCTAAATTTCCGAACGAGAGATGCAATTTCCCGAGCCGAGGAGACAGCTGTTGCAATGGCAGCACGGTCGCCATTGGAGCTAGCCAGCTCTGGGGTTTGTTCATCGAGGCCGACAGGGGCTGTATCCGGCTTAAGGTCGTAGCAGCATAAATTGATGACAATGGTGTGATAACAAAGAGAAGATCTTTCGCCGTGATATGGCTGTATCCGCCGTCAAGTCCGCTGTTTCGATGGCTCAGCTAATCCCCGATGGGTCAGATAGTACGCAGATTTATGGGATCGGCTCGTGGTGATGTCTGCTACGTTATGTCATGCAAACAGTGACTATTTTGAAGCTTGAGCTTTCACTTGAGTCTATTCACATGGAAGGAACCGAGGGCGATCTGCTCCAGCTGGCTAAAAGATGTGTTCGGCGGCTGAATTGGGCCTCGAAGCACAGCTTTGCTTGCTTTCGAGCTTGGCAGCTTTGCGACAGCTCTCTACGCCGACTTGGAACATCCATGGGATTTGATATCAGCGATTTGCCATATCGTCCCAGTCGACAGACTAGTGATGGCGGTCCAAATATCTTGGGTGCCTCTGCAGGCCAGACAAATAACGAGCCACTTCGCCATGTTACAATGTCGAGCCAAGGAACGGAATACCCCTTCGACGCGCTTGATCATCCTTATCCAATGCCACTATCTGGCCCTTATATTGGCTTTGAAAATGAAAATCCCCTCCTTCCATCAACCTCGGCAGAGTATCGAATCAACATGGCATCATTCTTTATAAGCCATCGATCGCTTCCTGTGACTGTTTCTCAAAAAGGCAATTTGAAGCACCGCTAGCCATCCTGCGGCGTAAACGAGCTTCAAGGCGGCAACAGGAGTTCGGAACTAGGGCTTAACGGATTGAATAGTAGCGACGCAGCTTTGCCTCTCACGATAGGGCTATGTTATGCTTATTGATCCATGTTCCTTCCTCACGCAGTCTTCAATTCCATGAATCCTAGTTGGAGTGGGCAGATTCGGAGTCATCATTCACGGTTGTTCGAGTTGATCGGGAAAAACAGACACAAATTTGCGAAGAGCACATCAGCGATGACAATTGAAAGTTCCCGCGTCAGAACCATCACACTAGTTGTCGGGCATTCGGCGGAGCCGACAACATTGGGTAGTGGCAATTGTGGTGTAGCTTTCCTGGTGGAGTTTGCTTTTAGGAAATTTCAAGCACTCTCGCCTCACCATCGGACGCAGGACTCGGTGTGAGAAGCCAATGGTGAGGCCCGGTGTTTAGAGCTTCCTGTCCGCATTTGCAGGAGCTTCGGATACATAACACGATTTAAGGCTCTCCGAGAAGCACCTAAAAAATATTTTGAATCGGCTCTCCATTTCGTAACCCTAAGTCAAACGAGTAACCCTAAAGCAGGGGACGCAGGCTGGGCGCTCACCACATGTATTGCATGGCCGGCTTACTGAATCTCTCGCTCCAGCGCCATGTGCCAGTGACTTAAAATTGCAATTTGCGGGCATGTTAATAATACTAAGACCAGAACTACTACTTCAGTCCGTTTTGCAGAATTCTTTCAGATTTAAGGAGGGGCACTATGTAAGAAAATTGCGACGTTTTCACGGAAGATTCAGAAGTGATAGTGTCTGTTTCAATTGATAGAGAGGTACATTTAGTACGATTGTCCTAGTGCTACTGAACCAGCCAACTAATCATAACAGACAAGATATGTGAGATTGACATCCCTCATAACCCAACACTCACCGAAACACCTCAAGACACCTTCGACTTGCGAGTTAAGGTTAGGAAGCAAAGCCCGAGAAGCAAAGCCCAAATGATCTGAACTCTGTCCGTACGCGAACGAGCCCCTTAAATTTCAACCAGAGAATGGAAGCATCCCGTCTTCTTATTATGGGCATGCGACTTCGGTGCTCGTTTCTTCACATCTCGGCGGGTGACAGTCGCATTGTGAGGAGGAATGGAAGCGAGGCTGTTGGCGTAGGTTGCCACAGCAAAAGCGGTGGCCTTCGAGTTGATCAAGAATGCCTCGTGATTGAGATTGGTGAAGTTGTCCCCAGCAGCATGGTAATTGGCATCGTAGGCAACATTCGCTTGTCCTCCGAACAGTTTCGCCTCGGCCTCAGTCATGATGCCTTCAGCGCCGGTGAAGAGACCACCTGCAGGAATTCCCCGCGAGATGAACCCATCGTAGTCCGATCGGCCATCGAAAGCCGTTGGAATGTATGGCAAGTTCTTGGAAGTGTAATACTTTTCAAACAGAGCCTCGATCTGAGCAGAACCAGCGGGCCCGGTCTGGTTGAAGGCGCTTCCGTCTCCATCATAGATCATGAGCGCGTAGTTGGGAGAGGCAATCATATCGAAGTTGAGGTAAAGTCGGATTTTTGCGAGTTCGGCGGCGTCGAGGTGGGAGGTGTAGTATTCGCTACCCAACAAGCCAAACTCTTCGGCAGTCCAGAAACAGAACCTCACGGCATTCTTAACGGAGAATCGAGTCAATGCTCGTGCGACGACGAGATTACTGATAATTCCCGAGCCGTCATCGTTAATGCCTGGGCCCGCCTCCACTGAATCGGTATGACCTCCCAATGCAACAACGTTGTTGTGATCGCCCCCCTTTGTCTCCGCAATCACGTTGAAAGTCGTGCGATTCTCGATCTGGCTGTCGATCATCAGAGAAAGTGTGACGGCACCTTTCGCTGTGGCACTGAGCAAAGTTTGGCCATCGCTGTCAGAGATGCCCCCAATGGCAACATACGAACCATGATCAGGGGTCGCTCCACCCAAAGTTCCACTGAGAGATCCCGGCACATTGTTGTAGATCAAGGCAGCGGCTGCATTCGCTCCAGCGGCAAGCACCGACTTCTCAGCGAAGGCACATTCACCGCGCTTGATCAAGGCAATTTTACCCTTCAAGTCACTTGAGTAGTCCGCTGCGCTGCATCCGAGATTTGAGACTACCAGGACCTCTGCAGTGACATCAACACTGGGGCTGTATGTCATCGCAGCCACTTCAATCGAGTCACCGTTGAATTTCAGGGAGGACTCCGCCTTGGTCCACGTGTGCACCTGTGGCTGCTTCCAAACATCATAGTAGCCGGTTTTCTTCAATTCATGGTAGAGAAAGTCGACCGTCTCGTTGTGTGCGGCACTTCCAAACACACGGTTGCGCTCAGGATATGAATACGCAATATCCTCGAGGCGTTGGCTCCCCTTCAGGAGGTCTTTCAAGCGAATCAACGACGGAAATTCATCCTAACCAGTCAGATCAGATCAACACACACATAACTAGGTAGTGAATCAAGAATGCATACCGGTGAAACAAGGGGCTTGCCGCGGCCAGCTAAGGCCACGGGCAAATAGGGTAGCAAGAGAAACCACTTCATCGTCAATGTATTTCCAAGGTTGCCGATTGACAATGACTGAAATTCATGGTATGATTCTTGCCCTTATATATCTCTATCCCTCGACTTTCGTTGTGAACATCACGGAACTCCCAATTCCATTCCATGGGGCGGGGGTGGCTATGACAGGTAAATATGCCAAGAAGCGGAACTGCCCTTGGCAGAGAACAAATCGATTTCATAGGAGCGGCTGGTATCGAAGGCCAAGAGTACAAGCGGACCCCCGACGGCACTTGATAACGAGAAGACTTAGGTTACAGTGCCAAGTGTTACACCTGTTGAAGCGGAACATACGGAGTGAGACTTGTTGTTTTCGATGTACCTCGCAAGATCGAGCTGACTCCACCTTCTACCCCGCGCACCTAGCCTGGGTGGATAGACCTTCAGGCTCTACTATACAAAGGCATGACTTCTGCACTCTGTAAACACGAAAATGTCTCCAAACTGCGTGAAGTGGCGCGCGATGGCCCAAAAATGAAATATCCCTCGAGGCTAGGATTCGAGTCTGGAGGTGCATCACAGAAGGTGCGGGGGTCTCGAGTACCTAAGACCGGACAGTCGCACTTGCGCAGGGACCTCACTTGGGTAAATCTTGGCTCTTCCAACCTCTTCATGGCGATAGAGATCGTATTCCATAAGGCCAAGAGATACAAAGTGCCATTGGGCAGCGTCACGAGCAAGTGTAACAACAATCCACTCTTTGCAATGCGGTTAAGATGGTTAATCTCGGTGAATCGTCGTCGTGTAGGTAAGGAAACCGAAATCGAGACTGAAATACGCCTACTAAGCGCCAAGAATCATTACGGGCATTGAAACATATCCGCACAACGATTGATCTCGAGAGAGTTTGACTTTATATCTTTCCCGAGTGTACAATCGCACAGAAAGGTGTCCGTTCTTGCTGTTTCATCTTCGATCCAAGGTCATTTCGATAGAAGAAGACTCGCTGATGTCCTGCTGTTTGAATTAGTAGAGGCTGGTAGGTTTGGTGTTAGATCTAAGAAATATCTGGGTTCTTGATTGGGGGTACGTATTTGATAGGTAGAGTATATGCTGTTGATTATACCCGTCTTTGGCCTTCCTGTAGTAGGCTTTAGATAATATATGTAGGTATATTTTTAGCTTGTGATTCGATGAAATCAACCTTAATTGATTTCTTTTGAACGTGATCACTAATTTCGCGAAATATCAAGCGAGATTGGAAAGGGGGACTTGACTCCTAATTCTGCATATAAAAATTGACTCGCTAAGTACAGAAGCATTGACCGGGCTATAGGTCATTGAGTGTCGTCGTCGGGCGTTAGCGTGAGAAGGCTCCAAATACGGGCGCTAAGCCTGAGGCCGAAGGTGGCTGCCTTAGGGAAAAAAATAGTATTATTAGAAACTAGGCGGCAGGGAACACGGTTTAATTAGATTTTGTGTCAGAACCATTAGCCTTGTGAAAGAAATGGTAGGTAGGTTCTATTTCGATCTACGTATCACGAACTCACGACTACCTCTCATTATATTTACACCGAGTATCTCGCCTCACTATGAGCCAAACCGAGGGAGGTGTACTGACGGCTTCAGCCTTGAGCCGTATTCATGAAGAATACTTCCTCAACGAAATTGACAATGCTTTCGAACAGGAGAGGTCTCCTATAACATTGTAAGAAATTCATGGGCAGCATCAAACTTACCTTCACTGTACTAGGCCAACATAATCAACAAATCCGAAAAAGATAAAAGATCCAGGTTGACTGTCAAGACAAGCATGCTAATGCAAACGGCGGTGAGAACGAACGGCATTAGAGGTGTTTTTTCGAAGTAGATACTGCAAAGCCGGGTGAATCCAGGCAAGATTGCGCAGGACCGGCTCGCACAGTGCAGCTATTATTTGAGGTACTTGATATTTAAATGAAAATACATTAATCTACAATTCGGCAAAATCCTCGATCAGGTTCCTATCCATTTCCACAACACGCGCACCAACTGATCCCTGTGCACAGGTTTCCCAACATAGTCATTCATTCCCCGAGCAAGGCATGTCTCGCAGTCGCCCTTCAGTGCATTAGCTGTAAGAGCGACGATAGGGACGTTATTGTTCATTTCCCGGATCAGTGAGGTGGCTTCCAAACCATCCATGACTGGCATGCTGATATCCATGAGTATGATGTTGTACGTCAAGGGCTTTTGCTTCACTAGCCGTACAGCTTCCGCACCATCCCAGGCTATATCCACGCGCTCAAAAGACATGCTTTGAAGAAGCTTGAGCATGACTGTGCTGTTCACAAGATTGTCCTCGACTAGTAAAAGGTGCCTCTGTGGTACGACCTCCCGCAATTTGTCCATGACATTTGTCAGCCCGCACGTGGACGGTATTTCGCGCTTCTTGTCTGATAACGCTAAATCGATACGGCCCATTCTGGCTGTAAACCAAAACACGCTGCCTTTTCCATGAACGCCGGGTCGATAGCCCACCATGCCGTCCATAAGTTCCGCCAAACTCTTGCAGATAGATAGTCCGAGGCCTGTCCCTTGGTATCTCTTGGATGTGGAGTCGGCGTAACGCGTGAAAGGCGTAAAAAGCGTATTAAGAGCATGGTCAGGAACTCCAAGCCCTGTGTCTTCAAATTCAGTCCTGACTATGTAAGCTTGAGGGTCGGATTCGTCAGGCGCACATGTGAGAGATATTCGAATATAACCCGATTCCGTGAACTTGACGGCGTTGCCGAGCATGTTCTGTACGACCTGGCGATATCGCAGAGGATCACCTCGCAAGGCTTGTGGAAGATTTGTTGGGGTCGATAATACCAGCTTGACTTCTGGCTTCAAGAGAGACCTGCAATTTCGCATGACAGCGTTGATAACACTCTTGATATCCACGATGTCGGAAGTCAAGGAGAATGACCCAGAGGAGAGCTTAGAGTAATCAAGCACGTCATTGATAATCTGGAGTAAAGTTGTCGTTGAGTCCTCAATGATGGATGTATATTCCAGCTGCTGATTGGTGAGGCTGGTGTCTTTCAACATTGTGAGAGCGAGTTGCATGCCGTTCATGGGGGTCCGAATCTCATGACTCATGTTTGCAAGAAAATCTGTTTTCATCTTGGACGATTCCTCAAAGGCTGCGATCATACGAGTTTCGGCCGCCTTCCGTTCCGTCAAGTCACGCGTCACTTTGACGAATCCAACATGTTGACCAAACTGATGGATTGGAGTAATCATAACGTTGGCCCAAAATCGAGATCCGTCTCGTCGATACCGCCAGCCCTCAGCTTCCACCCGTCCTTTCTGTAGAGCCATAGCTAGACCTTTAGCTGGTTTATCCACACTGCGGTCGTCGGGACTGTAGAAGATTGAGAAGTGTTTTCCAATGATTTCCGAGGGAGCGTATCCCTTCAGTACTTCAGCGCCACGGTTCCAGGTGGCGATTTTGCCCTGGGTATCGAGCATAAATATAGCGTAATCTTGAACAGTATTGACCAGAATTTTGTACGTTTCATTCACATACGCGTGATGTTCGTCAGAAGCTTCCCAGTGATCCTTGGAAGTATTCTGAGCTTCCAAGACAACATAAATCAAAGCCGAGTCTCCAAATATCGGCGTTACGCGAAGCTGATACACCGTCTTCGTGTTCTCAACGCGTATGCCTTCCATTATTTGGATTTCCCTTGAGGAGATGGCTGCGCTGAGGGCGCCGTAAAGAGAAACGGTGTCTGGCGCAGGGATAGTATGCGCTGGAAGGTGGCTGGCGCTGGTACCCAAGACCTTTTCCCTAGATTGACCTGAAAAGGTACAATGGCTATCTGAAACCTCCACGACGAATAGATCCTGGTTAAGGATCAGCGTCGGAATGGGAGTGTAACGATAGATAAGACTCAAATCTGCTGATGTCTGCTCAGCAAATGATGTGATCTTCGTATCAAGCCCATCATTCGAGGGACAGTTGGAATCGGCCGTTCCTGCTCTCGAATTCCTAGACGCGACGTGGCGGTGGTCCCCAACGTCTGAAGCGACTGGGTTATTCATATGGAGGTTCAGTAGACGTTTACTGAGAGACATGCTCGAGGAGTTGAAAGACGAGTCAGAGGTGCTCATTTGACGTCGAGAGACGACAGTGGCGACAGATGCGACGAACTCGGCTCACGTTGATATTTTGGAGCGCGATGAATCAGGACAAGTATCGGAGGTTGCTGGCCTTCGGCGTGCGCTTGGGAAGCTAGCGGCAGGCATTCTCGGTACACGATCAAACCTGTTTGCGGGTGGGTCCTGCAGTTTGCGTTTAGGTTCATGAATGGTGGGAACTGGCGGCCGAGGACGATCAGCGACTCTTTCTCTAGTCTCCGTGCCAAGAATCTGGTTCATGAAGGCAGAAAGAACGCTTCCTTAACCTAGTTCACATTAGTTAGTTATCTGAGCCATTGCCTATGACTGTCTCACAAAAGAGGATAAGCTCCATTGTGGCACAGGTAGTGCTGTCCGAAAATTTCCTTCACTTCTTGGAGAAATGTCCGTACACTACTGACGGAAGTTCCGTTCTCTCGCACTCAGCCACTCAGCCACTCAGCCACTCAAGAAAACTGGCAACCGACCCTCGGGGTGCGAAATGGACGGAGAGTTCGTATGGGGTAGACAACTTTCCTTTCCGGTGGTTCCTTAGGGCTGTGGTCGTGCGCAAAATGGCTGTTCTCTATCTCCCGTCTCACTAGCCTCTCGCCCTGGCTGATACGCATTCACATATTATTTATTTAGCACTGACCGCGTAAAGTGGCGGTTACCTCCCCCGCCCACCATTGGGATGCCTACCAGGCTTGTGATTAGCTAGATGGAAAAATGGAACTGTGCCTCAGGCATCAACTAATTTTGGAAATTGAAAGGAAATTCTGGCTGTCTACGAAATGAAATGGAATTATTATTTTTCATTGCAATCAGACTACGTATCCAGACCAGATCTCTGAGACGTGGATCACCCCTATCTTGCTTGCTGCTGTCAAAGTTCTACTGCTACTGCCAAGGGTCTTCGGCAGCAGCGGAATTCTCGAAATAGAACTTACCTAGAGAGAGGTGACTTTCGAAGTCACGGAAAACCACCCAACGGGGACTTACTGTGGCTATCGATTTCCCTTTCCTCTATGACGATGCCTAGTAACTATAGTCGAAAACATACTACTTTGCCCACACGTTATTCACCAGCCATCAGAACGAAGACATCACAGACAGAAAGCTTTGGCATCACGGCCTTAGTTTGAGTACAAGGGCAAAACCCCAGGGTTGGCTAATCGCGCAGTCGATATGTACCTGAAAGCACCTACGGAGTTGCACTCACCTTGTATTTTCATATAGCAGGTAACCGTGCCGGGATACTACCAGCCGCTAATGCCTTTAGTAAACCACCTAATCCTGTCCATTGTCCCACTCCATCATTGTCTCAACTGAGGATAGATACTCGGAAATGATGCCAATAGAAATATATCAGAGTCCTCGCCGCGTAATGAGAAATACCTCTGTAAATATGACCACCTTTAGCGCAAAATTGGTTACTGGAATTAGAATCAGACGGAAGTCCGCTAGAGATTTGTGTGAAATATAAAATGCCATACATCCCCTTTCTATGCAGATCTTAGGTTGTGGCTCTGAGGAATACAAGGCCACTTGATTGTTTATCTACCTTAACAGGGCCTTTCATCATGAGATTGCTCACCTTTGCTGGCCGCGGCCCTTCTGTGGCCCTACCAGTCCATGGCTGCAGCCGTTTTTTTTTTTTCGCACTCCATGGTATACCGCAGTTCCTATCACCTCCTATGGTGCGTAAACTGGCAGAAAGTTGACATAAATCACAGCTGATGGACGCTGAAAACTACACCCTGGCCGACTGGCACACAGACATTCAAGCAGCCAGAGATGCCCACATTAATGCCTTTGTACTCAATATGGCTGTGTACTCTAGAATTGCTCAAATTCTGCCATTGCTTTTCCAAGCTGCCACCAATAGAAAATTCTCACTGTTCTTTTAAACCTTAAGCCGGAAGAAACCATCGCATTAACGTTGGTGTGCAGCGTGTTGTGTTCAGGGCCAAGGCGGATAGAAACACCCTCCGACTGGAATTCTCTCTTCCGGGGTGTGATGGCCCATTTCACGAACCACTTCGAAACGCACACCATCGATGGTGATCCAAGAAGGTTCTTACGTTTCCAAACTCTGTGAGGTCACTTGCGCATCTCACCTGGCTGGACAATGCAGCTGGATGTGGGGCTGAGGCAAGACTATCAACAGAGGTGCGGTTGGAAAAGGCAGAAAGGATGAAATGATGCTCACATTACAAATGACTGGCTCAATAACAAGGTGGCTGTTTTCCCATGAGGTTAAGATCTATCATCCAAGTCCATCGTATTGTTCGGGTGGTATCTATATGGAGTTGCCGATAAGTAGAACAGAATGGACGACGAAACTAGTCCATGGCCGGCATCTTCATGCTAAGCCTGATCTCCCGAGTTCAGCCATTCGATTCTGTTGCTCAATTTCTTGCATAAGCTGCACAACCTTTTGCGCTTCCGCTCGTATCCTTTCCATCCGCTCATCTTGCTCACTTGCCCATCATGACCGCTTTTTCCAAAATTGCCATCTGTCCATTGAGAACGATGTGTCTCCGTGCCACGGATTACAACTTGCAAGCTCTTTCGGACGCCATGATTGTCTTGGATAGTGCCGAAAGCCAATAAATGGCCTTTTTGGCAGCCTTCAATACCATATTGGTTTCCTCGAGAATATGCTGAGAGTGGAACGCGAGTTCTAACAATAGGACTGTGGTTGCTTGCATCAGATAGTGTAATGTGTACCACCATAGAGAAATCTGATGCAACAGAGCAACATCTGACAATAACGGTATATTCTCTATAGTCAATGCACCAACGCCTCGTCTAGAGGTGCGTGTATTGAAAACGGCATTTGATAGATGCGTTGGTCTAACTTTCCGCCGAGGCGCGTCGCGCTAGGAGAGGATGTTAACACAGGAAGGGCTTCAAGACAAAGATTCGAAGTAATTGCGTGCCGTCAGCGAATGTGGATGCTGCTATTGGTGTTATCACCGATGTCTTCCCCTCGCTCACGTTCAGTTGCAGGACCGCATTTCCTAGCAGATTATTTTTGATCATTCTAAGAACCATCTCTGATTGCTGTTTCCGGATAGTGAGACTATTCTCAACTTCAAAAAGTTGCCACTCAGGGCGCAGATGCGCATCTCATCATTCCCCGCCGATATTCTTTGCTTTCCTGAAAAAGCCATCAACATTGATCCGATCAAAGCAGGCCAGAGGACGGTCACATTAGCTTAGAGGCGCAATGCTTCTGGCAAAGTTGGAGAGGTTAAACCCCCACGCTGCCTGGACCAGTTGCTATCGATCAGCTGTAAGAAAAGACAGTAGGGAATCTACACTACAGTAATATCTGGTCGGAGACCCATTGCAGCAACCTCTTCTCAACAGATTTCAGTAGCAGTCAAACAGTCTCTAGGTTCAACATTATTAAGGTTCTTACATAGACCTGTTTCACTCATTTGCAAAGCCATGAAAGTGTCTTGGAATCGATCATTCGCCTGATAATTAGGTTATATTGTCAATCTGAATTTAAATAAGTCTTTTGCAACGATTTCTTCTTTTCGATCCTCTAGTTCTTTTACATCCCAATTGGAGGAGATGAATCGTCCGGAGAGCCAGTCACGTTTTGCTTTTGTGAGCCAGACGCAAAACCCACCGGGCAGGCTGATATCGTCGATGAGAACTATCATATAGTGTTAGCGTTTTGGTGCAATAATACTCAGTGCATTCAATGCATTCACACGTACCATGGTCCCAATCTTTGGCATAGTCCTTGTGGACCTGGATACAACCCGGGTGAAGTGCGAAGGAGACCACACCGTTGGCTTTATAGTCTTCGTGGACATATTCCGCTAGACGGTTCAGTGCAAATTTGCTCATGTTATAGGCAGCTGAACACAATGCTGTGTTGTGGTACAAAGATCCTAAAGAAGAAACAAAGATAATCGCCTTTGCACCACCGGTGGACTCTTGAATCAGAGGAAGTAGCTTTCTGGCGGTGAGATATGCTCCATTATAGTTTGTTTCCCATACTTGGAAATGGTCTTCGGACGTGTCTTCTAGGATGCCCCGAGGGAGGCGTGAACTTCCGTCGGGGTCCTTGACAAATTCAGACAGTATGCCGTGGTTGATGACAGCAACGTCAAGCCGACCGAATGAGTTCTTGCAGTGGGACGAAAGCCGCTTAACATCTTCCTCCCGGGACACGTCACAGACCTCATATTCAACTTGGCAATAGGGATTGATCGAGTTGATATCCTCGGCCATTTTCCGCAAGTCCTGCTCAGTGCGTGAACTGAGTAAGATTCCTGTCGCACCCGCACTAGCATAGGATAGGGCAATGTTGGCCCCGATCCCCCTTCCAGATCCCGTGATAGCGACGACGAAGGGCTTCTCTAATGTCACTTTTTCTGGATCCAGGGACCCGTCTTTCGCGGTGCGGTAGTAACGCTTGGTCACAAACGCCGCAGGTCCTAACAGCTCGTCGCGGATGAAAAGAGGGAGTTCGGCGGTATTGATCCATTCTGGCTCCCACAAGGTCATCCTCGAAGCAGATGAAATTGAGATGAAATGACCAATAAATGAGATTGAAAAACAAAATTGAGATAGGTTATTCTATTGTATGGACTGTCACTGCTCTAAAGGTGGGAAATACTCAATTTATACAAATGATCCGGCCCTTGAAACTTAATAACGTCATATCAAATCAAATTGGCAGTGGTCATTAACAGTAGAGAGAGAGTTTACATTTTTGACCCGAGCCTCGGGTAAGGCGCTTTACAAGCTACGTAGCATACGGATTGCATTGTCAAGATCCTGATGATTTACACCAATACAAAAATTCACTTTACCTATTGGCAGCCATGGACCTGTCCAGGTCTGCAAATTCACACCGACTTTTGTTAGCGCTTTGCCTAACGCAACTTCAGATAGTACTTGATGCATTGCACTGTGAAGTGCGGCCCACCGCCCATCACCTTTGGGTGTTTGATCACTTTAGGTGATTCGGTTGGCGACGCGTAGGTTAACGTGTAGGTTGGGCCATCCCGCTCGATAAGAAACGGTGAGTGGAAGAAGGGTTCTGAGGATGGAAAGACTATATAGAATTCAAAACCCCTCGAACGTCGCGATGAAAAATTTCGCAGAAAACATCTGCTATTTAAGCCAACAAAATACGCAAACTATAATGCTTGCTAGTTAGCCTTGGATTGGCAATTCTCACTAGAAATGAGCGGTGAGCTTGGACGAAGAACGTGTGTAGTCGCAATTGCAAGTATTGGCACATTATAGGCGCTCCCTGCCTAACGTTGTGTAACTATTCAGCGTGAAGAAGAGAGAATGACAAGATATACAATGCAAATTGGGGGAAAAAATACGTTCACCCCTTCCTACTCACCGCAACTTGATCTGCCGCGAATACAGTCAGCCAGTTTGTGTAACCCTTGCCGTTCACGTCGTAGCTTTGATGATACAAAATGCTTTCTGATAAGGCATCAGCAATACACGATACGTCACTTAGAGTTATGCACGACTCCTGAAGTTGATTGACTTGGCATGGCTTCATCGTTGGGTCAACAAAAGATCAAATCGCTGATCACTGTAAGGGATGTAACAGTAATTTATAGGGAGCCCGAACTGATCTTTTAGGCCCTAATGACGGTGGGCTTTTCTCTTTGCTCAAACAAATTCTGAAAAAAATCCGTCCGTCGATATAGTACCCTTCAAGATGGACGACCGCAAGCCCTTCAAGCCCATTCTTCTAACCGCTTTGGACCACACAATAGCCAAGGTTAATTTCTCCCAGTTCTTGTGCTTTCGTTCATCAGACCCTCAAGGCTGTCTATCATGCCTCGAAAGAGGTATAGACAACTTGGTCTCGTGCATTCCATTTCTTACAGGGGAAATCGCTCCATGTGCAGACCTTAGCTTGAAATGTGGGCTCCTACAAGTTCAACCGTCAGATATTCCCATCAAAGACATAGCAATGTTGTCTATCAAGAGATACCCCGGTCAATTTCTACCACCGAATCAGTGTCTTAAATCAAGCTTTCCTGACACAGCAATTCGGGAAATTCCCATTCTTGACGGATCATATTACCCACTACCAACTTTTATACCTGATTCGGAGCTGAAGCCGGTTCTGCGTTTCCAAGCAAACATAATGTCTGATGGGATATTGCTAGGCATAAGCTTCAGCCATTCCGTCTTCGATGGCACTGGCGCTGGAAAAATCATAGAGATGTTCGCTGAATGTTGCCGTTCCCCTTCGTTGCAAAGCATTCATCTGCCCACCAATTGTGCAACCGAGTCAAAATTACGGAAAGCAGTTTCCCAACTTGCGTTCACACCCCAATCACAGCATGACCATTCTTTCGAGTATGGCCCAATCCAAGACCCTCCAACCGACTCACCAAGCGAGGCACCAGAAATTACGCAATCCTTGATGCCGGCCCTCAAAACTTGCCCTTTCGTCTTTTCGTCGGAAAAGATCACGTTTCTCCGAGACATGTGTAATGATATCATTCCGCTCGTTGCGCATATGCATAAAATTTCTCAGGACGATTCTGTCCAAAGCAGAAAAACATCGTGGCCTCGCTTTGTATCCTCCAACGATGTTCTGACCTCTTTGATCGGACTTTGCATAGAGAGAGCGCGGAATAAAGCAGGTAGTATCTCAACCGAGTGCACTGGCCTTGCAATGTCTGTCGATCTTCGAAAACGACTCCAGCCTCCTCTGCCGGAGGTCTACCTTGGGAATGCGGTCAAAGTTATACGAACACATATTCATTTATCATGTGATGATGCGGCCTCGGGTGTTCAATCAATAAGCTGCCCGGCACTCGGAAAAGAGCAAGTCTTTCACATTGCAAGCATTGCCTTTCGAATTCGATCCGCTTTGGAATCCACCGACGACAGCCATATACGCAGTCTAATATCTTATCTGCACAAACAGCCTGACTGGAGTGAGATAAGCCTGAAAGCTGCTGCCACGGTCGTATCGAGCTGGCGACACTTGAATGTTTACAATCTCGATTTCGGCCCAAAAATTGGCAAAATTGACAACTTTGAAATTGAGCATGGTTTGTTTGACGGTATGAGTGTCATACTGCCGGCAGTCAGAATTGGCGACACACATCACAAGAGGGGCCCTTGGGACGTGCGTATTACTTTGAATCCGGGTAACATGGACTCTATTAAGATGGATACATTGTTCAATTGGGCTTTGAGTTCACACAAGCCCGATCTCGGCTGATGCTCCCAGTTAAGCTTCCAAGGCGCAGGGCTGCTTTTCATTGGTCCCGAAAAGTCTGCCTAACATGTTTGTATTCCATGATGGAATTTTCTATTATAGAGTCGATGTTATCAGAGATCGTTATGCAATGAACCCGTACAGTAACCCCCCGCCAAAAAATTAGGGAGACCAATCCCGCTTTTCCAGAGGCTAGCGTCGGAGCGCTTACCCCTACGCTACCGCTACGGCCCCTGGGGTGGATAGAGGTCCCATTCCAGCTCCTCGCCTTGACTGTTCAACCACGGCAAGCAGGCGTCCCACAAAGCCCTAACCTCCTCCTGTTCACCAACACTCATAAGTTCCTCCCAAACCTCCCGATCCGCTCTCTCACACCACCCCAAAAATGCAACAACGATAAAATCCGCATACCCCGGCTGATCACCCTCAAAGAATGGCCCTGGTCTCCTCTGGTTCTCGCCCTCCCTCCGCCCTCTGAGCATGCGTACGATCACCGCAAATTCTTTCCTCAACCCATCCACCATTGCTCTAACACTCGCTTGATCCAGTGGCCTGACCTCGTCTAACAGCTTCCCGAATTTCGCCGAGCGAGTCTGTACAAAGTATTCGCGGCTCCTGGGATCCAAGAACGCCGCCACAGGAGGAACGAGAACGCATAGACCCGGTGCAATGACATGAGTAATTAGCTGATCAACAGCCAGGGCAAGCGCGTAGCTCGCAGCACCGGAAGGAAATAATGTTGGAGTTGGCGCGAGCGCGTCTAGGTGGTCGGCGATCGCGAATGAATCCATTAGTGCACCGTGTGGGTTTGATGGGGAGATGAGCGAGGGGTGGCGGATTGCTGGGAGGGTGTGTGTGAAGGGACTATCCTTCGGACTGTTGGGCGGGACGTCCAAAGAGAAGAGAACGGGGGCAATATCGGGATATGAGATCCAGGACTGGGTGTATGGGATGTTCTTAAAGTTTAGGACGAGGCGAGTTTTGAGGGTGTTTGGGGACCAGGATCTTGAGGGGCCTGGGAGGGTGGAGTTTATGTCGAAAAAGTTGACCTTGGGAGTTGCTTCGCCCATGTTGGTGGGGGATATAAGAGAATGGAATGAGGATCCTTTGGAAATGCCAGCGCGGATGAATGCAGTTGGTCGAAGGGGTGATGTGTGATCATGAGTGGAGGTATGCCCTTTATACCCATCGCTTTGGAGCTGGTGTTCATACCACGCCCCCCCCCCCCCCCCCCCCCCCGTTGCGCCAATATGTACCATGTTGCAGTCGTTTATACAAGTGGACGTTACATTTTGATCGTATGTAGCTTTAGGGTGGCAACTGCCAGTAGAGTCCCATTTACCGGGGGCCTATGTGTGGTTACATTCCTCTCATGAACCCTAGATATTGACCCAATTCTTAATCGAAAATTGCCTCGTTTATGTCGTCTGCTGCTTTTCTTGTGTATTCCCCATTGCCGCCCTCCACTCCGTAACTAAGCCATGATAATCATTTATCCCATGAGGCTGCATCCAATGAGCCCAGAAACCTACTTTTCGGCGCGGGGAGATTCCGAGGTCCTTCAAAAGTAGATCAAGGTACGGTAGAATATCAAAGACAAAGTTCGGATAACGGTGGCCTCCATTTGCACGAGGAGACCGCCATCTGCCAAACTCTGTGTGCTTCGTCGTCTCCAACATCCAGTCTGCGATAGTCATCGTCGTAAGCGGACTTCCAGCTGGAAACTCGTTATTGAGAAAGGCCGCTGCCCAAAGAGCCTGTACTTCCGCTAGAAGCGTAGTGTTGAGCGTCATTGTATACCCAAGAAACACGATGGATCTGTCGGGGAACATAGCCGGCGGAACCATGAACCGTGCTAGACGGAGGGGGGTCCGGTCTGGGGCAGGTCCTCGCTTGAAGGGCGGTTGGTCTCGAAGCTTTGGAAATTGGTGGTGTATGAGCTGATTGACCTCCTCACGGAGGTCCTTTGGTATGATGTCTGGGTTTCCTGGAAAACCAAGTTTGGCAGAGACATCCTCGGGCAGAAACGTGATTCCCGACATCTCTTCCCATCCCGTGCAGCAAATCAATACGTCTGTATCCAGCTCCTCCTGGTTTGAGAGGTGAACTTGTCTCCTGGACAACCTATCAACATCTGCGATGTGCACTCTGACGTTGCCCTCCCGGACCAGGTCAAAGAAATCCGTGGGATAATTGAGAATGCCCAAAGAAGTCGCCACCCAAAACGGTGACACTGGCGGCCTCAGCTTTTGCGTCTCCGAATGCTCACGGTATCTGTTAGTCCTTTCGAGACTGAGTTGCATCATGCCCCAGAACGCATCCACTATCTTACGACCAAGCCATGAAGATTGGAGCCATGTGTATAATGTTCCCGCCTCCTGGTTCCAGGCGCATGGGCTGAATAGTGAACAGAGCCGGGTCACTGGGAAGCTTTCCAGGAGCCTCTTGAAGGGCCACCCAACATACGCTGGCGCCATCCACGTCGGCCCGTAGCCGGATTCGCGGATTACCCAGTCCACAACGAGTCCCCGCGTCGCGCACGAGTAAACAACGTCCCAAGCCGATTTGGAACCTCCGAGGACAGTAACCCGTGTTTTGGACTCGAGGATATCGGCTTCATGCGATGCAAAATCATGAAAATGTAACAATTGTGAGTCTGATCTGAAATCATCCACCCCGGCAAACTGCGGCATAAACGGCCGAGACGTCAGGCCAGCCGCAACAATCAATTTAGAGGTCTTGAGAATATATCGCCGTGCCTGTGGAGAGTCCTCGGTAATACTAAGTGTCCACCTGCGGTCGGACGCATATTCGGCGCTCTCGACCCGGCAGTTCAAGCGGAGCTTATCCCCGAGCCCAAACTTCTTGATAGAAGCCTCAAAGTACGCACACACCACGTCTCCTGGGATATGCTGACCCTGCCGAACCGCAAAATATTCCTCGGACATTGGAAAGTCGCTGAACTCATAGGATCCCAGAACATTGTTGGTTTGCAGTCCGTGGTATATTCGCTCCTTGGCCCAGACGCCTCCGACTGAGGATGCACCATCTAGGATCACCATTTTCTGGGATGGATAGGCAGCATGATATGTCTTTGCAGCAGCAACTCCGTGCCATCCTGCGATCTCTCAATGAGTGGGTATTCTATCTAGGGGGAGGTACGACTCACCGGCACCGATAATGGCCACGTCAACCTGTTCCATCGGGAGCTGTAGGGTGTCAAAGACGAGATGTGCTTTGACTCGCGTCGGTTTGTGCTCTGAAGTAAGCTCGATGATGAGTCAAGGCTGTGTCTGAATTGAGCTGCAGGATGTCGTGACACTCATCCGGTCTTTTGCAACATACGGCCTAGCCTGTGACGTGACCGGTGCATGATATCTGACAAACAGAAACTATAGGCATTGCTTGAGACTGCAACGTAGATATGTAACTCTCTGCATTCGGGTGTCTTTACTGGAGCTATAATTTCATGTCTCACATCTTACACTAACGGGACACCGTCTCCTTTGATACCACAGTGGTGCACGACTAGCTGATATAGGCCATACTCTGTCTGAATGCAGTTGCCAACCGCTCTTCCACTTATGTAACCTATTGGCCGCATGCGTTCTAGGTGTTTACGGTGCTATCTTGCTATCATCGATCCATGGCCAACCTGCCTAGTCCGGAAGTGCTCCTTCGAGGCAGAACGATACGGCTACGCTACGGATGATTCAATGACTCCACCGGAATACCGATGGATGACGGCGACGACTTGCGAGAATTGTAATGGATGCACCAGGAGTGCATAGACACAGGCGCTCTGTAGACGGCGCACCGCACCAGAGCCCGGCCGAACGCGACTGTTTCCAAACCCAAGAGGGATATAAATAACCGGCATTACCTTTCCCTGCGCAATATACGGGACTATCCTAAGCAGAGGCCTACTTGTTAATATGTCTGTCCCTGATTCCTGCACGGTTCTCGTCATTGGTGGCGGGCCCGCGGGCTCCTACGCGGCGTCCGTGCTGGCTCGAGAGGGTATCGACTCCGTAGTGCTTGAAGCCGAGAAGTTCCCTAGATACCATATCGGGGAGAGTCTGTTGCCCTCTGTGAGGTACTTTCTCGATTTTATTGATCTGTACGATACCTTCAATGGCCATGGGTTCTTGCGCAAGGTATGGCGATCGAGATATATCCCTCACGGATGTACATTGATTGGCTTTGGCTGTGATTGACCAAGCGCAAACAGAATGGGGCAACGTTCAAATTCAACTCCAAGCAACCTGGATGTAAGTCCTCTATTTGGTATGACCAGAAAACATCTTCTCTCTAATTGGCCGTGCGATAGACACTGATTTCGTCGGCGCCGGAGGCGCAGGCAATCACGCGTGGAACGTCCTTCGCTCAGAGGCGGACGAAATCGTGTTCCGGCACGCCGAGAAAAGCGGCGCGAATGTCTTTGACGGGGTGAAAGTGGAGAGTCTTTCCTTTACGAAGACAATCGGCAGCACAAGCACAAGGGCCGGCAGCGGCAACAGCGAAGAAAGGCCAGGAAAACCAGTCTCTGCATCTTGGATCCGCAAGAGCGACGGCAGTTCCGGTACGATCCATTTCGACTACCTGGTCGACGCCTCGGGGCGTGCGGGCCTGGTGAGCACAAAGTATATGAAGACGCGGATCCCCAACAAGCGGTTGCAGAGCATGGCCGTTTGGGGATACTGGAAGGGCGCAGCGACGTATGGGCCTGGTGCCGGTGATCCATTTTCCGAAGCCCTCACTGACGGGAGCGGGTGGGCGTGGTTCATCCCCCTGCACAATGGTATGGTCTCGGTGGGCGTCACGATTAAGCAGGAGCAAGTCGTGGCGAAGAAGAGAGCATACGGCTCCAGTGCGGGTAGGGAGTTTTATCTGGCGTGTCTCAAGGACACGCCGGGAATCGCGAAGCTACTTTGTAATGCTGAACTGGAGTCGTCGGATATCAAGTCAGCCGCGGATTGGTCATATAACGCCAGTGAATATGCGCATCCTCACGTACGCATTGCTGGGGACGCGGGATGCTTCATCGACCCGTTGTTCTCCTCAGGAGTACACCTCGCCATGACCGGGGGCCTCTCAGCAGCTGTGACCATCTGCGCCAGCCTGCGGGGGAACTGCACGGAGGAAGAGGCAATCAGATGGCATTCGGCCAAAGTTGCCGAAGCGTACACACGCTTCCTACTCGTGGTGCGCAGCGCGATGGAGCAAATCCACGGGAAAGAAAAGGCCGTGCTAAATGGGCTGGACGAGAACAATTTCGACGCGGCATTTGACCACTTCCGTCCGATTATCCAGGGAACCGTCGATGCAGGTGGAAAGCTCTCCAAAGCGGAAGTGGACAAGTCGGTGGAGTTTTGCACGAGGGTTATTCGCAAGGTGGAGAGTGGGTGCTTGGCGGATCTGGATAGTACGCCGGGTGCTAAGTTCACTGCCAGGGGCGCCGCTGCTACTTTCTCGGGTAGCAGTCAGTGTGACAACGTTATGATGAAGATGGTCCGCATGAATCGGATTCTAGACCTGAACAGCTTCAAGGCGGATATTGTCAATGGGATGGCGCCTAACATGGAGCGAGGAACATTGGGGCTGGTGAAGCAGGTACCTGCCTTACCCACTGGGAGCTAGATGTTGGGGATCTATCAGCATAAGGTTGCCGCCAGTTCTAGGCAAGAGGTATATTCTTGTTTCAGTCTCTTGACACTTGGGGCATGGAGGAACAATGCCGTATCTGAAGAATAATTCTTTAATCAACTCATTCAATTTGTTCAGTACTAGCATGTACGGAAATGCTTGACCTGTTAGGATATTTTAGAACGCTGTCGAAGGAATGGAGGGGTATCTTACTACCAGGACAGGTTAGTGACCGTACATTCCTTACGTTTTGTATGGTAATTTAAATTTCCAGTGACCACGATAAGGTCAGGGTTTAGCCGCTACTGTATGTATAGCAGGCCCCCACTTTCCTCATTTGCTCAATTTCCGATTGAGATCATGAAAGGGATATAATTGGGTTTTCTCGTTCCTAGTGAAGTGGAGCAGCTCTATCCGATACAGCCACAACAACTGCCTATAAATTGAGTCCTTGACATCGAACCTGTAGCAAAATTTTGTCTCCTTGTCGGACACCATCTAGATATACGGCTTGGATGAACGTCCCGCCAAACTCCTACCCAGATCTGGCACATATCCTGTCCAAAACACAAACCATGAGGATTGCTCTTATTGGTGCTGGTCAAGTTGGCTATCGCCTCGCGGCAGAATTCTGCAAATCAGAAGACGAAGTAGTCATTGTCACCCGAATGGCCAAAGCGAGCTTCGCCGACCTCCGCGCAGAGACCCGTCTCACGGATTACTCCATAGAAGACCTGATCCGACAACTCGATGATTGCGATGCTGTCGTCTCAACTCTCAACGGCCCAAACGAGTTCTATATCTCGGCACATCTGAATATCTTAGAAGCATGCATCCAATCGCGCAGATGCAAACACTTCATTCCCTCTGAATGGAACATCAACATTGAGGACTTCCCAGATCAGCCGATGTTTAGTGCCGCCACACATGAGGTTGTTCGCGAGAGATTACGATCTCAGAAAGATATCAAGTGGACGATGATTTGCCACGGTTGGTTCATGGAGTACTTGTTGCCTCAGGATAAGAACCCACTTCGCGAGATTGGACTCGCATGGGTGATGAACCATGAGACTAAAGTTTTCGACATTTATGGCGACGGCTTGCAGAAGGTCACTTTGACATCTCTTCAAGACGTAGCCCAGGCAGTTCTTGCCTTATTGCGCAACAGCATTTCGACCGGTGCCGAGCTGCCTCAGGTTACTCACCTGGCTGGGCAGACTCTGACCTACAGAGAGCTTTTTGACCTGATTAGAAGACGCGATGCAGCCTGGAAGTCTAATCCCGTGACCATTTCGGAGGTCCTTGATTCGATACACAAAGGACTCGAGTCGAATGATGCCGGAGTAGCTGTCCACCAGATGAGGATCCTCGGATTCACGAATGCGAATCATAATCCTAAGGAAAAGGTGTTGAACTGGGGAGCCGGGGTTCTCCAAGGGTTGAGCGCCACCACTGTTGACGACTTTCTGAACCAGCCTTACGTTGGGCAAGCCCCATGAAGAACTTCCTGTGATTTCCCAAATTTGACTTATTGAACAATCAAGACATGTTGTTTTCTCATTGATGATACCCGCTAGATAGATGATCGTTGACAATGGCAACTTCATTACTTATTACACTTATCGAATATATTGCGATCTTTCCCCGTCCGACTCAGTCCTGGTTCGCTTAGCAGGGACGTTATGTTCTCTATGGTCAGTGGGTTCATCCACAACCCTCCTGTCGAAACACACCAACACTTGCCTCCCGCCGTCTCAACGACAGTTCCATAAATAATCCTTCCGTCAATAATAGACAAATTAGCTTGCTATGGCATGTTGGCCTTCCGCTACGGGCATAAAACCCCCATAAATAATTTGCACCATTTGACGAAAGTATCAAGGTCGAGGAGGAAGAAAAGAAGAACGAATTACCTAGCTGGAGTGTTTCTTATAAACTCTCTCACTCGCCCGATCTGGCAGGTTTTGTGGAATGCAGCAGATAGGTGAATCGCCGGAGGAGAGGAGCCCGTATTCGACCAGATCCGGGTAGGTATACCTTGCTCTTGGTCCATTTCGACAGACACCAAAAACCAACAATCACGTACCACCTGTAATGTTGATATCTGTTAGCTGGTTAAATCCTTAGCAAAACTTTACCTAGCCGTAATCCAGCCTTGACGAATTAGAGTGGTACTAACTCAATCACAGCATGGAATTATCGAGATAATCGTTACCAAGAAGGGAAATGAAGAAAAAGAGACGTGGCTGAATTAATCCTTGGATCGCTTCCTCCAGCAGAAGTATTTGCGGCCGCGACTAAATGATCTCGTTGAGGCGTGTAAATCTAATAGTCTTTGGCTTTCTTGTCTCAATTGGCCATGTGAACCTATCTAGGTGGGGAATTCGGGGTGGTCGGCAAAGATCCCAAAGCGGCAAGAATGGGTCGTAACCATGAATTTGAAGCATTGACTACACTGAAGAGAGAATAACTATCAGTGATTACTTAAAGAGTCTTATAGCTTCTTGTTCAACCCTGAGAGTCAGCAGCCATTCACGCTAGATAGCGCCTTACGTCCAGAATAGTGCTTCACGAAATGAGCGATCTATCCCCATTTACGGCCGACCATGGCCTGGAAACGAAAACCCCACACAAAATGCAGGAGTCCTCAGAGGACATTGAAACTATTCCACTCTCAGAAAACGAAAAGCCTTTCTCGATATGGACCGCAATAGGAATCGGATATTCCCTCACAAACACTTCCATCGGCCTGATCCTCACGTTTGGTACCACGTTACCCTTTGGGGGATCGCCACTATTCTTTTTTGGGTTCCTTCTCATGACGCTAGTCGGTTTCTGCATTGCACTATCCTTGGGTGAAATGTCATCCGCATGGCCACACTCTGGAGGGCAATACTTTTGGACATCTCGTCTAGCACCAAAAAATAGCCGACGCTTTTTGTCATATATAACAGCCATCATATCATGGACGTCGGCAGTATGTATCAGTGTGTCGTGCGCATTGGTTTCTGCCGAACTGTTGCTCAGCATTGTATCCTTTGTGATACCCCTCGACGTCAAACCCTGGGTGACATTCCTTGTTTATCAGGCCGTGAATGTCTTCATTTTTGGCTTCAATTGTTTCGAACCTCTTTTGGCTGTTATGGGCCGGCTTCTGATGGGTCTTTCCATTGTGACCACGCTTATTGTCTTTATTGCATTGTTTGCTGCCGGAGGACCGATCGTCTCGGTCTCTGAATTTTTCACAGACTATACCAACACTACCGGATGGCCACCCGGAGTTGCCTTTCTTATCGGGATCAATGGCATCAACTGGTGTTACTCGTGCCTGGATGCTATAACGCATTTAGTGGACGAAGTTCCTAACCCCGCTAGAAATATTCCACGATCTTTGATGTGGACTATCGGGATCAGTGCAGTAAGCGGTATTCCTGTGATTCTGGCGATGTTCCTCACCCGGGAGGATGACACCGCCACGGATTCCCTAACTCTTTTCTATAATGTCCTTCACCACAACAAAAAGGCCGCAATAGCCATCCAAACACTCGTTCTGGCATCAGCAATGAGTTCCCTCGTCGGGATTCATACTTGGCAAGCTCGTATTGCATGGGCTTTAGGTCGGGATAAGGGCCTACCGTTCCACAGCTTTCTGAGCAAGATCGCCCCAGCACCATTCTCTACTCCCCTTTGGGCTCATCTATGGTCCGCCAGCTTTACTGCACTGTGTGGTTGCCTCTATCTTGGCTCACAGACTGCATTTAGTTCGTTTGTTGCTGCTGGAATCATTCTACAGTATGCCACATACTGCGTTCCAATCGTCTTAATGTGGTGGCGAGGGAGAGCGAAAATCAAGAATGGACCATTCTGGTTCCCTCGGTTGGGACCTGTCGCGAACATCGTGACATTCGTGTGGTTCCTGATCATTCTGGTGATTTACTGCTTCCCCTATTACCTACCAGTGGTTGCAAACGAGATGAATTATGTATCCGCTGTCGTGTTTGTCATTTTTGGCTGGGCATTATTGTATTGGTTTCTATATGGGCGAAAGAACTACGCCTGCGATTGAGCTTTCGCGTGTAACTAAGCCGGGAGGGCTTGATCTTCAAATTCGCCTGATGGCAGGTGTGGTGAATCTTGTTGGTAGGCTGAAAAATGTGTCGATCAACAAACTTCGCTCCTTCGTACATTTTCTTATAAGAATACGTCCTTCTGTTAGCTTTAGTGGGAGTAGGTAACATAAAGGCCATTGATGGATCAATCTGCTTCAAAGCACTAGCACCTCGTCTGCTACCTGGTAGATATCGTCGAACTCCGACAATTGACCCATTCTGTATGAGTAATTAACTTTGTTCAGAACAGCCGAGACTCAAGAGCCTACTGGTAGACTAGCTCCTTTTTTCTTAGTGCTTTCCCCCTCCAATGAACAGAGCACAACGCAGAGTAAGACACGTATTCGAAAGTCTTAAGCAGAGTGTAGCAAGACAGAATACTAATGTGGAACCTGGAAGTGAGTGGTACCCTGGATCGATAGCAAAATAGGGCATCGGTCTTGTAGATCTGAACTTATTTGATCGGGTGGAGCAGAGAGCAGGTGTGACAGTCGTCTTTCCTAAGTAGGGTTTTACCCGCATAACCATGGCCCCGGACATTTACCACAATTGATGATCATGCAAGTATACTACTCGTGACACTGGAAGGAGAGGATGGAAAATGGATGGAGGTTGTTTAAAAGAGGCAGGGTAGGTTCTATTCTTCCTGACTCGAGATTGACATGTTCCCATCCATCTTTTACTTCTGGAGGCCCAACGCCTTGTCTCACTTCTTAACAGAGGTATCCTCAACAACCACAAAATGCAAACAGTGAAAGAGCTACCTTCCGGTCGGAGGGAGTATGACTTCGTCATTGTTGGAGGAGGAACTGCGGGATGTTTCGTCGCGAGCCGACTCGCCGACTCGCTACCTGAGGCTAGGGTCCTCCTCATCGAAGCCGGTGGCAACGACTTCGGCTTCGACGATCTTCATGACTTGAAGGGCCAGATTGAGAACAGGGAAGAAGATGCGGATTACAGATATAGTTCGGTTCCGCAGTTGAATGGCTTGTGCATCGCACATCGAATAGCGGGTAGAGGCTGACATGTTCGAACAACTACAGGAAATAGCTTGATTGAGCATTCCCAAGGAAAGATACTGGGCGGCTGCTCTAATATCAACGGATGCATCTCATTCCGCCCTCTTGAGTACGATATCCGAAAGTGGTAGGGGCGGGAGCTAAGGGCTGGACGTTTCGCGAGTTCGTCTGGCTGGTCAATAAGCTTCCTGGAAAGATCAATCCAGTCGTGGAGAAATACCAGAACCCAGTTAATGTTAAATTAATCGAGACTATTGTGAAGACCTTCGGTATTCCTTCAAACGACGTCATTCAACGATGAGATTGTTCGACCCGGTAACTTGAAACCCTCGACCGGTTTTATGACTGTCGCGTAAGATACGGACAACTGCTATCGAAACAGTGCCAGCGTGACCTATGTTCGCCCGATTTCGAATGGCGAGGTGGAGAGACCTAATCTTACTATTCTCACAAATGCATGGGTCCATCGGCATGATATGGCAGGAAACGTTGCCACAGGCGCTTCGTCGTCGTTGGAATCCGGAAACATACCAACAACCCCAAAAAACCAAGGAAAACAACCAGTCGCTTGACGAACCGTCTTCCAACAGCAGCCCACCTACCCCAATAAAGTTCAACCTCGAGTTTCATGGCATCCGATCCTGAATTCAAATGCGGAAGCGCGTCCTCCGGCACCTCCGCACCTAGAAACTCACACAGCGGCTCCCACTCCATTCCAGGATGAAACTCCAGCAGCAGATCTGCCGGGAAACCAGCTCCCACACGCTCATAGTGCGAATCAAACGACGCCAGTAACGCCGGAACGGAGGACGGAGCGCAGGGTGGACGACCCTGGGATAGAACAGACAGTCGTTGTCCGGTTGAGCAATGCCTGATACAGACCCGTGAAGTCGACGACCGGGAGCACATAGAAGGAGCTTGCAAGATTGGCCCATTTTGGGACTGCCAAATACTAAGTCGAATCGAGTGTGAACAATAGGGTAGTTTGTTCAGATTCTCATAGATCTCTTTGTCTAATCCATGGCCACCTAATGATGCCTAGCTCTGAAAGTTGCTGAAGTTCCAAGTTCGGCCGTGTAAACTCTAGCTCGAAAAGGTCACGTAGTGTTCCCATCGCAAACTTGGGATTTTTGAAGTCCCGTCCCTGCATAGGATTTTCACCAGAGCCGTACAGAAAGTCATTTACCTCGTCTTCCAGCCAGACGCCCCTTCCGATCATGGTCTCATATCCCGGCATAACAATCCGAACACTTGGTTTGATGGTTTCGTCAGACCAACGAAGCTCTGTGCGCATAGCCTCGAGAAGGTCATTCAAGCAGTCCCCTCCAATTTGAAAATAATGAAGACCAAATTCAAGAGAGCGCAGCGTTCTCGGAAGGAGCTTTAGTAGATCAACAATGTCTGACTTGGAGGCATCGAAACACCATAGACCAAAGTGGCGAAGGGCTGGCCAGTTTTCAACAGGAAACACGTTCTTTAAGAGAATCGGCGGGTCCATAGGGCCAGGCCCGATTGTGGTTGATAAACTGATATATTCGAGGTCCTTCGCTTCCCTGAGAGCGCGATAAAGGCATCCACTGCTTTGTTGGGCCCAGTAGTGAGTTCCATTTCCGCCGACGAACAAGGGCAGGTTCAAATGGCTGAATCCCGGGCGCTTCATGATAACCAAGAAGTGATTGTATTCATCGCTTGGTTGGTCTAACATGGAGTAATTGATGCCGGTGACGAGCGAAAATGGATTAAAGCTTAGCTCTGATATATTGTGCTTGTGCTGAGCAAGAATGCGGAGAGCAATTCTGACCCCGTGCCATTGCTCTTTATAGGCCTCTGGTGCCCGAGACCATGCAACCGGGATTGTTGGATTCTCGCAGAATGCGGCTGTTGGCCATCCTCGTGGGATAGGGTAGTTGAAGCCGTAAGGCAGCGACCTAATCATAGGCGTTTCATACAACGGCGAGAACAGCCACCCATGGACCGCGGGTGTAACAGTGACTCTTTTCAGGGATGGAAATCGGTCGAGGGCGTAGATAAAAGCATTTTCATCGTGACCAGAAGATATCACCTCATCCTGTTGCTCTATGCAATTTTGGTAGAGGTCCCAGCAATCCCTCAGGGGCATCTGCGCTTCAACCTGTTTCTGTCGTGCGATGTGGTGGGGAAGATCCGGGTCCCAGCACTTCCTATGATCGATGAACTGGATATTATTCTCGCACTCTTTCCTGAACCAACGGGGTAAGTTGGGTTTAGAGTCAGAGTCAGAATCAGAGTCCTGTTCGGGGAGCTGAGGTGAGCTTTGAATTCCACCCTCTATCGCCTCCCACCAGTAGTCATCTGACAGGGGCGGCGTTGGAACAAAGCGCGCATCATCCCAGATTATCTCTTTGATTTGATGCCGAAACTGAGGATGATCTGCGATAGCACGAAACACCTCGATATCGAGGGGATTGGCGGAGAGAAACACCCGTGAGAAACATAGCGGCGTCACGTCGCTGAGGACTTTGCATGAGAGTCGCAGACACTTTCGATCGCGGTTGGTCAGGAAAGATAAAATCAGTAACCGAATCTCGGGCGAAATGGCAGCTAGCCAGGGGACCTGGCCTTGCGCCGAGGCGTGGGCATTTGAGGCCCGAGATGGCATAAGATATGAATTGGATATTGTAGTGAAAGAGTTTTTATCATGGTTTCTTGATATAGCAGATGTGGGAAGCGTAAATAAAGGGCGCGATTCTTGTGGGCTACAACCAGGATACACTAGGAGACACGTACTGTAACAAGCGCTCGTAATACGCAGGAAATCCGATCTCCACAATACGGAGTTACCCGTGGCACTGACCACCCCGCCGCTTTAAATATCTGTGGGGCATGGTGTTGCAGTGCAGCCAACATGACCGCTGTGGCAGGATTCCATTATATTCTCTTGCGTGAGATTGTATTACCCAGATATGAGAGTCTCCATTGAGCAACCTAAGTTTACCACGTTCACTAATTTTTAGACAGTGAGACTCATACCTGGCACTACTACCTCTTGTCTGTGGGATTGAATTTATTCCTGGCTCTTTTCAACGTGAATGTAACCAACGCGGAGTTTACATCTTCAGAGATCACGAGAACGTCAGTGGTTGGCCATCTGCCGGGATGTCCTTCATTTCAGGTCTTATCACCTCGAGCTGGTCCTGGGGAGTACTGTATTCGGCAACCCACCTATCTGAAGAAATTCCCCACCCAAGAGAGAAATGTCCCAAAGGCCATCATCTGGACTGTCATTCTAGGATTCGTTACAAACTTTCCCCCGGCTTGCTTTCTTTTATACTGCCTCACAGACTTCGATTCTGTTCTCGAAGCTATGACTACATGGTCATCGCTTATGGCACTGTTTTGGTTCTAAGTAGTGTTTGTTTCACATGATAGCCCCTACACGATATGACTGCTACCGCTTCAAATAGATTCCCGCGTGATGGAGGAGGGCCAATACCTTAATATAATCAAAAATTAGTAATATATCCCAACCAAAGAGACGTCAGTACCTTCTTGACTTTGTCCGCGCCTGGCTTCATATCAAGTGAAAAGGAGCAAGCCCTCACTTGCCTACGAACCGGGCATCCCATACCCCATCCATCAGCAAAGACTTCTATGAAACGGGTTACATTCTGTGCCAGATCTCTCGAAGCATCAACGTCGGGGCCATACTGCTCGCCCAGGGACAAGCTCATATCTCAACTACGATGTGGCTTTCGACTTGCTTTATAGCCACGGCAATGAAAGAAGCGACGCTTGATAAAACTGACCTGTTGGATCAAACAAAGAGCCAGGCATCTGGCAGCCCTTTTCTACGGTGTGAGTGAGCTTCCCACGCCACCTAGTTTCCTTTTTTTAGCTGTCGAGTATATAGGAAATGTCAGAGACTCTGGCCAATTTGTCGCTTGTTGATTTCCCATGACAAATTAAACGCTTTCAACAAGGCGCACCGAAGCTCAACCTTACCCAATTTGGTCAGGTCCCTGTAGAACATGTCAAACCTCCGTCAATGATAAGTACATGACCTGTGATGTATCTTGCTGAAGCACTAACTAAAAATACTACCCCGTTGGCCACATCAAAAGCATCGCCCATCTTGCCCATGGGCACATTGTGGCCCATGATCTTGTTGTATGTCTCTCTTTCTGCTGGGTCCCTGCTTTGCGCGAATGTTTCAATGAGTGGGACGTACATAAGACCTGGAGCCACCGCATTCATTCGGACACCCTCGGGGGCGTAAATTGCCGCAGTCACTTTGGTGAAATGGATGACTGCTGCTTTTGCAGAGTTGTATGCGACTTGAGGTTTTCCGAGATATCGTATACCCGCGATGCTGGCATTGTTCACCACGGATCCGTACCCTTGAGCCTTCATGATCGGCAAAACAACGTGACAGGCAAGGTAGGTACTCTTAAGGTTGACGGATATCTGTTTGTCCCAAATATCTTCCGACAGGGTGGCCGGATCCCCAGAAGCGGTCATGCCGACGTTGTTGATAAGAATATCTATGCGGCCGTACTTTGCCATGACGCAGTCTACGGCCTTTTGTACTTCTTCCAGCTTCGTCACATCGGCCGTAATCACATCGCAGATTCCACCTGCCTCTCGCACCCGCCTGGCTGTGAATTCAGCAGCTGTCAGATTGATGTCGCAGCCAAAGACCTTGACTTTGTTGTGGCAGAGCACATTTGCCATTGCTGCACCGTTACCCCATGTACCGGTGTCAGTGGGACCAGATTGGCCTATGCCCATGATCAAGGCGACCTTGCCCTCGAGGTCGGGATATGTTGCCAAATTTGTCATATTGGCCTGGATCGCCTAGGTGGTCTCCGATAGACTGGTATCCAGAAAGTGAGGTGAAAAATAAAAATCGATAACGGGAAGACGAGTCTGCTAAATAGGGCAAGGCGGCCGGGCGGAAACAAAGCCTATGGGGTTCATGTTGACCGGCAAAGATCAGCAACACGTTCTTATGACTCTTGAACTGTTGGGAAAGCCAGCAGCTTGAAACTGAGGCCCAAAGTCAAAGGGGTAATGCTTCTAGTTAGGATATTGCGGAGCTTCCGGTTTCACCACCGTTCAGGGTTGGAATTCCGGTCGTCTAGGTCGGATTATTGACAGGACAGCAGTTCGAGCAAATGAGAGTCATTTTTCTCCATAGGTCTAGCCAGCAACCATTAAATCCACTACAATGCCGTTTCGGAGTGCTTGCTAGCTGCCCCGAAGGCTCCACAATCTTGCGCAAGTGGGGAATGGCTTGGCGGGGTCGTCGGGTTTTCTCACGTCGTGGTATGGTATCGGGTAAGCCGCTTTTCGAAAGTTTCTGAACCTGGACGTCACCGATGATGTAAAGAAGTGCAAGCCGACTTGGTTGTCCAAGATGCTCTGCCAGTCGACGACATTGACTCTATTCAGAAGAGTCTGTCTTGCTTCTATCTAAGGTAAAGCCACAAACACCTGTTGTATTCAGTTCGAGCGGCGACTGTCTCAGATCAAAGCCAAGTTAGACACGATTTGTTGACCTGTTTACGGATTACTATCACCCAGTATAAGCGACAAGCTCGTTCGCGATCCCTGCTGTTTAGGTAAATTTTTCAATTGGTTCAGCTCCAAATTGATCAAGTTAACGCTTTTTTGGGCTTGAAAACGGGGTCTCGGGAACTTACCCAAGAAGGCAAGTCAATTAAGCGTATGACTTACAGCCTGCGCCATATTGAACTAAATGTTTGCGGGCCAACGGCGGGGTACAGGATAGTTAATATGACTATTATGCGGAGCTAAGTCACTAAGTATGCAAGTGGTTTAAGAATTTCGGTGTGCGGCTACTGCGTATTTCCTACGCGGCAAGAAATTTCAAGCCCGGTATGAATAGGACGGAGCGATGAGTGGAACAGACATTTCCGGATCAGGATCATACGCGAGCGCGTCTGTTATCGGAGGCTATATCTGGACGCGTCTCGCATGTTTCTGGATCTTTCCCCCCATTTCTCTTCCTAGCTTCGATTCTCTCATCAAATAGCATAAGTTGATCCTGAATCTCTTCCTGATTGTAACAGCTATAATATTTAAGCAGTTGCTGTTGAACAGTAATTAATAACTCCCACATTCATTTCAAATATACAAGTCGCTTCATCGCCAACTACGCTCACTTTGTCTTTGTTGATTTCAAGCTGATGTATTCACCTAGAGTAATCTGGATGGAGGAAAGGCCTGTGCATTGCAAGCACGGGTTCCGTTCTTCCCCGAAATCTCACGTGTGCGTCGTAAGCATCGAGTTCATACCTAGCAAACTCTCATATTGGAATTTCTGATGATTATCGATCCTTCTGGTTCGGGACCTTGACCGAGATGTTCAGCTCTTCCGGCGAGTTCGAAAGGTGTATGTGGTGTGGTATTGATAAGACACCCGGACTTCCAGTAAGGATGGGGTTCCGGCCCAGAAGTATGCTGCTTTGGGTTCTCATTTTTGTATCTCTCCGGCGTCTAAGTCTACACACTACTACTATGGATTCAAGTGATCACCGAGCTCGAGATCTTGAGCCAGCCATATGTGCGAATCCCGTCCGTGTCTTAACTGTCTCTCACGCGCACATTTTATCACCTCTACTCCACATCTTGGCTGCAAACCCTAAAAACATACTGATTCATAGTTTGGTTCATTCCTATAACAAACGGTTTCCGAATAGGATATCTCCACTCCGACCCGGTTTATTTGCTGAACCTGAAGTGCGGATAACCCCAGTTTGCCTCATCCGAACACCACTGACGAACTTGGTTGTTAGTACCAAAGTATCGAGGAATTGTCCTCTTCTGCTTTCCAGGAACGTTGTGGTTGACACCGGTCTGCCAAGAGTCGACATTAAGAGCCAAAAGGCCTTTACCCACGTCATTGCAATGTTCCGTCCACTCGCGTTCGCCTTCCTCGCCCACCATCTCGTAGGTGATACCCCTAGCCATCATGTAACCAATGAATTGGTGAATCCAGTTGACAGACAACTCAATAGAGTGAGGAAGATTTCCGGCAGCGTGATGGGGTCCAAGCACGTTGAACATATTCGGGAAACCAGAGACGTTCAGCCCAAGATAGCTTCTGGGACCGTCCGCCCATTTTTCTTTCAGGTCCAGGCCATTTTCGCCGCGATAGTCGATGGCCTCATACGCTCCGGTGACAGGATTAAAGCCAGTTGCGTAAATCAAAATATCAAACTCGAAGTCCTCCTCGTTGGTCTTGAGGCCTTTCTCCGTGATTCTCTCTATCGGAGTCGCTTTGAGATCAACTAGCCGTACATTGTCCTGATTGAAGATTTCAAAGTAATTTGTCTCCAGGGGAACTCTGCGTGTTCCGAAACCGTGATCATTGGGGATCAACTTTTCGGCTACAGCGGGATCGTTGACACGCTGCCGAATTTTGTTAGCGACCCACGCGCTGTATTCATCATTTGCCGCTTGGTTCCGATAGAGATCGCTGAAGTTTCCGATCCATTTGATTAGTCCCGGTTGGCTGTATAGAGATTCCCAGAACGCTTCTCGTTCTTCTTTTGGTACATCGAAAGTGTTCCGCGGATCCGGTCCGAAATGAAAACCCTGAGGATTGGATTTACAAGCGGCATGGATCTCCGCGTACCGTCTTCGAATGTCGGCCATATCTTCAGCGGAAAGAGATTTGTTGTGCATGGGAACAGCCCAGTTGGCAGTCCGTTGAAATATCGTAAATTGCTTGGCCGTCTTTGCAACCTCTTGGGCGATCTGAATGCCGGTGGCTCCCGTGCCAATCATTCCTACCCTTTTGCCCGCAAAGCTAACTGGTTCCTTTTGCCATCGCGAGCTGTGGCATGCTAGGCCTTTGTAATCACCCACGCCCGGGATGTTCGGCAGCGTGGGCGCAGTCAAAGGCCCAAGGGCGTTGATCAAAAACCGAGATGTATAAGTGCGCCCAGCGGTGTCTGTCAGCAGCCAAGATCGGGAAGGTCCCTGCCAATGGGCTGATTGAATTTCCGTATCGAATTGAAAGGCGTCGCGAATGTCAGACTGATCAATCACGTAGTTGATATACTTTTCGGTATCTTGTTGTGGTGAAAAGCGTTCCTTCCAGTCCCAGCCGTCCAGAATCTTTTGGTCAAACGTAAATCCGTATATGTAACTTTCGCAGTCGAAACGTGCTCCAGGATATCGATTCCAGTACCAAACTCCGCCTGCGGCGGCCCCTCTCTCGATCACCTTCGCTCGAAGCCCAAGCTGCCTCATGCGGATAATAGAGAAGATTCCCGACATCCCAGCCCCAATAATAAGGACATCATATTCTGGGGGCTGTGTTCGATGGAGATCTTCTGAGTGGTTGCTTTCATCCATTGTAATGCACTTTCGTCGCGAGTGATGACCGATAAACTGATCTCGCACAAGCAAGGTCGGATAATGTACTACATGGCGTAAGTCGGTGTTAGGAATGCGTAGAATTTATGAGTCTTGGTGGAGACATCTTCGAACAGGTCTGTCCGCGCCCAGCGTCTGCCGTTCGGAGGCCGCGTTAGTGTCCCCGAAATCAAGGCCGCATAGACTTTAGGCTGTGGAGCTCCGACTTTTGCAGTCTAATGAGTCTTAACTGATTTGCTCGACCAAGCGTTGTTGAACTGGGTCGATGGGTGCAGGCTTCGGCCCTGAGATGCCGCATGATTGTACTCAAATGATGCTCTTTCAACTCTGGCGCCCACTTGGGCAACATATCGGGCCTTCGGGGCAGCTATCGAGCACTCCGAAAAGTCATTGTAGCGGTCTGATTGGTTGGTTGTTAAATTTACGGACAACGACGTCGATTTGTTCGAGCGCCAACTGCCTGACCTGGAGGATTGGAACTCCTTACACCGAGCGGAAGGGTGATTCTGTGGGTCCACCCACGGGTTTCGCGCCCCAATAAGCGGCCACGGTGGGGAAGTAGGAGGTTACAACTTACAACTGGTCAACGGATACGCCGATTATTTGTCATCCTCCTCCTCCCCCGCCTTGTCGTCGCCCAGAGATCGGGTAAACACCAAATTGAGAAAGTCCCTTCCCCCCATTTTGCTGCCGCGATAGCGGACACTCGCAAGTAGGTCCGCGCACGGAGAGATTAGTCTCAGTTCCACCCCTAGTGGCTAGCTGATATATAAGCTGTCCAGCGTGCATTCAAACATATTCTAGCAACGGAGACAAAGACAGTAACACAGAAGCACCAGACACGTCAGCCTCGGATTATGACCGTCACCATGTCGAAAGCTAGCGGTCTGTGTGATCCGAAATTCTACGGTCTCAAGAAACTTCTTGAGGATAACATTTCCTCCGGAGAGGAACTCGGAGCATCGCTCTATGTCGACATTGGAGGCAAACCTGTCGTTGACATCTATGCTGGGTTCATGGATGAAGCCAGAACAAAGCCATGGGCCGAGGACACAAAGACGGCTGTCTTCTCCACCTCCAAGTGTATCACCAACTTAGCTGCCCTACTCTTGGTTGATCGTGGGCTCCTAGATCTTGATGCTAAGGTGTGCAAATACTGGCCCGAATTTGCTGCCAACGGCAAAGAGGATATTGAGGTACGCCATATTCTCAGCCATTCCTCTGGGTTGTCAGGCTGGGATGAACCCATGACAATGGAGAAAATTTACGACCTCGAAGGTTCGGCAAAGCTGCTAGCGAATCAAGCCCCGTGGTGGAAACCTGGCTCAGTCTCTGGATATCACGCCATAACACAAGGCACATTGATTGAGAAATTGGTGAACCAGGTGACCGGGAAGTCGCTGAAAGACTTCATCAAGGAAGAGCTTGCGCAACCTCTTGATGCCGATTATTCTCTAGGTGTCGAAGAGAGCGACTGGCCTCGTGTGGCACCAGTTATACCATTACCTAATCTGCCATTCTCGCTCCACCCGGAGCCCGACAGCGTGTTGAGCAAAACACTGAAATCACTACCTCTGGAAGCCCAATTCTTCAACGAACCACCATTAAGACGCGCCGCTCTTGGTGCCTCTAACGGATACGGAAATGCACGTTCTGTTGGCCGAATCATGTCGATCATATCGCTTGGTGGGCATGTCTCCGAGACGAAATTTCTCTCGCAAAAGACTCTAGATCGCGTCTTTAAGGAAGAGGTTGATTCCGTTGATCTTCTTGACCAACGTCGCTGCAAGTGGGGGCCGGGCTTTGCTCTGCCAATTGAGAACGACCCCGAGATCCCTATTCCCCAGGGGAACATCTGTTTCTGGGGAGGTTGGGGGGGTTCTATAGTCATTATGGATGCGGATCGTAAGGCAACTATCTGCTATGTCATGAACAAGATGGGTGACGAGGGCGGATGTTTAGGTACGGACCGGACATGGGCTTACGTCAGGGAAGTCTATCGAGTGATGCAGGAGTAGACTTTAGCAATACCGAACGTGCTATTAGAAAGTGTAGTGGAAAGCAGAGATAGTGGATTTGGTCTACGTGTTTGTTTTTTGGCCTGTCGCTGCATGTGAGGAAAAATGGATCCTGCAGGGATTTAGGACAGCTTTGTTCTCAGGTCGGGTCGACTGTTGTTGGGAATTCGCGGAGAGCCTGTCGCCTCCGCTTCGTTTCGAAGCAATCGGGGAAGCCCTTTGTCGAGGGTGTCATGCAAACCTTGTCCCTACAAGGGCCATGCTCTCCCCGGGAGAGACTTAGTACACTCCCTGCCTCTAGCGTCAATTGAGAGGTTGTGCCATGGACTCAGAGATGGACTCAGAGATCCTTGGGGATAAATTGCCTCTGGTTAATGGGACCTTTGGAAACTGTTGGTACCACCACCTAGGTACTGTGAACGCAGTTAAGTGGACAGTATTTATGCTTTCAAAGCAAAAGCCAATTGATTCATAGATAGTTGTGGATTAACAGTCTAGTTCGAAAACGCTCCTGGATCCTACACGCCGTCCTCGGCGGTCACAACACCAGAGCCGCAGCCTGGCGCAAGAATGCCTTCACCAAGCAAGGGATGATCCCCCTCATGGAAGGAGATGTCCCGACAATTAGTAAGGGCCTTGACCTTGGTAACCTGCTTCTTTGACCAGTTGGTCTAGTATATTCGGTTGGACCTTTTTAAACCTGGCAATCACCGAACCCTTCAAGAGATTTTCTTCCAACTCAGTAGTAGTAATCCATTCTCAGCGCTTAATTCGCCGATCAATTGTCAGGAGCTTTGGCTGAAAGCATCAAAGCCATGACCATTATCCGCAGGACCATACACAGTAGCAGCCTAATAGATAAGTGTCAGGGAAATGGATATTGGCATTGTATTGACTCGTCAGGTACCACATCTGCAACCTCTCAATACCCCCCTATTTCGTCTGCATGCATTCTTGCTGTATCTGGACCCCTCAGAGTCATCGATATTCTTATTGGTATTTCAACCTCCATGCAGTTCAATTGTTTAGTTCAATAGAATCAGGACTACTTTCGTTACTCGTTTTTGACTCCGCAGCTCTGATTGGATGGTAAGTCCAGTGTATTTCCATAGCTATACAGGCAATTCCTGTTAACAAGAAGCTTATGCAAGAATGTCATGGTCCGAAGCCTTCGGATTATTCTTGAAAGGCTGTGCTTTTAATATGGTTTGGACGTTTGTAGAATTTGGCAGTCCAGTAAAGGGAATGGACGATGAGCAGTGTGAGGAAAAGAGATTGTAAACAGACATATCAAAATATTTTGCTAAACTACTTTCGGTTCGTTTGGATGGAATTTACTACCTTTCAGAATCATTCGCTATTACTTCTTCTTCATATTGAAAGGTCCTCTACCCTGACCATTGGGCCCTAACAGTAGACCGTAATGAGCTTCACTGCACGCTGCATTCCTTGAATTGGCGAGACGCAAATCACTGATAGCGAATAGCACTTTTGATTCGAATTCTCTTTCCGTGGTAGCCCTGATAAAGACCAGGAAGCCAGCAAAACCGTAGTTGATAAGATGGACACATATATTGCGACTTCGTCGGTGTGGCATTCGACTCGTAGCATAAACAACCTTAAACTTTATTCACCGACATGTCCCAAGATCTGTCGTTCTGAGAAATCTGGAATTCAGTGTTTCCAAGCGACCAGCGCCTCTTTGTGTTGCCACCTCCTGCTCGCCAGTGAAGCCGCATGGACTCAGCCAACCCCTCAGATAAATATTCACCTCCGATGCAACATTCCGAACAAATCTATCGGGAAAAAGGAAAGCGCGCTATTGTTCGGGATCAATAGAACACATAGCGTGGATCCATTTAGCCGCCTTTTTACCCTGGGAGAGGGCGGTCGGAAGTTCCATCTCTACGAGTGAAGAGCAGGAAGAAAGAATAGCCGATAAATGTGGATTCTGCGAGCTTTGTGTTTGAGAGCTGAAGGAAGCGTCAGATGCTTCCAGCAGTTCGTTGAAAAGCATGACGGCTCGATGGAGCAACTCCGCAAAATACCTCTAGGCTTAGCGTTTCCCTATCCTGCTACCCAAAGGTCGATCAGCGCGGCAACTTCTAACGATGGACGGGGGCTTCGATATCCTCTGAGGAGGGGCACGATGATTTGGCTGAACTTCAAAAAGGCTTGAGCCAAGAACGGTGTTTGGAGCTATTCGGTATAGACGGAAAACCGACTCCTTCTATTTATGTGGAGGTTACCCATTAAGTAGCCGCACTTATGAACGACACCGCCGGAACTTTCATAGTATCTAGTCAGAAGGATCCAGAAACGCGGATTGGGATTATATTTAGAAATGGCAGTAATGCTGCTTATGGAACGATGCTCTGATATACCCAAACTTTCCAAAATGCTGTTTCCCTCAACACGCCAATGGCGGGGCCATTCGACAATAAACACCGAGTGCTCCCGCTCACTGTTTGCTTCACCACGATCGGGGCAACAGCGCTACGAGAATTGGTAGTTGGCTACTATCTAGGCAAAATTTATCGACTGGTTGATGTGAATATTCAGGGCAAAGGGAGGCCATTATTCGCGGCCAGGACATATTCCTCTTAGGAGATTCAGCTGACGTAAAAGAACTTGCAGGACGCAGATGGCAATATGTGACTGATTGAAGCCGCATGCGGTGGTCATCTTGCTGTCGTTGAATTGCTTTTGGATTTCAACGTGAATATCTGTCTGAAAGGTTGGAAAAACCGCACAGATTTTTGTCGGTCTCGGCATCGGCGACATCAAATTATTGAAGCCATTTTGCAGAGGCGATATGAAGAGCACCAGTAGAAGTATTGCGCGCCCTTTAATCCTTTTAAACACATTGATCTGATGGAATAATACTTGGCCAAGAGGGACCTCTGCAACAGGGCTATTCTATCATGACCAGTCCGAACCAAAGTCTGTATCTCCTGGCTCGGTAGTCATATCCTTCTCCTCTATGTCTCCAGGAGAGTAAGACTCGATCACCCACTTATTGAGTCCTTACACCTGCTTCTCTGGGACATAAATCCGTCCCAAAAACGCCTCACGGACTATTTTTCGAGCTTTATGCAATAGATGTCCTTATTGCATGTGAATCTGGTTCCATGGAGGCGATGATCCCTCGAGGAAATTTTTCGACAGAACATCGAATTGCTCGGACCTTACATCCTCTTTCTCTCGGCTTGTGGTGTAATTTCTAGAAAATAGAATCCTCTCGCGACCATAGCTGGTGAAAGGTGGCCAAAATACGGTATTGTCTTGTTATGCCTGTTAGAACACCGTTAGATATTTCAACCTGTGTGGTCTTACCTGAGAATTGATTGGGGCTTCCCGACTCAACGAATGAGATCAGCCTCGCACAGATATCGTCAGCTAGATCACGCGCGGTCTGTGGGAGGTTTTCAAATGGGTTTGGGCCGAGAAAAGGAACTGCACGATTGGAATATCCAGTCCCGTTCAAGTTACGGAAGAACCAACCCAATTCCATGAAGTGCGTTGATGACCAGACCTTTGGAACGCCGTTTGGAGTGACATCGAAGCGGTAGAGATAGACTGGTACATCCGTGTGCTTTATCCAAGCATCTGTAGAGATACGCCTGGGCGCTAAAAAGTAGAGATCTCCCAGTATCGTAGAGAGGCGGCTGAACTGAGCCCCAATAGTCGAGTTCCAAGGAGGGAGGTCTGATAGTATTAGGTTCCACGATCCAAGAGGGTACTTCCGCAAAATTTCAATAGTGTCTTGTTCTGAGAATCCGTACGTATGAAGGAACGTCATGATATCGTCGTCTGAGTTCAAGCCAAAAGCAGCGAAGGCTGTGCCTTCGTCCGTGTTGTCACCAATTACATATGGTACCTTGACAAACGCGCCGTCGTTCACCTGACTGATGCCGGCTCTAGCGAATATGTCCCCATCCACCAGCGGCATATACGGAAGTCGGTCGGGCGAGGCCCCAAGTTCCATTGATTCGCGGACAGCCTTCTGAAACTTCTCAGCTGGCGCACGTCGAAGGCATGCTAATTGGTCTGAAGACTGGTCGCACCCAAGCCCGACTGTTAGGTTATTGTAAACCTTCTTAACGAGTTCTAGAGGCGCGGTTAGCATACTAAATCCTCTGTGGGTGACGAGCAACCTTGCCTTGAGTGGTGCCAAAAATTCCAAGCCCTATAAGCGGGCCAGAGTTTGCCCACGCACCGCGAAACAGTTTGTCGTTTCTCCCATTAAATGCTCGCAAATGAAGGCCAACAGACAATGCGCCGCTAAAGAAGCGTATTAGCCAATCTCCCGCTATTAGCAGGCTTCGACCTACGCGCTTTCTCCCCATATGGTCACTTTAGATGGGTCGCCACCAAAACCTCTAATATTCTCCTGAACCCAGTGAAGGGCAAGCCTTTAGGTACAGAGGTAATTAGTAATCGTCAGTCCAGGCCTTCTTTTGAATGCCAATTTTACCTCTGATCCCTCAATCCAAGGTTTGCCACGCCGGCTCTCACAATATCCTCTGAGTATAGAAAGCCATAGCCTGCTAGACGGTAGTTTATACTTACTGCCATTATAGGTTTTCTAATTTTGACAGATTGTTCAACAATAAAGGTCATATTATACCGCTGGTCGCGGCTTGCTCCGCTGGAGAAACCTCCCCTGTAGTGACGTTAGATCGAGTAATGCTCAAGTTGGCACCCATGCGGCTTACCCATATATCCACACCAGGACTGGTAACGGGGAATAACTATGAATTTCCGATGGGCGGACGATATCAAGCGTCAAGCAATCCTCATGAACAAAATTATCTGTTACCATCTCGGTGTCTTCACCATATCCAATACAGGCGTAACCATGTTCTGTCGCATTTCGGAGTCCGCTCCAGGTGGTGTCCAAGCTTAGTGGAACTCGCAGTCTGAGATCACCCACTGGTGATTGCGCGAAAGGGATGCCGAGGAAGGCATCGACTCCAAAATTTTTATTATGGACGCCATAGTAGGATCCGTTGAGTGTAATTCCGACAGGCGGCGATAAGGCATCTGCACTTGGGCTGAAGTGGGTGAAGGGCATACGGAGGAAGGTTTTAACCCCATAAAAATCATTACAAAACCCATGGGAAGAGCTGTTCAAAGAAGTTCCAGCAGGCCTCCATAAGGCAACGGTGGTGAAGGTGTAGTGTGC
Source organism: Penicillium simplicissimum (assembly GCA_024706585.1). Lineage (NCBI taxonomy): Eukaryota > Fungi > Ascomycota > Eurotiomycetes > Eurotiales > Aspergillaceae > Penicillium > Penicillium simplicissimum. The sequence continues at coordinate 3,811,795 of JAMZTW010000061.1, forward strand.
AACGCAAAGAAAAGAAACAAGAATTGGTTGAAGCATGATCACTACCAACACTTTTAGCTAAACCAGGTGGTAAGGGAGTCAATCGACCTTTTTAAATGACTCTTGCCCAAAGAAGGAGGGGGATATCTTTCTCTCTTTGTCAAGAGGATGTACTCCGTAGGCTAACCGACCGCGTGTAAATTATTCTGCGTACATTTTTTCAAGATTTAACAAATAAGCCTATTAGCCTGTAGGACAAGGCGGCTACCAACCACGAGTTTTTAGCAACTACCTTTTTCACGCATTACCCGACGACGATCACTAGCTAATGATTCAATAGTGTTGATTGCGACATTAGAGTTTGCAGCGGCGAAGCCTTCTTGGATTCGGTTACACTTACTCACGGTTCTGCGCCACCCGAACCAGGCAGAGCCACCGCTCTCTAGGATACCCCTCTGGGGCATTTCCCCCTCCAGCACCAAAGGCACAGGTGCCGGAGCTTCGGACACAGGCCAGGCCAACAATACTGGCGACTAGGACGAGAAACGCATCGACCGCTAGGCTCACAGGGCTAGACCGACTACTCCGTCTAAAAGATTCGCATATCATACTGAATACTTTCCCGACAACCCGTAGCTTTCAGAGCCCACAATTGCGAATACTCCTATTGACGAGAACGAAGACACTACACAAATCACATGGTTCTAAACGCCAAAAGATGCCACGGGCTTACCACAGCCGAGTAAACTTTTTCTAGGAGACGAACGGCGGGAAAGAATTTGTACTGGCCCTGCCTAAATAAGGAAACGGCTAGCGTAGGTATTGTAAAAATTCATCAACCAAAGCCGGCACGACTCCAGGCGCTGTGAGCTCACCGAGCGACGAAGTATAGTCGTTGTATCGTTCATGGTTGGCATCGTAACAGAAAAGATCTTGCACTTGTAGACAAAAGCAGGGCGAATATTCAATGACAAATTCGCTGCCGTTGCGATGATGAGAGTAACTCCATCTCATCGAATAGCAACGACAGATATATCCCGTTGTGGACGCGCGATTCGATGTATTTCGTCGCAGAACACAATGGATGTCTTCCGATTCTCGTGCACATTCTGTATAGCCTTGGCGACGACGCTTTTGTACTCTATCGTCGTCGTAGTCAAGCTATTAATCTCGTAGAACTTTCTCCGCATCATGGGCGCGATGGTCCTGGCAATTGTAGTTTTGCCGCTTCCTGTGGGAGCCCACAGAATTAGATTCGGAAGATCATCCTCTTCAATGAACCGGCTGAGTGATCCATTGGGCCCTATCAGGGATTCCTGACCGACGATATCATCGAAGCACTGAGGCCGGAAATGCTCAGCTAAAGGCCCAATACGAAGATTTAGTCGCTTCGTTGAAATCTTAGTCGATGCTGATCCGATATCTTGCTTCTTTCGCGTGTTGTTGGACTCCTGTTGAGGGACCTCTCTTTTCAACATTCTGTTACGTTACTTGACAGTAGGTCAGACTGAATGGTCACTCGCCATTTTCCCAATGACCTCAAAGGATACATCTACTCGGAATTGGGCTTAGAGATGTTTCATAGTTTTCTTGCCCAAGAGAAATAGGGTTTCTTCGACGGCTATTATTTCCCTAGCCTAGCATGCCTCTTTTTCGACGGCGATCCTCAGGTAATGGATTCAATAATTGCTTGCAGGAAACTAACTAGGTAGCAATGAGCAAAAACTGAATGATCGTAAAAAAATGCAAAATTATTCAGGGAGACAGCGGCTGTACGATACATCTTGCTGAGTCAGTCATGTTTGACCGCTATCAGAAATGGCGTGAAAATTGACACTCAAGCTGTGACCCTTGGGCCCAGCAAGATAAGCATCCTGTAGCTCCATATCGCCATGATCGTGGATTGAGGTGGTGAAGTTGGCGTAGACTGCAGCGACCAAGTATTTCATTGCTATATGTATCCTTCGCATTAGTATAGAAACCACGGATGGAAGTAACGATCATAGCACTTACAGTAGAATGCGAAATTACTCCCAATACACATCCTCGGACCACTACTAAACGCCCAGAACCAATGTTTCATTGTGATTAGTTCAGAGGTGGAGGCCTGAAGCCAGCGCTCAGGCTTCCATTCAAAAGGATCTGGGAATATCTCAGGAGTGTGATGCAAGCTGTAAGCATACGATTGAACAGTGGTCCCAGCCGGGATATTATCGAATCCAGCAAGCGAACATGTCTTTGGAACGATGCGAGGTTGAGCCCCGGGAACTGATGGCCAGAGACGAAGGGTTTCCATAACGATAGCGTGGAGAATTGGAAGGTTTTCGATGTCCTTTGCGTCTGGAAAATCCGCGACCCCAACCTTTTCCTCAGATTCCTTCGGGAAAGGTAACTGAAGGGAACGTAATTCTTCAAGGAGCTTGGTCTGCCATTCAGGATGACGACACATCTCATAGAACAGATACGCCTCAGTATTTCCACTGGTTTCAAAAGCTGCTGAATGGTGTGCAAACATGTCACTTGCAATCTGTAATCTTTGCGGATATGCAGCCTTAGCAGCGTTTATATCGCTCATTGATTTGAGAGCTTGCTCAAAAACAACGGGTTTGTCTTCCGGGTCGAGTTCTTTGCCATTTGCAAGAAGTTGCTGAGCTTTATCGCATTTGTCGAGACTCCATTGTTCAAGGGCCCCGAACTTCAAGTCCACAGCGCGAGGGATGAGATAGAGTCCGAAATTCCGAAGAAAGTTTGATAAGCGTGGAAAGTAGTACTGCCAGAATAAAGTAGGATAAGGCGCAAAAAAGCCTTCCAGGTATAGTTTTCGCTCTGCCTCATTCTCCATCAAGTTGCTGCCCAAAGATCGACCAAATTGCCATTGAACGAATGTATCCAGTGCATAGGAGTAGTTCATTTCGAGAATTTCAACGGGCTTAGATTTCTTTGCGGCCTCTCGGAGTTTTGGAATGTACCGACCGAACAAAACATCACGGGTAGCTGCGCGAGCTGTTGCGGATGATAGGACAAATGATTTCGAAAATGTGTTTGAAATCATTTTTTTTCGGGCGGAATGAGGTCCATTCTCTTCGAAAGTGAAGATATTTTCGGTACTATCGACTTGAGTCAGCTGATTGGTTTCCTCAAAGGGACTTATAATCTCTCAAATAATTGACGTATCTGGCGTCAATTTTGACTTTTGGTACCTACTTGTAAATGGCGAAACCGTGGAAATAAAACTCATGCTTAGGGAAGCCGCCTTGATAAATTTTCTTGACTCCTTGTTCAAAGGTATTAATGCTTATCGAATCCGGGGCAAGTAAGACAGCCGGGCCCAGCTTCATGTGCCTATCGTAGACGGTACGATTTTCTTGATTTTTCCATCTCAGCCAATGAATCCAGATTGAACAGTATCGGCAAGACCAGTGTCCTGCAGGGATTTTGGCAAGGGGAGAGAGAAATGTCGGATAGATAAAGCACTTGTAAAAAAAGGCTACCAGCAAGCCTATCAGGGCGATGTAGGATACATAGAAATGCATCTTTGCTGTAAATATCCCACAGAAGTCGGCTAGATAGGTAAACTTCATAACTTGAAGGCCCTTGGGCTATTTGAATGAGAGTTATTGGACTATCTCAGTGCTGCAACATCCAAAACTATTGACAACCGTTCGTGCAATAGAGAAGCAGATCATCTGCGATCTCGTCCTGAAGACAAGTACGGAAAGGATTAGTCGGGTAAACGTCAATAAGGGAATGCAATCACCAAGCCGCAGAACATCCACCTGGACCCAGTTAGAAAATGGATGTGAAATGTGAATCAAATCCCCTGGAATATTAGTAATATCGTTATTCCTTTACAAAGGTCTAAACCCGGTTACGGTTGACCGTGCCGTTGTTCTCTACGCCGAGTCAAGTACTTGCCACATTCAGCGGAATTACGAAGGTTCCCTAGCCCCAGTGCGCACGGTTAATCGCCAATGAGCTTACGAACTAATGCGGAAGCCCCCCCCCCTTCTATCTGCTATTGGACCAATGAAAATATAACTAGTGCAATGGGGACCCATTAACATTATTTGACTGGGTTAATCCCCTCATCTCAAGGAATTTAGGCTATAGAGTTTTATACCCTTTCGGAACATTTGCGAACCAACCCGGCCTGGCCCAGACTGTTGACACTCAGTAACCGAGCTGCCTCAACTTGTAAACGATAACGCACAAGAATGTGGAAACAAAAAATCGGAATTAGTAATCGCTTAATGTCGGTTTTCAAGATACCTGACAGGTGCGTCCACCCGTGCGCTACAAGGGTACTGGCCCTCCACTCCGACTTTCGGGGTCACCAGCGGCTGTGGCAGCTGCGGAGTTGCGCTTTCTCGATCCGTCGCTGGGGCTGAAAGTGAACCGGTCACTGACAGTAGAAAGGGACAGCTCGGAAATAGCTGGCCTTGGCGTTCTAACCCCTTTTAGAACAATTGCGAGGCAATTAACCTCGTGTTTATCTTTGACATCTTGTGGCTGGCCATCTCGGGTGTTAAGTGCTTTAGGAAACAATGTTGTAATGTACGACGATCACATTCTTGGATCTATATAGCCTTGCTGTCGCAGTACCATCATTGACAGCGCACACCAAGCACGAGAATTTTCCGAGTTTTCTCTAGTGACGAGAGCCTCCAGCTCCGAACACTACGAGAAGACCAGAATACTGCAGTGCGTCAAACAGGCCATTAGTTCACCATGGTCAAGGTGACAATCCTTGGGGCGGGGTAAGCATTACGCCAAACGGGTTTTTCGTGTCACACATACTAAATTGCGTCATCATCATAGGGTCACTGGCATGACCATTGCCAGCCAACTTCCCAGCGATTACGACGTCACCATATTAGGAAAGCACCTTCCGGGAGACCTTGACAAGAGCTGGGCCAGTCCTTGGGCTGGAGCAGTATGGGTTGGAGTGCACAATTCCAACAAGGAAGATCAGAAAACTCAACTTGATGGTTTCACTGGATTGTGGCATCTTGCTGAGAAGCATCCAGAGTCGAGTGTGCACAAGGCTGAAATGACAGAGATAATGGATATTGGATCCCCCCAAGACGTTTGGTACCAGGGCAAGGTGCCCGGCTTTCGCTTCCTCTCCAAGGAAGAATTGCCACCAGGAGCAAAGTACGGCATGAAGTACAAGACATTGGTTATTACGCCCCAGGTCTTTGTAGTGTGGATGCGGCAGAGACTTGAAGCACGAGGAGTCAAGTTCATGCGAGCTAATGTCCTCGCTCTGGGAGACTTGAAGAACCTTGACCATGATATTCTTATCAATGCTTCGGGACTTGGTTCTGCCACCCTCAATGACGTCCGGGATCCTCATCTGATCCCCTATCGCAACCAGTGTCTCGTCATCCGTGATGACAACTATCAAGGTCTCTATATCCGACGAGGGCCAGACGGCTACTATTCGACTGCGTTTGCGCGACAAGATGGAAATGTCTACATGGGCGGTTTGATCACCGCCAATAGCAAAGATATTAAACCGTCAGAGGTGACACGAAGTAGGGTAAGTCCATACTTGTATCGTCCAGATTGTCTGGTCAAAGCAGATCAGCGTCCATATACTCATCGGATATAGATCATCGCCCGAGTTCACGAGAACCTGCCGCAGTATTTCCCATCTCCAAATATTGAAGACTACGATTTTATTGGTGACCATGTCGGGTACTGGCCTGCGCGTCCCACCGAGAACGGTGGCAACAGGGTTGAGAAAGAGATACTTGATGGCCAGAAAGTCATCCACGCCTATGGCCAGTTTGCTGGTGGATACGTCAATAGCTATGGTATTGCTCTGAAGGTCCGGCGATTGGTGGAGGAGTTTTTATATCCGTTGGCTAGATTGTAAATTCTTCCACAGGGCTCCCTCTCTATCAACTATATTTTTTGACCGACTGGTATTCTCTGTCTACGGCGCTTGCATTTCCTGTCCTAATAACTTAGCATAAGCTAAACGCTAGATCAAAAAATATCATGCTCTTGCGTAACCAGAAATGATATAATTTGCCTTCTCGTAGCCGCGAATGGGAGAACGTCCTAAGTAGAGACAGATGTGCCACCCGTAGTTCACGTAGGGGTTACAGGGTAGGTACCTCCTCTAGGTATGTTTAACCAAATTAGGGTTGGATTATTAAAATTCCTTTGGTTGGACAAGTAGATATGTGCTTCCATGTTTAATAGAGATAGTCACATTGCACCGATTCCTGACCATCGTTTCGTGCAAAATACCGACTTACTGAAGCAGGCCATCACCGGCATTCACTAGTATCACTAACAGGTGCTAATAGTTCTCCTTTCTACGAGCCAAGAGGACAGTGCGAAACCTACATATAAATGGAGCGAAGGTATCAAGATTGAGGAGGGAAGGAAGAGAAATAAAACTAGCAGAGAAGAGAGAGAGCCTCAATAGCAAACTAGCAAATCCAAACAAACACACAGAGACTTGAGGCTATCACCAGCCCCAAAGCAGCATGTTCGTCACACACATCGCAATAGATATTTTGTTTTGCTAGTCTCAAAAATTTAGTTTGTCAATTTCTCGCGAAGCCTGCCAAATAAGTATTTAAAGCATCTAAAGTGGCTGGGATGGCGTGGAGTCACTTCTGTGACGGTCTTGGTGGCGCGCACGTCAAGCAGCGCATCACTTTTGAATATTTTCAATTTGGTAGCAACCTTTATCCGTATAACCGCGTGCATGATACTAGATTAGCACTGAAAATATCGGGTACGGAGGAGGATCGCCATCGCGTCACGTACATATGGAGAACAACCGCTATCTGACTGGTCCCAATCCATGCTATAATGCGCTGTATGATGTTTACCGTCATGGTCTTCGTTAGGAATTAGTGCCAGAGTAAACTTCACGTGTGATTCGCAACCATCTCCTGTATACCTTTTGATGGGTCAAGCTTTTCAGTGCCTATCAATACCTGTTAACGAGAACAATAGCTTATGATGGTATTGGCATCGGTACCCTAAAAGCGATGCAAAGGTAAAAGATATGAGGAGAATCGGCATACAGTATAATTCCTGTGAATTTGACCACAAGTCCATATCTTGAGCCGTTAATAAAATAAACCTCTGCACCGCATGAATCAGAAATCCAAGACTTTCAAGAATACGCTTCAATCCTGTACGAAGTGACAAGGAAAGACGCCTCCCACCTGAGATTTCCATCCATGATCCTCACCCAAACGTCGACCGATTCCACTGGGCCCCATCATCGGAAATACCCTCATGAATGTTAGCACCGATGTGCTTGGATGGCGGTCTTCAGTATGGAGGACATCGTCTTCTGGCTCGCAGATTTTGTATCTTGTTGATGGAGAAAGTAAATCGCGGTACGACATATAAGCCATTATCTTCTCTCTAGCTTAGTGTGAGAAGAAATGAAGTGAAAATAGCCGCTATTTAGGAACGATTTATTGAAGATTCGCCGGTGCCTGGGCTGCACTGCATTCACAAATGACTTCTGTTGTGTTGGTCCCTCCTGTTTTTCTGTACTATTACATCTAATACCCACTTACCTAAACCAGCCATTTGCCGAGATTTGCGGGAGTCTAACTTTCATTGTCTTGGTATTATCTAATCGCCCCGAGTGTCGGAGCTATCAAGATGTATTGGTAGCTACAGTAGGATCTTAATAATGAAAACAGTAACTAGTTACTGCAGTTCCTGGCCGCCCTGGCCATCCCCAAACACTGTACTAGATGCGACTTTCCAGGTCATAGTATATCAACAACTAGAAGACTTTTTTGCTTGATTTTACGTAGGCTACAATTTTATAGCATGAAAAATAGTAGAACAGAGCTGACTTATTCAGAAACTGATTATTTACTTGCAATGCTAAAAATATGATCGAGCGATGTCGATATGCATATCTACATATCACACGTCAAAATGATTCTCGACCTACTAAAAAGTACTTAATATGGTATACTAAACACTAGGGTATTCTAATACTATATACATAGCCTTCAGCGTTAAATATGAAGTTGGGAAATATTGCATCTAGTATAGTGGTTCGAGGTGGCCAGGGTGGCCGGGAACTACGTTAAAACATGTGGTGCGCATTGTGATCTCCGTCCCAACGTTCGCTACTCCGAAACAGTCTAGTTTGTGAGACCCAGAGTGGCATTTTAAGAATTATACGGATCCAAACGGCAACACGTGCTAATTTCAGCTTACTCCCCAGCCTTCTCAGTTATACACATAGGAAACGGCCGCCCCGAGCGTTGGTTTTATGAGGGTGATATGGTGCACATGAATCTGTTCCGTCTCAGCTTGTAAAAGACATTGGAATAGCTATCGAGTTCAATACCGAGGTTGCTTGAAACAGTGTTTATGCCGATACCAGCGAAACAAAAGACAGAACATTTCCAATTTCCTTAAAGAGCAACAAAGCGAACATCCCATGTTCCAGGACCCACTAGAGCCGAGTTGTCTTTCGCATGCTTGGTATATATCTACACGACGGGCCGCGGATCAGATATTATCAATCACTAAGTGCCGTCAACATCTACCCCAAGCCAGCTACAATACTTGTGGAAGCCCGGTACATACTTGTGTTCGTTCATCTTGAATTGATCAGATCAATTTCTCTTTTTTTGTCTACAACCACGTCCGATATGCCGCCGGCCATTCCGAACCTGAACGGGTCTAATTCTCCTTCTGCAATTCCTTACGGTCCATACACCTCTTTTCCTTGGGAACCGTTGCCAGAGTATGGGGGAGCAAAATCCGTGATCTATCGTTCTGCAGATGGTAAAATCGTGGCGGCAGCAGCAAAAGAAACGGGTACAGCAGTTTTGACCTATCCGTGTGACGAATTCTTCTACGTCACTTGTGGATGGGTAAAGCTGAATGTGCATGGAGGAGACCACTTCACCCTGACTAAGGGAGAATTCGTTTATTTGAAAAAGGGCACCATCGTGGACTTTGCGTTTAGTCCAGATTTTGCGAATGTTGCCGTATTCATTGACACTGAGCCTGTTAAATTGCTGTGAGGTCATAAATTCTCATAGGTGGCTGTTCAATTCACAAAGCTTACCGCTAAGCTTCGTTTGCTCCCACCTCACTCTCCGTACTAAACGGACTCGCAATCTCGAAATATGGGTTCTTGCTCTGTGTGATATCTGTACTTGCATTCCCGGGACGCGGCTCTCCGCCAAACCCTCATTTCCCACTGGAGTCTCTTTATTGCATCTGATGGAACATATTTTTCGCATTTTCCTGGAGCACTTTGGCCCCGACCATCAGCATGTAATAATTTACTTGGTTATTGCACACATATCAACACATTAATAAATCAGAAGACTTGAAACCAGATCATACCCGTTGCATAGCCACGAGAAGGCCCTAGTCATTTCGCGCTTTCATTATCCCCCCGACGTGCCCGACACATGCCAGGAAGTCTCTGCTACCCAGTGTAGGATATGTGTATAGGTCCCGAAGGCGGGAGATACTATCTTAGTTATCTGAGGTCCTGGCCAGATTACTCATATATTGGAGCTTATCTAAATTGCCGATGACCCGTGGCAGAGACCACCCACCGATATGGATCGCTTTTTAGTTTTGAGCACACGCCGCATGAACTGTGAATCCAATCCGACGAGATCTCGTTCGATCGATGCCCCCGCACCGCGGCGTAAGCTCCACTTGCCTATTTGGGCGACCACGCGAGGTTGCTGGTTCTACAGTATTCCTTTTTTCCCCCCTCCCGCGTCTCCTCCTTTCTGAAGTGATCCTAAATCACAAATCTCAACTATCCCCCGTGCCGCTATGGGACGAAAGTATCGCGTTAGATTTTTTAATTCAGCCCCTAATGTATCGGACGTCCCAGCTGCTCTTACCAGTCGCACTGAGCGGGCAGATGGCACACCTCGACTTACTTCGGGCCGAAAATGCCAGGTCACCCGGAGTCGCTTTGGTTGCGAAGAGTGCAGGAACAGCCGTGTGAAGTGTGACGAGGGATTTCCTGTATGCCTGCGCTGTCAACGTCGCGGCACTTTCTGCCATCCCAGATCCCGGCCGATCGGCTGGCGCACAGAATTACCCTGGCTTGCCAATCCCGGACTGAACACTTGGAAAACCCGCCCCAATGCGCGCTTACTGCAGTTCTGGCTGGAGGTCGTCAGCAATATCCTCACCATGAACCCAGATGACAATCCCTTGTCGTTTCCCCTGATGCCTCTTTTGGCCGAGAGCCCCAGCCTATTGCATGCGGTACAGAGTGTCAGTGCCGGTTACGACGTTTTCTTCCAGCAGTCCAGACTTGATCTCTGCTTGACAGAACGTGGCCTCGCACTTCAACTCCTCCGCAGAGACCTCCAGGAGCACACTGCTGGCAGCCCCGTCTCCCCTGCGACAGTCCTCAGCATCTTTGTGTTGGGTATTTCTGCCTCATGGGTCGAGACCTCGCCACACACCTACGGTCAAGAGCATTTAGTTGCTGGAAGAGTCATACTCGACAAGCTCCTCAAAGACGGAAAGACACGGTCGGATTCAATTACAACATTCCTCCTCGGGTGGTATGTCCATTGGGATATGGCGTGTTCCTTGATAGCATCCGTGGATGGTCTGTTACCGCTCGACGCACCTGAGTTGTTCTTGGCTCTCCAAGAATTACACACTAGTTTCCACCCGATGATAGGCTTCTCTACCGGACTATTCTATATCCTATCTAGACTTGGGCGGTACTGCCGACGGGTTTATGAGCATCCACAACAACGGGACGAAGCCCTCGAAATTGCACTCTATGAACAGTTGGTTTCTTGGCAGCCCACCTGCCAGGAACAGGACCATGTTCACATGAACGACTCTTTCAAGTACCACGGTCTGCTTACGCTGGGGAGAGTATGCGAGCAGGTCGGCAAGACTTCCGTCAACAATACCAGCGCACCGGAACCGGGCTTGGAGTGTCAAGCTGAAGCTCAACTTCGAGAGTATACACTCAAGTGTCTAGACGCGATATTCGGCGTACCTCTTGATTCGGCGTGTATCAACTACCAAGCGATTCCATTGCTTACTGCCGGCTCGGAACTGACAGCCAGCGATATGGTTACACGAGAAAGGGTAATTGAGTTGTTCAAGGCCTTGTTCTCGCGCAATCGACTCCAAGTAAACATATGGGCGATCGAATTGCTCGAGGAGCTCTGGATGTTACGGGACCTTGGGCTCTCTATAGATTGGATGGAGTTGCAGACGCACAAGCAATGGGTTCTTCAATTTGGGTAACTAGACAATGTAGTAGTAATAACATTCATACTTGGATCTGTCAGGCGTGAGCCCTATTTGCTGGCAAGACACTACAGCTGGCTAACTAGATTACATGACACAAAATCCCTTCAGGCTCCCAGCCTCTCGCGTAGGTTCTCTCCAGTACGGTCGGAAGGAAGACTTCGTCCCCTGACTGCTGCTAATGCATCAAATTCCACACTTCGTCGAGGCCGCGTAGGCAGGGTGCCAGTTCAATCAGTTTATAGCAATTTGGACGCATATCGACGCGTGCAACTCGGCCATCGGCGCGCGCTTGCAGAGTTGAACGTGTCACTGCGTATAGACTAGCCGCTGCCCGAATAGATTTTATTCGGCCATTTTGAAAATCATCAATGAGCAGTAAGATCGTGCCCTCTTGATTGGCTGAATTCTGCGAAGATTCAGAGCGAATTGGTGGCATGGTAAGGGATTGAAGTAGGGTGGTAGTAAGGAAGACGCGATTTTGGAGGGGGTGGCCTGGTGATCCGGCAATTACGTACGCTAACACTGCGGATAGCCATCAAAATTTGGCGACCCAAGCACTCCATAAGTCTTCGGCCCGACTTTCTCCCCACAAACCTTCTCCGTATCGTAGCCTTCTTTAAATAGCGTGGCTGCCGTGATAGCCCGCACCTCTCAAACCTCTAAGCCTTTGTGGGCCTTATCATCTACACTGCCACGCTACCCGCACACAAGGTGGTGACAAAGAGAGGGTGGACGGCAAGATCTTGTACAGAGTCTCGACTGAACGTGGATGACATCCCGGTCGTTATCACAAGCTGGATTAGGGAAGATGGGAGAAAAATTACCCCTGTCGGGTTATGAAGGTTACGACGATGATCCTAGACCGGCCAAGAAACAGCGCAACTGGATTGCCCGCCAGGTAAGAGATTAAATCTACCCAGACGCGTCTGTCGCAGCCCACTGAAAGATGCACACAGGCCTGCGAAGGTTGTCGCGCTAGGAAAACTCGTTGCGATGAGGAACATCCTTGTCGTCTGTGCCGCACTGTCGGAATCGAGTGCGTCTATACGGAGCGCAAAGCAACCAAGTATAACGCTCCCGTGCTCAACCATTTGGCCTCGTTCCTTGCACCGCGCAGTACAAGTTCTGACCCATCTTATCATCTATGCAGGCACGAAATGACCCTTGGGATATTGTTTGATGCGTTGTCAACGATAGAGGCGACGGTGGAGCGACTGGAAAATAAAGTCGACCGTCTGTGCTCTCAATTTTCGACACATTCTTCTTCCGCACCACGCGACTCCGCCCATGATGCATGCAACACTCTGGGCGGGACATCTTGTCATCTGGACCATACCAACTCCATCAGCACGATGGTGCCCCATCAGACTGAAAGTGCTCCTCGGGAAGCTAATGACACTTGCATTATCCCTTCTCTATCCTTCAGTGCACACCAGACAGTCTTTTGGGGTGGCATTCGCTCATTAATTCCACCCGATCTAGCCACCCCTCAGCAAGGTTTTGAGGAAGAATATCACAGTCGTCTGGAACTTGCACGACAACCCCTCGACTTGACTATCCCGGTCTCTGATACCGTTACAGATACAGATTGGCTATCGTCCTTAAGTTTGGCGTCTGTCCAAGAGTTGATCAACTCATATTTCAACACCTTCAACCGTATCTATCCTCTCCTCGACCGGGAGGATTACTTCCAAAATATCTTAAGTCCTGTCATGCGGAAAGGTTTTGGGTGCGACATCGAATCCTCTATCATGCTAAATATGATGGCCCTTGGGTGCATGGGCCTCAAAGCGTCTGACGAAGGCCCATTCCGTGGCGCCTTGCGTCTCAATTGGAATCCGCCGATTTTGGAACAAATCATGGGGGAGCCAATCTGTGGCCTCACGTTTTTAACTGAGGGATTCAAACGATTTAGCACCTTCGTTTGTCTTCATGATATTCAGAGCTGTCAATACTATATGACTGCTGCACTGTTCTTCATTCAGATCGGACGCCCTGTCGATGCATGGCTAATGATTAACCGGGCTGCGCCGACTTTTTGCGCTACTCTCAAATTCTCCCTTCTTGCCGACGAGTGGTCGACAGATATGCGGTCAAGGCTGTATTGGAGTGCCCTTCTTATGGAGAGTGTGATTGTCCAGGAGTTAGAATTACCTCTTAGTCGACTAAAGGAGTGGCAAGACGTGGCGCCACTCCCCAAATTCGTTACCTATCCACAGCAAAGCCGCTCGCCATCAAGCGATGAGACAGATGATGCATTCTACTACTACCACTTCCTTGCTCAAATTGCCCACAGGATCATCCTAAGCAGGATCCGAGATGAACTCTTTTGCAGCAATCCATCGGCCACTGTCGCCATCGAGCTAAGGCACCAGCTTGATGAGTGGGAAAAAAATCAGCCCGATTCGATCAAGGGGTCCGCTCTTGACCCTTCCATGGACCTTGACAAATGTCCCGCGTACATCGTGGCCGGAGGCTTGCTGAAAATGAGGTACCACGTGGGCGTCTTTCACATCGGCCGACCCTTTCTCTACAAAGCAATCCATCATCCCTCTTTGATCTCCGATGCCGAGCTCAAGATCTGTGCAGATGCCCTCAGGTTCGCGATAAATTGGCCCTTGGCAATGGAACCATGTTCGAAAATGCGCAGTTTTATGCCGTTGACGTTTTTTACCGCCAGCCATGTGTTTGGGCAATTATTGATTTTCTACGCCATCCAGAGATCGCCGGACGCCCGAATACGTGGCCTACTTCCCGCAGGCTACGAATTCTGGTGTGCACAGGTGTTGCGATACATGTCCGGTGTCGTGGATTTAAGTCCAGTCATCGCAAAAGACTTTGAGCTGGTGTCTGCTATGTACTCACAACGTGATATTGAACCTCCAGAAAGGTGTCCGCAGGACTAGCCTGTTAGTTAATTAATTGTCAGCTAATAACTGATCATGAGCGCAGTCCCCGTTTTCATGCACACTGACAACCTGGTCAGACGGCAACAAAGTTAATGCGAAGCAAGGGAATAATAATTTTAGTCCGTGGGTCGGAAATTACAAGACAGATTCTTCAAGGTTGGGAAACATCCCAGTTTGTTCGTGACACTCTTAACGTAATTTACAGCCGAGCCACTCACCCCAAAGCACATAGTAGACGCGATAAATTATCATTTTGTATTTCAACTCTCAAGGGCCAATATGTGTTCCTAGTCTTCCAGTACTTAATACATCACACTGAATATAGTCATCAGGCCGATAATTGTTTCGAGGTATCACAATCGCTATATCTAATACACCTGGTCACCCTGTTAGAATGGAACCGGAGGCTATCGAGGAATCTGCCGAGATGAGGAAAGGATCAAGAGGGAATGGCGCCAGCCAGTAATGCAGTAATGTTGAAGATATTTATTAATCTAAGATCACCCCCGAGTGGGACTGTACTGTACAGACCTCGCCAAATATCCACAACACAGCAGAAGGCAGGTAGTGTGTCTGAGGGAGAAGGACCTAGTATCTAAGGAAGCCCTCAGCGGCATTGAAGACTGCTGTAAACTCAACATAATCGGCGTTCTTCACCACCGATAAACAGTTTTGTTTACTATTGCCTTGTCTATAGCAGATAGCAGTTCGATTCCCAGAGCGTAAATCACCCTCCAGTCAGGGGTGATTCCAAATTCCTGGAGTTTCCAACATTTACACTTACTGCCTAGTAGCCCAGATATTCGTTTCCTTCGCATCCAGACCTCTCGCCTCAACAAAGGGAAGAGCGCAAGGCCCAATATTATAGATGTCTCTTAAGAAAATTAATTATAACCCTGAGTGGAAGTGTGCTTTACACAATTCCCAAATGTACACTTCACCATGAAAGCTAGCGTGCGTCAAGGAAGGAGAGAGCAACAGAAGCTCTCAGTCGCATGATAGTTATCAAGGAAGTCTCATCGGTGTTGAGTAGCAACAATTTATCGCAAAATGTTTTCGATAATGCATCATTTACCCTTCACCTCTGTTGATTTATACTAGTTTCTAGACTAAGAAGCCACTCTGGTATCAAAAATCACGTAAAATGTTTCGTTGTCGATATATCGGGTGACCTGAAAATCGTATTTAGAAGAGAAAGCCGCTACCGAACAACACTAGACTAAAAGTGATCTCTAAAATGAACAGGTTTTGCAAAGGCCCTAACCTTTCAGGCTGAAGTATAAAACGACAGTTATGGAAAGAACCAACAAAATAACACTAGGGTTCGATAGAAAGACATCCAACCGTGGGGCGGATTTAAATGCCTTTGGGTGTGTTTTCTAACATCGCGTACCATGTTGGCAACAGATAGAGAAGTTCGCGTTATGATTGGGCTAAGAATACTTACTTGTTCTTGCAGTTCCCCAATGTAATGACTGCGAAGCAGACGATCCGCATCCTCGCTATGACCGACTTCGTCATAAGGCTCAGTAGCATCTTGACCCGCCACCTCTAAAATAACCTCTTCGCCTCCTCTTCACCAGCGAAAGTCATTAGCCGGATGAGATCAAGATATGCAGCGGGCCTTGCAGAATTAGAGCACACATACGGATGGTCGTTGACGAATTTTGTACAGTCGTAGACTTTACCATGGATGACCATGTATAGGTTGTGTGGACTGTTATGTTTGGAGATTTCCTCCATCGTAAAAGAACGAACCGAAGCCATATTGATGTAGTAGGTAAGGCGTTAGGTAAGGACAAGAATATAATGAATAAAGGAAAATTTAAACCGCGCCAAAAAAAGGGGCAAGTAATTTAAGTATGGACTATTGTTCTGGTTTTCAAGGTTTAAAGTAACTCTGGACGTTATTAAGACTAGATATTAATAAGGACCGAAACACTGAATTAAGTGCACAACCCAAGGGATGGTTCCTTATAAATCAACACTACTCCGTACTGTTTTCGAAGTACTGGGTATGCTTAACCCGCGGGCAGCTAGTCCACTTACCAAATTTGGCTCTGTGCCGACGAAATGTTCTCGGGTGGTGACGGTGATTGGTCTATAGTATAAAACATTCCGAATCCAGTTACCACCCCGGCCAACCTTCTGCGCATCTTGCACACTACTTTCAGTAACTATGCCTTTGCTTTCTTCAAGTATTGAGTACTAACCACACACGTCAAAGTGATTCGTCAAGACGTCTAGTCATTGATGCTGCGCGACCACAATTTGAGAGGGCCAGTGTTTTGACCTCCGTTTATTGAAGACCTTTCCACCAGCCGATCGATCAAATGGGACAAATAATCCGTTGATGCGAAGGATAAGCGAGTTTAGCCATGCGGCCTAGTTAACCAGCGGAGAGTCCCCACACCAACCACAGTCCCGAAACGTAGACTTCCTTTACGGGGCTCAAGTACGAATGCCCGCTTTCCCCACAGCACTCACTCAGCTCGAGGTTCGAGGCTGTCTCGACCATTTTCGGAGTCGGCACGCGGCTTGACTAGGCAGGCCTCTGCATATTCACGTCATCGTCAAAACCGGAGAGGATCTGGGTGCTCCCGCTACCACCCATTCAATCGAGTCCTCGTCGTAGCTGGATGCGCCAGCAAAGTCTAGTTTACCCTATTCTTGAGATGCTTGCCCGAGACTGCGGTTGAGCACGATATAAAGTTGGGCTCAAAAAGGGGGATATGGAAAGCTGAACGCCTGGCAGTCTCCTGAGAGCACTCAGGTATGTGGAGGATTTTAGGTGTCTGTACCAAAGAAGCAATCTCATGTCGTCGAGATCGCGGGCTATCGACCAGGTGGCAGGCCAGGCTCGGCCTGAACTCACAATGATGCCCAGAATGGACACCCGGTACCAATGAAGTCCAGTGGCCATCTTCTGGGGAGCTGGGGGCCCCGATTGCCTGATCGGAGCCGGACGCGAGGGGCAGTCTTGTGGGGACAGGCGGTGTCCCCCATTGATCCCGTCCTAGAGCTCAACTCGCCCGTGAATTACACAATCGCAGACCAAATTTCCAAAATAGTCACGATCGCGAGCGGGTGAGCAGAGGGACGAGCGCCTCGGGGACTCCAGGGAGCGACGAGTTTATGGCGGACCTGACCGAGGCCAATTCCACTGTGAAATATAAACCCGGGGCACGGCTGCCACAGCTGCCACACTCGGCGGCGCCTAGGCATTCCTTTATTTCCAGGCAGAGACCGACAATTGTGCATTCGGTCTGACCCTTTTGGTCTCTTCTCTGATTATTTTGTTATTTGCGGAGTCACTATGGCCACCGTCGAGAATCTGGGGTCAAACCAGGTCTCCTACGACTATGTTATTGTCGGAGGCGGCACGGCGGGCTGCGTCATTGCGAGTCGACTCGCTTCAGAACTTCCGGCTGCCAGCATCTTACTCATCGAGGGGGGCGACAGCGACCTCGGCAAAGACTACCTCCATGACCTGAAGCTCCAGGTGAACAATTGGGGAGGCGACCATGATTACCAATATAGCTCAGTGCCTCAGCCAAAAGGTAACACAAACCGCATGCACCCAGAAAGACCTTCGGTAGGCTAACCCGCCGGTTGCAGGTAACAGCCTCATACAACACTCGCGGGGCAAGATCCTCGGGGGATGCTCAAATATCAATGGATGCATCTCGTTTCGGCCTCTCGAGTATGACATCCGGAAGTGGCAGGAAGCCGGCGCTCACGGATGGACTTTTGAAGAGATGATGCGGCTCGTGAACAAGATACGGGTCACGGTTAACAACATCGTGCCCAAGTACCATAACTCGGTCGACCTGGCGCTCGTTGAAGCAGCTCAGAGGGCCTTTGGTATCCCCAGGACGGAATCCTTCAACCGGGACGTTCTGCACACGGGCAAGATTGCGCCGTCGGCGGGCCATTTGGCTATAGCCTATGACCCGCAAAATGGTTACCGCAGCAGTGCTAGCATTGCTTACATCCACCCTATTCTGCGCGGGGAGGAAAGGCGGCCAAACCTGACCATCCTTACCAGCGCCTGGGTCCATCGTATCAACTTTGTCGACAATATCGCTACCGGAGTCAACCTTACGCTTAAGTCGGGCTGCGAGATTACCGTCAAGTCAGCCGTCGAGACTATCCTCTGCGCGGGTGCCTTCGATTCGCCGCGGCTGTTGCTCCTCTCTGGCATTGGGCCACGCGATCAGCTCAAGTGCTTCAATATTCCCGTGGTCGCGGATGCTCCGGGAGTGGGCGAGAACTTGATGGACCACGCCGAGACCGTCATGATGTGGGAGATGAAAGCACCGGTGCCGCCCGAGTCAGTCATTTACTCGGACGTGTGCTTTTTCCTGCGTCGCGAAGCAGAGAATTCACAGGGAGACGATGGAGACATCATGGATGCCATGTTCCACGTCTTTGGGATTGGCTTTGACGATAATACGGCCCGCCATGGGTACCCTGCCCCTGAGAACGCCTACTGTCTAATTCCGAATCTCCCCAGGCCCCGTTCCCGCGGCCGTATCACATTACGATCGTCCGATCCCACGATTCGACCGGCCATTGACTTCAGATACTTTACTGATGCAGATGACTACGACTTGAAGACAATCCTCTTCGAGCTCCGAGCGGGCCGCAAGCTCGCGGCGACGGCTCCCTTCAAGGATCTCATAAAGCGAGAAGTTGCGCCCGGCCCGGACGTCCAGACTGAGGAGCAGCTCATCGACTACGCTCGCAAAACCCACGGCACCGTCTTTCATCCATGCGGAACCGCCAAGATGGGCGACACTCACAAGGACAGCATGGCCGTTGTAGATCCTCAGCTTCGTGTCCGCGGCGTCAAGAGGCTGCGCGTCGTGGATGCCAGCGTCTTCCCACTCATCCCGTCCATCAACCCGATGCTGACAGTCTACGCCGTTGCCGAGAAGGGCGCCGAAATGATCATCAAGGACTATGCCTACGCCTTTGTAAGGCCGAGGATCTAAGTTTGAGTTTGCATCTTAGATAATATATAAAAGACAGAGACTACGAGTACTGGATTGTACGATCGCAAATAAGCAGAGCGTACGTAGCTAGACGGAACATAGTTGAATCAGCAAGTCACTAATGATAGTTGCAAATAAGAGGGCTACCAGCACGCGTGGGGAGTTTACAGTCTACCCAGACGGAGTCTAAGAGCTTGCTAAGACGCGTCTCCATGACACACCTTTGCCAGCTGTAAATAACAAGCTTTTAAGCAAAAGTGAAGGTCCATTCCTTCGAGATCAACAGCTCCAGCCATGTCACGTGGACTCCGCAATCACGTAGATCCCACAGTTCCTGCAGTAACTCAATCGCCCACATATTGACGGCCACTCTGTTGGTGGAGTATATTGCTTTGAATCGATCGACCACGTCAATACGCAGCTGGGCGTCCTCTGCTGTCAGCTCAGCGGCAGCAGTTAGCAAGGGCGTCGAGTGGAAAGTGAGGCATGGCGCATCGACAGGCGTCCTGAACAGACGCGCTAAAGAGTCCATGGCCAAATCACGTATCCAAGGCCCAAAGTCTTCGGGCCCCGTCATACTACCCTCCGCTGGGAAGCTGAGATCACTGACCGGAATTGGGATTCCGCAGATGGTGTATAGCATAATAAGTCCGTGATTGCGGTACCCGATGCTCATATCGACGACGTTCTCGTCGTCGTGTTCGGGCTCCCAGGCCAACAGCTGACCCTCAAAAGTAGCCTCAAGAATAGGGTCCTTGACTCCGGTTTCCATGACCAGCCGACAGTGCCGACCAAGGCAAGCGATTAGATAGAACAGTTCTGCGGAGAAGCCAACCATTGGGTGGAATGTGCCGCGACTGGTTTGGATGGCGTCGAACATCTGGGCGGTGTTCAAAGGAGCGAGTTCGTGGGGTCCAGCAATGAAGGCACAAGACATGTCCCAGTACAGGTACCAGCCGAGCATAAATTGTACCAACGGGTCGTTTCTTTTCTCAGGATCACCTAGCAACTTTTCCAGTAAGGCACGGGCGGCCAGGAGATGCTCCTTGCCGTAGTTGTTGGGATGATTTTCCGTCCACCCCCACGAGACGCCCTGAAGGAAAATAGCGAGAACAGACGGAGGCTTGACTTGGGCAGGGTCTTTGATCTCGTGTCGCAATGCCTGAATAGCAAGACCTCGTTCTTGCAAACATGTGGTTAAGCACGACGCCTGAAAGAAGTGCTCCTGGCCCGCACTTACGGACTGCACAGTATGTAGCAGTGACGGAGTGGACATAAGGTGCGCGAGCAGCGGGAACGAGAGCGGGTTGTTGTCGGGACACAGGGTCATTATTCGACTGGTCTTCTCAAGCCAGTAATGCAGAAGCTTCCTCTCGGGGTTCACGACACCGGCCCATGGCTCTGCGAGGGGCCTCGCTATCATCATCCAGGGCGTATCAACCTGCCACTGCGTTGATGGCGTGGAGGATCGGCAGACTGAGCCGCGGCGTTGGCAGCGGAAGCAGACCGGGTATGTCTCATCGCATTTGACGCGGCGAAGCTTGCATTCTTTGCAGCCAGATCTGCTTCTGCCCCTCAGCCGGGACTGGGATGAGCAAGAAGACGAGGGGCTCGAGGTCTGCAGCTGGTCGGGGCTGGAGCCGCTGCTCACAGTCGGGGGAATTTCCGGAGCTTGGACCTGAAGATTGTTTTTGGAGGAAAAGCGCACACGATATGAGGTTTTCATAGTCAAGTCAGAGGGGATGTCGAGCTGGTAGAGTGAGGGGGAGAGGGTCGAGCCGTGCTCGGGGCGACAGCCCGTTGAAAGCCGAGTTCGCCAGTCCTTCACTTCAAGGGCGGAAGTATCTCGTGACTGCTGCACCATGGATAGCCAACGCCCGGGGGCTCGGAAGCGGCGACTGGGGCAGGTGCGGGGAGAAGTGCCCCGTTCAAACCGGTGCCCCGTTCAAACCGAGAGGAAAGCCACTAGAAAACCTTATGAGGGCCAGAGATGGTTGGCTGAGCGGGGTGCAGGATGCTAACATGGTGCCTTGAGATAAGCAGGCCTTTCCGACGTCGGGAGGAGACAGCTTGATACGCGAGGGGGCAACGCTTGCTGTGCAGATGGTAGAATTGAGAGTGGAAGAACCGGTCGGGCTGTTGATCCCACGCTCTGGAAAAGCTTGGAGGAGAGAATATCAGCTCCGGCCCGTCCAGACTACTCCGTTGCCGAGTCGTGTTGTCTCCCATTCATGGGGTCCCAACGGCGAAGCCAGTCGAAGAAACTGACGTTCGATACGGCGAAGGCCTTTTAAACCCAACCATAGCTCGTAGATCGCAAAATTAAAATCCCGTGTTCATCGATCTGTGTTGTTACCTGATCTATTCTTGCGTATATCTACTAGAGTCTACAGGGCTTGTCACCGTTGCTCATCGGCGCCAACTCAACACCCTCCAGGTCCACGTAGCCAAAGACCTCCGCCTGGTCCCCGTCTTCTTCCAATGCCTTCTCCCACTTGCTGGTGCTCTTCTGGAAAGCTCGCACCACGTCTTCCTTTGTCAGATCCATGGGGGCGTGGTTCCTGCCCATCTGCCGGATCTGTGTTCCCGCCGCCGTTTCCGTCAGTCCGTAATCCTGGCGGTCAATCTTCTGGATGACCGCTCCGGTCTTGATTCTCCCCCCCAAGATGTCTCTGGCTAGATTGGGCTCCGCGCAGAGCGCCCGTGCCAGCCCGATTCCGTCAACCACATCCAGCGCCTTCACCATGGCCCTGACAGTCAAGAATCCTCCCGTGACAAAAACCTTCGTCTTTTGGAGTCTCGGCACGATGGTTTCAGCAAACTCGAGAAAAAAGGCCTCGCGCTGTTTCGTGGATTCGCGCTTGTGTTCGAATGCCATGTCCTCGTAGGTGCCGCCGGAAAGCTCGACAAAGTCGAATTGGCATTGTTTCTCGAGGAGTTCGCATAGTTCGCCACATTCTTCAGGCGTAAAGCCTTTCTCATCAAACTCTACCGAGTTGAGCTTGATGCCGAGAACGAAGCCACTGTGGAGCGGAATTCGTTCTCGAATTGCAGAGACGATTTCCACGATGAGGCGCGCACGGTTGGCGATGGACCCACCGTACGCGTCGTTGCGCTGGTTGGTCCTGCGAGAGAGGAACTGGGACAGCAGATAGCCGTGAGCTCCATGTAGCTGCACGCCATCGAACCCAGCTCGGTGAAGATACTCAGCGGCGTGAGCAAAGGACTCCACGATGTCCTTGATTTCCTCATGAGTAGCGGCGTGCGGTTTGGCAAACTTCATGCCCCACACTTCCTTGTCGAGATGGACAGCTGACGCTGAGACCGGGTCCGGCTGGAAACGGCTCTGGACTTGCCGGCCACCATGCGAAAGCTGACCGAGGATCAAGCTTCCGTCATGATTGCCGGCCCAGGCAAGGCGCTTGTAGGCCTCAAATCGGGGTCCTTCGAAGGGGGCGTCTGGTGGGATGATGAGGTTGCCGGCGGCCTCGATGTTAACCGCGTCGACTATGAGATTGCCCGTCACGATAGTTCCAATGCCACCTTCCCCGAACCACTTGTAGGCATTGATGATGTCCGGAGTCGGGATGCCACGCTTGCTCAGATCCTTGGGGTCCCATGAGCTTAGCCTCTCAGTCATAGCGGCTTTCAGGAATCTGTTTTTGGCCGTGCGCTTGGAGAAGGCCAGTTCCAGAGGCTGGCCCAGCACGGAAGGATCCGAGACAGGTCTATCCTGCCCATATCGTTGCTCTGCCATGGCGTACAGTCAGGATGGGCAGCGATGAGAGGGCGACGAGGATGGGGACGAGCGTCAGTCCGCGGATGTGCTTTGTAGTGCTGTGCTGGCTCAATCAAATCTCGACGGGGAGAGTGCAGGATCACGAAGGGCAAGTATGTATGATTTTAATCTTGTTAATTCCGATCTTGTTAAGAATCATTTTGTGAAGTAGAATCCCTCCTTGCTTGTCTGAGGTGCGATCCGAACGGAAAATGCGTCGGTCGCTGACCATCATCATTCCCAAGCCCTGCCTTCTTGGGAAAAGTTCCGAGTTGTGAGCTCAGGGTCGTTCCGGCAAGTGCCATCCCAAGATTATCGATCTGGCCGCCAGGGCAGATTTGCCTAAAAGGGGCAGCACCCGAGGTGGCTGAATTGTCGATATGCCATTGGTTGAAGGAATCACAACGCTCCGCCCTGCAGTGGAGCGTCGTGGGGCGCGTAGCTTATCCGTGGTGCGTACAGAGTATGTACATACAGTCATACACTATACAGTAACAGATTCAGACTCCTGTCAGGCTGTCACGACTCACAGGCTGTCAGGGAGCCCAGACTTCTTGGCAAGGTGGGGCAGGCTCAAGAAGTCTAAACGCGGAAAATGACTACCCAGAAAACGCTACACGCGGGGCGTTCGATAGAACTCGAATTGAGGCACCGGGGACAGACAGGAGGTCATTGACTGGTTGTCCCAACCAATAAGACAAATACAAGCAATAATGTCCGTGATCGTTGTGGGCATCATCCGCCGGTGGACTCAGAACCCGGTGATCGTAGATCTCTCGGGGCGGATTCATGACACACACAACCACTACCAGCTTATGGCCCACGATACTGAACATGAGACATTCTCGTCCGTCAGTGGACGTAGGACTCCTAAAGCTTGGGCTGGGGCACACACCGACGAGTTTGGCAGTATCTGCCGAGAGATCCTTCTGTTCTCCCATGGTCAAGGACTCCGTAGTTGCAATGCCGTGAGTTTACATGCGCTGGTTTCTCGACGGCTTGTCGCCACTCCCTATGTGCCTTGCGGTCCGTGATAGGAGCGATAATCCAGTGGCAGGATGTAAACTTCTTGGTTGACGGTCGGGATGGGCGAAGTCAGGTCAGGATATCAGTGGAAGAAGGAAAACGCAGGAGGTGGCTTGGGCTTAAGATTGAAAACCGAATGGTGGGACCTTTTACTAGGAGGTATAACAACGTGGATTATTCACCTCTGTTGTTGGCGCTTACCATGTTGTGAGACTCAGTCAAAGCAACTTTGAGAGACGTCATACTCCGCATTCTCGATTTTTGCCCTTTGTCGACTTGTGGCATCTAGAATAGGGAACGAATACCCTAGAGCTAGTACTCGCATATTAGCCCTCTTGCCATTTTCAACATGAGTGCGAGGCTCATGCTCGAAAGGGCAGAGATTAATCTATTACTTCCTCGGGGAGTCTGAACACTAGCCAAATCCACGCCATTCCACGCTGACCCACGGGAAACAGTCGGGGCGCGGGGCACCAGCTTGAAGCGAAGCACCTAAGGGCAGGGTGGTGGTAGGGTTTGCACCTTGTGGGAAGGTCTCGGTTTTGCCACCCGGAAATCACCTCAAAAAGGCAAGACCGCCAGATTGGGTTAGACTAGCTGGTGGAAATATCCTTAGCATATCAGCAATCACGACTTTTGTAACACTATTGTCTTAATGTCATATGGGCAAGCCTGCCTCTGTGTCTCCCTCCCTCACATTGCCGTCCTTATTCTCTCCTAGTTCTTCATTTATCGATGGGCGTCGACCGCCAGGCAAAAAGCGCAGCTACATTACGAGACGATAGTGGAAGTTTGATCGCCACAATGCCCATGCATGTTGAACAGGTATACGCGTCCCCATTGACGTATCTGCACTCTTGCATACCAGGATACTGATACGATTAGCTCTACACATATCCCATCAAGTCTCTCAGAGGTGTAGCACTTCCCTCCATACATGCCACCCAGACTGGGTTCGCTTACGACCGTCATTTCATGCTCTGGGATGTCAACAAGTCCGAGAATCTCCATATTGGACTTCGGCCTGCCCTATGCCTATTCAGCACCAATTTGATCCCTGAGGCTGACCCAACCAGCATTGAGGTTCAGTATGCGCTGAGCCACGTCTTTGATCAACCACTCGAGGCTGTTGAAGCTTCGACCTTATCCGTGCCATTAGTCCCCAATACGTATGGGCTGACTCCGGTCACAGTCACAATGCATTTCAGTCCATGTCCAGCGTACGATATGGGTGAGACCTACAGCGAATGGTTTAGCTGTCGGCTTGGGTACCCGGTCAGACTGCTCTACATTGGCGATTATCGCAGGAAGGTGTTGGGCAACATGGGAAAAGGAGTAGGCTCCGATTCGACCCTGTTGCTTTACCCATCATTGGCGGCCATTCCAGTCATACCCCTGCTAGGGTACTCATTCCTTCGAGGAGGTGATGCGTGTCTAGCTTTTACTGCGCTCTTCTTCCTCGCCAGCTCCTTGATTTTAGTCCGACATCGAAGACGCTGCCTATCCAAGACACAGCCCATGATCACATTTTCAGACCTTGCCGCTTATCTCGTCATCAGCAAGAGGAGCTATCACGACGTCAACGACAGGCTTCCCGAAGACGAAGAGATGGACATCACTAAATTCCGAGCTAACATCGTCGTGTCGGGAGCCAAGGAAGCCTATGAAGAAGACTTCTGGGCCGAACTGCGGATCCGCAGGTCTCTCATAATGAAGCTGACCCAGAACTGTGCGCGGTGTAATAGTCTCAACGTAGACTACGCCACAGGAAAACCAGGCCAGATGGAATCAGGAAAGGTTTTGAAGAAGCTTAGTAAGGACAGGAGGGTGGATCAGGGGATGAAATGGAGTCCCATCTTTGGAAGATATGGCTTTCTTACAAAGCCCACCGACCAGGACGATCGAGCAATTATCAATGTTGGCGACGAGGTTGAGGTTACAAGATTCAACTCGGAGCGCACCGTTACAGGCAAGCTCCTTCCCATTTGGATTATACCGAGTGTATGCGCTAACGGACTTTACAGACTATCCCAAAAACTAGCTGTTCATTCGGCCCCAACTCATCATATTCAGGCTATATATTCTTGTTAGAGGCTACCAAGTCAGACGATTCAGCAATAAGTCGACAATTCTCTGTTAACTCGATATGGGGTGATAAATCGATTTATGATATTGACTGTAATGGAAATATATGACATCAAAACTGACGCCATCCAAGCACAAATCAAAGGCTGCGGGCTCTCCTCAAACCATAGCTCATCAATTGAAGAGGTTGCACCGAAGCCATGTTCACCATCTCATATGGCAAGCGTAAAGGCGAGTCTGATGCTGCTTTTCAATAGGCACAACGCTGTTTCCCTGCAGTCTTGCCAAGCAGTTTAACAGTAGTCTGCCTGTTTTCAGCTCTGTCGCTGTGAATGGTACGGAAACCCGTCTCGTGCTTAATCAGGTCAACTGTCCGGTGGCTAAAGAACGTGTAAGATCTATCCCCTTCGGAGGACTTAATACGTCTCGGTCTTTTGTTAGACGGATGCCCGTTGGTTACCTATTAACTGACCAAGCAATTATCTAGTACTAGACCAGATATCAGGTTATCACCACCCTAGACCGTTCGGCGTTTTAGATTTATTAGCCATGGGGTTCATACTCTCGGGGTTTTTGCGAAGAGCGGACAAATATCTCCACAAAATATCCGACAGCTACTAACTCTGCCAAAAAGCTTTTATCGTTTGCTGTGCCAGGAGTGTTTCGAGTCCCGCAAAGCCCGGCTGGCGGGCCGATGTGGAAATTTTCGCCTGGTGGTTGTGAGGACCTCAACCTGGATTATTTGCAGCATGACATAGTCGGAAAGAGAGAACAATATAAAATAGGAATATTTCTATGGCTTTATTGTAATATTGGGCTTTGTTTAAGCGTAGCTCATTTGAGAGTGTAGATAGATTGTTAGAGAGAGCAAGAAGCGAGCCGGACAAGACATGTACTCAGCAGTCCAACCCACGGACACATGTTCGTGCCGATGTAAGCAATAACGTCAGTACATGACTGCACAACCTATGACTAGATTCTGTCTTGAGAAACCGTTTTTTATTTCCTTGTGCAATATTCCATAACTAGCCAACCGGGCTCAACTTGCGATCATTCAAAGCCTTTCAAACTCCCGTCGGGACTGTGAGGGCTTTGAGACTTGTTGGTTGCCGATAGTCACAGATTTGAGATTCTGGAATTCGCTTAAGCCATACTTGCTGCCTTCACGTCCGATGCCGCTTTCTTTGATGCCTCCAAACGGGGCCTCGGCAGCGCTGATAATGCCAGTGTTGACACCAATCATACCACATTCCAACTTCCGTGCGACTCGAAAGACGCGGCCCACGTCACGGCTGAAAAAGTAGCCAGCCAACCCGAACTCGGTGTCATTAGCTTGCTCAATAACCTCCTCCTCGGAGGTGAAAGGAAAAATGGCTGCCAGCGGGCCAAAAGTCTCGTCGTGGGCCAACTTCATATCTTTTGTAGCGCCAGTAATGATGGTAGGCTCGTAGAAATAACCGCCTGTCCCTAAAGGCTGCTTGCCACCGTATCGGAGTTGTCCACCTTTTTGAATAGCATCTTGAACTTGTGAATCGACTTTCTTAACCGCTGCTGCGTTGACAAGTGGGCCATGCGTGGTACCTGGATCAATACCGCGTCCGAGCTTGAAATTTTTAACCTTCCTGATCAAGCGGCGAGTAAACTCTTCAAGTACATCGGCGTGCACGTAAAGCCGATTGGCACATACGCAGGTTTGACCAGAGGCACGGAATTTACATGCCAGTGCACCATCCACAGCCAGATCAAGGTCGGCATCCGCAAAAACGATAAATGGTGCGTTCCCACCAAGTTCCATGCTGACCCGCTTCATCGTACCCGCTGCCAGTTGGGTCAGCATTTTCCCAACACCGGTTGAACCCGTGAAACTCAGTTTCTTGACTTTTGGGTGAGTGGCCAACTCTAAAGCGGCCTTCCTGTCCTTAGTAGGTACCACATGGACAACGTTGGATGGGATTCCAGCCCTAAGAGCGAGATTCACAAACGTAATTGCGCTGAAAGGGGTCTCACTGGGAGGCTTTATAACCACGGAGCATCCTGCGGCAAGCGCAGGAGCAAGCTTTCTAGTGATCATCGCCGCTGGGAAATTCCACGGTGTAATCACGCCGCATACCCCAACAGGTTCCCTTGTCACAAAGATAGAGGTATCACGATAAGACGAAGGAATCGTGTCCCCATATGAACGGACCGCTTCATCTGCAAACCAGGAGACAAAAGAAGCCGCATAGATGACTTCTCCTTTCGCTTCTTCGTAGGCCTTTCCATTCTCAAGCGAGAGTATTGTTGCCACTACGAAACAAAAAAGATCAGTATTGGAAAAAAAATATCCTGGATACTCTCGATAACTCACAGTCATCGACATTTTTAAGTATCAGATCATTCCACTTGCGAAGGAGAGTCTGCCTGTCTCTGGCTGACGTAGAGGCATAGAATTCCAGAAAGCCACGATGAGCACTCTCAATGGCGTCAACAAAGTCCGTTTTAGAGAAATTCGCACAGTGAGCCAGGATATCTCCTGTAGAGGGTTCATAGACAGGAAACGTCGCGTCGTTCGGACCATGTCTCCATTGACCGGCAACAAAACCCCGGGTGTCGAATAGTGAAGGATCGTTCAGTTGAACAGAAAGGTGAGAGCAAGAGCTCATCTTGATACAGTCTTTACGTCTGAGGGAGATTCAATATGGTTGTGACTATGGTCAAGAAATACAGACATAGGCCACTCATAATAAATACCCCATCTTCGGCGACTGCTAAGGAATATCATGGCTCAAGCCACTGCCCATGGCCCGTTCTCAGATATGGACAATAATCCTCTTCCGGTTCGAAGCGGCGCCATGCGTTGGCCTGCGAATCAGCCCCGCAATCGATAAGGCCTCAACTGCCTTGTTTGGCACACTGACGACAAGGCAACTTTACCCAAGCAAACTTTGTGAACATGGAATGAGGACCAATCAGATGCTATCGTGAGGACTTCTGTGACCAACTTGCCCGCTTTTTCTCGTAATGCATGATTATAGCCTCGCTTCGGCGTCAGTACACTCTATTTTTTATATTTCTGTTCCGGGGATATAAGCGAAGGGTATAACCATAGCCCTTATTGAATTGATTGGCGCAAGGCTAGATCGGGACATGATTTGTTAGATGTCGAGTCATGGAGCAGTAAATTTACCGCTGGATAGAGGTTATACTGAATGACCCACCTTTCTTTGTAAGTGCTTTGTGTTGTGATTTGGTATAGTTGGCATTACGTCCCAACACGTATCTTAGCCAACCGTGGGATGTTTCAACCTGCCCCATGATCTTCATTCTTTCTTCAATCAATGAGGTCAGTATTTGCACCCAATATTGGTTCTTCTTGGTCCTATCCTCAATCTCATTGGTCTGATCCGATTGGTACTACCTAGCCAATGCTATCTCAGCTTGCCCTGATAGATACATATTACTCTTAACAGATGATATGCGCGGTCACGTCTTTGTAATTAGCACGATACATACTTACACCTGCTAATAAAAGCCCCTGCCCCAATTTTTGACAAGAGCAATGAACTTCCTCGGCAGACCAAACTCGTATTTGTGTTGGTGGGTTATACCGGGTTTAGAGCACTTCATTTCCACATCCAACCAGCACATTTTGCAAGCATAGGGCCTGGTGGCAGGTGAAGAGGAGCAAAAGCTTTTCTAATTACAATGAGCTCGAAACATTAAATCATCCACGATCTTCGGCGAACAAAAAGTCACGTCATGGCGAAGTAGAATTTTCTCGTTGGAGCTCGTCATGGGGGCACTTTTTGAGTACATGGTGTGCATATTTGTGCTGAGCTTCATCTCTAACCCCGCTCCTTGAACTGTCGAGAAGCAAACCATCGATATCGATCCGCACTCGCGCCACGAATCTTCTTCCCGTAATAAATAAAAAACAAACTAATCATGAAAATTGCAGTTGAAAAGGCGGACACCATGATGTAGACATTCAGAAGGCCCATACGATTAATCCACGGAAGTAGGAAAAATGGTAGAATCATCGAAGGAATGTTGCGAACGAATGTGATTCCTACCATGGCGTCACCCAGGATCTGCCTCACGTTAGACAAGTTGTAAATATGCAAGTTCCACTTACCTCAGTATATGCATCGGTGACATAGGTCAGAGCTATGCTGTTTGCGGGTGAAATCCCCAAGGAAGCCGTGCCGAATCCCACAGCAATGACAGGCCATGGTAGGCTATACTGGAAGCCACAGCCTGCCATCATTAGACCAGCAGGGACGAATGGGATAAAAGCAACAAGCAGCCATAGACGCATTTCAGGCTCGTAAATTCCATTGTTTCTCTTTGAAAGGTAGAGAATCAACCGGTCACACGTAGGTCCAACGATCGCCATGCCGATACACGTCCCAATAAAGACAGGCAGTATCATCAAACCAACCGCGGACGGACTGAAGTTATATGGTGGCGACGGCATAAATTCTGCCATGTTTGTCCCGATAATTGTCATAATGGCCCATGATATTCCATAGACGACAGCCATGTATAAAATGCCTGGCATGCAGAACATGATATGAAACGGTTGGTAGACATGCAAGGCAAGCTCCGATATAGATCCAGGGCTAATCGTGAATTGGAATAGGCGTTGTCGATAGGTCATGGATGGAATAGATTCATCAATGTCGACTTCGTATAAAGGATGTATCTCATCAAAGGCTATCTTTTCGACCGGTTGTTCGGGTTGTTTCATTGTTTGCTTCTTGGGTTCGCTAGTTTGGTTGATATCCTGGCTTGTCTCAATGTCCTCCGCGGCTTGGGGCGGGATCCCTTCTGTCAAAATAGCAGAGAACCTGTGGGGTATGTGGTTTAGTCGGAGGCCAAACTCGCTGCAATAGTCATAAGACATACTTTGTCTCTTCATATAGGAATACGAAGAGAAGAAGACCAACTCCCAGGAGAATGGCCATGGCCCACCATACTGCCCGCCAACCGAACCGAACAGTAATGTAACCAGCGATAACAGGAGCTACCGCATTACCAATCTGCTGGCAAAAAATAAAGATGCTGTTCATAGCCCCTCGTTGATGGATGAAGAAGACGTCAGCAACTGTCATTTGAATAATGATCTCCGCGAGGGCCCCTAGGAAGCAACTCAGAAAAGTAACAAGGTAGAGCTCTGCTACTGTTTGGAGTCTGGCTTCCCAAATGCAGATACCAACCTGCAAAGCCGTACTGATTATATAAATCTGGCGCCTGCCGAACTTAAGAGCAAACGGGGTGAGGGCAATAGCTCCAATGGCCACACCTGCACAGCCAAGGGCGTAGCTATTGTTGAGGACTTGATAACTGAAGCCAAGCTCTTCGTTCATCGGGGCCCAAGTAGGTACTGTGACGACGATGCTGCAATTTGATTCACATTAAGATCAATTTCGAGAAACTGGGGCCTGGAGTTGCTCAAACATACAATGCAAATACGGCAAGAGCGTAATAGCACACAAGTCCAAAATTAAGATATTTTCTCGTAAGAGACCAATTCTACTATCGTTAGAAGAAAGGCCTCCATTCTTTCCTGATGACGCACCAAGGGATCGTTAGGATCTCGAGTAGGACGTGGCAGTAAGATGGTTCGAACAATCTCATCATGGGTCTGGAGATCTACTGTTTGTCAATTCTGCTTCATACAGGTGGTGCCAGCGTCACCGACCTTCGAGCGCGACTGTGCCGGGCGGGAATCTGGTGTCGTCGTGAACGGCGTCCCGCTCCATGGTGAATAATAATAATTTAGTAGAGAAGCAAGCAGATGAGTGTTTGATCCACGGACGGAACGGTTGTAAGTAAAACTGTGCAAGTTACAGGCTTTATAATAATGCCTAGCAGCTTCCTACATGAACCTTAATTCTCGTTATAGGATTACCCCGCAGTGATCCGCAAGATGACTCATCATAAATGATGACGCCTAAGGACCAATAATAGTGCTCTGCCCTGTTGACTTACTTTTCTTGGTAGTTAAGCGGCATGATAAACTTAGATTCCCACAACTCTTATCAATAAGAAAATGTGGCAAAAGAGCGCACATCTTGTCATTCCGAGGGAGATGGGATAGGTATTGCAAAGGAGCCATAATGTCTCTCGTCCGTCTCTTAGAAATGGTGTGTTTTTAGTAAACGCTGTAGCTACCATAAGTATTTACCGTTTTTCACTAATAGAAATTGCTTGTCCTAATGTTCCAAGGATTTCAGAAGTCCAACTTTACGTTTATCGCTATTGTAAGAATACCTGAAGGACAGGAGTACCTGGTTCGTATAGCTTCCCTTCGTCCGACATCTGGAATGTACATTCGGAGGAAAGGCCACATACATCCATAACTATACCTGAAACCTATATCACCAACGCCCGCTACGTACAGTGTCAATGTCACTCGCCGCATCCTCCCAATAGATAGCCCGGAATGGTCATGTGTGATGGCCACGACCGATTATACATTTATGTCTCGATGTTTATGTTTCTTTTGCATGCTTCTGGGCGTTATATTAACACACCTCTGGACTCGCTTATTCTCCTAATCAGGAAAGATCCTAAAGATATACGATATGGACATATTGTGTCGGTTGTGTCAAGGGACTGAAGTTCATGGATGCCTTGCCTAGCATGCTGCTTACCCCCTTAATGGTGTGAAGATTGGCAGCTCATGTGATTGTTAGCTCCCCAAACACATTTCTTGCATCATCCAGAGGCATCTTCCTTCGCCCTATACCAAGAGGCTAGCGGCAGAGCTATGAAGTTATTAGGGACTTTAAACTGACTAGTGATAGCAGAATTTCCACTCTCGGACAGATAGCGACGTCTCCGGAGCCCTGCGCGTTTAGTTCTCGTGCGGGGCAAGGATGCTGCTGTAACTACTTGGTCTTTAGGCTCTAGACATAAAGACTCATCCGTTGGTACACCCATATTTTGGCCCCCGCGGGCCCTTGACAAGGCAATTATAGTTAAGGACTAATTTGCGTACAGTAGTGTCAAAAGACTCCTCTCACCTCGTCTCTACCGGGCGCCAAGTTTCCGCTCGCGGCTTAACTTTGAAGCTTTAGAAACTCCGTTATAGGCAACGTGAAGTATCTTCTCGGACTGAATTCATTTTGAAGGAGTGGCCAACCTCCATCAACTAACTTTTTACGGCAAAATAAAATAAGTACGTATAATAGAATATTATGTTATCAACAGGGTGGGTGGACACTTCTGAGATTCCACTAAAGCAAAGGTAATATTGAACTATAATTACTATAGAAAGGAAAACCCAATTCCCCAGTCGTCGACGGTAAGACCGAACCTTTCATAATGCCATTTGATCTACGAGATATCGAATCCATAATTTTAATTTTCCTTAGATCCGACCTAGTCCAATGCTGGTTGCTCTTAACCACTAATAACGCGTCGTGATGACGCGGGGTAACATAACTGAGTAGGCACATATTAACTGTAATTTTAGTTCGGTTATACCACGGTGACTAGAGAAGTTCGTAGGTAAGCCGTTCGCTCGGCTATGGTTTTTAATCCATTGGGTCAACAAAGATCATAGGTACCTTCAGCGGCCGCTTTCTGGGATTAGTTAGGCGATAAAGCGCTTCAGGCATGTTGCGAAGTCGGTCTTGTCTTCAATATCCGAGCAAATCGCAAGGGCAACGAAGAGCAATATAATGCAGGAATCAAAATAATTGTTCTCGCAATCTTTATTCCCACGCCAGTCAGAGACGTTCATAATTCTGCTAAGTGATTAAATGACTGACCAACTCTAAAAAGCTTTGTATCCAAAGTCGTTAAATATACCCTAAAAGATGAACTCCTAGTTGCCCTCTTGTCGTCTTAGGAATCACTTCCCGGGGCAAAACAAACGGACCTGCCAAAGAAAGGGTCTGGGTTCGGACTAAAGGAACCTCCAAAAGAAGCAGCTAACAGAAAGTACCCATTATTCTTGGAGAGACCAGATTTTTCCCAGCTAAGGTTCTCTGCTCCGCGTTCTGCCATCCTAGCACTATCCCCCTCTTTGCCAACACCTGCATCATTCTCCTTCCAAAATCAGACAGGACAACGCAAATCCACGGCAGCCCGGACGCAGGTAGGGTACCTGACCGTTACATCCTGGATAGTTACCTAGTTCACTGGTTAATTAGAGAACAAACCCAGTATCTATCAAGGTACCTTGTGGTGGTGATTTACCCCATGCGGGGTTGCCAACCCCAGCTTCCAAGACGCCATGTCTCGTCGGGACTAGAAAATTGAGCACTAGGTGCCTGGGTTTTACTTAAAACCCATATATCACCTCTAACGGGAAACAGATTCTAGGACTAAACAGCAAAGCTCAAATCACGTGGCTTCTCAGAGATTCCTAGAGCATAACGATGCATTCCCCAAAAATACCCTTTGACGTCGAAATGATTGAAAACAGCCCCTATCATTCTCTCACTTTAACAGAATACGAGCTTGCGGTGGAGAAGAGGTTCGTTGTGCCTAAGTGCGTGACCAGTAATGCTGATCTTTGGCTTGCAGACTTGTACGAAAGATTGATTCGAGGCTTCTCCCCGTCACCACACTCGTCTATCTGCTTTGCTACTTAGACAGATCGAATATTGGTATCTTATAATGGTCCCTGCAATTGAGTCCCAGAAACCTTTGTGCTCATCCTAATTTAGGGAATGCTCGAGTTCTCAATTCTGAGACTGGCGATGATATAATGCAGTCTTTGAATTTGACATTCCATCAGTACATCATCGCTCTTATGCTGTTTCTCGTGGCATACTCTGTATTTGAGACCCCGAGCAATTTGGCCCTCAAGATCTTCTCGCCGAAACGGTACTGTCCTCTGCCTCTACTTCTAGATTCAAGGTTTATTGACGTCTACTTGAGATGGCTTGGATTTCTTATCTTTTCCTACGGAGCCTTCTGTACTGGTATAGGTGTGGTTGAGAACTTTGCCAGTATCAGTGCATTGCGTTTCCTTCTGGGGGCAGCTGAAGCTGGCGTATTTCCAGGCATGGTCTACTACCTAAGCTTTTGGTATAAGCCGGAAGAGCGCGCCTTGCGCATCGCTGCCTTCCTGTGCAGTGCGACGTTATCAGGAGCCTTCGGCGGGTAAGCCCTCCATCTTCGCACATACGTATATTTGACGTACATGGCACTGGAACATATTTATAGTTGCATTGCCTACGGTGTTGGGTTTATGAATCGACTAGGGGGCTTGGAGGCATGGCGCTGGCTTTTCATTCTCGAGGGAGTGCCAACTGGTAAGAGGAACTAGTTACGTGCCCTGCGACCTAGTTTCACACCCTGAATAATATCTCCACAGTTTTGCTGGGGATACTTGTGTTCTTGTTTCTCCCTAGCTATCCGGAGCACTGCGCTTGGCTTACTGAAGATGAGAAGGCTGTTCAAAAAAGGAGATTCGGTGGAAGAGGCTCAAGGTCCGTAACCGAGTTCGATAACACGTCCGATGTCTGACTAACGTCAATAGTACGCAAAAACTCACATGGGTGGATGCCAAGACAACGTTGCTTGACTTAAAACTCTACGTTCATTATTTTTCATACATTGGCATGGGATGCCTGATCGGCTCCTTGTCTCTTTTCGCTCCTACCATTGTGTTGGGATTGGGGTTTGAAGGACTACGGGCACAACTTTTCACCGTGCCACCGTATGCTGCTGCATTCTTCTTCACTGTTGCCGCCTCTTTCATGTCCGACCGACTCAGGATGCGTGGCGTCGTCGTGGGATCTTCACTGGTCGTTTGCTTCATATCATTCCTCATCCTAGGTTTGTGGTCCGAAACCCAGACGCTACAACCTACGCCTCTAACAAACCTTCCAGCTGTTCTTCCTGGTGAGCATTTTGTTGGTAGATACATTCTCTTGATAACCGGCACTTGTGGAGCGTTTGGCGGCTTGCCAACTCTCAACGCCTGGATTGGTGATAATATAACGAACACGACTGCCATGTCGCTTGCGACGGCGATCAACATCGCTTTCTCAGGACCAGGTCAAATTATTGGAGTGTGGATTTACCGTCCTGCTGACAGCCCAACCTACAGCCTTGGTCATGGAATCAATGCAGGGTTTGCCGCATTTTCTGCAATATTGTGCTTCGGGCTTTCTCTGTATTATCGTTGTTTGAATGGCAAGCAACCCAGGGCAGATGGCCGTGCTTGGATTGATTAGGGATTCAAATTGATCGCTCTAAAGGGAGTCATATTTGGTGGAAATTCAATCAGTCCATTGGCTACGGGAGAAAGAAGTATTGCTTTCAGGTCAGTCGTTGCTGAAAGGCATTCTGCGCTTTGAACCTTTAATCTTGAAGTGAAACCTTTCTCCGTTGCGGCCGTCGCCAACCTGCTAGATGCCACATACCCCGCGGGCCAAAAAATTACCTTTGCGTTCCGGATCAGTGCCTGTGGACTGGGTGGTGTTTCTTTTGACAAGGCGTGTTTTTTTTTGGGCCGTGCTCCAGAGAAGTTCAACCGGTTGCGGGGCTTCGGCTTTCCTCGTGTGCTTGCGCCGTAGTCGACGGACTTGAGGCGGCGTTGCATTCACCGTCGAATTCAATATTTGGCTATAAGGACATTTCTGCCCTCGGGTAGAGAACTCAATTCGTCATTGAGCGACCCTAGGAACTCCTAACCTTGGCACTCGATTTGCGTCAGGCATGCTCGCGATAAATATCTTGCTTGTAATCCTTCGTCGATCTTCTAATTGAGTCTGTCATCTTCAGTGACATTCCAGTTTCTCCGTTCTGGTGTTCACGTAAAGGATTTCAATGTCAAGCACCGTTCTGTCAGGAAAAGACAGGACGAATGTTCCACGTCATCCGCTCGCTTGCAGCGACTTAGCCTGCTGGTAAAGGTCGAACTAATGAGAGTGAGGCCAATGGGCGGCGTCTCTGCCGGAGCGCCGAATTTGGTCCTTCTCATCCGATTCTCTACTTTGAAAATGCTTACTCTATGGAGGATCCCGAGATCTATTATTTACAAGATCGTAATATAGGTTCTACGAGGCCAACTGTATTCGACATCTAGTTCGCAACAACTTTGTATGGTTTAATTCTATTCAACGGATTCCAACAATCCTTTGTTTGATTTTTTTTTAAAAAAAAAAAAAATTTCGAAGTATGTGGACCGAAAAAGGTGAGGTCCACTTGGTCGGGTGGGTGAAAGCTCGAAAATTCTCCCTCGAACGCCAGTCCTTGCCCGTTGATCACCGAACTAACTTGGTGGGCCTTCAAGGTCGCTGGTAGATTCCACAAGGAGATGGGATTTAGTCGTAGCGAGATCATGCCACAGTGGCTAGGCGGGGATCTCGTGGAATTTTTTCAGAACGCATTTGAGATAATATCTGGCAGCGGCGGGTGTAATCTGCCGAAGAGCAGCTCGGCTTAAAGGAGGCAATGTTCCACGGATATTATGGGGGCTCCCACAAAATGGAGCCCCATCATTGCAGGTCACCATAACGGGAAATATTAGACAAACATATTATCACAATTTCGGGCACAAGGCCATATATAGCCCTTGCTTTTTTGGTTTGATCACAGTAGAGGGTATGGAAGAGTAGCAATTGAGAACTGACTTTTTTGAGGCGAGAGAAGGGAGAGCGGAATGGGCGGGAAAGTACCTGACAGGAAAACTACCCGGAGCAAGAATAAACTACACTCACTTGAGATATCAGGAGACAACTGAGTAATCTGAGTAAAAACAACATCATTAGGTATGCCTAACTGCTGCATATGCTGGTCCGCGTGAACTAGCATATATAATCATGAGTGCAGACCGAGGAGATGCCGTTGGCTAGATATATTCGACTCCCCATTTTTTTACATCAATGGTCAAATAAGAAACAGCGTTTGGATTTAGAATGACCAAGGATGTTACACAATAGATTGTCAGAACCCGGAAGAACGTCCAAAAAGGCCGAATATCGTATAACAAAAAAGGTCAAACCAAGCAAGACGGTGGGAGAGGAAAATGAAAGTGTAGCAAATTTGCCGATGCGTGGCGTCGTTAAGATCGTGACCCATGCAAGGAAAACAAGTCTATCAGTGTTGACATGAGGGATAAGATATGGAGGGAATGGTACCGGCGAGCAATGGTATTATTGAAAATGTCATTTAAACTAAGATAACCCCTGACAGGGGGTGTGCTATACACATTCCGAGAAGATCCACGATATCGTATAAGGCTAGTGTGTCTCAGGGAGGACCTACTATCTAACAATTGAGGCGTCTGGTGTCAATTTTGACTTTCGGTACCTACTTAGAAATTGCGAAACCGTATGCTTAGGGAAGCTGGCTTGATAAATTTCTTGACTCCTTGTTCGAAGGTATTAATGCTTAAATCCGGGGCAAGCGAGGCAAGTGGAACATGGAGCCGGGTCCTGCTTCATGTGTCTGTCGTAGATAGTACGACTTTCCTAGATTTTCCTTTCTTTGCTAATGCATTTGTATTGGACGGTGTCGGCAAGATTAAATTATGGCAATAAGCGAGATAAATGTGGGATAGATAAAGGATTTATAAAGAAAAACGCGGGCCGGTCACGGAGCGAAAATAGGA
The DNA here is from genome assembly GCA_024706585.1 of Penicillium simplicissimum. Taxonomy (NCBI): domain Eukaryota; kingdom Fungi; phylum Ascomycota; class Eurotiomycetes; order Eurotiales; family Aspergillaceae; genus Penicillium; species Penicillium simplicissimum. The sequence continues at coordinate 3,850,405 of JAMZTW010000061.1, forward strand.
TACAAAGAAATGCATCTTGACTGTAGATGTTCTACCCAACCCTGGCCAAATAAACTTAGTAACTTAAAGGCCGTTGGGCTATTTGAATGAGAGCTATTGGGCTACCTCGGTGCTGTACCATCCAAAATTAGCACTCCGTGCATATAACCTGCGATCTCGTCCCGAAGACAAATACGGAAAGGATTTTTCGGCTAAAAGCGCCATTTAGATTCTCTTATTTGGAACAATAGAAACATAACTGGAGTTGAAATACTTCTTATTCCATTTTACCTAGCTTTCTTTCTTCCATATAATCGCCTCATCAACAGGCGTGGTAAAAAATTGCTAAAGACGCAATGGGAATAATAAAAAAGAGACAAAGGCCCATGGATATAATGAGAAGTGCTTATCATAATCCTTGAGACTGAAGGTGCTTACAGCTAGGCACGAGTATAAAAGCTGCAGCCGAGCCCCGCTCAGAGCCCTGACTGCAGGTTGACATGGACAGACTTCGTGATGGTATATGCCTCAATACCCTCTTCACCCAACTCCCGACCAAATCCGGATTGTTTGTATCCTCCAAACGGAACGCGGATATCATCATCGTTGCTGCTGTTAATCCAAATAGCTTAAATGAATCGTGTTAGCGCGCTATGGGTAGGTAGGAGAAACATGTAAGAACTTACTGCCAGATTGGATTTTTTTCGAAACTCGCAACGCGCGCGAGATATCCTGCGTAAAAATAGCGGCTCCCAGGCCGAATATAGTGCTGTTGGCACGCCGAATCGCATCTCCTTCCTCCTTGAAGGGTGCAATAACCACGAATGGGCCAAAGATCTCGTCTTGGACAATTTTCATGTTATCAGTCGCGTCTGCGAATACCGTTGGGGCTATATAAAGTCCTTTGCCATGCACATCCTTCTGTGCATTGCCACCACACACTAGACGCGCCCCTTCTCGTTTGCCAGCATCTATATACGATAGAATGCGATCGAATTGAGCCTTGGTGACCTGGGGGCCTTGGAAGGTATCCTCAGAGAATGGACTACCGACTTTGGAAATCTTGGCAACCTCCTCCTTGAATAGACCCACGAAGCGATCATAAACATCTTCGTGCACAAGGATACGACTTGTAGCGGAGCAGACTTGGCCCTGGTTATACATAATACCACGGTGGCCCCAGCGAACTGCCTGCTCCAGGTCGGCGTCTGGAAAAACCAGCAGTGGCGATTTTCCTCCCGTCTCCATGGTGACACGCTTAAGAGTTCCCGCTGCGGTTTTCATAATCTCCCTCCCGGTCGGAGTAGACCCGGTGAATGTGATTTTGTCAACGTCGGTATTGGCTGCGATGGCAGATCCGGCCTCACGGCCTGCACCATTGAGGATATTCACCACACCTGGAGGAAACCCGGCTTCTTTGACAAGGTTTGCGAAGTACAGGGCCGACAATGGGGTTTGCTCGGCTACCTTGACAACCATGGTATTTCCCGCTGCTAGACCAGGAGCCAGCTTAGTGACTAGATTGAGGACAGGGAAATTCCAGGGGATAATAGCCCCACACACTCCAATAGGCTCACGAAGTATATATGCGAGCTTGTTGGGATTGGGATCGACGACCTTGCCGTGAATCTTGTCGGCCCAACCAGCATAGTACCGCAGTAGTGCGACGCACCCGGCGACATCATCGTTGCGCGCGGCGGTATACGTTTTCCCTGGAATAATATGGTGAGATGACGGTGTTGCGCTGGTTGTAGGAAGAGACGGGAATTCTGTACCGTTGTCCCACGCATCTATGGTAGCGAGCACATGTGCATGCTCGACCACTAGGTCGGCTAACTTGTGTAGGAGATCTCCGCGCACTGTTGTGTCCAAATCTCGCCAAGGCCCATTAAAGGCTCGTCGAGCAGCTGCGACAGCGTTGTCAACATCAGCGGCGCCTGCTCCATGAACGGAGCATATCTCTTGCTCGTCTCTGTATAATGCCAGTTAGAGCGAGTTGTATTCTAGATCATTTGACCTTACGCTGGGTTGACAGTAGTTATTTCAGCCTTGGAAAGAGCCGCCACCCATTCATTATCGATGAAGAGGCCAACAGGCTGTTTGAATTTCAATCCGTTCGGGGCCGTCAGGTCTCGGTGTAGATCGCCCATAGTGGTATAGTTGAAGGTAAGGTAAACCCAGACGGGATCAATATTGTTGGATAGCAAGGCAAGTTAAGTATGATCCGGCAATCAAAGGGACCAAGACAAGGCCCAATGGATTAACTTTCCGATCGCCCAATCACCTGCCCGGAGTATTACCGGCAGGTGATGTCGAACGTGAGAGAATAAAAGGTGGGAGAAACTGTAAATGAATTCAATGCATTTCAAAGGTCCGTAACCGTGATCCTATTGCACAGATAGCCCGGCGCCAAGGCAGAGATATATTCATTATCCTCTCCAAGTACGCCCCTCTTGCTCGCTTGGCGGCCGGATTAGGAAGTAGAGAGATGATGGGCTGATCCACAGGCTTTGATTTCGTGCTGGACCCACTTATCCATTTACCTTTTCGGCGAATACGCTACGCATAGTGTGCACGCGTCGCGTGACATTCAGTTTCCCGATAACAACCTTAGGCGATATCGCGCCCCGGAACATGTAGCTTCCGATGTACACTACCTCTTTCCACCGATTGCTCGCTTCTATCGCCATCTGCTTTTCTAAGGTTCTCGTCCCCAACCAGCTTATCCAGCTTCCACCTAACTGTGTTTTCTACTTTCCGTTGTCTCTACCTTGCTTCCTGACGCATGCTGCTGGTCCCTAGAATTCCACGCCAACAACGTCTTCATCTTAACTGCTTTTCGATTTTCGACCAGAACTATGTTTCCCCACTCGAATGGAACCATTCCATTCTGGCGTCTTACTCCGCAAGAGCTGGATGACCATCGATCTACACCGGATTTGCCTACTGAGGCTGATATTGTCATTATCGGAGGTGGTTATAGCGCCGCAGCGTTGGTGACACACATCCAGGAGCAGTATCGTAACAAAAAGCGTACATCGATTCTTGTACTTGAAGCTCGACAACTATGCTCGGGTGCGTCGGGGCGTAATGGTACGTGTCTCTATGAATAATCCCGTAAATAACCATTTTCTAACATTGAGCAAAATATACATAGGCGGTCATGTTAAGCCAGATCCATATAACCATGCATCAGCCATAGCTTCTGAATATGGCACTGCAGCAGGGGCTGAAGTTGCAAACTTCGAGTCCGACAATCTTCGTGCTCTCAAGGCATATATAGAGCGCGAAAATGTCGATTGCGATTTTGTGGTGACCCGGGCCTGTGATGTTTATTTTTCGTCAAAAGAAGAGGCAAAGGCGAAAGAAGGTCTCCGACGTCTGCAGGAAGCAGGTGTTGCCGCCGCCCAGGAAGCCTCGGAGGTGGGAGAGAAATATGCTGAAACGGTAGGAAGATCATACTATGCGGTGAAGCTGAAACAATTGTGTCTGATGGTTCTCTTCTGTGCAGGTATCTGGTGTGAAAGGCGCAAAGGGATGTGTCACTTTTACCGCAGCACATCTTTGGCCGTACAAGCTAATCCATCATATGTTTGTCCAAGCGCTCAAAAACGGTGGACTCAATCTGCAAACAAACACACGGGTTGTTTCAATCTCATCTGGTGCAGATAGCTCAGGGCTCTGGTCAGTTCAAACAGATCGAGGAGTCGTGATTGCTGGCAAAGTTGTTGTGGCTTCGAATAGCTATACAGCGGCACTGCTACCGGAGTACCGTGATCAAATTATTCCCTATAGGGGCGTAAGCTGTTACATCGCAGCTCCGAACCCAGCACCACTTTTGGTCAATACCTATGCACTTAAATTCGACCACTGGGACTTTGACTACCTTATTCCTCGAATTGATGGGACGATCGTCGTGGGCGGGGCTCGATCCGCATACTTTCGCAACAAGAATCAGTGGTACGACAACACAAATGACAGTGAAGTCATGGGTCAGGTTCGGAAGTATTTTGAAGGTTACATGCAACGGCATTTCCGCGGATGGGAGAATAGTGGCGCCGAAATCCAAAAAATTTGGACTGGTAGTAAGTCATACGTTCCATGATTCACTGTTAGTTACCCGGGACAGATCTGATATGTATGTTTAGTCATGGGATATTCCCGTGATAAACTCCCTCGGTTAGGCCCGGTCCCAGGAAGAAAAGGAGTATTCATTATGGGTGGATGGACCGGGCATGGCATGCCTCAGATATTTTTGGCAGCAAAGGGCATGGCTTCGATGGTTGTCGAGGACGTACCATATTACCAGACAGGCCTGCCGCGTGTCTTCGAGGAGACAGCTGATCGGTTGAAGAACGCGCCTAATAAGGTCCTGGACTCTTGGTACCAAGCAACACAGGGGCCTCATCTTTAACTCTGTTACTTAACTGTTTGTAACGTTGCAAAATATCAATGCCGATGGTGCATAAATGCCCCGTTAGACTGGAATTTAAGACCCACAACCCCTACATGTTCGGTGCGTACCGGAAACAGCTGACTGGAAATGCGACTAACAGGGAAAACTCAACAACGAAATACTCCTAGCCCTATCAAGAGCCCTTTCCTGGTGGTACCTCGGATTTAAGATGACTGTCGCCATCCGTGTGGAGCTGATCAAGAAATGCATCGTATTGGAGATCGCGATTGTGATGTAAATCTCTAGAACCCAGTCACGTCGTAGTCTGTCTGCTATCTCCACCAGGGCTGTTCATAGTTGTGTTGTTTTCCTTGGTGCTGTGCTAATTGATCGTGTCTCACGGGATTCGTTCATGGGACAAACTTACTATGAAATGCTCAGCAAGTTGGGCACCGAATGTTATGAGTTCAGTGTGAGCGATTCTGGATATTCCTTTTCGCCAGGTCGACTAACAAGATGTCGTCCTATTGAATACTTCGATCAGGCAAGTTGTCGGCATAGGGTGCCAGAGTGTTTAGTCCGCTTCGGACAATTTGTTTATGATGTTTCACATTATGGCGTTCCACGCTAGGCTTGAACACTCCGCTTCTCAAAGCTTTTTCGCTCACGCTCGGGCGGATGAGTGACATTCCAATATCTTCAAACAGGTCCTCGGCTTTTGCTTGTGCGTCTCTGAGATTTGCAAACCTCTCAGATGTGAAGATTCAGTGGACCTTGCCACGCTGATGGGAATATGTGTTGATTCTTGTGATTATTAGAGGTCCAAGGCGTGCCTTCCCTTATTATTTCTTCAAAATCCAAGTGCTTCCAGATGATGTCAGGTTTAGAGCGCATGTTCTAAGTTTCTGTTTTTGGGAAAGTACTCAGCTAACAAGAGAGCCTCGCCTTGCCCTGCCGATTGATTGGCGTAAACGCTAGACAAGGTCATGTTATTTTATGTACATAACCTATGTTCAGAAATAGGTTTGAACCCCTTTATCGTATGGAATAAAACTTTGAGATGACCATCTGAGACAAAGTGCATGGCCGAATCTTATCATAGAGTTTGGATAGTACACGCGGGACGCTGAACATTAACCAATGCGAACAGTCATAAACGCGTTCCCGAATCAGCAACCCCATAATTAAAGAATGTGGAGATAGGCCTATTCCTCTTAGCATGTTCGTTAAAATGAACATTTAAAGGATGCATAGAAATTTGCCGAGTGTTCATCCCGATCTATTCTAAATGGCATAAAAACAGATAACTTGATAGGTCATTTAACTTCTTACATGCTGGATTTGAGTCTAATGGCTAACGTAAAATGATGCATGTACTTTATGCTAATGCCAACAGTAGTTGGCATATGACATACAAAATCAAACTAGTCCCTTGAAAATCCGGGGAAATCCTTTTGAACTTGGTCCTTCTTCCATCTCAAATAGTTCTGCAAGCCTCCAAAGTAGAAATTGACCGTCGGTTTCCTACCTGGAATATTTTGTCCGAAGATCCAGCTAGCTGTAGTTGTAAACAGCGAGCCTTCAACTAGTCTATTGCAGTGTTCAATCCAGGCCTTTTCAGCTTCATCCGTGATCTCCATGATTGTGGGCTTCTTCAAGTGATGCGTTCCATTCGTCCTTCCTTGGTGACCATTGGATGTGCCATTTGCGCCTTCCTTGGTCGCCGAAGCGATGTTCGCCTCCGCAAATTCAATGCAGTCAGCGATGAAGTTAATCTCACTCTCGATAACGGGAGGAAAATTGGCGAACGGGCCTTGAGGTCCAGCGACGATGAACATGTTGGGGAATCCGGAGCAGGCGATGCCGCCAAAGGCAGTAGGGCCATTTTTCCAGTGTTCTTGAATAGTCTTGCCTTCGCGCCCGACTATTTTGAGCCTCATGTAGTTTCCCTCAATGGCATCAAATCCGGTTGCGAAAATCAAGGTGTCCAGATGGTGAACTGTTCCATCAGCCGTCTTGATACCTTCGCGGACGATCTCGTCAATGGGTGTTTCCTGGAGATCAATAACATCCACGTTCTCTCGGTTAAAAATCTGATAGTAGCCACTATCGCAAAGAGGTCGCCTGGCGTACAAGTCCTTGGGCTTCAAAATCTTTGCTTTCCGGGGATCTTTCACAATCTCATCGATCTTGGAACGAATGAATTTGCAGGCCTCCTCGTTGGCGTCTCTGTCGGTCGTGATATCTCCGAACGCACTGAACATAAATCGAAAGCCATTTCCTTGGTTCCAGACTTCCTGGAAAGCTTGCTGTCGCTCCTCAGGCGTAGCCTCCATGGTCTTCCGGGTTGATTCGGGAACACCAAAACCGACAGTGGAGGACCAAACACCATCCCAAATTTGATCATATGTCTCGTTGACTTTATCACGGTATTCCTTTGTGACTGGGCGTTGCCCACTGGGCACCGAGTATTGGGGGTGGCGCTGGAAGGACTTCAAGCTCCCCACTATCGGCGCGATTGCAGTCATAACCTGCGTACCAGTGGAACCGTTTCCAATGATTCCGACCTTTTGACCTGTGAGGTCGAGGTCTTCGGGCCAGCGTGCGGTATGCACAAGGTTGCCGGCATAGGATGAAAGGCCGGCGATCTCGGGGTAGTGAACTTTGGAGAGGAGGCCGAGCGAGTTGATCAAGTAGCGCGCTTGGACGATCAGTCCACCAGAGCAGACGATATTCCATCTCTTGGTAGTTTCATTCCATGTTGCCGAGGTCATTTCGGTGTTGAATTGCATATACTTGCGCAGATTATGTTTCTTGACAATATGCTGAAGATATGCCAAAATATCCGGCCCGTACACATAGTGATGTGTCCATGGATAGGTGCGAAGGTCTTCCTTATCCCAGGAATATCGGTATAAATAACTTTCAGTGTCACTCATCGCACCAGGGTACCTGTTCCAGTACCAGGTGCCACCGACATCTCCGGCAATCTCCACGCATTTCACTGTTAAGCCCATGCGGCTCATACGGTAGGTGGAGTAGATACCTCCTACGCCCGCCCCTACCACGAACGCATCAACCTTCACTTCGGGAGACATTGAAGGGGACAAAGGAGCAAATACGACTAAAGAAGTGGTGTAGAACAGGGAATAACCTTTCACGGAAGGCGTAGGTAGTATTTTTTTATTCTCCCTGTCGGCGTGCACTACTGCCTAGTTAATATATATTCGGCCAGTACCTGATACTCACGCCGCATTATTTTCGCAATGAGTAAGTGGAGTGACTAAAAACGTTCCCCGTCTTCGGCCTTTCGATCGCATACACCCCTTATCTGGAAACTACGAAGCTGGCGATGACCCTGAAGAGAAGACTTAAGGTGGGTTTGATTCCACACCCGCACATACGGGCACTAAATGGATCTCTTGTGATAGATAGGCCTTGATAGGTGATAAGGAGCGGGGCCCGCATTTCGTAATATTTTCCTATTTGGGATTCTATTCGAGCCGGTGGGTCTTAAACCCATATAGAGTTTAAGTCGACCTGCGGGGGATAACGCGGCTAACTTGATAGGTAAGTGTAACGGAACGACCTAGTCTGACGAGACTGGTCATAACGCGTATTACTATTACGGCGACAGATAGCATCGAAACCACTCGGAGCACGTCAAACCTCATCAATCCCAATCCTTCTTTTTTCGCAGGGTTTCGCCTCCCTGACCTAAATTCCTATTATTCGACTTTGACGTTGTTTCCTTTACTATTTTTTCTATCGAGACATCGTTTCACTTACGGAATCTCATTCCAACCCGGGCTTCACTTCTAGTTGCGATCAGGCATGTTTCAAAAGCACAAGTGACAACTTGTAACCTTCGATCCCCGCCTATCGACCTCGGTTTTCCTTGTGCGTAACCTGAATTCAACCGGGAATGGTTGAAATGCGGCGACGATTCCGCGTTAGATTTGCGCCCGCCCCTGCGCTCCCAGTTGACCCGCCAAAGTCGCAGCATCGACGTGCTGAGTCGGCTGATGGGCAAATTGAACTGCCAAAGAGGAGTCGTTCTGGGTGCAAAAACTGCCGAAGACGACGAGTGAAGTGCGACGAAACATTCCCTGTCTGCCATCGATGCAAGAACCGGAGCGAAGTGTGCGAATCCGAGCATCGATCGCCAAGATGGCAATTGGAACCTACCGGCTTACTTCTACTAAATATCAACTGCGATTCGCCTACTCGGATACACTTGCTGCGGTACTGGTGCGAGAAGGCTAGCATGATAATGGTATTGGATCCGGAAACCAACCCATTCTCGTTTCCGGTCCTCGAATACATCGAACAATCACCCTCGCTCATGCCGACGATTCTCAGCATTAGCGCTGCCCACGAACAATTTTTCAAAAAGGATAGTCTGGAAAAATGTTTGGAAGAGCGCGGTAGAGCATTATCTCTGCTCCGGGATGAACTAGAGGGAGGTCAGCCTCAACCGACAACATTTTTGAGTGTTTTCATGCTTGGAATCAGCACACCATGGATTGATGCCTCGCTATGTCAATTTGGATATGAACATCTAAATGGCGCAACCGCTCTCATTGAACGCTTGCTCGAATCACCAATCTACGCTGAGACGAGACTTGCGCAGCTAGCTATAGGAGCATATTTATATTGGGATATGGCTTGTTCTTTCCTCCTTGAACCAAGTCATGAAATTCCCATCGCCTCCCCATTGATTCAAGCAGCTGCAACCACCTCAAGTGGGATATTTCATCCAATAGTGGGGTATTGCAATGAAATCATGTATCTACTAGGCCACGTGGGCCGATACTGCCGATATGTGATCGACCTCGGTCCCAGAGATTTGGACCTCGAGCGAGACCTAGAAAGTCAATTGTTGGCATGGGAGCCCAGCTGCGCGAGCGTTGACTTGACCTACCTTGGGAATTCCTTCAAGCATCACGGCTTGATCAATCTCTATCGTATTTGCGGACGACCTGGCGACTCGCTTGAACCTTCACGAGCGGGCATGAGCCAGGAACTGACATTCCCCAATCTGAAAACAGAAAGGATTATTAGGGATTACGCACTGAAAACTGTCAGGAACTTGAATCAAATCCCAGCAAATAACTGGCATACGAATCTACAGGCAATCTCACTTTTGACAGCTGGATCAGAACTGGCCGCGGAGGATTGTCGTGAAAGGAACCTGGTGGTTGAACGGTTTAATGCTTTGTACTCTATCAACAGGATTCCGGGAAACCTGATAGCAGTGAATATTCTTCGTGAGGTCTGGTATGCTCGCGATTTGGGAGTGACACTTTCATGGCTTGACGTCATGCTACTTCGGGGCTGGAGATTAAGTCTTGGATGATGTTGTATAGTTATATATATTCCCATGTTTATTTCTTCTTATGAATCTACCTAGCGATGAGTTGGTGGCTTGAGAAATGTCTGCCCTAGCCCAGTTTGCTACCATGCTAATAAGCATTGTCACACAGCCAGAATATCCAGAGGCTGATGTGCCGTTGTGCCCTCATACCAGAGAAACCATGAAGGTATGCTCCGATGACGCAAGATTAGTCTTTTGCAACTGGTTCCAGGTTTCTCAGAAGATCAAAGCACTGAGCGGACGTCCTTATCACTGGCCTCAATGATGAGTTCTGCCGCACGCTCACCAAGTGCCAAGACAGTGATCATGGGGTTGATAGAAGTCATACATGGGAACACACTCGCGTCTGCAACACGCAGATGCTTGACTCCGCGGACCTTGAGCGATGGATCCACAACGGCCATGGAATCAGTCTCAACATTTCCCATCTTGGCGGTACCGCAAGGGTGATAGACTGTATTGTGAACCTTGCGACCGTACTCGCAAAGATCTTCATCTGACACAATATGCGCACCTGGGGCAACCTCACGTTTGATATGCTTCTTGAACGGCCCAGCTTCGGTCATGCGACGTGCCATCTTGAGCATGAACAGATTGCTGGCCTTGTCGTAACCTTCTCTGTCACTGAAATATCTCTGATCCAAAAGTGGCTTGTCTTTGGGATTGGCCGACTTCAGCCACAGACGACCGACGGAAGCGGGCCTTGGTGTATACGGAATGACGCAGAAGGCATTCCTCGGAGTATTGTACCCTAGAGGCTTAGTGTACATATCAAAAGGCACGGTAAACATATGGAAGAGTGTGTCCATGACGCCATTGTCATCTCCATGTGCATTAAACTCCTCGCGCCGTAGAACCATTACCCCCTCGGATCCCATAGCAATCTGCGCCTGCGGAATCTCGTCGTTAAGCTCCCACATGTACATCGTTTCGGCGTGATCCTGGAGGTTTTCGCCCACCCCGGGGATATCATGGACAAGCGGGATTTCATGCGCAGCGAGCTGTTTCCGTGGCCCGAGTCCAGAAAGAAGCATCAATCGAGGGGTATCAATAGCGCCGGCGCATAGCACAATCTCGCGTCTTGCCGTCAGGGAGTAGACATTGCCAGCTTTAGTAGTGGCGGTGACACCCGTGGCAGTCGCTCCTTGGAAGAGAATTCGAGAAACCCATGTATTTTGCAAGATTGTCAGATTGGGTCGCTTCACTTTACCCTCGAGAATGGGGTGGATGTATGCAACACTCGCGCTGCTTCGGTGGTTATCTGCCGGCGTATAGGCCAGACTGAGGAATCCACAGCCCTGGGTAAGGTTTCCTCGTTGTTCAATCTCGCGGTTGAAGTTCTCGATTTGCGGTATGCCGAATACCTGAGAGCAGGTCTCAATCCAATCTTTGACGACCTGACTGCGATGTCGTTTATCCACTGGCGTAATGTTGTTGCGCAACTTGCACATCAAGCGCAACATCTCAGCATGAGACCAGCCCACCGCACCCAGATCTTGCCACCGTTTGCAGTCATAGGCAAGAGGGGCAAAGGCAATAGCGCCGTTGTGACTGGAGCACCCCCCAAGCATTTTCGCGCGGGAATGGAGAATATTACTGTTTCCTGGACAACGTAGGGCGCGTTATGATCCGTCTCGTAAGTCGTGCCAGGGTAGGGACTTGTGCACGTACCATATGGCTGAGGTATAGACGAGTAGGAGTAGTCATACCGGTCCGAACCCCAGAGATTGCTTGCTCCGTTGAGGTTGAGAATCTCTTCATTGCCCAGCTCGCTCTCGCCTCCTTCAATCATCAAGACAGTGAGATTGGGCAAGTTTTCTGTCAGTCGGTCGGCAATAACGCAGCCTGCGGTTCCTCCGCCGACGATCACATAATCGAAGACTTGCTTATTGGCAGGCAGCTCCTCCACAAGTGTAGGCAATGTGTTGGAACTCATCATGGGCTCTGATGGCTGGAAAAAGGCGGATAACTCTCAAGCAGCCAGCTGGAATTGCTGTGGCTATCTTGATTTGCTCTCCTGTTGGGAAGCCGACTGCATGTCAATTTATGGGAATTACAAAATGTCATGCCATCGATCGTGTGTTGCTCTTTGTCCATCAGGACCCGAGCGTGTTGTTCTTACCAAATTCAGCGATTTCGCGATGTAGTGGGACCGGGCCCAACCACCACCGCGGGAGGGTATGGACTTCGTACGGTACCCGCCAGTACTGCGCACCGGGCCAAATCTCCCATCCCCCGGTGTTTCCTGATTCCCTAACCCACCTAACTAACGTATTGCCATGGCCCTTGACTCAGGCAAGCGGGTCCATTCCCTTGGGCTCCGGGACAGTCCGTCCGGGGTTCGAGCCTACGCCTGGCCGCACTTCCCCCGCAGGTTGGCTTATCGTGGCCCATTTCTTGTGGCTCCCAATACGAACCCAAAGCAGATGACTTTTTAGAACACCTAGCTCTCTGACTCTCTGACTCTAAGAACCTCTTATAACCATTTGTCTTTTCGAAATCCCTGTCGAGTTCGCATTTCCTGCTAGAAACCAGAACGTGACTTCATGCCATCCTATCGCGTGCGATTCGCGCCTCAGCGAACCTTCCAGCTGGCTGAGTCCCCACAAGGGGCAGCCTCCCCTGGTTGTCTGCAGCGCCAGCCCAAGTCAACCCACACACGCACTCGCTCAGGCTGTCTCAACTGCCGCCGACGGCGTGTCAAATGCGATGAGGCCTTCCCAGTATGCAAGCGGTGCTGTCACCGCGGAGACGTGTGTCAGCCAGCTCGTCTCGCATCCAAGTGGCAGCCAGAGCTTTGGTGCTTGAATGTATCAAACACGCATTTGGACCCTTCACAGAGGCTCATTGCACACACGCACGTAAATGGTCGCTTGCTTCAATACTGGTTTGAGTGTATGTGCCAAATCATGACCCTCGATCCGGACAGTAACCCAATGTCTTTCCCGATCCTCACACACCTCTCCGCCTCCAAGTCATTGCTCTACGCCATTCAATGCGTCAGTGCAGCCCACGAAAAATATTTTCAACCTGCGGAGATGACCCTGAGTCTGGAAGAGCGAAGCAAAGCTTTACTGGTCTTTCGTGAAGAGCTCCAGGCCGAGTGCCTACGCCCTGCTCTCTACTTCCTGGTTGTCTTGATTTTGGGCATGTCTTCCTCATGGATTACCACTACGCCCACCGACTTCGGCCGAGAACACTTGATGGCCGCTTACATCTCGGTCGAAAAGGCTTTAGAATGCCCTATGGCGGACGATGATGAGTTGGTTCATCTGGCCACCGGCTTCTTTGTCTATTGGGATATGGCCTGCTCGTTTTGTCTGGACCCTGTTGATCATCCGGTCGCTGATAGCCCGCGACTAGAGAGATATGTGAAAAAGGCTCGGTCAGGTTCCATACTATTGCCTCACATTCTGTCGACTTATATTATTTACTGGGCAAACTGGGCCGGTACTGCCGGACTGTTGCAGATGGCCTCCCGCGAGACCTCGTCCAGGAGACATGTTTCGAAGCTCAGCTCAATACGTATATCTCAATTGAACAAGACCCATCAGCCCGTCTGCTCTCCGAGGCCTTCCGTCTTCATGGTCTCCTAATGCTCTATCGCTTGTGTGGCCGGTCGGTTTATCACGCCGTGGAAGCTGATGCTGATGGACGCTCAACTCGGCATCTTGCTTTACGTATCTTGGATCTTCTCTTTGAAACACCGCTCACTTCCCCCTACGTCAACTTGCATACAATCCCGTTGATTGGTGCAGGAGCTGAACTCACTGCAGATGATACGGAGTTGCGGCAGCGGGTAGTAGAGCAGCTGCAGGCTATCTATTCTATAAATCGCATCCCGCCAACTCTACTTGTTGTTGAACTTCTTCAGGAACTATGGAGCTTGCAAGATGAAGACTATACCACGAGTTGGCTTTATTTGATGTTAGCGAAGAAGTGGCGGTTGCGAATAGGCTAAAGAACCTATGAAATGCAAATTATAGGAAGGTATGACTTCGATAATTTTATTTGACGTCATCGCGACTCTAGTTCGTCTATGCGAATTATACTAGGGTAACCTCGCCTTCCATATCAATGAATACGGCAACGTTTGCGAAATTATCACTACAGGTGAAGGTAATTGTCTGGCCTTTTTTCATCACCATAACGTCGCCTTTGCCGAGAGTGAACTGTTGGCCGCCATGTATATTGATATCGATTGTGCCCTGAGTCACGAAGAGGAACTCGTCCACAGGCCAGACCAAAGTGTCTGTGCCCTTCTCGCGCAGCATGCCCACCACGACTTTTCTATCGGCAGATCGGTAGATAATGGACTTTGATCCGGCGTAGAGAGGGAATGGCTGCTCGGGGAAGGAATCCCAAGCGCCGTAAGGAATCGCGGCGGGGTCAGAAGTACCGGTTTCGTTCCCTTGGCTCAGAGGCATGATAGATGGCTGGATGGACGTGTTGAGTGGTTTCGATGCTTCTGCGTTCTTCGTTAGCGTGAGGCGAACGAGTCAAGGTTGGTTGTCATGTTTCTGGTAGAGCTTGATTGATAAGGACCTTTCTATGTTCATGTAGAAGGTATAATTTGGAGGGTGCAACGTGCTCAGTGACGCAAATGTCCTCTCAATCATACATACCGAGTCCTGTGGTCTTCTTTTCTGCGGAACCTATTTTCGGCGAAAATCCTCTCGCTTGGTGGCTTGGATTTTATATCGGCAAGGTAGAGCTCATATAGTAATAAATACTTCCCCTCGCCAAGAAATGATTGCTAGAAAGTAAAGCTAGATAATTTCCTATCTGGGTGACTGTGCGAAGCTATTGTGCCGAGGTCGGCGAGCCACTCGATTTTCGAACTGAGTTTACCAACCGAGACAAACATCTTTTCACTTTGCCTTGCGGGAAGATTTCATTCCAATACTAACCGATGACTACATTCTGGCCGGTAACGGAGATACCATACTTGAACTCACGGCTATGGCCCCAAGTTGGAAGAGGATATTGGTGTATGCTCGGGCCGGCAATAATAGCCGTGCAAGCCCAGTTGACCGGTGATCAATTGTTTTTTTTTTCTTTGGGGCCCGCGACAGTCAATTGGCGTATCTAAATTGGCCGCAAAGGATGGAACAAGTGGTTTTGTGCATTTAACATGATTATTAGAGCTATATATACAGTGAATATGCAATGCTATATGGGCTATCCCAAATATTGCTTTGATTCATAGGAATGTCAAGAAAATTATACTCGAGCACCTAACGAAGAAAACTGGACTCTCTGAAAGAAAAGAAAAATGCTTGTACTGGGCTCCGTGCATGTGGTTCGTAATGATTAATCCCCTTTAAATATCCTCCACAAGATTCAGGTTCAGGTGAATCGACTTGAGTTGAGAGTATGCGTCCAGACCCGCCTGGCCGAGCTCCCGACCGATCCCACTCTGCTTGACTCCGCCAAATGGAACGCGGAAATCGCTGTTATTGCTAGAATTAATCCAAACCATGCCTGCCTTCAGCTTGTTGGCCACTCGGTGGGCGCGCGTAATGTCGCTAGTGCACACCGCGGCAGCAAGGCCGTACTCAGTGTCGTTTGACAGCTTGATGGCCTCAGCCTCACTTGAGAACTTGACAAACACTGCGAATGGGCCGAAGATCTCCTCCTTGTACACGCGCATGTGCGACTGCACATCACTAACCAAGGTGGGCTCAATGTAAAATCCCTTTCCGTTCGGGCGTGCGGCCGCAATTTTGCCGCCAGCGACAATATTAGCGCCCTCCTGCTGGGCGATCTTGACATAGTCAAGGATCTTGTCGAATTGGCCTTTCGAGACTTGCGGGCCCTGGTAAGTCTTGTCATCAAAGGGACAGCCAATAACATTGATCTTGGCAACGTATTCCTTGAAGCGCTCAATGAATGAGTCGTAAATCTTTTCGTGGAGAAAGATCCGCGAAGTTGCGGTGCAAATCTGTCCCATGTTACCCATCACACCATAGTGAGCCCATTTAATTGCATTTGGGATCTGGGCATCGTCGAAGATGACAAGGGGACTCTTGCCGCCAGTTTCCAGAGTAATGTTCTTCATTGTATCGCTGGCCATGCGCATGATCTGCTTGCCAGTGGGAGTGCTGCCGGTAAAGGCAATCTTGTCAACCTCAGGGTGGTTGACAAGCGCAGATCCAGCCTCAGCACCAAAACCGTTGATGATATTGACCACGCCTGGAGGGAAGCCTGCCTCGACAAGGATATTGGCAAAGACAAGGATCGACAGCGGAGTTTGCTCAGCTGCCTTGATGACGACCGTATTCCCACAGGCAAGCGCCGGTCCCAACTTCCAAGCTGCCATTCCGAGAGGGTAGTTCCACCTGTGATATGTCAGTCATCGATCGACTGCTAGCAATCTTAAAAGGCAAACGCGATAATGGATACTTACGGGATGATCTGGCCACACACACCAATGGGCTCCCGGAGAGTGTATGTGAACTTGGCGCGCGATGTCTCCATTGTCTGCCCATAGGCCTTGTCTGCCCAGCCGCCGTAGTAGCGGAAGACGGAAAAGACCTCTTCAATGTCACCCAATGCCTGAGCATACGGCTTGCCATTGTCCAAAGCCTCAATCGTGGCCAGAATATGCTGTCTGCTCTCCACAATATCGGCCACCTTCAGCATCAGCTTTCCCCGTGCGGTACCAACAACGCTCTGCCATTCCTCGCCCTCGAACGCAGCGCGCGCAGCCCGGACCGCCTTATCGACATCGTCCGCGGTGGCGGCGTGAACAGAAACAATTTCCTCCTCCGTTCTGTAGGAAGTCCAATTAACAAAAAAAGCGGACACTAGTAGAATCAGAGCCTCCTACTCACGCAGGGTTAATAGAGGCGAGCTTTTGGCCATTCGAGGAGGCCACCCATTGGTTGTTGATGAAGAGACCAGTGGGCTGCTCGTAGGTCACACCGTTGGGTGCTTTGACGGTCTGTATTAATGAATTCATTTTGGGCAAAATCGGCTGTAGGTTGGAGTCTCACTTACCAGGAATTGGACATTGCTTTGCTTTTAGATAGACCTTCCGAGGGACCCTTCACACACCCCGTTATCGGCCCGAGGATGACGATATCTTTGTGGAGGTCGAACGACGAAGGACTTTCCCGATATAATGAATATGCGACGGTCGATCCGACCTTCGCCAGCATGCCTGTTCCAGGGCCAAAAGTGACGCCACCAGCGTCTGTGCCCTCCTTGCCCCCTCATTACCCGACTTTTCATAGTTTCTTCAAATGATGTGTTTCATAGGAAGAACAACATGTTCTATTGCACATGGTTATGAACGGCGACGAAATTTTGCTTCCTTGATTTCTACCTGGAACCTTTCGCAAACCTCTTGCAAAAGTCGAAATTAGGCCTTAATCCTTTTATCCCTTCGCAAAGCTGTTACTTCTAGTGCATACTACAATTACGATGCTTTTAATCCCATTTCGGCTTGAATGACAAAAAAAAGGACAAAACTTCGAGATCTTGGTGAGATAACCAGTAAACCTTTCCAATCGGAGGAAAGAAGAAAGAAAGTAAACATGAGCTTGGCTGTGCAGATTTATCATAGCACGTTTACGTCTAGTTCTTCTCCGATCAGCACATTCTGCAGTCAATTTCTATGGCCCATATACTAGATCTGCGATGAACGTTGTTGCAGTTTGACCGCGCCGTGATCGCGTAAGAATCCTTCCAGAGTTTGAACTGGAATCGATCCCCGACCGCGGGCCTTCGAGGCCAATGCCTTGAGGGTCTTCATCTCCTCCAACAAGTCATCATTCGTCACGGCACCGTTGCAATAATTGCCCTTCATGTAATGACAATAGTCTCGTAGACCATTGACTTCTTTCGTCTTTCCGGGAGTAGCGGCCTTTAATGGCTCGGTCTGTGGGACGTACCGAGCCACATTTGTTCCGGTCAGGCGGTTATAGGTATCCACGACTTGTTGGAATCCGATAGCGTCCGAAATAGCCCAAATGGTTCTGTTGGCATACCTGGGAGGGTCTAAGAATACGGCGTGCACAGCATCGCCATAGTCGTCTCGAACAGACGTCCAAGGGATACGCTCCGGATTGTTGGTCATCGGGAAGATATTCAGGCTCAAATAGCCTTCCGAGTCCGGGATGGTGGCAAACCCCCCGAAAGCCTTGCCGTAGGTCTCCATGAAACAAATATCCATCGCCCATCCAATGTTGACCTCCACGAAGGACTCAAACCCCGCCTTTCGGCCGTAGTGCGCGATGGCGTTCTTGTTGTCGAAAGAGAGGATAGACACCTCGCCGTTCGTGAGACGTTTGGCTTCGGGCAAACCCTGGAAGACAAAATACCTCACGCCTTGTCGGATTGCGGCGTCGATAACAATCTTGCCCATGGCAGATTCGGGCGGTCCGATCTCGTTCTTGAAGTTGAGGTCATCGGAGTCGGTATTCAGAAAGACGCCCCAAGCTCCCGCAAAAGCAGTTTCGAGCTCGGTAGTACTCCAAGAGTCCGCTTTTACCAACAGAAATCCTTGCTCTCGTAGTCGCCGTGCTTTCTCCGAATTGGGGTCTCGTGTTGTCAACACCAGCCGGAAGTCGGGGTTGTCCTTCAGTGATCGGGCAACGGAGCCGCCAACCATGCCGGTGCCGCCGATTACGACAATTGTCTTTTTGGGACAAGCCATGGCGCTCCTTGAAATGATATCGGGTTGTAAAGGCCTGGGGGAGAGGGGAGGAAACCCAGTATAGAATTGACTCATGCGATCAATCGTCGAGTAGTGAAGAATCAAGACAAAGTCATTCAAAGAAAAAGGAATGAAGTACTCGGAGGAAGTTGTGGGGAGCAGCTCGTAATGGAACTTTCGGAATGTTGGAGGGACAACTTCCATAGAATAGGACGGTTGCATGCTCGTTTGCTGGCCTAATCGGGCAACTCAGTAGGGCCGAGGTTCCACGCAAGTAGGAATGTGGATGTGGGGGCGGGTGCATGAGGGGTATGGAAAGCCTTCTCCAGATTCCATGAATAGCTGGAGATATCTACATAGACTGGACTTAAGCTTGAATATTCGAAACATGCGTAAAGGTGCCTAGTTGAAGCCAATGTGAAGAGGCACCACAGTTTGAAAATAATATCGCAAAAAAGGCTTTCATTCTCACCGGACTCCTGAGGGGTGGCTTGAAGTCAACATCATGTCTGCTCTTGTTCCAAAACGGTAAGTTATCGAGTCAGCTAAAGATACCATATCTGCCAGAGCATGGCGAATCGGTTTCGCCTATGTCAAAGAGGCAAACGGGTCATGGGGTGTGTATTGTAGAGTATCTGAAGGACACCTGTATACTGTGTGTAGCGACGGGGTGCTAACCGAAACCGGTTGGTAGCTAGTTGGACGTTTAATGTACCTCGTTAATTGCTAAAGGCACGTTGTGAAATCGTAACTGCTAGTATACTATTTGGCGAATTAGGATTACACTGAACCAAACCAAACGGGACGAATTGATTGATTAAAACTACAAAATTGAATCTGTGCGAGGACAAGTTAGGTTGTTCTTGCTTGCAGAGACGAGATTCGGGGTTGGAATGGCCGAATTCCCTCAGCATCGAAAACTAACAGAGACTACATACAAAAGTGGACATGTCCTTGGCGAACCACTTAGTTGCGGTATGTTACCGACCTATATCTCGATAATTCGCTTACTATCCATTTCCGGCAAGCATCATAGTTTGTCCACCGAAACCCACAAGAGCTATTTGAGGATACGTATAAAGTTGAATGTTGCATCACCACAACGACCGCTAAAGACACTCTCAAACTAGATTTATCATTACTCATCATTACTTTTCTAACATTCCTTCCTTTACTGGAATGTCCGACCTTACTCTCTACTATGCCAAGGGCACTTGCTCTTTTGTCCCGCAGTCCCTCATCCTGCACTTGGGACTTCCCGTCAAATTCGTCGAAATGAGAGATAGTGGTAATGGCTTCGCTAGTGCCGACGGGAGCATGTCCACCACCGAGTACAGGAAGATACATCCACAGGGCTACGTCCCCGCGCTTCGTGTTGGCAAGGACGTCATCACCGAGGTCGGGGCTATCCTTGTTTACATTGGATCACTCGCCAGGGGCCAGCTAATGGTAGCCCAAGGAGATATGGAGCATGCCCGGCTCACAGAATGGCTGCTATATTTCACCGACACTGTTCATGGTGCGTTCGCTATGATCTACCGCCCACGTCGATACGTCGACAACCCTGATTTCCACGAGTCTGTTATATGGAAGGGAAAGCAAGGAGTTGAAGAGTGTTTCAGGCATCTTGAGCTTCGCCTCAAGGACAAGGACTTTCCCTTTGGAGACCGGTTGACGATTGTGGACTTCTTTCTGTATATCTTTGGGCGTTGGGCCCTTGACTGCGGATACGATCTCGAGAAAAACTATCCCTACCAGTTCAAGCATTTCCAGCGGCTGAAGCAATTGACTGGTATTCAGCAAGCCACGGAATTGCACAAGGCCTGAGAATTTTCTGATGGGTACTAACAAGGAAATCAATCCCGTGCTTGCGCTTGTTACTAGGCCTCGGGATGGAACCACAAGACCCGCGCACTGGTTGTTTGAGGACGAGAACCGGTCCTCAAAGGTTGGGGACCTGACGATCTGTAGTCACTAGTATCACCACGCATGGCTGGGATGTCGCGACCTCGACTAAAACTTTCTGAAAATAATAAAATGTGCTGATTCAGTCCATGTCTGGCAACAGGACCCCTTCGTGTTGCACGGCGTGTGTGACGAATGCTGCATGCTACAGACGAAAGTGTAGAACATGTGAATAACGTCAAGAGTTGCCACTTACAGGTGTCTCAATTAGGTGTCTTTGGGTACCTTAGAGTTGTGTATTTAAAGCTTCCGCTTTCAGGCTTGCCTTGGTTTCTTTCTTCTTTCCGTCTTCAGTCTTGATATCTGCGTCCATTGCTAGCATTTTGATAAGCAATATACAGCGAAAAACTGGATTTATATATCAACCACCGATTTGAAAAGCAATTATATGCAAGAAAGCATGCTTGGAACATTGAAGAATTCCTCTTTAAATGAATGCCAGTTTAGTCCACACCTTGACTATACAGGTTACTATCTATCTGTTTCTGTTAATAGTGCCTTGGAATGCACTTGATATTAAAGCATTTGGTCTCTATCTGCGGGATCAAAATAAGGAAAGTGGAGCACTCTGTCCTCACACTTGCCAAATTAGGTTTCTAGGCGAGACTTTGTGCAGGACAAAGCATGATCTTGGTTTTAGCAGAACACTATTCGAGTTGCAGTTCGAGTAGGCTTCTACGCGGAACGGAAAACTCTAGAAGAATTTCAAGTTCTGAATTTACAACGCATTATGCAAAAGGTGGGCGGCGAATCTAGTAATGATCACTAAGGTAAATTGATCAACACGCTACGTGTCGTGTGAGCGTCCATAGTACCGTTTGTAATAAACTGCATTCGTGATAGGTATGCCTTGGTAGGGCTTCGTCAGATTAAAGCGAATGTCCTAACCTCAATCTGTATGACCAAGATTCCTGAAGCTTTATTCGCACATTAGTTACTATCTATTTCTCGGGGCATGGATAAATTCAGGCCGTACAATTAGCATTGCGATAGAATAGATTTATGCGAGGTACAGTGACACAAAAGCTATCGCGAACAATTTACCCTTCTTCTATGACGCGGCCCCCCGGTACGGATAAAACTTAGCCAAGCAAAAGAAGCCAGCCTTTTATGACAATCATATATTCCATCCAAAATATTGGCCGCCCTGAATCGCGGAAACCCCAAAGCTCTTCCAGAAGACTGACTGCTTGAAGCGTCGAATGAACGCGGTTCATTGAATAGATAGCCTTCAGCCGTAAGATAACAGTTTGTCGTAGCTCCGTATCACCAGAATCAAGCTCTGATCCTGCTGTTACTAGTGGGAGAGCTTGGATGTTGAGCATATTCGACGTGATAGGGATATTTGAGAGGTTTGAGATAATATCCATCGCGTAGCGACGGATCTTACCATCTCTCACCTCGCCCTCGCGAGACTCTGGAGGATGCACCCGAGTATGATGGAGAAGAATCAGAGCGTGCTTCTGGAATGACTCATACAGCAGCGACAACAGCTGATCGCTCTGGTTCACCTGGAATGTACTAACTTGTTCGACAAGTGCGGCTGCTCTGGCGGCATCTTGGTATCCAAGCTGGATCACCTCTCGGCAGTAGCGACCCACCTCGCCCAAAAGATATATTAATTCTGTCGCTGGGCCATAGGTAGGATGGGCTTTGGTCCCAAGAGAGCGGATAGCTCGGACCATCGCCGCGGCGTCCAAACGCCGTTGTTGGCGGGCATTCACAAGGTGGGCGCAGCACATATCCCAGTATAAGAAGGACCCTATGCAGAGAGCGTATAAGTTACGATTGCCGGACCCGTTGGGTAGGTTTTGCAAGCAGCGGCCTAGTATCTGATTGATGATATTTTGCGCCGCGAGAAGATGTTGGCCGCCAAAATCTCGCGGATCTGGATTCGCCCAGTGGGCCAGACCAAGAAGCGTAATTGTGAGAAAAGATGCTTCCGATTTCTCCGGATTGCTCAATTCCACCTGCAGAAGCTGAAGGGTCCGCCCGCGCTCTTCCAAGCTGACAATGGAGTCGCAGCCGGGGAAGTAATCATAATGAGCTGCACTGAGCGACTGAATGATGTGTACCAGGGACGGCGCCTCGGTGAGATGTTGGAGAATTGGGAACGAATACGGGTTATTATCCACATCAATGACGAGCATCTGGCTTGCCCTTTCCAGCCAGTATTGAAGGAGTGGCCGCTTCACGATCGCGTCCAAGGGACAGGAAACCCACTGCGTTTCGATCTGCCAGCGCGACAACCGGGGAGAAGACCTGCAAACATGACCACGTTTCTGGCAACGCAGGCAGACTGGGAAAGTTTCGTCGCACTTCACCTTGTGCAGTCTGCATTGCCAACACCCAGAACGACTGCGCTGTCCGGGGCGAGCAGTGGTGCTGATCAAGGCCGAAGCATGTGCGGCATACGGCGCAGGCGCACAGTTCGTGGGCGCGAACCTCACGCGGTAAGTAGACATGCGAGGCATGGCAGTTGACTTGAGGTCCTGATTCATGTCGCCTGCATACCAGTCTGCGGTCATTCGTGACGCGGAGATTCTTTCGAGGAGTGCTAGCCTCGCCACCGAGCCGAAGGAGGAAGGTCAAGTGGGGACCGACCCAAGAACCACAACCTCTCTTGTCCAATCATACAACCTTACAGTTTTATCTGCTTTTCGTGTCAAACTCAAAATGCAAAACACGAGAAGATGCTTACAGCGCCCGCGTGACCAAATTTGGAAATTCTAACTACGAAGGCTAAATCCCGCTCAGGGTGAGGCAATATTTCTTCTTAAAGGGTTGCACAACTTCCAGAATCTCCGGTTAACACTGAAAAGTACATGGCCCAATGAAACTCGAGATGTAATATGCTGACACTTTAGCAAAGACGATAGGTCAGGTAGGCTGCGAGGTCGTTCGCTTTACGGAGGTAGTCCCTCAAGCATGAGCTCGGGAGAATTCTATTTCGTCCGTTACGGCTCGGTAGCTGCTGTCGCTTATGTGCGAGTAGTCGCAGGGTCGGATCGATACTAACCGTGGAGAACACGGAGGCAAAAGTTTCTGATTGAGATATCCGGACGGAAAGTCATGGGAACTGTGGGTTCTGTCGGCATGGTTCGCCAGTATCGTGGCTTCTGACGTTAACATTCTTATGATACGTGGCCACAGAACCAAATCCAAGGTCTGAATGTCAACGTACCATATGATGACAAAGTCTTGGGGCGCGCTCGGGTCCCCGGAGTGGTAGGAACGCTCCCACCTTCTGGAAAACAACTTTTGAGGGTTCATAAAGTATACTATTGAGCAAATGCCCACGTCTCCTCGGTGGTGGGGATTTACCTATTTCTGGCCTCACAACTACAGTTGCCTTCCATTGCTATACACACTTCACGTACGAGTTCTCTATTGGAGCCCAGAACTAGAAGTGACCGATATAAGCTCCTCTAAGCTTTTCCCTGTCGCCACAAATTGGTAATTCATAACAAAGTGCAAATTACGCACCTTGGTTGATATTTCTTATAGGAGACGGTAGACACTCAAGCCCTTCGGTGATACTGGTAGCTATAGTTCCTATGAACAGATATAGTAGTGTCTCATATCATGCAGACCATGAAATATTAGTCTTGGTAAAATAGCTATACACGATCCCTCGTGATTGATCTTTCAGGATGCGCCACGGATTCAGAATTCTGTCTTCTGCTTCCAACAGCGCTCCAAGTCAAAGCATCCAGGCTCGACTCGTGCTCTGAGATTTGACACTCTGTCAAGGGCTCGCAAACTCTTATAGAACGCCAAGAAGGGCGGTTAATTGAATACTGCGACTGAAAGCCTCTCGATGAACGATTAACCTTCCGTTTCAGGTGAAGATACGGTCGTAACGAAGGTAGGCAGGCGGCCACAAGACCCGAGAATGTATCGAGTGCACACCAGAGTTCTTTTCTGCTGTATCAGTAAGTTGGTCAACAAGATGTAATTGGGGGAATGCCGTACGAAGGTTTGTGGTTGGGACACCAGGGTACGACAACCTAACGGTTAGGAAACGGACAAGACAAAAGCCGATACTGAAGATTCCAAACATAAAGGTCATATATAGACCTGCTTTTTGTTTGGGACCCAGACGGAGGGTATGTAAAAGTGGAAATGGGAGAATAAAGACTGAGATTCAAGTTAGACTGTGAACATGGTACATGAGGCAGGAGTTGAATGCACTGACTGAATATATCTGAAGAGAAATGGAGCGCCCATGTCAATATCCACATAACGTTCTGCTTTGCAGCACTGCATTCGCTGCTCTGTGAAAACCTGCAATGGATATGTTAGCGTCGAGCGATAATATAGAACATAACAACTCATAAGAAGATATCACCCACCATGTTTCTTGAATCGGAAGGCAAATAAAAAAGAGAATAAATAATGACGCAAGATAGGATGTGGCACAGTAGATAGTCACAGACCAGAGGAAACTTCGAAAGGGCTGAATTGTTGAAGGAAAAACGGCAAAGTAAAATGAAAGGATAGCAGCTTTGCTGAGATATGGTGTGGTCAAGAATGGGACCCATCCAAGGTAGACGAGCTTGGGCATTCCACTGATCAAAATAAAGTCTTCATCAATGAAATGTGGACTTGCTCACCTTCAAGGCGATCTGTGAACCTGAATTTTGCTCACCGGACCAACGGTGTGAAGCATTTAGCCATCCCGCTTTCACAAGTTCGATGTCCAGGACAGCTTGTATAAAAGCACTGATCCATGCCATGCAGATGAAATAATCACTCAATATAAGGGTTTTCCCTTGAATTCGCAGCCGCAGGTAGAGGCGGGCAATGACCAGGATAAGAATCGACGATATGAAGAGCCATTCAACAGCCTAATAGATTTTAGCGCCCATTTTGAAAACTTGAGGGGCTGGTTTTAGGACCGGGTTTTTCGTACGAAGACTATTGGGATCGGAGCAGCAGCCATCTCAAGGATAATCAGCCCGTTGCATTACTTCTTGAGAGCCATTTTTGTTCTTTAACGACCACGAACACCAAGGAAGACAAAACGTGTGAGACTAGCAGAGTAACTAAAGGATGCAGTTCAGGTGCCACCGCTTTGGGCCAACGCTTGGGTAGACTTTCGGATTTACCATTTTCCGAATTGGCCCGAACCTTCGAACGCGTACCATATCAAGGCGATGTCGAGTTCGCGAGTTTAATTACATACCAGAGTTCGAGAGTTAGGCCGCGCTAAGCCGAATCTGGTTAGAGCTGAACTCTGGCGGACCCCCAGGTGTAGCTTGATACGTTGTTAACGTCGCCAGAACCATCATACTTGGCGATTATGGGATACCAGCAAATGAGCCTGCTGACGGTATTATCCACCAAGTGGCCGATAACTTGTTCCCGAGCCTTACCGTTCGACCCAGTCCACAAGCACATCTAGCTATTCCTCAACGGTAGGCATAGGCGGGTTGGCACTTCCTGCTACGCCAGGGGCTCGGATACAGTGGTCTTAACCGGGGACGAGGAACAAACGACCTGAACTCTTCCAGCTTGTCTCGACCGCCTATATAACTTACTCAGCGGCTCTCTTACGGTAGTGAATGGGACTTTGAGGAGTAACGCCAGGATCGGCGAAGGACTATTACGTGATCATCTTGACGCCAGCATTCTAGGCAGCTCGCAAGTCAGCATCGTCTGCGTCCATCTGGAAGTATTCTTTATCGATGCGTCGTGCTTCCAGTATGCTCTGAGCAAACTTCTCGTATGACCAATACATCCATGCATCGGAGCTGTTGCCTAGAGGATGAGTCCAGTCCGGGGGTGCGAGAGACGGATCTTTGAAAATGACAGCGAAGTAGTTTCAGACGATTTTACGTTTGCCCCGGACGAACGCAAGCGAGGTGCTGCGACACTTTCCGTACCAGACTCTGTCAACCTTTAGTTCGGGAAGAGCGCCAGAGTCTACGGCCGGGTCGGCGACCGTGCCATTTAGTGTGGTACCATACTAGAGCATATTGATAGCCTCGAGTTAGGACATGCTAAATGCCCACTTCTCTATACAGTTGACTCCTGCCTTAATAGATAAGAGGGAAAGGTCCTTCGTGGGGTATAGTTATTCTTAAACGTGCTAAAGTAGCCGTCGTGCTTACCAGTAATTTGGGTGTCGCCGTACTGTAGAGAGAGCCTTATGTGCGATGATTTCTGTTTGAATGTCGGTGAAGGCGCTAACGTTACCGAGATAGTTGTTCATAACGATGAAAAGATGGCCCAGGGACAGAAACAGTCTCGACTGCGTGATAGAGGGGTTAGAGGAGAGAAAGCCGTTAGAGTCGTTGGGAAACCCTTGGAAGGCCTTGTAGACAGCACGACCTCCTGTAGAGCATCCGAAAAGGTATGTATGGTTAGCTAGCTTTCCGTAAAAGGGCTTTGAAATCACTTTAGGGTTGACCCATAAGAGATAGGTGGCTTGCCAATTTGTGTTCTTCCAGCCCTCTATGTTCCATGATCTATCATCGCTAAGTAGCCACTGTATATCCTATAGTCCTTAGGGTTGCTCTGACCACCTTCACTAACATCAGACACGTAGCTTGATTCCGACGCCGGCTAGGCAGTGTATCGGCCTTTCCAGGTCTCGGATGACGAGTAACCAAGGCTGTTGACTGCGGGGTCGCCTTGGAAACCACCTACAACGTGGTTGTAGATGCGACCATTCCACTGAGCGTCATCTAGGAACCAGATCTCAAAGCCAACATCTGTCCCAGAATTAGGTGAGGGTTCCTCGGGCGCCACGGACCCGTTTGTTCAGATGAAAAACTTGGCCAGGGTGACGCCGCTCTCCGCTCGGGGTATATAGAGCATCTGCAGTCCCTCCTGATCTCGGGTTAGGAGCATAACATCGCCGGCGTCGAAGTGGTGCACCAGTGTGACCCTAGCACTCGTGTTGTTGCCAAAGACTTCATACAGCAGAATCCATGCGCGACTTGTAGTCGACCGCGTAGGTAGATGCGCCCAAGTGAGACAGTGTAACTGGCTTACCTCACACAGCACCTGCTAAAATTGAACTATACAAAATAGCTGCTATGTGGCTCGCTCCATTGGCTTGTACCACGAGGTAAAATAATGAAGAAGGCCTTATTGCACTCAACTCCCGCTTAACCGATACGTTCAACATTGCAACGCTTACCAGGAAAACCGCCATCCTCAGCAGCCATAGAAAAAGCGTAGAGCAGCAACACCAGCGGAACTGGTGGTTCCACCAATGCCAGCGCATATGGCCCTAAAGGCTACAACAAGACTAGAGAGCCATCTGTTTAGAGAATGTCAATTTATGGCTAATTTCCTACCGCAAATCAGCAGTCTATCCAGAAGGGACATACATGTGATGAGTAAAGACTTTCAACACCAGGTTGGTGGGCATCTCGGATATTGAGTATGCAACTAGCATACACGTAAGTACAATAGTGGACTGGTATTTGGACATGTTATTCGTCATCTGCATGTTATCGATGGTGGGTGAGTTCAGAAATTTCGCATTGTCTTGACATATTTGCAAGTATTATCCGACCGCCATTCAAACAAAGCCATAATATCGGGCTCAGGAATACTTGGGCTATCTAAGTAGCAAAGGAGGGCAGACGAACGCAGAGATCGGTAGAAGCTTGATGTCTAGCTTACGGCCCATCCTGTCGACTGGTGAGCTTGCAGTTCCGGTTCAAAGCGAGGTTCAAAGCATACCTTCGTTGGGTTTCCGCATCAATACGGTCATCTCTGCCCCAGTAGTCTGAACAAGAATCTATCCATTCTGCCTTGACCAGTTCTTGAACTGTTTCCTTGACAAGCCGAATGCTGTTCCCCGGTTGCGAGGTGTTTGAGAAGTAGTATAGGGTATATAACCCATGAAAAATGAATCATCTTGAATGCGGAATTGCTGGTTACATCTTGTCTTCCACACACTTACTCCATAAGTTGGCTCCAGCTGCACTTCACAAAATAGGGAAAGCTGTGGTGGATCTCCGGCGACCCGGAGCCAGGTAGCGGACTCTCCGGGGCAACTTCACCCAGAGACTTATCAAGCAGCTCTTTTCTTGGTCGGACTTTGATCGAAAACTCCGGTCGGAAAAGCTCTTGTAGCTGCACGTCCGTCTTCACAAAGTCAACACGACCATCCACCGCGTGCTGGATCCCTCCAAGGTATCCTCCGGGCGCAATGAACGCCAAACCACGTTTGTTGATACAAACGCTAATGTAGTGGACTTGATGTTCCACTTCGCGTTATGCACTCAAGGGGAAGGAAGCTTCGGAGAAACAAATAGAGCAATAGAAGGCGAGCGACATACACGCCAAAGTGTCCGTGGATCCGAGCCCTCACAGCTCTGAAAAGACTCGTCGGCCGTAAGGCGTGGTTTCTTATGTGGGCGCCGTTAACTATTTCTTCCCACGGCCCAGGATCGCGGAGACCCCGCACCTCATCGGAATGACCCAGTCAAAATAAGTTGGTTGAGCTTTTTATCGAAGCTCAACATATTATTACAGACTGTGTGGTACGGGAGGAAGGGAAGTTGGGACCGAAATTACCCCGCCCACTTGGCTAGCAAGGGGGAATTCTAAGAAAATCTGGGGCAATACTATCACGGCGAGGTAACGTTGGTTGAAGGAATCGTGGAACTTTCCCAAGATTTGAATATATACTCGAATATCGATATGCTAGACACTAAGCTTGAAGACGAAGCAGACGTACTGAATATAACATCGAGGAGGCTGGGAATGAGGGACTTAAACAGGTGCTCACAAAACCGATTTCGCATGCCTCGGAAGGGG
This sequence comes from Penicillium simplicissimum, assembly GCA_024706585.1. NCBI lineage: Eukaryota > Fungi > Ascomycota > Eurotiomycetes > Eurotiales > Aspergillaceae > Penicillium > Penicillium simplicissimum. Next base: position 3,879,568 of record JAMZTW010000061.1, read on the forward strand.
CCGGCTGCGGTCGAAGGGATCTTTGATCCTAATATGCGAAAACGAAAAGGCACGCTACAAGACAATCGTTGCTACCAATCTTCTCAAAGAGGAGCGGTATCCGCCTAATCTCCAGTAAGAGACACAGCCGGGCTGGAGCTTGGTTGTTGAGAACATTACACAAAAGCAAAGGTCCTATGAGCAAAGGTCCAATAAGCTGAAAATCTCACAGCAGATTATCGTCGATTAGACACAATCCACAGAATTGATGATTGCCACAAAACATTAACAGCATTTCCGGTGCCTTTCCCAAGGGTCGAGGGGCTTTAGCCAACGTAGACTAGTGAGGTAATTCATCACAAAATCGTAGAGGGGGAAAGACATAGAGCAGTTGAAGTTAAACATAACGATATGGGTGGAGATTTTCGTGGCGTACCCTGGTTGGATTACAAAGGGTCCCCAGGGGAAGCTCACTCACCCAAAGGTCTTAGGTACCTATCATGGGCAATTGATCCAACCTACTCGAAAGAGGTATCACCGATGGGGAAGCGAAGCCATCTTTCCTAGTGAAAGTTGACATCAGAGTCGCCCTCTCCTATTGAGATTGGTCTGGTGCGATACATGTCGCTAGGCCACAGGAACGCCCATATAAATCCCTAGTGCTGGAAGCACCCGTACTTCGTATTTGGATTTCCAGATCATCTGGGTTAGACAACTGTCAAGACGAATTAAACGTACCAAGACCACCATAGCTATATCCACGGGCTTGACTCGAGCGGGGAGTGGATTGTTTCAGCGGGATCCTGATGTAAGCCAAGTGCATGGACAAACGAGGAGATGTTCTCTTAAGCTTCTGTTGCGTGTTTCTGCGTTAGATTAATCGGGGGTTAGGGATTTTGGGGATATGGGCACGAGATACACTGTGGTTAGTCATTTTGACGGTACGCCACGGACGCTAGTCTGCGGTGACCTCGCGATGTGTTCCAAAACGGAAGGTACTCCATACTACCTCTACAGATTACTTCGAAGTTAGTTAGCCGAATCAATCCCGTAACTAAACGACGGTCTTGCGTGGCTCCGTCACACCACGATTTCCTGGTTACTGAGCATCGGGAAAGTACCAGGTGCTCCACAACGGCTAAAGCGACATAGAGGTTTACATAGCCCTAACCTTAGTTTCCCTAACCTAGCTATTCTTAGGGATTGTCGCTAACGCTTGGGTAATAGCAGCGATAAGCTCGCTATCTCTAAGACCCTCTAGTGGAACCCGCGTTGGCGATGTTCTGGGAATGTCGTTGAGACGCAATCGCCCGAGTGTAGCGAAACTTGCAAGCTCGGTAGCAGTTAGGTAGCCTTATACAATAACGTGGATTTTCGGTAAATGTGTATAGTACACCCTCCACTAAGATGTTATCTTGGTTTTATGAGACACCTTTAATTATACTTGATACTGCTATATACTATTGCTCCTCCTATATATGTCCTTTCCATCAACCTAATATACCTCTCGTACATCGGTTCAGATAGGCACCAAAATATACTTCGAAACACGCTGGACACGTTTCCCGATCAAATCAAGTCAACATAACTTAGCACACCCCACCGCTTCTTCGACCTGCCCATGTATTTGAAGTGTCCTACATGGATGAGTTCCAAAGAAGGAGGGTGACCCTGATATTGGCGGGAAGAGGAACGCTTCCTAATAGCAGCCCTGACGTAGGCTAAGTGACCAACCGATAATGTTAAGAGTGACATCGGTACTTCTTCCTTAGCTACTGGCCTATTGAGATTCATTTTCCCCGGGCATAGTTTCCTTCTCTGAGGATCATTCATGTGAGATTTTGATATTCTGAAATCCCTAATTAACCTGGTGACTAGTATACTAGTATACCAACCCGCTATCTCAAAAACGAAACTGCTGGCACTCTATTTCGCATCAATCAGATTTTATTTGCTCAAGTTTTATCGGTTGAAGCGTTTAATACCCCAAAATATCCCTAAACTGATCACTTGACAAAGAACAAGGTAACATCGGCTACGTATGCGAATCATCATAGCACCCTATGTCACATTGTGATCGGGATCCGACCTAACATTTGGCGATCAACCTCGCGTCAGCTTCGATCCGAGCGCCAACCGACGGAGTGGCATCCAGCCTAACCCCAGCACCTCCAGAGATTCATAGTTCATTTGGGGACCGTAACCGTGATAGCGGAGGTGATTCCGGCATCAACCGGAAGGACAATCCCTGTGATCCATCTATTCAATCCAAAGTCAGCTTGTCTAACTAACCTTAACAAACCAAATATACTCACCGAGCCTCATCACCAGCTAGGAACCTGACCGCAGCTCCAATATCCCACCCATAGCCCTCTGTTTTAAGTAATGACTGGTTTTTCCGAGATTCTCGCATCTCATCACTCATACCGCCGCCAGCGAAAACAATAGGAGTATACACCATCCCAGGACAGACACAGTTCACTCTAATGCCTTGTGCCGCGTGGTGTTCTGCCATTGCTCTCGTCATATTAATGATGGCACCTTTTGATGTTGCGTACATCAAGTCTGGCGAACCACCTCTCATGCCAGCGATTGAAGACAGGTTGATAATGGAACCCCGGTACTGGTCACCCGCATTTCTTTCCATGTATGGAATAGAATACTTGGTCATCATAACCATTGAGTTGACATTTATCCGCATTCCTGTATCCCAATCGCTCATGTTGACGGTCGTTGCTGTGCCTCTTGCGCCGATTATACCAACATTGTTGACCAAAATATCCAGGCGACCATATATCGAAATGGTCTCCTGAACAACACGTTTGCATTCCTCTTCATTCGCGACATCAGCCACAATGGAAATGGCTTCCCCATCTGCTCCGTCATTCTCAATCATCTGGACTGTTCGATCTGCATCTGTTTGGGAGAGATCAACACAAACAACCCGAGCGCCTGCCTCAGCGAGCAGGATGGCTGCTGCCCGTCCATTGCCAATTCCTTCCCCCTTGCAGCCAGCGCCGACCACAATAGCAACACGTCCGGCTAGAGAAGGGGTAGGTCGTTTCGGAGTTGCCATCGTGTGGTCCAAATGCCGCTTTTATTTTTTATTCCGGCGAGTTTTAGAAGTCCTGGTAGAGGGTGAGGTGGAAGTACGGTCGTAACACCTTGAAGGTAGAGTACTTATAGGTAGCCATTACCTAATTCTAAGCGCCTACCCAGGAGCTTCGGTAGTGACGGAGAAGGCTCTTGCCAAGTCAGGTTGTTAAGCGATAGCTTCTGGTAATGCTAATTCTATTCGCTGAGATTGGCAAGGTGGGGTGACATCAAAAGTGGCCAATCAGATACGGGCACATCTGCGGAGTGCGGAGTACTGTACAGTACGGAGTTTAGAAAATGATAAGAAAGAATGCAACCTAGCCCAAGCATCACAACACGACAAAAACCCAAGTGAATGTTTCCATTCGTCCGGTCCATAATTAGTGGGTACACCTCACCGGAGCCGCCATTCACACCCGAACCGCCAAAGCTCAGCAAATTCAGATTATTTACCAAAATATCAACGCAGTGGCCCAGGATCCATATAAAAAATCTCCCCATTCTCTCGAGCTACCCTCGCTGCTTCGATTGATACCTCACTCTCTTCGGTAGGGGGTAGTAGTGGCGATACACCGTACCTCCTCTTCCAGTCCTTTCGTAGCCGTTCTCTTCAGCAACCAAGTTCTTTAGCCTTCCTTGCGGCAGTTGACTGATTCGCATCGCGTGGCCTGAGGATACCAAGCTGGCTAAGCGATTTGACCTGGCGCTTAGTGTATTGGCGCTTTAGTGAGGAGACTACTGTATGGCGGGAGGCGAGGGGAAAGATCTCATAGACGATGCTATTGGCAGAGGAGATGAGGAAGGGAAAACAGAAGAGACCGGCAGATCTAGCTAGTGGCCGAGGGCGGTAGACGGTCACGTGACATAGTTCTCAACTTTTAGGGGTTCTTGTACCACCCTAATTTGCATGATTGTATTGTTTGCAATAGCAAGGTTCTCCTGGGCGATTCGCTGGTGCTCAAAAAATCTTCTTTCACTCTCGCTGTAGCTTTGGCGTAAGGTTATATGCGTGCTTCGATATCTTCACCTGGTTCTTCTTGAGGGATGTTCTGTAATATGCGTTTTGGAAAGGTGGTGGCACTGATTTCCGCCCACATGCGCCAAGAACTGCGAATCATTCATTGGCTGAAGGAAGGAATTATGACCGAGACCAGTCAAGGCCCTCAATTAAGGGCCCACTTCTTAAATCCGCGGAGGTAAGCCTTAGATAATGTGACAAAGACTTATTTTGCTGGCTGTCAAGTACGATGGGCTTAAGTCCGTGGAAGAGGAATGACTTCCAATAGTACGACAAGTTCCAGCTACTGACAACAATCGGACTTATGATATCTTAGGGGCTATATATACCTGCTTTTCAGAGTGAATGACACTGGTATCCATAATCTCAAGTTCCTGTACATCTACATCATGACTACTTTTGAGACAATCTTGATTGTTGGAGCCACTTCAGGAATTGGTGAGGAACTTGCACGCCAATACCACTCGCAAGGCAAACATGTAATCATCTCGGGCCGCAGAACAGCGAGACTCGATACTTTAGCAGCTCAGCTACCCGGGGTGGGCATTGTCCAGGTATGTAATTCCGCGGCGCTTGATCTACTTCCGAACTGACATACAATAAGATGGATATACGAGACCTGGACGCTTTACCAAGGAAGATCGATGAAGCATTCACCACATTTCCCTCAATTGATGCTGTGATTGTCAATGCTGGTATCCAGATACTATTAGATTACACCGCCGACAACACCTCCACCATCGGATACCCGGCCACGGCTGATATCGTCAAAGAGATCACAACAAACCTCACTGGTCCGACAGTCCTCGCACGCTGTGTCATCGAACACTTCCGTGCTTCGCGACCAAGTCAGGCTACCGTCCTAGCCTTTGTCACCTCGGGCCTAGGCCTGGTCCCGGTCACTATGTTACCAATTTACTGCGCCACGAAATCGGGGCTGCATTATTTTACCGTAACCTTGCGAAATCAGCTCAGGGACACCGCCATCAGCGTTGTGGAGATTCTTCCGCCGTACGTGGAGACTGAACTGGATGTCACGCATGCTGATGAGATGACGAAACGACTTGGTGGGAAGAAGCCACAGGGAAAGCCTGTGAACGAATATGTTGCAAGTGTTGTCAGAGGGTTGGAGGTCAAGGAGATGGATGGGAAGATCCAGAGATATGTTGCGGAGGGGATGCCACGAGCTGCGGTCGAAGCATGGGTTCAGGCGTTTGGTCCCATGGCTCAGATGTTGCACACGGATCTGTGAACCATTCAGTCGATGGGGGAAGTCCAGGGCCAAAACGAAACCCCTCCTGGAATGAATGTTCCTGGCCGAGAAGACTACCATATGCCGTCTCGAAGCTGTCACCTTGAACAAACGAGTCCCAAACGTCCTGGAGAAGGTGCATGTTAATGGCCGTCCCCATTCTACTAAGTGTAGATATGCGTACCCAATCAAAGTCACTCAATTCTATACCACAACTTTCCGTGCAGTGAATATTGAGATTGAGACTTGGCTCAGAACGAGACGTAGACGGAGCACCGATATCGGGGCTTTCTCCGCCGCTGAAAGGTACTCCCAGTTCAGGGGCTGATACTCTATCGTCAGGAAAAGCCAACATTGGACGCAATTGCCCCATGACTTTGTCGAGTACGTTTGCCACCTTGCTGGCCTCGTGATGCTCGTTCGATAGACGTTTCCATATGGCGTGCGAGGTGTTCAGAACTTGAAATAGCTTTTGGTTCTTCGTATCCGCATAAGAGAAGAGGTCCTTTTGCTTTGTTTGTGTTCGGTACTGAAGATATAGGCAGAGTACCATTGCAGCAAGGGTAAAGGTCATACTCTCAGGGGGAATGGTGTGCCTAAGGTTGGGGTTCAAATACCCGCCTGGTTGAGTTTCATTGTAGATCGTGATTTGATGGCTCAGCAGATCCGTCGATGAATCAACGCATCGTTGCTCTGAGAGAGCATATTTTGAATCTGACCTCGCCTCTCGTAGATATCGCCGATGAAGTACAGATACGGCCTGGTGGTAGAGCGTATCCAACTGGACCTTTTGGAAGACCAGATGTGGTGGGTCATTGGGCGCATTCTCCCAGTTATTGAGTCGTAGATATGCGGGGATCATGGCGTACACCTGGGTAAGGTCTCTATCAAGCTGCAGAGCGACCTCGTAGGGCACCCCGTGTATAGAGTTCAATGATATAACAATTCGCTTTATCACACCCAAGATATCGTTTTTTACAAGCACATACCCTAACGGAACGTGCTGCGAAAACGGTCGCGAGGGCGGTAACTCCGACATTGCTTCATCAATATCAGTATCGAGTAGGTTGCGGGGCACCTCAGTATCCCCGTCTTCTGTCCGAATGGCAGCGGGCAATCCTAGATGAAAGGATGAGAGTGTGTCAATCTGGGATATTATAGTCCAGATCCGACGGCGCATTTCTCCCTGGAACGGTGTCATATTGGAGAATTGGGATGGATCACGATGCAGGCCTAGTCGCATGGCAATGCGCACAATAGCGCCGATGTCTGGGATCACGCCGGTCCCCCAGTCTTCTCGGTTAGAGAATCCGAACACACTGCGGGCGATCATGACTTGAAGGGTCTGCAGATTGGCTTTGTTCGCACCAATTCGCGCTATGCATTGACCGGAATGTGCGTGATAAAGCGTTGCGAGCGTCCCAGACAAGCCTATATAGTCGTCGCTCGCTGCAGGAAAGAAATAGATTGACAGGCTAAAAATGGCATAGAGAAGTCCCAACCATGATAGCGAGGTCGATGACGGGTGCTTCCAGTGTTCCCGGTACTATTTGAGTCAGCAACAATCAAACATACCGAGGAGCATGACCACGAACTTCTTTCATGAAAGTCGAGTAGTGGAGTATGGCTAATGTTGAAATTAGATATGACACACCTACTATGAGGGATCTTACATTTCAACGGGCCAACAAAACAATTTGGATCAAAAAATCTCGCAACCAGTTGGTCCGCTGCGCTACGAGACGGCATGATGGCCAACAGATCATCATTCGCAGTAGGGGAAGACCCGTTCAAGAAACATGATCCCTGAGGGTGCGAAGGACTACATCTTTGCAGTCCATGATCTTGAGTCAATGCAGCCAGCTGGAGTTTGCATCAGTGCCTGAATCATGGATCTAACAGAATAGTGTAGATCGTAGGAGCGCACCTCCGCCAGGACATTATCCCAGTGAGTACTACTTCGGTAGAAGAGGTCTTCGTTACAAAGTCGCCCCTGAATAGGGCTTTTTGCACTGGATTGGGATGCCGATCCATTCGCATCTCGTCCCTGTGTCGCCCGATTTGCGTACATGCACGTGATATCGGATCCCCGCGCCTTACAATTGTGGCAGGGCTGTTGACGATCGCATCGTAATCTGCAAAGCGGCATTCATTATTTTCTGTTCGATCGCTAAAACAGGGACCACGTACTTGCGCGCACGGCAATGGCTACAAGAAAGGGGGACTCGGTTTCGTTTCGCAGTAGATTTTGGGACAGCTAAGAGATCGTTTGGTGGTACTAAATCCATAATGAGCGTAGTAGGAAGGCCGCCATCAATTTGACGATGAACTTGTGTTGACAAAAACTTCGTGTGGCGGCATGACTGTTCAAACTTAGGAGTGGCACTGCCATGTTCACATAACTTCACTGCGGGGGTCTAGCGGAGGAATTTGGGGCACATGTCGGCACAGGCTTACTAAGCCTATATAAATGAGCTGACCGCTCTGGCGCAGAACGCAGGTCAGTAGGGCCTTACTCAACTCTCAGTAGGTGGCTTAGTCATACCCGCTTATAAGCTTAGTAGGGTGGTTGCCGTATCGCGATAGTTCGGGTAAGATAGATTAAATACGTTACATGCCGTAGTCACGCCTAAGAATCCTATGTTATCCTAGTAACTAACGTAGAAGGCCCTAAGCGACTATAAGAAGATAATCACTAGTAAAGACTATTAGCTTACTAGTATATACCTTATTCCTAGCCTGTCAGCCGGTGAGGTCTCTGGTCAGATGACCTCGTTGGTGGCCTAAGCCGTTAGGCTATCATCTCTTCGTCAGTAGCCAAGGCCTCGGCCTGATTGCTGCCTGATTCCTCAGGCATCCAGATCTAACTTATCACTTCCCTTCTACAGAAGAACCCTATCTTTATATATTAATCTTTAATAGATTCGTCCTTACCGCTCCTTAAAGTAACAACATCGGATATAATATCTAACTTTAATCAATTACTTCGTAGTCGATTTACTCTCAAGCAAGATCTGTGATCTGTGATTACTCGTTTTGCTTTCGATACCGGTCTGAATGATGAGCAAGAGTCAACTAGTGCTTTCTTTGTCATCCTTGTCACTATTCGTACGTTCTCGCAGACAAGAACTTATCAGGAAAAGCTTCAACGCTGCAGCAACAATTAGTATTTTCTTCCCTAACTCCTCAGAAATAGTAGTTAAGAAGAAATAGAGACCAAAAATGCTGTTGATAGTCCTCGGTCAAGGAACGCATGAAACTTATATTATTCGAATTCAATGTAATCTAGAGCGGTATCAATCTCGATAGATCTTCCAATATCCACACTGAGATCTTTGACCATACTTCTCACGCTAGCCATTATCTTTAAGAGTTCTTGTTTGCAATACTCTAAGCTCCCAGTACTCTCTATGTACTCCCTGGTAAGCAGTTTCACGGAATGGTCTCGAGTATGCTGTCTCAGGATATTTAGCAACTGCTGGTTCCCTGGATCTGCATGAATGCTATGAATTATCGGGTAGGAAAACTTCCCCTCGGTTAGATCTTCACAGAAGCCTTTGTTGTCTGTATAGCTTTTGCTCTGTAGGTTTCTGTGATCGTCCCGAATCTGGAAGGCAATGCCTAGGAGATTGACAAGGGGTATAAGATCTCTGTCGAAAAGATAAGTCAATATGAGAAATATATATACATTCTAAGTTCAGTGAGTCTTATATCTTCCGGTTGCTCTCCAGCTGTATTAGTCTTATCGCTAGTCGGAAGAGTCCCCCTGTTTTGTTGGAAACTATTTCGAGATAATCTTCTTCCGAAGGGCAGGTCAATATATCGCGCCAGTAAAGGTCCATTCCTTGGCTAATATAAAGGTTTAGCAACTCCTCTGTGAAAATTGTAAATGCTGAGACGTTGTCTAATTTTCCTAGTTGCTGTTGTGCGACGAAGTATGCATGGCTGGCTGAGTTTATCGTTTGAGCGATGCCAAAGATTTTGTGCGCGACTAGTAAGCCCCTTCTGAGCTTAGATGAATCTTGAATATCATCGATCCTACGGCAGATTATTTAGTTAACGAAGTACCTTAGCGGAATATGCACCACGCACAGAAGAGATGCGGTATGTAGTAATTCCACGATACGGGTGATGATGACTAGCTTTCCCTCTGGTATATGTAGCCATTTGTTAAATCCTGATATTAATTTTGAACGAATATTCTTTCCTGGCTGCACCAGAAGATATTCCATAGGTCCTGTAATTATCTTTGGACAATTAGCTTTACAATATCCTGTAGTCCGTTACTGTTAAATATATATACCCTTTCTTTGTCGACCTTGGATAGGGTGTTGATTAGTTACCTTTTAGCATAAGACCCGGTAGTTTGTTCAAACGGTACTCTACCGTCTCGGACCTGCTATTTAGACTTAACTGAGCCTCTCACTAAATTTTGTAGCGGCTAATGCCGGTTAAGTTCGTAAAGGATCATGGCATAAGATTCTAGTGACATATAGATGAGAAGGTCTCCACTGAGTCAATTTAAGCAAATATTGGAGACCGTTACATAAATAGGTGAGATCACTGAGGGCGCCTTCGTTAATCATCCTGCAGTAGTCTCAGTATACGTGTTCTAGCAGCGGCATCCCCTCTGCATACAGAAACGCTAATCAGCATGACAGCGTAAGCCACGTAGAATGTGGTTACACTACACGATACATACTCCACACGTATTTCTCTTTGGGCTGACGTGAAGATAGCAACTACTAAAACATTCTAGCTTCGGGTACCACTACTGGATCCCAGAGGGATAATTCAGCCCATTTCGATCTCCTCACGATAGTTTATTTTGCTAGAGTTGGCTAACCGGTTAGGGTGGTTAGGCCGCTCCCTTGGCCAGTTGGTCACCTCCTACTACGCACGGGCAGCCAGCTATCGTTACCAGTTAATCAACGAATAGGGTTGCTTTACGTGTTACCGCTCTGATTTCCCGAGATATTCCGATTACTATCCGAAACAGGTAGTTATAGGACGAGGAATTGATGTACTAGTGTCGGAACAATAAATAGCCGTATAGACTTGGAATGTTGCCCATGGTGCATTTTTAGTCTAGCGGTATTATGCCCTATCTGTGTTTCGATAACTGGCTAGTACCGAACATATCCAAAAGAATCAGTTGACTGGCTGAGACACGTTGCCAACCAAAAGGTTACGTTTCCGTGGAACAAAAGATAAGGTTTACATTATAAGTGCTAGTTAGAGGTCTTCTATTAGAGATTTCGATCAGGGATTTTGTGATAGCTCATACATATACTGGATGTTATGAAGTTTTCTAACATGCAGCCTATTCACACTTTAATGCCTTGTGGTCCGATAAGCACGGGTCCGTTTTGATAAGGCGGGGCTTCGGCTGATATGCAGTCGGAGCTTAGTAGCTCGGCTGAAAGGTTACACCACATAGGGGCACGCGCGTAGGTCACACTATCACTGCATTTTTCCTTGTCTTCTCGTATTTAATTCAGAATCTTCTTGTTTAGCTATTTTCTTTTAAAGCTATAATACGGAGAGTGTATTTCGAACTCCCTAACAAAGAGCCTTGTAGCAATTTGACTTGGTGATTTTTTTTCTTACCTAATTAACATACCTTCTATCCTATATGTAGATTTAACTTTAACACTGGATCCCTGCCCCCAGGGTACTAAGCCCTCATCGAGCAGGAGGAGCTAAAGGAGCCATACAGTTTTGAATTAGAGACAATTATAGGCCTTACCATATAGGGTCAAAGTTCAAAACTTCGGAAGCTTAGAATAATCACAGTGAAACGCAAAATATATTTACCATACTATTTAAAGCCTGCATATTACTTCGGTAGTCGAATTATAAACCACAGCCCACTAGACTAGGTACGGATTCGTATATTAGCGTAAGTGGGTAAACTAACTAGTTATCCGCCTGGATTACACAATCTTTGAGTGTATAGGTACGTCCGCGCAGTTTACGTCTTTAAGTGCCTAAAGCCACCAGATAGAGGCCTATGATTTGGCCGCCTAGCCAGGTAGCAGAGCTTTATACATCGTCTCTAGCCATGTCTTTATGGTTTTCGGCACAGAGTTGAACTATACACTACAACCCACTGGATTTGGTACGGATTGTATTTCTAACTCAACCAAAATACGAATCCGCGCTCAGGCTAGTCGGTAGGGTTTATAACTAACTTCCGCGAGGGGTCGGGGTAAATGAATTACACATACACCCCGATAGATATTCTGCGTAGTTATCTTGTTCCTATTAGTAATCCTCCAGCCGCTAACGTAATCCACGGCCATCTCGGCCACACGGCCAACTCGGCCACCTCCCCCCATTAAGAATTTTCAAATCAAGATAATTCAACCAAAACAATATTAATTCGTCTCAAATTAGCGCTTATTACATCGGTTAATCTTATGACCTATCTGCCCACACCCGCTACATGTTGGCGGAGCCCTTTTGCGTGGTAAATCTGCCTGATTCGCTGATTCGCCTGCCTCATGCGATACCACCTGGCTATCTTCGACTGGCTGCTCTGGCTGCTGAGCTAGCTGTAGGCCCTCTGCGATAGTTAGGCCTCCTTCGTGAGCTATCTGCCGATTCGAGCGTGTACGTTTCTGGCGTTTCTTCTCATTCGCGCGGCGAAGGCTAGCGTTCTCCTAGGATAGTAATGCAGCGCTATGCATCGCGAGATAGGCACTCTTGATAATTTGATCCACAGCAGTTTTTGAGGGCGACGGGGGGCTATTTGACCGCTGTTTCAATAGATCTTTGAGTCGTTTAGCCTGCCTTTGTAGCTGAATCACTGTCTTAGGCGTCTTTGGTGTAAATTGGCTAGATCTGCTGCTTGGCCGGCTACCTAGTGGCGTTGGCGTGTTGAGCGATATATTCAGCTTAGCTAGCACACGCTCTGGATCAAACGGTGTGATACCAGTAGTAGCGAAGCTAGTCTGGATAGTCTGCGGCTTAAAGGCCTCGATACGCGCCCGAGGATATTCTGCGAGGAAGTCGAGCTTATCGATGTGGTTATAGCTATTACGGGCTAGATCGCTAACGAAGCGACCGTAAGTACGCTTTAGCAGCGCGAAGCAGCCAACATCTAGCGGTTGGAGTAGATACGAAGAATACGCTGGCATACAAAGCGATATAATATTATTATCCGCGCAGATCTTATCGAACTATGGTGTAAGATAGCTACCGTGGCCATCAAGAATCAGTAGCCGATATCGACCTCGTACGCGCGAATTTGTGTATAGGATAAAGTGCTTTTGTAGCCAGCGAAGGCCTATCTCATCGGTAGTCCAGCCATTATTCAAGACCTCGATTCGCTAATCGCTAGGTAGGTTTGATTCAAACCAGCCAGAGATATAGACCTTCCCTGCGAATATCACGTATAGCGGTAGCGAGTAGCCATCAGCACAGACAGCTTCGATAGCAGTAACCCATTCGCGGTTTCCTAGCTATAGGATAGAGCGGCGACCGTAGTATTCAGCTCGAGTAACTACCTTTTGCGCAGAGATAAGGCCTATCGCGAATCCAGTCTCATCGAAGTTATAGATATCCTCCGCTAGGATACCATTCTCCTCTACTACACGCTTAACGCTATCAAACCAAGCGCGAATCGACCGAGGGTCTTCGTTTTAGGCACGTTGGTAATCGTAGCGTCTCGAATAGCGCGATTGGAGCTCGTCGCGGCGTTTCACGAAGGATAATACCCAATTCACGCCTACTGTAGGCGCTAGCGATTCACCGCGTGTAGCGAGTAGTATATCAGCCATCTCTCGAATAGCAGAAGCCCTAGGTGCTACACCACGCGAATCCATAGAGAGTATCCACTTAGAAAGTGAATCTTCTTCTAACTGTGTCAATTTATGGCTATGCCAGCGCTTCTCGACGCGTGAAGCCATCCCGGTGGCGCGGTCCTATAGAGTAGTCTTCGGTACATCGTATAGCTGCGCTGCGGCGCGTAGCGATTTGACTTGGCCCTTTTCATAGGCCTGGAGGGCTAGTAGGATCCTGCCCTCCTGCTCGGTAGCTTTCTGACGAGATTCAGAGCGGTTGGGTGGCATAGTGGATAGTTGAATTAGGTGGGTTGGTGGAGACGCGTGATTTCTGGTGGGGTGGCCGAGTTGGCCGTGTGGCCGAGATGGCCGTGGATTACGTTAACTGAGCGAGGGGCCGCTAAGAGGTAACTAGTCCTAGGAGCTAGTAGCCGCGGCAAGTCACATACCTTTAGTATACTCGGAGGCCCGGGAGTCTCCGAGGGAAAGCAATTTCCCTTCTCTATCAGGCTCTGGATCATAAAGGTGATCAGACACACCGCCAGACAGAATCTAGGTGCGCTATAAGAATAACGGCTTCTAGACAAAGTTCGTTTCCTATTCCGCTTTTACTGGATCGTATAAGAACGTATTAGTTATCTATATCTGCTCCTGCTAACCGGAGCTAGTATCGAGAATATATAAATTCACTTAGTAACATCCAAATGAAACGCACGTAGATATCAACAAAAAGTTATATAAAGCTGTGTACCATCTATACGACACACGGTTACTTCCAATCGTCGTGAACCAAGCTATACGGAAGATAAGTCCGAAGGTTAAGGTAGCCACAATAATAGATACAATCACTGTCGATATATTGTATCGGTAATGTAAGACCCAATGAAAAATGTAGATATACTAGAGGGAGGTGTTAGTATATGGTGATACTCTAACCCCAAGATCAAGAAGCTCACCCTAAAGATGAGAAGGCCACAAGATGTATAAATGTGAGCTGTAAGTTAGATGTTAGAATAAATGCCTATAATCTGATGAAAACGAACGTACCGGGTGTATCGCCTAGTAGGATTGGTATAGTCTGACGACTATAAGCTCTATCACCTAGAACATCGCGGAAGTCCTGGATCGCCGCAGTGAAAAATACCTATATGGCAATGATTCTCACCCAGCTCCACCCGACTTCGATATCAGAGCCTCCTATCCTATAGGGGTGGGTGGTATCTTGTTACGAGGCAGACCGTCAGAAACCCGCGGGGGATGACGACAGCCAACCAAACCCGCAAGAAAGACAGCACCTGCAGGAGTCACGTGCAACCAATAGGAAGCATTACACATGTGCTTCCCAGGAGCAAGATCACATAGAAAAGGTGCTCCCAGGAGCAAAGTGGGTCCGTGTAAAAGGGCATCTTACACACCCACGATCAGTGATCGATCAGGGTGATCAAGGACACCGTGTCCTTGAGGCGGACATTATCCTGTGTATATAGCTGCATATATCTCGGATGTTGTCTGGCACAACGAACTACCCGATCGAGCAGCCACGTGACTTGACCCTATCACCGATAGGATTACTAACGGAGGAACTCATCAGCGATGAGCCCTGGCACATCAGTGATGAGTCTCGACTCATCACCCGATAGGAAGGACTGGATATATAAGGACACTCTTTTACCATCATGTATTTAGTCCTTCGCGATCAATTGCACATTGTTACTTGGTTACTACCAGCAGTACTTGCACTTCACAGTTCACCTTCAAGACAACCCAACCTACAAGTAGGGGAGCTCACTTCGTGGCAACACTTAGTGACTGACTTACTTGGCGCGCACTACTGGCACCTCCTGCAAGATACTCAATAGGACCCGAGCCCGTGTAAGGCTTAGCATAGCGACGGTACGGTTGCGAGATACTCTTGGGATCGACGTCTGTGCCGACCAGACCGGAATCAGCCGCCTCCGCACATATAGTTGTTGTACCTCATAACAACTAAGGTAAACAGAACCCCTTTCGGTACAAACTCACTGTGACCAGCAGGCTCCGCGTAACATATCTCCCCTGTCCGGCGTCTAGATAAGTTAGGTATACGCGGTATACGCTAACGGATTATATTAATACGGCGCGGTTTCGGTTTTTCGACGCGAAGCGGGCGGTATAATCCTAAGGATAAGGGCGTAGCGGGTAGTTCGGACGGTATAATAGTTACTACTAGTGTTATAACCTACGGGTTATCTATAACTAGGTCCGAGATAGAGGGTACTAGTTTACGGATCTTATAATACCTACTTACTAGGCGATCTTCTAGAATAAGAGTTAGGTTAGATAGTATCTTTATACGCTAGGCGGCGGATATATAGCGGAGGACGAGGCGGGGTATATATCATAGCTAGGAGAAGAATAAGCTATCTTTAGGGAAGCGGCTTATCGAGCGATTAGGGTAGCGGACCTTATATTTCGATAAATAATCGGGCAGGACGGGAAGGATCGGGTATCGAGAGGGTAGAATAGATAGGTATAATAGTTTGTTTTGGTATAGAAATAGAGATAGTAAATAGGGTAGAAGAAGAGAGGGAAAAGACTAGAGAGGAAGTTCACGAAATATAGTTAATAGCAATAAATTTTAACTATTAAGACTGAAGATTATATATATATAGGTAAGTGATAATAGTTAACGCTAATACACGGAACGATAAAGTAAAATTTATTATATTCGAGTTGGTTAATATTTAGGGTATAATAATATAAGAGTAAGGGAGCGGAAAGTTCGGGGTTCCTAACCTATGGGAGTAATTATAGTCTAGTAGACTTGAATTAGGGTAGGGAGCTTAAGTATGGGGAAAAAAAGTGGGGCAGGGGTAGACTATCATTTCATTTTCAAGTGTAGACTAGAATTAAATCTAGATATCGTACGAAGTTGAAATTTTTGTCAGTTCTAAGTTACTATCCTTTCTACCGTCTACTCGAATTTCAAATCATAATTCGACCAGTTGATGGTGTGGGAGTTCGTCAAAATTCGACCCATTTTTTTGATGGGGTACGGTCGCAGAAGAAAAATCGCCCGCCAAGCCTAGACAGTCGCCGATCTTCCGTACGAACTACGTAGGTCTCTCTCTACTACATGAGTTATCGGTAGTCTCCAAAGCCTACATGATATACCCCCTTCGTAAGTTCTTGACATCGTACGAAGCTTAAGGCTTTAGATATTCGCAAGCTAGACGCCGAGGATAATTTTCTCGGAGTTTCTATTTATTCCAGGTCCGATTAGAGCGTAGGACTTCTAAGTTCGTACGATTCTTTTGAGAGGGTAGACTGACAAAGTACATACCCGCCCAACCTAGCGAGCCACTCCTTCGTACGACGTTTTAACCTACCTCTCACTTCTAGCTACTTCGCATCTACAAGAGGACCAGAGACTGACAGCCGTCGTACGATTCACATTTTTCTCAATAATATACGATGACAAAGTCCGCACCCGCTCAGCCTGGCGAACCGCTTAGCCCGGCGAGCCACTCCGTACAAAGTTTTAACCTACCTCTCACTTCTAGCTACTTCGCATCTGTAAGAGGACCAGAGACTGATAGCCGTCGTACGATTCACGTTTTTCTTAATAATGTGCGATGACAAAGTCCGCACCCGCTCAGCCTGGCGAACCGCTTAGCCCGGCGAGCCACTCCGTACAAAGTTTTAACCTACCTCTCACTTCTAGCTACTTCGCATCTGTAAGAGGACCAGAGACTGATAGCCGTCGTACGATTCACGTTTTTCTTAATAATGTGCGATGACAAAGTCCGCACCCGCTCAGCCCGGCGAACCGCTCAGCCCGGCGAGCCACTCCTTCGTACGAAGTTTTAACCTACCTCTCACTTCTAGCTACTTCGCATCTACAAGAGGACCAGAGACTGACAGCCGTCGTACGATTCACGTTTTTCTCAATAATGTGCGATGACAAAGTCCGCACCCGCTCAGCCCGGCGAACCGCTCAGCCCGGCGAACCGCTCCTTCGTACGACCATTCATGCTCGGCTCCATATCAAATCTGCCTACGTCGCATCTACAATCAGAGAGTCCTTCCGTTCGTACGAACCTGCAAGGAATTCTACTTCGAGGAGAGTCTTTGCGCGGATGATTCATGACCTTGGACTGTATCATGGATCCCTCCAACCTCCCGACTCCCGGTCGCTTTGACCTTAGCGATCGCTACAGTGATTCTGATTCTATCAAAGAAATTAAGTTTACGTTCCTCCGTACGACCAGTTCTGGAGCCGCTCTCCCCTCAGCCCCTCGGTTCCCACTCCACTTCAACCAAGAATCCAGTTCGTCGGCCGACTCTTGCACCAGGGTTTTCGCATGGAATAGATACTCTCTTTATCCCGGTGGCTGAAAATCGTACGCCACGTATCTCTATACAACAAAGAACCCTTCCTTCCTCTACCGTACGACGAGTCATGAAGATCCTCTCCCCGATGCCTCTCGGTTCCCTAATCTATGGGAGTAATTATAGTCTAGTAGACTTGAATTAGGGTAGGGAGCTTAAGTATGGGGAAAAAAAGTGGGGCAGGGGTAGACTATCATTTCATTTTCAAGTGTAGACTAGAATTAAATCTAGATATCGTACGAAGTTGAAATTTTTGTCAGTTCTAAGTTACTATCCTTTCTACCGTCTACTCGAATTTCAAATCATAATTCGACCAGTTGATGGTGTGGGAGTTCGTCAAAATTCGACCCATTTTTTTGATGGGGTACGGTCGCAGAAGAAAAATCGCCCGCCAAGCCTAGACAGTCGCCGATCTTCCGTACGAACTACGTAGGTCTCTCTCTACTACATGAGTTATCGGTAGTCTCCAAAGCCTACATGATATACCCCCTTCGTAAGTTCTTGACATCGTACGAAGCTTAAGGCTTTAGATATTCGCAAGCTAGACGCCGAGGATAATTTTCTCGGAGTTTCTATTTATTCCAGGTCCGATTAGAGCGTAGGACTTCTAAGTTCGTACGATTCTTTTGAGAGGGTAGACTGACAAAGTACATACCCGCCCAACCTAGCGAGCCACTCCTTCGTACGACGTTTTAACCTACCTCTCACTTCTAGCTACTTCGCATCTACAAGAGGACCAGAGACTGACAGCCGTCGTACGATTCACATTTTTCTCAATAATATACGATGACAAAGTCCGCACCCGCTCAGCCTGGCGAACCGCTTAGCCCGGCGAGCCACTCCGTACAAAGTTTTAACCTACCTCTCACTTCTAGCTACTTCGCATCTGTAAGAGGACCAGAGACTGATAGCCGTCGTACGATTCACGTTTTTCTTAATAATGTGCGATGACAAAGTCCGCACCCGCTCAGCCCGGCGAACCGCTCAGCCCGGCGAGCCACTCCTTCGTACGAAGTTTTAACCTACCTCTCACTTCTAGCTACTTCGCATCTACAAGAGGACCAGAGACTGACAGCCGTCGTACGATTCACGTTTTTCTCAATAATGTGCGATGACAAAGTCCGCACCCGCTCAGCCCGGCGAACCGCTCAGCCCGGCGAACCGCTCCTTCGTACGACCATTCATGCTCGGCTCCATATCAAATCTGCCTACGTCGCATCTACAATCAGAGAGTCCTTCCGTTCGTACGAACCTGCAAGGAATTCTACTTCGAGGAGAGTCTTTGCGCGGATGATTCATGACCTTGGACTGTATCATGGATCCCTCCAACCTCCCGACTCCCGGTCGCTTTGACCTTAGCGATCGCTACAGTGATTCTGATTCTATCAAAGAAATTAAGTTTACGTTCCTCCGTACGACCAGTTCTGGAGCCGCTCTCCCCTCAGCCCCTCGGTTCCCACTCCACTTCAACCAAGAATCCAGTTCGTCGGCCGACTCTTGCACCAGGGTTTTCGCATGGAATAGATACTCTCTTTATCCCGGTGGCTGAAAATCGTACGCCACGTATCTCTATACAACAAAGAACCCTTCCTTCCTCTACCGTACGACGAGTCATAAAGATCCTCTCCCCGATGCCTCTCGGTTCCCTCTCCATTTCAACAAAGAATCCAGTTCATCGGCTGACGCTTCCACCAGCGTTTTCGGAAGGAACAGACTTTCTCTTTATCCTAGTGGCTGAAAATCGTACACGAATGACCTCCGTACGTGAAAGAACCCTTCGCCTTTCACCGTACGATGATTGGCGAAGTCGTTCTCTCGTTCGGTCGATCTATACGGACATACAGTCAACCTTTGGTTCTGATTCTATTCTCAGTCCTCGCATTATGTGAACCCTTGTCAGTTCCTATATTTGCTCCTTGTACGGGGGTTCTAGGCGAGAGGAAGACTCTGCCCTGTCTGTATCCGAAGCATTTTAAAATCCGTCTTCGCTCTTCCTCGAATCTCCGTTTCGTTCTATCTTCATCTTCACCCTCTCCGGTTTTTCTCTCACGCCTCCATCTTTCTATTCACCTAGTGTTGGTCTGATCCCTTCTTCCCTCTGCCTCTTCCATCATCTACTAATCTTCGTACGGTAGTCCTTTTTTTACCCCTTCGTACGGCGATCATGGCTGCAGTTCCCGCCTCCGCTACGTCCGGCACGATTCCGGCGGGTGCGATCCCTCGAATTCCAGCTAACCCTGCGACTGTGAGCCCGACCTCAAAGGCCTTATTCGAAGTACTGCCGAACAGCGGAACGGGCTGGACTATCGTACGGCTCACGAAGCATGGAAATAATGCCTTACGGGAGTGCTGTTCGACTCCCCTCCAACGTCAGGTCTGGTCCTGGCCGGTCTATGAGTTTATGGTAAAACTCAGGAAAGATCGTACGCTGGTGATTAGTGCCGATCAGGTCCGTTTCGTACGACCCTCTTTCCCTCACGATCTATCACTAACTCTTAGCCCCTTAGCTCCGGTCGCATCGACAGTCGTACGTGAACGGCCTCTTGATCGCAAGTCGTGGCTTCCACTTTCCTGGCACCTGCGAGAAGTCCAAGGCCCAGCATCCATTCGGTGGGGGTGTCGTACGACTGCCTGGGGTTTGGGATGGGGTCTGTGCGAATTGTAAGTGGAAGGAGCAGGCGCCGTTCTGTGGCTTCCGGATGCCCCTTGAGCCACCGTTTACTCCGACTACGACTACGCCTACACCGCTCCCGAGTCGCCTTGAGGAGCTAATTGATGCTCCTGCTATCCCTGTGGCTAGTACGGGTGGCGGTGATGGTGGTGATGGTGGTGATGGGGGTGACGGCGGTGACGGTGGTGACGGTGGTGACGGTGGTGACGGTGGTGACGGTGGTGACGGTGGTGACGGTGGTGATGATAGTGACGGTGGTGATGGCGGTGCTGGGCCTAGTACTGAACTCACCGTACGACCAAAGAGACGTAAGCTTGGACCGTAGAGATAAGCTCTTAGTTCGTACGGTTGGATTGTCTTTCTGTTTTACCTATGCT
The DNA here is from genome assembly GCA_024706585.1 of Penicillium simplicissimum. Classification (NCBI taxonomy): domain Eukaryota; kingdom Fungi; phylum Ascomycota; class Eurotiomycetes; order Eurotiales; family Aspergillaceae; genus Penicillium; species Penicillium simplicissimum. Next base: position 3,900,119 of record JAMZTW010000061.1, read on the forward strand.
TTCCTATATTAGATCGCTTATGTTGTGGTTTTGCTTTCTTTTTGCTATGCTCTCTCTAACTTTTGTGATCTTATACGGTCCTCACTGATTTCGTATCTTGAGGTTGATCCTTCGTACGGTCTTCTAGACCGCTTTTCCCCTGAGCAACTATTCTAGCCTATACGCTCCGGTTTTTTCTTTGCGATATCTCGAATTATAGTCTACCCTCTACCTTGATTCGTACGGTATCACTAAGTTTTACCTTAATCATGGCTTCGTGCGTTGAACCCACGGATCTCTTCATATGGCAGCCGGACTACGAGCTCCTGATCTGCCGCCAGTGCCGCTCAGGGGTCCGTAGTTCTCATCTTCTTGCTCATCTTACCCACCGTCCACATAAGCTACGCCGGGTCCTTGCTCAGAATCTAGTTCTTCGTACGAAGGCTCTCTGGCCGCCGCTTAAGGTCGCGCCAGGCGACCTTCCCGAGGAGCCTCCTCGGTCAATCCTCTACCTAATTCCGGAGCTCCCTCTTTACCAGGATGGGAAGTGGTGCCGACTGACCCCTGAGTGCCTCTTTATCGGACGGACGATGCCGTCCCTCAAGTATCACTGGCAGACCCAGCATGACTGGTCGCCGTACGAACATCATGGCCGTCCCCGCCAGACGATCGTACGAGCTACCGAGGCTATCCTCCGCGCTCAGTACGAGGCCGTCTGCTGCCAACGATTCTATGTCCGGGGCCCAGGTTCGTTTTTTGTGCAGGTTGAGTGTCCGCCTCCTGGCCGTGAGCCTACCACCGATCCCTCCGTACGACCGCGATCCCAGGTTGCCCTTGAGATCGTACGAGCTACCGAGGAGATCTTCCAACAGAGCCAGCAGGTCGAGCAGACCCTTATCCAGGCCGGAGAGACTAACGAGGCTAGCCCCTGGCTCGAGAGGACGCAGTGGCCGGTCTACCTGAAGGGGATCCCGGTCTATCGGCTATTGGGCTTAGTCGAGACTCCGGAGGCTGATGCGGAGGGTTCAGAGGCTATCGTACGACTTCTCTGGGATACAATGTTCTCTCTTGCGTGCGTGAGCCAGCGGGTAACACGGTTAACCGGCCACTCACTCCGTATCGAAGCCGCCCGTACGGAGGCTAGCAAGCGACCGTTCCAGCCTCTGAAGGCCTACATGAACGAGACTCGGATGAAGCAGTATACCGAGCCCTGGCAGCAGATCCTGGCCTTCTTTGCCCGGACGCAGGCTACGGGGGACGAGCAGGCTCCCTCGTACGAGTTTACTACCCTCCAGCGTACGAAGTGGGAGAAGCTCTGGACGACTGCGCAGAAAATCTGTCATGGACTTACCTCTAACCCTCGTACGGAGACTCCCCCCTATGATTCCTCGGACGATCCTTTCCACCTTACGGCGATTCAGATCGCCTGTCACGAGTTCTGCCTCAGTCTTCTCAATGAGACGCATATCAAGAATGAGTATGACCTCACGCTTGTCTGTGCGCTTGCGGTCCTTGGCCGTCGTCCGCACGGCTGGAAGGACGAAGATGCATATCCTCCGATCCTATCGAAAGTGATCAAGATCAGCCGTTTTCTCGTCCTTCACCGTGCCCTCTTACTCGATCCTCACGCCGTACGAATCCTTGATCACTACCGTGGCCTCAGTCGTACGACGGATATCTGGGAGACTCAGACTCCGCTTGCGATCCCAGACTATCTCCCCGAGTCGCAAACCGCTCTTCCCGATCCTGAATCGTACGAGAGCGACTCGTCCCAGAGCGAGATATTACCTCCTATAGCGATACATCCGAAACGGCAGAAGACGATTCGGCGATTCCGTGAGTGGTTAACGTTGATGATGGACCGCTTTATGGTGCGTGGGACCTTTAGTCCGCTCGAGTATATGCTTGATCTCCGCTCGTACGGTCTGAAGGTCCACTACAATACTACCGCCGAGGGTCATATCTCATGGATCGCGTACGACCAGCTACTCTATAAGGAGCTTGCCTTTACGATGGGGGATTTTCGTGGGATGATTCATGGCCTTATGACCTCGGCCGAGCAGATCTTATACGACCAGCTCCTCTTACAGGATCGTACGAAGGTCCCGACGATCCCGTGGGAGACGCTGATGGATGATCCAAGCCAGCACCAGGCCGGCTTTAGCTTCCTCCAGGACCCTCGGACGGCGTGGCCCGTCCCAGGCGCGCAGTGGCTGATGAGGCGGGTCGTCGAGGAGAACGCGCTCCAGCGCCGGTTTATCGATCCTACTCACGGGACCTTCCGTCCAACCACGCTAGCATGGTACTTTCGGGCCGTCGTACGATTCCTAGAGCAACTGGCGATCTTGGTTCACTTCACGGCTGGCCAGCCTGCCCGCGCCCCGGAGCTCCTGAGCGTCCGCCACCGAAATACCGAAACTGGCTATCGGAATATCTTCATCGCCGACGGCCTCGTGAGCTTTGTGACCCGATACCATAAAGGGTTCCATCTTAGTAACGACGCGAAGCTGATCCACCGGTTTGTGCCTCGCCCGGTCGGTACGCTCGTCGTACGATATCTCTGGCTCGTCCTCCCCTTTGTTGAGCGTCTTCAGGCATACCAGCAGCATACCACCGACCAGCCTCGTACGAAGCTCGCTACCCAGGCCCTCCTCTGGGGCCCCGACCCTGATACCCAGCGGGACTGGACCTCGGAACGGCTGAGTCGGTGCCTTCGCCGGGAGTCCGCAATCGGACTTCGGGGACAGTCGTTGAATCTCCCTGCCTACCGGAACATCGCGATTGGGATCAGCCGTCGTTTTCTCCGGTCCTCGGCCGCGTTCCAGCATAATTCGTACGAGGGCCGTGATGGGGACTGGTCGTACGAAGAGCTCGAGGAGCCGCAGGATTCGGACGACTTTGCCGGCCACATCGCCGATCTCCAGGCCGCCCACTCGTCCCACGTGGCCGGTATGATCTATGGACGGGAGGTCACCGAGCATGCGGGGACGACCCTTCAACAGCGCGAGCACTTCCGCCTCTCTAGCACCGACTGGCATCGCTTCCTGGGTTTCCCGTCCGTGGAGGACCCGATTCGGCGTCTCGTACGACGACAGGGCCCCGATCCGTGGGAAAACGAGCTCAGCCAGCATCGTACGGCGCGTCGATTCCAGCTTCAGCAGGCAGACCTTCCGTCGGCGCTCCAAGACCTTTTCGGTAGTACTACCGTACGATTCCGGGGTATCCAGGCTCGTTCGCTCCAAGGGATCCAGCACGGCCAGAGCCCTCTGATTACTGTGATGCCGACCGGGGGCGGTAAGAGTCTTCTCTTTATGCTCCCGGCCTGGATCGCCGGAGGATTAACGGTAGTGGTTGTCCCTCTGACTGCTCTTCGGTCTGATCTTCAGGAGCGTTGTACGGCGCTCGGCATCTCTTGTGTCGAGTGGCTTAGCCGTCGACCCCCCGACGAGGCTTCGATCGTTCTTGTTACGCCTGAGGCTGCCGGCACGGACGACTTTCGTACGTTCTTGAATCGCCAACGGAACTTTGGCCGCCTGGATCGGATCGTGATCGACGAGTGTCACATCCTTCTTATGCCCGGAAGCTCCTTTCGTACGACGATCAAGTTTCTTGGCCAGCTCGCTACGTGGAACGTCCAGCTACTTCTTCTTACCGCCACCCTTCCTCCATCCCTTGAGTACCGCCTCTGGCGGCGTCTCCGGATCCGTCCTGAGCAGGCTCATCTCTACCGTGGTCGTACCACGCGGCCGAACATTGCCTACCGGATCTGGCGTCCGCAGGTCGACGCCACGCTCCGAGGGGAGACCGTCTGGCCTACTAGCCCCTCTGTGACGGCCTTCGTACGAGAACGGATCCGCCTTGCGTCCCCTGGCCGCACGATCATCTACTGTAGTACACGGGACTTGACAGAGCGTGTTGCAAGCTGCCTTCAATGCGAGGCCTTTCATAGCCGCTCGTACGATAAGGCTGGCATCCTCACACGCTTCCGTCAGGGACCCGGTCAGGTTATAGCGGCCACTGCGTCCCTCGGGCTTGGGATCGATATACCTGATATCCGATGTATACTCCACCTCGGCTGGCCTCGTACGATGCTCGACTACAGCCAAGAGAGCGGGCGTGCCGGCCGTGACGGGCAGCCTAGCGAGGCCGTGGTTATCCAGCCCTCCGGGCTTGATCAGCCTCCTTTCTGGTTCCGGGCAGAGCCTGGGCAGACTGACGAGGAGCGTACGGAACACGACACTGACCTTGATACCGTACGGCAGTATCTCACACAGTCATCGGTCTGCCGCCGTACGATTCTCGATCAATACCTTGACGGCCCTGAATGGACCGATGATACTGGCCCGACTCCTATCTCTGTCCGTCGTCTTTCTTGCGGTCGAACCTCAGCCGCGCTTGACCCCCAGGAGCTCCAGTGCGATATCTGTGCGCCAGACTGGGATTCGACTGTTAGGAGATCCGCTCCAAGCTCTGATTCTATCCCCGCTCGTACGCTTGCTATTATTCCCCCGCCTCTTTTGCCTTATCCTTCTCGGATAGAGCCTCCTCGCGACCAGGCCTCGCTCTCTCGTCAGTCCTCGCGTCGGCGTCGCCGGAGCGAGTCGTCTCCTTCTACCCACCCTCGGAAGCGCCATCAGGAACGTATCCTCGGGGTTCCTTATACGACTTCACCTTATCATCTCCCGGCGATTGCTTCTCGTCCGAACCGCCTTATATCGGGATCTTCGTCCTGTAATCCGGCTTCGTACGATACCGTAGCGCCTTCTACTATTAGGCCTCGCTCCCCGCCTCCGCTAGATCCAATCCTTCCCTCATCTACATCTCCGGTCCGTATCGGTAGCCCTGCGAGTAGCTCCTGTGGCAGTCTCCAGTCTTAAGCCCCGTACGAACCCTATTCCCCCTATCCGCAGACGCCAGCCACGCAGCCTCCGTCTACGGTCCCGGCCCCTTCTACGCAGGACTCGATTCCTGCCTCCGTACGATATGAGTTCCGGCGGCAGGACCTTGATCGTACGAGCCTAGGACTCTAGTGGTATCGCCCGTGCGAGACGTCGCTTATCGACCACGAGTTCCTTGAGGATCAGGCGCAGCTGTGGAAGGATCGGTGCTGGACTTGTGCGGTTTAGGGCCTCGATTCCTACCACGAGCTCGTCGTTTGTACTAATCCTGCTAATTCCCCGGCTCGAGAATGGTATCAGATAGTCCGGCGCCAGGTCCGCTACGCGCCGTATACGGCGTGTTTCCGGTGTGGAATGCCTCAGAATATCTGTGGTAACTGGCGTACGAAGGCTCCGTCGAATCCTTGTGCGTTCCAATTTGTTCTTCTCCCGATGGTTGCGATGATGGTCTTTGCGTCCTTTTCCGAGCAAGATCCCTCGTACGGGATGATTCGTACGATCCAGTATACGTACTATCAGCAGGTGTCCCCGGGGGAGGTTTTATCTTCCGATCCTCTTAGCCTTGTCCAGTTTCTTGGGCAACAAGCTCCTAGTCTTTCCGTACGGCAGACTGAGCTCGTGGCGAGTTTTATCTGGCTTCGGCGAGCGTTTTGCTCCTCCGTAGTATAAGATTAGATAGTATCTTTCTATTAGACTATATTCGAGTTGATTGATTCTATTCGCACTTAGCGTTACGCGTCTCGTCGAGTAGGGTAATGTTGTAGGAAGTATCGGTCCGAATATATAATATTTCCAGTCCGTATACTTATATAAGGATCATACGACGGGTCCCCTATAGAAATTGGAGGGCATTTAGAGTAGAGGATCGTACGAAGACCCCCCAAGGAAATTCGAGGGCATCCAGACTCCAGGATTGTACGACGGGCCCCCCATGGAAATTGGAGGGCATTTAGAGTAGAGGATCGTACGAAGACCCCCCAAGGAAATTGGAGGGCATCCAGACTCCAGGATTGTACGACGGGCCCCCCATGGAAATTGGAGGGCATTTAGAGTAGAGGATCGTACGAAGACCCCCCAAGGAAATTCAAGGGTATCCAGATCAGAGGATCGTACGAAGGGAAGGCCCCCCTGAATCTAGTCCACGTTGAACACCAGCGGTGTTCACCAACCCTAGTAACAAACCGTACCCGGCGCTAAGCCAGAATAGTATTAGCACCCGCTGGTATTCAGGGGCAATCCCGCTGGTATTCATAACCTGTAGATAGTAACAATAACAGACAATACCATTACCTTCTTCGTGTCATCTTGACCTACGACCCCTAAAATATGCCCGAGTCCAGAATTAACACGTCACTATCCGTGGTTAGTGGAGAAAGTGACATCCTTCCGTCATTTATTCAGGTCCTGCGTAAGTGGCGGGTGACTCTGTGCACTACCCACGGCAGCTGCTATACCCGCCAGAATCTGGCACGCCATCTGCTTGAAAAGCATCGAACACCAAGCGATCAGCGAAGGAGAATTGAATCTAGCACCCAAATGGACGACGTCGGGGCTACGAACAGCGATGCGGTGCAGCCACCTGATGGGACGGAGGAGATTCGTGGGCTGCCGACCGTGCTTGGGTATCTCTGCCACTTTGAACGATGTGACTTCCGCACGACGAGTACTGATCGGATCCGACAACACTACAACCGGCAGCACCAGTGGCAAGTTTCCCGCCAGGGCGCGATGCCATGGCACCAGGCTTATGTTCAGACATTGTTTTCCCAGTCGCAAGCTCAACGTTATTTTGCAGTAGTTCTGGCCGACCAGGTCCACCAGTCTGCTACCCCACAATATATATATCCCCACGCCAATGCACCGGAGAATGCTCCATCTTCGACCCACATCCCGTCTCCCTCCACTCCTGTTCCAGATACTGCATGGAATCAAATTATAGGACGGTACCAACAGAGTCAATCTCAGCCGCAACGAGATTGTGTTGAGACTGCACGGCACGTCTCCGAGCTTACACCGTGGATGAAGCGTACCGGCATTTACATCCATCTCTTAGGGCTGGAGCTCAAAGACCTTGGTCCTAGCTATTCCCTCCCTAGGTTGCAGGAAGAGCCGTCTTTATTCCTGATCTGTGAGAGTATCGGACGGGTTCTAGAGAAAACGATGACCGTCCTCGTGCATGACCAGAACGTAGAGGCCCGATGCCTTAGCCGGCGCAATGCACGACTGCTGAATACATTCACGCGGAAGGAAACGTCCCAAGATCCCATCACGGCACTGCAGAACCAGCAGTCTCGTCGGAAATATATCGATACTTGGCAGCGATTGATCTGCTACTGGGAACGAGTCGTCGAGCAGGGTCGTCTGCGGGACACGCTCTTCCAACCGAGCGATCGACAGGTCGAAGCATGGCACGAGGTGACCGAGGCCGCGAGCGAACTCACCAGTCGAACGGATTCCGATCGCGACGAGGTCGATACCGAGGCTTTGCGTGATCGGCTTGATCGGGCTGTTCTTGAATTCAGCCTTGCCATCATCCAACACTCCGTGCGCCATCGCAAGTTTGATTCCGTCCTCGTGTCGTATGCTGCCGTGCGCTTCTGGAGCCATAAGCAAGGTGCGTGGATGCTCATGGGAAACTATACATCGATTCTATCGCAATTGATCTATGACTGCCAGATGGTGGTACTTGCCCAAGTGTTAGCGGAGGCCGGGGATGACCGGGACACGGACATTGGTGTTATGATCGTCGATATTCGGGATCAGTGGTTGTTGAATGACACGGAAGGTCCCGTGGTTGAATTGCTGGAGAACCGGCTACTCGGCTTCCGGATTAGCGAGACTGAAGTTCCACCCGCACAGCTCCGCTGGCATGCCGATGGAGAGACACTGGTATGGTCGGATGTGATCTTCCACCTCTCTGATCTCCATCGGATCATCTTCGACGGTATTGCGGAGGCTCGGCGGATTTTTGAGGAAGAGCTATGCCTGAGTGGCCGGTCTAGCCCTGCGTGCGATATTCCTAGTTTAGATCTCGGACTCCTCGTCGATAACTGGGATGCTACCGCGCCGGGTCAGTCGTTCCTGACTGATTCGCGGAACGCATCGTATTTCGACCCGCTCAAGGACTGGCTGATGTCTCGGGTAGGAAAGACCGAGGTATTGTTCCACACGTTTTGGTCGCAGACGGCCGCGGGTACCTGGGTGGTAAGCGCAGATGCCGTGCAACAGTACGAGGATGCGGTGCAGCGGTTCCTGCGCGCGCTTATGGTCCCATTTTCATCGGGTCCGGTCAGCAGGGGCGTCGCACCGAGTTCATTGCGCTCCGGTGGAGGAATACTACCTTAATCACGCGAGACCTGTTTCTCCATGACGGGCAGATGCTGTTTATCCTCAGCTACCACAAGACCCGGAACCAGAATAATGCATCTCGATGGCCGGTTCGTTTCCTTCTCCCGGAGGTCGCTCAGCTTGTCACCCAGTACCTGGCTCTCGTTCAGCCATTTCGTACGTTCCTCCAGCACGAGACACTGGGGCCTAGAGCCGTCTCCGACTACCTCTGGTCTCGAGGCCCTGATCCGTGGGGAGCGGATACGATGACGCGGGTGGTGGTTGATGCAGGGAAGCTTATTCTGGGGAAGCATATCCATGTCCGGGCTTGGCGACAAATCACGGTGGGTATCGCACGACGGAAGTTCGCGAGCGCCGAAGCCAATCTACTGATCGAGGATGGTGGCGATGACGAGGAGACGGATCCTGCGCTCGGCAGCATGTCGGACGCTCTCCACTGGCAGGCCGGCCATACCCCCCACACCGGTAATCGTGTCTATGGAGGAACGGTAAATTTTCGGGCCGGGTTAACGGACGCGGGACTTCAAGAGTTCCGACACGTCAGTCAGCTCTGGCACCGGTTCGTACGTGACCCTATCCATTTCCAGCCTGCAGTCGCCCAGCCGCATCGGTCAGTCGCACCTCGAACGCCATGGGTTTGGGGAGAATGGGATCAGAGCCCGACTGGTCGTCCTTGCGTCCGTCAAAGTGAGGCGGCCAGTAGCAGGAGTGTGTCAGGTAGTGCTCTGGTTCGATCATCGACTACTCCGTCTAAGCGACGACTGGATGAGGAGCAGGAGAGCCCGATTGTGCGGCGCATCGCGCGGCGGGAGGCAGCTGCTCGGACTCGGCGGCGATGGCGTATGGACCAAGCAATGGAAGTGCTCCAACGGATGTATGGCGCGAAAGCCCAGTATCGAACCAGTGCCCAGCAGCAGGCGATGGAGTACATTGTGGCGGGCAGTG